>JBAMCD010000152.1:11165000-12447500 GCA_037075365.1 Drosophila emarginata
CATTATAGTCATCACGATGTTCCTATTTAAATTCACCGAATTACGTCCGACATGTCTATTCAAGGTGGATTCCTCAAATGAATTGGTTGCCTCGCAAATGGTACGCGTTGAGGTATGTAACAAACAACAAAAATTGACCAACACCAACACCAACTAACCGACCAACCAACTGTCCCCCGATCCCAGTCCCCGTCCCATTCCATCCCATCATCATACAAACAAGCTAACCGACACGCCCCCCGCTTAGATATGTATGTATATACATATATACACATCGTTCCAAGTCAGCTGCCAACTCAGCTCTATTCATTTTTATATAGGATGTGTAGAACTGATTTCACCCACCACAAAAACCAAACTAAATCCAAAGGCAATGCCAATACTCGTACATGACGCAGTTCAGGCACATTCATTCGGTCGGGGAATGTGCGAGATGTGTTCGAAATGTTATTAGAAATGTCAATCAAAAAATATTTCAAAATTAGAATATAATATTAACATGAGTTTCGAAACATTCCTCAAGATGTGACAACATTTAAAGATGATTAAACAATTCTTTTGAATTACATGTAAAACAATATATAAATTTATATAAATGAATATTTGAAGAACACATCTCGTATATATGTATGGACTGTTTCTAGATTGGTATGCGGCAGTGGTCAAATATTATTCAGCAAACATTAGTTCAAGCCAAGGAACTGCTAGCGTTAGCCTGTGTGGAATTCGCTTTCCCAAATGAACGCACAATTGAAATGTGCAAATATTGAAGAAATTTTCTAATGAGAAATTGATAGGCACACATACAAGAAGATACTTAAAGAGGCACTAGAACTAAAATCGTCTACTAATTAAGATATTTAATATAACAACAATAGATTTTAATTAACATTAAAGTAAACGAAAAAAAATGTATATCAATAGATAATACCAAACTCAAAATCAAACATAATAATAACATAATAATCTGTGTTTTTTTTTTATTTTTTTAGAATGGTTAAATATTTCTTTTGTGTACCAATTTCGTTTATATTTGTTTATCGCGTTTGGTTATATTTCAATTAAATGAATTTCATTTTCATATTTGTCTGATAAATTTATTTTTCTTTTTTCATTCTGATTATTTTTCCATTATTGTGGCCTGCCGAGCTTTTTATGTATTTTGTTATCATTTTAGGTATTTGTTTTATTTACTTTGTTAGTATTTCTTATCTAAAATAAATGGTGCATTAAAGAATGAAACAATCGCTCATTACATCGATCAAATGCAGTTGACAAGCCTTAAAGTGTTCTATAAACACTTTTATTTTAAAAAGTTAAGAAATACTTATTAATTTGTCTTTTAAGCAAAAATAACTTTTCCGTGGCTGTTGGCAACAGCTGGCATCATCATTAACATTCAAGCCTGTAAAATTTTCTCTAATTCAATTTTTTTTTCTTCCTTTACTCATCCAAACACCCACACACACACACACACACACACACACACACACACACACACACACACACACACACACACACACACACACAACACATACACCGCAGAAATACGTCACAGATGACAATCAGCGCCAGTATTCATACAACCGTGAGATGCCATTAATATTCATAGGCGGTGTACCCAGATCTGGGACGACATTGATGCGCGCCATGTTGGATGCGCATCCCGATGTGCGGTAAGTTTTTTTTTTTTTCTCCTTTCTTCCCTTTGTTTATCCTCAATTTCAGGATTTTATTTTGACCCAAAATCAGAATTATACCCTGATTAAATGTGGTCATATTGCTAGAGTATTTCAATTTGATCATATAGCTAATATAACAATGCCCTACCAGTTTTTATATTAATTATATTGGATAATATAAAACCATAGCAGAATTTCAAAAAACAAATTTTTTACACAAGGATTTAACTGAAACAAGGATCAATTAAACGTTTATATTTGCTTTAAAAAATTTATATTCAATTAACATTATAAACTTAATGATTTCTGAAAGTCCGCCCAGCGTTTTATTTTTTTTGTTTTCCAAATTCACAAATTGATTACTTAAGCATAGACATAGTCTAAAGGCTCCAAGAGTCTTCTATGATAATTTTACGTCTTTTGGCTATAGTATAAATTATTAAATTTTTTTATTACGCATGAATAATTAACAGTCACCACCGGGTAAGCTAAGCTAGAGGAAAGCTGTAGCTATGATTGTATTAACAATTTTGTTTCATTTTCTTTTTTCTACATTTTGAATTCTTTTCTATATATATTTCTGCCCGTCTGAGTTCTGACGGCAGCAGCAGCAGCAGTCACGCTCGCTCTTTTTCTGATGACTGCACAGCGTAATTTCCGCTATTTAAAAAACTTACTTCCGTTACGGCGCCAAAAGACAAAAAATGTATAAGTCCTTCCATTGCATACCCTGCAATTGTTCTCTATTATTTCAATCCGTATGGGTAATAACTTTTGTCAGGCATTTTTGTTCGAATTCAACGATAAATATTGAAAAATATCTAATAATTTGAATTATACTTTATTATAGATAAGCAATTTATTTTATTTACTTGGAAACAAAAAAATTTAATGAAATTTATCTTTTATGATTCGCCAAGCCAACTGTTCAATACCGTGAACATTTTCTTAACAGTTTTTGTTCCGTTTTATAAAATTTATTGTTAAATATAAAATATATATAAATTTTATTTTAAATGAAAGTAAATTTTTATGACAAAGTGCAATAAAAGACACAAAGAGGAGACAGTCGGAAGGAAATGTCGATATCGTCTGTTATAGACAGTTTCCCGACATTGATATACCTTTTTTGTCCTTTAAATACTAGATATAAAAAGTCAAAGGCAGTGGAATAGAGAGAATAGAAAAGAGTGGGAGTGGGAGTGGGAGTGCTAAGAGGGAGTTGGTGGTAACAGGTGGGGGCCAGCTTTGTGTTTCTTGCTTCTGGCCAAGGCAAGAAATTACCATGACAAGGTAGTTGGTTGTGGTTTCTGCTAATAAAAAAAAAAAAAGAAACCCACGAGTTTTCGCTGCAAAAGTGTGAATAATAGATGGAATAATTTAAACGAATTACCTCTAAAGTGAATGAACATTGGTCAAATAACTGCAAACTAGAATAGAAAAGACATTTTAAAGGTATTCAACAAATTGTCTTAAATAAGAGGATATTATTTCGCAAATACTTTTGTCTCGGTCTCATGAAATCTGGCCAAGAGAAATGTTTTTTTTTTATTGTATTATTTAATGTTATTGTTTTATCATTTGACACTATGTTGTTTATTATCCTGTGGTTATAACAAAAGCACATAAAACCCATTGAATCGAACTATTTTAGTGGTGGGAAGTACATTTTTGTTTCCTAAACTAAACAATTTCCCTTTCTATAATACAATTATGGTAATTTCATTTAATAAAAAGAATATATAATTTTTGTCGGATAATATCTTTGCATATATAATAAACATTAAAAACAATATGAAGAAAGCAGATTTGTAAAAAGTCTAAAATATATTGCCGTTAATAAATAATATTTGGCGGATCGTTTAAATTCGGTTTCTTCCTAGGCTTTACCCATAGGGTAAATGTAACAGGCAGAAGAAAACATTTGCGACCCCTTAAAGTATATATATTCTTGATCAGAATCAACAGACAAGTCAATTAAAATATTTATATTAAATTGTTGGCAATTTCGAGAGAGTTTAATTTTATTTTGTACCTCTAATTGGTACAGACTAAAGTCGATGTCGGCAGTTACGACTTGCTTGCTTCATTTCTTTTAAACAATTAGTCTAAAAAAATTCTTAAATTTTATGTACTTTCATCAAAGAAGTAATTAGAAAATGCATCATTTTTTTCTGGCCAAAGGTTGAGTAGTCTTTTCTCTTCTGCACTTTTTTTTAAATTAAATTGTTACTTTAAAAGAAAACTCTTGAATTGTAAATAAGGATTGACATCTGACTTATCCTTATGAATATTGACAACAAAGAAAATGTGAAAAGCAGAATCTTTAATGTATTTAAAAGGTTTAAAAGTTAGTTGCCGGCTTGTATTTGTACTTAGTATCAAATATTAAATCAATGCACATTGTGCCAGATTCCATTTTATTTTGGCATAGACTACAATTACATTTTGAATGCTACATTTTTGCATACTTCTAGGCTTTATTGTTAATTATTTAAAAAGAGTTTGGAACCCTTAACATGACATATCAAATAGTTAATAGATAACTAAATAATTTATTTTTTATTTAGACGTTTTAAATCTCTAGACTTAAAGTTAAAAATTGGTGTAAAACCCCAACCACCCACCATTTATTTTTCCTCTTTGAATTGATCTAACCAATGTATGCTCTTTTAAGATAATAAGTTAAATTGGAAATTGTATTTATAAAAATATTCGATTTTACGCTAAACAAAAGGGAATCTGTCCCAATGTGACAGTGTCTTGACCATTTGTTGAATTTTCTTGTCATACTTTTAGGAGCTAAATAGAAAATAACTTTTTTGGCTTCCCAATAGAGCTAATAATGAACATCATTGCCTATGACATATGAATTTTATTTATAAAATTAAATCGATTTAAATTTGATTAATTTTTGCTTTAGGCTATTGTAGCAATTTTATAGCTGAAAATCAATTTCTTGATTGAATGCATCAATTATAGTTGGATAAAATAAATGCGAAACATGATTTTATTGCAAATTTTTGCGCACAGTTGACTTGCATTGTAATTTTCATAATTGATTACATACACACATACACAAGGAAAAGAGACAGAATGAGATAGAGAGATAGATAGAGAGAGAAAAACAGATTTTATTTATGGTAATTGTACAAATCAGTAATCAATTTTGGCAGACCGAGTTTGATTACAGGCATTCTAATCCTAGAATTGGGATGAGTTTTCAGCCAAAGGCTGTGTGCTATGGTTCTATTTGTGTGTGTGTGTGTGGATGTGTGTGTGTGGATGTGTGTGTGTGGATGTGTGTGTGTGGATGTGTGTGTGTGGATGTGTGTGTGTGGATGTGTGTGTGTGTGTCCTATGGATAAGGGGGAGCTTCGTTTTCATTGTGTCCAATACATTAGAGAATGGAGCATGCAACCTGCAACAGGCAGCATAGCCAATGCTTTTCCCTTCCCAACTGGCTCCCCTGCTGGCTTTCAACGATATCAAAAACCGAAAGTTCGTTCACTGTTGCTATGGGCAACCATCCAACTAGCAACTAGCTCAATTCTGTTGGTTTCATTTTTGCTTTTTCTCTCGTCTTTTTTTTTTTTTTTTGTATAGCTGCGGGCAGGAGACTCGCGTCATTCCGCGCATTCTACAACTCCGGTCACATTGGCTAAAGTCCGAAAAGGAGTCGCTGCGCCTGCAGGAGGCCGGCATTACCAAAGAGGTCATGAACAGTGCCATTGCACAATTTTGCTTGGAAATCATTGCGAAACATGGTGAGCCGGCGCCGCGTTTGTGTAACAAGGATCCGTTGACGTTGAAAATGGGTTCCTATGTAATCGAGCTATTTCCCAATGTAAGTATGAGAGCTATACACAGACACATACGCTCAAAACCTACCTCCATTTCCTATACTTACATATACATATATGTATTTACAACCTATGTATGTATGTATGTGTATGTGTGCAGCGTATCCTTTTCCTCTTTTTTTTCCATTCCTTCTTCTCTCTCCCTTGCTTTGCTTTCTTGTATATTCATCGCTCCCTTTATGTGCGTCATAGGCGAAATTTCTATTCATGGTACGAGATGGCAGGGCGACAGTTCATTCGATTATATCCCGCAAGGTGACAATCACCGGCTTCGACTTGAACAGTTATCGCCAGTGTATGCAGAAGTGGAACCATGCCATTGAGGTTATGCACGAACAGTGCCGGGACATAGGCAAGGATCGTTGTATGATGGTAAGTCCCATCACTCTTTACTGTTAGTTCATTTATTATTTAAATCTCAAAAGAAATATATTTGGAATTTACAAAAAAAAAAAATATAATGATGTTTATATATAAAAATATAAATACATATAATCTTTTATAATGAAAGATAGAATTTGTCTTTTTTTTTTTTCATTAAATTGAGATACTTATTTCGAATACATTTCTGGTGATTTCAATATACCTTTCAATGAAATGAGTGCACAGGGTATTTATGTATCTATTATTAAATATAGCCAAACTTGTGTTAGCTAACGCCGTGTTGTGTTACATTGAAGGGTATTCATGTCCTTATTTTGTAGCTCATTTATTGACAAAGTTGTTGCATTTGTATTTATGCTGATTTTTTGTTGTTTAGGTCTACTATGAGCAGCTCGTTTTGCATCCCGAGGAATGGATGCGGAAAATTTTGAAATTTTTGGAAGTGCCATGGAACGATGCGGTATTACATCATGAAGAGTTTATCAATAAACCAAATGGTGTACCACTATCAAAGTATGTTCATATTGATTATATATATATTTTAAATAAATTTTACAATTTTTTTTTTCTTATATTAGAGTGGAACGTTCGTCGGATCAAGTGATTAAGCCAGTTAATCTGGAGGCACTCTCAAAATGGGTGGGCCAAATACCAGGCGATGTTGTCCGAGATATGGCCGAGATAGCGCCCATGTTGTCTGTCTTGGGCTATGATCCGTATGCGAATCCGCCGGACTACGGTAAGCCAGATGCTTGGGTGGAGGATAATACGTCAAAGGTAAGGTGCAGCAAACACAATCAAAATGGTAGGCAGGGTATCCATCCATTTAACCCATTCCATTCTCCACTTCACCTGCATCCGTATGAAACATTGGTCCTTTCGTTGGATCTACAAACCGCCGCACCAACATGAAATCCCTTCATTGTTTGTTGTCCTAGCATATTTTTTACTCCCACATTTTTACCCTTTCTACCCCATCAATCTCCCCCCACTCCCCCACTCCCATTTGTCATATCGTTTCATTTTTTTGTGGTACGATTTGTGTTTGTTTGTTTTTTGCACTTTGCCTTTTTCGTTTTGCACCCTTGCAATACATTTTTTTTTTGTTTTTTTTGTTTTTTGTAATTTTATTTTTTTTCTTCATGTTTCTGTTTGCTTTATTTTCTTTGACTTGCAGCTACTTTTAGTCTCTCTTGTTGTTTCATGCTGTTTTTGTTGTTATTGTTGTTGTTATTGGTCCCTGCTGGGAGCTTACATATGTATTTATACATACAAATATATATATATATATATATGTATATATATACATATATGTAGGGTATGTCCTCACCAGGTCATATCGATAAGGCTAAAAAAGATGATGATGTTGGGCCAATGGGGCCAAATGGCTTTTGAGTCTCGGGGGCAAAGCAGGTAAACTTCAACATGAAAAGAACCTTGAAGCATATTCAATAGCTGGAAAAAGGCAAATGGAAACCAAACAGCAAAAGGATTTTTTTCCATCGTACAAGAAAAATTTGTAAATAAACTTGAGAAAAAATTTATCTGGCAGCAGCATAAAATTTGTTTAAGAAAAACTGTTGAATTCTGTTGCCAAAATGAAACAAGAGATTCCATCTATCCAGATGATAGAGATAAAAATTGGACAAAATATTGAGTTACTGCCGTTTAGATACGAGATTCAATCATAATGGGTTCATAAATATAATATTATTATATATGCATTAAATGTAATTACCGGATCATACAGATATATACAAAATATATAGTATTAATATACACATTTAATTCACTTAATTTTTTAAATGTCTGTTTAAAGTTTAAGTCCGTAAAGTTAACTCTTAACAAGTTGGTTAATTGTATTAACGTGACCTAACTCTAAGCTAAGATTTCTCATCTCCATTTATGCTGCGACTTATCCTTTTCCGTTTTGCCGTTTATCTTTGTTTTTTTTTTTTTTGTTTTTTCTTCCTTTTTTTTCGTTCTTTGGGAACTGCATCCTGTTGAGTTATGTGTATGTCCCGGGCAGCTGCTCCAACGGCGCATTAAATTAGCTGTTAATTAATTAGTTGAAACGGAACGAGTCGAGTTGAGTTGAGTTCGGATGAGATATACATATATATTTATATATATATGTATATATGTAAGTGCAACTCGAGAACTGTTCATAAATTAAAAACAGGACAGCCGTGTCAGACAGGGATCGGGGACAATCATAGACAGTAGTATCCTTGTATACGGATATTTTCAACTCCATTTCAGCTTTACTTGGATTTTCAATTTCTTTATTTATATATTTTTTGTTGTTCATCCTCTTCAATTGACACAATTGCGATTTCTGTTTGACAGTTGAAATTACAAATGCTAGGTTTTTTGTAGCTTTTGGTTGGAACCATGCTGTTATATTCCACTGGAAACTGTGGGGTTTTGCCCACAAAATAGCAATTTTTGCCTACCTACCTACATATGTATGTATGTACATATGTATACATACTCTACTCTTCGTTTAAATGCGAGTGGCAGTGGAGTGAGTGGTAGGGGATATGGATATGGAAGTCATGTAAAGTCAACTGCTAACCCCTAGACTTAACGGCACACTTCGCTTCCCTTGTCAAGTGGTGCAACTGCTGCACCTGCAACTGGCAGTTTGATTGAAGTTTCAGCAGCCATATTACCATCCGGTGACAACGCCATCTGCCTGATGCTGTTAAGCGCCATTAATATCAATTGAGGGAACGCCAATTTCATTATAAGGCCTTAATTTATGTAAATGGCAAATATTTTAATTAATTGACATTTTTTAAAATATGATTTTTTTTTTTATTATTATTATTTATCCCTTAGTCGAGTGGGTGGGTGTGTCACTCATCTTCTCTGCAATAGTACAGGTAGACAGTGATTGCACGATAGAAAGTGGATAGCCCAGATCAGTTATAGATTATAATAAAATAAATAAACAAATTTAAAACGAATAACATGAATAAAATTCAATTCAATTAATGCAAAAAACAGAGAAAAGAGATTTAATGTAAATTAAATTCAATTTACAAAATATGTCATATAAAAATAATCAATCAATCAATGAACTCGAATGAATTATTTGCAAATTTACAGATGGGATGGATAGTAAAAGATTATAAGCTAATGCTTGCATTTATCTACTTATTTGTGCCTGGCTTGTGGCTTGCACAGTCATTAAAAGTGAAAAAAAATCTGTAAACATAATTACTCTCACTACTTTCATCTGTGAACTGCAATTATTTATTGTAATTGGGAAGCATCATGGGGGGGGGGGGGGCAACGGCAACAACACATAATAAAAATAATTACAGCTTTTGAACCATCAGTGACTAAAATAATATTTAAATTTAAGTATAAAAAATAGATATATGTATTTATTTTCAGTCTTGTCAAGAACAAAATGAAATTCATTTTAATTAAATCTTTTCCTTTCTCTCTATTTTTGTGTCTTTTTTGTAGCTAAAAGCCAATCGCGTGTTGTGGGAAAGTAAGGCCAAGAAAGTGCTTCAAATGGATACCAAATCGAATGAGGACAACACAAATAATATATATAATATCAACAAAATGATACCAGAAGAACAACTGCAGCAGCAACATCCGCTACAACAGCAGCTGGAAAATGAACGGGAGAGGGAACGAGAGCGGGATATAAGGGAACAGTCAATACAAATGCCATTGCAGTTGGTGCATCCGAATGCAAAGGATGTAATAACGATAAAGCAGATGCCGCCGCCATTGCAGGAGAAGAGCACAAATCAGGATATTGGCCCACTGGTGGATACATGATATCCGCATATACCCATAAGACTGCCACGTGGCAAGCATTGAATGCAAACAAAAGAGAAGGACAATGTAAACAAGATGATGATAATGATGACGAAGAATGAAGAAGGCAGACATAATACATACATATATCCAAACATACATGCAAATTAAATATATATATAGATACATATATATGTATATTTCATTGTATTAATCCCATTTATATATATCTACATACATATATGTATAGTATATTGTATGTCATGCTCTGGATCATAGTTCGATAGTAAATCGATCTTTATGATCCGCTATGTGTCTTCAGATTGTCAATGTTATCATACTTGTTTAGATTGTCGTACCAAACAATAATAAGTAATTTCGAAAGACCACCAAAAACAAAACACACATATGAGGAAACTCTAATCCTCTACCAATATACATATATAAATGTGTATATACATATATACAAGTTATATATACTAAATTTAGTTAATTTTCTTGTACACTCCTTGGGCTTTTTTTTTTTTATCACCTTTAGTTTTTCATGCTTTTTTTTTTAAAAAAAAAAAAGTGTTCTTTCGTTGCATCACGAAGGCGGGGAATAGAACAAAATTACCAAAGGACAAAAACAAATTTCAATAAATTTCCTAATTGACATCAGTAATTGGTAAAGTCGTTGTCCATTTTTAAATTTGTATGCTCTTTTAATGTTGTATTTAACTGCAGAATATTTTTTTTGTACTTATATACAAATATATATATGTATATACAAATATATATATATATAATGCATATGTACAACATGTCTGGAAATGTGTTGTGAATCTCCTCCAGGTGTATTGTATGTAAATCTTTGAAATTCCCCCTCTTATTTTTATTTTATTATTTTTTTTCTTTGCTTTAATGGTAATATGATATGATGAGAGCTTTTAAGTATAAAAATATACATACATAAATATAAAAACTTATAATTAAATTAGATCACAAAAAAAGTAGCTTCAAATTTGAACGCATTTGAAGCGTGAACGCATGAAAATGATTGAAACTGTTTTGTTGCAATAAATTGACTGAATGTAAAAATTAATTCTTATCTATATAAATGTCTAAATGTAAATTGAAAGTTGTAATAGATTTTAAATGATTATGTGTGACATATAAAGATTATAGCAAAAAAGGAGGAAAAGAAAACAAATGAAATGAAATGAAACAGGACAACAAAAGCGTAAAGGCTTTAAGACTAATAGTAGATGGTTTTACATTTTAATTTATCTATTTTTACGATGGCAAAGTTAAGTAAGGTCCGTCCGGCACTGAGTTAGTGTGTATGGTGTGTACTTACTTGCTATATAGCCCTGCGCTCAAAAAATATAAAAAATAAAATGTTTTTAAATTGCTGACAATAAATGAATGAAACGCAAATGAAATGCTTAAAAACGATATTGATGATGATGTCGGATAATTGATTCGATATCACTTGCTGCTAAATAAAACTATATGCAATTATTATACAGTAGTTTAACACAATCTGAATGTTATCTTTACTTCCTTGAACTGTAGCAACTTGTTTCTTTTTTTATAATTTGGTTTCGTTTTTACCTATTTCCGTAGGCGTCAATTTTTGCCTTTTGAGTATTTGCTGCAATAAAGAGTATGGAAATATTGCAGCCATTGCATAAAACAGCATACTTGCAGCTGACAGACAATCAGATTTAAAATAATCTATATAAAATCTAACAACAAACTCTCATGATAAATGTGTTAAGTAAATGATTTTTATTTTATTTCCACCTGTAGGCTGCAAAAATTATTAAAGAAAAAAAAAAACAACATACTTACGAACATATATATACATATATATAAAATACAAGAATAATTTTACAATGTATTAAGTGAAAATGAATTATACTAAATATATATAGACATATGTGTATATATATATATGTGAAAGACACAATTTCCCAAACAAAATAAAGTGCAACAAATGAATACCAATGGAAATATATTTTACATTTAATTTAACAAATAAAATAATGTTCGAACTCAATCAGACATGTCCAATATACGCTATAAGTTGGACGATTTCAAAACGTCTTCGCTAATTTCCATAGTAAAAAACCTTTAAAAATCATTAACTACTGTAAAAACTTACAGTGAAGGATATTCCTAAAAACTATCGTGAAGGATATCGGACAAGCCTTTTAAAGGATTTCAACTTTAGAGGGACACCATTTAGGTTAGTTTTGGTCCATTTTCCAAAAATAATATCTTCATTTACGTCAACACGATTTTTGAAATTTTCAGCAATATTTAGCCCCAAAAATAAATTTATTCAATTATTCTATTCTAAAAAAAGAAGAATAAGAAAAAGTAATCGCTACAAATAAAATATTTTGAGTCTTTCAACTACCGTCGATTATTGGATTATATCTGATTTTTGGCGATTACGTCTACGTACAATAGCCTCTAAAGTCCATGATATGGCCGCTATAAACTGTAACATATCCAGACAGTGCAATGTCACCGAATAATTATATCGATCGCGCACCATACCTGAAATCAGATACAAGAATATGACTTGAATGTAGAAGAGATTATGGTATGGAATTTGCTCACCAACAAAAGGTCCACACAAAAGTGTAAATAGACCAGAGATAAGTAACTGCAATCCCGAAGCGCCAGGCAGTCGATTGAGTGGCACGTAGCTGGGTATGATAAGAGGCCAGAAAATTGTCCGGACACCCTTATATATGCCAATCCATACAAATGAGCCGAGAATCACATTATAGGATTTAGTGCAGGCAACAACAGTTCTACCCAAAGCCATGCCAATGACGCCTATGAGGAAGAAGATTCGATTATCCCAGTTTATCTTCTCTGTGAAAAATGGGACCAGAAACCTCATGGTTATGTCAAGACCAGCAAGCAGAGCAATCGCAAGAGTGGTCTGCGATGTGGTAAATCCAAAGTCAGCAAGGATAAATGGTATCAGGATGGAAAAGTTAAGTTCAGTGAAGTTGATAATGGTTAATCCAGCGACAAGGTTGACATAAGTGAAATCCTTTAAGAGATCTAAATCAAAGAATTTTACCACCTTCTGCAGACAACTAATTTGTTTTACTTCTTCAATCAGTTCCACTTTCCCGTTATTTGTCATGGATGTTTCCGTTTCCGGTTCCTTTTTCATTTCCTGAAGTACTGGGCATTTGCAACAGGTCTGGGATTCTAGCAAATTGCTTTCTTCGAGTTCCCTTCGAAAATGGTTTGGCCGCAGGAACTCTCCTGAAAGTTGATGTTCCTCATCAATATGCAAATGCTGAGTCTGCTCCAAATCCTTTGAACTGGACACTGTGCGAAATCTCATTCGATTTGATGCCAGCGATAGACTGGAACCATACCAACCATCATTGGCCCGCGATAACATGGGAGTACCTGGCTCAGTGATCTCATAGCCAGGATGCTGAACATCATTATCCTGATAAAGATACTGACTGGAGAAGATGCCACCAGCTTCCTGCTTGCGTTGCATGCCACAATGGGGACAAAATGTGTCAACTTGGTCCTCAAAGAGTCGGGGTTGTTCCTCCACTAACTGCTCTTCAATTGGTTCACTTACATGATATCGGACAGGCTGATAGATTAGCGCCGAGACAAATGCATGTAGTGAGAGGGCAGCAAATAACAATACCGTTGCCCTAACACCATAGATGCTTATGAGGTAGGTAACCAAATATGGTAGAAAAATGGGTCCCAGTCCAGTTACGGTCCAAGAGAAACCGGCGGCTTTACGTCGCTTTTTATAGAAATAGGTATTAATAGCCAACGATGAGGCCGAAACGCTAATGCCCATGCCAAAACCTAAAAGAGATTTGAGTTTATTATTGTAAAAATTTTAGAAAAATTTAATTTGCTCACCATAGAGCACGGCATAGAATATCATGAAGCCCGAGAAAGAATCACAGAAGGCTGTGAATGCGATGCCACTTGATATTAAGAGCGCTCCTGTCATGCCCACCTGACGAAATGTGAACCTTCTGAACATTGGTCCATTCAAAAGTCCCGTACAGGCCGATATAGCTGAAGTTGTATTTATAATGGCTGTTATCTGTGAGGTCGTCAAGCCTACTTCACCCAATTGTTCTCTAAACAAAAAGCCAAACTGTTGCAGGCACGGATAGATGGATAACTGGAATGGAAGAATAACATGGCCCCAGTTCGAGATATGCCAATCCTTTAATCTGGCCTTGCATTTTCACTGCATTTCACCTACATTGGAAATGCCAGCCGCCACACATACGACCCATGCCCAGCCTCCATCGGGAGCCACAAAATTTGGACCCAGATCACTTTTGTCATTTCTGTTGTAATAACGCGTTGGAATCTTGGTCAATGGACGAGTTGTATCTTGATAGACTCTTTTCTTTATTTCATCCATGCCTCTGGGAAAAAGAAAAAAAAAAAACACACATGTCTTGATATTTTGTACTCACTGTACTATTTACCTACATTGTGGAAGTCCTGTAGTGACTTTAGCAAAGTAACCACTGCAGCCACAGGGTAAAACTGAAATTTGAAATTATTAATTCCTTTTTGTAACCAGAAAATTACAGATGTTACCACTCTTTTTCCATTTTGACAACAAAAAAACCGAAATGTCAAACCAAAATCTTTGTCTTCACATTATTAATTTTTAGTTTTTTAGGTAAATCTTAACAATATAAGTTTACAAAATAATTTGATTTACTTATTCAATTTCTATTACGAAACTGTTCTTAAATGTTTAATATCTTCTTTGGAATTTTGCGTAATCGTAACAAGTTTAAAACCCTTTTAAAAGATGTGAACTGAGTTAGTTATTGTATTCAAAAAAAAAAAGGCAATAACCAATACTTAATTTTCCCCCAATAAAAAACTAACTAAACAATTTAAATAAATAATCTGACTTTTTGCTTTTAAGAATCATTTTTATTGGCTTTAATGTTTTTTAGTTTAAACCAATTTTTTTGCAACTTTCAATAATTATTGGAAGTTTCAGAAATATAACTTATTGTTATATGTGTTCAATGAACCTTATCTTTTTTATGCTCAAACTTAGGTGAATTAAGATCGATTCGAAAGAATTATATCTCCAAATTCCTCTAGTAATCAAATGTTTTAATAAACCTCAACATCTAGAAATTTCATTTTATTTAAATACCTTTGGCATACAAAAAAAATCTTTTTGACAATTAATTAATTTTGCCGAATCATTATAAAGAATATAAAACCAAAATTTAAAGTCTGTGGCTTGTGTCAAATACTTTTTTTGGTTCTATTGTTTTTATGTCAGCTATAGCTTATAGTCGTCCGATTCTCTTGAAATTTAATAGATAAATATTTTTACATATGCTAAACTTACAAATACCAAAACTTCATGACTTCGGGAAAAAAAACCGCTTAAATAACATTAATATAATTAATTTTTTTTTTAATTTTAAATCATTCTAGCCCTTTACGACTCATTCAAATTATACATAAATGAATGTATATACATATATCAGCAGAGACGTAGATAGGGTGACATTTTATGATTTTTATATAAATAGGTCTTAGATTTTGATCCACAGAATTTGACTTCCAATTCGTTAAATTCTTTTCATATCTTAATAGGTTATTAAGTTTATGACTTACGAATTTACTCAGCGATATCTCTTCGGTTTACTTTTATCTCTCCTCGTTGGAATATAATTAGCTTGAGCATTCGCCTTGTCTTTATTTATGGCAAAATTTCGCAATATTAAAGGTTTTTGAAATCTCAAAATAAATAAATTTTTAAACACGTGTAGCGACTTTTCTGGTATAACACAATTGCTTCTCAGTATTTAAATTATATTTATGTACTTAGTATGTGACATTTGTTATTTTTATTCGTGTACAAAAGAATTAAAAAATTTTTATACCCAATATGGTAAAACGATATATTAAAGTCGCAATTTGAAAAAAAAAACGTATAACCAGAGCTATGTATATGGCCCACTAAATGCTATAGACATATACACCAACTGACCAAATTTCGTTGTTCGGCAGGGGCGACATTGGCTGTTAAGAGTGAGCCATGTTAAGAGAATAGTGTTGTTAATTGTTGGTGACTTCGAGAATTTTTGACTTTTATGAAGTACCTTTAGTTGGTATAGAATATAATAAATAGACGAACGTATAGAATACCCTTGCAAAAAGAGTATATTTTGGTCAGAAGCATCTCCGACTATAAAAAGTATACTTATTCTTGATCAGCACGACGAGCTGAGTTAATATAACCCTTTGCGTCTGTCTGGATCAACACGATCTCCTCCGATATCTTAAGGTCTGAAATTTTGCAAATAAGATTCTTTTTGCTGCGGGCTTTGCATATCTTGGAATCATCCCAATCAGATGACTATATCATATAGATCTCATAAAAGCGATCGGTCCAAAATATAGTTGTAGATCAAGATCTTATTTGTTTTAAAAGCGATTGTAATGGAACTTGGTATTTGTAAATTTGATATATGTATATAGAATGTACGCTATAGCTGACTTAGAAAAAATCGGATCAAAACAAATTGTTAGCATAAAAAACGTTTTTTTCCAAGCCACGGACTTTAAATTTATGTTGACTAGTTTTATATACTAAGTTTCGAGACAGATTGCAAGGGTATATGAACTTCGGCATGTCCGTTCTTTGCCCATCCTACTAGTTTTTTATCATATTTATTGAAGCGAACTTGAAAATGTCTTTGTCTTTCTACAAAATGCGAATATACATTTATTATTCTGTATATATGTATATACAAACCCTTTTAAGAAACAAATCCATTTTCATTGTGAAATTTTGGCAATAAAATGTAAATATCAGCTAATTTTTCTTATCAGCAATGACAAACACAGATTTTGCTTCAATAGCGAATTTCGAGTGTGATTTATATTCATATTCGGTTAATTGTTCAATTTCCCAAGAATTGTAAATTTTTATACACAACTCCAGAAATTTGAAGCTGATACGAAATACAAAATGTTTTTTTAGATATTACTCATACGACATGTTGGCGTCAGCCAGAAATACAATTGCCCAAAATTCGTTTTTACAATTTTTTGAATATTTATTCCTCTTGATCAATAAAAAATGTTTTCGTGTTGATAACTGCCGTCAAAGTCGAAGAACTCACCAAAAACTTAATTTTTGTTTTTTCTTTCTAGGAAAAAAAGATAAAACTATAAAAATATCAGTAAGTTATCTCAATTTAATGAGCAGCATATAGTAAAAATATTTGTTTTGTAAACTCTTCTGGAAAACGAAAAAAAGTAAATTCAAAACCAGAAAACTTTTTCAGATTGGAAACGTTTACATTATGATGTCTAGTCATTATACACAAATCTATAAAATACCATCCATAAAAAATGAAACTAAATAAACTTCAGTTTGACATACATATCTAAAACTATCAAAAACGTTAACAAAATATAACATATTTATATAATATATTTATTTAATTATTTTGTGTGGTTTAAGTTTATGTAAAATTTTTGTTTCACAAAAAAGTCTTTCTTACGAGTTTCCCCCAGTCGTTTCGTATGTATGATTGTAACGCTTTGACAGCATTCGCCCACTGTAAGCACTCAACTAACTAGACCATTCTTAAGGGCCATTAGAAATTGGTTTCTAACAGCAAATAATGTCGTATATTCTTTGTATTCGAGATGGAATCAAGAACTGATTGTGGCCCATTATCACTTCACTTAACTATGTTCAATTAGTACATAATAATTGTAACACAAATAGATACAAATCAAGATAATGAACACTAGAGGGAAATTAATCCACTGATATCATTGATAAGATTACGTTGACTTGCAATAAAAAAAAACCAAAAAAAAAGCAAACAAGCAAAATTTGCAACTGATTAAAAATACATGTCGAATTGTACAGGTAATCAGAATAATATATAGAATCGGGGAACGGGAGAAACTAATCAAAAACGTATTTTCAAATTCTTGAAAGATTTATTTTAATGGTTATATATGATTGAGTTGCCTCAGCGAGACCTATCAGATAGGAACTGGGAAATTTAATATTAAATATAATAAAAGAAAAAAATTGAAAACTCAATTGGCGGTAATAACTCTTATTGCTTGTCTGCCCCACGGGCAGGACATTCCTTCCAAATTGCCCTACGGGAGGAGTAAAAAATAATTTGGGCAGCTAAAATATCAAAGACATGGATGATGACTTTATATCTTCTGACTTACAGCATAGAAGTAAGCAGATTATCCAAGAGGAAATGTTCCAATCAGCAGGTAAACCACCTACGCCATTTCAACGTTGGGTAAATGGCGAAACCCAAAGCGTCGGGACAGCAACTACGACAACTGGAGCTGTTACTACCTCCTGCAATACATCCTGCACCAGGGCAGCTGCCCTGCTGCCATGCTCTAATGTAAGTGCTGCAGCAGAGAGATTGCTGGTTGCTCAAAAGCAAAGATTGGGCAAGAGAAAAAATGTCAAGCCAGTGACATCTAGTTCTAAAACGAAACGAGGGAGTGGAGATTTGGCTTCTCGTTCTACTAAACGGGTAATATCTACTAATAGATTTGCCATTCTTGACACGGATGAAGAAGAACCCATGAATGTTGATATGGAAAAAGAACACCAGGAATTGGCTAATACTGCCGGAGACTTGCAAAGGGAAGTAGCTAGCGATGGTAATCAGCTAAAAGGTATCCCAAAACCACCACAAATAGTTGTCGATATTACCAATTTAAATGACCTATTTGAGCTTATTAAGGAAGTTACAACTTTGGACAACGTAATCGTCAAAGCAAACCAAGGGGAAACGGTCAGAATCTTTGCCAAAGACAGTAACACTTATAGGGCCATTGTGGACCGCATGGATGCCATTGGAATGGAATTTCACACATACCAACTGAAAGAAGAAAAGCCGCATAGAGTCGTACTCAGAGGCCTACATCACAGTACGTTAAATGATGAAATTACTGTCGGTCTTAAAAGATTAGGCTACGAGGTTCTTCACATCCATAATCCGAGCTCTAGGATTAATAAAGATGAGAAACTTAATATTTTTTTCATAAATATTAAGCCATGTCCCAAAATCAATGAGATATACCAGGTGAAGACCCTCTGTCATCAAAAAATTCGGATTGAGAGGATGAGGAAATCATCTGAAATTGCCCAATGTCGGCGATGCCTAATGTACGGGCACACAGCTAAGCACTGTCGTCGACAACCTAACTGTGCTAAGTGCGCTGAACAACATCATACCAAAGAGTGCACACGTTTATTAGACGCACAGCCGACCTGCTTCCACTGCTCTGGAAGCCACATGGCTAGTTATAAAGGATGTACATGGTACCAGGAGTTTGTTCGCCGATCAATGGGGCCGAAGGCGTGTGAAATAAACACTCCATATCAGCGATCTCGAAAAAATCAAGCATCGTATACGTATCCTTCAACTCCTTACCAAGAGGTACTGGAGTTTCCAATGTTGGGGTCTCGTCGCAGGAGGGTTGATAGGCCATTAATAAGTCAACAGGAACGACTACCTCAGCAGCAGCGAGAAGTCCAGTTTCAATCACCTGAAGTTTCTTGTGATAATGCAAGGGTTTCATATGCTGCAGTGGCAAAAAACAATACTGCGTTTAACTCTCACAGTCATGGTCCAGCTCAGCGTCGACAACAACAAGCGCATCAAATATCACAGCAGAATGATGTTAAGACTCTGCTACAGCAGCAACAGCAGCAGTTTTTGCAATGGCAAGAGCAACTTCAGCAACAACAGCAACAGCAATTTTTTATGTGGTTGCAGCAGCAACAGCAAGAGCAGCAGGAGAACAACCGGCAAGCCAACCAACGCCTTGAAAAGCTTGAAAGAATGGTTTTTGAGTTGGCCAATACAGTTAAGGAATGGGCTGGAGGTAGACTTAATCTCCAAGCTCAAAACAAAGCTCCAGCTTCGCAATGAATCCACTAAAGATTCTTATCTGGAATGCCAATGGCATTTCAGGAAAAGCCAAAGAAATAGAACTCTTTGCGCATAACAATAGCGTTGACATTCTTCTACTAACGGAGATCAGAATTAGGCGAGGGGAGGCGGTAAAAATATATGGATACACCTTTTATCCAGCTTTTAAACCATCCCGAAATAATAACAGCATTGGGGGAGCAGCAGTATTGGTGAGGTCCTCTCTTCGTCACTTTCCACAGAAAGTTGTTGAGACACGTAGCATACAAATGTCATCGGTTAAAGTTGCCACTGGTTTTGGAGACATAGAGTTTAGCGCCATTTACTGTCCGCCCAGAATCAGGATTGAGGAAAGACATTTCATCAATGCACTCCGGGCTTGTGGCCAAAGGTATCTTGTTGGTGGTGACTGGAATGCACGGCACTGGCTCTGGGGTGATTCTTATAACTCGCCTAGGGGGCGCGAACTAGCGGAAGCCATTTCTGCAACTGGCGCAAGGATTCTCGCCACTGGATCGCCGACCAGGTACCCATATGTGCGGAGTCATACGGCTTCCTGTATAGACTTTGCAGTGCATCATGGTATACCGGACTCTCGAGCAACGATAACTCAGAGCTGGGATCTGGACTCTGATCATTTGGCCTTAGTTGTCAACATTGAGACGGATGGTGTTCATGTCAATCCAAGCACTGGATTAATCACTAAGCATACCGACTTGCTCGACTTTAGGCAACATTTGGAGAACTCGATTCAGCTGAACGTTTCATTGAATTCTGAGGAAGATATTGAGATGGCTGTAGATAACTTCACAGAGAGTATTCACATGGCTGCTGTTGCCTCGACGCCTACAGAGACCCATAAAGGCCCCGCCTATGGTATTGTCTTAACAAGAGAGGCCAGGGAACTTTTGGCACGGAAAAGAAGACTCCGAAGAAGATCAATCCGATCCCAAGACCCATGGGATAGAATTCTATGGAACCGGGCTGCTAAGCAACTACGAGATATCTTAAGAGAAATTCGAAGTAATTACTTTGAGCAGAAGCTGGCTTCTATGGATTATACACTGGATGCGGGATATTCGTTGTGGAAGAGCACTAAGGCTCTAAAGGGGCAACCGTTTAGACAGGTTCCTGTTCGGTGTCCTAGTGGTGAGCTTGCTAAAAATGAAGAAGAGCAGGCCAATTCTTTTGCACGTCATTTGGAAGCCAGGTTCACCCACTACCAATTCGCCACGGATGACCAGTGCAAGGAGACTTGTGAGAGTCTGACTACTCCTCTACAAATGTCTTTACCCATTAGGCCAGCCAGGGTCGAGGAGATTGAGGAAGTTATCAAAAACTTGCCGAGAAGGAAGGCTCCTGGTATTGACAGGGTGTGCAACGTTACCTTGAAAGCCTTGCCTAAACGGGCGATTATTTTCTTGGCAATAATATTTAACGCGATGCTTAGGATACAGATCGTTCCCAAGCAGTGGAAAATGGCAGCAATCTTAATGATTCATAAACCGGGAAAACCAGAAGACGATCCTGAGTCGTACCGTCCGATAAGTCTCCTGCCTTCCTTATCTAAGGTATGGGAGAGACTTATTGTCAATCGACTAAGCGTTCATATTAACGAATGCCAAATCTTGCCGGACCACCAGTTCGGCTTTAGGAAGGGACATGGTGCAGTAGAGCAAGTTCACAGACTTTCGAAACAAATCCTACAGGCGTTTGATGACAAGGAATACTGCAATGCAATCTTCATTGATATTCAGCAGGCATTCGATAGAGTCTGGCACGCTGGGCTGCTGAGCAAAATTAAAAGTCTTTTCCCGGCACCGTACTTTGGTGTTCTACGATCATACTTGGATGGGCGTCAATTTATGGTTAAAGTTAGGGGCACCTTTTCGGCTGCTTACCAGATGAGAGCTGGAGTTCCGCAAGGTAGCGTCCTAGGGCCGCTGCTATACTCTATATATACTGCCGATATGCCATGCCCCAGTGAGCACCATATGGAAGCTCCAAGTAAGGCTCTCCTGGCCACGTACGCAGACGATGTCGCTGTGCTGTATAGCTCTAAGTGCCGCTACCAGGCAGCGGATGGAATTCAAGGGTATTTAGATGCTTTTTCAGCTTGGTGCAAGAGGTGGAACTTGAAGGTTAACCCTCAAAAAAGTACAAATCCTTGCTTCACTCTGAAGACTACCTTTAGCGGCACACCAGCTATTCAATTGGAAGGCGTAACGTTGGAGCAACCGATGAAAGTGAAATACCTAGGGATTACACTTGATAAGCGACTAACCTTTGGACCTCACTTAACAGCTACGGCTGGAAAGTGCCGTCTAAGAATGCAACAGTTACGCTGGCTGATGAATAGGAAAAGCACCATGACATTGAGGGCAAAAAGAGCTGTCTATGTTCACTGCATAGCGCCGATCTGGCTCTATGGCGTACAAATTTGGGGTATCGCAGCAAAATCGACGTATAAGCGTATACAGGTCCTCCAGAACCGTGTCATGCGGCAAATAACGGATTGTCCCTGGTATGTGCGTGGTTCCACCCTTCATCGGGATCTAAACCTTCACACAGTGGAGGAACAGATTGGAAGGCACACAAGCAGGTACAGAGACAGACTTGCTAGGCACAGAAATATGCTAGCAAGAAGCTTACTCCCGGCCAGGCCTTTACAACGTCTGAAACGAATAGGGTTCGCCAAAACACTTGGGCAACCATGAATTCTCTTACATGAGTCCTAATGTAACATGAGCATTAGGTTTGGTCCCCAGAAATCCTTGCGTCTGTTAAGATACCCTATTGTATGGTATGGTTCCTACGCTAATAAAAAATATATACAAAAAAAAAAAATGGTTATATATATGTATATATGTATTTATTTTTATATGATTTGGGTTGTAGATTGTCTGGCCTGGTCTTGTTTATATGTAATTATTACGTTTTATTTGCAACCAAGCAAATAATATTAACGTCACTAACACTAGCAACAGTTGGTATCAGTATTGATGTTGAATATATGTATGTACATATTTCAAATACATATAGCTAAAATCTTTCCGATAATAGATCAGGTGAGCTGGAAAATTGATTTGTGACCATTGATTGAGCCTTGAATTTATTTTCATTTTATTTTTTTTTTAATTTATTCACTAATTTTGCACTCACTGTTATACCATAAAAAATATACATATACGTATGTTGCTTTCGCTGCATTTAAAACTTGGCAACAGATTTCGGAAAATACAAACACTAAAACAAACAAAAATTAGCTATTGCCTTTGACTTTGGCATTTTGTTGTAGCCTTTAGTTGCTATTTATGTATCTTTTTATTTTTTTTTATACACTGACACATCGTTTTCAACAACTACATATGTTACCAATAAAAAACAAAGAAAAAAAAGGATAAGAAGCAAGTTCAAGGTTTCAGACACGCACTCATGGATGGATATTGGGATAGGGTTAATTTTTCCTTTCGCCAACCTATTACAACTTACGAGTGAACAGTTTTAGAAGTAATCGTAAAACGTTAGAGGAACACTACGCGACGATCTCATTGACGAAGTTTTGCGTTACTGATCGCTCCTGCCTGTACGACTCTCTCAACGACAACGACCAACTAAAAACTTAAGGGAGATCGGCTAATGCGACTGTGATTGCTGCTACTGCCTAACTACAGACTATAGATACCCACAATGTAGTTGCCTTCTGACAAGGTGTTAGAATGTACATATGTATGTATGTATGTATGTATAAACCGAATCAGAAAAATCTAACAGAGAGCTAATTTCTGTAATATTAGCTAAACATTAGCTTAACAGTTTCTGTTACTGTTGCATTGAAAGTACAGCGTACATACATATGTACATATATACATACAATTTTTTTGTTTTATTATTTTGACTATCTCTCATTAGACGAATAAGATCATGAAATTATAATGTACAAAAGCTTCCGCTGAATCTGCCTACCTTATTATAGCTGATAAAAAGGTAGATTTATTTCGGATTTATTTCAATTATTGGAGAACTCGATACAGGTCGATTGTAGGCTCAATTTAGTTAATTCTGGGTTCCGATTCTATTCTGGTCGCCTTTGTTAAAGAATATAAATCCTTGTGTAGAATTATTTGAGTACTTTATACTTGAATGGCTTTAAAATTAAGAGTTTTAAAAAATATAGACTTTGAATAATGGAATTCAATTCAAGCAGCTATCTATGTATATAGTGAATAAAGTTTCTCGTAGTGCCAATTTTAAGGATAAAGCTTTACCATCTAACATAAAAGCGAAGCCTGTTTCAGAATACTCTAACATTAATTTTGAAAGATTCTGTTTAAAATGGGCTATATCTTTTGAATATTTACAATAATATATCTAATATTTGATCATTTTTTTTATACAGCAGAAGAGTTCAACACATAGTTAGGTGAAAGTTTGTTTTTAATGTTTAATAGCTAGATACATTTAATTACAATTCTAATTTGTCATACAACATGTAGAAAACAAAAAAAAAAAAAAATCCTATATTTTAGTTAGATTAACCATTACAGATCTGGTGTACTTTTAAGTACAGGCTATCTATATTAAGTTGATCATGTATAACTAATACTATTTACCACTAACAGTTATGGCTAAGTTAATCTCGAAAAGCCTACTGTTTGTCTCAGACTGTCTATACATATAAGTAGCCCAGTTGTCCAGTTATGGATCCGGTGGAAAGCGAAGATTATGCGCCCAATCCATTTGATGGCTTCCCCAGCATACGGCGCACAAGGGATTCGAGAAGCCAAAGGAGCAAGGCCATTCCAGTCAGTGTATTGATGACATGAATGGTTGCCGTATAGCCGTAGGCTTCTGTGAGAATGCCTGGAAAAGAGTGATCAAGATCAGATTAGTTCAAATTCAAAAGACAAGTAAATGCAATGGACTTACCCAAGACAGGACCCATGACTAGCGAGAACATGGTATTAAAGATCAATTGGAGTCCCGAGGCAGCTGGCAGACGATTTAACGGCACATAGCTTGGTATGATCAGGGGCGAGAATATGGTACGAAAACCTTTACCGAATCCAATGAGAACGAATACGGCCAAGACGACATTGTAGGAACTGGTAAGAGTGACAATGACTCTTCCAATAGCAATACATAGAATACCAAAAGCAAATAGGACTCGATTATCCAGTTTAACCTTCTCGAGGGCCAATGGGGCCAAAAACCGCACAGCTATATCCATTGATCCCAGCATGGACATAGCCAACGATATCTGGCTATCCTCATAGCCAAAGCTATTTAGGATGAATGGGGTTAGCACGGAGAAATTCATTTCGCCAAACATCATTACGCTCATGCCAACAGCCAAATTGACAAATGTTAAATCTTGAATCAGATCGAGATCGAAGAATTTGTTTACTTTCTGCCAGAAGGTCATTCGACTTTTGGCCTCCTCTTCGGCCTGTTCGGCGGCCTCCAGATCCAGGCGCTCAAGTCTAAGGGCCTCGGCGGATTTCTGAAGCAACGCTTTATCCTCGGCGCAAGTGCATCGTAGTAGTTCATTATCCTGTCCAGATTTTGAGTATACACTCGTCTTGCTGGCATATCTATCCATATCCTCACGTTCGCGGTTGAAGTAGTTGGGCTTGGTAAAGAGCGATGGCGTCTGGCCAGGTGAATCGAGATCACCTTGGCGGAACCCGCTGGCCTCCAATTTGTCCATATTCTCACGACTCCGTGCTGTAATCGATAGCTGACGCATCAATGCCTGCCTACTCCGATAACGAGCACCACTGGCATGCTCCGAGGTCAGAGATAATTTCGATCCATACCAGCCATCATTGGCACGGGCCAACATAGGCGTACCTGGTTCTGTAATCTCATAGCCTGGTCGCTCCGGATCATCTACATTGAATAGATATTGTGACGAGAATATGCCACGTTTGCCCCGCTTTAGATACTGACAATATTTGCACTCATAGTCAACCCAAGGATCCTTGCTGGGATTCAAGACATTGCCATTTGCTTCCAAAAGTTCTGATTGCTGCTCCTTATCACATTCACCACCCGTTCCTGATGCAACTGGAATCACCTTTTTCGGTTTAGCCACGTGCCACAGAACTGGTTGCAGCATCAGGGCACAGACCACCGCATTCATGGCTATTCCAGCATATACTAAAATGCTGATAAATGAGCCAAAATAGCTCATCAAGAAATTTGATATATGTGGAAATATGATGGGCCCCAATCCTGTTATTGTCCATGTAAATCCAGTGGCACGGCGACGTTTCTGCTTGAAATATGTGTTCACAGCCAGCGAAGTCGAGGCCATAGCCAGGCCCAATCCAATGCCATAGACGCAGGACAAAAAGAATACATACTGGACGAAGGTTGTGCAGAAAGCGGAGGCAAAGATGCCTATAAAGCCAAGAGTAGTGCCCGCCAGGGCCACCTGACGGAAAGTAAATCTCCTGAACATTGCACCATTCACAATTCCTAAACAAATGATACATGATAAATATTAAAAAAAAAGAATACAAATATAACGTGCTAGTTACACTTACCCACTAGGGAGGATACGGCCATGACTATATTCACAATAGATGTTGTCTCTTTGGCATTAAATCCCAATGCTTGCATGCGAGATCTGTATATCAATCCGTATTGCTGTAGTGCCGGAAACATGCAAAACTATGGATCAAAATGGAAATATATATTATTATTATTTTGGATTCTTTTATGAGAGTGCACTCACATTGCTTAGTCCTGCTGCCACACAAACCACCCAACCCCAGCCGCCATCCGGTGCCACAAAATCTGGTCCCAGATCGCTCTTGTCGCGACGTTTTGGCTTCTTTGGTTTGGTTGTATCATTATAGACATTTGTCTGATTCTTTTTAGTTAAATTCGACTTTTCCATTGTGTCTGCAAAAAGAAAAAACAAAAAAACAACTATTAAAATATCTTTATATCTCTTTTTATATCTCTTGTCACACAATTAACATAAAAGTTACCCATTCCATTTTTAAACCCAAGAAAATGCAACTTTTAAGGGACTAATAAAAATAAATAAAATATTAATACTAAAACTATTTATATTCTATATAAATATTTCAGTTTATATAGTCCTTAATATACATTCTAATATATAATATAATTCTAGGGTATACATTATTCGACATGGCCAATGTTTGATTGGCTTTAAACTATTTTTATAGGCAAGTCCCTTTAGAGAGGCTATTATAGATAGATTGTTCTTCTTGGTGATTTTGCCTATCTTTATATGCGATTTAATATGCAAAGCACGAAGTCGATGAGGTTCAGGTTCCGGATTTATAAAGCAACAAGGAGTGCTGATAGTTAAATTGATGCAAATCAACGATAGCAGCTCCACAACCAGCTAGCAGCAAATGGAATCACTTAGCGGGTGTGGCAACTGAACCTTAGAACACAATCAATGCAAAATAATTAAGGAAAGAGCCTTAATTATAATATACATACATATATCCTTGTGGTTAACGATTCTATCAATTGTTGCCACTTTTCAAAGTATTTCAAATATCATTTAATACACATTAAATCTTTGACGATCCCTTCTATAGAATGTTAAAAAATGAGCTACTAGCTCTCGTTATATATTTAAAATTTATGAAATATTGTAAAATACAATATTAAATAGTATAACACAAAGACTAGAATTTTCGAATTGTAATAACAGATGCGTCTCGAAGATAAAGGGAAAATGATTTCTTTCAATATCTTAGGGTTTGGCAATTTCACAATTGAAAAAATTCCGTTTAAACATTTTATTGTACTTTAATTAATTAATGATAGTCAGGTAATTAAAAGACTTAACGTATGCAATCAGACTTATATCAGTTCAGCTAAAACTATCAATGATAAGGATAGAAATACATATTTTATGTATGTATATATAATTATCATTATACTCTTTCAGAAAAGGTGTAACAGCGATTACTTTAATGATGACGCAGAAAGGTTAGTAGAAAATTGAATGGGACTTAATCAGACCAGTTTACATTATTGAAAGTCTTAAAATGTACAAGTGGTAAAAATAAACAAATACAACAAAAATTAATAGTGTTAAAGTATAAGTACCGACTTTGGAATACCCTACTACAAATAAAGCAGCAATTTATAAGGGGAAAAAAACACAAACGAACAATCATCATTAAAAAACTATTAAAAAATTAAATTATCTTTATTTATGTAGGGTATAATAAAAATAGCAAAGTGCCATAAGGAATGCAATGGAACCAACCGGATGACTTTACCCACCTCCAATGCCCCGCCCAATCCTAATTCCAATAGTCATTATTTATGCGGCGATAATGCGAAGACAATTCTGGGCAACTGGTGCAGTCGATGGAGTTGCCGGTGTCTGTGCCGTTGCCGTTGCGGTTGCCATTACCATTTCTGGTGTTGGAGTCTTTTTAGCAAACAAATGAGGGTCTATAGGGAGATTTGAAACGTCTTCATAAAAGATTGTGTGTGGAGAGAGAGAGAGAGAGAGAGAGAGAGAGAGAGAGAGAGAGAGAGAGAGAGAGAGAGTGTCTACTGACTCCTCTTGTTGATATTGTCGCCTGTGTATGCGGTCTGTTGACGGGTTTTGCCATTGAACTCAATCGAAGCGTGCCATAAATTTACGCCCCAGCCCGTCAGTCTTGGCATATGGGACGAATGGGGAAAAGGACCAGCATATTGGGGGCCACCTCAACATGCATACATACATACATATGTACATACATATATACATACATACACTTTAGCCAGACATCGATCAACAATATTGAAAGGAAAAAAAAACTTTCGCTTAGTGTTTAAATATCGTCCAACATGTTTTAAATATTCATCATTACCACTTCCCCTCTCACACACACACACACACATTGATCTACCATGGGTAACAATAATCCGGTTTTTAAGCCATGTTCCTACTGCTAGTTATTGCTGTTGTTGTTAATGGCAATTTTGTCTACATTTCTTTTCTTTTCTTCTTTTCTTTTTGTATATTTTATTTGAATATATTTTTTTTTTGCAAATCATGCCGCGTGGACATTTTATTTAGCAAAACAAACATAACACGTCATCATTGGATTTTGGTAAAGAGCGAAGAGTGAGAATATAACTTTTTTTTTTTTAGCGAATTGGTTATTGATAATAGAGCCCCAACTGATTTCGTTTGAATGAAAAAATATAATGCTCTTGTGTGTAAATATTACGGATAATTAAATAATATTATGGAAATAAATAAAATTAAATAAATATGTTTCACAGAAAATACCGATCATGCCATTTTGGATAAATAGAGTTACCATATGGTTTATTCCCAATTCCCCAATAAAGAGGCAGAGAGAGAGAGAGAGAAAAAGCGGGAGAGACTTTATCAAATACACATATTCGGTTTTTATTAACACACCCGATGACTCAGTTATATATATATACATATACATATATAACTATCTACGTACGTATGGGTTCTATCGATTAGTTGGCTGGCTCTATCTATCATCTTTGGGCCTGTTATCATTGCCGCCGCCGTGTCAGTTGGGGCCGAAAGGCAAATAAGTGGGAAAACACTTGTAACTCAAGTTCACATATATACATATGTATACCTATATATATATATCTATATAGAATGCGACAATATCGTGTAGTACAGGTGCTGCACAGTTAATGTTTAACAACTGTGACAAGAAATGTATCTCATAGATAGGCATAGGGATCGGCTGACTATTTTTAATTTAAAAACGTTTAAAATTGATTACTTTGATTCTATAATCAGATGTAGAATATCTATTATCCTGAATATAAATTTATGTGTTACATGTTATATTCAATTTTATAATATTTTGTATTTATCAAAGGTGATAATATTTTATATTCTCTATTGGAGCAAGATCAACTTTGAGAGATATATTTTATTTATTTCATTTAAAAAGATTTAATTAAAAAGATCTGGCAAAGAAGCTGAAATAATTAGATTATTTTTGCTCATCTTCAAAATTTTTTATTAGAAATTTATGGGAATGATAATTCATATATAAGAATAATTGTACAATATATACACACATACATATACATATTTACATATGTGTGAAGCGGCGGCGCCGCTGATCGTTTTATTTTATATACATATGTACTTAAATACACATTTATGTATATATATTCTTTCCAATTGCAGTACGCATCGACAATTTAATTGTGTCAATGAGAATTGATTAAAGTCTATAGATACAATTAACGATATAGAATGTAATTGATTTGAGGGCAATGGGAAATATTTGTGGAGACACATATAAACGAAAGAAAAGGAAATTCAATTTCAACACGATTTCAATTAAATAGTATCTATCTATAACAAGTATATGGTATATGTACATATGTAGATATATCATATTAAATTATCCTTTCTTTTTCTTTTTTATATTTAAGGGGGAAAACAAAGAGTTAAATTTTTAGTTTTTTCTGTTTTTTGCTTACTACATATTTTACGAGTTTATTTTTGTTGATATTTCAATCCTGCCGTTCCACTAGGCTTCACCAACTCATTGTACATAAACAAATTACTGGGGTCATTGGTACTGCTGTTCCCTCGTCATGGTTGGTTTAAATACAAACTACGAATTGTTATCTGTTAGTTTTTTCCTTTTTTTTTTGTATTATTTTATTTGGTTTTCTGTACCTAGATTCAGAATGAATGAATGAAAATTAGAGCCAAACGGTTGTTTTCTATTCATCGCTTCAAATGCCATTTGAAACTTTATGCCGAAGATTGTAAGAAAACAAAAAAACATGTTTCGTCTGCTCACTTTATTTTTAGATGCATTTCGATTATTGTTATTACCCTGGCCACAAAATAATCCCAATATCCGACACATTCTCACATGTGTGTGTACTATACTGTATGTAGATACATACATACATATATGTACATATACATATATATAGAGAACTATGTGTCCAATGTCAATCTCTTAGAGCCAATCCTAATTCCTATCCCCATGACAGCTTATATATGTATAAGTACATTGCCTGCATTTTTTGTGCGTTTTAAGTAATTCTCATTTCGAATAAACTCACGTACTTAAATTTCACTCCTACCCCACTAATACTTATGTATATTTGTGTGTGAAGCTGAGTGTGCGTGTGTGTCTTAAGTGTTTCTGTGAAATGAATACGCAAAGTATAAACGAAAATTCTAAATTGCAGCCCAAAAAACCAAGTACCAGAAAAAGTACTTGACCAAAAAAAAAAATAAAAAAAGGTTATTTCTCCCCTTTCACTTATTGAAATTTCAAATTTGAAGATCTTTGCAAAACATTTAACTGCTCTCTATATATACATATTTCTTATCCATTCGTTGTATAGTCCAAATCAATCTTCTTTCGCCGAATTTAAATATTTAACTAATTATTAAATGTATAAATCACATATGCCTTATAGATATTTTAAGTGAATAGATTTTGTAAAAATGAAGCCTCAAAATATATTTAGTAAGTGAATTTGATCTTTTTATGAAATATCCCAAGCTGATATATTTATTTGACTTCTTATCTTTTCCATTTAACAACTTAGCATTTAAGAACTCAATTATTTTTTAAATAAAAACAAAAATTGAAACTTTATAAAAGTTCTTATATCTTAAAGATTTTTTAAAATTTACTAATATCAATTTTTATTCGGTATTCCATATTTTAAAATGAAAACCTTATCTTATTCATTCATTGAAATTAAGTATTTCCGACTCCTGAATATGTAGTGACTTTATGTATAACTACATACATATGGATCTATATATGTATGTATACATATATAATATATGTATGATATTATATTTTCTTGATCTTCATGACAAGTTAAATTTGCATATAAAGATAGTTATTGTTATTGAATATGACTATATTATATAAAACATAAAGAACAGTTTTTTGTATTGTAAATATTGTTGAAAAAGTAAAAGGATATAAATAAATACCAATAAAAATGTCATGCCAACATATTTATACATATATGTATGTATGTATTTAAAGCAAATATGTATGTATGTAAAAAATATATGTATACATAAATGACTTTGCTATGATCAATGTCAAATAACAAAGATAAATGTCAGAGAAAAAGAAATGATGCGGTTAAATAACCATATTCCATAACACAACAAATTCATTTAAATATTTTGACATGACCAATAATATTATTATATAATTGAGATCATTGGAACACTTTTGGATATTCACTTCATCTCACTGATTGAAATATTGTTGATTGGTGTGCAAAAAATATAAAATAATCTTTGTATTGGGTCCCCTATTGATTACATAAACACTCTCTGCCCCTTCCTCTACCCCTGCCCAAGTTAAGAACAGTTCGTTCCGATTGTACGATAATAATAATCAGCACGCAATCACCGTAAATCTGCTCAATGGACGCCAATCTATTCGTACACGAGTATATACATATGCTCCTACAGAACGCGTGAAATCTTGACGAAACTTTGTTTCATAATATTTAATACACCCACAAATACCAACAAATATAAAAAAATAAAAAAAAAAAAATAGTAATTACGAGCAAAAATGAAATTCAATTGAAACACCGGCGGGGTAGTGGGATCATGGCAGGGCATTGGTATTGGTATTGGCATTGGATTTAAATCCTCTATATAAAGGGCGCATGCTCTGCTTTTGCAGAGAATGAAGAATATATAACTATGTATATATATATTGTATATGTATAATATAGTATTTCCGATTGGTTGTTAAGGGGGCGAACGGGCGTTCGGTTGGTCGTTTCGTTTGATACTTACAGTAATCTGGTATTAACTGTTGCTGTCGTACCTTTGGTTATCACAGTGTAGCAGATGATTTTGAGTTGAGTTTAATTACTTTTTTTTTTACTTGGCGGCCGGCTCAATCACAGATTTAAAATACAAAAGAAAAAAAAATGGCAACACGAAAACAAAAACAACACAAATTGTCGGGCAATTAAATGTAAGCCGTTAGATTAAGCACATAACACTAATATTAACATCAAATATTAACATGAACATTAACACTGTCAATGTCAATGTCCGAAGTGAGAGTGTGTGAGTGAATGTATGTGTGTGTGTGTGTGTATATGACGTTGTCACTCAGCTGTTATTATAGCCGCTTTCAGGAAATCTATATTCACTAATGTTGTATTTATTATTAACAAAATTTTGTTGTTGTCGTTCCCCCGCACTAGCCGCACTGGCACTTGCTCTCGCTTATATACATATGTATGTGTTGTTGTGTTTTATTTTTTTTTGTAGTACGTATATATTGGCGCGCGTTGTCGGTTTCCGCGCCTTCCGTGACCTGTTGTTGACTCTTACGCGTTCAACAGTCGACTTGCTAGCCAGCTGGCATATTGGCTCTGCTTTATAGCATTTTTGTTATCTGTATTGAAGCACTGAGAGGATGACAGAGAGTGAGAGAGCGACACAGCGGGTGAGAGACAGAGAGAGAAAAAGAGAGAATGGTAAGAATTAAGTGGGAGGAAGACAGAGATACAGAATGAGCAAGTGCCTGTTGCTGAAACTGACTGATGCTGAACAGTTAACAGTGCGTGATTAGACCAGACATAACCCCCAGACTCAGGCTCAGACCCAGACCCAGACCTAGACCCTTAACTGGGCCCACAATGCAGTGTACAATCAGCTAGTAATCAAAGCCGAGAGTCTGGTCATTTAGCCATGCCAATTAGCAGAGAAATGACCAAGCAGCTAGTGACGTTGGCTGCGGAAGCCGCTACTTCTAAACCCTCACTCCTCTCAAGAACTCTCAAACGGTTACAGTGGGCCTGCGGTTTATGTACAATATCAGCATGACGACAACATATTCTTGGACTGATCAGATGCTCACAATGATTGCGCTTAGAAAAGACTGTCCTATCGGATCGTATTTGACCAACTGTTGGCATATCGGAAAGTTCAAAGATGAATTTTTGGGATAGGCAAACGGACAAAGGACAACAAACAGACCGACTACGACTAATTAGGTAGTAAAACGTATTGCTCAAGAGTTAATTGGTTGATTGACAGGTAATTTTGACAACCTTTTTTCTGGCTTGATACATCTGTTCAAAGGGAGGTAATAAACGTCCCTGAATGTTTTATACCTGTTTTAATGATTAGAAAATAATAATTGATAATCATTTAAGCCGCACTATTGGATCCCACTGTGCATTCATGTTACTCTCTGCGCATCGGCGACAGTGCGATTTTTGTTCAGGTTTACTCCCCCACCCCTCCCCACACACATATACACCCATACACACACACACACTCTCTCCTGCTCTTGGTGCACTTTTTTGTTGCTCTTTTCTTCTCCCTGTTATGCTCATTTCACCGGATCAGTGTCAACCCAAGATTCACTTTATGACGTTGTCAAAGCAACGGGTTCCTCCACCTTCGCTGCCACCGTCACCTTCTCTTTCTCCACCTCCTACTTCTCCTTTTCTGCCCACTTTTATTCAACTTGCCTACGCATGCAACAGGTGGTTGCGGTTGGCAAGGGAAGATAAGAAGGGGGAGGTCAAAGCTAAGGCCAACACACAGGCATCTACATACCTGTTGTTGCCACAAATAATTAATATATTCACAGCAAAAATAAATGCAAAGCAAAATACATATGATGATAATCATTCGCTTCAATTATAGCAAAAATTATATGAGTATTGGTAAGAGCCCCCCATATACTTAAATAAGTAGATCTAGCATAGTCTATAACTATAAGCACGCACATACATACACACTTGTATGTATATACAAATCAAATATTTAATCATAAATTTCACCATGATACTAAATAATAATAGGAAATAAATTTATTTAGAGTGACAAGGCATCTTTTATTATTTCACAGGGATTGTTGTCTTATATGAGTATTCAGATACTTATACATATATATATACATACATATAAAGGTATAGATATACATATATACATGTACATACATACGTATGTGTAAATAGAGATAGAAGCAAGTTTTTGGTTTTTTTTTTTGTTTTTTGCTTTTGGGGCTTGTTTCACTATCTGTTGGCGTGCTATTTGCTTTAATTTGTCTTTGATGTTTTTAGTACCCTATAAGAATCAAATGAGGAGACTCATTTCCGCAGTATGAAAACTAAAGGTATTATTAATTTTGTTTAATATTGAAAAAAAGGAAATAATTTCAAATACATCATCACATGTTAATATATAGCTGCTTTTAAGGAAAACAATAAATCCCATGTCAAAAAAGAAAAAATTGCAAATGAACAAAAGAGACAAATAATTCTCGTATAGAAAAAACTATAGTTAAAGGTTCAACTATTCCGTTAAACTAGTCTTTGATTAGGTAACTTGGAAGTTAATGCTGAAACTGTTTAATTAACATTCTATTGTATGGTTTTCAATTAAATGATACAAATAATAATAGTTATATGATTTGAGTAAGATATTTAAATTTTAACAATAGCTAAAACAACTTATTGGTGGAAAAGTGTATACGATAGATATAACAATGCATTGCCAATAACGTAACAATTGCATAACATCAAACAAATAGATCACTTCATAGTCGAATACCTATATACATATTAAAACAATGATTCGACACTCAGAATACAAGTTGCTTTTTGTAAAACAAACAAACGCAAACAATTTGTAGCACTTCGAATCAATATAATTTGATAAGCGATTTCGCTATATGTCTGTAAATAATTGTACATAGTGTTGTTGGTAGTTGTTTTTTCTTTTTAATGACAAATTGCGTGGCATTTTATAATTGAAACGGACTCTCTCATCTTTAATAATATTATTTCTCCGCATGCAAATGCAAATATTGCCAAGTAGATAAAAATTTACCTACTACATACTAACTGGTTTCATACATTTTGTATTCAAGAAACTAAAAAGTAATTCTCATACGAAATTATACAAATATTTACAACCTTTGTTAAATGTGTCATCCCAAAAAAGCCAAAACACTAGAACGTTAATGCGTCACTTTTTTAGACTGGGTATTCTAAATGTGAACGGTGATTTTCGGTTTCAAGCGCATTACTCTTGACTGTTTATTACTGGGCTATAAAAACTACAGTCATGACAACTTTAAAAGCTAACATTGAACCCCCCCCAAAAAAAAAAGAAATAAAGTCACCCAATGATAGAAATTCTATTCGCTTGCTGAGCAATATTCTCAGTTGGAAAGGTTTAACAGAGACCATAGAAACTACCGGGAATGTCTACATCAAACTACAAAATATTGTATCGAGTATATATTTTTCTTATAGTGATGCAATCCTGTGATTTATGTAGCAAATCACAAACTGTAAACGTGGTACATTCCGATTAGATTGATATTCCGTCGAATATTTCCTTATGTATGAGAGGAGAATCTAAGGTCATAATTTCGCAATGTTTGGCAAGCTATCAATTCGGAAAATTTCCATCCAAATATTCAAGACAATGTAATTGAAACAATGTTGTAAACGATTTCCGATTTCAGCAAACATTCATGCAAATTCTCTGTTAATGTTGGCATTTGCTTTGGTCAGAATATTTGTGGTTAATTTATTGCCCATGTTAAGTCTATGGCCATTGGCCACTGGCAGTATTAACCGGTTCTTAGGTTCTCTCATGTCTCAGAGACGTAATGATAACCAAGCATTCAGAGTTTGCAAAATATTTCATTAATCAGTCAAAGTTGAGCCAGCAGCGTAAGGGCAGACGATATGTGGTTTCTCGAATGGTGTTGGGACCACACAAACCAATTTCACAACATTGTCAGATACATTTACTCTGAAATTCTCCAAGACCCACTTCACCTCTCCCTTCCAACCTAACCATTAACAAGACGCATGCTATTCAATTACCAGCAATTGGATTGCATGACACATTGGCCGGTTGATGAGCCGGCACGCCGGCATGACTTGCCGTTTTTTTTTTTTTCTTTTCAGTCAAACGAGTAACGTACAGTGGGTAAGTGAAAAATTAACACATAAATATCTTTAGTAGAATCATATTAAATTGTCTTCATAAACTTACCTAAGATGGGTTTAACCAATCCACTAATTACATTTTCTCTCATTGTATCAGATTCTATTTTTCAACCTCTGAAATATATTTATGAAATTTCAAAAGGTGTGAGAACATTTATATCAATCAATGTAGTTTAAAATCCACAATGTTTCCATAAGTTCAAGTAAATTCATTGTTTTTGAATTGATCTATTGATAATTTGGTTTAGTTTTGGCAACTTATCAATTATTATTATTATTAACATTGATTAATAATTCACAACAAATAATTTTCTAAATTTAATTATTATATACAAAATGTACAGGCACTTAAAATTTATGTACAAATATTAAACAAACAAGATATATTACAAAAAAAAAAAAAAACAAATTGAACAACAAAAATATTTTTTTTTTTGTATTTTGCTAAACTAAACGTTTAAGTGGATGAGTATAGGGAAGGATGTATGCGTAACGGATGAAAAGACGGCATTGAGGAGTACGACTAGACAAGCCGGTGGTGAAAGCTTCTTCATTTGCGTGGGGTGGTTGCTTCGGTGGTGGTGCTGGTGACGGTGGCGGTCACTGGGGGAGATTTCCGATGGCGACCGCGTACGAAATCCTCCAAGTACCAACCGCCAATGGCAATGACGCATAGTGCGTTGAGACAGTTGAGTGTCACCGCGTAGCTAGAGTTGTCCTTTACCAGACCTGAAGGATGGTGGGAAAAGGTGTTGGAATAGGGGTGGGGTATGGGGGTAGTGGTTAGTACAAAACAATATCCATACAACGAAATAATGCCGTCGATAGATCGAATAGCCAATTACTCACCGATAACAGGTCCAAATGCCATTGAAAACATCCCAGACATGAGGAGTTGAAGGCCAGCAGCTGCCGGTAAACGTTTCAACGGAACATAACCCGGTATTATCAGTGACCAGAACACTGTGCGGAAGGCCTTGTTCAGGCCCAGCCATAAAAAGACGCCAACCATAACATAGAAATTGGTAGTCATCGATAGGAAGGCTCGTCCCACGCACATTCCCAAAATTCCCACCACAAAGAAGGTCCGATTGCTCAAGTTGATTTTAGCGGTAATCAATGGTATTAGAAATCGGATAATTAAATCGAAAAAGCCGAGCGTTGACATGGCCAATGCGGTTTGATCGCGATCAAAGCCAAGATCGTGGAGGATAAAGGGAGTTAAAATGGCGAAATTGATTTCGACAAAATTGATCAATGTAATGCCAACAGCTAGATTAACATAGGTAAAGTCCCTTAATAGATCCAGATCAAAGAATATAACAATTTTCATATAGAAGGGCAGTTTCTTGCGACGCTCCCGTTCGATTTCATCCTCCAATTCTTTCTGTTCCTTCAGCGTCAAGGTGGGCGCTGTTGGCTCCTTCAACGGCTCTTCCGATTCGCTATCATGTGTCTCTTCCTTGATGCTGTAACTAATGGAGATGCTGCGCTGTTGCTTCACCACCGCCGAATCTCGACTGTTTAGACGTTTTAGTTCCCCATGGCCATTCTCCGACTTGTCCCACGTATTCAAACGATTGCGCGTCCCGCTGCTATTAAGTGAAGCACGTGATCCGAACCAGCCATCATTGGCTCTTGGTAATACCGGTGTTTCTGGCTCCGCCACATGGGCAATAATGTCATCATCATCATCATCGTCTTGATTGGCGTTCGTTAAACTTTGTTCCTGATTTTTTTGCAGCATCTCGATATCTTTGGGCCGCTTAATCACATGCCACTTAACTGGCTGATAGATCAGGGAACAGGCAATGGTGAATAGCGAAGCTCCAGCAAAGAGTAAGGTGGTACCCTGGACTCCGTACTCCAAAATCAAGAATGTGGCTAAAAAGGGACACACAATTGGACCCAAACCAGCCACACCAAACTGATAGGCGGTAGCGGTGCGTCTCTTTACTTTAAAATACGTATTGACGGCCAGCGAAGAGGCCGAAACAGTAAGACCACGTCCAAAACCATAGATAAGGGAAAAGCTCAGTATATAGACGGCAAACGACTTGGCGAATACCATCAAAAATAGACCCGAAAATGTAAGTAACGATCCCACCAGAGCCACAGCGCGATATGTATACCGCCGGAATAATGGTCCATTGAGCAAACCTGCACAAATGAAATGGATAAATATTTCTATTGATTCCAATTGACACTCTCACTTACCCGTAAAAGCAGACACTGCAATCTGTGTATTGATAATTGTAGTCATCTCTGGATTACTTATACCCAAATCCAACATTCTTGACCGAAAGATGATGCCGAATTGTTGAGCCAAGGCGAATGTTACAAGCTGCAAGAAAGAAAAAAATAATAAATAAAAATAAATCAAATGAAAATAATTAATATCACATCTTTATTTATTTCATAAAATTTTAATCTAACTAAGAAAACAAATATCGTCACTGAAGTTTATAGCTCGAATTTGGTTAATTGTGAGAAGGATAATTTTTATATCCATGGAAGGGTATTTTAATTGTTCAGAAGTTTGTAACGCATAAAAGAAAGCATAAAGAATTATAAGTATATATTCTTGATCACCACGACGAGCTGAGTTGATATAACCTTGTCCGTCTGTCCGTATGTCTGTCTGGATCAACACGATCTGCTCCTTAGGGCTACTGAAAATACTAGCTGAAATTTTGTACATAAGATTATTTTTGCTACAAGCATTGTATATCTCGGAATCATCCCGATCGGATGACTATATTATATAGCTTCCATAAAAACGATAGGTCAAGAATAAGGCTCAACCTGAATAACTGTTTTGTTTTTAAATCAAATGTCTCAAAATTTGGTAGTTTTTTAACATATCCATAAAGTGTTATCAGAATCGTTGGACTAAATAATACAGCTAACATAGAAACGATTAGTCAAAAATATAGTTGTAGATCAAAACTTGATTGTTTTAAAAACGATTGTCATGGAACTTGGTATTTGATATATGTATACAGAAATATATCTATTGAGATTCAGCAGAATCGGTCGACTATGTGCTATAGCTGACAGAAAAAATCAGATCAAAACAAATTTAGGTTTGACTAGTTTTATATACTTTCTATTGATTCGCCAAAATTATAACTAAATCAAAAAGACAGTTCGCAAGGGTATACGATAGCCCATCCTTCTAGTTTTATCTACAATATTCAAAACTTTTACACTATACACAACTGTCTATTACGTGGAAGTGTAAGAGACACTTTGTATTTATATTTAATATATATTTTTCTTTTAAATAGAAAAAGTCTCCGTGTGCACCTGTTAAATTTTACACCTAGTATTTCATTAGGCAATAGACCAAACATATGACAAAACCAAAACAAACAATATCGTGATGAATAATAAGACTATATATACATATAATATCGACAGTTTGAGTGACGATCTTTCACTATTCATCAGACTAAAACTAAAAATAAAAAAAAAACTATTTATCTAAATACAACTATACGAAAGGATCTCTTAAAACTTGGATTAACATAATATTCACTCACAATATTGACACCACTGGCAACGGCAACCAGCCAACCCCATCCTCCATCGGGTGCCACAAAATCATCGCCAAGATCACTTTTGTCCCGTCGTTTTTTCTTCACATGATGGTTTGGTGGTGCTGTGGCACTTTGTTGCTGTGGATAGGGCTGGTTCAGGCCATTCTTTGGCTGCTGTAGATTTAGATGCAGGCTCTTATCTGTTTGTTGTTCATCCGACTGTTTTAGTCGTCTGGACGCATCATTGTTGTAGTTGTTGTTGTTGTTACTGCCACCGTTATCAGTCATTTTGGCATATGGCTAGATAAATTTGTTTTTTGGTGACTATTTTGTATTACTCTTTGAGCGGCAAGTAAATGGCTCTGCAATTAGAAATCAGATATCAAATATGATTAAGTTCAAATGAAAGTATATTAAGAAACTAATTTTAAACACACAGAATACAAAGTCACCTCTTTCACTATACTAATCCTTTACATTAATTTTAATACAATATTGGAAATTATTAGAAAACACACATACATACATACATATATAGTGCATATATCGGCTGACTGTATTCCATAACTTCCGAACAACATGGCTCTAACTCAGTTAATGTTCAAACGATTTCGATAAGATATACATATGTATGTTTCTAAGAGAATCTTTTAAGAATATTATCTTCACATTTGTCGCAATTTTCACTAATATTGTATTCCATTAAAAATATTTACATTTTTAAAAATATATTTTTTTGTTTTGACGAAAATTCCTAAAAATGTTACAATTTATCATTACTTTTAAACTAAATTCAATGTTTTATTATATTTGTATTTATTTATTATATACATATTATATATAAACTTAGTTATATTAATAATATACATATGTACTTTTTTTTATTTTATATATTTTGAGTCATAAATATATTGCAGCTCACTTTGATATCGATCAATATTTTAATAAATTTTCTTTCGACTGATTTTAGTCTTTTGTGTAAAGGATATTATTATCCTTTTCATATTGGAAATTGTTTTTCAATTCAATAAAATTTACTTAACTGAGTTTCAGTTAAAAGACAATTAGCTGTTTAGTTTAATTTTAGTTTATGCAATTTGTTAACACTTTTACGGCTTTTCATATACATATTTTAATACTATATGTACATAAATCAAGATTAAAACTCACAAATAAATTTGATAAAGTTTGGCAAATTTTCGAAACGGCATTGAGAACAGTCGTTTATAAGAAATTTAAATTAATTGAACTTTAAACGAATTGAGAACAAAATCCACTTTAATCGGTAGGTATTTGGCAGGTATTTTAGGCATCCAGAGCGGACACTCACGAAACGTCGAAACGGCAGAGCGAACGTCTCAATCTCAACTGATTGGATACACGCGTAAGTGAATATTTAGCAAATCGCTCTCCACTTTCTTAAAATTATTTATTTGTTTTTAAAGATATTTTGGTTGCCTGTAAACGTGACTGCAAAAATGAAATCACAAAAAAAAAAAAAAAAAAAAAAAGAAATATAATAAAGAAACACCCTTATATAAAAATACACCACGCACGTCAATGCGATCATTGATTCTCCGCCTCTCCGACTGTTCCGACTTGTCGACTGTCTGACTGTCCCGACTATATACATGCATACATACATATGTATATACTTTGCCGACTGTTGATCGCATTGTTATCATCGATTCCGATTGTGTGTAGTATGGAATTTAAGTGCTAAGTGGCGACAATTTGGTTATTTGTATCGAGTTTGCTGACCAAAAGAAGCTTGCAAGAACTTGTATAACAACCGATTGGTCGATAAGCGAAGCGGACAATATCAAATGGTTAAGATATCTGCTATATACACATACATAAATACATACATACATACATATATGTAAGTAATCATCAGCTAAATGTTATGACATGCTATGTATGACATGTGATAAATCCAAAGACCCCTGAGTGTTACACCACCTTTCTCTTCTTCTTGCTGATATCGAACAAATATCCATATATGTATATATACATATGTACATACATATATTGTCGCCAGGGTATATCTACCAAATAGAAAATGTCAAGTTTTCGTCAATAATGTGCAGAAGGCGATCAAATACCGAATCGATGTAGAATTCGCTGTGGTTTGTTATCATGACTTTTGCCAACAATTGTTATTATTTTATGGCACCTAACGACACAGCAGCAATTGGATTGGAAGTGAGACTGGGATTGGCTGGGAACTGCGACCGAGAAGGAAGATAAGGCCTTTTAACTTCCCTTCAATAACGACATGAGAAGTGTAGGAAAAGGCACTCGGAGGCGGTGTAGATGAGGCGTTTATGTTGTCGGTATAGTTCCCTTTATTTGAGATATACAATTTTATGATACACAGACATATATGTATGTATGTATGTACATATATAAGTATATATATGTTTGTACTATATAACTGATCGTTGTACTAAAGGTCGTTCTGCGCAATTAACTTGCTACTCGAATATCAATTTTAACAACTGACAACAAGTTGTTTAATTGTTTGGACCAGTCACTTTTTCATTACCCTAACAGTGGGTGTCACAACTGTGCGAATAACCTACAACTACATACATATGTATGTACATACATAAATCCATATGCCATACGTAATAATGAATCAGTTTTTGATACAAATACTGATAAAGAATTAACTTTTAACCATATGCCATATCATCATTATGCCAACTGTGAAAAAATCCAATCGATCAATTGACCGTCCGTTTAAGAAGCACGTGGTATCAGGAGACACGAGTTTACATTATGTTTAAGGAACTTCAGTGAACCATGAGGATACCAACAGATGCAGTGGGAAAAACTTTATTTATAATATAGGTGATTTGTATTTTTATTAATCGTTTTTATCTTGATTTTCTCATTCGGTTTAAGTTTTATTGTATGATAACAACTTTAATTGCATGATCAACAGCCGCCGACAAGCACATACATATATTATTAACTTTAAGGCATTTAAGCTTAAAAACAAACAATTGTATAATTAGAGAGCCTGCCGTTTTGTGTTTCTATTTATTGTTTACATTAGTTAACACTACGGCAACTTTATGCAAATTGAAGAAACTGGTAATACAATTTTGTTGTCCACTGTTTGCTTGGCCAATAGAATGCTAGGGACTTATTAGAGCGCGTGCTTTCTTTAGACCGGCTATGTAATATATGTTCATATAAATATACATACATACAAACATACATATGTATGTACATATGTATATGTAATCTTTATGAAAAACGACTTTGATTGATGGTTAAAACACAAATGGCGTAACTTTTGAACTCATATATTTATTTCCTGTTTCCTAAACTTAATGAAATTCACTACCTAACTTTAGTTTCAGTTTTTCAGTTATCTGAAATAAATATATCTAGTTTATTTGTGATAATTAGACGTGTAACTAATATGCAAATATTTAAACACAAATACACAGACACACACAAATATATGTGTATATATATACATACATACATATATAGAACATACATTGACATATAGATACAATATAAAAAGTAGATAGATTTATAGATATAGTAGAGGAAACGTACATTGAATTTCTCTTCTCTTCTTTTTGTTGTAAATTTTATGTTGTCAATGCGAACGCATCGTATCGGCGTCTGGGCAAAGTTTAACGTAAAAAAAAAAAGAAAAAAACACACACACACACACACAATAAATATAAATAAATAAACCAAAACAAAAGGAAAATCGAATGGAAAGAAAGAATAACAACAAATAAGTAAGTCGATGACAACAAAAACAACGGCGAGGAGAGCGGCGACTTCTCCGTAACGTTCACTGGCGCGAACTGAACTGAACAATTTTGTGAATTATAGTATTAAACACCAAGCACACATACGTTTACATGTGCCTTTCGCAGCGGCGTTTTTCTATGTTTGTCTGTTTTTTATTTCATATGCATATATACATATATGTATATACATACATACATATATGTACATATTAACATATATATGTACATATATACATATGTATTAATACATATATGTATACAAGTCTATATTAACGTTGTATATGTGTTATTTTTGGCCTTTTTGCTGTTGTTGTTGTTGCGGTAACAAAAAACAATTTGTTGATAAGAATTCGTTACCTTCATATTTAAGTTTTTTTTTCTGTTGTATATCGCCGTTTTGATTATCTGTATGAAATATATATGTACCCATATACATATATGCATTTGTCAGTATAGTACATATATGTATGTATATATGTATATATAATTGGAAAGCTTAAATACACACACTCATAAATACATTATGATACGGAAAGTTGATTAGAATTTGATTTGGTCATCTGCCCCGCACAGTGACATTAACTGCATTTATTTTTCAAAACAGAAAAGCTTTTCCATTTCCTTAACTTCGATACCAAATTGAAATATAAGACAAATTATATTGTTTTGAACATTAAATACTCTTTCTATATAATGATATTTAGAGCAATGTTTAATTTAACTATATTTGTATATTATTAATATCATTATTTCAAATAGTTATAATTGATTTTTAGATCAGCTTCATCTGATCAAATATATACATATGTACTTACTAAGTATATATATTGTTAGTAAAATGCTCTCTTATACTAATACTTTCTGTTTTTAGCCAAATTTCACCATTGGACTCAAAGATATATGTATGTATGTATATGTTTGTATGTAGTTTGTTATTCCTATACTAAAACAAAAACAAAAGTAATTTTTCAAAAAAGAAAAATGTGAACAGTTTTTGTTTTGCTTTCGGCCATAATATATGTATATAGAAGATAACTTTCCCCTTTCAAATGTAGGGTATTTCAAATATGATGATGAAATATTTCGAATTTCTGTATGTTTTTTAAATAGGCGTTTTGCATATAACTTAATCGGTTTTGCGGTAGATTTAAAAAGAGTAAATTTGTAGCTTGGACGTAACTAAAATTTTAGTAGCTTAGTTTTGTTGACATTTCCTCTTCACTCCATATGTAATATATGTCGCCAGTTATTTCTTATCGGCAAAAGTCCGTTTAATCCTCAGACATTGACAGGCTGTCCGGAAAAATTCGGACAAAGTCTAACCACCGTCATGCCGGAAAGTATGACTATGACGCATAAAAATGCGTAACATTCAAAAAGAAAAAAAAGAGTTAAAATCGGAGCGAAAGAGGTAGATATTTAGAAAGAGAGATAGCGTATCATGGAAATTTTTAACTGTCCATCAAAGATTATATAATTGGTACGATAATGATAATGACGAATATAATAATAAACAGAGAGATTAAACAATTTTGTTTTGTCACTTTCAGCTGAAATTTCTAATCCGAATTTAATTTGATTTTTATTTGTACTGAATTTGTTTTTAGTGAGCCTTAAAATATAAATTACTTATGAGGAACTTTAATTGCCTAGAACCTAGATTATTTTTATAATTTTTTTTTTTTGGTCTTTACTTATTTGTTAATTGCCGTTTGCAAACAATAATTTTGATAAGCAATCAATTTAATGTGCTAATTGGATTTTGGGCAATGGTGCAAAGAGCAAACGAAAGTGGGTGTGTCCAGCAATCGAGAAGTACTAGTACGATATGACGATAATATTCTAATAAATATCAATATACATACATATGTATGTATGTATGTATATCTGTACAATAACAAGTACTTGTCTGCATATGTATGTATGTTTACATAAATTGAAAATGTGTTAAAAGGCAATGAGAGATTTTTAAACTAATTATTCCAACTAAATGGAAATAGTTTTCTATAACTGATTTCTTATGAAAATATTAGTAACAAATTAACCTTTTTTTGAAATATTTGTATTTAATCTTCGAAAATAAAAGTAAAAATATAATTTAAAGGAATACAAATTACGTTTCTGAGTTTGCTATTTGCTATATAATATTTTTGCTCGAGATTGTGCTCGTTTTCGAATATTATATATATTGAAGATGATGCAATTCTGTTTCCATATTATATAGAAAATAGCAGTGAATTTCACAAGTTGCTACAACGAGACCTATAAAAATTATTCTCGCTTCACAAGGCAACTATATTCCAATATATAAAATGTTTTATTAATTGCACGTTTTTGAGTGATGACAAATGAATCTTTATTTAAACCAAATGTTTGCATTGAACATAAAACTATCGAGAGTCAAAGCTCTTTAATTTAGTTTGCACACTTATCGAGTATAGCAATAATATATTGTATAATCCAAATATTCGTTTAAATTATTCTTAAAAAATATTTTAGTTTGCTGTTGCCCAGTAATCGGCTTACTTGGGCATATATTTGCTATATTGCATACTTTTAGGCTTTTCTTAAACATTCCGACATTTTCTAGATTTTGTTAAGGATTAGAAAATAAGTGATTATAAACAACACCGAAAACAGAGCCACATATATTCTACCATTCAGATTTGCATTCATTTAAGCCACTTTTCATCCCCCACAAATGGTGCAGTGCACTAATAAACTTTATAACACTCTAATACACAATACCAATCATTTATAAACTTATTTTTTATTTTCAATATCAAGCAAAAACCTCAAGATAAATATTTAAAAACTAAATAAAATTCTAACTCTCCTAATAAAACGGACTGGAAAATCAAAGGATCCGAAAGAAATTACAGTTTAAAAATTGTTTGTATGAAAACCAAATTGCAGATTGCATGCATTCACATTTAAAGTTTTGCACTAACTTATTTCCTATTAAACTTTAAAAAAGTTTAAATAATAAAAAACAAAAAAAATGTACATGCCCCGGGTGAGGCTCGAACTCACGACCTTAAGATTATGAGACTTACGCGCTGCCAACTGCGCCACCGAGGCCTTCTGCTTGACGCCATCAAACAAACAAATTCGAGATACACTATTATTCCGGACTTTTTCCTTTTCGGTGTGTAGGACAGTTCTTAAATTTTACGCCATATTCCTCCCAATCCCCCTGTCACTATTAAACAACCACATGATTTTTGCAAAAAAAAAAAAAAAAAAAAAAAAAAAATTATATGTACATATATATACATATGTATATACGAAGAAAATATTTAAAATGGCTTAATGAAGGAATACCGACATTTAGAATTTTTTTTCTTTTTGTTTTTCGACATTAAATTGCAAATTGCCCGTTTAATTAACAAGGAATGACACATAAAGATGAAATATAAATAGTAAATGAAGAATTGCAAATACTTAAACAAAAAAAATTAATATTTCAATATTTTTGAAAGAAAAAAGTTTCTTTTTTTTCAAATTTGTTTTTCTAAAATTGTTTCCTAGCAAAGAATCGAAAATTTATTTAAGTTATTTAAAGAATTTATAAAAGTTTGTATATAACTAAACCAGTTTATTTATAGTGATTCTTATCAAAGTTCAAAAAACCTTTTGAAAAACGTTAAAGAAATTGCACGTGCATTTCACGAGCTTAATTGATTATCAATTGAAAAAATCTAATACATATAGAATATAATTATGGGGTCGGAAGATTACCATACAGTATCAGTATTTTTTTTTAATAAGAATCAGACTCAGCTATTTGTTTTGATTGGTACTATCTTATGTACATATTTGCAATCGAAATTGAATCGTAATCAGCCGATCTGTACCTTAGAATTTTAGAATATATATACATATACATACATATACATACATATATGTACATATGTAAGGTTAATGTAAAAGTCTGAGCAATTAATGTGCACCAATGTCACTTAAATAAGAGAAAATAAAAATAACAAAAGTTCAATACATTTACAAATAAAAACGATGCTGTGTAAGTGACCGATTGGAAAAAAAATATATTTAATGGAGTTCAATGTACTTGTAATTCGAAATTGCCCATTTGATTTCGGAATATTTATGACAAAATCATTAGTTACAAAACAAAAAATTCCACAAATTGTATTAAATGAACTTTTTAATAATAATAAACACATCCAAACTTATATTTTCTTTAGCTTTTGCATTGTAATTTATTTAAAAATTTGTAAGTTCTTTAAAAATTTACTTTTTTGTTGAGTAAAAATATCGGCTTAACTTTAAAAACGTTTCTATATTAATAGAGGGTAATAAAAGGGCTCATAAGTAAGGATAGTTTGATATATGTATATATATATATATATATATATTCATCAGAACAGGTAGACAATCGGTGACTGCCTCACTCCCTGTCATTTTCACTATACTCTTTCTCCCTTCCCTCTCCAACAATCCTTAACAAAGCAATGAGAAATTCCAGAACATAGTAAATAAAATGACATCATCACATCATTATGAGATACACTTTGTGTTATTTGTTATTTTAATTTCCTTTTTTTCAAATGTCCATTGACATACATAATATGTATACATACATATGTACATACAAATCTACAATAATAACTATATACCTAATATTAATGATTAACAACAAATGGACTCAAACAGTCATTTAATTGATTATGTCAACTCGAAACTGTTGGACAGCATCACCAAATAGGATATTTTTTGTTTTGCATTGTATGTATGTATATGGTATAATTGAGTAACGAGTTAACCAGATTTGTTAATTTTTCAATTAATTGATTATAAAATTCAAATGCAATTATACAAATATTGCGGCAAAATTCTTATTCATCTATTAGTTTGAAGAATTACGAAAATCAATTTCAGTTAGAAGTTTTTATCTATCTTTAATTACAATTATTGAATATTAATATATATTTAGAGATACGCATTGTTTTCTATATCTCAATCGTTTGCAATCTTTTATACTGGTTTCATAAATTTCAAATGATCATTAGTACGAATTTGTAATACGTACCCCAAATTTGATGAGGGCATACAGTGCCCCATAACACAATTCTAACGACAGAGACATAGACGAAACTCGTTCGTCCGTAACCACCCTGACGACAGTGACGCCACTTTCTACGCCTCCTTCAAATCCGTCAATCCCTCAAAAAGAGAAAACAAAAAAAAAAACCAACACAAACTAACATTATGAGGGGTGAGGAGGTGGGGGTCAGAAATATATGTCCATACATACATACATAGATTTATATACATACGTATAAAAAATATATGTACATATGAATGTATGTATATACATATACATACATATAACCATATGCCGTCACTAACGGAGCAACAAGTAGTACCAACAAAAAACAACAACGACAACAGGAAGCAAACAGAACAGACATAACAGAGCAAGGCGACATGTTTTAGCCAACGTGCAAGCAGCCATATATACATACATATACATAAATACATATGTCACATACAGGGGTGGATTTTAGATATGTGAGGATACTTTTTTAACTATAGTTTATTTGTTTAATTTTATTATTTATTTATTAATATAAATGCTATTTTCTTTGCATACGTTTGGGGGACTTTGGCCATGATCTTTGAAATCCAGTCCTGTGTGCGTGTACATATTTACATACATACATATAAAATATCATAAATTGAATGGCTACCATTTTGCGTGCGTTTCCCCTTTATTGATTCTTTGAGTGTGACACGCCCCTATGATAGGGATGTTGTTGGTATTTTGGGGTATAGTTAAAAGCCCCGTCATAATATACCAACCCAAAGACGTAAGACGGACAAACACTTCCTAGTTGTCCAGTAGGAAAATTTTTGAAAGATTTTCACCAACGTGTGCGTGAGTACCTATTCGTGTGTGTGGATAAAATGTTTACAGTGATTGATGATGGAGATACATACACACACACACATGCATTCATACAAACATGATGATAGATAGTTATTGATCTGAAAGATCCAAACTAAAACAGTTCCTTAACCAGTTAACATCTGTTTATATCTCTTATACATTGTAAATGAAAACAAAGAACTCTCAATCTTGCTCCCTCTCTCTCTCTCTTTCGCTCTGTCTTCGTGAGTTACAAATATATTTGAGCAACAAGTTAACACATACATACAAAAGTGAAGAGAGCAACACTGTGTGTGTGTAAGAGAAACAGACTGATAGGGGAGAGGGAAAGAAAGAGTAAGCGAGAGAAGGGGCAGCATTTGCGCAACTGCAACCGAACTTAAGGCTAAGGCCAAATTGAACAATGCAAAGCGTTGAAGAAGACCAACGCATTAATAGAGAATTTTGATGGGGGTGGTAGTGGGGGTAGGGGTGAAGGTTTAGGTAAATGACATTGCAACATGCAGACAAAGAATAAGCAGAAACAAAGGAGAAACACACAATGTTGTTGGGATTTGGACATTTGGCAATGAGAGAGAACTAGTTGGTCTCTCTCTCTCTTTCTCTCTCGTTTCCTCTTACACATTCAGTGTTAGAATGTGATCTTCAAGAGCCTCCAGACTGGACTCTCTAACGCTCCGCGTACTCTCAACTTTCGTTTCCTCTCTCTGGCGCTCTTGCGCTGGCTCTCTCTCCCTCTCGCACAACAAACAAGGGACGCGGGCAGCGCAGCTATCGCAAGCCAAAGCCAGCCAGCCAGCCAGTCAGCCAGACCAGGCCAGGCCGGGCCAAACGTCAGTTAGTATCGATTGAACAGTCGCGCATAGCTCATCGAACTGAAAACAACAAAAACAAATAAAGGCGAAGAAACAAATAACACAAAAAAATAAACTGAAAAAATACGCGGAGAGACCGCTGCTAACCGCCCCCACTAACATAGGCCGACCCCCTCTTCTTTTGTAATAAATAGCGCTGCGCGAAGCGACCACGCTAGCAAACGGCAAGAACACGTTGAGAACAACGGACCATAGACTGGTCAGACAGAGAGGTAGATAGAAAGAGTGAAAGAGAAAGAATCGGGAGAACAGAGAAGAACAGGCCAACAACATTGGCAATTGAATTCACTCGACCGAGAGTCAGTTAAAAAACAGCTGGAAATATATAGCAAAAACCAAAAAACACAAAAAAATAAATAATAAAAACAACAACAACATAGCCAACACGAACGGGCCGGGCCCAAATGAAAAATTTCTGTTGTTGTTTCTCTAGTCTAGTCTAATTTTCTTCATCTTCTTCTCCTTCGTTGTCTTCGCACAAAATTTTCTTCTGAATAATATTCGAATCCGTTCGTCGTTTATTTTCGTCCAACACAGCAATGAAAAACTTTGTCTCCAGAGCCACATATAACCGAAAACAAATATATATCAACAGTAAACTAGAAAATAATAATTATACATTACTGCATAGCTGCGATAAGGCGAAAAGTCAACACATATAAAAAAAAAAAATAAAAACAAATATAAAACAAATATAAAAAAAATCAAGTGCAATCTAAACACGAAAGCAATTCGATAATTAAACAAAAGCAATATTACAATCTATGTACACACATACTTATTTATTTATTAACGTAAATCTGCGGCAAATTTTAAATCTGACTAAAAAACTAAATCGGGGAAAACTGCTCAAACAATAGCCACAAAAAAAAAAAAAAACAAACAATTGACATAACAAGTAAAATAAAATAAATTATCCATTAAAAAGAAAACAGAGAGAAAAAAAAAACTGCGAACACAAAACCTTGGCACTCGAAAAGAAAGAAACAAGGCAAAAACAAGGTGTCCCACGTGTAGAATTTGTTATTTCACTTTTTTTTTCAAGTTCTAGTTTTTTTTTCTTGTTTCACTTGTGAAAAATAAGAACGAAAAGTAAAAACAGCAAACACAACAAATAAAAAGAAGAAAAAAAAAATATATACGTACGTATGTATATATTAAGAATTTAACAAAGGAAACGAAAAAAAACACTCATTCAATCTTACTATATACATACATAGATACATATATGTACATATGAATGTATGTATAAGTGTCAACCGAAAAAACCACAAGAAAATAAAAAGGCAAAATTAAAGGAAAAGCAGGAGAGAAGAATAACAACAACAACACACACTAACACCCACAACAACAGGAACTAGACACCAAAAACTACAATGACTACGAAACAGCCCAGAAAAGTTGCCCCCGATGGCGGATGGGGCTGGGTTGCCTGCTTTGGTGTTAGCCTGGTCAATGTAAGTGTCACAAAGAGTAGTGATTGCTATCTTACTTCATAAACCCCCCCCCCCCCCACTTTCCCCGCGCCACATTCAGAAATTAATATGTGTGTATGTTGCGTTGGTGTAAAACTTAATTTTCTATAATTTCACTTCCACCCTTGAATCCTATAAGGAAGGATAATAGCGAAAAGGTTTTTATCAGTATCTAAATCCAGGATATTCTACAATTTCATTTTGGAACTGCTGATTCGATAAATATATGTATGTATGCAAATATGTATAGTATTATTGAAATTTCAATAAATTTCTACTTAGGATAGGTTAGTTCCTCAGCTAGAATTTAGTTTATATGGGTAGAGGAGGGAGCCCATGACAGAGGTCTCTCATCATAAACTTTTGTCCGCGATAAGGTGAAATGTGTTGACGAATTTGTTTACTGTGTTTTAGTTAGTAATGTTGTTAATGTATTTGGCTTTATGTACATACATACATAATATTATTATATAGAATTAGTATTTTATGTTTTGTTTAATATTTAAACTGACAAAAATACATCAAAAGAGTATTATTTGCAATTTCAACTGGCTGGCTAATTATTAACTGATATTACATGGCTTTTAAAAAACCGTAGAAAGAAGATTTTATGTTAACTAATATATTTTCGATGAATATTATATTTGATTTTCTTCTTTATATGCATTAAAGATAAGCCAAGAGTTGAGCTCAGTTTATTTAAAATGTTTGCTGCTTGTATTATAACATTCATTATATAGTATATATTATCAAATTTATTTTTGGCCAAATGCCAAATTAGAAGCTAAAGCAAGCGGCAACAGCAATACGTTGACCTTCTCTCTAGTCACATCGAATTTGTTGCAGTAACCTGACTTCGTTTTCCTTTCGATCGATCTCCACCACAGGTATATACATCTCTCTATAAAGGAGAAGAGAAAAAGGAGAGACCTTGTCGTGAATGTGGATTGTTCTCGTTCTCGATCATGATTTGATCTGGATGTGATCTCGAGGCCATTTTATTCTGCGCACAACAGTCACGCACATGACGCGTGTTCTCAAAATGCGTTTCAACACAATGAAAACACACTGTGTTTTCTGCTCTTTATATAGTAGGCGCTCTTGATGGCTGATATTGTGTGCGATACATTGAACACACAATTTTGGTGAATTTATCTTACTCGACGACGGCGACACAACATGCCAGATTATTCCTATATACATATATATGAGTATCTGTGTGTGTGTACAAAAAAAAAACGTATATAAAATATCGTATGTTTGTATGCATCTTGAAATACAATACAATATTAAGCAAACAACAGACAATCCATCCACACCGATCAATAATAATCGCAATCTTTTACTTAAAAAAAAAAAGGAAACGCTCAAGGTCATCGTGATATACATACATATGTATATCGAGAAGGTTTACAAGATACTTGCCACATTCTATAAATACATATATATATATATAGTATATATCTTGGTATACATATATATTTATCTGGTACTTTTTTGATAAATCAATTTTTATTATATTAGAATACAGTTTATTAAGACTTTCTAGTATATCCTTTTTCTCTATTTATATTCTTTTATCTGTATAGATATGAATTAAATCTCAATACTGTTTTTAAATTCTAAATCTTAGATTTAGAATAGTAGATATGTATATACATATGTATATTGTATAAATATCACATAGAGATATGTGACCAGAATTTATTTTTTCGTCCGGACAGGTTAGCATCCGTAAAGTATTCTGATTCTAAATTTGTGTGTTTGGCTTCAAATATTATAAGTGCCTCGGTGGCGCAGTTGGCAGCGCGTAAGTCTCATAATCTTAAGGTCGTGAGTTCGAGCCTCACCCGGGGCATGTAAATTTTTTCTATTTCTCAAAAGCATTCCTTAAAGCTAATAATCAAAATCTTTGGGTATGGTACACTCCGACATCTATAGCACATACTTCCTTCTAGTATACTATAAATTTGTTTATCGGTCTCTGTTCCGACGACATGTCTTTTAACCATAAATAAAGCCCACCAAAAAAAGAAATAAATAAATTTTTTAAAAACGTCCTTGCAAAATTTATGGATTTTAGAATTTCAAACAAGGATTTTCTACAAATGTCCAACTTCTATTAAATGATGATCTCCGTATAATAATTTGATTTTAAAGACACAGTTCTTCTATTTTTAGTATATGTATTATGTATATATCATTATTTCTATAAAACGAAGTTTTTTTTGGTCCTTACGAATTAATTATATCAAACTTTGACTTTAATTATTTATCACGCATTTCCTTAAAATTTGCTAATTTTCAATAAAAATTCAAAAAGTAAAAATTAGAAGTAGAAAAGTGAATTCCGTTTAGAAATCCGCTGATATCCAAAAAGTATTTAAACATTTCATTGAACTGAATTAAAAAAAATCAACTTGTGCTTTAACGGATTAACAATTTTAAATAAAGAAGTTACCAACTAAATCGAAAAACGATCATACATTGGTATAATTTTTTAAAAATTCACACAAAATGTCCAGCGTTCTGTCAGATTTTCTCTCTTTCTCACATTCATATCAACAACTCACTTAAAAATCACTCGGATCCGGCCTAATTTTGACTTAATTTGCAATCATTTTGTAGTTACTATTCTTAATTAGATATGCTAATATATGTAATATAGCACGGTATAAAATGATAATGTCTGACATCTCTACATATTTATGTAGAAGAGAGTAGTGTAAACTAGACCAATTCAAAGCATATATAATTATCAACTGAAAATATAATATACATATATATTACTAAGCTTTCTGAAAACTTTTTCAGTTCGTAACATTTAGTATTTTCTTTTTTGATATTTAATTTCTATTCATATGTGGCTATTATGGAGCAAGCAACCAAAAACATGTGTGAAACATTATTTTTATTTTCACTCAGAAAGCTTTACCTTTATATATGCTTAATTTTATTTTAGGTAGTACTTTTACATATATGTATATATATATTTATATGTATATATTTGGCAACAGTTGTGTTTAGAACAAAAAAACCAATTACTTGCTAATTTGTTTTACCGAGTTTAAAGTTAATTTGATTCAAATAAAAAAAAGTATTTCTAAAAAGTATTCCGTATAGCTATAATAAGATCCCCATTAAAAGTAGTTAAAAGCAGTTGCAAAGAACTTTGTATTAAATACACAAAAAATGAGCATTATTCTGCTATATTTAACTATACATTTTAGGACTTGCAAACTACTGAACAAAAGAAATAAGACCTCTTGGGAAGGGTATATACATAAATGCGGGTTTTGTAAATGACAAATTAAAAAAGAGAAAATAATTTGTGCATTTTTTTATCAAGAAATTGTCCAATAAGAGTGAATGACATTTATTCCACAGATTTTTATTCTTTATCATTAAATGATGTTTTTCCTTATATATTTATCAATTGAAAAGGAAGCCAAAGAAATTCACAAAATTACTCTAATCAGTTGATTATCGAATTGCATTATTATTATTATTATTGTTACCCATAACAAATGTATTTAGTATTTAGATAAGATTTGTTGGCTGTCACAGTTCAAAAAATCTTATGGGGCTTGTGTTATTATTATTTTTTTTTTTTTGTTTTTGGTTTTAATTAAACAAATGGTCGAGGAACAAGGCTTTTGAAATCTCAAGCATTTCATCGACACTTTAATGTGCCCGAAATGAAAAATTTAGAATGCCCGTAAAATTTAATTGATGTTAAGGTTGTGACAAATAAGTATGATTTATAAATGTGCAAAATAAAATCATGCACTATCATCAAATAATGATGAACGTTATTACTAATACGAATACAAATATGAATGCGAATGCGAATAGAAAAACCGAATAGGTGACATGCCAATCAGTCGATTATATGATCGCTTTGGAGGAACAATGTTTGCTTTAACTAATCGCATTCCCAGTACCAATACAATATTTTTCCTGTTCTAGTTCGATGTTTGTTCGTTATCTTTGCAACACTTCTAATCGCTTTTAAATCATTTACGAGGCAAATTAGCACTTGAACCTTATACAAAACCCACACACTTAAGGAAAATGAAAAAAAGAAAAAAACCATTAATAAAAATTTTGCACATCATTAAACAATAGAAAATAAGGTTGAAAAACAAACTTCAATACTAAACAATATGATACGAGGGAAGGCTGAAAATATAATCTTAACACTTAAAAAGAAAAAAGGAAACAAAGAACTAGAGTTAAACGAAAAAAGAAATAATAAAAAAAAAAAGTGATCGCAGATGGATTACTTAATTAAACAATTTTCTTTAAATAGTTGGTCATAACCAAAGAGTATGACGGATCAGATATCAATTTCTAACGCATTATATTAGTTTGTTATCATGGGGTAAATTTCCAGATAACCTTTAACAAAAACTAGCTGACCTTTGTCAATATCGTTTAACATTGGTTTTTTTTATTTTTTGGTGATTCTAATGGTTCTTCTGCCTTAAATATATATAAAATAATTTTTTCTGTACTTCTGTAGGTTTATGTTCTTTCTATCTAAAATTTTTGTACAGCAATCATCAAATAATTTGTTAGACTGTCCAATATACTATTAAATATGCCCTCGTAAAGTACTTCAAATCGGACTAATTAATTGTTGCCAAGTGTGTAAAGTACCAAAAAGAAAATATTAAATTTGATAAGCTAGTTGGAGTCTTGTTAAGTACTATTTAAAGGAAGTAATAAGAGCTGATCTAAGAAGGCGTTAAATTCCAACAATATTAATTTTATATTTTAAGATAAAGAAATTTTTTTTGCACATAACTTTTAAATATCTTGAATAAATCATATGTATGTATGTACTTACGTCATGGCACAATTGAAATATAAATATACCGAAAATGCCTTTGAAATATATATTATAAATATATACTGATAAATTAAATTGTATCATTTAGTGTTTCCATAATATGGTCTTTTGTATTTTTTAATTTGAAAGTTATAATTACTTTTTGTGCAGAGAAAACGTTTTCGTAAGTCGTTTTATCTATCGAATTGAAAACGACGATGTTTTCATTTAAAGTCTCAATGTATAGTCTAAAAACACTTTGGTTGGACTTTGTACACTCTGTTTCTAAATGCTGGTGCGACGTTCTATTCACATTCGGTTTTCTGTCTATTTACTAGACTGTCGTCGAATCGGCCGAGTTGACTGTGTTAACTATACACACATATATGCAAGCGAGGTGTACTCGATAACTTATTTTAATTTAATCTAAGTACAATCCAATTTTCCATGATGAAGATGAAATTTCTTTCTCAATATTTGAAGTAACAAACTTAAAGGAGTTTATGACAACTTCTTCATTTAAGTGAGGGGGAGAAATTTTAATTTTTTTTTAAAGACACACCTCGTATTTACATAGAAACACGTACATATATGTATGTCTATATATCTATGTCTAGAAAAAAAAAAAACTCAGTGAACTGATGTTTGATATTTGAGTTTATTAGTTTCTATTTGAAGAATTGTCATTTCACCTTCCTTGACGTTGTGCCAATTTGGCCTGGCATGGCTAGACAAGGCACACTCACTCATACACGGGAAACAAATTGAAAAAAAAAAAAAACATTAAAAAAAATTAAATAAAATAAAAAAAAATAAGTGCCTTCATTGATTTTGCTGCTCTTATCATTATCAATTGCTGGCCAGCAGAGGTGTGCGCGTTTAACACTTTTTCCTACATTCTCTAGAGTCGAGACTTAAGATTGTCAAAATCGACAAAGAAGCGTTTCAGTTTGGCAAGGCATGGCTTAAGATAAGAAAACACAAAATATGTATATATGTACATATGTATAAAAAAAATTCCCCCTCCTTCCAACAAGACTAGCCACTTGCCCAGTGCTCCATTATTAGCAGATCATAGATCACCAATTAAAAGAGAGAGCAACCGATTGATTAAGAAAGAGACAGATACTATTTAGCACATCATCTTAATTGAAGATTTTGATTAGGCGACCATCTCCGGTGATGATGACCAGAATCACGGACCATGTAAGGCGGGCGTGAAATAATACCAAATCGGAATACGAGTACGCCCTGGCACAGTCACAGTGATGATAGTTGTTGGTAGAGGTAGGGGGAGGGGCGGTGGGAGGTCGGAGAAAGACGACGGCACTCCCAACCGTATTGGTGACATTCAGACATCGCATGCTTGGAGCAACAAACCAAAACCGACGACAATAAACAGAAACTGAAACTAAAAAAAAAAATATATATATATATATATATACAAATACAAATGAAAAACAAAAACATATCCGGCAACGCTATCCGCTCCCCGTCATCATACAAACGAACAATTGTTTAGCAAATCCATAAAATACAAATCATCTTACATATATGTATGTATGTTTGTATATGTCTATATATGTATGTATATATGCATATGTATATACATACATTGTGTACCAAGTAAATGGCCATTTCAAGTGGTTCGAGTGACGTCGCTTGACCACAGTTAAGATAAGTAGAAATAACATTTCAGTTTTTTCCACTGATATAACATTTATTTCAAAGAGGAATTTACACAAAACAGGCAATTGCATCTTTTTAAACTACATTTGTAATTTTAAATATAAATTTCAGTTTTTATGTTGCTTTGATAACATATTTTAGTGATTTTACCTTGAATTAGTGACGTCATCTAATTTTTATTATCGTTTTTAAAAAAATATTTGTATCATATAAAGTATCAAAAATTCATGAAATTTTAACAAACATAAATTTTTTTGATACATTTTTATAATGCAGATAGTGCATACATTTTTACATAAACATATTTATTTTTGATCAGGGGTGAATGAAGTCCATTCATTATTCATTCACCATACATACATACATATGTACAGATGTACATATGAGGCAATCGGTTAAAACGTGCCTTTCCTTCATTTTTTACATTTGTTAAGCTTTTTATTTAACTTATGAGAGAGTATATTAAATTCGGATCCGATTTTATATATGTATATATATATATATAATTTGAGTGTATATACTTTTTCTTATATAATATAACCAGCTGAAGTGACAACAAGAGTTGGTTTATTGATGTTGCTTATTGAAACTGAATAACAAAGGTAACAAGTGAAACGATTTTGGCCAAATCGGATCAGTACATTATCAGTAGCAAATGGTGTGATTTGCAACAAGAATATAACAATAATAAATGGCAAAAACAACAGCAGCAACAACATGACTCGTAAATAGAAATGCTTTTAACGTTCTTTCGATATATTGATTTTAAATTGGCGCTAATGTAAAACGCACGCGCCAGACGCCACGACTATAACTAGTCTATCTACATACATATGTACATACATATATACAATCATACAATATGGACATGTGTACATAAATACAAACATACATACATACACATGTATCTATGTCAATATGTATGTTTATTGCAGTGAAATGTAAATCCAAGCACGTGCCCGATATTTGAAAAATATCGAAGAGAAAATTCCATAAGTTAGAGAATCAGAGAGGACTACGAATACCGAGATCAAAATGCACATATGTATGTATGTACATACGTATAAACACGATCAAGCAATTATTGCACAATCTCAAAATTGTTTTTTTGGGCAACGAGTATTGAAAGTAATTCTGTTCTGGTATCAAAATCTTGACTGAAAACCGGTTAAGACCAACTCACGCGTAACTTAAATTTAAATCAGAAACAGACAGACGAAATGTACGTAAATGGAATAACTTGGTTATTAATGACCATATATTCAGAATATATGTATATATAGTAAGAACGTACGTCTCTTACATATAATATATACATATGTATATATATATTTTATAACATCTACTTAGATTGATTAAAACCTGTCTGGATTATTTTAGAAATTTTTATATAATATAATAAATTTCCTTTAACCGTTAACAAATCTCCTAGATCTTTAACCAAAGGAAAAAAATGTTGATCAAAAAATATATACATTCATACATATGCATACATTCATATGTATACACCTAGACCTCGCTTTGCGTCGGGGATACGTTCCAAAAAAATACGACGCAAATCGAAACGACGCAAACTGAATTAAGTTTTTCTATAGCAAACCATATAAAGATCGAGGATAGGTTCTAAGGTTGCGAATATCTTACATTTTTTAAGTATTTGAGTTTAACAAAGCAATAATTTAAAAAAAGAAAACAAAATCATATATCATTTTATTTCATGTTATAGATATAAAAAACAAAAAGAAACTAATTCAGTTAAAACAAAATAATACATTCAACTAACTAATAATGACAAACAAATTAGAATTAATCACAATCGGATGAGGCTTGAGTATCTGTTGACGTACGTCGGCTTTCTTTAAAAAAGAAAACTATTTACCTTTTTTATAATCAGAAACTACACGAAAAAATTTATTGATCTCTTTTAAAAAGCACAACTCACTAATTGAAATGCGATACACTAATTCCCCAGTTTTGATAGTATAGCGCAATTAGAACGAAAAGTGCTGCCACCTTTTGAAAAAAATAAGTATTCCAAAAAAGATTAACGACTCTTCCGCAACGCAACATCGAAATCCAACGACGCACAATGAAAATTAGTGTTAATTGATCAGCGACGCAACTTCGAAAAAAACGCAAACCGAAACGACGCAAAGCGAGGTCTAGGTGTACATATATGTACATATCTATCCAATATCTAAGTACGTATGTATATACAAAATATGCATTGCATTTTGCAAATTTTAAATTTTTGCTATTTTCTCATTTATATATTTTATATATACTATATAGTAATTCTGATTTCTATTCGGACACAACTTGTAAATCGATTTGTTTCGGTTAATGTTTCAAAATTTCTGCCATTATATACACAAAGAAAAATTCCCAGAAGTAAAATGGTAAACAAATTAAATTTAAATACTCTTTCTACTCCTTGATTGCTAGGATATACATATCTAGGATGGAAAAAATTAGACACAGTTTATGTGATATTCAAAACTTTATTTTTAAAATTCTATAATTTCAATCAAGTTTTGGAACTATGCTTTGTAAGTTTTTACATAGTTAGTTTTTAAGATTTACCTCTGAATTGAAAATAATTTATTTTAAAATACATAAAAAATAAAACGAAAGGAACAAAACGAGGTTTCAAAAATTCTTGCTTTCGGCCATGAATAAGTTTGATCATTTAAACCGTTTCGAGTGATTTTTTTTTAATGAATATACGTATAGTAAAATATATATGATATAAGCGGAATAAAAATTTAAATTAGAGGATAGTTCTTATAATAATCTATATAATATATATATAATATAATCTTATAATCTATAAACATAAGGTTTTAAAGGGGAGAAGCAATTAACTATATTTTTGAATAATATATACACACTTCTATATGTATGTACATATATATGTATTACAAATCATTTATAGATAGTTCCACTCATATGTATGAATATCTTTGTACAGACATATGGACAAATATGTACATATATGTATATGTATGTACATATGTACATATATAGCAAGTGAAAATAGGAAATCTATTTGATAATTTTAATTTATTATAATAACCTTTGCAAGGGTATTGAATGATCGAATTGTCTTTCAATTTCTTGCAACTGCCACACTAACTGCAAGTTTAAATCAATGTCAACAGTCGTTGTACACTCGCACACTCGCACACACACACACTTACACACACATACACTTAGTAAACGACAACAGCACACAACATTGACAATGACCAACAAGGCCTCCCTCTTGGGAGTGGGGGTGGGAGGAGTAAACTATATAAACGCACATACACACATACATACATACATAAATATATACATATATAACTAAATCAGGTTTTTTCGTACACACAGCATCAGCTGATGTGTTGTGATCACGTGACTTTGTTGCAAGTTGTTGGCTTTGGTCAGGGTGTCGCTTCGGTCTTGTCTTGTCTTTGTCTCCGGCCACATGCAGAGCATCTCATGGGACTGGTTTGTTGTTTACTTTTTAGTTGTTTTTTTTTACTCGATGGCAACCAATAATTATGCATCGACAACGACAACAGCAACAGCTGTGGGTATCTGTTGGATAAATCACATGATTGTGATCATGCGCAAGGCGTATGCGAGTGAGAGTGCCCCGATCCCGATTGCTGATTCCCTCTAAAACAAAAACAAAAAAAAAAACAGAAAAAAAAATAAATACCCTCCCCCACCCCGCATCGCAATAGTTTAGTTCAATTGAGTTCGAGTTACGTTCACAGTTTATTTCTTGCTTTTGGCTTTTGTTTTTGCTTCTATTTAATGGCAATACACACACATGTGGATACATTTTGTGTGTGTGTGTGTGACTATTTTTTTTTTTTTGTTTTAATTGATTTGTTTGGCAGCCAGGAGAGTGAAATGTACTTCACAGTTAATTGCTTCAATTATTGGCCCAGTAACAACAACAGCAACAATAATGGCAGTAAATTCAAAGAAGCACGCCAAAAAAATAAAAAAAAAAAGAGGAAAAAAAGGAAAATAAAAACAAAAATGAAATAAGAACGCATTGTTTAATTAACGCAAATTAATACAATATAAATTGAGACGAAACCCGAGTGGTGGACATTTAGTGTACAATCACCCCAAAAAGTTTAAACAAAATACATACATACCATATACATACATACAAATATGTATGATATATGCAATAAAAAGCAACAATAATTATAATAAACATGTAAATTGACTTTGGAAACGACAAAATGGAAAACATTGAACTGCAACTGGAAAATCTTGTGATACAAATATTTTTGCTTAAATTGTTCATTATATTGACAAGTCTAATCGAGCTCAATTTGTATTGTTAGTTTTTTTAATGTATAAGTAGCTTTATTATTTAAATTGAAAATGAGTCAGATAAAATTTAATTTCTTGAACGATACAATTTTTAATTCATTATAATACAATATCATTTCGAATTTTAAAACAACTTAATAAACTTTAAAGAAAAGTATAAATTTTGTTAAAAACGGACAATCAATTTAAGCATAACTTCAGATCAGGATTTAACATATTCTTGCATATTTTCCTAAACTTTTATATTATCTAGTTTAGTATAGACAAGATGTAGGGGTAGCAGAAACTGTTTTAACTGCATTATCTTAACTCTTTCTATAAAGTATATACAAATGTTGACAGAATAAAAATATAAAAATTATTAGTTGAAAGCTTTATTAATCCTAAAATAAATAAAGTAATACCATTACAGTCGAACTTCAATATAGTGAGTGATCTTGTTTATAATATAGTTTTCTGTATAACAAATTAATTTGAAAGACACAGATTTCTCATTCTATGTATTTTCAGTATATTTATTATAATTTCTATATAATGAAGTTGTTTATCTGGTCCCGTGCGAACGAATTCATTATAGGGAAGTTCAACTGTATTATTATCAAGAATAAGGTTAAAAAAAGTATTTTTAGCCTACTAACAAACAGTACCAGCCGCCAGAGCTGTCGGGACGTAAATTAAAATTAATAAAATTTAATTTCATTTGAATCTTGTATCTAATTTTTAACTAAAAAATGTTGGATAGAATTATTTTTGTTCGCTCATTTTTGTATTATAAATTTAGTGGACATTTATTATTACAAATTTAGTAGACACTTTTCTCACTTATTTATTTAACTAATTACTCTGTTAGGAATGTTCAATTTAGTTTTTAAAAATTTTGGTAAGCTAAGTTATAGATTTTAAAAAGAAATTTCGTCAAATAAGTTACTTTATAGTAATGATTGAATAAAGTAAATAAAATTAAGGTTTTCAATGGCTTTGAAGAAATGACACTGGATGAAATGGTTGCATTAAGACTTTCAGAATGTCATAAAGAAAACTAATCATAATACATACATATATCGCATTGTAAACCACTTGGAGCTGCAGTTACAGTCAGTGATAAAAATAAAAATAATTGCATGAGCAATTACTTTAGCTACTTGACAGTTCCCTTTAAGTTTCAATAACATTTCGTGTGCAGTCACAACAGAAATAGTTACCTACCTACCTATATATCTACCTATGTATGTATGTACATACCTATATACAAACATATGAACATACATTGAGCAAGACTTAAACAAGGATATAAAATACAAAGTTGAAAGCATTAAAAATGCCACGCAAAAGTTAATGGAAAATCAATAGGAAGCAAAATGGTCTAGAAAAGAATAGCTCCTAACAATGAACTTCATTTCGTTCATTTGATTTACGGCTCATCGTTTCTCGTTGACCGTCGTGACGTCGAATTCCTTTCATTTCTCGCATTTAGCGACAATCTATTGACAACGTCATCAACACGCTTTCATATTCCGCGTGCTAGCCACCGAGAGCGTCATTGTATTAAAATCGATAAGTCCCATCATCACCCATCATCAGAAATGCCATGATAAATAATTTAGACCAAAGTCTTTTTATAATACATATGCAGGTGGCATATAAATTTATTTAGGCAAAGACCAGTTCTATGATATTTTTTTTTTTTTTTTTTTACATACATATATGTATATATATATTTTTTTGGTAAAAACAACCACAAAAAGCACAACAAATCGCACACGAATGAATACTTATCGGATATGTAGAAAAGCCAAGATCCCGAGCACAACGCGTGCTCCACACCTAACAAATGGTTGCTTATCAAAGCATTTACAGCGACAATTCTAATAAATTGATCATTGATATGATATAAAAGATTTGCCAGCGCATGTATTTATATACCTACGGAAGGGTATATAAAGATCACAACGAATTGTATTGATTTTGACTTCCTGCATAATGAAGCTAAAAAAATACAGTTTTTGTATTATTTTGTAGATGGTATTTTAATTATATAAATTTTATGATAAAAGAAATTTCTAAAATTTTCACCATGTCATTTGGTCTAAAAAGCTGTTACTGTATTCTAGTGATCTCTTTTAAATATGAAGATTTGGAATATTCTTTATATCGAATCAAATCTCACATATGCACAGTTGTGCATTTCTTTTTTAAATACTTTTTATACACAAATTAAAATTTTGCTTTGGTTTTATTTTTTATTGATTTTATTTTTGTCATAACGCATATGCAATATAGGTGAAAATTAGCTACTAAAAAGTTACAGTTTAAATTTAAAATATTTTTTTGTACTGTTTTGAGATTATTTTTGTATGGTTTAAAAAAATAATAATAATTCTGATTACCATGGATCAGACAATCTAATTTTTTAAAGTTTTTTTTTATCAAAATAAAAAATATTTCTTTCGTAGTTTTTTTTCTATTGAGTTTAACGATTTGAGTAAAAATTTGCAACTAAAAAAGGTAACAGTTTTTAAATTTGAATATTTTGAACTGTTTCAAGAACATTTTTGTACAGTTTTACCAAAAATAAATGGGCCATGGAAAGCATTAAAAGAATCTACATATTTACAAGAACTGAATACTATTTAAAAATTCTTGTGATACAGAACAAAATTTAATAAAAATTAATTTATTTTAATAAATAAATATTTAAATTTAATTATGCAAAATTTACATATACGTATATACATATGTATACATATAACTTTTTTATAGTATATATATTTATGTATAACTGTAGTCGGTGCTATTTTTTCTTTCACAACTGTATCTACGAATAAAAGAGTTTTATTTAGTTTTTCAGTTAGAGTGATGTAGTGTATAATAAATTTTTAAAGGAACGACTAAAATAGCGCTAATGCATCTAATTAATAAATTTCTATGATAAACAAGCCCTTCTTACAGTATAGATGGATAGGAGCCCTATACTGATAATAATAACAAAATTGCTCATATAAAGTATATAACGTATTCAATCAACTTAAGATAGAAATGTGTATACTTTTCAAACAGACCTCGTATATATGTCGTTATTCAGGTTATTTTGTAGGTTTTTGTCACGTTAGTTGCGCCAAATCAGACTACATGTGAATTGAATTTGAAAATATTGCACAGAAGGTTTAAAAATAATCAAACCCACTAATTTGCACAAATTTCGCATAGAGTGAAAAACAGCAGCCAATACCCATTATCCCTCAACGTCGCTAAATCGGGCAACGGTGTGAGGCGAATAAATAGAAATATATAAATCAAATGGTGATTTAAGACTGTTGCTGGGTGTTGCCGGCACACGATCCTAATGGTCCCATATTAACAACAACTTATCCGATCCCAGCGACAGTGTTTGCTAAGCTTTGCTCTTATTTTTTTTTTCTCGTTCTGTTGTTGTTTGGCTTTTGCTGTTTTTCGCTAAAAATAAATAAAGAAGATTTATTTAAACATTACACTACTTGTTAGTGAGAAACTTGTATAAACTGAACAAACAAAAAAAACCACAAATAAATTACTTGAAATTAGAAAATAAATGGTAATGAATCAACTAACACTAACTGATTTGGTATAATTATTGAAAACCGCATTTGATTTATTAAACCGAAAAGCTCGAATCGGATCCAATTGGTTCGAAGAAATCACTGAATGGCCATTAAAAAAGCGGTAATTGTGTTTGCACTACAAATTGTCCATGTGCTGTGACAAACGACTGACTGACTGACTGACTCTTTCAATTGCAATTGGCGATAATTCTATTATCAGGCAATTAAAGCTTTCGTATAAAACGCCCCATAAAAGCTTCATCCCATAATCGAACGGAACTGAGACTAAACCGAAATTGAAATCAGTATTTCAATTGAACCAAAGTCCTGACAAAACAAAATAAAACCAAACAAAACGTTCATTACCCATGATAAAATCTATTGTTAATTTTTAATAGAGAAAAAAAAAAAACAAAAACAAAATATTATCTATTTTCGAACTAGTTAGGTGAGGTAACTCTTTGATTTTCTGATAACAAGCCACTAAAAACATTGAAACAAGGGATAGATATAGTCAAAGTAACTTAAAGTCTATCGATAGTCTGATGAGAGCCCCGTTAACTATTTGTACTTGAATCATACAATAACAAATTAATATCATTGACCATGTCCAACACTCGACAAGGGGCTCTGCGATTCTTCAATGTCTTCCCCCCCAAAGTCAACAATTGTGAGAGTATAATCAATCATAAACCCAGTGATAGTGGCCAATGAAGTTTCACTCTCCCAGTACATGACAAATTGTATAAACAATTCCATGATAAAGCACTGATCATTTGGAGTGCATTGATTGGATTGATACATATAAACAAACACACATACATACATATATATATATATGTATATATATATATATATATATAATCGAAATATCTACCCAGCACCCGCATTAATAGGCTAAGCCACGTAATACTTACAAATGATAAGGTCCTCAATATTCAAATGACGTGTAAAATAATTCTATATAGTGACAATTTATCTGCATACGTGTATGTATAAATATACATATAATTGAGTGTTATAAAAACATTATGTACAATTAATATACATATTTTAATGTCCGGTGTAAAACCACACAATGTTCCCACAATGTTTTTCTGCAAATTGTATTTATTAGATATTCCAACCGCACAAAATTAATCATTTATGGGGGCGACAAAATGTATGAATTAGCCTTAGCCTCCCAACCAGTTAACAACCAAAAAGAGTCATAGAAAAATTATAGTCAATTGTTAAAAATAATTCAGGCCAAGGCATTTGACCCACTTTTCAAGAAGTAATTAGTTTCGTCAATATTAATTTTATATTATATGTATATGTTCTTCGAAAACGAATTGAAATCTATCCAAATCTTTGAGGTTATAAGTTATAGCTAACTTTTATTTTATTGCACATAGTATGCCTATATGCTATAGCTTGCATAGAAAATTTTTATTATAAACCTGAACTTTGTAAGTCTCTAAACAATTTCAAAAGGCCACGTTTCTTAGATTATAAATCATTTAAATAGCAGTTACATTTGAAAAACTAATTGTCGTTTGTTAATTTTTTTTCACAAATTTGTTGATGTTGGAAGCAAAAAGTTAACCAAATATTTATATACTCAAAATAATGTTTATCAACATCGGCAACAAGATGGCCGACTAAGAGAGGAAGTATTCCGAGAAAGAAAGAAAGTTATATGATGGAGAAATCTTAAAAATATTCCAAGAAAGTTCCAGAAAGCTATAAAATGTTAAGTTCACTAATTATATTTTATTATGTATAATATAATATATTATAATATATATATATTTGATTTTATGTAAAATAATATAAAATATACATTTTATTATACAATATATTATGTAATATTTTTTTATGTTACATAGATTTTGGGTATTAAAAACTCAAACCCTCGTATCATTTACTATAATACTAAATTTGCTTTTGAATAATTTTGTGATCTAATTTATACTACTTCCCTTTGTTAGCAAACTGTGTTTTAACAAAAAATATATAAAATAAATTATAAAACTAATATATTCAAATGCTAATTTTTTATAAGTATGTAATTACTTTTATTAAGACTGAAAAAAGTGGTTAGATACCATTAAATTTGGATGTCTACATATTTAATATCGGTATTATATGCCATATCTGATATCTAAAGAATTTACGAAGATATTTAAGAATAAAATAATATAGCATTTTAATACCCTGGCAGTGGATATAATAAAATTGGTTCCGATCCCATAAAGTATATTTATTCATAATCAGCATCAACTCGCGAGTCGATTGAGGCATGTCCGTTTACCTGTCCGTCCGTTTATCCGTCTGTCTGTTTCTTCGCATAATTTAGACCTTAAATTTTAAGCTATTTGGTTGAAACTTGGTAGGTAAGCTTTTTAAATGTGTAGATTTAGTAAGTTTAAAAATCAGTCGGATCGTACAACTATAAGATATAGTAAGATATAAGGAAGATATATTTTTGGATTAAATTCATTTTTTGTGACGAAAAAAGTTATAAAATAGTCTAAAAATGCAAGGGTATACAAACTTCGGCAAGGCCGTAGTTAGCTTCTTTCATATTTTTTTGTTAATTATTTTCGAATATATATGCACTTACTCATATCCTTTATCCTTTTTCCTTTTTTTTTACAGTTGGCAACTCGGTCTATTGAGCCATCGTTTGGATTACTTTTTGGGGATACATTGAAGGAATTAAATGTGGGAACCACTGGAGCAGCCATAATTATCAGTGCCTTGGATGTATGCATGAATTTCTCTGGTCTATTTGTGGGTCCATTGCTAAAGGAGTTCTCTTACCGTAAGGTGGCCATTGCTGGTTCATTGCTCTGCGGTCTCGGCTTGGCACTCACCTCCCCGGCCACCAGCATGGCCCATATACTTAGCACATACTCAGTGATCAATGGCATTGGAGTAGGATTATCGACGTCGGCTGCATTTGTGGCACTCAATCATTATTTTAAGCATAAGCGTGGCCAGGCAGTGGGACTCTCAATGGCTGGGACGGCCATGGGTATGTTAATAATGCCACAGCTGGTACGGATTTTACTCGAGGTATATGATTTTCGCGGTGCCGTACTTTTGCTAGCCGGTGTGGCGTTGAATGCCACTGTTGGCTCAGTGTTGTTGCAACCGGTGAAGTGGCACATGAAAGAAGAGTTTGATGACGAGGAGTTGATGTGCATTTCCGCTCTACCCACACCACAGCCGCAATTGACGGTGGGTGGAGCCGCTGCATCGGCCGCACCTGAATTCAAGGTGATCAAAGAAGATGGCACAGCGGCGGCTGTGGAAGAGGATGCATTGCCAGAGATGAACACGTTGCTGTTCCACAAGCATTCGATGCGCAAAAATTACTCAGAAATGGCAATGAATACGATGAACGGCTCCCGACTAGGTTTACCAAAGCGACCCACATTTCCCCGGATCATGTCCCTGGCTGGTGTTCAATCTGCAGCCCATGGTGCTGGAGGTCATGGGGATGGTTACCCTTCCCAGGCGGAGATAAATGCCACTCAACTGCGTTGCCGCAAGGCATCGGTTACGTCCAATCTTTCGTATATGGATTTCACCGGATCCATTCTGCAGGTTCATCTCAATACTGGTGACGATGAGTTCGAGCGGAATGACCGTGAGCTACGTCGTGTGGGAACTGCCACCGGTAGCATTGGTGTCATGGGTGGACACAGGGATAGCTTTATCAAAATGAAACCAACCACTACCGAACTGGACAAACAGGAGGAGGATAATTCGAAACAGAAACCTAAGAAACCAGGTTTCTGGCGTCGCTTTGCCGATCTTCTCGATATTGATATGCTCAAGGATAAGATGTTTCTGAATCTGCTCTTTGGTCTCTCCATTTTCTATGTGGCTGAAATGAATTTTAAAATGGTTACCCCATTCTTTTTCGCAAATCTGGGCTATGAGAAAACGGATGTTGCCTTCTGTCTCTCGATTACGGCCATAACGGACATCGCAGCACGAATTGTCCTGCCACCGCTCTTTGACAGGACCACAATTAAGAAGCGTACCATTTTCCTTGTATCCATCATATTTGTGGCTATCACACGATCAAGTGAGTAAATGAGAAAGAAATCGATTATAAATACAATATTAAAGGGAAATCATTTTGGTATATCGTTTAAGAGTTCAGAATATTAAAGTAAACTTTTTTTTTCAATATTAATTTAAGAAGATATATGGGTTCGTCTATTATATTGTATCATATTATACATTTTTTTTATTATTTATTTTTCATCTTTTATTTAGTTATGGCCGAGCAAACGGATTGGACCCAACTAATGGTTTGGCTATCAATTTGCGGTTTTTTCCGTGGCTCTGCACTAAGTAATTTTACATTAACCGTTTCGGAATATTGCTCATTGGAAAAGTTACCATCGGCCTTTGGCTGGCATTTGGTGGGCAAAGCGTTATTTGTGATCTCATTTGGACCACTAATTGGTAAGGAATATATACACAAAAATATATTTATATTTGCATATTTCTTAACAACTTTATTTATGTTTTATTGACAGGTCTCATTCGTGATGTGACCGATAGTTATCCCATTTGCATACACACCCAGAGCATCTGCATTATGATGTGTGCCGTTGCCTGGGGCATTGAGTATCTTTTGGAATTTATTCAATCCCGTCGACGCACTGCAGATGCCGCCCAAGTTCCTACACAGGAATCGGCAAACGCAACAACAGAAACGACGGCAACTCCGCAAAATGTCAAGCATTAAGATGTAAAATAATGCAAAATAATGTGAGACGATTTAATTTGGATTTATGTATATATATATATATTGATATATATATATTTATAATTGGGAAATCCTCATGCTTATAACTTCTTACAATACAGCCTCTAAATATTGGGGTATTGTGATATTTAAGACATTTCAGCAAGCAAAAACCAACAAACAACTTAAACTTAAACACTTGTCGTTTGGTCAGTTTTAAGAGATTCAGAAAAGAAAAAAAACACAAAACTCAAGTAGAAACCAAGGAATGTTTTCTTTATAAGATTTATAGTACCTATATATAAGACTAATATTTTGTTGTAAAGGGAAAAACCAAAATAAGAAAAATGTAAAAACAAATTTGAAATTCTTTTGGGAAAACATTTCGAATATATCATATTTAAAGAGAAATCTAACAAAAAAAAAAATGTCAGATTCGTGAAAATTATAGAAAAGCGGCTTATGAAATTAATTTTTCAAACTCTTGGAATTCATAGTTTCATTCTTTGGGTTCAATTTGATTAGTTTTCTCTTTAAATATGCTATTTGTTTTCCCAGAAAACTTTAAATTCAATTTATGTACAACAAAAAAGAGATCAGTCTATTGTAAAAGTATTTCATTATCGCCAAACGTATCAATTCAAGAATAAGTAGATTCTTCTTGATTTCAACGAACTTAAACCAATTGGTTTTTGATTATATAATCGTTTTTGTTTCACAAATTATCCTAGATGTAATTAACAACTAAAATATGCCAAAATTTATGCATATCTGCATGTACGTATATGGATATGAAAATGGAGATTTAAGTGGCATACAAATTCTGTAATTATAGACCATTTAAAGCTCGAATAACCCAACAAACTATAATTAACTAATTGGTTTATGTTTATAAATGTGTTTTAGATACATTATATACAATCAATAATCCAGACAAGTTACTTTTTAATTTGAGCTTAATTCTTAAATTCTTTTAGTTCTCAATTTCGATTTGTGAGAATGCCGCAGTTTCTGAGATCCCTAATTATTATACGTATACACGTTTTATTTATATGTAAATACGGACGTATTTCAAACCGGAAGCGGAAAATGAAAATGCTTCATTTGCAATACAGTGAATACCAACAAAGTGCTTTTAATTCCTGGTATTTAACCAGAAAATTGTTTTATGTTTAGTAGCCTTCCTTTTTTTGTTTTCCTTTTTGTTTTCTTTTTTTTTGTTTTCTTTTTTTTTTTGTTCTTTTTTTTCCTCCTTTTTAGTTGTCATCTCCATTTTGTTTACTAGTGAACTTGTATGTGATAGTTCAAAGATAGTTTTATAAGTTAGATATTAAAATTAATTACATATAATTTACATACTTGGAACCCATATATAATATATGTTTATATAGAATGGTAAAGACGATCACAAGCAGCGATAAACAGACAATTAAGACAAACTATACAAAATGGCTGGCTTTAAAATATACCATTTATATAATAAAAATATATACATATATATATTTATGTGTATATATATATATGTATAAATATATATATATATATATGTATTTATATATATAAATGTAACTAATATCATATGATTGGTTATAATAATTATAAAATATGTAGATCAGTTGATCAATAGATCAGTTTATACGGAGGGAGTCAACCCGTTTATGCAATTGGTACTGCAGATTTGTATAAGTTATTAAAACAAAGAAAGATCGGTGCCTATATACAGCCATAAGTATGATATTACAACTAAGTATGAAAAAGAGAGAAAACAGAGGAAAGACGAAGAAATGAATAGAGCCGACAAGCCCACCACAATACCAAGCAATCCCAACTAACACTGATCTTAGCATTAACTATAAGCCAAGCTAATTATGCCAGAATAAATATATATACTTAAATATAGATATATAAAAACGTTTATAGAGTTCGCAAAGAGATATAGTTAAATAGTGTGGACAGCATATGCTAACATACATACAATCATACATGTGTGTTATATTTTGTCAAAATATATGCATTATTTACAGACAAACACATACTTGTATAATAATGTATGTTTATTTGGGAAGCCTTTACAACTTTTCAAATTTTTTATGGTTACCTAAACTAAACTAATATAAACTATTTGTAAATGTATGCATATATACATACATTAGATGAGTTCTAAATAACTATTTATGTATGTATGTATATACACATACATGCATACATACATACGTTTCGAGTGCCCTCTAATTGTAAGATATTTAACAACACGTACCTAGAATTATAGCATACTTTTCGGCGTCAAAAGAAAATATATTATATAAGAAATTATTTTCAGTGCTCGAGTTTCGTGTCACAGCTTCGACAAATCAATTTGCAATATTTTAGAAAATTATAATAATGCATGTACCTTTACGAAAAATAATAATAAAAAATAAACACAGAATACAAAGAGCAAGTGGCTTTTACAATGAAAACGGGAAAGTGTTGTAGTAGCGATGGAAAAGGAATTGAAGACTTTCGTGTGAGGTAAACTGATCAGCATCATCCACCATAGGATCATTTAATTACACACTACAAAAATAATGACTGAAATTGCAAAGGTGCAAGAAATGATTCCCCAACTAACACTGTCTAGATCGAAATGCTTTTAAATGTCAATTTTCAAACTGGGAATAAAGAGATTTATATTTTCCCATATCTAGAAATCAATTTGGATATTAAACAATTTTAACAAACATGAATTATGTACTGATGCTGATCTTGTATTATCTTAACAATTCAAATGATACTTTCTTCTATTAATCTTACCTATTTAAAAAGCAACTTGATGATAATGAACCCACTGGGCGATGGGTGTGTGCAATTGCCCTAGGACAGACGAAGCTTTATCACATTGGTAATAAAAATTATTGTTACCATATCTTCATCATTCATAATCATAGACATCTTATCAGAGAGTAAACTTTTGCATACTGCTAAGGCAAACTCAAATGTAATGCGTGAAGAATAAATTTAAATTTTCATAAATTATACACGAAAGTAACTCAACTAAGGAAATCAACGAGGACAGATATAAATCTCACGGGGATTTTGCTAGTTTTTCGTAATGTTGTTTTATACCATATGAGGTATTTTTCTTATATTAGTTGTGTTATTTTCTTTATCAGTATTCATAACAACTTCTTCGTGATAAAAGGAGAGAACAACAAAAATAATTAAATAATAATAGCAATATGAAAATGATTTGATATTGTTGTAAAAATTCCATTTCGGAACCCTGAGATGGTAATTATCGATATGGTTTTGCTTGTAAAATAGAGAGTTGGTGCCGGCGGTGCTGCACAGGAAGTAAAGAATGATTTTGCATTCAACTATTTAAATGTAATCTTATCAAAAAACTTGGAATTACATTATGGCTCGTAGCTTAGCTGGACCATAAAAACAACTGCTACTGGCAGCATTTCGACTTATATGATGGGATGTTCATTAGATACAAAGATAGACACACATACAGCAGCCTAAAGATACAGATACTGATACACTGTAGATAATGACATGGGTGACATCGGGAAGCAATTCTAGTGACAGACTAGTCACAAGTCGCTTGACGTCGTCACTTATCGCCCAACTTTTGAAGCAAACGACTCAACGCTGAACTTCTTTTTTTCTTTTAACCATGGCAGATGGGCAAAAAAGGATTAAATCATATAAACTAGAGGCTCCTGATGGCGGATGGGGGATCCTCGTGTGTATTGGCATGGCACTGCCATTTGTAAGTAAACTAGCACTCTCCGTTTAGTCACCGAATTCAATGTAATTGCTCTTGGATTATAAAAAAAATCCAATTCCACGAATGAGTTATGTACTTTTCATTGGGTTAACAAACTAAAATATCATAAAACGTTATCTATCTGTCTCAATCTTACACAATCTGATGAGACTAGATTCTAGAGTAATGCTCTTTTGGAGAAAGTTTTGTTACGATATCCGTATTATTTTTCAAGATTACTGTTCAACTTAATTAACATATAAAAATTTACAACGTTTCCGCCTTAACTCAAAAAAAGGGATTCATTTGGTTCTCATTTGATTTATGATAATTTTGATCCAACTTTCCATTCACATCTCTCTTCTCTTTAGGTAAGTGCGTTGGCTGCATTGCCCTCGTTTGGTCTCGTATTTGGTGATTTCCTTAAGAGCATTGGGGCGGAGACTAGTGCAATAGCCATCATAACAAGTACCTTCTTCTGTTCGTTAAGTTTTGCCGGACTCTTTTCTGGCAGCCTATTCCGTCGCTGGAGTCTACGATCCGTTGGATTGGTTGGTGGTGTTCTTTATTTTTTGGGGACCCTTCTTCAAGTATTTGTCACTTCGACAATGCACTTGATATTTGCATTTAGTATAATTCAAGGCTTGGGATTCGGACTGATTGTGCCCACCAGCTATACGACATTCAACAATTACTTTGTTAAGAACCGTGTGCTCTGGATGAGCTTTGCCCAGACACTGATCGGACTGGGATCGATGCTGTATCCCATTGTGATGCAGAAATTGACTCAGTGGTATGGCTTTCGCGGTTGCCTGCTCGTTCTAACGGGATTAAATGCCCACGCTATTTTGGGCATGCTACTTATGCATCCGGTGGAATGGCATATGCGTCGTGTACCCCTCAGTGAGGAGGAGTTACAGCTTAAAAAACGGAAGTCCGTTGTCATTCAAGTGCAACCAGAGACACCGCTTCCAACTACTGGGGGAGAAATAACATTCACCTCAAATTCATCACGACGTGTTTCTCATGCCGAAGAGCATATGCTTAAAATAATATCCAGTCGTGCCTCAAGCATCACTAGCTTGGGTAATTGGTCTGGCCCAGTCATTGTTAGCGATGCATCACCACAAATGCTGCATAGTCTACAGGCGTCTCGACGACAGTCAACCATTGGTGGGCCACCTTTATCATCACAAACAGGAGCAGGAAACGATATAGCCATAGTTAAAAAGAGCTTTATCCGCACCATAGTCGACTTTCTCGACTTGACGCTATTCAAGCAGCCAATTTATGTAAATATTGTACTGGGCATCACCTTTGCCCTCTACTCGGATATTGCTTTCTTCACTTTTCAACCAGTATATCTATTCGCACTGGGCTACAGCAAGGTAAGTTATATAATATTATGTTATATATATTAATTTATATGATTATTTGCACTTTACAGTTGGACACAGCCACCATTATAGCTATTGGAGCGGCTGCAGATTTAACATCTCGAATTTTCTTGGCTGTAACTGCCGTTTGTATTCAAGTACCTTCACGTTACATTTACCTTGCAGGAGCTGTCATTACGGTTTTTGCCCGATTTGGTTAGTCATTTCTCTTTCTCTCACTCTCTGACTCAAACCTTTATTTTTCCTCATTCTATTTAACTTTATGTTGATTTCTGCCTCTGACAGCATTTAATAGCATTACCGATTTTGTGGGCATGGCTTGTATAACAGCTATTATGGGATTCCTAAGAACTTGGCTACATGTACCTTTGCCCCTGGTCTTTGCAGACTATTTACCCAAGGAGAGGTAAATAATGATTAATCAATTGTTGGCTTAAATTTTAATATTAATTAATGCATTCCACAGATTCGCCAGCGGGTACGGACTATTCATGTTTACTCAGGGTAATGCTATGTTCCTGATCGGACCGATTGTAGGATTAATTCGGGATAGTACCAACGATTACATATTTGTTTTTCACATCTTAAATGTATTTATGATGCTCTGTGCCGTGCCTTGGGTTATTGAAGTACTTTGTGTCAAGTTCCGTCGACGCAATAAAATTGAACGTCAAAATGTTGAGCACAATGAAGATGTCGCTGAAAATCGGAATATTGAATAAGTTTCTCACAAAGTGAAAAACGGACATCTTAACACCATTTTTAAAAACGCCAAAAGTGGTTACATCTGTAAAAAAAATAGTTTTCTAGATTAAAAGATGCGATTTCTAGACGCATTTGAAGGTATAACTTTAGAAAATTGCCCTTAATTTACCTTAGTTAAAGCCGTACAAAGTTGGGTTTCGTTAACAGAAATATCAAAATATTTTTCTGTCATTTTTCGCATTTTTTCGACCCAAAAAAGAGTGAATGTACCGGAAGACCAAAGAATGGAAAAACTTTATTAAAATTTACATTTATTTGTGGGTTAACGGGTAAAAATTTAGACAAATTTATAATTTTTACAAACCCCTTTTCAAAAAATCAAAACTGAAACTTTCAGATCACATCAAAAACTTTAAAAAATTATTACAATATATAAATACATTAAACAATTGAACATATTAATATCAGTTGTAATAGATTTTATCATTTTATTTATTTATTTTATTTTAAAAAATTTATTTTATTCTGACTATTTTTATTCATTCCTGTCGAGATACAGGCGGAAACAAAATGTTTCAAATGTGTAATATAAAATAAAAATGGCGCAAATCGTACCTCGATATTTTGTAGCGCTGCCACCTTGCACGAAACTAGAAAATACTGCGTCTTTGGTATTTTTTGTTATACACAAATGTACGGCTACTCTACTTTTATTGCAGCTGTTTGTAAATCCATACATATGAACATACATGTGTATAAATATATATTTAATGTCCATGATAATATAAAATTTCCAAATTTTTCCAATAATATAAGACCTATACAAACAGCAAGATATTGTTGGTTTTACCAATGATTTTTTTACAATAAAGGACTGTTTCAGTTTGATCCAAATAAGGAAATACGTAAACAGCTGATCAACAGCTGATTGTGTTGTCGATGCCAACTAACTGTAAATTACCTTTCGTTCCAAATTAAAATCAAATTTGTAATAAAATGCTGCAGCAGATCAAGGTATTGCTGCTGAGCATCATAACACTATGCCGACGACTATGTTGCTTTTCCCGTCGTAGAAAGATGAGCTATGAAGGAAGAGGTGCAGCAGCCGGCGATCAAGATCAACTCCAGGCTGTGAACGTGATTGTAGAACGAAATTATGCTGGTAGTAGTGGGAAGGGAGGAGGTGCCGAACGTGATTGGAACTCATGGGATACAACTCCTCGTACCGTTGAGGAGCACATTGAGCAATATCGCCAAAGAATGGCCCAACCACCTACTCCACCAAAAGAGGAGCCGGAACCGGACTTTTTTAGCGTAAGTTGGTCTACCCATTTAACTTAATGTTCGACTTTTATTTCTTCCCACTATCTATTCAGGAGCTGGCACCGACCATAAAACCCCAAGTGAAATATTATTTGGATACAGGTGCGGGGTCATCCAATCAACCAACTGATTTTTCAAGACTTCAGGCTCAGGATGTGGTGCCCATTAGTGATAATGTAAGCTCATCCCTCATTTTATTTGTTTTTTACTCAAAAACATTATTACTTAACAGGCCGATCTCGAAGACTGGATAGATGAAAGCAATAACGGGCCCGATGGTGGCTGGGAAGAGCTAGACACCTCACAGACCAAGCAAATCATTCGCGAAAAGCGTCGCGAGCTGCGTAATCAACGTTTGCCACCATCAAAAACTTCTCAGCAAGGAGGGATTGGAGCCCAGCGTCTAAGTGGCGTCGGTGGACAACATGTAGCGTAGTCTGCAGTTATGTCCACATCCCAATGGCAATACCATTTACCGTTTTGATCACTTCCATTCCATTTGTCTATTGATGTTTTTTTTTTGTTTCTTTCGATTGTTTCGATTTACTTGATTGGTCACGCAAAATACATAAATCTACCCTCTCACTCACACTTCCCGCACCAACATTGGCCACTTCCTGATGCTCTGCGGTCTCTTGGCCAACATTTTGGTTGCGCTTTATTGGACACGCTTGGCAGTTGGATAGAAGGCCTTAAAAGAGCTCATCGCGGTCGGAATTGACTGCTTTCCACAACATGATTTGGCCGAAGCTACTCTTAATCACAGTCATGGCTGTATCGATGTCCGTTTCTTATGATCGCAAAGTCAACTATTGGGAGGCATTTGCCCCCGGCAAGCTGCTGGAACGTTTAGATGCGCTGACACAAACCAACACAGACGAAAATCGTAACATAATACCAGCTCAAGCTAAGGCAGACGATGATGTCCTGGATGAAGATGAGGGCGATGATGAAACAGCTATAGAACTAAGTGCTGAAACCAGTCACGAAGAAGAACCACTTTCGGCAGAGGACTATGAGCGCACATATGAGCAATTCGTACAAGAACATTTCGATCGAGCCACAGATGAGGATGACAATATGGACGAGGGTGCCGATGGCGATGTGGATGCAAGTTTGAATGCAGAAGCTAGCCAAGTGCAGCATCAACGTTGTCGACGAGTCCAAAAAAAGGGTCAACTTTGCGAAATTTGTCGTCATCCCAAAAACGGTGAAGTATCCGAAACATGCAGCTATTCCCACGCAGATCAGCCAAAGCAATACGCTTATGGCAGCGGAAGTCAGTATAGGCGCTATCGAGACATTGACCAACCAGATAAAGAATTGACATCAAAGCCCAGTAGTCTTTGTGTCCGACGTCTTAAGGACAAGCGCGTTTGCTATGAATGTCAGGATAGTCGAGGTAACCAACTAGAACGTTGTTACGACACAGAAAAGCCGCAGAAAATTCAGAAAAAAACACGCAAATTAAACACGCCAATTCCCTCTGATAAGAAAGTGCCTGAAGCTCAGCAATCGCAACATACGGAACATCGACAGCGCATCTATAAAAGAACAATAAGCTATAGTTATGCCCAAGGCTCTAATCAGGATGAAGATTCGAATGCGACAGCAACAGCAACTACTCCGACCACAGTAGCCATTCCATCCACCCCTCATTATCTTCAACGTAGAAGGCAAAGTCAGGTCAATCGTATAAATTCATCATTTCCTAAACATGATTCTTCTCCGTCTCAGTAAATGTAGACTTAAGATCGTTTTTGATGCAATAAAAATTCTTTAAATTTTATAAATCAATTTATTTATTGTCTTATTTAATACAATATATGAGTAGGTCTTTGAGGTATTTTTACCAAGCCTAATTAAATTTTTTATAATATATTCGAGCAATGAGAGAAGAATGAAAATTATATGTATGCAAGTACATAAAAAATATGACAAAAATCTCCATAATGTGGGTCTGTGGTCAAGTATTTATAATTTGTACTATAACTTTGGTAAATCACTCTCAGTGTTTACCGTGTATCACAAAATTCCCAATACTGGCTTTATCAAGATTATTTCATCTTTATCTTCTTCGTTGGCATATCGCTCAAGAGAAGACGATACCAATCGGGTAGAAATCCATTGGTTTGATCATTCTTGATTATCTCATAGGTGATAGAACGAGTTTTTGGTGCGAAATCAATCTGGATAACAGCGAAAGGATCATCGATGGTTTCCATTAAGTGTTTTAATTGAGTTAAGAATTCTTGAAGAAATATACCCATCGCATTTGGACTCCAGGGTTTATTTCGCGCCAGATCATTGACCTTAAACTCCTTAATTTCGTGCATCATACCTTGAGGATCACGCATGCCAGCGTATATCGTTGAAATACCTACCAGAAATGATTGACTCCACCAATTTGCCGATTTATATTGATTAAACATGCGTTGCTGACGAAAAGACATATTATATGCGCATGTTTTGAGCTCAACAAATTGCGCAGAGCTCAGAGCATTCGGATCATCAAGATTGCTAAGGATTGGATTGAAGTGCACAGTTAGACATGAGGTACATATATTGATGTTTTCTAATTATTTTTTGAAATCGAACTTACACCACAGTTTCAGTCTGAATGCAATCCATTTCGGCTCCATAAAGCAAACGCATTCCTGCGAATTCACACTTGAACATGCCGACGAACTCTTCAGCTTCATTCACTGGGCCATCGGTCTTTGGCTTATCTTTCGGATTTGATGAAGTCGCGTACTGCTCAAATTTAAATCCCCAGGAACACATATTCAGTTGATAAGCGGTAAGCTCTTCAAAATCTTTGCGCTGTTGTTCTGTCTCCGTTTTCGTCATGTATATGTTGTTGTTCATGCGAACGGCATGCACACGTAATTCATCATTACCATAGGGGAGGCACATGATCATACGCAGAACTCCCCTCAGGGTCACGAAATCGGTATCAAGCCGACGAGCCCCCATCTTACCACCACTAAAAGGCTTAAGCAATGCACCCTGGTGATTGTAGATGTACCGACACAACATTTCCATGTCATGATACTTAGAAACATCTTTCTTTCGCAATACACTGTCTATGCCGGCATTTAGATCCAGCGGCAATTCAGTGGGTAAATGCAAATAACTGAGATTGTCACCATTATCCTGATACTCACGGTCGCCGTTAATTGAGAAATATCCAAAACATTTTGGTCGGGACATTGGTGGAAAGGACTTAAGAAAATCGTGGCCTAGACGATGAATATTTAAAGGCACTTTAAATGTGGCCTTCTCAGATTTCGCTTCAGACATTGTAGGCTCCGCCTTATCCTGCTGCTTGGGATTCATTCCAGTAAAGCAAAAAAATTTTAAAATAGATGTGTAGGCCTCGGCTTTAAAAAGATTTAGAGATGAGCATGAATTTCATTTTTTGTTTCATTAAAACCTTTGGGCACACTGAATAGCATCACAGATGGTCACATATTTAGTACGGTCACTCTAACTAACATTGCATTACCCAGAAGTTTCTCTTAAGGCTTCCAACACTCTAGTGTCATAAATTAAACTGCTGCAGGATGCGACAACAGCGCCAGTGCATTGAAGTCAATATGCGCTCGGCTATTGGCTTAATAGTCATATTTGTGCTCAATGGCATTAAAAACAGTGAGACAGCCACTGGAGGCAATCAAATGGATCTCAGCGATCAGAAGACGGATCACAGTAACAATAACGACAATGAGGTTTTTATGCCTGCTCTGGGTAACATGATTACCAAATCATTGGCCAATGAATCGAGCATCAGCGGGAGTGGCAATGGCAACGGGAATGGCAATGGTAACCTGGTCTGCCCAATGGACAAAGACACACCTTGCGAGAATTTACCCATCTCGTGTATACGTTGCACCTATAACTATGCGTGTATCTATGGTCGTGAGGTAAACATATCATGCGAGGCCATTAACAATGTCCAGTGTCTGGGCGACCGTTCGTTTCAGCGTTCCATGAACTGCCGCTATTGCTATCAAACAGAGATGTGGCAACAAAATTGTGTCCAACGTGCCCATTGTAATTCGGCAGCCGACAAATATTATCGCACCAATTGCACCGTATATCCAGATGTCCTCTGCTTGGGCAATCGATCATTTACCAGAAATTTGCGTTGCAATTGGACCCAAGGCTATCGCTGGAGTACGGCTCTGCTAATTAGCCTGACATTGGGTGGCTTTGGCGCTGACCGCTTCTACTTGGGTCACTGGCAAGAGGGAATTGGCAAACTCTTTAGTTTCGGTGGCCTTGGCGTATGGACAATTATTGACGTACTTCTCATATCTATGCACTATTTAGGTCCTGCGGATGGATCGCTATACATTTAAGCCACATAGGATTAATAACACTGGGGTAGATTAATAGATGTACATAGATATAGATTATTATATTTGTGTAAGAAGACTGCAAGCCAAAAAAGCCTAGGTGATAAGCATTAAATGTATAAACAAATAAAATAATTGTCAAAGTATCTATATATAAATATGAATATATATTTAAATCTATAACTAACTTGAGCTCGCACTATAATACTTCGAAACCTTCTTGAAATCGGATATAGATCACTTGGATGATTAATACAAACAGAGGGAGCCATTTTTAAACTTTTATTCTTGCTCAGACCTTTTTGTCATGTGGAACTTAGAAATGTTCTGGACAAATCAAAGTTCTAAATAGAATCACAATTTAAAATCATATTTTTCCTCGGTCAAGGCAATCTATTCCCGTTGACCAAGAGGGGGACTCTCTTTGGTTTTCCTCTTTTTTAGAGAATGAATATTTGAATCTTTAAAATTTGTATTTTTCACTTTTATCAGTTCGACTTGACCTTTTTATTTTATTTATAACTGAATCTTATAACTAACTCTCCACGGGTGGAGCTACGACAACTACAGAGTCATCCTCGACATCATCAAACTTAATGTGCTTGGCCAGCAACTTGGCTGAGACTTTTTCTCTGCCCCGTTTCTGCTGTACGCGAACTTTTTTTGTTAGTTTTGCCTCGCGATCCAGCTCGATTTTTCGCCAATATTGTTGCTCCGCCTGGCCACGCAATACTTTGAGCTGTCTTTCGGCACAGTTGAGCTGATGCACCAAATCCTCGGCAGCGACGGGCGTGTCTAATCGCAAATGTGCCAATTGGTCACCTTCCTTGATGTCCACATATTTTATTTGTGGATATTGACGCATATCGGCTTTGAATTCCTTGACGCTAACACATGCCTCAAGCAGTGATAGTTCCACAATAAGACCTGGCTCATATTTAAAGAGCGGAACGCGCTCTTGAGAAGAAGAGTTGGTGGTTACCTCTGTCTTAGTACTGCTGGTACGCTGTTCGTCTAGGGAGGATTCACCGCCGCCAGCACCATAGAAATTCATGTTCATCTTGTGGACAGCTTTGCGACGTTTTGCTGGGACAGGAGCTGCTGTATCACTGTCCTCTCCAGTATTAGTTTGAGGGTCGGCGAGAGCTTCAGGCTCTTCGCCGACATTGGGAGTGGCTCGATTTGCATCATTTAGCTGTTCGGGAGGGGTGCGTTTTTGAGGCGGATGCGAATAATGATGATGAGTGGCATGCGGATGTGATTCCCGCCACAGTTTCGCTTTGGCTTCACTCACCAAGCGTCGCTGGAGATTAAGGTATTTGTTGCGCAGACTACACCAAACCGTCTTGGGGAGTACCTTCAGCTCCAAAGCAGTTGGTTCAATGTTAGGCTTGTCTCCACACACCTTCTTCTTTCGTTTACGGCGACGTTTCTTTGAATCACCTTCTGCTGCTTCTTTACCTGATGGATCTAACTGATCCTGATCAGTTTCCGTTTCACTTTGCTCGGAAGCTGACACAGTGGTGCCAGCCTCCTCCTCTTGCTGATTTTCTTTTCCTTTAATCTCTTCTAGTTTGACACGTTTTACCTCTTGGGGTTCATCCTTATCCACAGCTTCCCGTTTGAGATTTTTCTTTTGTTTTGTTTCCTTATCTGGTGTTTCCTTCGTGACATTTTCCCGTTCCTGTTTTTGGAAAGTTCGTATGCTGGCCAAAACTCCTGGATCTGTGTCCATCGATAGAACACCCTGGATCTGGGCAAATGCCTTAATGGCCTTTTCCAAGCTGGACGTTCGCTCGAATTCAATAAAGGCGAATTCTTTAATCTTCTTTGTTCCCGGATAATGGGGTAGGGAAACATAAGCCACAGGACCATAGCGACTAAAAACCTCCTTAAGCCAGTCGTGGCTGGCATTCGCCGGTAATGCCTCCACATACAGTGTCTTGTCATTAACATCCCGATGATCCGGCAAGGCAGTTTTGCGACGCACTTTCAATCTACTCTCATCCAGTTCTAGGAGTTGAGAATTGCTGAGAGATTTGGCTAATTGCTGCACATCCTGGGTAAGCGATTTGATTTTGTTGAAGGTGAGAAAAATATCCAGCGGCACAACTACGTTTATAAAATGTTAGATAGAAAATGGAAGCTGAAAATTGCTACTTACATGGATCCTGGTCCACATGCCGACGCAAAAAGCGATCCTTGCTAAGATTAGCATCACCAAAGTAGAATTCCATCTGACTGCGTATTGCATTGTACAAATGACGCTTGCGTTTACGGCCACCTTCATCTTTCTTCGCCTTTGTTGGTTCAGGTTTGATCGACGAACCATCGTTAGGACCGGAGATAGAGACTACATTTGGTTCTACGTTGTCCGTATTGGTGGAACCAGCGGCGGTTGTAATAGGCTCTTGGCCCTCAGCCAGCTCATGTGACAAAGCAGCCATTTAAGATAAGAAACTTTTCTAATTAACCCACAGGATAAAAAACTGGCAAAAAGCCGGATCAAATTAGAGTTGGAACCATATCTAAACGTAGACTCAATAGTTCGATTACTACTAATGAAAATGAACTAAATTTGTAACTCAAACTGGTTCATCAATTTGATTTTTTTAACAGAACCAGTAGTTCTTGCATTTTTGGAGCAGATTTTACATATGAAAAAGAATGTACTTATCTTACTTATGTACCCTGCCAAAATGAATAAATGACAATGGATTTTTGATTTGGAGGATAATTTAACTTTTCTTTTGCATCACCATAAACGGATAATTATTTTCTGTGAACGCCTCTCATTCGAACTAGATCAAGTGGAACTACAAAATTCCAATAATCGATTACAATTGTCGCTGGCCGTTGATTGTTTTTTGGCGGAAAATGTATTGGAATTTAGCAGGACGTGTTTTGTAGTTGTACAGTTATAAAAACATAAACAACCAAAAATAAGAAAAATCCTAGTTAAAAACATAATTTACAAAGAAATAACAAAAAATGAATACCTTCGTTAAACCAAACTACTGATTTCACCGCTGTGCCGCGAAGCGAGTGCCTAAGAAGAAGCATAGCAAAGGAGATAGAAGAAGCACAACCAAAGCCAAACAACCGAAACCAAACAAAAGTTGTAGCATTTGTCCCTTTCTTTTTATTTTCCTTCAAGTGTCGCTTAAAATGCGTTAGATAAAATGGAATCAATTGTGTTGCATGCCGATGTGGCGCGTCTAGTCCTTGGTAAGTAATTATTAGCGGCACCCTATAGCGTCCTCCTACCCCTAAAAACAACTCTTTCGATTTCTTTCCAGGCTACTTGGTTAATCAGAATTTAAGACGAGCGGCATACAATTTGTGCCGGACCTCACCACATTTGAAACATGAGTTCTTGGCGCTCAAGCAGGGATTACAGACGCACAATTTTCTTGTTGATGGCCTTGAGGATATCATACGTGAGCATGTCAAGATTACAGGCTTGGGTAAGTTGCCGTTTAGCGAAGGACCAGAGTACAGTTAACACCCACTTTGCCTACTCTTCCTTTTGCAGTAACCAATGCCCTACAAAAGCTGTCTCTGGAAAAACGTCAACAGCTGCAGCAGCTGAAACTCTCCGAAAAACTAAATGAATTAATGAAACTGCAACAGGAACAACATTCAAAGAACCTATCCAGAAGCCAGCAGTCCCAGGATGTGAGTGCTGAAGCATCGGAGGGCACGACACGTAAAAGGAAGCACATGTACGATAGCTATCTGAAACTGTGTTACAAATTTAATTTACTTTCTCCTAAATCTTTCTCTTTTTTAGACGCACTCAGCACTCCACTCCTTCGCCCCATGGTCAGATTAAACGACCGCGTTTGTTGCCACCACATTTCTACTATCATGTTGGCAATCTCAGTGTTGAAGAGGATGATCCCTTTTGGGAGGAGGTTGAAGATGACGATAGAAATGGAGAGGAAGCAGAGGATAGCAACAGCTCAGTTAATAGTGAACATGAGCTAGATGAACAGCAGAAGAAAACTGTGTCCACACCAAAAGCATTACTAACTCCCCAGAGTATGCCAGTAAGTTGTAAATCCTATGAGTTAATCTTTACTATATTTCCGTATTAAATTTCTATATATATATTTTAGGAACTCACTCAGGCCATAATGACCAATCAGGATTTCCAGGAGAAGCTGCTGGCAAACATTAATATGGCCCTACAGACAGTGACTATTAATGCTCCAGCCGTTACGTCGGAAGCGGTTCTAGATGGTCTGGTTAAAAATATACTTGAAGCCACTGAGAAGGATCCATCGTTTGATCGTATCATTGAAGAGGTAGTGACTGGCGAATCACCACAGGAATTAGATAATGAGGATGACAAGGTCGACGGTGCCGTTGCTGGTCCAGCTCCGCCCCAGACTCCTTTGATTATACGTACCGCTGTGGCAGCCGCAGCGGCTGTTCCAACAACAGCTGATCCTAATTTTTCCATATCGAAACTGATTGTAATGAACTCGAATGACAGTGCCCAGAAGTGCTCCAACGTAAGCTTTGGCAGCGAGAATCTCAACTTGAATTTTGGTGATCCCACCGGCCTAATGGCATCCGATGGAGAGCCGGGTCAGGTGTGTGTTGATGCCACCACGGGTCAGTTGACATTGCCCATGTATTTATCCAATGGTGGACTCCTTTCCCACTTTCCATTTCTGGTCAATAATGAATGGGTGGCTCAACAACTTGGACCGGATGCCTTCGCGAATGTAGATGGTTCCCATATAGAGATATCATTACCAGAGCCCATTACCTTGACAGCTGATCAATTGCCACCAAATTCAATTATAATTAATTCCGCGCAGAAGCAATCGCCGCCTACGGTATCAGTGGAACCGCCCGAACTTCTCATCCAAGAGCAACAGCAGCTGCAAGAGGAGGAGGAGGACGGGGAGGATGAAGAGGAGCGTTTAACATCAGCGGGTAAGGTTCCGCCAGCCTCGTTGGACTCTTCCCGCTTAGTTCTAGAACGGGTTACACCCTCAGCTGCGGGAATTGTCAATGTTAAAGCTTATCGAAGTCTATCCACACCAAGGAAACGTACATCCCATGTAAGAACTTTAAATTTTTCACCGAAAGTTGTACAAACGGGCCAACTACACAAACTCCAACATAATCATCAGCAGACGCCGCTTTCCACTCGCCGTCAGCTACCCAAAGAGAAGACCATTGTACATAATGTGGAAATTGTGCAGGAGAACGTTGCATGCGCAACTAATTCATCGGATCAGAGTGGCAATGAGAGTCATAGCAGTGTCCCGCCCTTGTTTGTCATGGAGGAAAGTAGCAATCAGACGGTGATCAAAGCACCTCCCAAATCCAAAACAAAAAATGAATCCGCTCCGACTGCTCCAACGGCAGCGACACCTAAACGTAAGCAGAAACGCCAAGCAGCGATTAAGGCCTGCAAGCGTATCATCTCTCAGTCAACCACACCAACTGAAGATCCTCCTGCACCTGCTCCTACTACAAACAACAGCAAGGATCAGAGTCCAGCACAGCCAAAGCCTGAAACGAATGCATCAACGCACGATGATAGTGCTGAAGCTAGCAAGGAGAATCAGTTGAGCCAAGTGGATGGCAAAAGCGACGCAGTGAACTCTCAGCTGGATCGAGAACAGCATAACCAGGATCTATTGGCCGCTTGGCAGAAACAAATGCATGGATCAAGCTCGGACCTGGAGACACGGCTGCGTGAGATTAATGCCAAACGTTTGGAGAACTGCAAGGGTCAGACCGGGCAACGACGCCAGCGGCGTAAGGTTGGATCAGCAACTGCAGTGGGCAAAAAGAAAGTTACACCCAAAACGTGTGCAAGGAAAAAGAAGATGGTCCGCACTGGTGAATCGATTGCAGAATTCAATATAAAGATTACGACACCACAAAAACAGAAAGTCAAAAAGAAACCATTGGCTGTGCTAAAGGAGGGCGAGGAACTCCAGCTGCATCAAGACCAGGATAGGCATTCTGTGGATGCGGTGTTACCGCCGCCAACAATTACAGTTTCATCCGTTGCATCAGCTGCGCAGGGCAATCACCCAGAGACGATTCCAACCAGTATGTCTCTTCTCTTGGATACACCATTTAAGGAGCCATCTGGCTTATTGCCAGGAGGCGGAGGCACTTCAATTATACCACCCACTCCTGGGATGGCAGTAATGCCGTTAGATACACCTTATGGCAAGCAGTTGGCAACTAGTTCATTCCTCTTTGGTTCCGATACAAAAAGTATCATAGATACACCTCAGCTAAGCGCCATTACGCCAGGCTTCCGATGCACTCCTTTTGGCCAGACACCTGGCACACCGGTGGGCAGTGCTGCCAAAACAGATTACTCTTCTGGCAGTTCATACTATCGACCGGACGAGGCTGAGCACACAGACACCAATGCGCAGTGCGCTATCCAGCAGCGTGGCACAGAGGCGGTGCCGAAGGAGCCCATTAATAGCACTGCTCCTACAAGTTCTGCCACATCCATTTGTATGATGGAAATCTGTACGGAGCGTCTGGCTGTGGAGCCGACAGTATTGAGACGTGTTCGATCCTTTGGATGCGAGGCGGTCGACAGTGCCGAAACTGCCGCAGCCATGCCCGAACAGCAGTTGGAGATGGTAGCGGCTCCACATTACAAATTGGTATCCGGCTTACCCGATGCTGTAGTCGAGGAAGAGGGATGCTCGTCTAGTTCCAGCTCTTCCACTGGTACCAGTTCCTCTTCATCATCCTCATCCAGTGGCACTTCCAGTTCGAGTTCATCTAGTTCCAACTCATCATCTTCCGCTGGAAGCTCCAAAGCAAATGAGATAAGTCATGGAAAAAAGGATGAAGGCGGATCATCAACTGCTGTCGAACCGAAAAGCAATTCTCCCCAGCCAACTCGTCTCATGGACATTGAAAACTTGTCAGATATTAGTAGTACAGAGGATGAGGAATGGTGCAAGGCTTCGTCTGGTCATCCGCATGCCTCCATGCCCTTGGCCGTTGATAGCCAACCCAATCAGCTGTTGAGTCAAGATGGCGAAGTCCGGTACCCGATACGCAATTGGTTGACACCCAGCAAGGATTCAACTGCCGTAGTTCATGGTCCTCCGGCATCCAACATCAGTGGTGAGACACTTACATCGCCGCCACCACCGCTAACACTACCTCCACCGCCACCACCAACAACGCCGTCAGCACCGCCATCACCAACAACGCCGTCAGCACCGCCACCACCAACAGTGCCGTCAGCACCGCCACCACCAGCGCCATTAACACCACCACCACCAGCGCCGTTAGCACTGCCACCAGCAATATTGCCTTCTGCATCGATCACAATGGGTTCTCCAACCGTTCCCCCGGCTACCAGCCAACGCATTCAATTGGACCATGTGACGGAGCCGGCCGTTGTCAATAAACGTATGCAGGATCTGGCCGAAAAGCGGGAACGCGTCAAGGCCAAGGTGAAACAGAAGGAAGAGACACAGACAAAGTTGCCTGCCAAAAAGAGTCAAAAGAAACTAACGGTCATGCGAGAAACAGCCAAATTAGCCAATCCCCAAACCCAGGCCATAAATAAGTCCCCCAAAAAGGTAGCAGCAAGCGTATCAGCGATGTCCCCGCCACCACCACAAGCCAAGAAACAAAGCAACAAAGTGCCGCCAGTGGCCGAGCCTAAACCAGCATCTGTCTCATCATTGTCCAATTCAAAGGATGCACTGCTGCCAGCAGGCAAACTGGATCCTGCCCTACTGATGGCCCTACATCTCTCAGCCAAGAAGCAAGATCAAGCCCAAAAACAAACCCAGTTGCCACCAGTTAAACCCAAAACTAAAGTTGCCCGAGCTGCTGTTGAAATTGCTGCTCAACCAGCACCAGGGACACCGGCAGGTCAGCGGAGACCAGGTCGCCCCAGAAGACCCACAAATGACGATGCCTCCAAAATCACCACGCGACGTTCATCAAGATTAATTGAAACCAAAAGTAAGTTAAATATAACAAGTGCTGATCTTCAAGTAATCCTCATTTTTCCTCTATTTTATTTAGATTCTGCTATCAGTTCCGTTGCCACGGAGGAGGAGGTGTCACCCACAAAAGAGCCAACAAAACAAACAAAACTGAATGCCAAAACTACAACGACCAAGAAGCCAGCCAAGAAACGTGCTGAAGCCAGATCGGGTACAGTGGCTGCACCTTCATCTGCGCCAGCTTTGGCCGTTTTAGTCGAGGCCCAGACCACTCAACCATCATTGGAATCCTCGGATGAACCATCTGCCCCTGCCGCTCCAGATTCTGTACTGACCGATGGAGAGATGGATCTGTGCCTCAGTACCAATCGCCAAATGAACAATATTACCTACACCTATTCTGATGAAGGACCAAAGCCATCTCAGTCTATGCTCCGTCAGCCGGAAAGCTATTTCAAAAACTTTCAAATGCGCGTTATGATGGAAGACAATGAGATGCATACGATGCGCTTTACCAATCTTCAAATACTTCATCAAACCGATGCCATTGCCGTTCAATCGAGCAATATACGGAATATACCAAAAAAGCGCATTCGACGTATCACCGCCACTATAGTAAATACAAATACCACTGCCGCAATTACAACCACGAATGGACTGAGTGGAAAAGAGCAACCCACAGCCACATCCACACCGCTGACCGAAAAAACGGCAGCAACAAGTTGTAGTCGTTCCGATATCCCAGATCCAGATGAAAATGATGCAGAAGTGGCTGCCATGTAAGTACTTAAACAAAATTAATAATTTAACCAACTGAATGAATATTACCCTATTAGCCAATTTCTGTAAAAACAATTTCAGATTAAAACAAAATTATTATTTTAGTGTTAATATGAGTTTCGATGGTTTAAGAAAAAGTCTATATTAATTATATATTAATATAGGACATAACAAAAATTTGAATAACATTTCAATTAGAATGAATCATACACACTATGTATATGTGTAATATTCACATAATTATATCTCCCTCTCTTTCTCTTTCATTTTCGTGCAGCAACAATGAGCAACAATCGCCAATATGTGCCCACAACACTACCAGTGATGAAGCAAACATTGGAAATGGTGAAGAGGAGGAAGGACATGATACCACCGATGCTGGGGTCGATATCGAAGATATAGAATCGATACTATCCCATCTGCACGGCACTAATTCAACTAACTAACAAGAAGGTCCAAATGACCAATGACCGCTTGTAAATTTCAAAACAAAAAAAAAAATTTCACATAATTTAATTCACATAATTATAATATTTATCTATCTCTCATCTTTAAGATCAGTTTCGAAGTACAATTGATCGTTGATTATGCATTTCCTTTCTTTCGTTCTTATTTTTTTTTTAATATCGTTAAACACTATTTTTAGTTAAAAAGTCCAGTTTGAAATTGAATGAAGTCATTCAAGTGTAGGATAAATTTTATTATCATTTCGTTAGATGTTATTTTTGCTTAGCTTAACGTATATTATGTACGTATTTTGCTAATAGTTATTAGCTACAATAAATACAATTAACAATAATCATAATAAATTATTGCTTAAACCACAAAATATATTTTAAACACACTCAAAAGCAACAAGATTGACAAGAGGAAAACGACGACACATATCCCTGAGGGGAGGGAATGGTAGCAAAATATATCATGATATCCATAAAGGAAATTGATGTTTTGCCAATTGACCTCCACTTCTGTATGTAAAAATTGTTGTACTCTTTAAAAATTCAAAAGGTTCGTTTGATGGCCATCAAACTTGATTGGTCGTCATTATGAATAATTGGCCGAAGCCAGATTGAAGCATTGGATTGACTATTCAAATCCAATTCATTGGAAACATTAAGGACAAACGGTTGAAATGGAGCTGCAATTGTTGACCCTTTTGCTATATCTTGGCCCAATGGGATTCGTCAAAGCAGAAGATCTGAGAATTAGTGAGTAAAAATGTGGGAATTATTAAGTAAATACAAGTACCAGTAGGTACATAACAGAAACTCTATAATATACATATATGTAAAAGGAAATTCGACTGATTAAAAATCAACAACGTAATGTTACATTACATAAGTCTTGATCCAAATGATTAGTTTCGATTATTCCTGCTCTATAGAGATTATAGGTAATTTTTAATTAATAATAAACCAAATCGAATAACGTTATCCCAAAGTAAAAAATGTCACATAACCGTAAGCAAAGAACCGTTTGCAACGGATAATAACAATATTCCGCAATCGTTATAGTCTTTGGTTATAACTGGCATTTTGTTATATTTATTATTTGCTTTGATTTAATTCATTTTCTTAGCCTTTTGGATTGAGCCTGTTCAGCAGGCAGAATTCGACGCGGACATGTTGATAGTCCAAAAAGAACTAAATAGCATGCATCTGGATGTGGGAATAAAGGATGCAGTCATAACTTTGTCTCGTTCTGAGGATCAGGAGGACTTAAAGAACTGTACGTAGACAATTTGAAAAATAAATTGGGATTCTTTAATATTTTGTATCCTTTACCATCGTTACAGTATGCACGATTTTGTCCAGCGTCGGTAGTAATGTTGTCATAGATCTCACATATACGTTATGGATTGAAGGCTATCGTTTAATCCGTGAGCAGGGAATTGCGTACTTGCGCGTGGATAGGATTCTTCGACCATTTTTGGAAATGTTCGGTGAGTTTATGCGTCAGAAACGTGCCAACAATGTGGCGATGATCTTCCAGAACCAACGCGACATGGCAGAGGCAGTGCAACAGATGACGGCAGGTTTTCCATTTCGCACTCTACTCATGGATGCAAGCCAAGATGAGGATTTTGCAATACGTTTGCAATTGCTGAGACCATCCCCAAATTATGTGGCCATGTTCGCTAGAGGATCCGCCATGAATGGACTATTCGAACGGGTACAGAAAGCCCGCATCTTTCGGCGTCCCACTGAGTGGCATTTCATATTTTTGGACACTAGAGATCGGGTTTTTAAATATAAACGCCAAGCTGAGCTTGCTACACGCTTTACCCTTAATCCCCGGGTCATTTGTAAGTCGATGCAGATGAGGGATTTGTACTGCGCCAGTGGATTTACGGTAAGAATAAAGAAAGAACAAAGAAATTTCCATGAATTTCCCAATTCCATTTAGATACAACGCGCCTTTTTGTTGAGCATTTTACGTGGTCTGATCGGTGGGGCTCAAATTAGTCCCATACATCCTGAACCCATTTACATGGAGTGCAATGCCTCGGCCGAGATAACGCATACCGACACCAACTCCGCCAATCCCGACTGGCTTGAGTATGTCCATTGGAGTAACTTCATTACCTATGCCACATCGTTGGGAAACTCTTTTGACGAAGAAGTGCAGCAGTCGGATCAAAAATCCGAGGAAGCCGACACAAATGTGATGCCACCTTTAAGCTTTGCAATAAATATCTCAGCCGGTTATTATACCAGCGAGCATGAGGCTAAGACGGATCTGGCTAGATTATCATCAGTGGGCGAAATACGTCTGTTGAACGAGACAATCAGTCCGGCGCGTCGTTTCTTCAGGATTGGCACGGCAGAGAGCATACCCTGGAGCTATTATCGCAGGAATGAGCACACTGGTGATTTGATTCTAGACAGGAGAGGTTCACCCATTTGGGAGGGCTACTGCATCGATTTCATAGCACGACTGGCCGAGAAACTTAATTTTGATTACGATATTGTGGCGCCACAAATTGGCCATATGGGTCAGCGCAATGACCAGGGCGAATGGGATGGTGTGGTTGGAGATTTGGTAAGTGGAGAGACCGATTTTGCCATTGCCGCACTAAAGATGTATTCCGAACGGGAGGAAGTGGTGGATTTCTTGCCACCATACTACGAGCAAACGGGCATATCAATTGTAATCAGGAAGCCAGTCCGTCGGACATCGCTCTTTAAATTTATGACTGTACTCAGATTGGAAGTTTGGCTAAGCATATTGGCCGCCCTGGTGGGTACAGCACTTATGATATGGTTTATGGACAAATATTCACCTTATAGTTCCCGCAACAATCGAGAGGCTTATCCATATGCTTGCCGGGAATTCACTCTGCGGGAAAGCTTCTGGTTTGCCCTAACCTCGTTCACCCCACAGGGAGGTGGCGAAGCCCCCAAGGCAGTTTCTGGTCGCATGCTTGTGGCAGCATATTGGCTCTTTGTTGTCCTTATGTTAGCTACTTTTACGGCCAATCTGGCTGCTTTCCTTACGGTTGAACGCATGCAGACGCCAGTGCAGTCCTTAGAGCAACTGGCTCGACAATCTCGCATCAACTACACCGTTGTTCATGAGTCGGACACACATCAATATTTTATCAATATGAAATTTGCTGAAGATACACTATATCGGATGTGGAAGGAGCTAGCGCTGAACGCCTCAAAAGATTTTCACAAATTTCGCATTTGGGATTATCCTATCAAGGAGCAATATGGGCATATATTGCTGGCCATCAATGCCTCATTACCGGTGCGCAATGCCCGTGAGGGTTTCAACAATGTGGATCTGCATGAGAATGCCGACTATGCCTTTATTCATGATTCAGCGGAGATTAAATATGAATTAACCCGGAATTGCAATCTCACTGAAGTGGGAGAGGTTTTTGCCGAGCAACCATATGCAGTGGCCGTGCAACAAGGCAGCCATCTGGGCGATGAATTAAGCTATGCCATCCTGGAATTACAAAAGGATCGCTTCTTTGAGCAGCTTAAGGCCAAATATTGGAATCAATCAAATGTGCAAAATTGTCCACTTTCTGAGGATCAGGAAGGCATTACATTGGAGAGCTTGGGTGGAGTTTTTATAGCTACTTTATTTGGTCTCGTACTGGCCATGATTACCCTTGGTGGCGAAATTATATATTATCAAAAGCGCCGCAAACAGACACAGGCTGCATTACCTATCACCCAAGTAAAACCATTAGGAGAACAAGATTCGGATGATGGGGAAACTCCCAGGCAGGCCTGGCACGTGTCGTTGCCAAAGTCAAAGCCACCGGCTAAAATAACTCCACCGCCCTCTTTTGAGGTCGCTACCTCAAGAGGCAAGAAAATATCCAAGAAGATTATCGTGGGCGAGACAAAATTTAAGCCACGACATGGTCTACAATCGCGGCGTGATTTGGGGGCTTCAGGAACTATCGGATATATGGAATGAATCGTATTTTTGTTTTTCTTTTTGTCCAACAACTAGTGTTGCATACACTTCTTTGTAGATTTCAAATTTGATCACAAATAACCGTTAATTCCAAATTAAAAAATCGTTATCGATAAAATATTGCGTTTTTTATAAATTAAAGATCACCTGGGGTATATTCAAAACATCAGGCAGCAAAAAGCATTCGTGCTTATAAACTTTATATGTGATATGTATATACATATTTGTATATATTCAAGATTTTTATCTGATGGTTTCATTTCATCATAACTTAAGCATTATCGTTATCGAACCAGTGCTGTGTCATACTGTCATTATGTACCGGTAGTACCTCTGCCAATGATGCCACCCCGATTTTAAATATATCGATAGCTGGCCAACCATTTTCCCACATATATTATTGAAAACAAAAAAAGTATTTAATTTTAATGCCAATGTGCATAACACAAATTTGAAACGCCAAACGTGGCCAATTGATTGAACAATCACAACAGTTCACATTGGTTCCACTAGCAAAGTAAACACTGAAATTTTGATAACTGTGTGTGTGCGTGTGCTGTCGAAATTGCTGTAGTTGTTGTTATTCGAAACAGACGACATGGAGCCGCTGGTGTTGGTGCCAGGGCGCATATTAAATATTAAATCAATAGTTGTGCTGGCAGTTGTCATACTCCATCTAAATGATGTTCTGGGGCGCAAACATCATCTGGAAGTTCGGGTATGTCATTGCCTCGAACCCTAACCCGAACCCCTGCTCCCCATAATCTCTATAATCCTTGCCTGACTCATGTCTACAATTGAAATAAATGTTGTGCTTGTTCTATGCAGAATGATATGAGGCCATATATAGCGCTGAGCACATTTGGTTTCTATACCAATGGCCATCTGGATGTTCAGCTAAGTCAGCTTACCATTGATGATGAAAAGACAACAGATTTGGTGAGTTGCTTATGGTTTAAATGAATTGAGTTGTATAGTAATTATTTTTATTTTGCTACAGTTTGGCTTGTCCTTGGACAAAACCACCATAGATCAACTAAATCCCTATTTGGACTCGCACCAAAACAAATGTATACTGGAGGAGTCGCCTAATACGCAAAACAGTGGACCTATCTTATTCTTCCTGCTAGATCTCAAGGAGTTAAAGTATGTCGGCCGTATGGCGTGCTATTTTTCATATGCGTAAATTTCTTGTTTTACAGAGTTCGAGTTCAATGCTCTCCCGATTGGGCCAATATGCGTGTCTACAAAGATATTACCTATAGACACAAACGTCAATCTCATGTAACCAAAGTCAGTGATTCCGCTCTGTTTAAACAGCGGCGTCGTCGTGACGTCCCCGATGTTGGCCCCGAAATTGAGCGCGATGATGGCATTGATGATTTGGATGATCATTCATTTGAGGAGCCCGTGGAAGAACAACAGCAACAACAAGAAATGAAATCATCTTCCCCACATGTAGCAGGGAAAATTGAACTTAAAGAAGAGTCAGCATCGCCAGTCAAACTGAATCCACCTCTAGTTCAGGGGGAAAATGGTGGTGCTGCTGCTCCAGCAGCTCCACCTGTTCAGGACAGAACAGAGAAATCTGATGCGGCTGCATCACCGGCTGCGGTTGCACCTCCTGCTCTTGTTCCAGATAATAAATCAATTCCGGATTCACCTCTGCCCGTTGATGCCCTCGATACAAGTTTGGATGACATTAATTCCTACAGGCAATCGCAAGATGATTTGTGCAAGAATTTTACACTACCCCTTATTAAGCATACCAGCGAGGGAGTTAACTACTATAACTTTACCTTTTCCATGTTTGTGGCCACGCAGAGAGATGAAGGTCTCTATAATTTATATTTCCATGCTTGTCCCAATTATTATAGGCCGAAAATTGTATCCTTTAATGTAAGTTAATCGACCGAGCAATAGACAAAAAGTTGCTGCAGATTTATCATTGATTAATCTATTTTAGGTGGACATTGAGGAAAATAATAATGGCAATTATCTGTCAGCTGGAGAGATGCCTCTACCTGCCCTCTACTTTATGATGAGTTTGCTGTTCTTCTTGTCCGGACTGTTCTGGGTCTTTATATTAAAGAAGAGCAAGTAAGAAAATCAAATTGTTTAATTAGAATACATTTTTCAAAATCCAATTGGCTAACACATACCCAACTTGATTGCAGGCACACTGTATATAAAATACATTATCTGATGGCTGTCTTAGTGTTCCTTAAATCCTTGTCGCTAATGTTCCATTCCATAAATTATCACTTCATTGAGAAACGTGGCGAACATGTAGAAACCTGGGCGATACTATACTACATTGCCCATTTGCTTAAGGGTGCCGTGTTGTTTATTACAATTGTCCTAATTGGCACTGGGTGGACTTTTATCAAACACATATTGTCGGATAAGGATAAGAAGATCTTTATGATTGTCATACCACTACAGGTACATGCAAACATACATACATGTATACGATCAAACAGTCATATAGCATATACTCTAACAATACCATTTCATTTCCTTGCTTGTCCAGGTCCTGGCCAATGTGGCCCAAATCATTACTGACGAATCGGACCAGAGTGATGCCGAATTCCGCACATGGCATAACATATTCTTTTTTGTCGATTTGCTTTGCTGCGGGGCAATACTTTTCCCCATTGTATGGTCCATTCGACACTTGCATGAAGCATCCGCAACAGATGGCAAAGCTGCAATTAATTTACGCAAATTGAAACTATTCCGACAATTCTACATAATGATTGTTTGTTACATATACTTTACACGTATCATTGTGGATTTATTGCAAATGACTGTGGTATTCCAATATGCATGGTTGGACGAGATGTTCCGAGAAATGGCCACCTATGTGTTCTTTGTGCTAACCGGCTATAAGTTCCGTCCAGTATCTTCGCATCCATACTTCACAGTACCAGATGAAGATGAGGATGATGAAGTTGAAGTTCTTACAGAATCCGGTCTTACTGAAACTGTTCATCGCATCAAGCCATTAAATCGAGCTGGCAACACTGGCGGTAGTAGCGGACTTAGTAGTGGCGGTATCACCATCATAGAGGGTAATGACGATGAGCGCGAGAATCTGATTTCAAAACGAGAATCAAGTCATGAATACGATTAGGCTTAAGAGAAAATATCTTAAAAATTACCACATACACATATGCTACAAATATAGTAGCCATTACATCCATATATGCATTCCAGGTAACTGGAAATGCCTGAAAATGTCTTTAGATACTAGAGATTTTTTTTGTTTTAATGTTGAGCCTTATCTAGAAAATGGATCGCAATTAACGGGAATTCAAATAACATTTCAATTTTAATGCTATATAACTAAAATGCTAATGCAAATTAATGCTATATAATTAAAATTATTTTGTTGCGTTGCATTGATATTTAATTTGTTAAATTTTATACATTTCATTCGATAAGATAAAAGACCTAATTTTATGCAGATACAATTTCTTAAGTGTGCTCAACGTAAAAAAAAAAAGATATATAGAAAAAACATATATAAAATCACTTGTGTAAATATATACTTAATATTGTCTACGGCTTTCCTTCACGTCACATATGTACATCCCAGCCTGAGTACTCCCGTCCTTTGACCATCTGATTCCTGTTTTCCCTTAAGATTCTTATCAATATAATATACTACTATATATACATAATTCATAAATATAACAAGGCTTTAATATAAACCACAATGGACAAACTGTGCAAAAATATTGTTCAATGAACTCCTAAAATGAATTGTTGCATTTTATTAAACATTTCGTGTTAATTTGGGCATAAATTGTACAGCATAGATTGTGTAAGTGCTCAGAGATCCGGCCAACTGAAAGATTCAGATTGAATTAACTAATTGCATAACCTTAATTATGATATGCAACCTACACGGGTCAATAGATAACTATCCAAAATGGTAATGCCGAAGGCATGTATAATTACTGGCTGGTGCATCAGTTGGAGGGAAAAATTTTGAATCTGCAAGAGAATATCACAAATATAAAGTATGAGTTTATAAATTGCTTGGCATATCCTTACCTGCCGGGATAGAGCTGGATAATAACAGAATTTTGATCCTTCCGCAATGCTATGCAATTTATATGATATTTTGGGTGTCATTTTCATGCAACTCCGTGAGATATATACAAAGGCAGGAATCTCAAAGAGAGCGGGCACAATTAAAAAGTAATCTAAAGTTAAGATAATAATCGAAAAGTAACTCATCTATTTATACATTATCATTTTATTTACCTATATCATTGCTATCATTGTAGATAGTGTAGTACATAAAATAACAGTCTACTGATACCCGAACACCAATCATTATTAGTACCGTTAGCATTGAGTACCTGAAGGCCGCCTGGAAGCAAGTGTACATATCATAGATCTTGTCATAGAACAATTGCTTTTGTCTCAATTGTCTACGTAGATAATCCTCGAAGCCCTCAAAACTGGCACACCGGCTGGCAAATTTGGAATATTCTGCCAGTAGATCAAGCTCCTGTTCCAATTGCTTTAGATGCTGATGTAGTAGCTCCATATGCAAAATGAATTGTTTATTCCTTGCATGAACCAATAAAACAAATGGTAGAAATGTTGTCCAAAAGAGTACCAAATGACGGCGAATCGATTGCTTGATTAAACAAATATAGATAAACATTATTTCGCTCAAGGTGAGGCTGTACAACCAGGATAGAAAGTGTCTATGTTGACGCAATTCCCGCCACATCGAAGTGTTACATAATGGCAAAGGTGTGTGTGACAGAGACAGGGCAGACAAGAATCCATGTAACTGCCAGAAGCGTGCCAAATGTCTATGCGATACTAAAGTCTCCACATAAATGCTCACTACGGCTATTCCACCGACTAAATATTTCAAAGAATCATTGAAGCTACCAAACATATCCTCCTTATGGATGAACTCTTCTTCACTGCTAATACACATCACAGCGAGAGAGCCAAAGGCTGTCATTAAAAAAAAGCTCCAAAATTGCAGACATTTTCTTATCCGAATTGGATGTGGATCCCCAGGAAGGGGTATTCCGTGAAAGCCAAGTAACTGATAGAATCGCAGGTGATAGTGAAGCACTTTACCCAATTGGCAAGTCATTGCGGACTTACTGACCAACTAAAACTGACTCACCCAAAGCCAAAATGATAAACTTATCCCTATTTAAGATCTTCATTGACTTGTGGACTTACTTTCATCATTATTGATTATTGATTTACAGTGGGCTAGATTTCTCCAAATTTCTTTAATAAATTAAAAAAGTCCTTGTGGAATTGTTTCTTTTTAAGCTCGTTCAATACGAATTTGAAAGCAGCCTAAAAAATAATTTCAATTTCAAATTGTTTCAAACAATTTGTTTTAATGGTAAATTTGATAATCATCCTGATTAAATAATTAATTAATTTAATTTAAATCAGTAATTTACTTTTATATTACTTGAACAAGGACTAAGAAGTTTGCTTTCCACTCTCATAAAATTTAATTAGCGTAAAAAATATAAAAATAAGAAAAATTGATTACAATTTTTGGTTTCAATTTTTTCTGTTAATAAATATTAATTATAAAAACTAAAAAAAAAAAATTCAATAAATAAAACTTAATTATTCGTGACTCAGTTTCTACAGATAGGGTCCATTGTATTGATAACCGCCATTTCCCAAGCCTTGGACATGACCCACATTATAGCTATCGGCGCCGCTATATGTCTCAGGTGCTGCACTGTTATAACCTGTGGATTCGGGCCAGTCGACTGGGCCAGGACGACGACGTCGTGATGTTGCTGCAACAGGAGCAGCATAGTTATCCACATCATCATCGTAAGCATCTGAAAGACTATGGAGTTGAGGAGAAGGTCGAAATCCAGTTGTGACTGGACCAGCTGAATATTCATAGCCACCGACATAGGCAGATTCTTCAGGGGCTTCCAGAGTGTGAGCCGGCGACCGAGCAACGGTATTATATATGGTGGACGGTGGAGAATAGTTGTAGCCGGGTAATTCTGCATCAACTTCGGCGGGTTCCTCGACCGGGGCCGGTTCGCCATGATGATGGGAATGGGGGTGATGATAATGACTGTCATAATGATAGCCCAAATCCTCAGTCTCATCATTGTGTTGATGATGCTTATGATGATTGTGCTTCTGGGCATGATAACGATGCGGATGAGAGTCAATAACCCGATAGGTTTCCACACTGTGCTCTGGATGATCATCGAAATCATAGTTGGGCTTGCGTGCCGCTGACTCCTCTATGATGGTATATGTGTTGACCTTCTTCTTGGGTGGCGGTGGTGGCGGTAACTGTTTCTTGGCATAAACTTCAGTGAGATGATCTGCAATTTCCTTTGCATGATTAAGATAATCCGCATGCTCACTCATGTGTAAGGGCTTATCCAAATCCGAAAGTATTACACTCTCCAGTAGTGGACTGGTGGTCTTTAAATGGCTCGGCGGATGTCGCCCCAATCTCTGATGTGGATGCGGATGATGGTGATAGTGATGGATGACCTTGTGTGAGGTAAGTGATTCCGATTCTGATTGCTCCTTCGGTACATGCACCTTAATGTGGACGTATTCATTACCAAAACTGGTCACCAAATTGACCGGTAGCAGCATCAGCATTAGCCAGAGCCAACTAGTTCCTACCTTCATATTGATCAACTGCATTCTTACTAATGATAAAGTCTCTCACACGCGTTCCGTCTTGGACAGCTTACGGCCGCCGCATTGGCAAAATTGGTTTAAACCGAAATCTTTCTTTTGTCAAAATTTATATACCAACCGTTGGTCATAGCGATGACCTATGTATGTTCCCACAAATGAGTGAAATGCAATACAAGATGTATCCTAGTCGAATTTCAAATACCCTTGTTTCTCTAACGCGAACATAGATATTACTTACATGTATTTCTATAATTCAAAAAAAGACTTTAATATTCTTAAAAAATATTATCCCAAATGTATTGCTTAATTATATATCATTACGTGATATGAGAAATATAAAGTAGTATTGCCAAATTTAGTTAATATCAGAGTAATAGATTATATAATTTAGAGAAAAATTTATATTTTTCTATTGGAACACTATGATATATATTGAATATTTTATTAAAGTTCGATCAAAATGTTAATTAATCCACAAATCTCTTGTGTTGCTTTTAAATGGATAACAAATTTTACCAGCTCAAGCTATAGTATAGTGTAGAAAGCAACTGTAAATTGTAATTTTCTTGAATCGTCTCTTGTTCTCTCTATCTCTCTCAGCCTCTCTGTCGATCTGCCTGTTTCTGTATCTCTATAACTCTGTTTCTCTGTCGCGCTCATCTAGCGGTTGTTTTGTTTTAAACTTTTGTTTTCATTATTATTGAAATGTGCCGCATATTTTTCTAGCCGCCAGCTCTAAAACCAACAACAAAAATGCATTTTTTCCAAACGAAAGTTGAATAAAACAAAACCAATGAACAAAAATACCAAAAATAAAAAAAAGATCACATAGAAAAATTCAATAATGAAAGCGTTTTTGAGGTTGAACTTAACTGAGTCTGTTGTAGAAATGAGTTCCAAATTGCTCTTAAGAAATTACTATAACGCATATTCATTATATGACAGAGATTCTCACTTATATAATAGTCTGAAAAAAAAGTGAAAAATAAAAATGAATGAATAACAATATAGATTTAATTGTGATGCTAATAGAGCATACTGAGAAAGTTTTGCCATAACAGACTGATAATCATTATTCGCATCATTATTATCATCCGTATCCGTATCAATTTACCACTTATTATGCCCTCTAAATGACCTATGAATTAATTAAGTATATATTAATTATATAAATAATTGAGCCTATGATATTAAAATTTGAATTACTACAGATATCTGCGGATTTAAATATAAAACAAAAAAAAAAAAACTAAAAAACTTATATCGATCGATGGGATTGAATCATCTGAAAACAGCAATCACTCATATAGATATTTTTATTCACACGCTTTTCATTCATTCGTGGAAAATAACCATCTTGAAACTTGATCATTTCAAATGTAAATGGGGGGAGGGTAGGAGGCGACGGTCATTGGGGCGTGAATACGGGATCAAGTGTCGATCAGTGAGCGTATAACCTGGCGTATGCGTAATTTATGCATGCTAAACCCAACCCAGTTAACTAATAAAATTAAATACAAATATATACATCCATTACTAATAAAATGAGAAATACATAAAAATAATACAACAAATAAGAAACAAAAAAAAGTGAAAAAAAAACTAAAAGAAAAAAGAAGCAAACGACAAACGTGTTTTGCCTTTGAAGAACAACAAGAAAAATTAAGTAGAAACGACTAGGAAATACCCTGTGTAAAGTAGATGTATAAACAACATACTATATGAATATGTATTCATTAATATTAAAACCAATTAACTTTACCAATTTTTAAGACATTTTCCCCAGAAATACACTGCTTTCTTTATATACGTAAGCCAAATGTGTTGTCATTGATAATTTTAGACAGACAGCTTGTACAACTGGATAATATGATATAAATATATAACACGTTTTTCTCTCCATTCCATTATGGCCTTTAACCCTTTGGCTCTAAGGTATAGGTATAACAAAAGAGCAAAAATATTCATGGTCAGTACTAAAGCTAACGGCTTGCCATGGAGTGGGACAAACGCACGATTGGCATATGGAATATTACGTATGCCGTAAACTTAATGGCACTAGGTAAAAGCTATCCGGCAAAAAAAAAAACAAAAAAAAAACAAAAAGAAACAAAAGTGAATGACTACTAACGTCAAAAGAAAACGAAACGAATAATGCCAAAAGACAACATTGGCTAAAACTAAAGCCTATTAGGTCTCTAATTGACTTAAAATCAATACAAATAAATGGCTAGGCGAATAGGTGAATAAATTATATAAAGAACATTTTCAACGTCATCAAATGCCTTGACCGTTAACTATTATTATAACCATTCGCAATCAACTGATTAGAGAAATGGAACAGGTTTACTATAAAATTGAAAAATATCATTTAAAAAGAAAGCAACAAACACTTTTCCTTTGTTGTGGCGAAAATATTGATAATTTCAACAATTTGTTTCGCTGATAACCAAATCAGGCTACGCCAAACCGATATGAATTACCGCAAACCTTAACCTTGCACAAAGTTTTTTCAAAAATTCCAATCGTAACCGTTATCATGGTTAAATAGTTTTCTTACACATTTAGGACAAGTACAGATTCTTCATATTATTTCGGCAAAGGCAAAACATCTTAAGAAATGGTATTTAATCATTATAACGATGTTTTATGTGAACAAAAAAATGAACATTTTTGCAAAATCTAGGCCATTTCAATGTTTGCGGTTCACAAGGAAACTCTAACCCTTTTTTTTATGAACCTTCTAAAACTGCACATAAACTTTCCATATTTCCAACTCTGTTGCTAACTCGCTGACAATCGTCATCAAAGTAGTTGTCGTTTACGTCTACGTCTCCGTCTACGATTACGTATACGTCTCCGTCTCCGTCTACTTGTACGCGACGAATTCGAATCACAATCGGGCAGCACCTTCGCCTTATGCTGCTTGCTCTTGCATTGCCTTGCTTATACGGCGCCAAAACGAACCGAATTCAGTTTGAATTCTGCCTTCAAGCGCTTTAGAACAAAATAAATTTTATTTTCTACTTGACTTGCAGCTCAAAATCAAATAAAATAATTGATTTGTTGTGTGTTTGGGAATCGTATTTTGTATTTATTTCAAGACTTTTTGCAATAAATTGCATTTGCAATTTTAATTCGTTTCGTTTGTTTTATTTTTTTGTTTGCGTGTGTACTCGAGAGTTATTATATTCATTTTTTACGTGTATTCCCCTCATTGTGATAAGAGTTGTAAAATATATATATACACTGAATATATATACCTGATAAGCAAAAGTTTTACATACACACGAAAATTATAAGCGGAATGTCCTCTGGCAAGATATTACCACGACGTCAAGCGGTGCCCGTGTTGTACACGCGAGGCACTCACTATGAGGTCGGCTTCGATATGGTAAGTGATGGCCTTCACCTGAAGTCCTTTGACATTTGTGTTCTAACTAATTTTATAATTGGGTCACACACGTTAAAAGTTTAATTTTAGACGATAATATTTGATTGGTTTTAATGATTGTTTACTTGGCTATCTTATCTATAAATTGGGTAAACAGAGTTTAATCAACTCATTTTACTTAGAGCTTCTTCACAGATCTAATTGCAAAAATGAAAAAATTTCTAAATGGCAAAGCATACGTACATATACGTGTCTGGAAAATTTACATAGATGTATGTATGTATATTAATCTTTCTTTAACAACTGAAGAGAACTCCAAAAACAGGTTTAAGGTTTTATTTAAGATCTTATGGATATTTATTTTCAATATGCTATATATTGACTCAAGGTCTTGCCCTTGTTGTAAGTCTTGATTTATTTTTTTTTTTAATGTTTGTCATACATTATTTCTTACAAGTTTCATACAATGTAACTAATGGGAATAGCAATTATAATATTTTACCATAGCTCCGAAAACGGTGACATATCTTGAATATTTTAATAAAGTTAATATCTATTATTGTTTCATTTTTGATACATTTTCAAAATAAAAAATAACGGAAAAACTTTTTATCCCAATTTTTTCTTTTTTCTTTTTTGATAGAAAGAAGAAAAATATTTAGAAACTTTTAAATTAAATACAGAACACTTAGACTATGATTAAGTCCTTAAAATCTTATAGATTGATATTATTCAATTTATAACACGACAATAAATATTTCATACATCAGGATTTATTTTTTTCTTTATTTTACCATACTTTTGATGGCCAAAAAAGGACAATGACTTTACTTTAAAAATGCAATGTTCAAACTGATGACACCATGGTAATTGCTCTTCGAAACTTGAGTGTTTATTTTTATATTTTTTTTACTTCGGAAACATGTGCCACATATGCTTTGCATATTGTTGCTTATCAAGTCAGTGGTTCTATCTCTGTTACTCTTACATATGTCCATATGTATGTAAATTTCTCAAATGTCCCTCGCAAAATTGGAGCGGGGGAGAAGTTTCAGTCGGCAAGGCAATAACCTCCGGCGTCATCGGCAACCAGATTCCATAACGGAACGCCCAGACATTGGTTATATTGCGACTCCATATCGTGATACCCTTTGCTTTTGTCTCTCTGTCCATTATCAAGGGCATCCCCCGTCAACTTGCTAATTGTTGTCGCTATATTCACATCCAGACCCAGCTCCGGCTCCGGCTCTGGCATCGGCTACGTCTCGATTGATTCAACCAAAAAGTTTATTTTAAATTTTCATTCAAGACAATAGACGATTATTCATATTGTGTTGTATTTGCAGCGATTGATCGTGATCGATTATCACATTTAATTACCCTAACAATAAAAAGAGTATATTCATTTTGCCACAAAGTTTGCCATAGTGAAAAGGATACAGTTTGAATTTAGTTTAGTTTCTTAGTTTTATAATATTATAAAAATAAATTCCATACTGAGTTTTAGCATTATGAATAACAATATCAATTTACAAGATTTACAATTTGCATTCATATAAAATATTTTTTATACGTTTAGTTTTGGAATTTTTTCTACTTTTCTCAAAATTATAAGGAACACGATGAATGTACTTGTATGAAAACATTTTGAGTATTTTATTTTAATAGTTTGTATAAGTAAACTTGATTTTCATCAGTTTTATGTTTACAAAATCTGAAATGCAAATTTACAAGGGTATAGAAACTTGAGTTATTTGTTTTTTAACTGCTTTCAATTCAACTAAAACAAAAGATTTGCAAATAAAACTCGACGGGAGGGCGGAACTAAATAGATAGTGAAAACACAATATATACAATACGAAAAAAAAAGCTTTTTCAAGCTAAATGGTTTATAATTAAACAATTATAATTAAAATATATTGAACAAAAATTTACAGGGCCGAACATTTGGTTCGATGATTAAGAACTTTCTTATATTGTCGAATCCATTGAATGAAACCTATTTGCCCCTCTATCAGTCGCCTAAAGGAAGTAAGTAATAATATAATTTATATAGAGATCGAGTTTAGAGTTTATTATGTTTTAAATTTATCTTCTTTTTAGGACAAATCTATAATGAAACTCTGGAATCGGTTAAGGAAAGCTTCCCACAATATATACGCGAATTGGAGGGTGTGGCTGATGGCGCTGAGGTTGAATTTCATAAGGTAAGTATACAGTTTTATTTTTCCTTTATTTTCAATTCAAAAACCCAAATCTAATTAGCCCCGTTTAGCAGGTGCTTATAGGGTTACGGTAGAGTGGGAGGAGATGCAGGTGTAAGTGAGGGTGGGGATACATTTGTTGCCCGAGTCGACTAATTAGCACTCAACTGTAAATAGCCTCAGCTCAGCTGTCTACAATTAAATGGCCATTAAATTGAATACACATAATAGTTAGGTATTTGTTTAAATATTGTAATTTATAATTTTATTTTAGAATTGCATATTAGGTCTGTGTGTGTGTGTGAGTGCATTTTAGACGGGGGTGCGACACCTTCAAGGCTTTATTCGTAACGGCTTAACGGTAAAGCAAATATTGTTGCATGTTTCGTGTTACGTTGCAAGTTTGTCCAAAATCCAATGACAAACATTACATGCTAACTTAGTTTGATTCCATTTACAGTGCTTATTCAATAATGACTACCAACTGCATTTTTATTTTGTTTATTTGTGTAATTAACCGCTAATTACTTTTATTAACCGTTGATATCATTTTTTTAATTAACACACAAATATAAATCAATTCAAAAATAGTAATTCGCTTCGGTGGATCCCCTGTGAAGCGTATATAGATTTATTGTATGTATATATATATATAGATTTCTGATGTGCACTTGGATTAAAATCATATCATTTGCAGGGACCGTAACGAATATAACCTATACGTCAATTTAAATGCATTTTAATGATAATTTTATTATTTCTTAACTGCTATTTAATTATCAAAGTCATAAGTGTAAATTATTTTTTCTATTTATTTTATTACAGAATTACAATTATATCATAATCCAATATCACGTCATAAAAACCATGCTGTTAAAATAATATATGGATTTCTGATATTTTTCATAGAAAGTTAAATTTTTATTATTCAGAATTTATAGATGTATGTATACAATACGTGATCAACAACAGTTCAGAAATTGATTTGAGTTTATATTCGTTTTATTTCGATCTATACCAGGAAATGCACCGGAACAAATTATTTATAATTTTATTATTATTATTATCACATAAACAATGGCCACTGTATACATACGTATACGCAATATGTGATATTGAGAATGCCTCGTGCAGCATTGAACTAGTTCCGTTTTGTTGCTATTGCTTTGGCTGTTGACCGCTTGAGCTTGACAATGTGCAATAGACAGGCATGAGGCTGTTGCTCTTGCTGGTGTTTAAGCCAAATTCTGTGGCGAATCAGCCGCGTCATATGTATAAATTTATATAGATTGGCATGCAGCCATGAAGTCATCAAAATTTTGTCAAGTGGAGAAAGAAAAATATAGCCCACGCTCTGTTTTTTTTTTTTTTTTCTTATTCTGCTATTGTGTGGGAGCTTCCTCAATCTTTGCTTTTACTTTTTGGTTTCTTTTTCAAGTATAGAGTGAAGTCTTCAATTAAACGACTGCTCATTAGCATTGGCTAAGTAGTTTTCTGTCTAATAACGCCAAACAAGTGTGTCACGACAAAAGTATTTTCTCTTTACTCAAATAAAACTTGAACTTGGTTAAAACTTTGAATAGCTAAGAAAAGTAAATTATTTCAATCAAAAAGTTAGCTCTACTAATATAACGTTTCATTTTGATACGAACAACATTTAAATTTAAGAGATATGACGAAAAGTGGAGATCCTGTTCCATTTTCTGCTTGCTCTACATATATAAACGACAGAACCGATTTGTGTAATTTATACCCTTAAAACTTCTAAGCTATACGTTAATTAATACAAAGTGCCAATATCTTATTAGTTATATATGTAAATTCTTACTATTTAGTATTTACATGATATTCAGATTCGGAATTTGAATAATAAATAGCAGATGCAAGCAAATGGACTAACTTAATAGTAATGCTTGTTTTAGCAATGAAAAGTCACAGCTGTGGTACGTCCGATAATGTGTTATAATATTCTGCGTTCAATTAAATTAGTTGGCCAATTAATTGCACGCAAAATCGCACTGACCTTGGCCCGCCTCCAATATGGCTTTGGCTTGGGTTACCGCTTGTTGTTGGGCTGCTGCCGTTGTTGCAGTTGTCCTCGGCTTCATAATTGCAATCACTTGTTATTCTTTATATTAATGAGCAGTTTCAAATATATACACATTAACTAAAAATATTGTGATTATGATGGTTATCCCAAATTCAAGAACTATATTGCAATAGTTTATTTTAATGATCGTACAGAGAAAAAATATATTGCGCCATTAGTTTGATATCAATTATACATACGTATTTCTTATTCTTAATTACAATGATACAATATATTCTCAACCAATCCTTAAGATTAAACTGCTTAGTGTAGATCTTTTGTTTCTACGATTCGACCCGTTCTTGGCATTGTTCCACAGTTAATAAAACCATTTGGTCGCAACAATGTCTATTTGAATCCACATAAATCTTCCTATATAAATATGTATTATTTATATCAACTAATGGAAAATATAAACTTAAATGCTTAGCCATTAGCTGCAACTGAAAGTACTTGGTCTGTTTCTTAGCTGTGTAAAGTCGGTTTCTTAATTAAGTTTGACTTTTATTTGATGAACATGGTCGCAAATTTAATATTAACTAGCCAATTGGCAAAGCAAAGTATTTTAATTTTTATTAGTTTAAATTAACTGGATCTAATAACCTGCAATGTGGAATGATTATAAAATCAATAAATTAAACATGTTATGTTTTAGCTATTTCTTTTGCACTTGGATGAGATTTTACCCCAGGCCCTGAAACATCAGCCAAGGAATAAGAATCAACCAACAGGCTGCTCCACAATCATAGTCAATCAGAAGCATGTTGTAAGTTCTAATCTCTTTAAAGGATTTTTTAATTTAAAATAATATATTTTTTAATTGGAATAGCGGATTTTGGGTCATACAGAGGATGCTCTAACAGAGACATTGAATCATTACTATTTTGTGGTGGCCCACATTATCAGTGATAAGCCACAGGGTAAGTATAATGTGAAGGAGGAGCACTTCATGTCCTTGTGCTATGCTGGTCATTTGCCGGGATATACCATGAATCAGAATCATCACGGTTTGGTGTTTAGCATTAATACCATTAGCGCGGAACTGTTGAGGGCCGGAAAGACACGTAAGTATTGTGATTTGAGGTAATAGATTAAGACTTAGTTTTGTGTATTTGCAGCACGTCATTTTCTTACCCGTGCCCTACTGGCCACTAGCAATGTCGATGATGCTTTTAGGGTGCTCAAGGATGCCGGTGTGGGAGCAGCAGACGCTTGCTCCATTAACTTTACCTTTTTGGCGTAAGTGAATGTGATTTATACATTGCCAAAATTACTTCAATTGCAATTATTTTTACCAAAGCGATCCACGTCAAATGTTCTACAATGTAGAAATGGCTCCATCACCAGAACGCAAAGATGAATCTCACTTGAGTATACGGGAAATACCTCTGGGCGAGCATAATTACCACACAAATCAGTTCGTTTATTTTATTACCAATTTTACCAAGATATTATTTATATGTTTATTCATATTAGATTTGATCGTATTCGTCTGGATCAAGCCAATGAACTGATGATTGATTCAAGCATTTCAAGAATGCGAGCATTTGGCACTTACAGGCCGCCCATGAGCGAACAGGATGTGCGTCACATGTTAGGCGATGTATCCGGAGGACACTATTGCGTATGGCGTGACAACGGCCGCTGTGATGAGCCGGTTAAAACAATTGCAGTTGGAATCTTTGATTTGAATTCAAAGACTGTATCGCTTTATTCGGATAATCCGAGCCTCACGCAACCGCATTGCACATTGCCGTTTATTTTGAATAAATAAGTATATATGTCCAATAAAAGTCATATGTAAAATTGAATTTAAGACAAATGTTGTCTTTGTTTTGTCAATAAAATTTAAATTTGGGTTTAATAACGGAATTATTACATTTAGCAACAACGGCTCATGCGCAAAATTAACGTTTGCAATCGATAGTTGTATCTGTTCGTCTATCGAAGCTGGCAGAGAACGATAAATAACAAACAAAGTAAACAATTGGAAAAAAAAAAAACACAGAATAAACAACTGATTCGCTCTTTTCATATATACATATTCTTAACGCCATATATAAAGTGTTAATGTAAGTGGTGTTTATAATATGATCCTAATCAGAAAGTAAAACCCTCTCTAATAATGAAAGAGAGTGTTTCGCTGCCGATGGTAGTTATTTGAAAATTCAGCTATCGATGTTTCACCATCGTAGATTTTACTACTCTAACTGAAATGTTTGGCTTTCTAAAATTGGTAAAACTGCGTTTTTTTTTCTTGATAGTTGCCATTTTGATTGGGATCTATCGGATTGAAATTGAGGAGCAAATAAGGAATCTTCAAGAACGCTACCTGGATAACTCAGAGGGGGATAGTGTAGGCATTCCCCTCCAGTTTCAAGACTTAAACAACGATGCAATTCTTAGCTTAACGCTTTTCACGCCAGACCAGTTGGCAACATATAATGGCGAGAATGGAAAGCCACTTTATCTTGCCCTTCTCGGAGAAGTCTTTGATGTATCTCGCGGTGCCAAACATTATGGAACTGGATGCAGTTACAATTTTTTTGTAGGACGCGATGCTTCTGTGTCATTCATTAGTGGTGAATTTGAGGAATACAACCCCGAAAAAGCTGATGACGTTTTAAGTTTAAAGCCCAAAGATCTTCTTGGGTTAGCCCACTGGAAGGATTTTTATGCCAAAGACTACGTGTACAAAGGCAAGTTAATTGGACGCTTCTATAATGAGATCGGCCAGCCTACAACGTACAATCACAAATATTTGGCTCTACTAGAGCAAGCGCAGGCAGCCAAAGCTCAGGCTGATGAATTGCGTAAAAAGTATCCCGGCTGTAATATTGAATGGTCGGAAGCCACTGGAACCCGAGTGTGGTGCACTCCAACAAGTGGTGACGGTAAGCAGCGTTCTTGGAGTGGATATCCCCGAAAACTGTATAGTAGGGGCAATAAAGATTTTCAGTGTGTATGCGTGCCCGAAACCCAAGTGGATGAACTGGATGCGGGACAGCATCCCAATCATGTAGATGCTATATTTAAGACATATGACAACTGTGACACACGTGGTTCAGAGTGCTTCTATAAAATGTAAAGCAATTATTAAATTTACTCATATCTGTGTGTTTGTTATTAAATGTCTACATTAAATCAAAAACTAAACCCAACTTGATTGGTTCGCTGACTGATTCATACTGGTTCATTTGCGCTTGAAACGGCATACGAACTTGTCGCAGAGTTGTATGAAATTTCCCACAATTTGATGCATGAGATGAGAGGAGGAAAAGGATAATGGCAATAAGTAAGAGCGCACCTTCTTTGTGTCTTAAAACATCGTCCTGCTGCTAAAGGAACATACCTATTTAAATTATCTAGCCTTTTTACAGTTTTCCCCCCAAACTAACTTATTAACGGATAGGTTACACTAATTCACTATTTCAGTGTTGCCAGACTGCTTCTAATTTTGTTACTGTGAAAAACAACAAAACAAAAAAACATAACACAATAAAAGTCGATTCAACCTGTCCTAGTCATGGAAGTGGTCGATTCCGACGCGGACAGCGGAAATCTATTGTCTCCCACAGTTATAGCAGGTCTAAAGAACCTGGGCACAATCCTTAGCCCAAGTATTACCAAGACACTTATAGGCAACTCGCTGAAATTAACACTCCACCCAGATGCTAGTAATGATCAATACGTACTCACATTTGGGTGCTTTAATTCATCTGTCCCGTTCTTCTTTAGTTATTGCTCCAGTGCCGGAAATCTATGCCACAAACGCGGCCTGTGCCAAACAAAGCGAATATGCTGTAGTGACCCTCTATGCCATGGCCACCAAACATAGCTGGGATAGTCTGACTCTGCGGCAGCAATTGGAGTCACTTACTCTGCATCGCACTGCCGTTGATGAACTGACGCGTGTTTATGAGGACAATCGCAAGGATTTGGTGTTGCGGCAATTGCAGCTTGGCCACAATTTTCCTCACATTACTGATGTTCAGTGGCGCATTGCCTGCGATGTGAAATCCTCGACTTCTGCCAGTAGTACGGGTGTGGCCAATTTCCATATTAATCTGGGTAATTACCGCCAAAGCACTGGCGAAAGGGTAACCATTGTGGAATTCATGTGCAATGCCGAAGAGTTACAGTCACTAATAAATCGCCTCAAGGAGATTGAACGGCACTGTCATCAGGTGTCCATCGCATAGAGAAAAATTAGCAACGGGCAAGTTAGACACAGACCAAACAATTATGTAGATTTTATGCTATTTTAGTTTTTAATAATATAACAAAAGTGAAAACAAAGGGATGGGGTAATCAATTCTAACAGTTAACACAGTTCTTTGATTTTTCTATGTCATTATCAATCGCTGCTGAGGATTGGATCAAGCAGTCACGTCTTTGTCGATTTCGTTTTAATCATCAGCAGCTCCAGCAGGAGATTATAATTATTTGGCGCTGTGCAGAATATTGTGCCAGAGAAATGTGAACCCGTGCCCGTGTCCGCATCATTATCATCTTCATCCTCGGCTGCAATCACCATGCATTCATTGTGCTTCGTCAGACGCATATTTATGCCACGGAAACGATGATCCTGCTTATACAAAATAGACCCATCGCGGGGCATAAAATATGGACGACCGCTGAATGGATTCAAAAAGTCCGCCCAATATCCAAGTGACAAGAGACGATCACTGATGTCACGACTTGCCAGCACAAACTGCAAAACAATGCTATAATTAGGATTTTTTTTACAATTTGTTATCAGGGAATGCAACCGTTACGTCACCGAAACCGGCAGCCATTGGGTGAAGGAGTTTCCCTTCTTGTGTTCTAATCCTAATCATTTATGATAATTAACTTGGGGTTTTTAATGGCTACCGTAATCTTGAAACGTTTTGGATGCATTCCCTTCTCGTAGCCCTTAATGTCATCTTGCCCACCTTGGCTGCACCTGTTTCTATGTCACCCTCATATCTTAATGTGAGTAATGTAATGGACGACTCTTTTTGAGCAACAGCGCGAACGGGAAACAGTTCAATTAACGTCTCTCGAATTAACAGTGGGCACTGGCAGCAACTGAACTCCAGTCGCGACTTATTCTCATTGGGCTCTTTCAGAAAGTTGACCAGTTGCGAGAGTGGTGTCAGAAGACCCACTGTGGATGTGTCACCCTGCCAGGCAGGACCTGTGGCATTAGGTAAATAAAAACGATTATGCTTAAGTGAAGTCAACTCCCAATTTGGCTCGCTTTCCAAGCTATTGAGCTCATCATCATCGCTGTCCAATCCCGATTTTCGAGTCACTGTTTTGAATGGTTGGCCAGCATCCGAAGGCGGGCCATTGCCATTACGTTTCGAGGAGTAGGCGGCTGTCTGGTTCTGGATGAGACTTGGGCGTTGGGCAATGGCAGTGGATGAAGCGTATATCAAATTACAACTGCGTTGACTTAGCTGTCCAAGTACGCGACCCAATGAACGCGACATTTAAATTATTATTATATCACAAGCGTCTGCAAATGCGTAGAAAGATTTGGCATTGATTACTCTTGGTCGTCTTCGTCACCGTTTTCGACCCCCCTCTCTTAAAACAACAATCTTGTATTTTTTTTTATACTTTTCACTGGTATTAATTTGCTTAGAAAAAAAGGTAACACTGGCATTTGACATCTGAGAGGAGCGAAGTTTTAGTTTAAGCGGCAAAGCACTTTGGTTGTTACTTTTGGAGGAGCGAATTGATCGTTTAAGCGGCGAAGCTCTTTTGGAGAAGCGAATGATCGTTTAAGCGGCAAAGCTCTCTGATTGTTACTTTTGGAGGAGCGAATTGATCGTTTAAGCGGCGAAGCTCTTCAGTTGCTCTTTTGGAGGAGCGAATTTATCGTATTCGTAAACAAAAAGTTTATTTCAATTATTTCTGTCAGTAGGAGAGTTTAATATTTAAATCGAACTAATAAGAGATTTCTTATGTCTCTTTTTCCGGCTTATGACAATCCGCGGGAGGCCTTGTCAGATGTGGCGAGAACTGAAAATAACATATGCCCCAAAGATACAAAATTATCCTCATCACCGAAGCATCCAGAAAATGTTGATTGGAAAAAGAACCAGAGCTACAATAATGCGACAGCTCCCGCGCGAGATTCAACTTCACCTCCAGGAACAAAGATTTATTATTCAGATTCGGAGTCCTCTGACTCCAGCTCCGCTGAAGAAATTCAGAACCATGAAACCCTGAAGCCGGCAATTTGGCCGCCACTGGAATTTGACGGAAAAGATGAGTTTTATGTGGACAAGAAATGGAATACCATATACCGGGAATGGTTAAGTTTGCCACGTCTATCACGTCCCAGCTATAGGGTGACAAAACGACTTTTAAAGAAGCCAGGAAATTGGCGTCCAAAAAGGCATCGTGGAAAAAAAGATACTCTAAGCTCAAAGCGTTCATCAAAGAGCCTTAAAAATTCGCTGGATAAACAGTTTACCACAAAGGAGATTGAGGATGCCTTAATAAGAATGAAGGAATTGAAATCGCTTGTCACAACAGAGAGGAAATCATGTGTGGATACGTGGTTAGAACTTAATAAGCTGCTCGATTTAAATTTGGAAAAATTAACGCATTTTGCCAAGTCGGAGCAACAACTGCGATATTTAGAAATGGCATTACAAGTCCATAGTGACAATGAGCAGCTTCTTCAATGTTATATTAATATAGCTAGTGCCACTTATCCGGCCATTCAGGTGAGAGTCTCAAATCCTTTTATTGGAAATATTTATTAACACGACATTTAATACCTACAGGTAGCAACACTTATTGAGCGTATGTTGGAAACAAATCGGTTTAACTATTCCCTGTGGACAGCGTTAATTATGGCCACACAGGGCACCATGGCCCGGTGTAATGTTCCCGATGTCCTAAGGATATACGAGCGAAGCATGCAACGCATGCATCTTGGACACAGCGAACGTGGCTTCAAGTCCATCAAAATTATAGGTTCTGTTGATACGGACAGCCACATGCTTAAGCTCTTTCACAATTGTGTACTTTTTCTCCGCCAATCCTCAAACTGTAATCAAATGTTTGCCCTACTCAAATTGGGCCTTGAATTGAATGTGCCTGGACTGCAATTCGATTGCTTTGATGCACAAGCTTCGGACGAGGAGACCTTGGTTGAATATGAGGAATTGGTTTTGCAATCGGGCTTGCCCATGCCCCAGATTTGGACGCGCATTGAACGCTTGCGTCAGGCATACCATTTCCTGCCATATCCACAACGGCAACAAATGTCAACTGATAATTCATTTGGTGGTTTGGATCCCCAACGGTGTGTCTATAGCAGTGATGTTTGTCAACTGATGTATCCATTGAAATCGGAGGAAAATCGTTTACATTTGCTTCTACTGGTTGTACAACTGACAAAAATGCCGTTCATACGAAGCAATGGCTTGGCCCAAAGGCTTTGTGCCAAAATAGATCAAATCGGTGATTCAGATGCCATCGAAATGTTAATGGCTAGCATGGGTGATCGCCTAAGCTATGCTGTCCCATTCCAACGCGAAGAGGAGTTTTCGACTGCTCTAATGGAACTCGCGAAGGAGATGTGCGTTAGCCCCACTTTTATGCCCCACACAATTGGTTATGAGTTATATGCAAAGATGGTTAGCGAATTGCTGCTGAAATCGGCCCAGGCATTTCCCGACGATGAGGTAAAGAGACGGATCTTTATTATTTTGTGGTTTCGCTTTGAGCGCATACGTTTAAATTTACAAAAACTTATCGGCAAGTTGACTCCACAATATATCAAGGATGCGCGTCAAAGAATGCGCCAGCTGCTTCGTCAGGAGGCGAATCGTACATCTGCACGATTCTATGCGGAAATGGCCATGTTCGAGTTCGAAACGATATCGCCCAAAGATGATATTGAATCTGTATTTCGCATATTTAAAAATATAATTGCATCTCATGCTGAATCCAATACTGATCTGGAGAACGGAGACCTGCTTCATGTCTATATGATTTATGCTGAGATGTTAATCTGTCGAAATCGACCCGAACAGGCGACGCATATGCTTACCTGTATTGCTTTGGAGCGGCATGCCACATTGAGCATTGAATCGGGATTGGAGCAGCGTCAATGTGCTCTCATTGAAGGCGCGGATATAATGAAAAAAGAGTTTCAAGATTTCCTTGAGCAACCCCAAGAAATGGAATTGGAAGAGTATTTTGCAAGCCACAAATGGTTAACTTTGCTGCGTGCCCGCTGTCTCCTCTTCTGCCTCTTGGGTAAGGCCAAAGACGCCGCCGATCTATTGCAGAGACTTCTCCACAGTCATCTAAAACTGGAAAATCATCTGCATGAACGGAAAAGCTATATGCGTGAACAGATACAAGAGTTAAGGCTGATTATTATAGAATTGCAATGTTCAATTCCTTTGCCATTGAACAGTGGAATAACTAACGCTTCCGGCTCCAATGGTCAGTTAATTCCTATTTTAAAGGAGGCTCTTATTGAATTTCCATGCAATCATTACCTACTTCGATGCTGGGCCACGTTGTCTATTTTACCCTGGTTTAGATTACGCGCCGTACTTACTCAAACCAGCGCAGGAATTTTGGCGTTGCTTCACATGATCATAGCGGCACGTTGTCGCCTAATTATCCCTTCAGATGCATCAAACATTACCTACGAGGATCAATCACTTCAAAAGTTGCAACGTGACTATATGGAATCCGTATTTCGTCATCGTATCCTTCACATGTTCCAGGCGTTCCTACCCGATAATCCCCATCGCTCTGATAACCAGGCCCAGCAATATATAATCCTGAGGCGCAATTCTTTATACTGGCGTTGCTATTTACATTGCCTGTCCGATAAATCAACCAGCTTTGCATTAAGTCACAGGTGCCTGCTTACCGCACTAGACGAGTGTCCATGGGATAAGGCTCTATATATGGATGGCGCTGTCTATGTGCCGCAGGAATTTGATCATCTGCAGGATGTAATGACCGAAAAAGGATTACGCATATATGCTCTGCCCGATGAACTTGATGTCCTAAGGACAGGACTTTAAAATCGCTCATCATTATCTCCATCTTATTCAGGTTCGAATTGTTTATATTTAAAGGTAGTTATAATTAAATCGTGATCTAGAGTAACATTTTTTTAAACTAAATGACTTGGAATATGCAGGTCATTTGTATAGCACAAATAATCTAATTCGATTGCCGATTTTCCCTTAATACAATGACACCATTTGTCTGCTTTCAAATATTTATTCACTCCAATTTCGATGCCGTAGTCACAATATATTTACAATATCTATTAAGTCAAGCAACATTACCATAATTGTCATATTATTTAATTTTTAAGAGAATTGAACACCATTTTTATTTGGAAACATAAATCGGTGTAAGCTTTTATACTTATTATTATTATTGGCCATTCACATGTTTGCGTAAATGTGTATTTGAAAATTCGCTTGAGGGGGAGAGAAACAAAATTTTGATATCTTTATCCTTGCTTGCATTCTCAAGGCTAAACAAATAAACATTGCGTATACGACATGGTGTAAAAACAAAAAAGTTATTTTGAAGAAAGCTTCGCATGGAGCCCACAAAAGCTGTTTGAATGCAAGTTAAAAGTTTTGTCTGTTATATTCTGCTTATGATGGATAGTCTCATGAATTGTGGCTACTGCCTTATCGAAATTTTAGCTCTTCGTTTGCCATCCTGGCCAGGACAATCAGTCCAAAGCCAACGACGTGCGGCAGCAGACGAATCGAACATTAGGTCGGCGGCAGCTTCTGGTTCGATTTGGTTTACCCCTTACAGCTGTAGGTGAATTTCAGAGAAGGAAACTGATAATCTAATGTTAATGTTATTGTGGTTGTGTTTCGTTACAGAGTAAACGTTATAAAGGTAGAGGAGTGATGAAATAGGACGGTGGGAGATTACGTGAGTGTTTGGTCGGACAAGTGCTGGGAATTAGCGAAGTGGGCAGTAGGCTCTAGGTTCAAGTTCATAGACTAAACAGCGACAAACTGACGCTCTCTATCGTTTAGGCACTAGATTCGTATTCATAAACCAAACAACGTCAAACCGGCGCTCCAACTCTCGACATAGGCAAAGCTCTCTTTTTAAAGCTGTCTTATGCACGGAAATAGCCTCTGTTCTATGACAGTTGGGCGCTAGCTTCAAAATTCACAGACCTAACAGTGAGGAACTGGGACGCTGTATCTTATAAAGAAACAAAAGCTCTCCTCTCTGTGTAAAAATTGCGCTCTCTATTTCCAAGTGCACTCAAAAAACTCAATCTCTGCCCTATGGTTAGGCTAGATCCAAGATTGTAGTGAACGATTGGCTCTCTAACTTCCGACACAGGAAAAAGCACTCTCCCTCTCTTTAAAAAAGTTTTGATTCTATTCTCGTATCTTGGTGGAGAAGTTAAAGAGGGATGGGATAGGCGCTATAGGTTTGTGGGCGGAGCGGCTAGCAGTGGCAGGCAGAGTCAAGGTCTTTCTCGCAGCGCAGGTTGTTGCTCGCTCTCTACTGGTGCTCGGCATTTTGCCCTCTCGTTGCGAAAGCTTTCGCGTTGGCAGCTGATTCCGCTCACTCGCTCGACCGCTCGATGGCTAGCTTTGGCCCTGGTTGATTAGTTTAGTTTTCTGATTTCAATATATGTAATTAATTTCTGTTTCTGTTGCGGGTACGGACGGACGCGTCGCGACGTTTTCGCTCGCCAACAAAAAAATAAAACCAAACGAAACGAAAAAACACACACACGCTCAAAAAAAACACGCTTCCAAAAAAGAAATACAATAAAATCAAAGCAACAACAAACAAGAAGAGTATAACGAAACACAAAAATTTCTCTGTGTGTTAATTTTTCTTTTATTTTACTTTTTTTTGTTTTTGTTCTTCTTGCTTTTTACCGCCAAGAAAATGCGAAAAAAATACGCTTAAAAGCTATATACAAAATGACGGATTAATAAGTGGAAAGCGCAGGAATATCGTGTACTACAACAGTTGCCGCCCATCAAATTGATTATTGTTAATTTTTTTTTTTAACAAAAACAACAAAAAATAAAGTGTAATTAAAAAATAGAAAGAAAAAAAAACCAAAAACCGTGCAAAATAAAAAAAAAGAAGGTGATTTAATAATCTTGAAATTTGAGATCTGTAGATTTGTAGATCTTTCAAAGATATTGCCAACGAAATGTATTCAGCTTACCCCCACCCCCTAAAATTCCACACACACACACTACCAACAAATTAACATACATATTAGTGAATTTCCAGTTTTTAAAATTAAATTTCCAATTAGGCTTTTATTTCAATCATTTTTATTTTATTTTTTTGCCTTTGTTGCTATTTTATATGTAGTTGCCGATCATAAAGCAAAAAAAAATTACGTTCAATACAAAAAAAAAGTTTTTTTCAGTTTTTTTTTCCGATTTTTTTTTTTTGTCGTTTTCAAGGTTTTGGCTGTTGGTGTTTTATATGTTTGTGTGTGAGTGTTTGTTGCTATTTTATTTTATTATTTTGTTGTTTTTGTTATTTTGAATATCTAACGATTTTTGTTGTTGGTATTTTATATATATATATATATGTATATATACATATATATATTTTTTAATGCTTAATTTCGGTGCTGACGACGACGTCGCATGCCAGCTTCAGTATGAACGTTGTCTGCTCTGCCAGCGCCATCCAATCTGCCCCTGCTGCCAGCCATCTCCAACCTCCACCCTCTCCCACTTTTTGGCTATTCAATTGCGTTGTCACTGTTTTTAAAAAAATTGTTAATATATTATCCATATATGTATGTATATATGTATGGTATGTATGTATATACATACATATGTACATACCTATATATTCAGTATTAACTGAAGTAAAGGACCAAGCCGCAAAATTGTTTGGTTTTGTGTTTCTTTTTGTTATTTTAGTTTTGCATTTGTATTTTCTTTTAATTATTTGTTGTTTTTCCTAACTTGCCGCCGACTGCACGAACAATTTTTTGTGCTCTCCCTTGTTTTTTTTTTGTTTTTTATTTTGCTGACGTCGCGTCTGTTGACGTCGCCGTTGCGCGGTAGTAGTAGAAGTAGCAACAGAAAGCAGAAGTTGAAGAGCATGAAACGAAACTCATACACACACAGACACACACACACTCACTCACTCAGTGCTTAGACAAACTGAAAGCAGAACACCAACAACAGCTTCATCATGAAATGGAAGTGCCATAGGGTGCTGCTATTTGGCAAAGGAGACGAATGTGGTGGAGGTGGAAGTGGAAATGAAGGAGGTGGTGGGTTCGATTCTCCCCAAAACTTGACGCTAGGCTGGAGAGAAGCATTAGCATTAACATTAACATTATATATGTATGTATATGCATGAATGGTATGTGTGTGTGTGTATGCTAGTCCATAGCATGACCATGCTAAGTTAAAGGGCTCTATCTTAACCTACATATAATAGGTCAGGGGGCCGAATTAATAACGTTTAGACCGCATTTTTTTACTCTTGGTAATTCTACTTGGCAACTATTAAAAACAGTCGATCGATTTTGATCCCAGTCGATTAATAAAATACGACAATAAAAATATAATAAAGATACTTCTTGCGTGAAGTTTTCCTTATATATTATAAAGCCGACCAAAATTTTACAAACAAATACAAATTTTTTAACATTAAAATCTTTTTCAAAACAATCAAAAATAATTTAATCAAAATCACTCAAAAAAAATTTTTTTTTGAGTACTAAATAAGTTTGGAAATATATTCATCCAAACATTAACTCGATCGATTTGATTTTAACTAACTAATTTGATTTCTATCTATAAAATGTCAACGATTTAGAAACGAAAAAGCATTCGTTTTTCAATATTGTCCCATGAAACAGATATGTAGATGATGTAGTTCAGTTCAGTAATCAAATTGTATTTGAAAACTAACTTTTGGACTTGTGCCATATAGTTGTCCGAGTCGACTGAACCTGAGACATTATGTTAAATATTGTGTATTGAGTTTTAGATTAAAAAAAAACCATTTCGTTTTTCCTATGGATCTACAGAAACAGTGTATGGATCAAAATAAGTTATTTTTTATTGTTTTATTGCCCAAAAATATGGTTAACATAAACAATCTATAAAATTTCTATTTAGGTGGTGGCATAGTCGATCATATTAGAAATCACAATACAAATTTTATAACGTCAAGCAAATAACAAGAATATGCCGGTTAGTGTTATTTTTTTTCATTTTGTTGCTGTTTACAGATATTATGCATACGCCGTGTTACTAGATGTTGTTTGAGGGCAGGCATTAGGGAAGCAAAGAAAACAGTTAATAGCGACAATAATAATGTTATGCAAAGTGCACTAACAACAACAACAACAACAAAACAACAAAAAAAAACACAAAGAATGAACTAAAAATTATATACGTACATATACAGAGTACGTATACGTTATAATTAGACTGGACTCTTTTTATAGAAATTAAAATTTTTGCATAATTTACGATGTGGTTTTGAAAATGCCTACCATATCTCGCCAAATAAACAAACAATTAAACTTTGAGTAGTGGCACAAAATGTTTAAATGTTGTATCACTTATACGACATGGTGTACATATTGTCGTTACGTCGACAAGATCTTATCTTTAATTCAAGATGTAAATCAAAAGATTAGTTATCGAATTGAGTTAGTAGCTCTCATCTTATCTACTAGGGGACTAGCAAGTGTAAGAATTTAAATTTTCACAATTCAAATTACTAGAATAAGAATGGAATCACTTGGGATTTTGAAACAATTACTGGAATTTTAATTCCCTAACGATAATTTATCGTATAATTGATTGTATGTTGTGTATTTTATTTCAATATCGGATAAACAGAAATTAAGTGTTACATGGCGTATAAGTAATATTTTGTCAAAAATCCTAAAAAGAAATATATTTTAATTTTATTCTGATATGATTAAATTAAATGCAACTTAATTATATAAAAATATTTTAAACAAATCATATTTTGTTAAAGTCAAATTGGTATTATACCAATATCAGAGACTAATCCATATAAGACAAATTCTTTTGAAAATCGACTATTATGTTGTCATTATTTATTGAAAGTTTCAAAAATTTTGGATGGTCTATGCAATAAAGAACCAGTCTAATGTACATATGTATGTATGTATATGCATATATAAATATACAATTAAACTTGATGATAGAACGTGCTCAACAACGAACGGAGGAAACTAAATAGCCACGTTCTAGTCGCTTCGACTTTGTTCTTGTTGCTCGCTTCTCGTAAGCTCTCTCGCTAACTCTCGCTCTTTCCTTCTCTCTTCTGGTATTAGGCAAAGCTATTTTTGGTTTATTTTTTTCCTTCTGTTTTTGTTGTTGTTTTTTGTTTGTTGTTATTTTTTTGCAAAGACGACGGCAATAGCGACGACAACTTTACCTAAGCTAACTGAGCTGTCTGCCACTGCCGCCACTTGATGTAGTCGTCGAGAAACGTTAGGCCAGGTCGAGGCAAGCTGCAGCTGAGATGGAGCAGCTGAGTCTGATACCGTGAGAGAGATAGAGTGAGAGAGAGAAAGAGAATAAGCTTTGGAATAGCGCGCAATTTCCGTTAGTCGAAGGACGTTCTGTTTGAATAAGAAACAAAACGAAACAGGTGTTAGATGTTGTAGTAGGTGGAGGAGGTGTCGCTTAACTGTTGTTCATTTGAAGTTGTATCGTCTTGAACTTGTATCGAATGTTATAAGTTTTATTTGATTCAAAGAAATTCAAGAAGAAAAACATTCCGATAACTGGGCATAATATAGAAGAGATAAAGCGATAGCTATTAAGTAAATGTTAAATTGTTTTTGATTTTACGTTGAGTTCGCAATTGTGATCACATATTATTTTTGGTATATACAAATTATTGTGTCATTTATATGCGATGGGTTGTATACATATACATATTTGTTTTATATTCCTCATACGCCCCGTAGTTCAGTAAAGTTCATTATTTGGTCGTAATCTAAGGAAAAACAACAACTAACTACTGCAACTGTAAACATAAAGCATATAAAGGGGGCGGGGGGCAATGAGTAGAATCAAGAACAAGATTGAATAGGGTGGTGGTGGGGGGGTTTGGGTTTGTTGTCGGTGGGTAGGGTAGGAAACCCATAGGAAAACTTGGAGAATACAAAAACGTCAAAGCAAATTATATAATTTATTTATTTTGCTACCCCCCCCCCCCCTCATTCTGTCTCACTCTATCACCATCGCTATCTCTTTCCATCTTTCTGCCTCCCTCTGTCTTTGGGCAACTTTCGCCTTTTTTATTTCATTTTATTGTGCTACGTTTCTTTTTGTTTGCCTATTTTTCTTTCTCTCGATGTTGCTGTTGTTCTTTTTGATAATCTCCGTCGTCTGGCAATTGCTTTTTTTTTTTTGCCTTTTGCTCGCACTTGCGTTCTTTCTTTACCCTGTGCCTTTTCCCGCCAAGGTATATCAAAAATCCTCAAATTATTTTTCTACATTTGTATATTGTTGATAAGCATATGAATTCCATTGAATTTCATGCTGCGTTTCTTTGTAAATTTATAATTACGTATTTTAAATGCAGATAATTTTTAGTTGCTGCAATTAATTAGCCACGCATACACAATTTCTATAGGGTGTCGCGTAGTCGGTTCTCCATGTTAGCGTATCCCGTCTGATATATTTGACTTTTTTTTGTATTTTACGTCTCGCCTGAAATGCAAATAATCCAAAGAGCAGCGTTTAAACTGAGAGCGAGAGTGCGAAAAGGTTTTTGTTTTTTTTATTATTATTTTGTCTGTTGTTGTAGGTTTTTGCTGCTGCGACCAAGAGACGATTCGTGTTTAGGGTGATTGACCCAGGCCCAGGTCCAGACCCACAGTCGCATCCAGATTCAATTCCAGTGCATCGAACGAGAGTCTATTAAATGCGTGTGGGTGGGTGTTGAGGTCAGTTGGATGGGATGGGAGGATGGATTTCGGTTGGTGGTTTCGCTTTCTAGCTGTGGGTTAGCGTGTGTCGCTTATGTCAACCGCACACAGCACAAACAACATTTATGTGGCAAAAACATTTTCTTTATTTTTCTTCTTTTTTTTTTTGCTACTTTGCTGCTTGCTTGCTGTGCGTGCGTGCTGCAAACAGAAGAAGCGAAAAAAAGAAGAAGAAAAAAAAAACAAAAAAAGAAAAGAACGAATTGAAAAAAGTTCCCTCACAAACAAACCAAAGTAAATACGAAAAGGAGTACAGTAACCTCTGACTTTGGTGTCTTATTTGTCCTTTTTAAATTACAAGTCAATATATATATATAATTTCATATGACACACAAAGGTTATGCTAATAACTAGCAATATAACGAGAAAGTATATATATTCTTGGTCCACAGTTATTGAAATTGGGCTGCCTTGCTGTTACATGTCGTAGGTGTAGAAGCAAATACAATTTGTGTATGTTAAAGCCATGTTCCACTGTATTTCAAGCTACCACGCATACACACGCGCCTACTCCTTAACGAAATGTCGAGTTTTTTTTTTCTGGCAAATGTTGCTTTGCTTTTTGAATGGCCTTAGCCCACGCATTCAGCCTGCTCTGACTGAATCCCCCACCTCCTTATTCATCGCTTTCCCCGAATCCTGGGAAGCAGTACTATACTCTCAGCATTCTAAGCCCGCCCCCTGTAGCGTAGACATCAATTTTTCATGATGCCGTTGTCCTTGTTATATATGTATATATATATATACATATATCTGTATATGCGTGTGTTATTTCTGCGTGCGTATGTGTGTATGTCTGTGTGAGCTTTTCCAAGCAACTGAAAAAAAAGGGAAATATTATAAAAGCGAAGGCAAAATTTCATGCTCTTATACATTTTGATTTCCAACTGCCAAGCAGCACTTGAGTTTAATTTAACTACGTACAGTGCACACACACAAACGCACAACATACAAATATATATGTGTTTATATATTTTTATACAACAATAAAAACACAGAGAGAAGAAAAAAAAACAGACACACACAAACCCGAAACAAGAGAGAAACAAAATTAATTTTTGCACGTTCGTGTTTCACTTAATTTTTGTGTCTTTTGGTTTTCGAATCCAAAATGCGAATATCTGTCTCAGACATAGCTTTTACACACACTTAACCCTCTGGATCCCACCTTGCTCCCTACTACTTCCCTTCAGACACTTCATCTCCCCGGCACCGTGAACTGAAGAAGCGACGCAGCTTTAACCGGTTTAAATTTTCACAAAACCAACAAAAAAAAAATACAAAAACAGTTTAAACAAAATACAACAACATTAGCAACAGGTGACAACAAAAAAAAGAAAAAAAGATTTGAACATTAACATTTACTGATGAAATTCTGAACAACACCAAAAACAAAATACATATGTACCCATATACATACATACATATGTATGTACCGACAGATATGTGTATATTATATATCAGAAGTATTTATTTAATTAATAAACAACAAACCAACAAAAAAAAACGAGCAAAATTTGAGCCATTAAAAACGTTGGCGAACACAATATAATTTACAATATACATACATATTAAATATCAATGGAATGAGTGATATGTATAAAAAGGGTGTTTCTATTAGAGGTTCTTTTTTTTAAACTGTTGAGAATTAGTATTAATTGTACTTATTTTAATTTGCTCTTATTTGTGATTCAATTGCTATAAAATATAAATTTACGTTTTTCTTTCTCTTTCCATAACAAACCCTCAATTTAGTGCATAAAATAAAGGTTCAATTAAAATTAATTAGATTAGGCAATTTGAAACCATAACATACAAAATGATTGAAGGTGATCGTTTTTGTTATATTTCCCGATTTAAATTCCGATTTTGTTCTAGCTTGAAATCTTGAAACATTAATTTACGGTTATAACCCAAAAAGTTTTTTTATGTCTGTCCCGAAATTTCCCATTTATATTTATGTAGAAACATTTAGTGGTAATGAGTTGGCTATAAAGATTTTAATTTTAAAATAAAATGCTCCATTTCAATCAAATTATATTACGAAACATAAAAATTAAAGATTTTAAATAAATTATTATTGTTATATGCAATTTCGTCATCTTGTTCTTCCACCTTTTTCTTTTTCTTGATCTTAGCAGCGGCAACAACAGCGGCAGCAGCAATGAGCTCCAAAAGGGAGACAACTGCAACAACTACGACAACAACAAAAACATTATACCTCAAGCTGTACAAATATTGATAAACAAAAGCAACAACAACAAACAAAATAAAAATTTAAGTAACAAAACATACAATAAATGAATGCAAAAACAAAATGCTGAAACAACAACAACATCAATAAATTTTTAACCATTTAAAGAAAGAACGAAAAAAAAAATATCAAGAAAAGTGCATAAATTTGCGTGTTTCATATTCGATTTTTTTTTTTTAAATATATTTGTTCGTTACCTTTTTCAAAAACATTTTTTTTTTATTTTGTGTTTGTTTAAAGCTCAAAGAAAGTACAAAAAATCACAAAACAAAAGTAACAAAAAAGAAAAACGCAGTTGCAACTTGCATTAGCTGATAAGTAGCAGACAACAAAGTAATACAACAAAGTAATAAACATTAACAATTGCCAAACCGCCAAACCAGCCCCATCTCCCCCTCCACCGCACTACTTAGCGAAGTAGGAGGACAGAGAGAAAGAGCTGCACATAAAGAGAAAAAGAGAGAGCAAAGATGTAAACAAATAGATTGGCACAAAGCTAAGAAGAGAGACAGAGAGAAAGACGGAGAGAGTCGAAGCTTACCACAACAGCAACGGCAACAAAAACAAGCAGCGCTGACGAGAGAGTGAGAGAGAGAAAGAGAGAGCGCGGTAACAACAGCAAAAGCTTTATGTAGCAGCAACAACAAAATAATAAGGAACAGCGCAAAATATGTAAGTGAAATTGATTTTTTACATATATGTCTAAACATTGAATACCCTGTAACGGGTAAAGGGTATACTAATGCAATTATAAACCGTATCACATTGACAGGCCCCTCCGCCTCCACAATTTGTGAACAAATATAAACTTTTTGTTTCCTATATTCATATGGTGATCTAAGAAATGTTTATGTATATATAAAAATGTCTTTTTTTTATGGATTTCTACGACTTGGTGATATTTGAGAATCTCTGTGTTGTGTAGGAGATTTGCAAAAGCTCTCGTTCTTGGTGTTTATTATACGATTACAATGATACCCTGTAACCAAATAGAGCATATCGCAATTTCAAGTTATCAGTAGTTAGACATGAATAAATATATATACATATTTTAAAATAATAGTTTAAAATCTTTATCAATTATAGCCCTTTTGAAAAAAAGACATCAGTTCGATTCCTCAGTTTAAAATAACGATATCTTATAATCAACTGAAATTTCATTTAAACAGTTTTTTTAAAAACCAAAGTTCCTCTTTCAGTTAAAAGTTTTTTTTTTTTTCAGTTTTTGGTTTCACATTTCAAAAGAAGTTTGCATAAAAACATAAGAAAATATAGAAATAATAATCATAATTACAGCAATGGATTTGAGATCATTTACAGAAGTCATATAAGTATATGTATAAAAACTTGTATCTAGAAAGTTTAATGAACTCATAAACTCAAATTTTGTAATACTCAACAATTCGAATTTCTGGGTTCAGGTTTAAATTATTAAATATAAAATTACAGAAGCTAGTATGAATGGAATAATTAAGAAAAAAAGTTATTTCTTTTAATTCTCTTACTGTTTCTACGTCGGGGTCACCATTTAAAATAATTTGACATATGGGGAAATACATCACATTGCATTAAGGGTTCTTGCATTCATTTTGGTGACATCTATCATAACAGGGTATGAAAGAATTCAAGTTTGTTAAAATTTGTGTATATTTTATCAAATATACCCACATTCACAATCCCAATATGTAAAGGTATTTGTGTATTTTACTCTCTCATATGCGACTTAATATTGCTTGTCTTTGCCGTCTGTTTGGCTTTAACAGCAGCCAGAATTTGGTGGGTGTTTTGGCCATGACCATGGCCACTTTATCAAAAGACCAAACAAAGCAGACAAATCGTATCTACCTACATATGTATGTATGTACACACTGCGATGTATTGTGTGTCTACCTATATAAAACCAACGTCTGCGGGTTATCAAAACAATTTTCATTTTAAATATCTACATATATGCATGCCTATAAAGATTATAATTGTCATATGTACCTGTAGCTTAATATATCCATATGTACATACATACATACAAACATACATCAAGTAAGTTCGACAATAGTACACCAACTTCTAATGCAAATTGATGAACTGATTTGACTCGATTGACTAATGAAGGTGAACAAAAAATACAATATTATTTGAAAAAAAAATTTTCCATGACCATAAGAAAATTAATATTTAATTCTTTTTTTTTTACATACATTTTAATACAGAACTTGGGAATTAGTTTAGAAATATGTAGTATTAAATCGGTATGTAATATTCTTTAATTTCGTTTATATTCCTTTTACATTATGTATACGCCTATGTGACAGTTGTTGGTGTTTGCATAAACTGCTGACTGGATAGAAACAAGAGATTGCTCGTGGGATCGGTTAGGTTCTTATGTTGCCTACTCTAAAAATATACACAAATAACCAATTCATTTTGAAAATTGTTATTGCCATTGTCTCGATTTCATAAGAGATTGATTGCATTTAGATGGAATGCATATTAAACGCTCAAATTGGTTCCCATTTTCTTAGAGTGTTATATTACGTATACGCCCCGAAGATTCAAACAAATTTGGCAGGAATCGAGATTGCAGGTGCTGCTGCTGCTTGTATTTTACACATTATTTGTTTTACACTTGAAAATAATTACAAAACAAAGTAGAAAAATGGCAAATATTACAGCGTACCGTTGGACGGTTTGCTCTCTTGTTGATAATAAAGAGCACTTGGATTTCATATTCCTTATTTTAAGTATTTGTCTGTTTTGTCTGTTTTTTGTTTGCACTTTTCGAGTCTTGTTGATGATAAACGACTACGACTACGACGCCAATGACAACAGCGAGACTACAGGGTAGAGAAGGGGCATAACGATGATGATGATGGTGATGAAAACAAACAAATTTAAATGAGTCTCTCTCTGTGTCTTTCTCTTTCTTATTTTGAGCTAAAGTCAAGTAGATTCTCGTCGCTGTGTCCAATGATAAAATGATCAATCTATGCAAATTAATCAGCATTAGCTCAATGATAATTCGTCACCTGAAAATAAACAAGCGACGTACAAAAAAAAAGAGGCTGGGCAACATTCAGTTATGTCAAACATACAATATACATATATAAAAAATATGTATAACAATCCGAAATTATCTTAAAATGTTTAACATTTGACACTAGATACCAGGGCAGCTAATTAGTTAAGGGGCCCGATTCAGATAAACAATTATATCCTACATATATAGCAATATTAACCTAATTGTGAACTCAGTTAAAAAAAAGTCGACCGCACCCCAAGTTTTAAATTTTTTTGCACCGGCAAAAACCTCCAAGAAGATAAGCAACCCTGAGCCAATAAAAATTCTGACCTCTATATTAAAGAAATCGGCCTATTATACAGTCATGATTCAGATAGCCTCTATACAAATTTGCAGTATGGTCAAGTGTTACTTGTTAGCTAGCATTCTAAAATTGTTTTCTCCTTCAGTAGTCCATGTACCGAATTGTTTACTTAAAGCAATAATAATAATAATAAGGCAAAATCAGTCTCAATTAAGTTAAGGTCTTTTCATTTTAAAGTAGCAACAGTTAACGGAATGCAACCAGAGATGCAAAGAATGATTAAATTACAAATATTATACACTGTCGATTACAGTAAACAAAGAGAGTAACATTGGGATTAGTTAACTGATTGTTTAAAATGTATTTAAACAGGGTTCAACCTATTAAATTCTGTATAATTTATTTCATTTTCTCATTTAATTTGTTGACATTTGCAGGTAATTATTAATTTTTGTATTGTTGCTTTTAATTGTTTTGCTTGATTTGTCATCAACTTGATTGAGATAAACAAAATTACAACCAAATATAAAAACTACTTAAAAAATTAATCAAATAACAAAAAAAAACAAACATTGAGTCTAGGCAACGACTTAGAGACACCCTGCAACATATTACATAGAATACATAATTAGCATTAATACTAAAATTAATTATTCTTTGATCCTGCATTCAAAAATTATGATTTTTATTTGATTTTTATATGATTTTTTTAGTCGACTAGCATATAGCCTGATTTACATAGTTTTTCCATGAGAGCTATATATACATACTTATATATATAATATGCTTTCCAACTCTTTGATTTAAAAAGAATTCCAATTAACGAATATTAAATTCCATCTTTCCCGGAGGGGAACAGGATACTAAAGTAACAAAATAAAGACAATAACGTTTTCCTATATTATACATATCATTGATTTTAATACACAATACTCTGAATATCAATCATATTATTCGTATCATTATTTAATTTAAAACACTTTATATATAGCCCTTTGATTTTCGTTTAAAAATAATTCATTTTTGTCAGTTTTTACTGCAAAACTTGAATTTGGAAAGTTTAAGGAACCCATAACCTCAAATTTTTTTTATAATACTCAACAATTCTAACTTCTGGGTTCAGGTTCAAATTATTGCGGCCTTGCTGCTATATCAACATTGTAAAATTTGACTAAGGTCAAAAAATAAAAAAAAATAAAAAAATTTCACAAAATTTTATTGTGCTTTTTTTTTAGCTCTGCTTAGATCAATAAATTAGGGAATGGATTAATTTAGTTTTTGTTAAACTATTTCATATTTTAGTATATTGTATAATAATACAGTAATAAATGTCATATTTGTTGACTACATTTAGATTCTATGATAGAGATGTCATTTTATTTAAAATATATGTACTTATAGTTTTTTTTATTTTTTGTGTTTTTATTTTTTAGTGTTACTTGAGACTGTCAAGTAGACAAGGGGAAGAGTGCGAAGGGCATAAGAATTTTATGACAAATACCTCATCCTCCAATCTTTTCTCCTCCTCCTTGGCCCCATTGCTGTGCTATATCTTTTCAATTTGAATTTGGTGTGTGTTTTTGTTTTTAGACCTGTATGACAAAAGAAAATGGCACCCACAACAAAAAAAAAAGTGCGAAAGTAAATATAGTTCAAAGATCTGTCATGAATATACACAGCCCATAGATATATACATATATCTATACATATTATATATGTAGATATATATCTATGTATGCCATAAAATGTATAAAAATGTATCTGTTTTTGTTGTTTATGTATTTTTGGTATGTATGTAGTATTATTTATAGGCAGCAATGTCCAAATGTCATTTATATACATACCTATAACTATAGATATAGTATATATCGTTTATATATAAATCTATGCCTTTTGCTTTAGAGATATTCCATACTTTTGTCTTTCTATTTCTTTAGTCCCCCCCCCCCCCCCCGACCTGCCACTGCCTCAGCCATAGTCCCCCCCATCCCTTCCCTTAACAACATGCTGACTCACAAAAGAAAAAAGAGGAAAAAAAAAATTTCGGTCGTTTATCGCATTTTGAGTATTTTATGAGTTCAATCATAAAAATCTGCAAAACATCCACAACAACAGCAACAACGATATTGTTAAAGTCCAATTAACTTGATGTGGCCAATTTTTTAGTTTTTGTTAGTATTTATTTTTATCTATTTTTAATTTCCAAACCTTGCACGAAAGTAAATCGAAAGGAAGCTAAATAAAAAATACGAAATTAAAAATAAACAATTTACTTACATACATACATACATATGTATGTATATGTATGTGTGTGCATATATGTGTATTAGACTGGATTTTTACTGCATATGAAACGCCAAAAAAGATTTAAGAAATATCAGAAATTTCGACAACAATTTAATGCCAGCAAATAAGAAAATCCACATTTTTGGAAAACTGATAAAATTTATAAAAGTTACTACGATAATTCATTTATGCGACATTTATTTTATTTGTAACTAAAATAAAACCGATTTAATAATTAACTTTTTAATTAACTAAGAAAGGCAAGAGGCTGAAGATTTAAATGATTTTATACTAAAATATTACTCATACGACGCGTCATCCCATCAATTTGGCAAATATCATTACACAATGTATGTATATGATATAGTTGTTTGATCTCTATAAAGAAAATAGTAAAATAGTATCTATTAAACAACTTTGCCATTATGTCATATCAATATTTGAGGGGACATATTATACCTCTAGTTTTCACCCTGAGATATGTTAATCATATCGCCTATGCTATGCGTTTAAAAACAAAACAAGAAAACAACATAAAATATGAAAAATTGATATTTCTATACAATGAAGAAACCAGTCTAATGTATGTATGTATACATCTGTATTAATATACATATATATATAGGTTTATATATTTGTATGCGTATAGTTGATGTGGTTAGGCAATAGCGACACGACCACAACAATCAAAATAAATGACAACAACAACGAAAGACAAACAAATAAGCAATTTACTATAAACAGGAAAATGAAGTAATAAAAAAAATAAAATACAATAATTATTAAGAAACTTAATCGAATTTCAAGTATTTGAATTAAAACCTAGAAGGCCGGACTAACTTCGATGATGCTGAATTTTGTATACCCTTTCCAAGCAAATTTTCCATTTGTGTATAAAATTTAGCAGTAACGTTTATGTTAAGAGCCCAAATAAGAATTTTATTAGATTTTTCTATTATAGCTTTATGATATAGTCAACCTATATTTATAAAATCTGCTACAGTAGCAAAAATTGTTTTAACCAAAAATGTTTACCATTTCCCTATGGTACATAAGAGTTAATCGGTTTAAATAAAACTTGATAGAGTCATGCTGATCAAGAATATATATACTTCAAATGGTCGAAAATGTTTTTTTTATTTTTGTATATTTTGCAGACGTCTGACCAAACTAAATATGCATACTTATATAAAATGACCAAGAGTATAAAAAAGAAAATATAAATTTGAAATAACAGAGGCATGTTAATATACATTATTCTCACTACAGTACATGTTAAAACAATCTGCTGTTACTGCTTTACATTTTTCTATGATCTTATGTTATTTATTTGACTAGACAAGTTTGTTCTCATTTTTCTGATAGTTGAAATATAAATTAAATATATTCTCAACTCAAGAAATAAAAACATAACATACAAATAGTAGATATATAAGTATTGGGAGAAGAATCTTTGTTTTTGTTTTAATTTATTGTATTAATTGTGAATGGTAATAAAGGTAAATATTAATAAATAACTATCAATTTTCCCTTTCCCCATTCTCCCTGTCCCTATCTCTTATTCAGATTTTAATGGGTCATATTAATATTTAAAACATGATTTTTGCTTACACATTTTTAATATTGTCTTTTTGATATCTTTTTTTTTTCATAGTGTATAATGGATGCGTATATGAAAACCGGTAGCGGCCAAGATGATGCCACAATAACGACGACGGATGTTAAAGATCTCAAAACAGACATTCCCTACTTTGACGATTCGTCTAGGCCATCGGAAGCATCAAAAGAAAAGGTGTCGGAACTTTTATCAAACAATAATCAACAAGATGACTTTGATCCAGCTGGATTGCTACTTCAAGGGAAAACCGAATGCGATTTAGATGAATATACACCGGCTGGCTGGGCCGAAGTCGATGCTGATAACCAAGATGCCGATGAGAATTATGCGGATGATAATGCTTCAGCACTTGGATCCGAATATGCGGCCAGTGGGAGTGCCGCCAATAGTTACTATCATTCGCCAACACCCTCCAATAGCGACTTAATGCTTAGGCCGCCATCAAACTCAAATTTTCATTATAATTATTCATCGCCGGGCTCTACGGCATCGGTGGAGGCTAGCGGGAATGGATTACCAATGCCCCTGCAACTGCAACAATTAGCTGGACCAATTGGTGGAGGAGGAGCATCCAATAGTCGAGTGCATGGTCCATTTACACATTCCCAAGGACAACTGGGTCCACCGCCGCCAGCATTCTATGCAAATATGTGGTATCCTAATGCTCCCTATGGAACCGGCGGAGGTGGTGGGGGCAGTTCAAGCAGTGGTGGTAGTGGAACCGGACCATATGGACGTTTTTTTGCCTCTGGTCAAGGTGTTGGATCATTTGGTGGATCAGCTCATTTGCATCCACATGCACTTCATCCTCATCATCATTCATCACATCATCATCCGCCACCAACGCCATTACATCCACATCATTCGCATCATCCCCATCATCATTCACATCCGCACGGCCACCCGCACGAGACCATGATGGAGATGTTCCAGCTTTCAAATAGGTAAGTCTAAGTGCTGGCATCTGTCTTTATCCAACTGTGCTAATGGCGGAAGCCAATTCACCCGTGGCCACATCATGGGTGGTCCACAACCAATTTGTGGGTCATTCATAAAACTTGTACATGGATAGTCTCCCGCAGTGACCAAGTCTGTGCCCTGATTACACCAACAACAAAGCAGAAAAAGAAAAAAAAATAAACAAAAAATTAGCTAATGACGTCTATTGCCAATTTCAATCCAATCCAATCCAATCCTCTCCAGCTGATTAGGGTAAAGTTTATTTTTGGCAACAGGACGAGACAAACAATTTATATCAATTTGGTGACCCCCACTGCAGCAGTTGTTTAAGGAGTGGATGCATTTACCATGCTTGTTTATGCCACGCGTATGCACCCCGCAACCCTACAATTCGATATATGTATACACAGGCCTTCAATATATGTACATATGTACACACATACATACATACATACATATGTATATACATAAATACTTATTATATTCTTACGGAAAATTTATTTCCTTATTTACTTAACAATATTCACACCAACCTTTTTGCCCATATATATACATATATATATATATATATGTATGTGCGTACATACTACTTGTGTAGGCAACTCACCCCTTCCCCCTTCCCCCAATTCAATTCCAATTTTGCGTTTTCTGCACGGCATCAAGGTCGCGTCGCCCATGAGACAGTCCCAAGAGAGAGAGAGATAGAAAGAGGGCGAGAGTCTAGCCCCCAAGTATGTACAGTTATCGATAGCAAATTGTTACATTGTAGCGGAATAACAACACATATACATACACACACACACACAACGGTGCGAGACAAGTGGACAAGAGGCAGACAATAGGGCATAGTGAGAGGAAAAAAGAGAGTGGGTAAAATATAGAGGGTGCAGGAGGATGGGGTTGGGGTGCTAGTATTATCGAACGTGGCTCTGGCTCGCTTTCCAATTGCAATTGAAAATGCAACAAGTTGAGTAAACAAACAGTCAAAGCACACGGCATATACATACAATAATACATACAATGTATGTACATAGACATACATACATACATATGTATGTATGTGTGTACCCTTATGCATATATGCACTGCATACATACATATACATATATATGTATGTATGTATGTATATAGAGGAATGACGAATGGACAGCAGACAGCAGAACGGACCGCCATCGAGCATTCACAATCAGCTAAAAAGTTGGCGCATCGAGTGGCCAAATCATTTAATATTTTACCTGTAAATAAATGTGTGCAAAACAAGCCCAACTTTAATATACCCTTAGAAATATATCACAACTATATTTAGAACATATCAAAAACGGAAAGGATACTGATTTTCTCGGCTTAAAGTTCTAATCAATTATTTGATGTCCTTGATTAAGCATTTGGTAATAATTACCAGAACCATTTGTCCCATTTCCCCCAAGACTATAGTATTTACTATATACATATGTACATATGTATTTCTATAGTTAGTTTAAAGACCAAGTTTCCGGCTATAACTTTGCTTTTTATTTTTTGCCGGAACTATTGCATTTTAATATCTAGTTATGTATGTTTGTGTTTGTGTGTATGTATACGCAAATACATACAGAAAGAAATATAACGGTATTGATGGTTTCCATTTGTCATTTTTCCCACCAATTATTGATTTGTTGTATACTTTTTGTTCCTTGCTTGAACAGATGAATTTAAATATCCTTTAATTTTACGCAATGAAAAATAATCAAAGATAGCAATAAACTTACAAAATTATTTAAATATATTTTATAAATGGCAAACAGAAAAAGAAATAAATATATAAAAATACATTTGTACAACTAAAATACTTTCTATGCCACTCAATTTGATTATCCAATTAAGAAAAACTATTAGGATTTCCTTTTATTATGTTTTTTTTTTGTTTTTCAAAGTTTTTGCTGAAGCTTTAGCCTGATTGACATACCGTTAGGTTAGGGAATGCAATTCCCTTTGGCGCCGTTGTCAGATTTCAGTGGGAAATCGTTGTACGGATGCCATTTGTTGCAATCTTTCCAATTCTGTGTGGATGTTTACAGAGTACTGTAGTTTCTATGTACAGTTATGTATGGGTATGTGTGTATGTGGGTTAGTGTGCGTGCTTACATAGTTTTTTCGCCTGTTCCTTTTTCGCATGTGTTTGTTTTTGTTGTTTACATTGCCGGGTATGTATGTATGAGTATTGCGAACTTATTTTGCAATTGCGTTTTAAAATAAATTACATCAATCGATAGCTAGCCGAGTGCAAGACAAAGTGAGATAGAGATAGATAGAGAGAGAGAGAAAGAGTAACAGAGAGAGAGAGAAAGAGAAATTGAATGACAGAGCAAAAAGGGGCACTAGGAGGCATTGTGCTAGCCATTGCTAATCGAACTTAATATTCTCATATTTCCGGATGAGTTACTCATACGCCGCTTTTGGGACCTGGGCCAAGAAAAAGAGTATAATAACGAGAGCACACGCAAATTAAACAGTTATGGGGAAAATGCGAGCCAGAGAGAGATACATACATACATAGAAAGGCATTCATATATGTAAATACGTCACTCAATGCAATTCGGACACGATATAGAAAACCGTTAAAATTAGTTTTATACAGCCTAATAAGGTTCCTTGATTCTAGTAATTAACGAAAGTGTATTTACAGTTAGGTTAACTCGATTTGGGGTTTCCCACCAATATTTATATAATAGTCTGAACATTTCTCAGACTACATACATACATATATATGTATATATATTGACGACAACAGCAACGACGTCGTCGTCGTCAATATGACGCTGGCGCCAGCTTCACGTTAGTTGGCAAATGCACTTGGATCACTTCCATCCGTCGGTTGCTGCCGCCGTCCCATCCAGCTGATAATTATTAGAGCCATTGGGAACTGTTGTCATAATCTAGGCCATTTACTATGCAATAGTGCATATATACATACATATGTATGTATGTACATGTTTGTTATGTATCTGATTACAGGCCAAAAAGAACTAAATCTGCCATGTCATCCGGCTGTATATAGGAAATAATACAAACAAACCCCAGACCCTCTCTACGGGCCCGCCAATTCACGCAATATTGTTTACACTTGTATTCAAGTGTTATTTTTTTTTTTGTGTTCTTCAGTTTTTCTATCTATAAATATACCAATGTATGTCCGGAATGTCCTCAATAGTTAGACTGACTAACTATTATGGAATTGTGAAATAGAATGTGTTAATTAAAATTATAAAGATATAAAAATGTAAGATAATCATGAATGCAGTTTTACCTAAAGAGATAATAAGGAAATAATCAAGTGGTCGAACCGATTTAGGTATACCCTATTTTATAAATCCTAAATCACTTTATCCCTTGATCCCCGCAATAGAAAACACATGCTATTTCATTCACTCTCAATAGAAAATGTTTAAGTTATATCCCTAATAAGTTTTAAGGTATATCTCCGGTACTGTATTCTAATTTTAATAAAATATTGTATACTGATACATTCCTGTTAAAGAATTATTTAGTACGCCTCCCTTAATACTGCTATAGATATTTCTTTTTTCTAAATTATTATGCCTTAAGTAGGCGTGGCAAAATTTTTTTTATTACCTTAGTCTGCCTACATACCAGATGGATGTTCATACCAAATTTGACAGCTCTAGGTTTTATAGTTTTCGATTTCTAGATGGTTATACAAACAGACAGGCATACAGAATGTTTCTTCATCGGCTATTCAAGGTTATCAAGAATATATGTATTTACTTTATGGGGTTAAAAATGTTATTTTTTTGTCTGTTACATACATTTTGACGAATTTAATATATTTTTTACCCTATTTGCATTGTTTATACAAGAAAACGGAAGTCTACACTTATAAATTCCAATGCAGGAAAGACAATCTTAAGCGTAAAATAAATAATAATATTTACAACTATTGGCTAGATTACAACCGCTATCGGTTATATGTATTCCATAAAGACCAGTCAAAAACTGATGAAAAAAGAAAAAACTTGATTTCTCGAAACTCTTATTTTGTTGGATATTTTAGGGGAATATTTGAGTTCCCGGTGGATTAATTTGGAATTGTTATATGGTAAAGTTTAAAATTTACTATATTTGGCTATATTGTTATGATCCGTTTAAAAAATTCTTTGATTTATGTTTTATATAAAAATGATTTGATTCGATATATCTTTATATATATATCTTCAGTTTAAGAAAGATTCCTTCTTTTGTCATTTCTTTTGCAGTGGTCGCGAGGCCAGAAATCGTGCGGAGAAAAATCGTCGCGATAAGCTAAATGGGTCCATACAAGAGCTGTCCACCATGGTGCCCCATGTGGCAGAGTCGCCGCGTCGTGTAGATAAAACCGCTGTTTTACGCTTTGCTGCTCATGGTCTAAGGTTAAAGTATGGTAAGTAATAATGCAAGTGAACTCTCATATGTCCATCAATTCACATGATCTTTCAATTTTATTTGTAGCCTTTGGTAAAACTTTGCACCAACAGCGCCCTCAGATAACGGACACGTTAATGAATATGCTAGATAGCTTCTTTGTAACATTGACTTGTCATGGCCAGATACTGTTGATCTCGTCGAGCATCGAACAACATTTGGGCCATTGTCAGACGGACTTATATGGGCAGAGCATAATGCAGATAACCCATCCCGAGGACCAAAATATGCTAAAGCAACAGTTGATACCAACAGAGCTGGAGAATCTCTTTGATGCCCATACCGAATCGGATGCGGACGGTGAGCCGCGTCAGCGTAGCAAAACGGAAGAGGATTACATTGATCGTAAGCTACGCGAGGATAGGCGAAGTTTTCGTGTGAGGTAAGTCTTCTCAACGTTTATTTAAAAAAAAAACAAACATTCGAGTACTAATAAACTCAATTCTTTATTATTTTTTCTTTAGATTGGCTCGAGCTGGTCCAAGATCGGAACCCACGGCCTATGAGGTTGTCAAAATCGATGGCTGCTTTCGACGCAGCGATGAAGCACCACGTGGTGTACGCTCAAATACGTTTAGCTCTAGTCTGCAATTGATACGAAGAACCCGTGGTCGAGACGATGCCATACCCCTGCATACGATCAGTGGCAATGATATTGTAGGTGTGATCAATTTCCTATCTTCCCGATATTTATATTTTGTATATATTTTTTTTCTTGGACAGGTGCTGACAGCCTGCGCTCGAATTATACGTCCTCCAAAAATTATTAGCCGTCTCGTTGATGCCAATACATTGGAATATCGTACCCGTCATCTAATCGATGGTCGTATCATTGACTGCGATCAGAGAATTGGCATTGTTGCTGGCTATATGACGGATGAGGTTCGCAATTTGAGCCCATTTACCTTTATGCACAATGATGATGTACGCTGGGTGATTGTGGCCCTTAGACAAAGTAAGTTCCACTCAAATCCCAGTCATTTTACCAAATTTTTAATATATTTTGGTTTATAGTGTACGACTGCAACAGCTCATATGGCGAATCTACCTATAGACTCTTCACCCGCAATGGCAACATTATTTATTTACAATCGAAGGGTTATCTGGAGATCGATAAGGAGACTAATAAAGTACACTCTTTTGTCTGTGTGAACACATTGCTGGAGGAAGAGGAGGGCAAACGACGCGTTCAGGAAATGAAAAAGAAATTCTCTGTTATCATTAATACACAAATACCCACCCAATCCGCTATTGATGTTCCAGCATCTGAGCATCCGGCTCAGTTAGAGAAAGCTGTGCTATGTCTAATACAAAATCTACAGAAATCTGCCTCGGATGAGGATACAGATCAACTGGATCCTGATGATGACGATGATGATGAAGAGGATGACGACGATGATGATGAGGATGATAATGAAGATGGCATGAGTCTAAGTATTACTGAGTTAACTGAAACACCAAACATTCATCAGCGGCATCAGCATCATCAACAGCAGCAACAACATCAACATCATCAACATGGGAGCAATAGTTCCCAACTAGGCAGTTCGTCGCAGGCTCGTCCAAATGCAACTCATCACAGCATGGGCAACTCCAAAACCCCACCTCTGGCCTTGGTCCCACCTGAAACATCATCCGTTAAGTCATCTATTTCGAAAAGTGTCAGTGTGGTCAATGTGACAGCAGCCAAGCATTTGCGTGGCATCCACTCAACGGCTGTTAAATCACCCAATTCCGAGACAGTGGCAGCAACGGCAGCAGGTTGCACCTGCACAACATCACCTGGTGGCGATTGTGATTACTGCCAAAATCCTCAAACACCGGAACCAACTCCGGCTCCAACTTTGAAACGTAGTAGCGGAGCGGCAGCATTATCCGAAGCTGATGATGTCAAACTCAATAAGCGTCTTTTCATTCCAAGCACAGGTGAGTGGGACACAATTTGGATATTGTCTTCTTATCAATATCTTTAATGTTAATATATCATTTGCAGAGATTGAACATGTGTTGAACACATCTTTGGTGCATATTGAACGTAAGCTGCATCAGCAGCTAAATGTGGCCAGAAATTTGAGGGATCAAGGTAACCTTTATGAACTGCCGCATGCCAATCAGCGCATTGATGAAATCATGGTAAGGATTGAGGAATCATTTCATTGTAATCCAGTATTTTTAAGAAAGAAGAGAGGACTCTTTATCGAATGACAATGACAAATGTTTTTCTCCTTAATCCGTTTCGCCACAGGAGGAACACCAGAAACAAAGTGAACTCTATGTGAATATCAAGAGCGAGTACGAAGTACAATTGCAAAATAAAGCCAATAACTCCAGCAACAATATCGCAGTGAAGTCAGAGAACGACACACATGGTAGTGGGAGTAGTGGCGGGCAACTGACGCCCCGATAAGGTGGCAAACTGACCAGATTTAACTTTGATGAACAACATGATTAGTATGTTGGAAATTAACATATAAATATAGATGTTGAAGGGTTTCAGCGATGTGATAAAATCTTGTGGCACCATTATAGCAACAACAACAATAACAACACACAAGGTCAAAATAGCAAGAAAGAAACAAAACAAAAATTCCACTTCGTCCCAGCAGTTACTATATGCAATTTAGTGTGCATAATACATATGTATATATATATATATAGTTCCAAGATACTATATATATTATATATACATATATGTATAAGGATAGCGTGAGCAAGTGAGGATCAGCAGCAGAAACTAACTAACTATGAGTGAGCATGAAAAATGTACTTTATGCTGTTTGTTTTATGTTTTTTTTTTCTTTGTTATTTTAATGATTTATGATAGGGAAAATATACATATATAGAAAATATATATATATACACTCACGCATGCATGCATATGTATATAAATATATATGTAGTTCAAGTGTTTGTTAATTCATTTTTATAAAAAAAATTTTAGTCACAGAACCTAAAAGAACCACAGAATAGGATGGAAAAGTCAGATGGCTGCATGGATAGTTGGATAGATGATTAAATAGTTATTAGCTTACTATGTACCATATATATACATATATATATGTATAGTGCGTATGAATATATACCTGGCACCTGCCAGACATATAATCATATGTTCAAAAAAACCCAAAACTAAACGTGATAAAAGACTGTTACCAACTACATACATACATAAATACAAAACGTAAGCTTAATTTGATATAAAAGTATATATATATATATACATATATAAATGTTTAAAAATGGAGTAGTTAAATCAATTTTACCAGTACACATACACACACATTTTTTAGCCAGTAAAAATTGCATAAATGTTAATTGTCATAAAAATAAGCAAATCAGGAAGAATGTTAGAAAAAAGGTTACTCTTGGAATGATTGGCGTAAATAGTAAGAGATACCAGCGAGTTCGCCAAGTACAATTTACATAAAGATATATACAACAACAGATACATAAATCCGTATATATAATATATATATATGTATACATGTATATATACCTACTACTTATAGTGCTATATTATAAACTAATTGAATCGATGTAAAAGAGAAAACTCTGTTGAATGTTTGTTATGCATTTGTTTTTTTAAATCTAAATTACTATTAATCTAATGTACTAGTGAATAAACTTGTGTACCTATATATTAAAAGAAAATGAAACAACAAGAAGATACAAAAAAAAGAACTAAAGAAAATATATGATTGTGTTTTCTTTTTTCACAAAAAAGGATATCAAAACATACAAAAATATGGAAAAATTGATTTCTCAATCGCAGTTCGCTTAAATTTTTGAATTTAAATAAACGTTACAATCTGTACCCGTAAGCAATTTGCGATGGCAAATAACAGTGTTGAACAGTGACAATAGAGATAGGAAGCTGATTAGAGCTGGAGTTGTCTAAATGTTTCGGTAATGAAAATTAATTTTTCCTAATTGGAAATTTAACATTTGTTCTCTTACAAAGTAGACTTATTTATAAGACTTTAACCTTAAAAGTGAATTCAAAATGTGCTTCATTAGTTTTTCACAAATATATCTCCAAAACTAATGTCGTGTTAGTCGTGCGTGTGTGTCTAGTTTTGAGACCCAAATCGATAGTAATTACCAAACATCGAGAGTTTGTGCAAACAAAAACAATCGATAATATCGATGGTATTATCGACTATTGGCACAGCTCTACTTTGCAGTTTAAAACAAACGGCTTGGAGAACGCTTTCAATCGTAGTTTGATTCACAGAAATTTGTTTTTATTGTTAATACCATTATCAAAGTATGGATACAAGTGAAACGTCGCGGCGTGAGCTGCGCAATTTTCATTTAGAAAATGTACAGAATTTGAGTACACCGATAAGAATACCACCGTCCCCAATGCTGAAAACCCTGGGCCTGGGCACTGGAGTAAGTGTATATCGCTTGGATCGTTCGCCGAAATTGGGACAAATCCGTTCACCATGGGCAGTCAAGAAAATATTGAAGAACACGCTGGCTAAAAAAGATAAATTGTTTGATGAGCGAATTCTCTATGAGGCTGATATTTTGCGGTAAGTGTGAGTAGCGGGTACTGCACACATTTGTGTGTACACCACGCAGGGATGTGTGTCAGTGTCCCTGTGTGCGTATGTGTATAAGTGTTGAAGCCTGCGTGTGTGTGCGTACATTTAGTGTAGACATCCATGTAAGTGCATATGCTGTATGTAGAATATTCTCCCACCCCTTACAGCAAACTAAACCATCCAAATATTGTGGGCTATCGTGGCATAGTCAAATCCCCCGAAGGTACAAACAGTTTAGCTCTGGAAATGTGCACCACATCTTTGGGTTCCATACTAGAGGAGCGTCATGATGAAAATCTTGGTCCATTACCAGCCAAGCATACCTTTAAAATGATTATGGACATTGCCCATGCCTTGGATTTTCTGCACACGGAGGCCAAGCTGCTTCATGGCGATCTAAAATCTTTCAATGTTTTGGTGAAAGGTGAATTTGAGATATGCAAACTGTGTGATTTTGGTGTCAGTCTGCCCCTGGATGAAAAGGGTGAAATCAATTTTCAAAAGAATCCTCAACTTAGCTATGTGGGTAAGTTAGAAGTTTAACAAAAAACAAATTAAAATGATGAGAGCAGACTACAAAATTATTCTTTTGGTTATCATTTTGTAGGTACGAGTCTCTGGTCACCACCGGAAATCGTTGACGAAGCAGAGATCATTGATAACAAGGCGGACATTTTTAGCTTTGGTCTGGTCATATATGAGACCCTGGCTCTGGTGCCACCACATTGTCTAACTATTGGGGAACTGCCAGATGACACTGAGACAGAAGACGAAGAAGTTTCTAAAGAGAATATTGAACATGATGTTACAGGTGCCGATCACGACGAACCTGATGATGATGATGACGACGACGTCGACACTGAATTGGACGACACCAAGGAGAATGATAATGGAGATGACTACTCGCTAGCCGATCTAGAGAGTGCTTATGGCACTCGTCCACCATTACCTGTGGCTTTTCAACTCAGCGATGATTACAATTGCATTGTTGAATTGTTCTATCTGTGCACCAATGCCCTCAGTGAGGATCGCCCCTCGGCTCGCACCATTTGGCAGTGCTGTGAGAACAATGCAGCCAATATTGCTACATTGCCTGAGTAATCAGTGCAAGCTATATATCCAAAAGTCAATCTTTGCTTGCATTTAATGCATATGTGTACATGTGTATACATTTATACATATGTGTTTGTGCGTGTATTTTATTCCTGTAAAGCAACAAAAGACACTGATAACTGAATCTAGAGCGGGCAAGCTGCAAGAGCTCTCTCCACCCCACATATTTCCCCGTAACCAGTGGAAGCGTTTGTAGCCATGTATGTAAATGTATAATATGAAATTAGATGCTCAACAAACAAAAACAACTAAGAAATCAATCAATTCTGCAAACAGGCACCTTCATTATTGATTAGATGTACGAAATTTTGTCCTAATAATTAATATGTATAATTCATGCACTATCGGTATTAAAACAACTCGCCAATTCAAAATGACAATTTACAAGTAGTTTAAATAAAAATAATGTTAAATTTAAAACATAACACACATAGTTTTCTAGGGAAATAAATATTGTAATTCGATGATAAAATTAATTAGAATATTGGATCGCTCTTCACGGCTAGGCAAAATGAGACCGAACTCTTGGCAGTGAAATGTCCGTCTATGGATCAATCTATTGTTCCATATAAACTGAATCCAATTTAAATTCTCAGAATTATATTCATCTGTTTACTTTATTTAGAAACATCGTATGTAATTTTTAATTGAATAATTAAATGAAAGAATAACGAGAGAAGACCCATAATACTTAAGTTCAGCACTCCACATAGATAAAAAATAACAAAGACAGACCGATATTTCGTTTTTTAGACAATTTCACTTACATTTATTAAAAAATAATAATACATACATCGAAATATTAGTTTCTGTTGTCGTTTCAGCTTGGAAAATCATATTTCACCAGCACACACCAAACAACATATGTATAGATATATATATATACATATATATATATATATACATATAGATAGTTCAACTGTGAGTTTGACATTCTTTCACTTTAGAAACTAGTCTGATGGACGAGCATAAATAGGTTAAGACTGATTCATCTCCGATTGTAACAATTGATTTATTGATTGTGATTAATGAGCGGGGGTAAGGGAAACTGAAGGATTATGGGATGTGAGGGGTGGGAGGACGTGATTAGTTGGATGATACAGATTCGCTGCTTTTCTACGTCTATGATATAAGGTTTTCTGCTTCTTCTTCATATTGTTGCATGTATCTAAAATATGGAATTTGTTAACTCTTAAGTTGCCGAGCAAAATTCTGATGCTTTTGTAATGTCTTTTTCTTTTGATATTGACTAAATTCTAAAGATTTATGTTGTTTTTTTTGTTGCTTTTTTTTTACATATTTGTAGATAATTGTATAACATATTGTATATAGATAAATATTTATATATATATTTATATATATGTATAAGTATATAAGGGTGTAAAAAGTTCGCATTGCTCACTTAAAGGCGAAGGCGCTGTTGGTGTTTGTTTTTGTCTTTTCTTTTGTTATTCTAGTATAATTAAGTTTTTTGCTTTAACTTTTTCTCATTCGCTCTTGATTTTTGCTAGTTTTTTTCTTAATATTGTTTTGCATTTAGTACCCACAATTTACTTTACAAAATTCCACGAGTATTAAAGACAATTATAAAAAAAAAAAAAAAAAAGAAAAAAACAAACCAAAAAAAAAGAAAACATTTACAAATGTTGAAAATAAAAGGCATTGAAGACGTTGGGAAGGGCAAACTAGGGAAACTTTCCTACACATCATGGGTTTTGGGGATTTAAAGTGTTGTGCCGCAAAATACATTAAAGGAATATTGGAATGCTTGAAATAATTAATTGAAATTGTATACAGGATGGTTATAATTATTGCATTTGATGCTACTCTCTCTTTTTCTCCCCATATTAATTCCTTTTCTAACGCGTTTTTTTAATTCACATTGCGTTTTTATAGCTGCACAGGATATGGTTCTACTTTACTTCTTTCTCTCTCTCTCTCTCTCCCCCTCTTGAATTACTCTGTCTTTTCGTTTCGTCAGTTTCACTTTGCTTTTTTTTGTTGCAGATTTCTCCAAAAATCAATCATTGAACTTTACTTTTCCGCTATTGCTTTCTCTTAATTAAATTCCCCTTCTATCTCTTTTTTTTTAAACACAGTTCCTCCCATTTTTGTTGTTTACTTTTTCTTTATCGATGTCTCTTAATTTGAGTGTCGAACCAGGGACCACATTTTCCTAGTTAAAATTTTTTTTCTCTTTACATTTTTTTCTTGCTTTTTTTGTGTAACACTTTCAATCGTTTGTTTTCCTTCATCATCGTCTCGCTCTCACTCTCTCTCTCCTTTGTTCTTTTCTCTGTCTAACTAATGCAACATCAAATATTCGTAACACTTTTACTATAACATTTAAAAAAAAAAATAAAAAAGTACAAATGGAAAAAGTTATAAGCATATAAAATAATCAAAAAAAATAGTAATAATAGTAAAACAAAAATTAAGTATATATAGGTATATGAAACTCTGGGACTATGCGTTGTTTAAAAACTTGATATATGGAATGTGTAAAATAATAATAATCAAGGGGGAATGGTGGGGAAGAGTCAAATTATACATAGGTATGCATATAAGTAATTGTTTTTATGTATGTGTATTCAGATGCGAGCCCGTTTCGATCTTTTAGCTAATGAAAATCAATATCGAATTCAAGTTTGATTTCATCCTTTCCATCATTGGCGGCGGTTTTTAGTTTTCGTTTACAGATCTTTAGTAATTCCGCTTATTGAAATAGATATAGTATATCAGAATTGTGACAAATCGATTTTTGAGCTAATAAAACAAGTCATTCTCTCCACCGTTTAATCGACTCTAAACTCGTATTAAATTCATCAATTCTATTCCATTGCTATTTCCATTTAGTTTCCCTAAATTTGTAGAGCATTCAATGTGATCCGAAACAAATTCATAAGTCCTCGAAACGGGCCCGTTAACAATTTCCCTTTCTATATATCTATACATATCGTCGTAAGTCGCGAGCTTTCCAACACCCAATACGTCTCGAAATTACAAATGTAGAACCCCATCCTTCACATCGCTAGCCATAATTGTTGACGCATTGGAGGCTGCCTGCTGATGATGATGCTGATGGGAATTGGGCGATGATGATGACTGATGTTGCTGATGATGATTGCCCGTTGCAGTCGCTGATCCTGCGTTTACTGTCGTCGTAGTTGTACCCGTTGGACTATCGTCGAGCGTTACGCCGGTCAGATCAACAATGTCATCCTGATCATCGTGCTCAATTTCATCGGATGTGTTTGTGTTATTCGTGTGGTGTGACCCACTGGATAATTGACTGTTGCGCGAGAAGGAGCCGCGATGTGTGGACGTAAGGGTGCGCTGATTGGCTGGTTTTACTGTTATAATCAAATTGGAACTATTGGCCACCATCATGTCAGTGACCTGATCTAATGTTTTTCCGGCAACCTCAATGCCATTAACTTCAATTACTTCATCGTTGACAGCCAGCAAGCCGGTGCTTTCGGCCAAGCCACCCGGAACAAGCCGAGATATGAATATGCCAGGCTGCTTCTCCAAACCGCTGGCCGTAACTCGAACAGAGGTGCCATCACGTATATAAAAGCCGAGAGGTTTATCACTACCATGTTTTAGCAGACGCACTCGTCGATGTGTCTCCGGCACAATGTCCACATCGATAATAGCCGATACCTGACGGAAATCGTGCGGTATGGATATCGATGGTGCTTTGGTTTTAACGGGTGTGTGTCCCAACAATATGCTACCGATCAAATTGCGCGGCTTCATGGTACCAAATCCAGAATACTCATTCAGATCATCTATACAGAGATTCATAATGATTATGTTATATTATTATCTTTTTAAAGTTATGTACTTATTTCATTTTCCCACTCACCCTTTCGCTGCACAATGATGCGCAATAGTGGACGAGCCGTCTTAAGGGCACGTCCAAAGTTATCGTCATTGTTTATTGGCAATAGATCATTGTCCCGTGGATCAATATAGAGTATTAGAAACTGTATTTTAGACAACTTGTGCAGCTGCTCAATGAGCGCCGCAAACTTATCGAAGCTCTGCTCCGTTTCATTGCGTTTAAAACTCCATCTCCGGAATTCCGCATCGAACTGGTAAACGAGGAGTAAAGTAAATTATGGATGATTGATTACAAATAAAGTATTAAGGTTTATTTAAACTTAGAACAATGAAGAATATCAGAAAGAATTTTGTAACTAACTGGATCTATCTACATTTTAGTATTAATCAGTTCATATCGAACCTAATGATTAATCGAAATTAATTTCCAATGGGATTCTTCAAGATTTAAGGGAGTTTTTACGTTAACATAAAATTCTATGGAAACATAGTCTTTTATTCCAGTTTGTTCCTCACTAAGAGAAATTTTAAAAATATTTTTAATGAGAATCATAACTAGAACTTTTCCCTGTGTTAGCTAATGTCTCGGCTATGTTTCTGCCCTCAACTGTTGCATGGCCCTGTTGCTGTTGTTGTTGATTTTGCTTACGACCCACTGCTGGATGCCGATGCCACCTAATCTTTACGGGTGGGAACCCGTTCCGTTTGCATACCGTGTGCATATGTATGTCAGCATATACATACATATGTACATATGTATGTATGTATGTACATAAGTATATGTACGTTTCCTACACTAGCTTGAATCTACCATATGAATCAGCAGCAATGCCGCTGCCGCAGCCGCCGCTTTTGTCGTCGACCTGGCCGCATTCCTCAAGTTATGTATTTATGGCCAAGTTCCTGGATTACGGCCACACCTAATTGATGAGGATGTTTTGTATTCACCTTAGATTTGACTTCTATTAGATTTGTTTCAGCATTGGCCGCTGTTCCTGCCGTTGTAAATATCTTATTTTTCGACATTTTTTCTCCAACTCCAACACAAACGGACACACGCACACAACACACACACACAAGCGCACACACAGAAACAACAACCCGAGGGGAAGGTTTTTCTCACTGCTCTCTTCCTTCTTTTGGTCAGGTCAGTGTCATACACGCACACATAGACGCGAACGAACCGTGTGGCACAAAATTAAAATAAAAAAACTAAAAAACAACCGTTTTAATAAATTAGAATTACAAAATCTAAATTAAAACTAAATTAATTAAAACGAAGAAATGGATGGATGGATTTTATATTAAATCTCGTCCAATGCTGGAGAGTGTTTGAAAACGCAACAATATTGCGGAATGCCACTATGTGGCAGTGTTCGTAACCGACAAAAGTATCCAACACTCCTACAGCAATTGCTTTTTACGCTATATTGGAAAGTAAAAAATCTAAATTTCGCTTATATTCTTCTTAATATTTCACTTGAGAAATCTAAATTAAAATTAAAAGCCATTAAAAAACTAACATTTGGATATCGTGCATTTTGTCACTGCAATTGTCAAATTGCATGAGCTAGAACGAGACCACTATATGGCATGCGCACGAAAAAAGTATAGAGAGCTGCCTGTTTGCTTGGCCCAATGTTACTATTGTATGCCCTATTCAGAATCGCGTATATGTATGTATATAAATATGGTGGCAATGTAATACGAAAAACATAAAATTTCAATATAAAGTATTTAAATGTCATTAAACTTACATCATTTTTCGTTAGCAGTTTTCTTAAAATATTGAACTGTTGTATTTTTTACAAAAATTAAAAATAGTAAAAGCATACTCCACGAGAAAGTCAAGGTACCTTCCCATCTGGCGCATGCTGTACAACGAGGGTTTCTGTAAATGGAAGCAGTATTTCTTTTTTTTTTAATATATATGTAATTGTTGTTGTTGTTTGAGCGTGAAGTGTGCAATTGAGCAAAATTTGTTTAAATGTGACGACAAAATAGCAATATACAAACCAAATAACAAAACAGAAGAAGAACAACAACCAAAGCATTGGAGCAACACTTACGGGGCAAGCGAATCGATTTCAAAGGAAAAACGTAAAACAATCAAACAAAATTCAAAGTTTACTCACGGAGCGCACAACAACAAAATATACGGAAAGATTCGAATTCCGAGGATTTCGGATTGGTGGTGGTGGCAAAAAAACATACTAAATTGAGTTGAGGAGCCTCGACGAACTCCAGGGATAAGAAGCAGCAGCACTGACAGTGGCAGTTGAAAGAGATCCTGACCAGGAACCTTGAAATACAGACAGAGTCACACAAAAACACCCACCCACGCACACACACACAATACAACGCACTTGCAGGCACTCTCCAACACATACACACGCACACACATTCACTCATAGACGCGTCTAAAGGAAATAGCAGCCATGAGTTCGGTAACGTTACTTATTGAAATTTCAAAAATTAATGTTACAAAAAAAATTAACTTATTTTGATCTTTAAAATTTTTAGCAGTATTCCAATGTGGAGAATCTTTCGCCCCAGACCATCAGGCAGGTTATGAGGGAACTTCAGGAAATGGAGAATTCACCACCGGAGGGCATCAAAGTGGTAATCAACGAGAGCGATGTCACCGATATACAAGCTCTTATCGATGGTCCGGCTGGTACACCATATGCCATTGGAGTATTTCGTGTCAAATTGACACTGAGCAAAGATTTTCCGCAAACACCGCCAAAGGCATATTTCCTAACTAAAATATTCCATCCGAATGTCGCACCCAATGGCGAGATTTGTGTAAACACATTAAAAAAGGATTGGAAACCAGATTTGGGCATTAAACATATATTGCTTACCATCAAATGCCTACTTATTGTCCCAAATCCCGAATCGGCTCTCAATGAAGAGGCTGGAAAAATGTTGCTTGAGCGCTATGATGATTACTCGCAGAGAGCGCGCATGATGACAGAGATTCATGCCCAGGTGAGTACTCCAAAAGGAGATTTACCAATAACTGTTACATATTTTTCATCGTTTATGCGGCGCTTTGATCCTTATCAATAGTGCAACAATCGTGTAAACTTTCATGATTATTATTATTTGATTATCTTACTGATTATCAACTTTGATTGCTTTTGTTGCAGCCTGCCAAATGCGCCAGTGCCACCAGCGATGCCAAAGATGATGACGGACCCTCAACAAAGAAGCATGCGGGACTAGATAAGAAGCTGCAAGATAAAAAAAAAGAAAAGTTGCTTAAAGAGAAAAAACGCATGCTCAAGAGATTATGAGAGGCGTAAGGAGCAGGCAGTGCCAGAGTACGAATACCAGAAGGAGCAACAGCCAGCAGACGATGGACAGATATAAGTTAAGGGGTCGGAGACTTAAGGATTACATATTTAGCAGAAGAGCAGCGGAGCAAGGAGCAAGCGCGCTATGAAAATTTACACTGATCTGATAATAAACAAAAAACAAAAAGAATCGCAAAAGAAACAAACAAAAAAACATAAAATGCAAACCCAAGATTAAAGATGTAGACAATGAACCACTCCAAAGAAATGTGCATCCAGTTACCAATAAACAACAAAATATGAAACACATCGGTTGCCAGAGTCCAGAGTCTGAGAGCCGAGTTTAGTATAAAATAAACAAAAAACAAAACATAACAAAAAAAAATTACAAAATGCAAAACAAAAAAAAAACCGAAAAAAACTAAAATACAAAAACGGGAAGAAACGAAGGAAGGAAACAATGAGAAATCATCTCCTAATTAATTTATGTAGTTCTCTTTTTTTATTGTAACACTTATGAGCTATCTTAGCATAATTTATGTAATAAGTTGAAAAAGAAAACCCAAAAATCATTGTCGTATACATCCTTAATTTACATTATCCCTTCTTTCTCCCCTCTATATTTTATCCATCTGATTTATTAACAATGTAAGAAACATCACCAATCAATTAGATTTTTGCATCATCATAAATTTACACACAAACACGCAAACATACAATATACATGCATATATATATATATATAACTAAATAGTTATAGTATTTGTGTCTTATTTTTGATTCATCTATTCTAAAAACTGTCTTTTAAAATTGACCCGATTAGATTTAAGCCCAACAAATGAATAAGAGTAATGGAGAAATTTCAAAAAAAAAAAGGTCTGTCAAACTGATTGGATTAAATTTGCAGACATACCCTTACCCCTCCACCTCATTCGAATAATAATATTCATAATATTGAATGGAACTATTATTATATTTCATTTTTTTTTTTGAAAATTGTAAAAGAGAATTGCTGCACATTCTTGTAGAGCTTAAGTTATGTACTTATGTGTAAAATCAAGAAGCAGTCAAAATGCTGATAAGTACTGAGAGATGATATTGATAACGTAAATGAACGATGAATGGGACAAAAAATGATGATGATGATAATAAGCATGTAAGGCGATATCCAAAATTTTGATTTGAACAATTTCATCTATAAATCTCACTTTAATTCAATTCAATTATTATAATGTAGATTGGACACAAACACAAACATACACACTCAGCCAAAACACACCCACACAATACATCCCGAGTGGAGATATTGAAATAAAATTCAGCCATTTGAAAAACCAAGCGATAATTTAACAGCGGTTTCACTGTACCTACACTGAATGATTCATCTTTATATTCGTCTGGACGTTGCTAGTTATAGTGCCCTTCCATCAACTATATGTATATCTTGATCAGCATAAAAAAAATATATATATACATACATATGTATATGTATGAGTTCACATACCCAATTCTTCAGATGAAACGGAAATGTTGAATCACGCAGAGCACTCTCTATGGGATCATTCCAGATAAAAGTTAAATTTTGATAAAACTTAACGTTATTGTTAAGAATGTGGGTAGTACAAAGATCGTTATGTTATTGGAAAATCTCCAGAAACAAATCTTTAATTCAATTATGAATTTAAGAACGTACAAAAAAATAAGTGTCATTTTATGTCTAAAGATCTATCCACTACGATAATTTTAATCAATCTATTTTTTTTTTTTGAGGGGGGAGGAGAATTTTTTACTAATCATATGATACCAAATTAATGCAAAAATGCAATGGATTAAATTAAATGATTGGATTAAGTTGATTTTGCATTTATGTATATTTTATATACTTATTCTAGTTGGATTTGTTTTTCTCATTCTACTGTATTGGTGTAAATAACATATTTCTAATAAACGGAAACTCTACCAGATTGACGCCTACCAATACGGTCAACGGAATATTTAACTTTAGATATATTATATCTATGAATCGATATACATACATACAACATATATATGTACATACATATGTACATATGCCCTGACACGTAAAGCGTGCCCAAAACAAAAGGCATTTCCGAGTTGATTTGGTTTGATTAAAGCCGGAAGAGTCTATCTGTTGGTAGTTAGATTCTATTCTACGAAAATGTCATGAGACACATTCAAATACACACATACATATGTACATGCAAGGGGAAGTTAAATAGGTGTGGGCTGAGTGTACTCTCGCTCTTTCTCTCCCTATTTCTATCTCTCTCGCCGCCAACACTGTAAGCCCGGCCAACATTCCGAAGCGGCTAACCTAACCTTCATGCGACTTGTGGCTCTAAACGTAATATTGTCGCAGCTCAGACGATAGTTTGTATTGGGATTAAATCATATTAACATGATAATGAATCTGGAATACTCTGTAATCCATGTTACACAAAAGATTTCATTTGTATTATGATTATATAATATTATTTTGAGATTTTATTGCAATTTATATATGAGTTCCTATTGATGGATACATAAAATATTAAGAACACTAAAGTTCCTACTAAAGATTTTATTTCTTATTTAAAGGGAATTAACATTTCAATTAAGCTAGGTTTATTTTTTTTTCCAAATCGAAGACTATTGGTAATAAGCCCCAGCCGCAAGAACGTTTTTGGCCAAAACAACAAACAGCAAGGAGAGTTGCCCGCTCTCAGTTTGTTCGCTCAGACCAGACCAGAAAACCTGATGAGGCGTTTCATAGTCGCACAACCTCACCTTATACTGGCCAGGTCGGTTCGATTCAATATTCGGACTTGGCCGCCTCTCTCACTCTCGATCTCACTCTCTCTCCCTCTCTTCATCTCGCTCTCTCTCACGATTTCGCTTCATCGGCGCTTGAATGAATGCCCAAGTGGCTAGCAGATGGACCGCAAAAACAAAAAAAAAAAAAAAAACAAAAAGCTTGGCTCCAACTTGCAAATGGAAATATGTACGTTTAAACATGATGATGAAAGGGGCGTATAGCGGGGGTTGAGCGGCGCTTGGACTGAGGCTGAGCAGTGTGCGCGCGCGACAGCAGCAACAGCAAGCAGGTAGATCAGTTGTGAATCTGGCACAGACGGACGACAACAAACCATTTAAGCTTGGGCTTGCTCCAAACTCGCAAATCGCGACGATCGAACAAAAAAAAAAATCGAAAAATAATCCAACAAAAACGTTGGCGCGCCTCCTGCTCCTCCTGCTTCTCCTTCTCTTCCTTCTCGTTAATCGTTCGGTGTGTATTCATATGTGTGTGTGTGTGTGTGTCGATCGATGTCGTGAATATGAATCAAGTGAAGAAATTACTTACTATATCAAAACACGCCCTAGACACAACGACTAACTAAAAAAAAAAAGCCCAATCATTGATCAATAAATAAGTACAATCTGATACGCGAAGCTCAAAGGATCACATCTGTGAGGATTTAAGTGATCAATAATCACAATTTTCTCAACTGGCGATCATTTGCCGCGTGTTTTACAACGTTTGCGTTCACGATCATAAGTTCCATTTGAAATATTCGAAACATCTGTTTGCCCAGCTGCCAATTATTTGATGGATTGAGTTAACGTTAACGCATACTGATTGAAGTTCGATCTGTTTGCCTGTTTTTTTTTTCTTATATTTTTTTTTGCTGTGGCTTTCTGTGTCTGTGTGTGAGTGATCAAGTGTTGATGACCTTGCCTATGGCCGATCTTCAGTTTTCAGGAAAAAAATCTGTTTCCGATTTGGAAGTGAAGTTTTTATACATATATTTTTTTTTGTTTTTGTCGGTTATAGTAGGACACGCCCGTCCATCAATGGTATAAAAAAATATACATACATATATATGCACATACCTGTACTCTCAACGTGGGCTGTTCGATCAGTTGTGAATGTACATATATTGAAACTATATATAGTTTCGAATGGATCACACTATATGGTGACTCTTTCGGTTTGTTTGACTGTGTTGTTTGTGCTGTGTTTGTGGCTTTCATCGCGGTTGTACAATATTTGCATATGACCTACAGTAAAACAAAACTTTAATGAACACAAAACGCAATAAAAAAATAAAAATGACTTATTAACAAGGAATTGATCGAGCGAAATTAATTAATTTATTGAACAGATTGCATTCCATTGATCTAGGATATATGTAGATATATAAACTGACTTGATTTGCTTTTGTTCTAAGGGTCACTCAACTGAATGAACACATAATGTTCGTGTTGAATCGGATAAATGCAATGAATAAAGGCTATTAAATAATGTTGATTACAATTTCTTATATAAATGAAGTTTAGCTGTAGTATTGGGTATGACAAACTGTCAGTTTGACTCCATATGCCATATATAGTATGTACGACTATATGTTTGCCATACATACATATGTACATACATACACATATACAAAAACATACAGAGTAAAAAGATCACAATTCTATAATGTATGGATATATGTATACATATGTATGGCCATTGTGTGGGTTGTACGAAAAACTAAGTAAAGTCGCGCAAATAACTGGCTCATTTCGTCATTTCACAAACAGCCATCAATATTTGATATATACATATATGTAAATCGAAATCCAAATATACATACATGGATCGCCTTGACGCCGTTTGGTATGATCACATACACACACACGCACACATACACTCAGCAGAAAGATCGTTAAAAATCCTCCGATTTTATATTTATTTAAAATCGAGAAACATTTTGTTTTCGGTTTTTGTTTAAAATATCAATTTTGTTTGTTTTCTAATTTTGGTTTTTTGATTTCTTTTTACCGAGAACGCTTCACATTTCATTAACGGAACGGGGGCGGCGGTTAAAGTCAAATCATAGAAGGCGTTCATCGTTCATTCTCCATTCAAAAATCACTAAGAGAAACCAAAAAAAAAAAAAAAAAAACTAAAAAAAACATCAATGCTTGGCCATCAGGTTTTGAAAAGCCACCAAAAATGAAACGTAAACTCATTCTGACCAAATGCGTATCGTGAAAATATTTCGAGTGGGCAGTTAGTACGGCGCAACTACCAACAAGCAGTTCAAAAAATGCTTGAAAGAGCCTGAGAGTAATTAGTATCTTAATGGATCTAGTTGAAATAGATGCTTAACATATGTAAATATATTGAAGGGTTGTGTATTACAACTAACGCTATTATACCCAAAGCTGAGGTGCAACTTTTTCCGACTACACACTCAAAATTATATATAGTATATTTCGGATAAACTTAAACTAGTTCTGAGACTATTGTACTGCATATTCTGCATATTCTATTCTCCAGTAAAGAAAGACAGTTTAGCTTATAAACTAGTGTGTATAAAACGATAAACCTGAATTAAAAGTTATTTGGCTATACAATATCATTCAAAATCTATATACACATATAAATTATGTAGATAAAGACAAGTGTAATTGTTTGTTATTAATTAAACACTTTAGCAATAGAATAATACCAATTCACATCAAACAAAATAGGAATAAAATAACTGCAGCATTGTTTTAATAATAAACTCAATATTAAATACCCTTGCAGACGGAATAATAAATCAAATTAGATCCTATAAAGTACACTGTACTTTGTACAGTCAAACTTTAATCTAGTTATCTTTTATATAATGAAGTTTTTCGTGTAATGATTTAATTTTAAAGACAGGTTTCTCGTTCTATTTTCAATGTATATAATTTCTATTTTATGTAGTCGTCTGCTAATTCATTTTTTTTAATTACCTATATATAGAAGACATGTATATATATTCCACCGAATTTGGCTCAGATCATATAGCTTCCATAATAACAATCGGCACAAAGTAAAATTTCCACCTTTCCCTATTTTTTTCTGGAATAAAGTTAATTTTGTTGAAGATGTCACAGAAAAATGAGTGAAATAGTCCAAATATCTAACGTTATACGGTACGAAAGCTAACTTTCGGAATATTTATACAAAAATTTCATCAAATTATATTCGTTTAACAAATTATGTGCATTTTCTACTAAATACTTATTACGTTTTACGAAAATGGGAACAAAATGCCGGGTTGACTTTACAACTGACTTACCAATAGCAAAGGATTAAAAAATATTTTAAACGTTCGATTTTCAAAATTACTTTGGTCATGTTAAAAATCGATCATTGATATTCTATCAGACAATTAAGCAAAAGCTTTGTTTAGTAATGGGTAACCCTTAAAAAATAAAACATTTATTTCAAGTGCCATAAATTGATACCATTTAAAACGATTTTAATCGGCAAGGCGATTCATTTTACATAATTTTATATCAAACTTGATGACAGTTACAAAAGCCCGTTAGGCAGCACTGTGGCGCCCTCGTTGAAAGCTTTGCGAAGCGCAGCCAAAAAGTAGGCAATAACAGTGCGCATAGGATAATGCTAAATATTTGAATCAATTTGAATTACAGCAACAATAATTGAAAATTACACTTAGACCGAAAAATAACATTAAAATAAAAGAACAAAAAACCGAAACGAATTCAAAAATAATAAGTAAAAGCATCGCAGCCTCTGGTGGGCCAGGAGCCATCAGAAAGCCGCCATGGCTTTAAGCAAAACAACGATCAAATCCAAATCAAAACCTGGTGTCAAAGACGAGCAAAACGAACTGGTAAGTACCCACACATACACACACACACGTACATATACACACTGCCTTCTTCTCCATCATCGTACTCACAGCCAAACATCATACATACATACATACATATATGCCTCCCCACCACCCCATGACCATTCATTCAACACCAACATCACTTTGGTACGAATGTAAGTACAACAATGTACAATATACGACTTTGATGGCAGCGCGGTACATGAAGCGGGGAGCCCAAAAAAATACTGAAAACTGAAAAAACTTCAGGTGTAACAATCTAACGGTGCAGCGGCAGCGGCACCACCAGCAGTTAGAGCTTCAGCTTGTTGTACCGCCAAACGTCGCAGTTAGTCGTCGCCGCGCCATCGACCACGCCGCTTGCGCCAAGTCGCGATCGTCGGTACTTTTTTTTTTTTTTCAAAAAGCAACTTGCGAGTTTTCTTCTCCTGTTTTATTTATTTTTTTGATTATTTTTATTTTAGTGTGTGCTTAGTATTTTAATGTTGTTGCGCTTAATTAAATATTATTTAAACTATTGCATTTTGTTGTTTGTTTGTTTGCAAATGTTGATTGTCTAAATTGTGACAACGAGAACACGCACACACACAAACACACACACTTGCATATAGACAACATACATTCATAGAGAGATATGTAGGTCCGTTGCATGTGCAACTTTGCTCTAGCTTCAAGTGTCTCTTGTACGTGCAAAAAATTAATCATTAGCTTAACGTTTTGTTGTTACCGTTTCTTGGCTGTTGTTGTTGTTGTTGTTGTTGTTATTGGTGTCGTGACATTTGCTTGTTGCTTTTGTTGTTGTTGTGCTGAAAGTATACTTTTTTTCCATTTTGGCTATGTTACGTAATATTAATATTAATATTGTATATAGGATTTCAAATCAATTTCCAAAATATCAATTACCCCCCCAATCCTAAATCTGCCATCACTCAAACTTCTCCTGCTAGTAGTACACAGAGAGAAAAGTTTAAAATTTGCCATTTTCTAACTTATAATTCCGTTAATCTATACGATTTCAAAGTGTTAGAGGATCGAACTATCAAATTTAGTATAAGCACTAATCTCGTTATGTACAACAAGTTTCTGTTTAAATCCTTTTATGAAATATTCGAAATATTATTTATATTTACTAATATGGATATTAAATTTAAAAAATTATATATTAGAAATGCTTTATTTGCTAAATCTAAAAAAAAAAAATTTTAAATACAAGAGAAGTTGTAATCGGTCTGTTTAATTTAAACTTTTATTTTTTCTCTCAGTGTCTTTCGCTTCTTTTTCTCCCCCTTCTCCACCGAATAAAATATTTTCCCACCAATGGCAAAAATAAAAAAATCCAAAAAGCCATGAGAAAAAAAATACATTCATATAACAAATCATAGATTGCACATACAAAGTGGACACTGCCTGCCGGTGCAGGGGCAGCGGCAGGGACAGGAGGTGGGGTACGTGGCAGCACCCACTACTAGTCCAATGGTTGTTGTTTGTTACCTATGTGTGGCAGGCTTTTTGTAAAAAAAAAAAAAAAAACAAAAAAAAAGAGTTTTGCTATTTGAGTTGTTTATTTTGTTGTTAGTTTCATGTTGCTGCTGGTTGTTAGTTACTGTTGCTGCACTTATTGTTGTAATACAAAAAGTTATCTTTATGCTGACCATAACTAACAGTTTAGACCCAAATAATAAATGTAAAGTTCAAATATTCAATTTGTTACAAAATCCATACAAAGTTGCCAGATGAATTTTAATAACGTATAAAAGAAATATATGTTAAAAGAAATTTTACCATCTTTTTTGTCTGTTTTCCGTTTTAATAGATATATTATATAATTCTGTCAAATCTAACTACTTCATCACAAAATAAATAAAATTGAGTTTTATAACTGAGTGAAATCTAAAACAACCGATATCTGTTCTATATTGTTTATTCTCGTTGTTTATTCTCGAATTTTAAAGTTATTCCAATAAATGGAAAATTTTTTTTCTAACAACTATAATAAAAAATTTGGAAGGGTATAAAAACGTAGGCGTTTTTGTCTTTGTCTTTCTGTTTCCTGGCCTTTTCTCATCACAAATTACTTAGCATTTTTCCATCTTTTATTTCCAATACAAAAAAAAAAACAACTTTTGTTAGAAATTCTAGTTTTTATACCCATTTGAAGAAGTTAATTGATTTTTTAGATCAACTTCCTCTTTTTTGTTGCTTCTTCCTATGAGAAAGAAAGCTAAAGTAAAGAAGAAATATGGAGTAAAAAAAAAAAAACAAATAAAAACAAAACTTAAATGTAAAAGTCTCTAAACCAATCGTTTTCCCATGACACTTTAAATGTGGTTAAACAGGGTAAAAAATAAATGATGAGTTAAAAAAACAACTTAACTTAACAAAAAACTGCTTAGTTAAGAATGAGTTTTTATAATTGCATAGTAAAATATAAACCCATTGTCCTAAAATTAAGATTGTGGTTTATGTTTGATAAACCAAATACAAATTATTAAAGGTTTTAGAAATTCGACCGTAATTTACTCATCTTTCAATAATTGAAGTTTTTAAAAAATTATCCCATTTTTTTTTATGCTTTTTTAATTTTAAAAATTTCAAGTCAATCGACGTAAAAGCTCTGAAGTTACTTATTAGAAATTGCATAGTGGAAAGTTATAAGGGACCGTTTGGGAAAAGAATTTATTTAATATTAAATTTATTGGCTTTAATGTCTTTTAATTATAAAGATGTTTCACAGCAAACTATCTTTTTCAAAAGACGTTTTTTGCATATAATTAAAAAACTAAATGTTCTGTATTCATATTTTAACAAAAAATTCACTTAAAATTTTTTTTCAACACTAAAAAGTACCGTTAAAAATAATTTTATTTGTTCAACTTATTCTACAAAACTAATTGGTTTTTTAAGGTTCTTATTTGGAAAGGGAATGAATACCGTTAATACTTATTGATTCCCTTCCCCCTTTAATTGGCTAAATACTTGCATTTCTATTAAATTGAATTGAGGTAAGCTAATGGGGAAATCTTTCCATGTGACATTGTTGTTGTTCATTTTTCTATTGGCTATTTAGTATGTGTAAGGCATTGGGGGTGGGGCGGGACTACTAATTAATCGAATAAATCCAACTTTAAGCAAATACACTTAACATTTGCGAACAACAAAAACAACAATGCTGAGCTATTTAAAATTCTAGTTATATATGTATGTATATAGTTTTCCCTCGCCACCACTAGCCAAAATAGTTTTTCACAAATTGAAAGAAAAACTTAAGTTTTGTTGGTTTGGTTTTTCGTTTTTTTCTTCATTTTTTTTTTACTTGGTTTTCTTTATGGTCGTAGCAACAATTCAATGTCTTTGTATGGCCAAAAGGCGTGAATTAGCTGCAACAACAACAACAACCATCAATATAGCGAGTTAACGTGTTACGAGTTGGATAAAAGGGTAAGGTAAGGTGCAGGGGTATGAATCAGGAGGGGATTATAGATACGTATATGTCTCGTCGTCGACGACGTCGTTGACCAAGTGCGTGACTTGTGGGCACGGCCCCCGTCGTTAAATTTAAACGCCTTCTGGTTGCTGTTGTTGTTGTTGTTGTTGCTACTTTTGGGTCAAGTAAAAGGCAATGCAATTGTATTTTTTTTTTTTTTGGAGTTGTTGCTGTTGGATGTTGTTTATTTAGTTTTCTGGGAATTGTCAAAGTTTGCCAATTTGATTGAGAATGAGATTTTTTTATTGGGTGACTCATGGCTGATGGAGAACCACCTAACCACCGCCTTGCCATATGCCTTTCACCATAATTCATTTTATGGAATTTTTGCATATGCCATAATTGGCACTAACAGTAGCTTGTGCTTCTTCCTCTTCTACTACCTGCTAACCCCTTCTTCTTCATTTTCCTCTTTGTTGTTTTTGGTCAATCTTGATCAATATGTCCCCTATGGAATAGCCATTTCCATTTCGCGATGCCCATTACCATTTTTGCCATGTTTAAATAATTAAACCGGAAACAATTACAAAAATGGCCAAATTACTGCAACAACACACAATTAATGATTATGTCCGATGGCCGACACACTGACGCGCTGACGTCATTACCGATCAATGATTGTCATGAGAGACTGAGCCCGAGAGTCCAAGTCCGAGCTTTGCGTACAAATTGTATCCAAACCAAATCGATCAACCACAGCCGGCAACCGGCAAATAACAACAAATAACAACAACAATAACAATGGCGACAGTTCACAAAATTTATTGTACAACAACAAATGAGAAACAACAAAAAGATAAAAATAAAAATAAATAAAAAAATTAAACATTATCAATTCAAGAATCGTTTTTTCAACAAACCAACACAAATTAGTCTGGAGAAGATTCATTATTGTGTGAAAGCACAATATCTATTTGGGTTCCGGTTTCGATTCGATTATATAGGAATGGTTAAAGAATATAATTTGGATTGGATAGAATCTCCACAATTTCATCTCCCTTTTTTTTTTTGTTAATGGAATATTTTTATTAACAATATCATGGTGGAACATTATTAAATAGTAACCCTATTTAAAAGGTTAAGTCAAAACTCAATTTCAATAGGTTTATAAATCTAAATTCTCAAAGTTCCAAGACTATATAGATGGATCAATTAATTTAGAAGCTATAGAAAACTGTTTCATGTTAAAAATTTTAAGCTTTATAAATGTTTTTTAGATTTCACTTTAATATAGAAGATTTTTTGGAAATGTGATATTAAAGATTTTATCAAAAATTTTTACAGTTTATGAATTGAGAATGAAAAAAATTGGGACATGAACAGATTGTAAAATTAATTACATAGTTTAGAAAATGAGTTAGAAATTAATGTAAGAATGAAGTTCGAATTCAGATGAATTTCTGTAGAATTTGTTTACAACTAGTTATAGAACTTGCATAAAAACTTATATTGGAAAACCTATTCATGAAATTTTTGTGGGGACATTAATAGAGAGAACAATTGAGACTAGAAAATCTATAAAATATATAAATCAGACACGGATCCGATCAAAAAATCACAGATTATCCCCTCTAAAAAGATCATCCTGAACTAAATTTCTTTGTGTATATAATATTTCATGTTTCGTTTGTGTTAGAATCCAAAATTCTCTGGATGTCAAAAATATATAGGGTAAAAATTGTCGATAAACTTGAAAATAAAGTACTACATATGTATGTATTTTCCAAATTTTAAATTTTTAAATTTAAATTAAAATCTATTTGATTTTTTATTTCTCTTCCGAATTTATAATTTGTTTTATAAGTTATAAATTTATATTTATTTATTTACATTCTGTTCGGGGGTGCATATAAATATTTATGATGTCATTTAAAATTAGAAATCGGTAATAAAGTTTCAAATCAATTTAAGTCCAAAAATCGTAAAATGTATACATTATATGTATATATATAAAAGTGTATCGTCCAAAGTTAATTTAGTGGTAGATTTTCACAGATTGCCATAGATCAATAATGTCAAATGGATTTTCAATAGAAATGCCCGATTTAGGGTTTCCATATGATAAGATATTTCACTTTCCCAAAAAAAAAAAAAAAAGGAAAAACTCTAAACTCATTTTTTTTTTGTGGTTTTCTTTCTTATTTTGTGTTTGTTGTTGTTTCTGTTTGTTAGTTTTCTTTTTTGGTCACAGGCCAAATGCAAACAGAAAATAGGGAAACCTTTTGCTTGATTTTGGTTGGTCGTTTGCCTAAACTGCTGGCCTTTGGCCGCATTTTGACTCGGAGGCAGTTTTCAGTTTGTTTTCCATTTCACTGCGCCATGATAATAATGATGATCATGATGATGATGATGATGATGCCGAGGTATGCCTTGAACTATGCACGTTGCCCTTTTAGCATTTTTTTTTGTCTCGTCGCGAAGTGCATTTGTTTTTTTTATTTAATTTTTTTTTTTTTTTTGTTCGGACCCAGTTGTGTAATCCCATATAAGTTATGGCCAAGTGGTGGAGGTTGTTTGAAGGGGAGCAATTCTAGAGAATGGATGATGGGCCATCGTCATACATTTATGGGCCAGTTTCCATTTTTATGGGGTTACTACTCGCTCACTCATACGCGGCACATTCGCTGGATGAAGATAGAGCTGAGAAACTAGGTTAGCTGGAGAGTACCTGGAAAAGTACCTGGGATAGTTCGGATAGCTGGGGGCAACCGTTCTTTTTTTTCTATTTTTTTTTTTGCTTTACGGTTGGCGGGTTTTCTTCTCTTCTTTTTTTTTTTCAACGCCCCCATATTTTGTCCCAGGAACGAAAAGAAACTTTAAAAAAAAAAGAAAAAAAAAAAGAGAGACTTCAAATGCAAATTGAAATTTTCGCTTCGGATTCGGTACGCGCTTGAAGTTTTTGCCCCTTGGATTCGCCTCCATTTCGTTTGATTGGTCGCGTGTCGCTTGGAAATGTTTTGTGCGGTAAATGACTACCATCATCCGATCCGCTGCAGCGAAAGTGCAAATTCAAATCAACTAATTAGACTGAAGCTGGAGCTGGGCGAGGGGCAGATGTAGTCGACGCCGCCGATATCCAGATGATCGAATGGTGGTGATCCTCCTACTGTCGCCATGCACATGCAGCAGCCGCAGCAGCATCAGCAGTCACGCCCACCAATCAGCACTAGCACCAGCACCAGTACCAGTACCAACCACCGCCGACAGCATATGCAAATTATCCACCAACAGTCCCAGCACCAGTACCAGCACATCCAAACAACATGGCTGCTTCTCCAACAGAGATTCCTCATCCAACAGCAATGTGTCCTCTTCGGCTTCCACGGGTGATACGGCCATACCGGCCACTTATCTACGACAGCATTTGTACCGACAACAACAACAACAACAACAGCAACAACGAAAACAACAAGAACAAGAAAACCTTTCCGGAAGACCTAGTCATAATCATAGCTATCAGCCAACACTGCCACTGCCACGAGCATCCCCAACTGTCACAGGAATATGGCAATCGAAACAAGCACCACCAGCGAATGCTGTACCAAAACCACCGCGAATTCATGCAACACCAACAGCAACATTTGCCGATCCGTCTCCGTGCCCATCCTCGTATACGTCTCCGTGCCCATCCTCGTATACGTCTCCGATCATCTTTCGCATCTATACACAGTCTCTGCCACTGCCACCCGCCAACTATAATACTAATACCAATACAAATACCACCGCTTCCACTACCACAACCACCACCACCACTGACTATGTGCGTCACGTGACCCGCGTTAATTTCTACGACATTGATACTTCGCAGGTCGAATTCGAGCCCAAAGATGATGAGGAGAGCAACGAGGCAGCGGGAACCAATTGCGATACAGAAGCTATTACCAAAGAAGGTGAGTGAAACTAAACCCACAATTTCCAGATCTAAATAGTATGTCCGTTAGTTTTTGTATTATTGCCACATTTAGTAAAAAAGAAAACAAAATTAAATTAATTTAAAGAATATTTCATAGCTGATAGATAATATTCACCTAGATCAATTTACTAAGGTTAAGTGAAGGTTAAATTTTAGATCCAATCTTTATATGGCAAACAATATTATAATTGTCATTTAAAATAATTATAAGAGTGATAAACCTTTAGACCTTTAGGTGTATTATAACTAAATTGTATATAAATATATAGAATGATGGCATCAGAACCTGTTCTTCTAGGCTAATAAATAGATATATGTATGATTCCAACAATGAAATCATATTCATACACAGAGAGAAATTTATTTATCTTAATCTGCAGTTAGTGCTAATGAGAGCCATAAGAAATTATTATTGATACAAAACTAAAATCTATGAATAAAATCATAACCGATAAAAATAATCTTTCAATATTACAAGCAAACTGTTAAAACTTTCAGTTAACTTAATGTTTGTTTATTTTTTTTGTTTTAATTGCCAATATCAATTGATCATTAAAACAGTTTAACATTTGTTCAATGTTTTCTTTGGTTTATAGCTTTAAACAATTACATATATATTTCAATTAAAGTATCGACAAGAGAATAGTAATAGATGAAAAACGATTTTCAGCATTAAAAAGAAGTGTTCGTAAATCAATAACATTTAATTTAAATGATTATTTAAGCCCAGTTCAAGGCTGTTCCATTTTTAGCTATTCCCCTATGTAAAATGGAACGTTCCTCTAGCAAAAAGGAACGCCAGTTAAGCAAATTGATTTGAACTGAATTTTAGAATATTGATTCTTATTTTTTTTTTTTTTCATGTGTAGATCTTTAAAATTGAACAGGTTTTGAGATCTCTTTATAGATATTAACATTTTGAGAGTCGTCATTCGATTGCTCACCAAATGATTAAATGAAATTATTGCATAATTGCATTATTGAATAATGCTCAATTATCAATTTGTATGCAATTTGCATAGATATGGCACTCGATATTATTATTCATTTAAATGGAATGCAAGTGAATGAATCAGCGTGTTACTACACCGAAAGGATTCTTCCTTATTTAAAATGAATTGATGTTACGTATGAGAGGGGAAAGTGTGAATACTTTGGATTGGATAGTGATGAAAGTGGCATGTGGCATGTTGAAAGATGGGGGAAAAAGTTAGTGTTATGAATATGAATTACTTGCAAATTGCTCTGAAAAGTTATTTCTTTTTTCGTGTAATTTTCATATATATTCATATATGAAATTCCTTAGTACTTGGTACTTTCCCGCATCTCGAGTAAGAGAAGGAAATCATAGAAAGTTTTGATTTAATTATGTGATTAACATGGCATAAAGCTGCCCCAAGCTGGAGCACAAAAATGTACAAAAGAAATAAGTGTAAAAAAATTAGAAATAACAAGCAGCTACAAGGCATTCAACAAAAGCGAGAAAGACTCAAAATGCAAATGCATAAAGAAAAAAAAAAAAGAAAAAGGAGATATGGAGAAGATGGAGGCGGGGGTAATAACAAAAAAATAAAACTGAAAAAATTTTACAAGCTTAAAAATTTCCCACGTTAGCAAAATCATTAAAAATCAACTTCCAAGCCACGACAACGACGGGAGATTTGCAAATTGTTGCTGATCCCCATGCCACCCGGCCACACAGCAATCCGGATCACCACTACCCCCCTCTTGTACATATTGCCATCCTTTGTGCCTTCTTTTCAATATGTTATAATTGCCCTCTCTATTACTCATTTAGTCTCTGTTATGCTAGTTTGGAGATGGCGGCAACAAGTGCAACGAAAACCTTAAGTTGACAGAAGCTGTTAACATGGCCATAATTGATGCCACAATTAGCTCATGTTTGTGTGTCTCTGTTTGTGTGTGTGTGTGTATTTGTATGTTTGTGTGATGTAATGCAATCTCTTTGCATATCGATTGAGTAAATCGAACACTCAAGTGGCAATGCTGATGATGGTGGGCGTGGCACATACATAAATTAGCATTAACATCATCCAACCAGGGCCAAGTCATTACAAGCCAAGTCAGGCTAGGCCGATACGGACCGGGCCGGGCCGGGCCAATGTGCAATCGATCGAAGCAAACAATAAGAAATGAAAATGAAAACCAAACCGAGACCAAAACCATAGGGCCAAGTTAACTTGATCTGCTTCTATGCCATTGTCTTTATACCCTTGTACAAAATCTAGCTAATAATTGACAATTTATATTGCTTATATAATAATTAAAACTCCAAAGATTTAAAATTTAAATCATAGAACAACTTTTAAATATGATAAAACTTTGGGAACAATTGAACCTCTGGTAATTAATTAACTAACTATTGTTAAATTAAAATCTTAGAATCAAGACTTGATCAGAACAGCAATTATAATTTAAAAAATGTTTACCAAAACTAATTATGGTTAATTTAAAAGAAAGTTTTTATTTTAAAAATGGAATTTCTATATAACTCAGTTAAAAAACAATTAACAAAAAAGTTATCACAAACTTGGCCCACATAATAAAAATATAATTGCTATAAAGTTTATTGTTAGATACCTAAACTCTGATCAACAAATATATACATATGTAGGTATTTAGTACAATTTAAATATATACTTTCTTTCTCAATGTTGCAAGGTTAATGACTATAGTTGGTATACCTTTGCTTTTTGGCAAGTGTATAACGAGAATGTGAAATTGCAACGATCTACATTGATACTCTTCTCCCTTCATTTGTATTTTAGCCGTTTTGTGCCGTTTGCTTATTTAATTATTGCTGCCGTTTTTGTTGTTGTTATTGTTATTTATGAAGTGCTTGGCTGATCTAGGCAATTGCAACAATGCGGATACATACATATACATACATATATGCACAAATGATAAAGATAAACAGTCAGTCTCTTGGCCAAGTCAATAAGTGACTACATATGTAAGTACATATGTACATACCTACATACATACATATGCATATATTGTGCAACAATAGATCACTGATGTAGGTAGTTGCAAGAGGGAGGGGGATTACAGTGCAGCAACTTGTGTATAGAACCATTTTGAAAAACAATTAATGCAAAATAGTGGAAAGTATTCAAATTATCAATTTATTAACTATGAGAATAAATTGATTTTATTAATTAGCATTGTATATAGTTTCCCCAATTAAATCCAATTTCGTCCTTGAAATTGAAAATGGTTTAAAAAATAAAGTTACTAAAGAACGTTATTGAATAAAGTCTTTACTTGATAATACAAATTGTAATCCAAATTTCAAGATTCTGAACTGAAGAATGTTTTTAGCCCTTTTACACAATATGATAATTTGTTAATTAATTTGAGGTAATACTGTAGCTACTGTAGTTCGATTGCGGACTGCCCAACGGACTGCTGCAATTGCAGCCTCATTTTTTTTTTTTTTTTAGGTAGAGCAAAGTGGCGGATGCCAGACGATGACGACGACGTCTGCGTCTCGTATCGCAAACTGCTAATGCAGATAGATTATGTAAGCGACCTTTAATGGTCCAGCGATTTCAATGCAGTCGGAGTTAAAGCACCCAGACTTGGAGTCAGACTCCGTCTCCCGTCTCTAACTTGGCTCTCTGTGTGTCTATCTCTGACACTAGAGTGAGGTCTGGTCTGGTTCGTTTTCATTCAGCTTCAGCTGCAGTTTTTTTTTAGCGTATAAAAAAATAAAAAATCTCTGCAAAACGCTTAGCCAGTTGTCGGATGTCCGTGTGCTTGCAGGTTGCCCAACACACACACACAGAAACACAACAAATACAGTTAGGAGTGAGACTGAGAGTAGACTAAGACCAAGTTGGACTTTGGTTACGTAATTGGGCGATCGCTGAAGCGCTTCGTTTCTTATATCTTTTTCCTACTTCTTTTTCATTTGCTTTAAGTGGTTTACAGCATGCAAATGAGTATTTTGCCCAAGATCTCATCTCGGGCCAAATGGAAAAGTAAATGAAAGGAAAGGAATTGGTTATTGCGTAATGCATATCCTTTTCGTTTCGATTGATTCCCAAATAGTCCAGCCTTGACTTTGGGCTTGATTCGTAAAGCTTTTACTAAAATTTTAACTGTGTTTATCGTTGTTTTCCGTTATATTTGTAGTCAACTTTTAGGCGAGACTTAAAAGTTACTTAAGCTTTGTGTGAGCTTTTAATCCAAGTACTTTATTTGATATTTTGCAGAGGAATGGATCACGAAGCGAAAAACAGAGCTTACAACAACCAGACAGATTGAGACCCGAGTAAAGCGACAAGTGAAGCTACAAGATGGCAAGGTCATCGAGGATACTGGTCCCATTGTGTCCACTAATACAACCGAAGACACCGACAAACAGGAGACAGAGACAACGGAGGTAAACTTTTAAACGATTTCAGCTGACATTCAATTTTGATCAACATTATCCTTCGTCCGTAGAAACGTGATCTAGGTCTGCCGGATGATTTGAATGGGAATGCCCAACTTATTGATGTGGCGGCCATAGAAGCCGGTGCCGTTAATGAACAACAGTTGGCCCAATTACAGGAGGCCTTTGGTCCGCCCAGTGGTCCTGGTGGCCCAGGTCAGGGAAAGCTGGTCAAACGCATGGTACCACGACCAGTTGACGGTCTGGTGCGTCAGGTCGATGATAAGCGTGTCATTTCGCATGAGGAAATCAAGGACTATCATGAAACGGAAGATGTTAAGCATTTGGGTGACTGTACCGATGAGGTAAGTTTATGTTATCAAAATCAATTATATCAAAATCAATTTTATTAGAGATTCTAAACCTAAAAGGATGTCGAATGACAGGTCCTTTGACACAGTTTGCGGATTCTTTAAATTTTATTATAATTTTATATTTTATTTAAACAACCCATTTTTTTTTTTTTTTGATTAAATGATTTAAATTTGCTTCCAAAAGGATAAATGATACTAATCTTATTATATTACAAAACTAAAAGAAATGTTGAAAAAATCCTTTTTGCGGAAAGAAAATTTGAAAAGTCTGATACCCAAACAAAATTGAGTAGGTAACTTGTTGAGGAACTCACCTCAGTTGAAACTTTGTAGGATACATATTCATACATACATACATACATATGTATGTATGTACATACATACATATATCCCTATACATCCAAAAGTAATTCTGTGGACTTTGTTGTTGTTGCTCTCAGCTATCCTCTAACAAAAGCAGAAGAGCGAACCACAGAAAGACTTAAGACTAAAGCCAGACCGGTTGCAAGAGACAACAGACAAGACAGCGACTGAAGACAGGGCCGGTTCACGCTGTTGAAAACAATATTGTAGGGGGGGTCTACCCCCTCCAACTCCATGGCCATCTTCACAGAGTAATGTAATATGAGAAAGGAGTTGTTGCCGAGTTGAGTGAGAAATAAATTGCCACAAATAACTGAAAATCAATTCGGCGTGAAAAGCAACAATGGCAACATCGCCCGCCACTGGACGCACAAAGTTGTTTGGTTTTTGTTTGTGTTGTTGTTGCGCTGGTGTTGCTTTTTAAGCTCATTCGAAAGTTATTGGAGCTGTGGAGCGGCTGGCTGCATCCTAAGCTGAAGCCAAGATCAGTCGCCGCTGAGCGAGCGCCGAGAAGACAACTACAACTCGTTTTCAAATTGCTATATTGTTGTTTTTGCATACGCGTTACCGTTTTGTTCGCATTGCCGTTTGCCGTTGTTATTGTATTGCTGGTGTTGTTGCTGTTGATGTTGCCGTTGTTATAGCTGCTGCTGCTGCTGATGTTGTTGGTGTTCGTTCTTCTTGTTGTTATTATTGTTGTTATCGCGTAATCATTGGCAAAAGCACAAAAACAATCGTAATCGAATCACGGTTATCGTTTGCCATTATAAAACACACTTAGATACAAACATACATACACACATATATACAAGCATATATACTTACATATGATTATGGATAGGAAAAGCCTTGATTTATTGGCTGTGTTTCTGTGTTGTTAGTTGGTTTTTTTTTCTTTTTACTTTTTTTTTTTTTATTTTTTTGTTATTGCGTTAATTTGATTTCGCGCTTTGAGCTGTGATTTAGTTTCGTTCTCTGTTCGGTTTCGGTGTTTAAACATTTCGTTCGGTAAATAAATCATTCGATCATTCAAAAGTTTGCTCCTTAAAAAGTTAAGCAGCCATTAAGGATCCATTTCCATTAAGTGAGTAAAATTCTCTTAAAAATTATACCGGAAAAGTGGCTGAATATAAAACAATTCTATATAAATAGAACATTTAAATTAAAAGCTTGAATATTATATATATAAAGCTGTTTTTATGATACATACATATATAGATATGATATAATTCGTATGCAAATTAATCAAAACATGAAACAGTTTGTTAAAGACCTTTGAATTTGTATAGACATTACCGTTATTTCAATGATTTACGTTAAAAAGAATTTAAATTTGTATACATATTGAAGTGCAGAATTCTTCTTCTAAAACCGTTTCGATGCAAATATTGTTCTTTAAAAGACTTAAATATACCTATGGGAGATAATTTCATTGTTGTTATAGGATAAAACTCACTTAGTTATTAATATTAAACTTGGCAAATACTTAATTCTTGTAGGGTTAACAAGGCATACACACACACAGCTTACTTACCTTACCCCACACATAAAGAGTGAGTGAGAGAGGAAGATAGAGAGAGAGAGAGAGACAAACTTGGGCACTCTCCCAGTTTACGTAGTATATAGGCAGCTGCTGGCCCCCAAAGACCTGTTCTGAGCCCAGTTTAATCAATAGCCGCTGCTTGGGTTTGGGTTGCTGTTTCTGTTGCTGCTGCTGCTGCTTGGCTTGCTCCTTGGTTTTGGATTCTAGGCGTGTCTGAAGCAGGTCCATGAACCTAGCTCACACACAGATATACACAAACATAGAAAAGAAGTGCTTAGTAGCATGTACATACATACATATATACATACATACATACATACATATGTACGTACATACATACTTAGGGGGTGGTAAAGTGAGGTGAGGTTTAGGTTAGGGGGCACATTAATTTTGTCTATGCCACATTCAAAGAAATTTTGTAGAAAGAGAACGACCACAAAAAGTGTTTGGAATTCGAATTTAAATTTGGTACTTCTCGCATTTGCTCACTGCATAAGTGTGTGTATGCCTATGTGTGTGTGTGTGTGTGTGTGTACTGTGAGGTTGAGTGGGAAACTTGTTTCGTCGTCTAGGTGCAGGTAGTGGCAAAGGCAAAGGCAGAAGTAGAGGCAGAGGTAGAGGTGCCCACATGGTTTAAATAAAGCCACATGCTTAAGTCTAATCAGCAAATGCCAATCAGTTACTGGGTCTATCTGGGGGTCCAGAGCTCCACGCAACGGAAACGAAAACCCAACTAATAGAAACGAGGTCTGGACTCACAACGGGGCGTTATTGTATGCCGCCCAAAAAGATCTCTCATCCTACCCTAGATACTCTAACTTTAATAACTCCAATAAATGGTACTTCGTCTGTCATCTTCATCCATCTCCACAATTTCTATCATCTTTATATCTATTATGGCGTTGGCGTTCCCCTAACTCAATTACAATAATAATAATCATAATAATAATCGATCGAGACCTGCGAGAGCTCTAAGAGGTTGAGCAACTCCCAAGGCAAACTGGTCGCTTGGGCTTAACAAAAAGTTAAGAAAACCCAAAATGCAACACCACCGTCACCGCCACCGCCACCACAATCACTACCACACCACCACCCGCTGCTGGACAGTAACATTTGCTCATTTCTCTTTTTGTTGCGATTTTATTATGGATTTCTTTTTTTATTTTGTTTTATTTTTTTTTTTTTTATTTTCTGTTTTTGTTTTTGGCCACTTGGCATGCCAGCAGCGGTAGGCAACATTTGAATACTTGAATGCGATTTACCAAGCGATGGCCGTTGGCCATGTTGGCTGTTGACTGTTGGCTATTGGCCAGACCAGTAGAAGTACCTACACGAAAGTACCTACACATACTTCACTTTGGCATTCCATATTCAGTTTTAAGCCAAGGCAATGAGCGAATCATGCGAGCAGAGATAAATCAAAACATGACATCAAAATGTTGATTTGATCGTTATTTTTCTTGGCTTTTCTCTTTCAGTTTATTTTTACCTTCGCACTCATTGTACCCTTGATCAAAATCCTAACGAAAGCATTCTCGACATTACTCAAGTACATACTTAAGTAATTAAACTTAAATTTACAGCATTTTTTTTCAAATCACTCAAAGTATGTTAATCACATAAAAAAAAAAACTGTCGTCTAATTGTCTGATTGTGAATTATCTTTATTTTTTTTTAAGAACAATCATTTTAATATTACTCAAGAACAGCAGTTTTAAAGAGAATGTATTAAAATTATTACCAAAAGTGCATTTCCCTAAGTGTAATTTCTTTGGGAGTGTCCCAATAATCATTTAAAATTATCTAAATAATGTTATGTCTATCAAAAGTAATCAAAAGTATAAAAAGAGGTAATTTTCATAACCTTTTCATACTATAATAAAATTGATCAAAAGTTTTTGTTCGATTTACTTTTTGAACGATTCGTCTAACACGAATATTCCACTTGCTAACCAATTCGATCACGGGAAGGTATGTAATACAGACGGCTTTTTGACCAATGTCAACTCTCTTGATCAAAAATTTCAACTCTGCCTATGGCTCTTTGTCACTCACTCTTTCCCTCTCTCTACCTCTATCTACCTATCTATCTCTTCTTCATTATTTCTCGCTCCATCATCATAAAACCTTCAACTCTGCGTCATCGTCAACGTCATCACAATATTAATCATTGATCTTTAAATGGCGCCAACTCCAACGTCAAAAACTGTTTTTACACCGCTTCCCCGCATCACTTGGCTGATCCAATGATTGATCAGCAGAGGCATACAAACATATAAACAGAAATCGGAAAAAAAAGCATCTACATATGTATATGTAAATATAGTTAACGAATTCATGTCCATCGATCAGATTGGCTCGCTCAATGAAAACGAGCAACAAATCTTTTGGCCAATTGCCCAGAGGACCCAAAAAGAGATAAATTCAGAGATGACGATGAAGATGAAGATAGCTTGTGGGGATATCTACATTGTTGTTGTTGTTGCTATTATTGTTGTTGTCGGCATTCAAGTTTCAAACAGCACAAAAAAAAAAACAGAAAAACAAAGAAGAAAAAAAAAAACACTTTCTACGCGCGATACCGTTAAACAAGGTCGACGACAACAGAAGCGATGATGATGACTATGACGAAGACTACGGCAACGTTGACGGTGACAGCGACAGCGACGTCGATGCCGACAGCAAAGTAAACGTGGACGTGTTTTGTTGCAGTGCAAATCTTCAGGAGATGTTTGGATGAGTCGGTAGAGTGGTCAGCCAGGCATGCCAAGCAGCAGTAGCTATAGCAGCAGCACCCTAAGCATTGCGACCTTGAGATGTCTATTCTTTAATTTTTTTTGTTTTTTTTTTGCATTCTGGTACCGTTAACTCAATGACGTTCCCCTTCAAGTAACTGGAATTTTGAATTTGAATTGAAGTGTTTGCGTATCTGTATGTGTCTGGTCTTGCTCTGAATACGAATAGAGTTAGGAGAGACTGTTGGGCAAATAAAGGGAGTGGAAACGGGAGCCAGGCATTGCAATGTGCAGTCACTGCATCAAGCTATGTGATGCAAGCATCTTTTAGGGAAGTCGGAGTACAATTACTAAACTACCTTCTGTCTACTTCTTCAATTGCAGACCTATGTGAACGCTGTACGCGACGGTGTTGAGGATCTTGAGGCCGTACTCTGCTCACCGGAAAGCCAGCGCGCTTTGGTACCACTTGGCCCCAAAGTGATTGCCAATCATAGTAAATCGAGAAAAACTATCGATTCGGAGGACACGCAAAAACGTTGTTTAGCTCAAGAAGATGGTACACTGGTAACCGAAAAAAAACAGACTACCGAACACGAGCTCATTGTTGACGACGATCTGCCTGACGAAGGGAATGCACTGGTGGGTGAACAGGTGACCACTACGGCATCCAATCAACGATATTTCAAACAGCGTGACGAGCAGCATGTGGATGTGCTAGCCAACGGCAAGCTGGTATCCACCGAAATGCGTTACGCTGCAGAGACAACGCAAATGGATAAGGACGGTGGCGATCTGGAGCGGCCCGGTGATTGGGATAGCTTGTCGGCACGGATGCGGAAGCTGCGACGCTCTCAACAACAGCAGCAGAAGGGTTGGTTAAATCATATCTTGGGGGATTAGATTCACTTCCTAATGTTCACTCTTTGTTTTGACTTTGCAGAGGTGGCCCTGCTGGCCGATCGAAAAGATGCCCTGACCAAGAGGCCCCTTGACTTTGATTGTGAGGAGGAGACACGCAAGGGAGAGACTATGAAATGGTTGGAATCCCATTTCGGTAGTGAGTCCACTGCATCAAATGATTCGCGAGACGATGTCGAGGCCGAAGCTGAGGTGGAGCCCACCAAAAAGAGTTATTTCAATGTGACGATCAAGTCGCAGAGTCAGCCCAATTATGTAGCCAGTCAACAGCAGCCGCATCATCATCCACAGACCTTGCCGCGCAGTGCAGAGAGGGAGAGAGATCGAGAGCGAGAGAGAATTCCCCCCTTGGCGACAGCTTCCACGCTGGAACGTAAACCTCCATCTTCGGGTGGGGGAACTGGAGCTGCACCGCCAGGACGCTCAAAATATTTTCAAGGCATATCCAATTGGTCGGAGCGCAAGGAGATCGGAGCATCAACGGCTAACCACTTCTCCTCGCAAGCCTTTCGTGAGGACCTTCAGGAGACTGTCCGTCGCAATGGTCTTAAGAACAAGAATAAGCCAAGTGGAGGCCCTAGTTCCGGGCCAATAAAAGCTACCGTTGGAGCCAATAATCACGAAGGACTGGTTAAGGATAACTATGTAAGTCGTGAGGACATATTACAGCAAAAACGACAGAGCCTGTCCTCACAATTTCTGGCCCGATCAATGCGTGGTTCACGCGATGCACTCGATGACCTAGAGGCCATACCAGGACCTGGTCCGGGACCAAATCAAACCCGTCCATCTGAAGAAGCTTCCCACAAGAGATCGGTTTATCGTCAGAACATCAACAATAACAACACTCATATTAACGGTAATGGACAAACGTTAATCAATGGAGTTGGAGTTGGGGTTGTTCAGACAAATGGGCTCAGAGGTAAAAGCTACGAGCCCTCACCTCCGCCACCTCCGCCATCTGCTGCCTTGGAGTACTCCAGTGGCAGCAACAACAGACCCACAGTTCCACAGCGTCGACGTGCCATTGAAAAGAAGCTCGGCGAACAAAGTAGTACCCATGTCCATACTCATGCAGCCCCAAGGACTGCAACGGGTCATGTGCCTGCCACATCGGTGAGTCAATTAGAGCCACCGCCGGATTACTCGCCGCCACCACGTAGCCGAAGTCGTTCTTCATCACCACAGGTGGACTACCTGATGACAAGACCGCCGCCCTCTTCCTCACGAGAAATGCCACCTAGCTCGACCATGACGCTCAGTCGAAAGCAGCAACAGCGTACTCGATTTGCTCCAACCTCTAGCTACCCCCCAGTCTCCAATACGGGTACCTTACGTCCGGGTAACGGTACTACATCCGCCTCCACCTCCAATCTGTCGGCATTAAGTGGGAGCAAGCCCAGTCGCATGGGTCAGGTCATTGGTAACTCATTACGAAAGTTGGTGAGTAAGATACGTTCAGCCAGCGCCGAAAGGAAATTTCGTATGAAGTCAGCTTCAAATAAATCACGGGAACAGTCGCCTAGTCCAGGAAATCAAGGGAATCAGGTTGGTGGCGATATTGGCGTACCCGGAAGTGGAATGACAACTTATCAGCAATATAATGTGATTGATGGTCATATTGGTAGCGGGCCACGACACAGCAGCAATGACTCGGAGGACTCAACGAGCGACAATCAACGGCGCAAGGAAAGAGAACGGGAACGTCAACCCCTCAAGCCAGAATCTCAAGGATCGGGACGTCAGAATTTCAAGCGAGCCGAATCAGCTGATCCACAACTGCAGTTGAGTCCACGGCAACGGTATTATCTGGGTGAGGATCCTTATTCTAGTTCACTTTACGGCAAGGAGAATATCTACGAACGTCGTCCGCGTCAACGATACGAACAAAGAGAAGAACAGCGAGAGGATGACTATTATGAGACATCGCGGGGACCAGCACCGCCGCCAGTGACCAGCAGTCATACGCTTGGACGCTATCAGAAGCACGGCCAACGTTTCAGTGGATCCACTCCCAATCTTAACCTGCATCAGGACTATCGTTCGGCACAGACATTGCCACGAAAGTTGCACGAACAACGAAAACAGCCGCTGCCACCACCAACAAACCGAACCAATACCAATCCGACCGCCACAAGCACAACCTATGTGACATCGTCACCAGCTCCCGGCTCAATGGCTGGACCACGTTCAGTTGGCGTATCATCAATACCCCAGGGTCCGGCCAAACCAGCTCGCACTTATGCCAAGGTGTTAAATCGTAGCAAAAGCTTCAATGTACACGGCATGAATGGCGGTAATGATCCTAGTCCCATTTACATCGAAAAGCTAACCAGAAACAATTATCCAAGTAATGGCTATCAGCCTAGACCAGAGCCCACACCGGGTCTGGCGCAATCATCAGCATACAAGTCCCAGCCGCATCTCTATTCCAGCGGCAAGGATAACTCATTAAAAAGCGGCCTCAAGAGTCCATCGATTGTCAATCTGATTAGTCGCAGTCAAAAGGATTTGACCAAGATCGCTGGCAACGAGGAGGACAATGATGATTCATCGCTGCCATATCATCCGCACGAAGATAAGAAGCAACTGTATTTGCGGGGCTTGCATCAGCAGGCACCCGATCTCTATCGAGTTTTGCATGGGCATGAGGATGATCAGTATGGCAGGACACCAGCTCCAACTAAATACCCGCTGCAGCCAAAGTATTCATTAGATTCTCGTTCACCGCCACCAGTGGAACTCAATAAGGATACAGCCAGCATTGTGCGACGCAGCAGTGAGGTGGATTCCAAGCGCCTAATCTATGGCGATGAGCCCGTGCATCATCATCCGCAATTACAGCATCATTTACAGCATTCCCAGCAGCAGCAGCATCATCAGCACCAACATCTTCATCATCAGCATCTGCGTCGTGGCTCGGGAGCCACCATTATTGAGTTGCGTAATCGCAAGTGATTCGTCGTGATTTGCTCTATCTCGTTTCTTCCTTTCTTATTATTATTATTATTTTTTTTTTTGAAATTTTTGAGTCGACGATTATCTGCTGTCAATATCAAATGTATACATATATAGATATATATAATTACAAATATATATATGTGGCAAGCTCTCGGGCCCGGCTTTAATTTCATTTGACAAGCAGCAAATAAAAATGAAAAGCCAAGAAGGAATCGGAATCGATGACGAGTTACCACTTGAGTCTTTTTTGAACCGGAACCCAATTCAATTGAGTCTACATCGCCCTATCCTTCCCGTTCCCGTTACCTTTACATATAATCTATAAAATCTGAATTAATGCAATACTTTTTTGTACTTTTTTTTTAATATTCTTAACTCTTGTTGTATAGATATCAAGTTAAATGGATAAACTAACTAAACTTAATAACTAATATTAATTTTTTATATATATATATATATACATACTTATACGATTGTACAATTTTTGATTAATAAACAAATTCCAATTAAAAATAAAGTGCCAAAATTATTACATTCATATATAAGCCTTTCGGCATTCGTTAAAAGTGTTTTCTAGCGGGCTAATTGCCTATCAAATATTATTGAAATTTCTTTTGCTGGATCTGACTTAATAAAATGAATACAATTTGGAAATATAATAAGAAATGGTTAAGACAATAATCTTCTAGCAAAACAGACAAAAACAGATTATGTTAAATGGCCAAAGGATTGGCTAAAATTGTCTGTATTACTCAGAAACTCAATTTAATATAATGTTTATTCCTAAATGTGTTAAATTAATTAGAAAATGCTAAAATAAACTTTGAACTGTATTTAATTCGTTGTTTGTACCCAAAACGAAGCGTCAAGTTGCTTCAGTTTTATAATTTACCATTTTCCGATTTCGAGAAGAGAAGTTTGGGCCAAAAATAAGTTTGGAAGATTTTAATATCAATTTAATAAGCATCTTTAAAAACGATTGAATCAATTACTTTAATTCAATGTCGAGTCGGTGCACGAGACATATGTATGTTATATGTCGATATAATGAACTTATTTCCATATATTAGATATATTAATCATTTTGAATGGATTTTTAAGCTTTCATCCTAAAATTATGCTAAATAATTCATTCGATAACGTCTCCCTAATCTATTGTCGAAATAAGATTATTTCTAAACATTTCAACTTAATTTTGCATTTTCATTTGCAATAATTACATTTGACTAAAGAAATAAGGTGAGGCAAATTGTAATTTGCAAAAGTCCAAATCAGTCTAGTATATATATAGGGAACGTAAAAACTTGTTAAGTGATATTCGCAACAGGTCAAGAATGATAATAAAGTTAATGAGACTATTAGGAACGAAAAAAAAATCATATTTACATGAAACTTTGTTTACACTTTCGAATGGATGTTTAATAAAGAATAAATGATTTGATTAAATTTAATTACAGTATCTTATTTAAGAGGGAGATTTCGATCATTTAAATTAAAGACAAGAGTCGTAATACATCCCGTTTACTATATATATGAATAAAAAAATATAATGCATCGGCTTAGTGTATTCAGTAATTTATATTATATATATAATTATATATGTAGGTTGTTTTACGGAACAACTAGCGTTCTAAGTACAATTCGACTTAACAGTTGCTTAACACAGCTTTAGGTGGTCGAATTAAGTTGTCAACATGTTCCGACAAATTGTGATCAGCTTGTCAGTTTTGGTTCTATTAGACCCAATGGGATCCTGTTCTCTAATCGACGATATATTGGCTGAAATTCCCAAGGATGCTACCAATATGTCTATACCGCTTACACCATGCGAAAAGCAGTTAACTCAGCTTATTAAAGCTGCAGACATGCAACAATCCTGGGCATTGAAGGGTATGTTATTTTGATTGAAGAGCAAACACGATAGTTATATTACCCCAATTTTTGGGATCCGGATCAGCTCTCGACGCTTCGCCTGGGGACCTGAGCAACTTTATGATGGGGCAAAACCACTGGCTGGGCAATGCGGATACTTGTCGGGCTGTGAACTCACCCGTCCTAATAGATTTTACCGATCAGCAAAATTTACTTCTAAGGGAGACTGCACCGTTTGATTTTGAGTATCATGTGGCCTACATACAGGAAAATTCGCCTTGGCGGTTGATTGCCAAACCTGTAAAACATCGTATGCTACATATAGGCCTATGCTTACCCAAAATTTGCAACATTCAACAAGTGGAAGAGCTACTTCATAATTCCTTGGCACGTGGTGAAACCTGGCAAAGGTTCCAAATGGAGCCCAAGCTCGTGTACGCTAAAAAACCAAAATTGAACCAGGATTTCTTTCAAAGTGGAATATGGAAACTATTTTTAGTGATTGTGGGATTAAATGGTATTTTATCAATAGTGCCCACTATGGGATTTGCTGAAAAAAATCGTGTGCTACAGTCTTTCAATGTCGTCACTAATTGGCAGCGCCTTTTCGAAGAGCCAAAACCGGATAAGGAGAACACCATGATCAATGGCCTCCGTTTGTTCGGTGCCTTTGCTCTCCTGGCAATGCATGTGATTTGGTTTAAATACTTTTCGGTGGATACCTCCCTTGCAATGAGCGAAAAGTTGGTCAGTATGGCTATGAGGCACACTTACTGGATCTATGCAATGGAGATTTTCTTCGCCATCAGGTTCGTAGCATTGAAGACCACATATTCTCGATTAATTTCAAATTCACTGTTTTTTATTCCAGTGGCTTTTTAACTGTAACCAATTTCCTAGGTAATGAGAAACAGTTGAAAAGTATTAGCCAGAATAGCCTAATCGACAACATTTTAAGCTTTATCCGTCAAATATTACATCGCTATCTTCGTCTAATGCCTCTTCAAATTGTGATACTGGTGATAGCGACATTATTGACTACATATCTGAGACAGGTCTCCGTTTTCCATATCAATGAACCTTTGGATGAAGTATGCACTAAATATTGGTGGCGCAATGCACTATTCATTCAAAATCTATTTCCTCTGAGTGAACTGTGTGCCAATTGGACTTGGTCGCTGGGCTGTGACATGCAGTTCTATGTCGTTTCATTGTTACTTCTCTATATACACACAAGACATCCCAAATTGATCCGTTCTTTATTCTGGATTTTAGTTATATTGAATATAATCTTAACTTGGTTACCGATGCGACATGTAAAGAATAATTTCGATAACTTCTTTGAATCCAACGGTTCGTTTTATCTCAGTCCATTGGTACGTTATTTTGGCTATGCTGTAGGTTGTCTCTATGGCTACTGGTATTCCTACCAAAAGCCTATGTCACCCTATCATTATGTATTCAAGAGTGTTTGGTCGAAGCTAGCTCTGGTTAGCGTTATTGTGACACTGCTCATTCAGATATATTACAAAGATTTACCATCGACTAACATTTTAGTCTTGACAATGATATTTTTACGTCTTTTATTGACTGCAATAACTGGACAAATCATTTTAGCTAACTATAAACCCGATTGGGCAAAGTCCTGGAATTGGTTGCTCTGCCTGTTTAGGGCCAAATTTGTTCAAAAAGCCAGTCGGGTGACTTATGCCATCTATTTGCTTAATCCTGTTGTCATTATCAGCTGTTACTATTTGCAGAGCCAAAGCTTGGAACCGGACCTTTCCACAATTGTAATACAAATGCAGTCGCCTAAATAGGCATTTAACTAAAATATTTTCTATTTTACAGATTCTTATTACTACGGGTCACTTGGTTATAATTTATCTCTTGGCCATTCTCTTTACTTTACTTTTCGAAATGCCCTATAACAGATTGTCGAATATAATGCTGAATCCAACTACAAAAACTAAAGCCCCTTAGTTGAATTTATTCAAATGTAATAATCACAATACTTTTCCACAATTGGAATTCTCTGTAAAAACTAAAGAAACGATTAAATAAATTTTTTTTTTGTGATTTATAATATACATACATATATGTATGTATAAATATTTGTTTGTTACCTTTTGATCCACAACGATAATACTTTAATTTTTCAGATGTTTCCTGATTTCGATACTTATATCCTCGATTTCCACAAAGATTTTTTCCCATTTCAATAAAGAATTGCATACAAAACCCAAAAAGGATGTTTTCGGTCATATTTAAAGCTTTACTGGAAATTCTTGATTATTTTAATTTTATTATTCCTAAATGCAATATTAAATAAAAAAAAAACGTAAAATTTTAAAAATTTTATCCAGCATCTTGGAATTTAGTTACATTATCATCGAGCAGAATCATTGCTCAAAATTTTCAAAAACAACACATATTCATTTAGCGTTTCTTTAGTTTATGTAAAATTATTATTAATAAAAGTAAAGAAATTTGAAGTTCTTTACTTTTTTTTTATTCTTTTTAAATGGTTAAATATATGTATATAAACAGGTATTTCAAAAATTTGTCGTCAACAAATCAGCTAAGGTCCCTCAAAGATAAGAATACAATGGAGAAGTAAAGTTTGTACATATTATTGACTCATTCTACAATAAATAAAAAATATAGTGATAAAAATGATTAGAACAACGTACTGCGATCTATTAAAGTTTATCAAAGTTGTAATCTTTTTAAACGATAAGCTATATTGTTTTGTTCCGAGAATGTATATAGAAAAGTATTCACATTTGCACCAAGGTTTATATGAACCAATAAAAATTAGAGAGAATAATTTCAAAATGAATTCTCCAGTCCTAGAGTATCCTATCATAGAGTATTTCCGAATTTACATAAAAAGAAGGATTTCTTAATGTCAATGATTATACTTACTGTATTCCATTCAATGTTTTTATACCCCATATATTCCCCAGCACGCATAGAAATAAGCATTTCCCACTCCATAAAGCATATATATATTTTTGATTAGCATTAACAGTCGAGTCGATTGAGACATCTCCGTCTGTCTGTTCCTTCGGACGATTAAGATTTAAATTTTTAGCTATATGGTTGTAAAAGTCGGTCGGATCGGACAACTATAAGATAAAGTCAAACAAACATTCAGACAGTGGCTTGAAATTCTATGAGGGTCGAGAAAAAAATCATCTATCATGAATCAATATTTTTTTCAATTAATTTTTTTTTACAGAATTCATTTTTAAATTTTGCATCGAAAGTGATGTGATGGGAAAAGTTATAAATTACTCCAAAACTGCAAGGATAACTTCGGCAAGGCCAAGGTTAGCTTCTTTGATATTTTTGTTATAATAATATATAATAATATATGTTTGGTGTACTTTAAAGGAATATTTCGTTTATTTATCGAATACATTGAAATGCATACACGAGTTTGCTTCCTCAAATTGTTGGTTTTTGTGTTTTTTTTTTTTGTATTTTTTTTCTTTTATCTTTATATTACTTTGTATTTGTTTAAATAAATAAGATACATACGTTTTTAATCAATAATAGCAGTATTTTTTCTTTTATCGTGCAAATTTAATAAGCATAATAATTGTTTACGTTTTGCTCGTTTTTCTTGCAAATTTTTGTTTTACGAAATAAAATTTGTTTTTTGTTTCTTTTAAATATATGAAAAAAAATATATATAGATTTTTGTATTTGTTTCTTGTGGTTTTTTTCTCAGTTTCCTTTTTGTTTTATTATTTGTATTTGTTTTGTTGTTGTTGTTTGTTTTAATTAGCTGCTCTCTTTTATTTATTATAATCCTCTTATGGTTGAAGTTTTACTTTTTCTTTAAAGTAAAAAACGATCTGCGCTTTGGTTCGTCCTTTTGTGAAGTGGCTGGCAGGGTCTGGGATCTACTGGCTGCCACAGCTGCGGAATCGCTTTGGGCTTTCAGGGAAGATACCCATTGGGACATCTCATTGTCATCATGGGCCTGCAGCAAGAACTCAGCACCGTTGGCGAGCCTAAAAAAGAAATAACAAAATGAACAAGGAATAAAGTGAGGCTTAATTGTCAAGTAAATTTCCGGATTAAACGTTTCACTTACTTTACTCTCAGCACATGCTTCTTCTTGGTATAATCACTGGCAATTTCGATGGCAGCTCCCTGCAGATCATAGCTGGGCTCGCCGCGGAAGGTCAATTCGGGATTACTCTTGTAACCCTTCTGATCTTTGAAGAATGAAATACGTCCACTTCGTGCAGCCATGTAAACCTAAAACAATGTATATTTAATTATAAATTAATATCTTTAGCTTTTCCGACAATTAATCTAAAACTTACCTTGTCCCAAGATCTGTTGGAGGCCTTCTTGGTCGTAGAATCCCATTCATGTTTTCGTGTTACATAGCCCTCTTGACCCTCACCAGCTGCTGGTGTGGCGCCTCGCTCTAAAGAATAAATAATAATTCATTAATTCGAAGGATTCTTTAGAGACAAACTGAGATAAAGAAAAAGTGGCCACATATTGAAAATATTTGCCGACAATCTGTACGAGTGAGTATAGTTAGATAGATAGATATATATACATATAAATGTACTATTATATAGTATGTATGAGCATCTTGGTATACCTGTTTGAGTCTCGACAATGCGCTCTAACTCGACAGCCGTATCTTTGGCAGCTTCAGTTTGATTTGTGCGTGGGTTAGTTGGTTAATCCGACGAAGAATTTTGTTTGTTTGTTTTATTTTTAGTAAGCATGAATGTGAATGGACATAAAAACGTTCATATTGAAATTGATTATCAATTGACTGGACTTGGATCACATGGTTATGGATTTACACATATATGATGGATTGTTGAGTGAGGGTGAATGGGGTTGGGGGAATGGAGGTTAAAATGGATGAGGGATAGATTGATACAATTTAATAACAATTAATATTCGTACCTGATTCATCATGGGATATACCCACATCGACATCATCACGTCTCTCAGCCTCACGTTTAGCCTGTTCCGCCGCCTCTGAGGCAGCCTTGGCTTCTTGCTCCTCCTTAATGCGTTGTCTTTCAGCCTCCTCCGCCAGCTCCTGTCGCCTCTTCATTTCCTTAAGCTCAAACTGAAATGGAAATAAAAAAAATAAGTAATCTCATTAATCCTCATTACAAATATATTTAGGATGGAAATGCCACACATACCGTTGTCAAACGCTCAAGGGCACTGAAGCGTTCCTCTTGGGCGGCTGCAGATTTTTCGAATGCCTCATGTTTCTTTATCAGGTTCTCAACTTCATCGATCGTGTGTCCCAGCTCCGAAGAGAGTAGATAGGGCTCTTGGGCAATCAACCAAGCTTCGGCAACGGCAGCATCTCTGGCAAACTGATACACCTCCAGGACTGAAAATTTATGTTAGAATTATGTTAGAGCATCTTTCGGATGGATAAATTCAGATAGTTGGTAATCGGATTTACTTACTCAGCTGTAGATTCTCCCAACGCTCTTCCCAGCGTCGCAGCAATGCATTGCGACTGTTGCTTAGCTGGAGCAGGCGATCTTTAATATCAGCTGAGGCATAATGGTTACGTGTGAGCAGCTCCTTGCCCAGGGATATGCAAGCACTGAAGTTATCCTCACGTGTATCGATCTCCGCCTTCAGACTCTGATGATTGTTCATCAGAAGTTCGACGCCAGAAACATCGCGTGGTTTTTCTGATGTGTTCATTTGACGTACCAGATCCTCCATCCAGATCATCAGGATGCGTACCATATTGAAGAAGCGGAAGAGATCGCCGGTATCGGCCAGTTTCTGTTTACGGGCATCGCACATGGCCTGCAGATTGTCCCAGGCATGGAGCACTTCCTGCTCCCGATTGGTTATTTCCTTGGCCTTGTCACCGGCATAGGCGTCCTGGAGCTTGGCAGACTCCTCTTGGATCTGTTGTACCTGTGAGTACAGGGTGGTTAAATCCTGTAGGAAATTGTAGTGTTTGCGTTGCAGCGTCGAAACGGAGCCAGCGTCACGGCCCAGCTCATCGGATACGCCATGTTGCTTCTCCAGGATGCGACCCAGCACATCCTTGCAGTCGTGGAAGAATTTGTGCAATTCCCGCGAAGCGGCCAACATTTGAGTGCGTGTCTCAATCAATTCGAGCAGATCCTGCCACGATTCATTTAGGTTATCTTTCCACTCGGCAATAGTGGCGGAATCGGAGTGTCCGGCCTGAATGAGGTTATCGGCAATACCATTAACCTTGGCCACACGTTCACCACCAACGGCTTCAGTATCGCGAGCGAATTCATTGAAACGCTCCGACAACAGGGTGACATGATCAAAGTCCTGTCCCAACTCCTGAGAACCGGCCACCACTTCGCGATCTGTGATCCATTGCTCGAGGTCATCAACTTCGCGGCTCAGCATGAAGAGTTGCAGGGCTTCGTTAAGACGTGCTCGTCTCTCGCCAGCCAAATCCTTTAATCCGGCATAGAGTTTATCCAACTGAGACTGCTTAACAGCGACGGCATCGCCACTGGAAACATCGTCGCCACTGAATTGACGTGCCACCTCACCCAACTGGCGAATGGTGTTGGCATAGTCTTCCACAGATTGCTCTAGATTCTCGTGCTTCTTCATCAGATTCTGGGCGCTAATCTCATCCTTGCCGCGATCCTCGACCATCATGTACAACTCCTGTTCGCTCATCCAAGACTCGGCTTCTTGGGCGTCGAAGAAATACTGTTGCACCTTCTCCGACTCCAACAGATGCTTCTTGCGGTTCTCGATGGCATCCTTGAGTTCCTGCCATTTCTGTGTAAGATCGCTGATCAAGGCTTCGAACTTCTTGGCATCTTCGTGACCCTCATCGATCAGTTTGCGGCCATTGTTGCAGATGGCATTAATTCTGGGCTCATGGTTATCAATTTCTGTGGCCAGGGATTGGTTCTTCTTCTTGAGAACATGGACATTGAAAAGGGAATTGCCATAGTCATTGGAATTAGCCACTGGTAGCTTCTCATCGATCCAAAGCTTTTCATCCTCAACATCGCGACAGAACTGGAAGGCTTCCTTCTTCTTCTCAAGCTGCTTCTGGCGTTCAAGCAATGGTGCCTTTATCTTCTCAAATCGCTCAAGAACCGCTGTCTTCTTTACCACAATTGGTTCGATCTTCTCTTCGGGCACTGTCTTTTGTAGGTATTCCGTCTGCTTGTCAATTTCCTCCACTTGGCGGGCCTTGACTGCCATCTGAGTCTGAATAACTTGCTGTTTCTGCATTAGAATGTTAACAGAGGTCAGATCATTGGCCGTGTCGCCACTGACAATCTGTTTCTCCAAATCGGTAATATAGGAGTCAATGTCGTCGCAGGTCTGTTGGACCAGCACCTCACGATTGGCATCGAATAGCATGGCGCCCTTCTCCTTGGTGTGAACTTCAAGGTCATCAAACTGTTTGGCCAGCTCCTTGAGTTTTGGCTCAATGACATCCTTGAATTCGGGCTTTTCCTTTGACAGCTCTTGGGCGGATTTCTCAGCTTCGAAGAGACGCTCTTTGTTAGCGGCAATTTCAGCTTCGAAGGCCTGGTGACGGGTCCACTTGGAGTGAATTGTCTTAGCACTTCTGTATGTCTCATCCTGTGAAGTGACATACTTCTCCTGTACCCATTCGGCGAGTTCCTCAAGATCCTGCAAGAATTCGTGCAGTTTAACTTGATTCTTAAGCTTCTCGTGCTGATCCAAAGCGCGCTGACGATTGTCATCACGGCGTCCAGTAATATTCTCGGCGCGTTTGCCAATCTTGTCCGCATCAAAGTGATCTTTCTCTACCAAAGTGTCGGCCACTTGAAGCAAAGTGTTGATCTTGTCATCATTTGCCTCCATGGTGGTAAGGAAGGCTTCGTGTCGCTTCAATTGATTTTCGGCCTGCTCCAGGTTAACCGGTGTATCATCCTTGCTAAGGAAATGTTCCTGCTGGCTAAGCAGCACCTCGGTTTGACGGGCATCGCGATTGAATAGCTGCTGATCCAGACTTTGGGATAGTAAAACTTGGCGATTCTCCCACATCTGGTGCAATTCCTCCCAGCCATCCTTGAGGGCATTGAGACGCTCTCGCAAGAACATGTATTGCGGATCATCCGAGGTGCTGCCCTCGGAAGTCAAACGTTCGCCATACTGCATCATGTTCTTGTAGTCCTCCGTGTAGTTGTCGATCTCCTCGCGTATAGATTGATGCTGGTTAAGCAGCTTCTCGGCCTCTGGCAGTGAAGTGGGTGTGTCCTCAGAGGCCACATCCGTTTGGGTCTTGGTCAGCCAGGTCTGGAAGTGATCCAGATCCCGCAAGAAGCGGTGCAAATCTCCAGCCTCCTCCAGTTTAGAATCGCGTTCCTTGAGCATTTGGGTAAGTTGCTCCCAAATAAGCTCAATCTGGGCAATACGTTCGCGTATAAGAGCTGCCTCCTCTGGATGCTCAGCCTCAATGCTGTCGGCCTCCCGTCCCAAGCTGGAAAGTTTAGCCTGGATGGCAGCCAAATCGCGATCCATGCCGCTGAGACGACGCTGTAACGTCATCACACCAGTCAGATCCATCTCCAGGCTGTCTGTCTCGGTAAGGATGCGCTTCTTGTCCTCAATCCAGGAAATGGTCTCTCGGCATTCAATATAGAAGGTCTGGACACCATGGGCAGATTTCAGATCATCCATTTTGGCCTCAGCCTTCTCACGCAGAGTCGACCACTCTTGGTTCAGGTGATTCTGACGCTCGAGAATCTCATCGGAGTTTGGATGTTCGACATGGAGCAATTGGCGGGCAAGTTGGTTAACCACGGCCACACGCGACGCATTCGCATTCATCTCCTTGTCGAAGCCCTCGAAACGATGCTTCATAATCTCAACATCCTCAATATCCTTGCCCGGCACCATGGTGTCCAACATCTTGGTCTTTTCCTTAATCCATTGCTCCACGCCATCCGCTTCGGACATTAGCTTGTATAGGCTAAGGGCGTCGAGGAGACGTTGCTTGCGCAGCTTAGCCAGCTCAGTGAGTTCCTTGTAACGAGTATCAATGGCCTCCAGCCGTTTGTCTACATTCGCTTTCTCGGCATCGTTGAGCTTCAGGGTTTCGGCCTGTTTGTGCAAGGCATCGATAACCTCGGCATAGTTCTTCAACTCATCGGCAACATCCTTGTGCTTCTTGAGTAGCGACTGTACATTTGCCTCATCTCGACCGACATCCTCACTGGAAACAATACGAAGGGTGTCCAGCATCCAGTTATCCACATCGTCGGCATCGGCAAACAATTGGAAATACTCTACGGCATTCTCAAGGCGCTGACGTCGGTATTTTGTGAGGTCCAGAAGGTGGTCCCATTTGGATAGGATCTCCTTTAGACGATCCTTAATGCGGTCAGCTCCAAAGTGTCCTTCGGTGATGAGCTCTGCTCCCACCTTGGCCACATTTTGCAATTGTGGATCGTGTGAGGTGATCTCGGACTCCAAAGCCTTGTGCTTGCTCAACAATAGATTGACAGTGGTTAAATCATGACCAATCTCATCGGTGGAAACAATCTGTTCCTTCTCCTTGATCCAGTTCTCTTCGTCGGCGGTATCCCAATAGAATTGCCAAAGCTTACGGCTCTCCTCCAGACGACTACGACGCTCCACGGCCAGACGTACCAGCTCCGCGTACGCATCTTCCAGTTGCTGTACACGACTGACAATAATCTCCGGATCACAAGGTTTATACGATTCGGGATCGTCGCTAAGGAACTTCTGCGAGTTCTGTACGACAACCTTAACGCGTTCGCCCAGAATGTTAATGTCGGCCTCGACGAGAGAATGCTTCTGCAGCAGATCCTCAACTCCCATCAAATGCTTGCCATAGTCGTCGGTCATGAGCAGCTGTTTAATCTCTTCCATATTGTCCAGAATGTATAGCATCTCTTGGAAGTTCTGCTGCAATTGCAAAGAGATCTCCAAACGCATGCGACGAGCGCGCAATAACTCCAATAAATAAGTCCACAGACGCATCACGTTATCCTTGCGCAGCAAAATACGCTTTACATCGTGATAGCGCTCCGACTCAAGCTCGTCGCATACGGCCACAACGGCCTGGACACGTTCCTCGTAGGCAAAGATGTCTGTTTCGATGGCTTCGTGCTTTTTAGCTGCTGCTTCCACTGCCGCCAGATCGAAACCAAAGTTATCCTGGCTAACCAAACGTTGGTTCTCCGACAACCAGGTCTCACGCATCGATGCCTTGCGGTCGAAACGGGCAGCCAATTGTTCAAGTTTCTCTTGTCGAATCAACTCCTCGCGCAGCGCCAATTCTCGCTCGTGTTCTGCTTTCTCTAGACGCTCCCAGGCCTTGTTAATGTCGGATATCATTTTACCCTCCTTGGGTGTGTAGGGTTTCTGATTGTTGGCCCGCATCTTAGATTGTAGAGTGAACAATAGAACCTCTAGGTTACCCTTCTCAACGAACTTCGGTGGCTTCTCAATGGTACGATAGTTTGAGAATTGCGCCAACTGTCCTTGCACACCGGCCAGAGAGTTTTCGAACTCACGTTCTCCGAGTGACTGAATTGTGGTCTCGATCCATTTTAGCAGATCACTGGTAAAGTGCTCATAGTCATGGATCATTTTGTCATTCTCCATGGCAATGCCAACCACCTTGCCGATACGCTTACCCTGAACCGTCTCCTGCTTCAATTTGCTAAAGTAATGATAGTATGTGACCACATATGTAATGATCGACTTCTCATCGGGATGCTCGACAAAAACATCTTCGGCATCCAGCAGTTTGGCCAATCCCAGTTTATCCTCGGCCACATCAAAGGCATTGTTCAGATTGTGTATGGCATTAGTTTTGGATAGCTTCTCAAATTGCACTAGATCTGGACGGTGTTTGTGGATAATGGCATTGAACGCAAGTCCATCACGCCAAGATGTGGTAAAATTACGCACATTCACATTATGATAGCCGGCAGTCTTCATCTGGCACCAAAGTAATAGGGCATCCTTTGCCGATTTGGTTTCTTTATTGTCCACTTCCTCGATGGTAATATCTTGAATCTATGTATATTGAATAAATATGGTTATCAAGGAGTTAACTCTACATCTAAATACCAATTATAAAACCATTTCACTTCGTCTTCTTATATCATAACAAAATAGAATCTATGTATATTGTTACTCACCTGGAATCGCAGGATAATGGTCCAGATAAGACCCAAATTAAGGGAAGCATTTCCATCGACAATATCATGGGAACCAATATTTTCCAAATGGACACGCTGATCGCGTAGAAATTGCAATGCCTTATCCACATTCTCAAGGCAGTGAATTCGCATTTTACCCTTGGTGGGCTTGGGTAACCTTTCACCGGAGAGAACTTCGAGGAGCTTTATCAAATGTTTGCCATCCCGCATATCAATATAGAGATCAGCAATACGACAATTCACACGACATAGATGAGAATTAACCCATTTGGTAAAGGTCTTCTTCTGGACACTCTCACGCTCCTCGGCCAAGGCCTTAATGCGGGATCGTTCAAATAGGCGGGAGCTCGAATTACCGCCATCGTATTCGTATTCATCGATATATTCGTTGCCAGGACCCTGACTTGGGTCCCATCGAACAATTGAAATGTCCGTCGTCATATTTTGTTTGGTTAGGTGATTTTTGTGTCAAATTTGTCCAGTTTTCACAATTTTAAAAATTTTTATTTCAAATTAAAATTTAATAATATTTTGTCGTCCTATATGATTACGTGTAGCCAAACCGAAAGTGTTTTTTCTCAATGAATTATAACTACAATAAGAAAAAGAGAATAAACATATATTAGTTGAGAAATGAAGTGAAAGTAAATGAAAATGAAAATTGGGGATGAAAATTAGTTAACTAGATGAATGAATATGATGATGATTCATTCAGTCATTTCTAAAAGATTTGTACATATGTATATGGCGTCATTCCACAGGGTCGCGCCTGGGTCAACCTCAAGTCCGATCGCAATTGCTTTTGGTCATTCTATCTATATATATTGTATATATGTATACTATAACTGCTGGTGTGTGTGTGTGTGAGTGGGAGCCTAGTTAACGCTATTACATCACGCCCCAAGCCCCAAAATAGTATTCCATACACTGATTTAAATCGCACACCATGAAATTGCAGGAAATTCAATTCACAAAAAATTCATCCCAAAACACAGAGAAAAAAACATTGGTCTACACTATATAGTATAACATATAGTATTATTTAGCATATATGTACGTATGTAGGTATGTGTGCTCATATGTATATTATATTTTATTGATGATTTCACGCATTTAACTAGAGCTAATTTTTTTTTTTTTTGTTTTCATCAGATTATATAATACAAATTAAGAGCGTCCATGAAAAAAAAACACTTTTATCATTCCCAGATGGGTTTATCTCAAGTTAAACATTTTCATATCATAATTGAATAAAATTTTGCTACATTATATGCAAAAGTATTTGTCCATCATTCTAGAAAGGGGTTGAGTTTTAAAAAATGAATTCTACTTTTAGTTATGGAATGGAATTGGAAAGATAATTTTTAAAAATAATAGCATTTTATTTATAGTCTTTGATATAGTTTCAACAATGTTTTTATTTGAAATAGAAAACTTTCACTTTTATTTAAGGACTATATGTATTCATCATGATTTCTTGATTTGAATTGTATTAATTTTTATTAATCTATTTGATAAATAAAATATGGCAATTATTTTCTGAATTGAAAGTAAAAATTCAAGCCAAATATGTTACAATTTGTCGTAGGTTCAAAACCAATTTTAAATAAAAATGTGAAAGAGAAAACTGAGCACGGTATCTATACCAATATGCCTATACAGGAATTTGTTTTGCGGGTGTGTGTGTGTGTGTGTTTGCTTAAATGTCCTTTGACCTTTATAGCCCCCATCATAGTTGCAGAACAGATACAGGTCATTCCCTTTTCCAATCTATCCTTTTACTCTCCACAATTATACTGTTGTATATTCTCGCATTCTGCACGCGAAAAAGTTCTCATGAAATCCCCTACGCGCGTTATCTATAAAGCTAACTATTCAATTTTTTCCCCTTGCCACTTTTGCTGATTTCATTTGTACTAATTTTTGCGACAGCAACAACAAAAAGCCACAATTGTTAAAACAAACAATATAAATCTCATTTACATACACGTAATACACATACGCAGAAACACACTCACACACATGCACACACCTACCTACCAAACACACTCACAGATACTAAAATTATGTGTAGCTTCTATCTATGTATTACGTAATATTTTTATTAAAACGAAGCTTAAAACTTGAACGAACGAACGAGAGTGTATATGAGAAACGAAATGAAACAAGGCAAAAAGCAACAACAAAACAAATGCCGCCCGCTGCCGCCGCACTCACGCATCATTGATAGAGAAAAGAAAAGAAGAAACAGAGAGAAAAAGAGCGAGAAAAAGTAGAGAGTAGAAGTTGGAGAGTATGTGTATCTGGAGAGTCATCATATTGATGGCGGGTGGTCAGAGGGTTGGGGTGTAAGTAGCAACACTTGTATATGGGGTAGGTTTTTAAATGCATAGCACTCTCTTTCTCGCTCTCTCTGAAGCTTGCACTCTCCCCTGCTCTCCTTTAAGCCTGTGATAATTATGTTTTCATTTATGAGGCGATCTTCTTGTTAATGGCAAAGTGAGTTCATCACTCAATTAATGAGTGGGACAGTCTCCCCCACCTCTATACAAACACGCACAAACACACATACACAGAGCGGGAGTTGTAGTTGTGCAACCTACTAAAGGTTTAATTAACCCAACAACAAAAGCAACTTCAATGCAAACCACCACCAAAGTCAAAGTTTAATTATGGAGAGAAAACCTGTTTTCCATATTAAATGTATTTCTTTAACTATGTATTTTTTTGTTTCTTTTCTTTAACATTTTCCATTTGCGGCTTCACTTTATAAGGTGAAAATATGTGATGTTGGGGGAGGGGAGAGGAGGTCAATAAAGAGAAGAGCTCTAACTACTTGTACGTGCTGTTGCCTGCTATGTATATATTTGTACATATATGTATGTATGTGAAAACAACTGTACACTTATACATAAAGATACAAATATAAGTTTTAATTCCACCTCCGTTAAATTTCCCTTTATATAGTAAAGTTAGTATATGTATGTGAGTGATTCGTCATAAACAAGGTGGATTAAAAACTATTACACAAACAACAAACAAATTGGTAAAAGAAATTGACTTAAACAAGTGCTGGCAGAGGCAATGGCAGCAGTGTTTTCACCCATTTACAAAAGAAAACTTCAACTCGTGACCTCTTGAGTTTGATGATGATGACGAGGAATGTGGTAGAAATAGAGGGCGGAAGGGGGATTTGCCTATTTTTACATGGGGTGTGCGTATCTTTCTCTCTCTCACTTCCATGCTCTCGTTCTACACGTGTGTGATTGTATGTGTGCACGTAACTGTATTTCAAAGTGCAGGCGTATCTATGAGAGAAGAGAGTCACTGTCTCTCCTCATCAACAGACACACACATGCACACAAATGTACAAATATATCTTCGATTTCAATTTATTTATCACCAACCAAGGAAAAGTTACTTAAGGTTCTCTCTTTCCCCTCTCTGCTTCTTATTCTCTTCTACTCCCATTCAATCTTTGTTTTGATTCCAACTTCAACTCCAATTACTAAATTTTTAAAGCTTTTAAAAAAAAGACAAGGATTATTAATAAAAACATAAAAAAAAACATAAAAATAAAAATGTTTAATTCTGCACACAGTCACAAACATCCAATTCGATTAGCGAGGGCCAAAGTAATGAGCACACACACACACACCAATTTTTTTATTCATTTTATATGTACGCGCTCTCACGAATGATGTCATCAACGCAGGCGGCGGCGGCGGTGGGGCGGCAAACGATAGAGCCCAACAACGAATCTAGCAATTTTTAATCGATGATGATGTTTTCTTTTTATATAGCTTATGAATATACTGGTATATATATATTATATATAGACGAGATTCAAGTTACTAAACTGATCTGTCCCACATTTTTTATTTCGATTTCTGAGATACTTTTACGCTCTTGTCATCATCATCTTCACACACATTCATTGCACACACACATACACCTTGGGCGTTGGTCTTACTATTTCACCGACCGAATTTGAACTCGATTTTCACTCCGTTTGCGTCACTTACCTACTCGAGAATTTCGCAGTTCCGTTTTGCCCTAATTGATTCATAAAAAAAAACAATATACAAATAAATATACACACACAAAATTTACAATAATTTCAAACACGTTAAAGTTAATACAAATTTGATTTTTTCTTTTTTTCGGTCTGGCGGATAAACTTCATTCGCGAGTAAAATGGAAAATGTATGTATTCAAAACATCGGAGAGCGAGTCGTCGAATGATGAACGGTGGAACAGTGTTATCATCGACGAGTGTTGAAAGTTTCAGTGTTGGTAAAGGCTTTAAACTATCGAATTTTTCGTTTAAGGGCAACTGCCAATGAGTCTGTATAGAGATTAAGATTATAAATTGTAGGTTCATCGATTTCGAAAATCTGGCTTTATGAGTGTACTAAGAATAATGAATTTTTTTATGAATTTAATTTTTTAATTGCTCGATAGGTCGAATTCAACTCTGCCCCATAATCGATGTGTTTACTCCAAAATGAAACTAATCGATATCGTATATTGTTATCGAATGTAAATACAGCAGTAGTGTGGATTCGATGGATGGATTCACCAGCTTTATAAAGGAATAAATATATGTCTGAAATCGAAATTCTTTCTCACAAAGTATTTTAATTTTGAGAAATAAAGGCGCGGGCTGTTGCCCGCTTAAAGAAAGAGTAAAAAAGAATTATCGTTAGATAATCAGAGTTTTTTGTCGGGCAGTAGGATGGCCACTAGCACGACAACTGTTGGCAGAATGCCGGTGAAGCTGTACGATGTTACGGCGCGTGTATTCAATGCAATGCAAACCCTGGACATCGTATCCCTGTCAAGCTACCCACAGGCCGAGATACGGCCGGTGTTGCCCTCGCTGGTGCGAATGAGTCTACTCTCGCCGCTGGACAATACCACCTCTTCGATGGAGTCACGCAAAAAGATACTCGCCGTGCTCATTGGCATCGAGGTCGTCAACAGTATTGTGTCGTATCTGCAGGTCAACTACCATGAACTGGAGAACGAGCTGAAAAAAGAGCTACAGACTCGGCAAAAATCTCCTTACTTTGAACAGCCCTCCGAATATGGCCTTCAATCGGGCATTGCATTGGGTTTTGAGCGCTCCGATGTTGCCAGAAAGGTGCGCGTTGTGCTTTCCGAAATCTTCAATCTCCAGCAACAGGTAACGGAACAAAAGCCGCCATCACATTTGGAAATCCTCGATGATGGCATCTACCTAGAGGAAGTGGTGGATATATTATGCATTGCTTTAGCTGAGCTGCCATCTCTTTTGAATATATTGGAGCTAACCGACGCATTAGTTCATGTGCCTAATGGACATCGGATCATTTGTGCCTTGGTGGCCAATTTTCCAGATTGCTATCGCGACGTTGTCTCCCATATAATAGCCAATTGTGATGAGGAAGGTAGCGATGGTAAGCATCGGCTTACTCTCCTCATGTCCCTTAGCGAGATGAATCCTTCCCAGGCCTTAGCCAATCGTTCCATGTGCGTGGATATGATGAAGGTGCCATCGTTTATGCTTAAGCTGACACTTAAACATCCCGAGGACCTGGTAGGTTAAACATGACACAAAATATCATTAAATATATTAAATTGCATATCATATTTTACTTGAATAGATTGCCTTTCTCACTGGCCTCCTGCTGGGCAACGACCAGAACCTGCGCTCCTGGTTCGCTCTATATATACGCTCCAGTCAAAAACGCAAGGGCGACGCCTTGAATTTGGTGAGGGTGGAGCTGCTCCAGAAGATTATACAGATCACTAGCAATGCGGCAGAACTGAAGGATTTTAATCTTCAAGGAGCAGTACTGTTGCGTCTATACTGCGCTTTGCGCGGAATCGGTGGACTGAAGTTCAACGATGATGAGATCAACGCTTTGTCTCAATTGGTCACCAGCTGCCCTAAACCAACCCCTTCAGGTGTCAGATTTGTTACCTTGGCCCTGTGTATGCTTGTTGCATGCCCCTCGCTCGTTTCTACCGTTCCGCTGGAGAACAAAGCTGTCGAATGGTTACAATGGCTCATCCGTGAGGATGCCTTCTTTTGTAAGCGCTCGGGCACTAGTACATCCCTAGGTGAAATGCTTCTTTTGTTGGCAATCCATTTTCACAGCAACCAAATAACGGCAATCAGTGAGATGGTCTGCTCCACTTTGGCAATGAAGATTCCCATACGGCCGAATAGCACAAATAGAATCAAACAATTGTTTACCCAGGATCTATTCACAGAACAAGTGGTGGCTCTGCATGCTGTGCGAGTGCCTGTTACCCCGAACCTCAATGGCTCCATACCAGGTTATCTGCCAGTGCACTGTATTCATCAACTTCTCAAATCTCGCACCTTTCTGAAGCATAAGGTGCCGATCAAATCGTGGATCTTCAAGCAGATTTGCAGCTCAGTTCGGCCAGTGCATCCTGTTATGCCTGCTCTAGTTGAAGTATTTGTAAATACTTTGATAATACCAAATCCAACGGGGAAGGTTAACATTGATCACATGCATAGACCTTTCACCGAGGTAGAGATTTTGCACGTGTTTCGCACCTCACAGTTGACATTCTTTGCAGAGGATCTTCCGCCCATGACTGAAAGTGAAGAGCTAGCCCAGATTGAGGTGACTTGCCCACTGACAGCGCAGCTGCTGATGATATATTACTTGATGCTTTACGAGGATACGCGACTAATGAACTTGAGTGCTCTGGGCGGACGCAAGCAGAAAGAGTATTCGAACAATTTTATGGGCGGATTGCCTCTAAAATATCTACTGCAGAAAGCTCATCAATACCACAATGATTATCTGTCCCTATTTCATCCTCTCCTGCGATTGATTATCTCTAACTATCCGCATCTGAGCATGGTAGATGACTGGCTGGAAGAGCATTATCTGGTCAGCGGTTGCGGTCCAAACCAGCTTGAAATGGTGACGGTGGATCTGACGCCAGAGTTTTTATCTCAAGCCCTAGAAACTGTAGATACAAAGCCGGATCTGGCCATACGTGTATTCAAGCAACTATTACAGCTGCCGCCAGAGGCTTTGGCCAAATATGCCCAACAGCTAGTACAGCATTTGCCGGTAATCTTTGAGAAATCGGTACCACGATACATCAAGGATCTTTACAATGATCTCTGGTTAAGATTAAATGCCGTGTTACCCACAACTTTATGGATTATGACACTGAGGGCCATAACCAAGACAACAGACACTATTAGTCGTCGCACCTTTGCTAACGAAAGTCTGCTGGAGCCCATGGAAGTCCTGAGGTAAGTTTAGTATTGGATTAACAATAATGATATAGTACTATAATCTCTGTTAAAATCATTTTTTTTCAGCTGCCCAACGCATGTGTTTTGCTCGCCCTATTTGCTTATGATATTGTTACGCATCTTAAAAGGTAGCCTGGCAGCATCTAAGACTTGTTTAAATGTTCACATGCAACAGAAGCAGGTGTTGGATAAAAATGGTCTCGTCCAAACCGATGCTGATCGGGAAGAGCTCAAGACTACTCTAATTGCATCACAGGAGAGTGCCGCTGTACACATTCTGCTTGAGGTTTTAGAATACATGTCGGACGAAGCAGATGATCGTGTGTCACAATTGGAAATGCGAGAAATTCAGGGAATTATCGGTACATATGTGCATCAGGCCTTTATCACGGAACCTTCGTTAGCAAAACTGGTGCATTTTCAAACGTATCCCAAGTCCGTGATACCCATGATTGTAGCCAGTGTGCCATCGATGCACATTTGTATTGATTTCGTTCACGAATTCCTCAATGTGACAGAGATGGATAAACAGATCTTTACTATTGAGCTGACGTCACATCTAGTTCTCAATTACTCAATACCAAAGAGTCTTGGGGTGTCCAAGTTCTGTTTGAATGTCATTCAAACGACACTGTCGCTACTTACCTCATCTGCCAAATGCAAATTTTTGCGCAACGTACTGCCAGCGATGGTACGATTTGCAGAGACCTTTCCCATATTGGCCGACGATTGCGTCAATATTCTAATGACCACTGGTCGGAGTCTGCATTCGCAGTCATCGCTGGGCGTGACCACAATGCAGATGCCGTTAACAGAAAGCGCCAAATTGTGTTCGTATCGCGATGCCCAATTACATATCGTCATGATAGAGGATGCTTTTAAAGCTCTCGTATCGGCCGTAATGCAGAAATCCGAATTGTATTGATAGAGATCCTACTATATAGAAATGTAAATCACCTTGTACCTCCTACAACCACCGTCATCTTCACATCTGTTCCACCCTTCCTAATACCCTAAAGTAAATACTTCATTGTATTATGTGTAAAATAAATGATTAATAATGAGTTTTGTATAACATTCATAACGATTTTTCCATTGCATTGTGGCATATTGCTTATACAGTTTATTGCTTATTATATATGCGGTCTTTCACCTAGTGTTCTACTAATTGTGTGCTAATAACTATTCAGACACTTAAGAATATTTGAAATGACATTATTTAAAATTACCAACTGCCGTTAGAGTTGTCAACCGATAAGACAGAAATAATTGGTTATTGTATATCGATAACATTCAAGAATATCGATACCTTTGGGAGTCAGAGTCGAGTACGCTAAATGCATTTTTTGTTATTACCACAAAGCTCAGCTCTCGGATGTGGAAAATAAAATTAGTGTTGGTGTAATTGTTTATAAACATTTTGAAGCTGAAGCTATTGCAAGTGCAATAATTGTGAGTAAGCCAATTAACGGTATAAATGAATTTTTGATTTGTGTTTGGTAAAGTTTTCACTTTGTGTTTAACGACGATGCTGCCTTTTCTTCTGCCTCTACTTCTGCTGGTGCTGCTGCTGATTCGTAATTGTCTTCTTGTATACGTCGTGCGCTCGCCTCTCTCTTGCTCTCTCGCTTGCTCTACCAACCAGCTAGCCATCCTATATGTATGAAGAAAAGAGAGAGATGCGGCAACAGTGTTTTTTGTTTTTTTTTATGTTTTTGTGTAATGAATTTTGTGGACTGGAAGACAAACCAAATGAAGTGAAATGAAGTAACTTCAAATTGTTGTTACTTATAAACCCCTTTCTCCTTCCCTTCACCTATCCCATCATAGTGGTATATCAGCTATATAGCTGCACTTTCCAAGACAGAAAAGCAGCAACAACAAACAAGCCCGGGAATGTAGCCACAAATACACACAGACACTCACGCACCATCAGCACACACACACATGCACATATGTGTATGCATACATATACGAACATTGGACAGGAAATCTGTTCTGGAGGCTGAGGCTGCAGTTCTCCAATTTCGATTTCGATTCTGCGTAATGCACTTGCAACACAAACACACACACGCTGCACACACATACACAGGCACGTGGAAGAGGGTTTTCGCTTTTTGCTGCCGGAAAAACTCAATTAAAGTTTGGAGCAATTGGGGAGAGAAGTGGGGAGATATGCAAAAGTTTTGTCTGTTACATTCGAGAGTCCGACTGTCCATAGTACACACCCACAAGTATTTTCATTTACCCCCTCCTTCTTCCTGTCCATAGTCTATTCCCATTCAGAAGTTCCATGGCTGTCCAGTTTTGGGAGAGCGATATAAAGATACGAGTGAGTGAGCGAGAGAGAGCATGGGTTGAGCAGGATAACAGCAACAACAAATTGCAGTGACAACAACAAACACCCACCCACATTGCCATCAGCATTAGTTAGCTAGCTCTCTCTCTGTAAGAGCTGTCGTTCGCTCTCTGTGGTGTGTCTGTTATGTGTGTGTGTTGCGCTTGTGTTCTCCCTTTCTGTTTGTCTTGCGCCGTTCGTTGTCCGTTTGCAGTCAGGAGGCAGGCAGGCAGCGCAGTAGCAGCAGCCGAAGAAGAAGAAGCGCCGGAGTTACAAAAAGGATTTGTTGCAGACACAATTTGTTAGAAAATGTTGTAAAAAGAATATATATAAAGAAAGAAAAAAGAAAAAAACATTAATAATAGTTACAAAACGTAAAAAGGTACTTCAATTCAAAACTAGATAATTTCAAAATCTTTTGAAATTCATTAAAACGAAACTAAAGGAATATATAGAGTGTATATGGAAAATCCTTGGCTAAAATTTTCTTTGCGCCGGCACAAAAAAAAAGGAAACGAAAAAAAAAACCGTTTGTCACCACAGCAGCAGCCACCAGACCAGCGCACGCTCTCTGGGAAATGGAGATGATATTGCGGGGGCTCATCCGTCGTGGATGTATCCCGTAACTGCGTAGTTAAAAGTACCTGTGAAGGAAGGAATTGTAGGATTTAACAAATAAATTTATAATAACGAAAAACGTTAACGAGATGATACAGGAAAAACTGATCAGACAGTTGAATCTATGTATAAATAAATGAAGATAAACTAGTCTCAAATGACAAACAAAATCTAACACTACTCTCTGTCTCTCTCTCTCTCCGGTGTGACTATTCCAACACATGGATGCAAAAAATAGATGAGAAAAAAAAAATCCGATCAGACAGATAAATTAAATAATATATAGTAAAACGAGTTTTCACTGCTGAAGAAAAGTGTTTAGAGAGATTCGAATAGGTTCTCTGTAGAAGAAATGGCATTATATAAAAAATAAAAAAAATGATTAAAATGTGATAAGTAATTATATATCAACCTTTTCCGAATTATGCGAATATTATTAACATAACGAAATACTATACATATCGTATATCTCATTCAGGTTATGTGTCGGTGTTGGTGTAAAATTACTTTTGCGATGTGTCTGTGTAACATGTTTCGTTTTTATTAGGCAGAGAAAGGATTCCCATTTCGATGGCAACATTATCCTCTTTGATAAATTGCAAAAGGCTGTGAGAATATGTAGAGCACGATTAAGAAGAATAAAATTCCAAGAAATATTGCATAAACAGCAATCGTCCATCTTCTGGATAAAAAAAAATAATTTAAATATTTTTTTTAAACTTGCAATATTTTTTTATTATCGATTCTTAGGTCTACTATAACAACTTATTGTTAACAATTAATTAAGACATTTCTTTGAAATTTTTGTTTTATCCTTTTGTTGCCATCGTGTTCTCAGGTGCGTCAAGATGCGTCAGTTTAACATCTCGGTCATTGGACTATCCGGGACCGAAAAGGATCGCGGTCAGGTCGGCGTGGGCAAGTCATGCCTGTGCAACAGATTCATGCGTCCCATGGCCGATGATTATTTCATAGATCACATATCAGTGCTCAGCCAGAGTGATTTCAGCGGTCGCATAGTGAACAATGATCATTTTCTGTATTGGGGCGAGGTGCGAAAGACCACCGAGGAGGGTGTCGAATACAATTTCAATATCATCGAGCAGACCGAATTCATGGATGATTCCACATTCCAAGCCTTTAAAGTTGGAAAAATGGATCCATATCTAAAACGATGCACAGCCACAAAGGTATTTTCAGCGGAGAAGCTAATGTATATATGCAAGAATCAGCTGGGAATCGAAAAGGAATACGAACAGAAAGTGATGCCCGATGGGCGACTTAGCATCGATGGTTTCGTAGTCGTCTTTGATGTGAGTCCAGTGCCAAATCGGAGTGTGGAGAAGCAAGTGGAATTTGTTCAAAATGTCATAGCCAATATCCTAAAGAATAAGAAGCCTCTGGTCTTGGTCACCACCAAAAATGACGATGCCTATGAGCTGTATGTACGCGAGGCGGAGAAAATTAGCCAGCGAAAGGATTATAAAAGCACTGTACAGTTGATTGAGACATCTGCTCACGAGAGCATTAATATAGATCTGGCCTTCCTTATGCTGGCGCAGATGATTGACAAGGTTAAAAATCGTGTCAAAATCATTTCATATCAGGAGTCAGCCAAATCTCGCAAGGAGCTCCTCGACACGCGTTCCGAGGCGGTGACTCGTCTCATTCGTAACCAAATTACGGATTATCACATACTATGGTCTCAGGGTTCTAAAATGCTTTCCCAATACCGTGAATGGAATGAGTTTTTAAATATCTTTGGTCATGAGGCTGGACAGAAGTTATTCCGTCGCCACATGAAAAAACTGCGGGATGATCATCTCAATAAGAAATTGCATCAGTATTTGGATAAATTTGCATTGGCACTGGAGTATATGCTGCCGGACATATCCGCATTGAATATCAGCGATGATGATGCTTGGGAATGTGCAAAGAATTATCTACAGAATCACATCGAGTTCGAGCAATATTTCTTTGACTGCTCGCAGACCTCATGGACCGAGCTTATCGATATGGATGAAGCAGAGGATGAGACACATATTCCCTTCGATGTGCTAGAGACTTCAGAGGCGGAGACGGTCTTTCGTAATTACTTGAATTCCGTTCAACAAGACAAAAAGAAAATTGGGTAAATATAAAAAAAATTAATTAAATTTATCTTCAATATAAATAATAATCTTTTGTCCACTACTTGTCTAGTTGGAAACAACAATTTAAGATGCTATTGGAGGAATCCGGTTTTGTAACACCGGGCAAACAGCTATCCGAGGTCCGTGTTCTATTCATGGGACGTGAATGTTTTGAGGCATTGTCAGAGCATGATTGCCAGCAAATCTATGATAACCATCAGGACGAGATTATTGAGAAGAGCAAACAGAATTTTGTGGAATTGCTGCTGGAGCATGCCCAATACTTTTTGCAATTTAAAAATGTGGATATAATCACCCAGGAGGATGTACGACAAATAACCGATGCTATACAAGAGGATTCCCGATACAAGATGCTCGATCGTCTCGATCAAGAGCGACGTGTCATATTGTTGCAGCATCTGCGATTCATACATTGTCCCATTCGGGATCATTGCCCGTTTTTCAATAACTGTGTGGACAGTTTGATCGAAGAGGTACTCTCTGACAAATCGGCCAGCAATCATAAATCGCAAGGCGGTGGCGGCTGGAAGACCACCGGCAATGGCACTGATCGAACGCTCAATTTACTTATTGTTGGATCGGAACATTTGGCCAGTGATCTGCTCAACGATATACGAATATGTACGGGCAGCAAGGGTGAATACATCTATGAGAATCAAACGTATTATCTAAACTATCGCATAGCTAATGGTGATATGGAAGCCTTTAAGGCCATCGATGTCTCTTCAAGCGGTAAGTCGAACAATCAAACAAAGATATAACTAAAATTTACTTACTATATTACTTTACCGTTTGCAGGTTTAATCTGTGTCTACTCCAATCAGCAATCTTTTGAAACACTCAAAGATAATCTTGAACGCACTTTACTCTGCAATCTGGAGTTAGAGGATAAATTTGAAAATTTACCAATTGTCCTTGTCTATCAGCCGCAAGATCTCAAAGAGAACGAAGTGGAATATTTGCGCAGCGAGGGCATGCGTCTTTCTGAGATGTTGCATTGTGATTTTATCGATCATACACAGAATCATCAGAAATATGTTTATGATATTCTCAATATTGTAATACTCTCACTCAAGCTAACCGAAATGAAAAGCTATGAGCCATATCCATCCAATCACACCGATTTGCGTATTTTGTGCTGCATCTATTGTGGCGATCAATATGATATTGAGAACATTGTCCAACCTTTGGTGGCCGAATCGATGATGGTAAAGGCCAATGAGCATTCGATTATAATTGATGTTTTCATTGGCGATGCGAAGCGAAGAGTGGAATTTATATTATCCTCATATCATGGCACCAATCAGTATAGGGATGAGCTCATCCATGGCTATATTTATTTCTATTCGGCTAAACGTCGCTCTTCATTGGCCAATCTCAGGTTAGTTAGTAACAAGCTCAATTATTAAATTGTTCAATTAATTTATTTGGTTTGGTTTCTCTCTTGGATTAGCCTTCTTGCTGCCCAGAATGCCAGTATTCCATTACAGATTATTGCGGTCACAGAGAGCGGAGGTGTAAATGCCTTCTTTAATAGCGACATTTGCCAATTTCTTATCACCGAAGGCAATGCTTTGGCTGATCGTTTCAAGGGGAGCTTTATGACTTTCTCGGCTGATCAGTATGTTAAATGTAAGTAATATGATAATCAAAATGAATATGATAATCAATATTAATTATTTAATTGAATATCAATTTAGTTGCCTTTTATAATCCATTCCTGAAAACCGCCTGGGATAACAAATATGAGGTGGAGAATCTGCATGTGGAAGAGTCAATTACTTTAGATTCGGGGGAGGGTACGCTTGAGAATTCAGTTAATCAGATGCCACGCCCACCGCCACGCCATGAGAGCTATATGCTATCGAATACATTGGGTACCGATGGTTCGGGCAGCGAGAACTATGAAATGCTTCCTACAAGATCTCTCAACTCATTAAATGGTACATATATATTAACCAACCAGCATATATTCTCTATTTAATATATTTTATCCAATTTGCAGAAGAAAGAGATATATCCTTAGATGAAATCTATGATGACAACAACGAAAAACCCAAACACCTGCATCAAAGTGAGTCACATAGTAGCAATTATATATCCAAGCAAAGAAAGAATCAAAACAAAACAAATTAATACCCAATTCAAACACCACCCAATCTATATATTTAAATAACGATTCAGAATTATATAACTATATATACATATATATACCTATTTATACCTATTCATACTGTGCGCTCATCTCATCATCAGATTCAAACCCATTCATTTCATCCCTTTCATCTCATTCATATTCATATATATTTGCATATATGTATATATATTTATATATATATATATATGTCAAATATATATATATATATACCTATATACTCTATAATGATTATTATTATTAACGATTAACCATAACAATAATTTTTTATCGATTTATCTCTGTGTGTATATTGTTGTTGTCATTTTGGCTATTGCAAACCAATTGTTATTATCAAAAAAAAAAAAAAACAAAAAAAAAAGGATTCCAGATATTCCCTCCTCCAACAACTCCTCCAGAGCCAGCCCCTCCAGATCATCAGCTCATTACATGCACATATAAGAGTCAATTCGTTTCGGCTTCAGAATCAAGTTTGGAAGAAATAACATGTAATCTAACTATTTTGAATATATTTTCTATAATTCTCGTTATCCTTATAACACATATTCTCTTTTTTAGAACCATTTATTTGTTTACACATAATTCACCCATTCGCCTTAAACGTCGTCTGAAATAAACAAGATGATTTTCCCCCATTTCGGTTGATCGAAAATGAAAAATTCTTGCAGATTAAAAGTAATTCCTTTTTAATATATTTACATATATCCAATTCGTTGGCATTATCTATCTAAAATAGATATTGAAAATATCACATCACATTCCAGTAATCAGTCAGTAGTAAAGTAGGTATTATTCTAGTGGCATAAATACATGTATATATATATCTTAGGTTCTTTTTTGAAGTCCAAAAGAAAGACAAAAATATACAATTTAAAAAAGAGAGAAATGTTTTGTTTGATGAAAAAATAAAAAAGGATTATAATAAGTAAAAGATTATATTCCATTATATAATCAATCAAATTAAAAAAAATGGTACTGCTTAAAAATAATATAGTTTTTATAGTTTTACCATTGAAAATTTATGTCAATTTGAACTAGTACGATTTCAAGCTTCAAGTAAGTCGTTTAAGTTGAACTTGAAAAAAACCTTTACAAGAAGCTAACAAATATAAATTAAAGAAATATGTATTCTACATGAATACATTATTTCAAATTTCTAGAGCAGAATACCCGTATTAATATATAGGAGTTAAATTCGGTTAGGCAAAATAATGTTTAATAATGGAAACAAAAACTTTAATATTCCAATTCGTCTATGATAAATTTAATCTCTATCTCTAGCAATAACTGTTACCTTGATAATAACATTATGTTAAAATACCGGTTTCATTTAGCCTTCAACGACTATAATTGCATTGTCGGAACAGAACCGTTATTTCTTATGTTAGTTGTCCGTTAGAATTTCAAACTCTAAGGCACGGTAATCTGCAAGAGTATTTTCGCGGCATTTTCCCATTGTCATTCAATTGTTTTTAATCATTTCTCCTGCCCCCCCCCCGTCCACCGCCAATCGCCACCAGCTTCACATTGAATGTTGTGTCCTTTCTCAGAGCTTATAATGTGTTTTTTTTTTCAATTTCATTTTGGTTTATCATTTTGTGTGTGTTTTTCTCATGCTGCAAAACCAATCAAATCTCCATCTCTATGTATACAAGCGAAAAACACAGAAAAAAAAACACAAACAAACATAAACATTCAATGTACATAATACATATATAGAAATGTAAATTATATATAAATAAATATATATATATATATGTGTGTGTGTGTGTATATGTACTATATACAATATATAGTAACATATCCTTTACCATCAAATGGAATCGATTGTACAAAGCTTTTTGTTTCGTGTCGCTCTTTTTCTCTCTCTCTCTCTCTCTCTCTGTCTGTTTCTCTCTCTCTCTCTCCACCCTCACTTTTTCTCTATTTGTCTCTGTTTGTCTGTGTTTGAGTTTCTAACTTTACTTTTTGCTAATTTTCTTGAAATTTTTTGATTTTACAAATTGTTGTTTAAATATCTGGCGGATTTTTACCGTATTTCATTTTGTTTGTTTCTTCCTTTACTTTTTCTCATGCATTTCATAAGCAGCGGATGTCAGCGGGTCCAAGGATTCATTGGCCACCCATGATGCAGGTTAACCACCACTCTCTCACTCTCTCTCTACTTCTCTACCTGTCACTCTCTCTCTCTCTCTCTCTCTCGCTCTCTCACTCACCTAAATCTATCGTTAATTCTATCTACATATATAACCCCCTTTATATCCTTAGTAGCTTCAAAATCCCAGCACGATCTTTAGCCTACCATAATAATATACAAGAATACACAAAATCCAGAATCCTGTCTCCGTTCCCATTCCCCCCCTCTTTAGACTATCTTCTTTTATTTTTGTTGAACCCCACCGAGTAGTAGTTAACACCAATGTTCCAGCTTCTTTACTGTGTTTGCCACATCAACTTGAATTATATATGTACATATTTATATATATGCATATTAGATGTAGTCTCTAGCCTTAAGGATGAAGGTAGAGTTTCTTATATAAAACGGATTTGAATCTTACAGAATGGCTGGAGGACAAGAGTGATGCCCGCCGTAACATGAACAAGAATTCGATTTGGAACAATTTCAGTGGATCGGCAACAAACACACATGCCTATACCACTGGACGGCGGCACATTGACTCCAATTTGAATAGGATTCGTCCAAAGGGTCCGAGCCAAACATTGAAGGTGGGTGAGGCTCCCAGCCGAAATTGTCCAGCCATGAGCTCTTCAACTTTCACGCTACCCACACAGCAACCCGGCAAGCTGAACATGAAGAATTTTCAATTGGTTAGCGATGCGGTGGCCAAAATGAATTTCACTGGCAGCGGTAGCGGTAACATGGGTGAATCTTATCTGGGTGGATGTGAAGTGGGCCCGACCACCGATAAAGATGCTAAACGTTATGATCATGCCCAGCTAGATGGTGAAGATGAGGATTCCGAAGAATTGGCCGAGTATGAGCAAATCTATGAAAACGAAGGTAAAAAAAATAAAAAAGAGATAGGGAGAGATAACGAGAGAGAGAAGGAGAGAGAGAGAGAGAGCGAGTGAGAATTGTAGAGATTGAAAATTTAAAGATTTAATATTTATTTTATATATATATAAATCTATATGTATATATGTTTTTTTTTTTTTTACCAAACAGACTGCTGCACGGAGTCAGATAGCTGCGCCAGCTCTACAGAGCGACGGGTTAGGCAACAGAATGCCTATTACAAGGCCAACAAAAAGGCGGCAACCACAAAGAAAAACAAAAAGAAGAAGGTGGCCATTCCTGTCCAGACACCAAGAGTACCACCATTTGGTTCATATGTCAGTCCACCAGAGATTCCATTACATTATCAGCGTATGGGTGGTGCTGGAGTTGGAGTTAATGTAGTAGGTGGGCCAGGAGCAGCAGGTGAGAAAAGTATGTGTCGTAATCGTGTTTCCCATTCCCAATTAAACAAACATTTCCTATGTATTGCTTCCGATTGTTAACTGTTTATATTATTCGTTCAAAATCTATTTGAAATTTACATCAAATTTATGTATTTTGTATTTATTTTTGTATTCATTTACTTTTTTTTTTTTAGAGAAATCCGAGGCTGGCGTTTCCGAGTTTATGAAAAGCGATAAATCGCCCGAGGTAATTACTATTCCCATTATTATATATATATATATATATGGATTACCTTTATCACCCAATTGGTTTAATTTTTTTTATAGTATTCTATGGTACCCGATTTAACAAATACTGGCATTTTTGGAGCTGAAAATCTACCTGAATTCAATATGAATGCCAAATGTCAGAAGGACTTTGAGAAGCTAGAGAAACGACGCATTAAGGAAGAGACAGCTCGTCAGCGTAAATTGCAGGAGAAGGAAAAGGAACAAGAGAAGAAACTGAAGCGGAAGCTCAAACAGAATGCCAAGGGTCTGACCGAGACACCAGAGGCGCAATTTGGGAAACTGATGATATGTTCCGAAAAGGATGATAATATACCAATATTCCTAATTAAATGCGTTGAATTCATTGAGAAGGAAGGTCTCGATTCAGAGGGCATATATCGTGTACCCGGTAGCAGAGCACATGTAGACATGTTATTCCAGAGATTTGAAGAGGGTTAGTGAAGACACACACACACACATATACATATATACAATTTGTTTTTATATATTCACCTTTAATATTACATCATATAGATCCTAATACAGTGATTGATGTACTGGATATACCGGTAAATGCTGTGGCCACAGCACTCAAAGATTTCTTCTCGAAGCGTTTGCCCCCATTGTTTAGCAAGGACATTATCAAAGAGCTGGAGGAAATTGCCGGTAACAAACACACACACACACACACCAATTTAAAATCATACAGAGAATCTATAATTATTTTTGTTGTTGTAGGATCACGTGGCGTTGGTTCCTCCAAACTCAATGTTGAGGTGAAAACCGATCGCAGTTGCCGTTTGATAGCTTTAAAATCATTGCTCCAGAAACTACCACACATCAATTTTGCCATACTCAAATATATATTCCAGCACTTTGTGCAGTAAGTTATACCGATTATATAAACTATTATGGATATATTTTCATATTGCTAAATACAATTTATTTTTCAATTTTTTAGTGTCTCGGATAATTCCAAATTGAATAGCATGGATAGCAAAAATTTGGCCATTTGCTGGTGGCCAACATTAATACCAATCGATTTCACCGATATGGGACATTTTGAGCAACTGCGTCCCTATTTGGAAGATATTGTTCAAACAATGATTGATCAGTTTCCCTATCTATTTTGCGGCAAGGATGCTTTTGTTATGGTTTAAATATAATTAAATTTAGATTTAAAAGAGATAGCTAGATTCAATACAAGCAGAACAGTAAAAAAAAAGAGAGAGAGAAAGAGCAAAGGAAAAAGAAAGAGACAAAGACAGATAGAGAAAGAGAGAGAGAGTGAGTGAGTGAGAAAGAGATATCAATTCAAAAGCAGCTCAACAAATTATATAGAAGCGAAACCCAACGATGATGACAACTAATGATCTATATAACAAAAGGATCATTGCAGTATGAAAAGAGCATGCATGCATATATCTATATATATATATATATATATATATATATATATATATATACTATATGGAGAGATCTGATCTATACAAGTATATATATATATATCTATGTGTGTGTGTGTGTAAAGTATTTCCACAAAAGTAAAAGAAAAACCCAAGAAGAAAAAGCAGACAAAAAAAAAACAAAATTAGTTAAGTAGGGTATATTTATTTTTTTATATGTATATGTATGTATGTATGTATATCGCGATATATCTTCTATATATATATATATACCTATATTTTGTATTAATGGCTTTGTTGTGTTTCCGTGATATATGTAAACGCATAGTGTATTATGGTATGTGTGCATCTATATATGTATGTATGTGTGTGCTTGCCCTTACTGTCATTATTAAGATATCCATTGACCCCACTTCCCCACTTCTACATACAATTTCCTTATGTGACTTTAGATTCTTGGACATCATTGAATTATTGTATGCTTGCGTGTGAGTGTGTCTGAGTAAATGACTATAAGTGTATGTCTGATGAGTGTGTGCAGTACGTTGGGAGTGATGTTGGGTGGCTGGCCAAAACGACAACGCACAAAACTTAAGAAAATTCATGCTGTTTTTTCTATATATGTATTTAAAATGAAAGCTTAAGAATTAAACAAAATATGCATCTTATCAGTGATAAGAAGGGATACACTGAATATAGTTACTTATATACAAGATATTTATCCGATATATACTACTATACATTAAAGAGAATTCTAACTTGTGCCGTAATTGGTATATTGTCTGTCTACCAATCTCCGACAAATATGTTTTCATTTAGCTAAAGGATTGGTAAAAGTATGGCAAAAACTATTTTTCAATTTCGTGCACTTTGAACCAAAATATTAAATCATTCTCTGTGGATAATAATCAAATGCTTATACCATATTTCATCGATACTCCAATACATTATAAAACTTACATAGAAACGATTGACGCAGCACGAAATAATGCTTTTATATCAATATATATATATATATGTATCTTGTATTGATGAGTAACAATATTTTTCCAATTTATCCCTTCAATTGCTGTCTCTCTGTGTGTGTGTTTGTGTACAAGTGTGTGTGTGCGTGGTGCATGTAATTATAGGAAATGGATATAATGAATATAATAAAAAAAATCTCTAATCGCACGTGCCCCCACGCCTGTATCCTGTCCCCTCGTTGCCCGTACTCCCTAATTGTCTATATTGATATATGCATATATAGAATTATATATATATATTTATATATATGTATGTAATAACTATGATATTTGCGTTCTAACTTTTGGCTAATTAAGTGTGCACGTATGTATGTGTGAGTGTGTGTATGTGCTCTACTACCAATCTCTATATATGCATATAAATATATATATATATATATATATATATATATATTTTAATTAAAACAAAAACGAAACAAAATGTAGACAACTTAAGTCTAAGTGTTATTTCCTGTAATTGAGCATTAATTTTTTACTCATATATATATATATATATATCTAATATATGCATATACATGTATAAATATATATATATATATATATATATATATATATGAGAACGAAAAACAAAAACTTAATTATGTAATTTGTGTATCTTGTGTCTGAACGGACCTCAAACTTAAAAAAAAAAACAAAAGAAAAATTCAACAAAAAAAAAGGCAAAAAACTGATGAGAAGATGAAAAAAAAAGCAACAACAATTAACCATTATATAGTATAATTTGTATAGATGTGTGTCTATTGCATTATTTGTACACGTACAGACGTACATATATATACCGTCTATATATTAACGTATATATGTGTATGCATTTATTTATATACGCTAAAAATATGTCTCAAAAAACAAAAAAAAAAACCAACAAGATTAAAACTGTAATTGACGTGATGTGTAATGATATTTTTAAAAGCAAATTTTATGCCACGCCCCCCTACCCCATATGCCACCAAATTTGATCAGAATCAGAGATCGTTTGGCGGTGGCCCCTAAACTACTCCCCACCCCTCCCATACGCCCGTAATTTCCTCTCTCTCAACCAATATCTGCCATGCCACCAACCGCAGGCAAAACAGATTTTCAGTTTTAGGTTTTAAAGCACCTGCCTCCAAATATTCTGTGGTATATCTCTGCCAAAATCCTAAGTAAATTACTTCCAATCCTAGAGAAAAACTGTGCTGCAAAATGCCTGTGGCTGGTGGTAAGGGAAGAGCATGAATAGAAAAACCGGCAACACGGAAACGATATGAAAAATTGAAAAAACAAAAAACATGAAATAGAAATAAATAAATTTGTGGGCATTTTCCAAATATTTGTGAAGCATTTCAAACGTTGTTTTTATTTGGAAGGGGGCGAATATTGATGAAAATTCAATACGCAGGCTTAAAGTCAAATTTAATTTTTTAATTAACCCACAAAAGTTATTATTTTTTGTTATTAGCAAAATAATAAATATAAAATCAATAAAATTAACTGTGGCATAATTTCAAAATATTCGATTTTTTTGTTGTGTTGATGCTTTACAATGTTGTTGGATAACATTCGATATACTGAGAGTTTTTTTATTCTTTTTTTTTAGATTTTTAGATGTACTATATTTTCCCGGAACATTTTTGTCCAAAAATTCTTTAAGTTGGCTTAAAGATTCTCCATACGATTGGCATCTAAGGATTGACTTGGTTGCTCAGTCATTATTAAATTTATGCTCTTCAAAATATTTCTCATCAAATCATTCAAAATTTTTTGTTTCGTTGTACCTAAAACTGGAATATATTCTTCGACCTGAACAATATACCCTTTGTATATTAATTCTGATCCAAACTATAACTATTCAACATATCAGATTATAATTTCACCAAGAAGAGATCATTAATCTTCGGGCTTATCGGTTTTTTTTTTTTTTGTTTTACCTGGAGTCGAATTTTATTCACTTCTTGTGTTCAAACATATTCAACATCTAACATCGAAAGCAAAGAAATTATCACAAGACGAAGTTGTATACAATTTTTTCTTAACATCGTAATTTCTATTACGAAGGTTAGAAACTTTAAGAGCTATTTATTCCATTGTAGATTTTAACTCAATGAATAATATTATATTCCCAATTTTGCTGATAATCATTTTTGGGAGCTTGAACGTTTAGCAAAAATAACATTTCAATTATATATACATATGTATGTACATCTAATATATTATATCAAATATATAATAGTGTATATATAATATATTATATTACATATTTATTCGACCCATCCATTAGTTCGGTATTTGAAAAGCAAATGTTCCTTTTTCTGCACAAAACTGAACAATTTAGTCCATCCGAATTGATTAATATATTATATATAAATAAAATTTTATTGACTTTAAATTGATCTGCAACTACCTACTGTAGGAAAGGTCGGAAAAAAAGATTCGACAAGGATATAGCTATGGAAACGCAATCTACTGTTTTTTTTTTTTTTGGTTCAATTAAATAAAATAGAATTAGTTATACAGTTTTCTTTAAAATTGAATAAGCGATTTATTTGTCTTCTACATCTCAGCTGCCCAATAGAGTAGCCGCAATGGCCTCTGTGTCCATCAAGTTCATTTTATGTGTTAGCTTGGACTTTTTATGGACAGGCTCGTCATCATCATCCTCGTCATCTTCCTCTACACTATCATCTTCATCACTAGCAGAATCTTCTTTTTCATGCTGCTCTGTTGATTTTTTATTATAGATTTTATCGGGATCGGGTAGCCATGATAAGTCCACTGAATGATCATCACTATCACTATCATCTGACTCCCCTTCATTGTGTTTATTCGCCTCATCGGATTCTTCATCTTCCTCTGCTTGTTCTCGTTCAACCTTCTTACGCAACTTTTCGCGCTGGAGTTTGTGTCGTTTTTTGACCAATTCCCGGAAACGCTGCTTATCATATTCATCCTCTTCAGCTAATAGGTTCTTGGACAGCACCAAGCTGATACCACCATCGTCATCTTTATGCTTTACCTCTTGGTGATGTTTGGCACTAAGAGCTTTCATTTGGTTGCGGGCATTGGCCACAGTTTCACCCTCATCATCGAATTTTAGTTTTGAGTTCACCTGAAGATTCTTTTTCAGGGCCTTTTTAGCCAGGGCAGCCTTGGTGACTAGTTTTTCTCGCTTTGGAACTACCAGATCCTCGGCTGCATCATCATCGCTTTCTTTCTTAATTTTAATTTCAGCTAGGTCAACAGGGCCACCTTCCACCTCATGATCCCGACGCTTAACCTTTATGAAGTCATCATCGTCATCATCTTCAGCAGCCGCAAATGCCCGAGATTTGGATAACTTTGGCAAAACCTTTACCTCAGCCACCTCCTGGTCTTCGCCTGTCTCCTCAGTTTTAACATTCTGCAATTGTTTCTGCCGCCACAAGAATTTCTCGAGGAAGGGAACTCGAGGCGTTACCGCCAAGCCCAATGACTGAGCATATGCATCCAGATCTAGACTAAACACATTGAACAAACGTTTATTACGCATCAGGAACACAGATTTCAGATAGGCCAAAAAGGCACGCTGAGCCGTTGCCCTAAGCTCTGGAAATTGGGCCAAGAATGCTTCGATTTTTACACGGGGCGAGAATAGCTTCTTGGGATCAATTTGTACATTACGTATATCAATATTAAGTTGATCCTTTAGTGCTCCAATCATGTGATCTTCCTCGCTAGGCGTCAATACCAAAAGGCACTCTCCGCGCGTTTTATTTCTTGCCGATCGTCCTGCTCTATGTATATACTGTGATACATCTTCGGGACAATCCAGTTGAACGACCCAATTTACAGCAGGAAAGTCCAAGCCACGTGATGCCACATCTGTTGCAAACATAACCACATGACTCTTGCGTATAAATTCCTCGTAGATGGCAAGCCGTCGATCCTGATGCAGAGTTCCATAGAGTGCCAGCAGACCAACGCCAGGACGCAGCTTGCAAAAGATCTCGTATAGATATTTTGCCTGCTTACAACTGGCAACAAAGACAATGGTCTTCTGCTTCGAATGATTCTTTATGAAAGACCATAGCATGGTAAGTTTCTCCTCCAGCTTCAGGACAACATAGCTCTGCTGGAGTAACTCAGGCACAGTTAATATGGCTCTCGATTCTTGGATATTCTGCGAGGTGGATGCTACTGTCGGCCCACTTTGGTCCACTTTGCCATAGCCAACATAGACAGGCTCTTTGAGATTGAGCCTGGCGAGATCTTGGACTGTATTCGTTTGCGTGGCAGAGAATAATAATGTTTGACGTTCGGGTGGAAAATTCTCTATGATCGAGTTTAGAGTCTTTTGAAAACCCATATCCAAGCAACGATCCGCTTCATCCAGGACAAGCATTTCCATGCTGCTGGTATTGAAAAGGGGATTCTCATCCATATGTTGGAGCAAACGACCAGGAGTACATATCAATATATTGCACTGATCCATTCGTGTTCGTTCAAATTTTAAATTCTTCCCGCCAATTATCAAGCCAGCAGAGAAATCATGATGCTTGCCGACCTTTTTCAGGGTCTCAAATATCTGATAGGCCAGCTCACGAGTCGGTGAAATGATAATGGCACCAACTCCATCCGAACGTGACCACTTGTTCATAAACAAGTGCTCCAGTACCTAATCGAAAATGCAATATAACCAATTACAACTTGTATATAATTGAAATAACAGCAACTTACTGGTATAAGGAAAGCCAAAGTTTTGCCACTACCCGTGACAGCAGCTCCGAGTACATCTTTGCCCAACAAGGCGGGACCAATGCTCTCCCTCTGCACTGGAGTGGGATTTATAAACTTAAATTCCGCCAAAGCTTTTTTCGTCTTTTGCGACAGCGGAAACTGTTTAAATGTCTTGATTTCACTTGCATCCAGATCTTTATATTTGCCTTGCAAATCCTGAATCTCCGCCTCAGTGGCTGCAAGTTTGGATTTGGAATGCTCCTCATTTTTGGGATTGGAACGTTTCCTGTTTCTGTTGATCTTATCCTTAGCCAATGCCTTGCTTCCCAGTCCGGGACTGTTTCCCTTTCCAGGGCCAGGACGCTTGGGTTTATGCCTCTGCATGTTGTTCTGCACTTTGTTATCTTATTAACTTAAAAAATAATATTTTCAAATCAACATTCTACACGTGCAGGTCCAAGTCAGTGTTGAGAAATTTGATTTCCTATGGACTCTGGCAATACTGAAATTTGATCAAGGCGATGTCTATCGATATATATCGATAACTTAATGTCTCAAACATAGAATATTTCCAACAAAACCGTTACTTATTCATAGCGGTTCAAATGTGGTTACAAATTGTCGATGGCTTTTTAATAACTTTGTAGTATTTATTTTTAAAACAATACACGTATTTATATTTGATGTACTTAAATTCACAATACATATCTATATATAATAATTCAAAATTTTGTTTTGTTTCGATGAAATAAAATTGTGTTTCTGTGTTCCATTTTATTATTTCTTTGGGCCATCATTCTCATGCTCATCTTTTGCTCACTCCCTGGGCTGTGTCTCTGACCAATATGCCCAAGAGTCAGTCATCCCAATTGTCATTCTCATGAATTCATGTAGTTGCAATCCGCCTGCAGCCTGGCCGACTATGCCATAGTATACAGTATGTATATATATATATATCCGATTTTTGTCTATATACTATAAAATGGTAAGACTTTCACAAAACATCGACTAGAATATGTGATAAATAAAGAACTGAATCGAATGGCAACCAAGGATATGGATATACATATATATATATATATAATAAGTACACAAATACGGAGAGAACGAACATCAAAAGGAATAACTTTTCTGTAACTAATTCTGCTCTACCCTGTCCCACCATCGCGTTTCTACGTGATTAAACGCGGAGCATGCAGACCATGAACATTCTCAATAGGTGGACAGTGAGTGGCCCCTGGTGGGCCCCAATCATGGAGGCCACGCGAATTCGCAAGTCTATGCGTAAGCCGATGGGCAATGCTAAAGCCGCCACTTCCCTCCAGCTGAGTGAGTACAATGATGACTTGCCTATGGTAAAATATGATCAAAATTCAAGCAAACTAGAAGAGGATTAATAATATCTTTGTCGGAAACTTACCGCTGCAGTGGCGGGACTGAGTCGACAGTCTTGAGCTCGCCGCGTGTAGATACCACATTATAGCTTTCCTGGCAATCACATTTAACATGAATCCATTTGTTTTCATGCCGATTTTCGACCATTACAACCAACCCAGCCCAACCCTGGACAATGTGAAATTAGTAAGAAAGTTAAATGTCAGAATAATATATGATTTCCGATCAATTTAGGCCTACCTTGGTCAGATAGTAAGCAGTCATGCCCTCACGTCCCTCATGCCTTTGACCTTTGGTCAAAGTCAAACTGATAATGGCATCGGCCAGCAGATGCGGCGATGGGGTTATCTGTTCCACAAGTAAACGTTTGGAGCTGTGTATAGCGAGTATGCATTGTGGATACTGATGCGGATCCTCAATGCCTGTATGCCAATGATTAAAGGCCAAACAAACAAGCAGATAGATGTCCCGTTCCAACATCTTGTGACAGCCAACAAAACCACGCACCTGAAAAGGAAACACAGATTTGAGATCGGTCAAAAATTGTACATTATGATCCTAATACCTGTCGCTTGCTATGCTCCACTAGGCGACCAATTTCTGGCGCCGCCGGCGAACGGGTACGGAATATCACAACACAGAGATCTAACTGGGAGCGCTGGGACTTTTCTGAATTACGCTGACCCTCCTGGAAGAGTGTGAACTCTGCCTCTGTCGGCTCTAGCACCGTAAGCAGCACACATGAGATTGAGCACAACGGTTGGAGTGTTCCCTGCAGGCGCACCTCATTCCATCCAGAGCGCACCTTACAAATGTCAATGCAATCAAAATAATTGAGCACATCCTCAAAGGAGATCCAGAATACACCCTCGGAGGCACCATGGGGCATAAGGGCATCTCGGAGATCATCTGTCCACAATTCGGAGTCATCGGACCAGTCACCCCGCCACGAATAGTGACCCCATGGATTGCGTAATTTTAGCAAACGATGTCCCTGAATATCCTTCACATCTAATACAGAGTAGGCATGGCGTGGGCGTAAGCCCTTATGCTGATACTCCTCCTCGTCTACCTTCATGTTGCCACCACCGCAACTAGCGCCCATTAGGAAGCGCACACAACGCGAACTGAGCAATTGTGCCCAAATGAGATCTTTATCAAGCTCATCCTCACTGGGCATCGGCAAAGAGCTGGCCTGAAGCGGTATACTCTCACAGGGGGCTCCAGTCAAAGTGGCCAGACCCTCAATGGCCCGACCCGATACAAGTGCCTCATAGCATCCATGGATTTTGGCAACAGCCTTCTCAATTAATGGTACCCACAATTGCTTTCGCTTGGCCTGCGAGTAAACCAAATGTCCACGCTTATCGCAGGGTAGCAAATCATCCACAAGCACCGTTGTCCATTTGCCATCCTTACAGAGCCGTACCTGGTAGGCACCTTGCGGGCATATCTCCTTGGTGACCAGCACCTCCTTCACAAGATCTTCGCGTTCGGCCAGAACGGCCAAAGCACTAAGAAGCCAACAATTGCCCAACACTCCCTGGCAGATGTCCGAGGGCAGCGGTGTGCGGAATACAGCCCATGGCGGATAGGCCCCACCGTCACAATTGATTTCGTGTGGACGTCGCCACTGCACAACCGGATTGCCCTCGGCAGCACTGCTGGCCGGATTATAGTACAGACTTTTTGGTGCTGGCGGAAAGGAATCGTCAACGAACAGCTCGTTGTTATCCCGGCAATACTGAATAATATTCTGCCGCTTGGTCAGTGCCTCTGTCTCCTCCAGTTGACGTAGATTCTCCATTAATTTACTCTCTTGCTTAATATCTGGTCCTGTTAAAGCTACGCGTATGAATTTGCGGGCCAGGGCATCGGTGATTACAGCGTTGACCAGCCCACGGGGACTAGAGCAAATGTCACAGACCACAGAGGCGGCACAGTTCTCATAGGTGCAAGCGGGGCATTGCCATTTTTTAATTGAAGAAGTCGATGAAGTGGAACCGGAGCCAGAGCTAGAGCCGGCAGTTGGTGCCGATCCTTGCTGTATGTTATAGGAGGATGTAGCACCCAATCCGGAAGCTATGGAAATGTTACGTGGCACTATGGAGCCACCGGTACTATGACGCTTTGGAATAGCTCCCGAAGAGCTGCGCTGTTGGAGCGGTTGATGCTGATGTGGTTGTGGATGCTGGTGTTGTATTAAGATTCCTCCTCCTCCACCTCCGCCTCCATTTCCTCCTGCACCGCTACCACTACCACCAATTGCTCTAGGCGACGGACTGCGAGATCCACGATGAACTGGAGCTGCGGGCAATTGAAGCATCGTTGGTGTCTTAGCTTCTACTCCAGCTCCACCCCCACCCCCACCGCCACTATTATGTTGGCCACCTCCGCCATTGCCAGCGCTACCCACAAGCGGCTCCTCATATGATTGTCCGTCCGGACGTTCACGTACGGCCGCAATCGGTTCCACTGGAAGCAATCGTAAAGATTTACATGCGCTACATAGACCCGAATGGAGCGAATTCTTCAACGTGCAATGACTGCATGTCCAGAATTCCCCCTTACGCAGTGTCATATCCTCAATGGAAGAGATACTTTTGAGCTTGGAGCCACCACACACAATGCAAGCCATGGCTGTTGAATAGTTGACCAAAGTGCATTTTTTGCACGTCCAGGGTTCATCGCGAGGGGTCTCTGAAATTAATAAAATCAATAAAAATTTCCATATGCAATATAATTCAGATTCAAATCAATTCAAAAACCTAATTGCCAACTAATGGCTAGTATTTCCCATTTCTTACGAAGGTTTTAACTGGGATCCCATTAATATTGAAATAAATATGTACATATGTATATATATAGTTTCCATAGCTTTAAAATTTTTAATTGTTTAAAAATATTTAATTTTATATTAATTTGTAGTTTCATTTTAATAAAAAAAAAAAAAAAGAAAAAAACAAAAACGATTGTCCTAGTTACAGTTACATATTACGTTTTTGCATATGGAAGGGTAAATGGAATATGAAACGAACATTTAATGGTTACATCGATAATAACCGATATTTCGATACAAAGATTATCTCGATTTATAATTAAACTCTTATTTTTTTTCATTGATCAACAAATGGGTTAAAATCGAAAGTCTAGAGTACGATTTGTCATTATCTACATAAGTAGGTATGTATGTATGTATGAACACATAAAACTTGTGCTTCCCCACATTTCTAGATATTTTAAGTTTTTTAAAGTAGATCAAAATCATTAAAATTTTTAATCCTTTAAGTATATAGTATATTCTGATCTTAGATTATTCTATGAAAGTCGAAAAAAAATTGTCTAAGCTAAAAGACTTTTTTCACATGTACAACATATAGCAAGTTCTACTTATCCATGTATGTATCTACTGATAAAGAATATGTACATATGTATATATATATATATATATATGTATGTATGTATGTACATATATAACAGAACATGGCAACACGCGGAATGAGTAACCGACATTGCACATTTTATATGTACATACATATGTATGTATTCTATTTTCTATATGCTCACCTGCCTGCTGCTCTTGCTTAGCGTCGCACATCTCACAGGTCTGTGACCAGAGACGATTATAGGCATAGGAACATTTAATACATGTCCACATCTTGCGGCTACTGTTGGTGCTGCTGTTGTTACTACTGCTGCTGCTACTGCTGCTGCTGCCGCCGCCACCGATCAGCAATAACGCTTTATTGTCGTTGCGTGCTGGACCCAAACACGATGCTGCTGCAGCTGATATTGAAGAGGAAGATGAAGCTGAGGCAACCAATCGAGTGCCGTTGCTATTACCCGGTTCATGAGTGCTAGAAGGATAGAAGATTGCAAAAAATGTTAAAACGTTGATAAAAATTAACTCTATTTTAGCTTGACAAATTAAAGCAAATTAAAGAAAATTTTTAAAATTAACAAAATAAAAATATATACATATGTATAAGAAAGGAATACCACAGAAAGCAGCGTTATTGTTAATACATTTTTAAAAGGCAATTTTCCACAAACCAACCGAAAGGAACATCTTAAAATGAGAGATAAGAAAATATTGGCCAAATAATAATAAGCAGAAAGCTATGAGTCAAGCAACACAAAAGAAAAAACACAACCCGTATACAGCTGATAAGACATAATTAAATTAATAATCGTATATGTATACCCTTGCAAAAGTTTTGCCAATTTTTTTTTTTGATAGGGGATAATCAGAAATGTTGTTTGTTTTAGCAATAAATTATTTGTTTTTTTTTTTTATCAAGTTATAAGCATATTTTTGTGCTCCGTTCAGATTGGATAACTACATCCTTACGATAAAAAAAGATTACTTAAAAAATTTCAATCAGATTAAAACAGATTTCTATCATTTAAAACAAATTTACAGTTTAGATTCCAAAATATTTAGTAACATTTTATCAATTATTAAGTGAAATTTAGTTAGTTTATAAAAAATTTACATTTATTTTCAAACAATGAGACTGTAAGTGGATTTAAATCGGACTTCAACTATATGAAACGATAATTGGCAAGGGTATAAAAACTTCGGCGAGCCAAAGTTGAATATTTTTATGTTGGTTTTTTTTACATTTTCGATTCAGTCGTTTTGCGTGGTCCTTTCCAGACCTTGGCATAAATGGAATGTTCATCCACATGTAAATCGACGCTGCTGCTGCTGGCCAAAGGTATTGTTGAGGATTCAGTTTCGCTGGCCTCACTGCTGCCACATCCGCCACCGGCATCGCCGGGCATTACTTCACTATTATCGGATAGGTCAACGCTGCCACCTCCACCACTTCCACAACCTGTACCACCACTATCATTATTGTTAGCTAGTGCCACTATCTCTTGGCTGATTTGTTTCTTTTTCAATTTATGATGTTTGTTCACCTGGGCATAGATGGGCACTGGCAATTGTTGTTGTAGTTGTTGATGCTGTTGTTGTTGTTGTAGTTGATGGGCCAGCACCACACATTCATTTTCATACAATTGTTGTTGCTCCTGCGGCTGCTGCTGTTGCTGTTGTTGTTGTTGTGCTTTACCACAATTGTTGTTCTTATTATTATGACTATTATTATTATTAATATTATTGTTATTATTGTTATTGTTGTTGTGATGGTGATGATTATGATGATGATGATGATAATGTTGTTGTTGCTGCTGATGTTGCTGATGATGATGATGTTGTTGAAGTTGAAGATTATGTTGCAAATTGTGCGCCATTGATGTTGTTGCTGCCGACGTTGCTGTTGTTGTTGCTATTGTTGTATCACGTTTGGTTGCTGGCTCTGACCATTCATTGACAGCTATGAAGACACCATTTCTAGGTATAGTAAATTGTTGTTGCTGATGTTGCCTTTGTTGTGGCTGTTGTTGTTGTTGCTGTTGCTGTTGTTGAACTAAAGCAGATGACACTAAATCTTTGGTTTGCGGCTTTGGTTTCGATTTCAACATTAAATGCTGCTGTGGCGGCTTCACTTGCTGCCGTTGCTGCTGTTGTTGCTGCTGCTGTTGCTCTGCCTGCTTGGATCTGGATAATGTTGTTATCGTAAAGTTATATTTCTTTTTTGTACAACTTTCTCGCACCACTTTATTATGGTTCTTGTTGTTGTTATTCTGCTTGCGTCGACAAAATGTATCATTCGCAATGGCAAAGCGCGACTGACTGCAAGCAGCAGCAACTGTTGCTGCTGGCGGTGTTGTTGTTGCTGGTGATATATCTAAGCAATTAGAAAATATAATGAAAGCCAAAATTAATTATTCCATTTCAAATTAAATCACAAATCATTCGACTTACCTAAAAGCTGCGTTGGCTTGGGTAAATTGAATATATCTTTACTCTGATTGTTCACATAGCAAATGTGACAACTGCGACCGGAAGATGGTGTCTTATCAATGGCCGTGCTTAGGCTTTGTGTGCGACGAAAATGGCCATGGGAACGTAACTGTTTGCTGCCCCCGCCTCCCTTGTAATGATTGTATCGGTGATCTTCTTGAAGTTGCTGCTGACGTTGATGATGATCTTGCTGATATTGATGGTGATGTTGTTGCTGCTGTTGTTGTTGTTGTTGCTGTTGTTGCTGCTGCAAATGATGAGCCTCATTGGTATCTAAGCCACCACCAGTTCCGGCTCCCTTCAATTGGCCATCCTTATAAATGGGGGCTAAATAGCTAACCGTATCGCAGATGACACAATGCCAAGTCACTGAATTATTATCCGTTTCACAGTGATGGCATATCCAGCGACGATTTAATGCCGGATTTGAGAAATGACGATATAATTCGATGGAATTTTTAATATATTTTCGCGTATCCTCACAGTCCACACAATTGGCGGGCAGATTTTGGCTGTTCCTTTGTGGACGCTTCAAGCAACCGCGTAGCAGTGATTTGTAAACGTGTCTAAATCATTATAATGGAGCAGCAAACCGGGATATAAAGAGAAACAGACAACAACAAATTTAATTTGTATTCCCCATTCTCCATTTTTTATATCAACCAAGCTGAAAAGCTTTAAGGGATTACTTTCAATACCTTTTTTTTTTTTTTAGCCTTTACACACACACAGAATTTTCCTCTTGTTTGGAAAATCTTCAATGAAACAATCAAATGAATCAATAAAAAAGTAAACAAATATTTTTCTGCTGCATTTCGATTTTCTTTGTTTTTTTTTTCTCTTCTGCCTAACTTTTTTTTCTTTTTTTTTTCAAATCGATTTTCCCCAATTTTTATGTTTTTGTTGCTGTTGTTCTCCTGCGCTGTGTATACCTACACTCACTCACACACACACACACACACGCATTAACATACACACACACACACGGACTTGGCATTTGTTGTCTAGAAGAATTTAAGCATTCCTCCTCCTTTAAAACCTATGTACATATGTATGTATGTATATAACCACCGTATTCTCACCTGGTAGCAATTTTGCTCTTATCATTAAGCAAGATTTCCTTATCAGCTGGCGATGCTGTTGCAATTGGATTCGGACGCGTCCGCATTATGCTGCTCATGGTGGAAGTATTGGCCTGCGTCTGCGACAATGTTGCGGTAGGACTGGGAAACACTCTACGCATTGTACCACAATTGTAACACTTTAGGGATTCTGTTGGATTGATTGTATTGCATTTGGTGCACGACCATTGCAACACCGACGATATGGTTCCCATATTGTGCTGCTGCTCGAGCTGATTGTGGTGACTGTTGCTACGGCCACAATCTGCTAGTGGGTATAAGCGATTTGGGTTCTGGCCAGGATCCGGATCACGTGGAGTTCTTGTGCTGTACGGATTTTAATTTTAATTATTGCCGCTGGCGCTGCTCCACGCCGTCGCCGCCTCCGACGCCACCGCTGACCGACCTACCAGGCAATGGCCAGCGCTGCGTCCACTTTCTTAACTGTTGACGCAAATGGAGCAGCAGCAGCAACGCACAACATATTTAACCAGATTGAGATTGTCGACGAGATGGCAACGGTGCACAGTGGTTGCTTTTTGTTGTTCGTTTTTGTTTGCACAAACAAGAAAATCAATAAGATTTCATTTTGGAATTTCGCCTGCTTTGCCCCGTTGATAATATAATGTTAACTGACTGTTGTCTCTAAGAACTGCATCAACAATATGCTCGAATTTCTCACACTTGGCAACTGCGCATTTGCAAGCGGATATCTTTAAAATTGGTTAAGTTGCCTGTATTGTTTGTATAGTTTTAGTGCATCAATACTAATACTGCAAGAAAACCATTTTATATTAAATAAAGAACAAGTATACAATAACATTTCTGCTATATTTTAAAAACTTAAGTTAGAATGCATATACCCAGTTTGGTAACAGGTACAAAATTGTACGTATGTTAACTGTTAACTCGTTGAAAATCTGTAAAATAACATTTACTCAATATGAGCTGAGATAACATGAACTTTTAGCGCTCTCTTTGTCAAGTTTAAAAACGTATCCTTAAGTAATTTTACTTGACTAAGTTTCCTTCTTTCTTTAAATAAAACTTTTAACCTATTATAATTGAACTAAAAGTAAATGTTTATTTATTTACATATAATACACATGATCAATTTAACAAAATGTAAACAACATAAAAAATCACACTTTCATTTGGCAAATATTCTATATACAATAAACAAAAAAGAATTAGACGAACTTAAAATCTAAAGTTCAATAAATAAAATTAAATTGGAAACAAAGTGGAAATCGAAATTCATGTGTTGCAGTCCTAATGCTGCATCTTGTTACTCCGACGCAGGACTACAAGGCTGCCCACACGACGACGATCGTACATTGGTTCCACATCACTCCGAGCGCCGATTGCTGTGACAGCAGCAAAACCCGTGCCAACGGGCAATTCTTCCATAGTGTGGTTAACCTGTTTGAGATAATCCACAATCTCGCTATTCACTTCAGGTTCGTAATCTATCTGCATAGGCACCAGCTGATGATGCAGGCGACCATCATTAACTGAATGCTCAATGGTCTCCTGGTGTATGAGATACTTCATAATGACCTGAAGGGAATGTAAAATTTATATTAGATTGAGCAATTTTTTAATCAATGGCTATGGACTACTTACAGATGCTACACTTGTGGTAATTTTGGTACCGCCGGCAGCACCAATTAACAGACGAACATCTCCATTTTGATCCACTATAATACAAGGACTCATTGATGACATGGGCCGTTTGCCTGGATAAATATAATTGGCCGGCGAGGATGGTACGCCAAAACTATTGATTACACCCGGTGTGGAAAAGTCATCCATTTCATCATTCATAATAATGCCTGTACGACTGGATGCCACTTTGGAGCCAAAACTAAAAATCAATGAATAAATAATTTTAATATTGTTCATGAGTTACTTTATTATAAGACTTACTAGTTATTAATGGTGCTAGTTATGGAAATGGCATCACCATTTGATGCCAAGACGTTCATATGGGCTGTACCGTGATCTGGTTCTACAGTGAAATTTGCTCCGTAATATAAATAGTCTTGCATTGTCTTATCATCATATATAAGACCTTGCACACTATTCACAAATTCATCGCTAAGAAGTTTTTTGAGCACATCCTGGATTTCATCGCCACTAACCGGATCCATGTGATAGTCACCCAAATGCGTACGCTGACCATAGGCATGTTTAAAGGTCTCAACGACGCGTTGCCAATAGATTTGCAAATTATTCGTATATAGATCATTCATTACATTAAGAATAAAGGCAAGCACAGGACCACTTGTGGGTAGGGGAGTGGTATATAGGGTGTAACCGCCAGTAACATGTGCACTTATATGACCATCACTCTCCCAACGAACTCTAAATTAAAAAAGAAAGCAAGAGAAAGGCATTTTAAATCTTTTGTCAGACATTTCAAAAGTTCCCCCTCTGTCAGTTAATCAATTTACGATTGTAAGACTTTTCAATGAAATATTATTATCTCATATCATTAAGAATCGGCAATAGTAGCTACCCTGATAACTAAAGATTCGAGACAAAATTCAATTGAAATTTTCATTAATTGGCAATAGTTTGACTCGTAACAGTAGCAATGGTTTTATCAATAAATTGGACTATACTTACTTATAATTCTTGAGATCCTGTTCGGTGATAATGCCACCGAGTTTCTGAATATCTTCGACTAACATCTTTCCTGTTTCGCCACCATCATAGATCTCTGAAGCACCGTTTTCAGCGATCCGTTCGAGGGTTGCGGCCAGTGTTGGACGTTGCATATAATCACCTTCAACATAAGGTTCGCCGTTATTTTTTAGAAACATTTCAGCAAGCGATGGTTCATTTTGAACGTATGATAATTTTGATTCAATAGCCGCAGCCAAATAACGTGATACAATATGGCCTTCACGAGCCAATTTAATCGATGGCTGGAAAAGATGTTTCCACGGCAAACGTCCATATTTGCGATGCATTTCCCAATATCCAAGAATTTCGCCTGGTATACCACTAGCACGGGCTCCAGTAATTTCTTGTTGGCCCACAAACATTTCTTTATCTGCCGCAGCCGGTGCCGTTTCACGTGCAACAACCGTTTCAACTTTTTTGGTGCTACGTGTATAAATGGTGGCCACAAATCCTCCACCGATGCCCATTGAGTGTGGAAGTAAGAGGCCCTCGCAAAGTAAAGTGCCAATGGCTGCATCCACAGCTGAGCCGCCATCCGTTAGCATATCACCACCAATATCCGCACAACCGATACCATTTGACACAACAGCACCACTGAATAAACGTGGTGAATCCTTAAGCGCATAGATTAATCCTACTGTCAATCCGGTGACCATTAGAGCGATAATCAACAGCCATAAAAAGGTCTTCTTACTCCAAACGAATCTGTTAAATAGATTGAAAGAAAACTCTATTAGTTTCAAGTGGCTACTATTTCAAGTACCAGATGAAAGAAATCTCCGGGTTCACCTGATTATAACACAGCAAAAAAAAAAAAAAAAGCAGAAAACAACAGAAAAAAAAAACCAAAACAAAAACACAAAAAAAAACTGTTCTGATTTTAATCGGAGTGGCGCTATCTCGAAGTCCAGGGAACTCGCTGCGTCATCTTCAATATAAAATACGAAATAGACTAAAAGAATATGCGTATAGTATACACTGTATACCCTTCTATAATTCATATTCAATTGATTTTTCCAAAAATCTGGAAAAACCTTTTTATTAAACACTCGGTTAAACATGATAAAAGAAATATATGTTTTTGAATATAATGGAATGTTTTGAAAATTTGTATCAAAGAAGAAAAATGAAATAAGCAAAAATAATTGCAATCAAATTTAAAATTTGTCTGAATTTTGGATTTCCCCAGATAACAGTATTTTCAAAGTATTATTTAATCTATTGTTAATTTTTTCTTGTAACATATATAACTGCAACTATTGATATTTCTTTTGAATTTCAAAAACTATAATGATAATTTATGAATCCGTTTTAGATAGATAACGCCTTGCCGGATGACTATTCATAACTGTAGCAATTGTCTGGTATTTGTCGGGGTATGGATTCCATGTCCTTAGATTGCAATTTTAGTTAGGGGGTAATACGTTCTAAACCATCATCTTATCTCATTCGTTTAAGTAGTTTATGATGCCTCGCACAGCGATCATAAATAACATTGTAGGGCGTATGTACACATATATATATATATATATATATATATATATATGTACATATGTACATATGTATATTTATTATATTTTGGCCGGCAATAAAAATTTCTAAGACTCTATTAACAAGCAATTTTCTATAATTAACGCCGATTTTTTTTCAATTTCACTTTCGATTCGGTAGGCTGTATTTTATTTTTTGCAGTTTCATTGCATTAAGCGAGTCCTCGTGGCGATACGTGATTGCGATGATTGGATGATATGGAGATACGGTTTACGTATATATGTGCCTATGTATTGTCCACGTCTGCAGATTAAGAGACCAGTAAGTACCCAACTACTTTTCTGCCTGATCATTGTCGTCTGATAATATGTTTCACTTTTTATGACGCATGTTCCACGGCATTGATAGCCGGTAGCAGCCGGCAGCTAATCCATCAATTTATTTAGCGTAATGAGCGGAAGGGCGCGCATTTACGATATCAAGTACCAAATAAAATAGTATTTTTAATAATTTTAGTTTTATGTCTTTACGATTCGCAAATCGGTACCAAATAATTGGCTTTGGTATGCCGACAAAAAAGTGTGCTCAGTTCTCTGTAAAAAGTGCGGCAAGTTCATTGATAAAGCGATCAAAGGAAACGCTTAACACTTAACATAAGATGTATCCATTGAGGTTTTCAATTTTTGGAATTTGACGACAAAGTTGTGTTTATTCGTCCGTAACACATGCTGTATACTAGGCTATTATAAAACTTTTAATAGACCAAAACCCATTAGATATGCATATCTGTATATATGTACATATATATGCATGTATTATTAATAATACCCTAAATGGATTATCGTGAACGAATTTTAATGATGGCTATATTTTTTGATAGACTTTAAACTAGGGCATAAAACCAAAATTGCTTTAAGTAACCGAAATGTATATCTTAGAATGAGTTAAACAAAAAGAAAGATATGATAGATATAAACATTTTTTATAGTAATCCTAAATCTGATTAAAGTTTATTAACAAGAGAAATCATCTTTCCTCACGGTTGCTGATTAAATTGACACTTTTGCCTCTGGCAGATTATATATGTCCATTATAAAGAATTCTGTGGGTTTAACCAATTTTTTTTTTTTTTGCTATATATTTTTTGCGTGACTGGGCAATATATATGTATATATGTATGTATATGGTAGGGTGAATGAACAACATTAGTAATAAGAAAATTTGTGAGTATGATGAAATTAAGATATTTAAGTAAATTGATATTTTTCTCTTTCTATCACTTAGCAATTAAGATCGATGACTTTAGGAATCCCCTCATCTGAATCAGAGAGCTGTGCTTTTTCCTATATTCACACTATCAAATGTATGCATAGCCGAATGATTAAAAAAAAAAACAAAATCAATATGAAATTTCGTGTGAATATTAATTAATAGTAATTATTGAGAAGTACTTATACTTGAAAGCAATTAACAAGATACCAGAATTCTAGAATCGACAACAACAAAATAATTGACAAAAAAGATTTAACCCAAGTGTGAAACAATAAATTAGGACTGGATGCCAATTGAAAGAAATAGACAGAGAGCTCTGGTTTTGAGATATTGTCGTTAATTGCAGTTGTTATTTAACGCTTCATAAAGATAAAAAAAGAAAAAAACAAAAATAAAAATGTAGTCGAAAAAACAAAACCACAATGGAGTACTATTCTCTATACTAAAACACTGGGTTTAATATATCGTATATTAACCGTAGAATACGTCATTTCATGAAATTACTGATACTCAAGTAATTACAATAAAGCATTTGTACATACATATATCATAGTGTGTTCTATTATCTGCATTTTTGTCAAAACAGCTGGAATGTGAGGCTTTAGAAATTCTAGTAAACTAATTAATTGACAATAAACAATACGATTTTCTGATGGTGTAGAAAAAGGTGAATGGTTGGATTCATTCCGAGTTTTCTTATCCCCCAATGAGGTATTTATAGATTCATATATGAACATATATACATATGTATGTACATATATCGCACAATATCTTAATCTTATCAGATTGGGGATAATATATCCATAAAAGAAGTATCAACGAAATGATTATTTTTGTACTTTCTTATAGATAAACCTCTACCCAATAATGATAAATGATGGAAAAACAGTGGTTACGCTACGGTGAACCATTCAACAGGTAAATACCCTACACCAAGTAGGAATGTAACTTAATATTAAAAAGACTATTGTATTCTTATTATAAAAGAATTGATTTCAAATATCTAGGCTCCATCTTTTATTGTTATCAAAAATGAATATTTTGTGACGGATTTTTTAACCGGGTCGATAAAGCTTCTGATGCGGTCTAAAGGACATATGTACATATAATTTATTCTTGTTCAATTAATCAAACAATAATAAAGAAATGTATACAAGATCTAATGAATATAGGCATTATTTTCCATTTAAAAAATTTTGAAAAAGATTTTAACTCCTGGTCTTCGACAGTTGACAATAAAAGGAAATGAATTGAAGTTTAGGGGCAGATAGACAAAGAGAAGAGAACTAACAAGTAATCAAGAATATTAGTTTTCCTCATTTCTGTTTTTAAGATAAGAAAACTTGTGGTTTTTGATTAAATTTTATGTTCTCACGATCGATATTTGCACAAAAGGTCTCACAGTTATGCATTCTTCGAAGTAAAAAAACTATTAACAAATTTATTTATATATTTTTTTTAAACTATAAATTTTGCATTTATAATTTTGTACTTTGAACTTTGGGACACGATATTGACTTATTATTGGGCATTTTTACCGTTAAAGCTCTTCAGAAACAAAACACACATAAAGAAATGCTGCGACTTACCTCATTTTGAAATTTGTTGAGTTTGCTTTTTTTTAAATAATAATTATTTACACACTTTGTTTTTATTCAAACAAAAAATGGATAAAAATTCACGGCCAAATTATCAAATCATGACATTGAACCATAACGCAAAAAAAAATTACAATCAACAAATGATTGAAATCGAATTAACGTTAAACTAAAATGCAAAAACGTGTTGAACAATCAACAAACATTCGCATTAATTTCGTTTTAAAAATACACAATTTGTGTAAAATTTATGTAAATTTTTTTTTGCTGATGGTTTTATCTTCGGTCAGGTATTATACGTGCTGTGGGTGGCAATATCGTGATAGGTCTCCGTTCTCCGCTCCACACTACACCACTCAGCTGCTTGACTGCGACTAATGCAGCCTAGCAATGTTCAATTCCAGATTACAACTTTGTTTCAATTCCAATTTTATATTTCTATACATGTGTTGTGTTAATCATTTTTTTTCTCTAGTCATCTTGTTCTAACTTGGCAAGTTGTTCTTTGGCCGTATAGACATGAACGTAGCCAAGCACTTATCAAAGGGGCGTTCTTATACTAAAATGTAGTTTAATTCGAAGCCTTAACTTTTTAGTTAGTTTTCAATTTTATTGCATATTGAAAAGGATCTCAAGGCCTTTCAAAAATATATAGTTAGAACAAACATTAATTTTTAAACCCATAACTCTTGCCCCCATGCAACGCCTTTGGACACATTTTTACGATCAAACGAGAGAGAGGGAGAGAGCACCAACAGTTCCCTCTAAGGGGAAAGCTTAAAAACGAAACTAAGCAGCAGGTGACACCGAAGCTTTGGTTGACGCATCTCTGAGTGTTTTTGTATGTATGTCTTTATTTCAAATAAGTCTTAATGCACAGTTGGAATAAAAAAAAAAAAAACAGTGAAAAATGGAAAAATTCAAATTAAACAATAAATATAAAGAAGCTTCCCCTATTATTAAGCAAAAAACGCTAAATTGACAGATAATATAATCAAAAACACGTAAACAGAAGATAGCACAGGTCCGTTATTTGACGGTGGAACTACACAATAACCGCTGTGACGTCAGCTAAATATTTCTATATTAATTTCAGACATTATGTCGCCAAGGACTTTAGCAAAACACGATTGTGACAGCTTTTCTAAACAGTAATAAGAGCAAGCTCTTTCAAAGTATGTAATTCAGAAAATGACTGACTTATAGCTTAGAAGAAAAAAGCGCTTTCGGCTCAAAAAAGAATGAAATGATCCATACGTGAAATAAAGCAAAAACAACTGTAAGTATTAATTAAAGACCCTTAAGAATTTCCATTTTATTTGAGTCATTCAATATAAAGGATGTAATTCCGTAGTACCAATCGTACTACAAACATTTTCAAAGCTAGAGGACATCCGATTTCAAGCAAAGGCATATGTGTATATTATGTTCATATTGAATATATTTTTGTTTCCTTCAATTAAAAGACTCGTCAAATATCATATTTGGATAATTTTAGAACATTTAAAACGGTTAATGACCTAAAATACCGTGCCATAAGCAAGTTTGTTAATAGATTTACTGCTTCAAATACTTGCAATTTGGCTTGCTGTTTTTATGTACAAAATGAAGTACCCCCAGATTTGCTTCGCCAACAACTGTGTTATATGCTTATTATCGGTATTACACCGAATAGAAAATGTACAATTAAAATCATTGGTTGGTCGCGGATACTTCAGTGTTTGACAATCAAGCGGTTAATAATACTCTTAGCTCCCGTCTATCGCCAACGTTCTGGGTGAGAAACTGTCGAGCGCAAAAGCGACTTCTTTCCAAATTGTTGGATTGCATCTTGTTTGATTACATTTGGACGCAAAGGCGCCGGTTGAGCTAATTCAGCTACACCACCAATTGCAATTTTAACTATTTCGTCAACGGCTTCGGCGCTTCCACTTTCACAAACATTGGGCATGGTGGAATTGCGTTGAAAATTGGGTAAAGGGGCCTTTTTTTCATGGGCCAACTCAGTGAATGCAAGTTTGCGTCTATGTTGGGGTGGAATCTTTTTGCAATGGGACAGTTGGTGAATGTGTAATGTCCGTTCCAATTCAAACTTGCGATCACAAAACCTGCATTGATTTCCGGAGCTAAGAGTGGTACTGCTCTCTTTTGAACGACGTCCGGCAAAGCGGACTTGAAAATGGTCATCATGTGTGTGACGGTGAGCAACTAATAGACTCTTAATATTGAATTTTGAACCACAGAGATTGCACTTGTATAACGGTAAAGTTGGATGATGCTCCCGAACATGGCCATGAACAGAATTATTCAATGATTTTTTATTGAGTCGACATTTCCCATAGTTACCACCACATTTCGATTTCAAACATGCTTCTTCTCTTTCCGCTTCCAAAACGACATCGTGCATCCGTCGAGATACTTTCGAATTGGATGGCGTTACTTCGAGTTCATCAAAAGGATCACGTGGAGTAAGACCATTGCGTCTAGGCGATTCCACTGTCAAAACTGCAGGATCATAAAAAACCAAATTAATATATTTGGTTTAATTTTAATTTATATGTATTTATGTATAATATTAATTCATAATTTAATTTATGTGGATGTAACATACTCACCATTGTGGCCACCGCTGCGCCTAGGCGGCTTCTCTGTTACTGTCTGACGAGGATATGAGTTCTGCTGCCAGCACTTTTTGGTTCCCTGCTTTTTTCTGTTACCGTGACCAGCTGCAGCACCATTTCCAACTGTGGGCCCAATAGAACAAGAGTTTCGTGACGCGTTAACCCTACTTGCCACCGGTTCCCCGGAACCTCCTCCAGCACCACGTGGGGCACGTGGACGCATAATACGTGACAGACTAGCCGTATGATTTGATTCCGATAGATATATCAACTTTCGTTCAACAGCCCTGCGCGACTGCTCGACATCCTCTTCAACAGAATTTTCATGATGATTTTTTTCATGCATTCGATGCATTACTTCAGCAGTGACCCTGCCATTTCGTGTGTGATTCTGCTGAGCACTACGTTTCATTTTGCTATGGGCCTGTTTCTGAACCTGTTTGTTTGAACCGCCAAAATTCATAGTTCGTGTTTGGGCATGAATTCTTATTATATATAAAATAAATTCTTGAATTTGAGAATACTATGATTACGATGTTGATGTTAGTATAGTTGAAGCAAAAGTAAAGACCTATTTAACCTAAATTTTCAAGCCCGTTCAAACAGATTGACGCAAAAGTCATGGCTCTTGTGGACGATGGAAAACAAATTTAAAATATGAAGCTTAACATAACGGTGCCCGCTAGTGGCGCCGTCGGTTATGTTAGGCCATCGGGTTCTCAAAATAATCGATTGCTACGATTCATGCGGCCACACTAACTCTCAGTTAACAGTCTCAAATTTGACAGCTGTTAAGCTTAACAGCCATTCAGCTAAAGAAAAAAGTCTAAAAAAATAACAAAAAAGACAACACGTTGTTGGTCGTCTAATTGTTGTTGTTGCCGTGTGTTGAGTAATTTAATTCGTCGACTTAAAACAAAGTAGAACGTGCTCCTTTTTTTTCCGTGTCTTGTTGGTTGCTGCCAAGTGACTTAAATTAGTGATGAGTGATACGCGTGAAGAGATTTTGGAACAAATCAAAGTGCAGGGCGATTTAGTGCGTCAATTGAAGGCAGCCAAGGAGCCAAAGGAGAAGGTCAGTTTCATGTTCAGCTTTGACATTTTGCATGGACACCTAACGTTAACTGTAAATTGTGTAAAGCTTTTTGCATTCCCTCTCTTTCTCGCTCACTTGCGTTCTATATATATATCTATTTATATGTGTGTATACCTCGTAGCCCTGTTGCACAGTGGCAATTTAGTCTCAATATTTCGTCATGCTTGCCACATGGTCATAATTACTTACTTAGTTATTGGCAATTTTTTTTACTGTAATTAGATTGCAAGTATGTATATATTATACATACCTACATATATAGATAGTATATGCATACATAAAGTAACTACAAAAAGTGCGCGCATACTTTCACATTGGTTTGTTGTTGGTTTTGTTGGTTGTTCCACTCTCAAATTGTTTCAATTGTCAGTAAATCATACAGAAGAGTAACAAAGAGACATAGAGGGAGCGAGAGTGAGAGGATATCTATTGTTGTTGCTGTTGCCAATTGTCTTTACCCCCTTTTTTCATTATTGTTGTATTGTGTGCATGACCGACTGACGACGAACCTGGCCCTGGCACATGGTGGTTCGCGGCTCTAGCAAAACCGGCTAGACCACAATTGCAGCCAACAGATGATTATAATTTTATAAGAAAAGAAGTAAAAAAAAAAAAAAATAACTTGTTCATGTTTGCTAGTTCAATTTTAATTACCTTTCCCTCAAAAGCCAAGATCAGCTGTTTTTCCCCAACACCAAACTGCCAACTTGTGTAAAATTGATTAAAAAGGAGTGAATGAATCATAAATCCATTAAGGCAATAACAGCAATACAGGAATTCCGCAATTCCCCTAAGCTGTTCGAGCAGAAGTCGACTTCAAGATACCCTATATTCTAATTTTTCTTAAAATTTTTAAACAAATCATCTTTTGGCCCCTACTAACAAATTCTTTTTTAAGAACCTTGGGGGAGAATTATATACATACATACATACATACTTAGTAGATTAAATCGAAGTTGCGAAAACATTCCAATAATATTGTAAATACAAAGGAAAGGGTATAAGAATCTACGGCATAGCCGTGATATTTTCAGATCCTTTAGTAACTTGGTAAAGTTATAAATTTTGATATATTCAAAATATATGATTGATTAAGCTTATTGTTAATCCATTGTTTCATTATTATCTCAGTAATTATGGATATATTTTAAAAATCAATTATTGCATGAAACTAGTTTCCGATCTATAACTGAAAGTCTCTATCCGTTGTAACGAAATTGCACAAATTTCAAATTTCAACGCGTCACTATTTCTTTTTTTATTTCACTCGTTTTTGTTTGATTCGCTTTTGCGCTGATGACTCAGTTTTGGATATTTCGAGTGTACAAAAAAAAGTGCTAAAAAAAAGTGTTTAAAAAAATTGAAAAGAAAAACAAGTTTGAAATGCAACAAAAAAAAAACAAAAAACTTGGCAAGTCAACGGACGTTTTAGCCTGCTGGCGGTCAATGGGAACGCAAATGATTATTGGGTTTATAATTTCACAATCACACAAGTGCACACACACACACTCTCACATACACTCACTCTCACACACGGATACACTTACACTGGTACATAACATTTCATTTCGCAATTAACTTATCAACAAAAAAAAGAGTTACAAATTTCAACTCTAATTAGTTTTATTATTGTTGTTGTTGTTTATTAGGTTTAAAAAAAAAAACACAAATAGCAAAAGAAAGTTGTTGCAAAACGAAAGTTTGAAAAAAAAACAACCAAAAATTATCAAAAATTACAATGTTGCGTTCAATAATTGGCCGCCAGTGGCGCTGTAGTGCTACGTTTCAGTGGTGTGCAATGTTCCAGCCCTCTGGCGGCGGAGTTGGTATAACCGAGATGTCAACAGCAACAGCAACAACAAGAACAAGCCATGCACATGAACAACAACAACAACAAGAACAACAAATCCATAAGGTTAGCATCTAAGTGACATTTAAATACAGTGAGCTTAAATGTTTTAATTGAGCCTATTTTCCCCGATTTCCATTTTTTTTCTCACAGATAGATGAGGAAGTCTCACGATTACTGGCCCTAAAGGCCAAAATAAGTGGTGATGCATCCAACGCTAATCAAAAGTTCACGCTGAAAACACCGAAAGGCACACGAGATTATGCTCCACAGCAGATGACCTTGAGACAGGGCGTGCTGGACAAGATTGTGCAGGTGTTTAAACGTCATGGTGGCGAGGCTATCGATACGCCCGTTTTTGAGCTCAAGGCAAGTATAATGGAAGTCTCTGTGAAAGGCAAAATACAGTGTTAAAAAATTGGAACAGTATTCGAATCACCGACTGATCTTTTTTATTGAGACTATGTCTAATAGTCTTCAATGAATTTGGCCAAACAAAAGACGCATTGTAGATTAGCAATTATACTACATAAATAGAGACAAAAAAATAAAAAAGCCTTTTGCAAAATTATAAAAAAAAATGTTCTAACATGGATGCTATTCCTCTATTATTTTTTACAGGAAGTGCTAACTGGCAAATATGGCGAGGATTCAAAGCTAATTTATGATCTTAAAGATCAGGGCGGTGAAATATTATCAATGCGTTATGATCTTACTGTACCATTGGCCCGATACTTAGCCATGAACAAGATATCGAGCATAAAACGTTATCATATAGCAAAAGTGTATCGACGTGATAATCCTGCCATGACACGTGGTCGATATCGTGAATTCTATCAATGTGATTTTGATATAGCGGGCACCTATGATCCCATGATTGCCGATGCGGAATGTGTTAAAATTGTTGCCGAAATTTTGGATACATTAGATCTAGGCGAATATGTAATTAAACTAAATCATCGTCAGCTATTGGATGGCATGTTCCAGGCTTGTGGAGTGCCAGCAGATAATTTCCGTGCTATATGCTCGGCTGTCGATAAACTGGATAAGGTAAAAACAAGAAAATAAACAAAAGAAACAAAAAAAACAAATAATCTAATGTATTTTAAATTTTTAGTCACCCTGGGCAGATGTACGCAAAGAGATGGTTGAAGAAAAGGGTCTTGATGGCCCCACAGCTGATAAAATTGGCGAATATGTGCGTCTCAGTGGTGGCACCGAATTGGTTGAGAAACTTTTAGCCGATCCCAAATTGAAAGCTGTGCCCAATGCTGTGAAAGGACTCGAGGGCATGCAATTACTCCTCAAATATTGCTCGCTATTGGGATTGGAAAAGGCAATTAGTTTTGATTTGAGTTTAGCCAGAGGCTTGGATTATTATACTGGAGTGATCTATGAATGTGTGCTAAAGGCAGAGCCTGCAAGCTTACAAGGATCTCCTATTAAAATATCCGCTCAAAATGGTGAACAAGATCAACAGGGAGGAGGAGGAGGAACTGTCGGCTCTGTAGCCGGTGGCGGTCGCTATGATAATTTAGTTGGAATGTTTGATCCACGTGGCAAAGCTGTACCCTGTGTCGGCGTTTCAATTGGCGTAGAGCGTATATTTTCGGTATTAGAGGCCAAATTTGCTGCAAGTAAAGTGAAATTACGCACCAATGACGTTGAGGTATACGTAGCTTCTGCCCATAAGGGATTGCATGAGCAGCGCTTACGTGTCCTCAATCAGCTGTGGGAGGCAGGAGTTAAGGTGAGTCGATATAACTTTTGAATATATCTGATCTTTATAACAATACCTTCTTCCTTAGGCTGAACACTCGTATAAGCTAAATCCAAAACTATTGGCCCAACTGCAACATTGCGAAGAGCATCAAATCCCTTTGGCCATCATACTGGGCGATGCGGAATTGTCTCAGGGTGTGGTTAAGCTACGTGAGGTAGTTACACGGCAAGAGGCGAGCATTAAATTAGATGATCTGGCTCTGGAGATCATACGACGTAGGCCAAAGGATTAAGTGAAATTTATGGTCAAGCTAGTTGCTGCTCCTCCTCGCTACATTTGGATATTACAACTATATACATACACAGATGTGTTTTTTTTTTTTTTTGCCTCATACGAGTCCGTGCTATTATTATTTAAACAAAACAATTGTATAAGAATAAGTTTATAGACAACTTATACCAAAACTGGAGACTAAAAAAGAGAATTAATAAACATTGCATTAAACGTATTCGCATTTAAATAAAACGAAACAAAAAAAAAAAATGTCTACATTATTCCGTCTTAATTTATACTTACTTTAGCCATAATTGATTCGTTGCCAATCAAGTTAACATTTCTACATGATTAAGCATATTTAACTAATTAACAATATTTTCTTTTAACAGCTTTTAAACTGCAGCCAACATCGATTCGAGCAACTGGCTCCGAATCAACACTAGAAGAAAAACCATAAAAAATGCCGGAAACCCTACCCGCCACGGCTACAATGAATGCCTCGAGCATTGATTGTACTGTGGCGGTACTAAAGGTACCCACACCCACTATGCAAATGCCCCAAGTGTGCAATCTGCAAAGCTTGGGCATCATTATGGAGCCGAATAACATAAATATTGAATTGAATCCAGCGGCTGCTTTAGCAACCTCAGCTATAATCACATCAACTGGTTTTAAGGTGAGTTCCAACGATCCCCATTATTACTTTTAACAAAAAGAAAAAAGCAAACTATGTACGTGAGATCAAATTCATGGTTTGGAGTGATCAGATACGAACACATGTATCTTGTTAGAACCACGGCGGAACACGCGTGGTCCGACTAAATCCTTAGTAATAAGTAAATCCCATTTTATGGAATTAAGTAAACAATGATATATTACTGTAGTAAATAATTACAAATTTTGTAAACGTGAAAAATACATCTACGTCCAGATTCTTCCAAATGGTTGAAACATTGAAAACCGTGAATTTTGGTATAGTCAAACTGAAAGTTTGAAAACAGTGAATTTTGGTATAGTTTTTACGTTGTTATCGATTGTCTTGAATTGTTGTACCTGGAATTTGAAAAATGTAAAGATTTTAAATGTTAATATCAAAACGCAATATCTTACGTTCGTTGGGATCATTCGTTATTGCTGACGAGATTTTGAATTAAACAGCCAACGGTAGGTATAATATAGCCTATCGACAACTACAACCAATGGCTCATCAATACTAGGTCCCAATAGCGTTGGTGACATATTTTCCTCATTGTCATACAGATGGTTAACCATTTTTGGAATATTATCACGGAATACCTTCCTCAACAACGCCACACAGGAACGTACCGCGTTACAAATATGTCGCAATGAATTCATGTTACCCAACGTATTCCAGGTATTTACCGCACATCCTAAAATGTGTTTACGGAAACGTAAACGCGCCTGTCGCACAAAAACATCCGTCAAGGTTAGGTTTCGTTGTTTCCAATTTTCTATAAGACATTCCAATTCCATTATAACATTTAGAATTTGCATATTCAAAGGTTTGTCCAATTGTATATCCACACTTCCACCAAGTTGCCTATTTTCTTTTAAAAGCGTCAATTTCTGCAGCAATTGTTCGAGCTCGCATAAATCCGAGGGCAAACCTACTGTGTCTGCCCTTTTGATATTTCCTTCAATATGTTGATGCCCTCCAGATTTGCGATTATAACTATTAGCCATGTTACTCATTCCTCGTTTCACTTTTAGCTGGTTTCCAGCAGCCGAATTCTTTGTAACCATTGAATTCTTGTTATTGAATTGCTGTATTGACTTTAGATCGGTTGCTTTATATTTTGATCGGTAAGAGGTGGGTTTCTTTACTTTGAATGTATCTGTGAAGAAAAGCAAAGATTTAAAATTAATAAAAATTCAAAATTGAACTTGTTACCTTACCGTTTTCAATCGGCATGGAAATTCCCATTGATATTTTTCTAATTTTTGATTCTGTCAATTTTGTACAACTTGGCAATTTGGGAACTTTTACCGTCTTATTCTGGTTACCGTTCGCAAATAAATCCCTCAATTGACTTTTTACAGCGCAACTGCACAAAAGCTCATCAGGATCTGTAGATACATGGATCACATAGGTTTCACCAATATTGCGTCCATGGAAACGACCAAATCTCTCCTGTGACAGGACACGCTTCTCCAAATTTTCCACTATTTCATCATTGAAATATTTGCTAAACATGGTTGTGTTTCTTAAAAATTAAGTTCCAAAAAATTCAACAATTTTTTTTTTTTACACGAAATTTTGTTGTTTTGTGTTGTGTGCTGTATAATTTATAATGAAATTTTGTTTGCTAGTTTTTGTGATTGGTGTATCTTGTTTTGTTTTATAGGAATTTTGTTTATTACTTTGTATGATTGGTGTGTCCTGTATTATTATATTTTTGTTTGTTACTTGTTTAGTGTTGTTGTCTCCTGTTTTGTTATATTGAAATTGTGTTATTTTTGTCTCCTGTTTTGTTTTATAGTAATTATGTTTATTACTTTTATTACTTTGTTTGTTACTTTTGTGTTGCTTTTACGTGCTCAACTGAATTACTGAACTAAAATGGAATAATGTTAACCAAGTAAACTTCATACATCATCGGAACATGTACATGGACTACTTGGATCTAATATATTTTTAAAAATTTTCATTTGTCAGCTTGTGTAAGGGGTATCAATGTAATCAAGGGTATGCATAATACAAGTATATAAGTATTTTTTGATCAGACAGTAGTATAGGGAAAAATTTATATTGTTTGTATTGGACAGATCGGATTGGAATAGAACGCTCAATTTAGTACAAGATATTTGTTTGTTTAAGAAACAATTATTTTAATATTAGTTTCTCTGATAAGTTATTTAGGGGAAACTCATTTAATTTGTATTGTTTTACTCATTTGCTTGCTGCCCCCCTACCCTCTGCAAATTTTTTGCTTCTCTTATTTTCCGCTAGCGTATTATGTAATTAAATTATGCATAACGAAGAAAATGTCAAACGGTCCAGGGCTACATTTTTACACTCGAATTGAGTTCACCTCCTGCCCTTGCCGCTGGTACTGCTGCTACTGCGTCTGTCGCTGCCTGCTCCTGTTGCTGTTGTTCCTGTTCTCGTTGTTCCCTGTTTCTGTTTTCCAGCTTCTGTGGTCGACGCATTTTTCATGCTTCAGTGCGTGCAATTTGTTTGACGATTCTAGGGAGTTGTGCGGGGAAACAAGGGTGGGGTTTGGTTTTTTTGTTTCTTTTTTTTTTTTTGGTAGGATGCCTCATTCAAATGACCTTACCCAGGATGCGGCATTTCTCTGATTTTGACAGCATGAAAATGGTACGATGATACCCCACACGCAAATGTCAGTTGGGAGAGTCAGAGATGGGAGTCAGAGAGTTGAGAGATGTCAAGCTAATGCAGTTTCAATATATAAATTTTCATTTAATTTTGACGATTGTCCAACATTTTGTTGTTGTCTTTTGCCGTTGACATGTCACTGCCACTGGATGATGATGATGATTATAATGGGTAAAAAGAGTCGCACAGTGGGTTTCGTATGATTATTAATATAGTTTATCAAAAATTTTAAATTAGTATGCATCAGGGATAAAAATCAAGTTAACGTTTTAACCAACGATTAACATTTTGATTTCGTTTCGCTCTTAAAGTTAAATGATTTTATATAAAATAAAAAAAAAAAATCAGTCATATTGCCAAATAAAACGTTATAGTACTAAATCTATTTGTTCCTACAATATAGTACTTCTTTTCGAAGTATATTTTCACACAACAGTTCCGAAACTTAGTAAACTTTATGATTCAAATCAATAAATCGCTTAAATTTGTATTTAATAAGAGAATGTTTTATTATTAACCAAAGGCATTGATTGGTTTACAGATTCAGATTTTAATGACAGTCTAACCCACTGTAAGCATTCGGTGGTGGTTGGTTTATTTTACGGGGTGCTCCAGAGCCATTTCAGTTTCACTTCGCAGGGTGCACAACACTTCAGCTTGTTTGTCAGCACCAGCACCACCAGTGAAAGGAGGGCTCTCTCTGCCATTGCCATTGCGCCTTTGATATCATTCAATGCTTCTAATTTACGGATTAATGAAGGCGCAATTTTACATATTGAAATGCTCGCTCTTTCGTTTACCCATCCCGCTGATCGTGGGAAGCGATTAGTAGCCATGACCGTGCCCAGGGCATGGTATTTGTTCCCTTTTTTTTTTTCTTCTAACATTATTTCAATGGCATTGATGGATTGCCACATAAATTTGTGATTTGCTAAGCTTGATTTTCCTAACCAAAGTTAATTTGTATGAATATTCATTTATATACATATGTATATAATATATGTATGTAGGTATGTAAAATATTGTAACACTGTAAACACTCACGTGTTTGTGTATTCATTTTTGGGGGCGAAGGGTCGCATGTGAAGATATTTTTTCTATGAGATTTAAATATTTACTGTTGTCCTAGGTTTAAACATTTTTTATCTTAATATAAAGAGTTTACAGTGTCCCCTCGAATGTAGTTACAACTATGTATAGTTTCAAATATAAATGAATGATTTCATAAAATAATAACTAAGTTTTATCTAAACAACTTTAATTGAAAAGTTTTAATAAAAACAATAAAACAGTTTGCTTTTTATACATATACTTCAATATCGTTGGGAAGCCATATTCGGCATATTTTAAATTATGAATAATAAGTATTATGCGGAAAAAACAAGTTTCTCCAAGAAATACCGTTTAAATAAAAGTTTTAAAATCTTCAAATTGAACGATCATTGTTAGCCGTTTTATTATACATATTTACATAGAACTGAAAAATATATCAAAGTTAGCTATCTAAGTTATGTTTATGATTTATATATTTATTTATATTTACGAGGAACTAAGCGATATATATTTATTAAAATTTAGTTATTTCAATAATACAAATTGTTTTATTTCGAATATTTGCTCATATTTGCATTTCTTTGAGACGATAAAGAACGTTTTATATTTTTGATTTGTTTATAATCAAAAAAAAATTCCAATTGTATGGCAACCCACTAAAAATAATTGAACAAGCAATCTGAAAAGTCATCGCAAGTGTTTTTTATATCCCTTGAGGTGGCAGTGAACCTTCTGTACAACGATTTTTATCTAACAGCTAAGCTTCAATTTTCCAATTCACAGTTCGGCGCCTTTTCATCAAATGTCATTTTCTCAGTCTACAAACATCCACAATGTACTTACAATTCGAACTTAATAATATTAATAATAACTATGAAGATCAAAAAAGTTTTTTTTTGTGTATTATTCAGTTGGACAATCCGATTGAGAGTCATAAATACTTTATAGGTGAGATGATATCTAACTAGGAGAGAATTCCACATGGCAAGGACACGCGCCAGCAGTTGCTTATCTCGGGTGACCAACCCAATAGAGCCACGTGCGTTGCCCCTTGCTCATGTCCTTGCCAGAATTGCCATAGTTTGTAGCACGTATCTGTATGTGTGAGCGGCAAATTTGCGTGCGTTTTTAATGACTTTTTTCCACTACCATCGTCAGGTCTCAGTTTCGGGCATTGCACTTAATTCGATTATGAGGATAAGAGAATGAGAGAATAAACAGACTGTGTATGAGAGAAAGGGATGGCAAGCAACGACTTTGCCTTGGGGGGGATTTGGATTTTGCAAAATGTAATTGAAATGAAACTAACTGCACATTTCCCAGGCTTTCGATAGAAGGGATATATGTATGTATGTGTATCTTGTGTGCGTCCAAGTCTAACTAATGTGGGTGTTAACGGTGTGTTAAGTGATTTCACCATTTGTTCATCGAACAATTGGCTCCCGATAAAATAACGCACGTTTTTCACATATTTCAAAATGCCAATAATCCAAAAAAAAAGGAGAATCCAAAAATTTTGATTTCCGTTTTAAACAAAAAATTGGAATGGAAAAAAAACGTATCGTTTTACATGAACTTTACAAAGTTTGCATGAGAAAATTTAAAAATTATATTCGCTTAGAATTCGAAAAGTTAGCGTTTTAAAAATATGTGTACATATGTACATATGTATGTTCTGAATCGTATAATTTAAAGCAAAAACTACAATAATTTCAGAGATATGCAGAGTCAATCAATTATAGGGTCTTACCATGGTCGTTGAACTTCAAGGTAAACTTCCAGTTGCAGCTTGTTTTTACTCGTTGCATTTGTCTCAGTCTCTATCTTTTGGCTACCGCTCTTTAATAAAATTTGCATAAAAATTGCAAGCCAATTAAACTTCTCTTCTTTTTCTGCACTTGACTCTTGCACTTTTTTTTTTGGCATATTTTCGCACGCTGTTGTTATGGTAATAATTATTATTGCTTCGCTTCTTGTCAACATATTGCTACAATTTTATAAATTTACATATATGTACATACATACATACATATGCATGTTTATTGATTGCTCACTCTTATACTTAGATACATACATACATGCATATGTATGTACATACATGCATAATAATATGTAAAATGTGCCGAAGCAACCGAGAAGAGCGAGGAGACCTTCTTCTAATTGCAGTACATTGTGTAACTGTATATTTATATGCATGTATCTATGCATGTATAAGTGAATGTGCAGCCAGAGCAGAGCCACAATATCAAATTTCAATCCTTAATTTATGGCCTGTGACTTGCTGCACTTTAAAGTCTACAAAAAGAAAGAGAAAACTTTTCTCGCACTCTTTTTTTTTTTTGGTCTTGATAAATGATACAGTGACGCCTACGCGTGCGTCCAAGGGTTGAGACGTTGTTGTGGCTGCCGCATTTTGCGGTATGCCGCAACGCCGATCAAACGCGATAAACGTTGTGTGTGTGTGTGTGTGTATGTAAGAGAGAGGGGTGCTGCTACTGGTCCTGACTGTGATACAGCTACGTGGCTGCGGTTGACACTGCAAACGGTTGCAAGTCAAAATTAATTAGAATTTTCAACAAGAAAAGCATTAGGCGAGTAGCGGATTACAGCTCAACGAATAAGGATATACTCTTTCTAACAGTTCATTTAAAGCGCTCCAAAAATAAAAAGGGCATTATTTCTAGCCGTTTTACAGCTTTTGATCAAAGTCATCCTTTTTCCATCCTGCTTTTTTTTTTTAAATTCTATTATTTGTTTTTGCATTAACAATCACTTCTTTTGTAAAGGTAACGAACAGATCATGTTAAAAAATGTATCATAACCCATATTTCCTTTCGCCTTGAAGGGTATGTAAAAAGGTAGCTCTAAATTGAAATCAGTACAAAACAAAAAAAAAAACAGTAAAAAACGATCATTAATCATCGGTCCAAAAGGGTTGACACGCTTGACAGTGCCCAAAACACAAAAAAAAAAAAAAAAAAAAAACAGAAAAACCGTGAAAGAAGGAAACAAAAAGGTGCACCAGGGTGGTGGCTTGGCTTGACCGGCGACGTTGAAAAACACAACAGCAAAAACCCAAGGTTACCCTTTATCCGAAATAAACCAGAATCAACCAAATGCCACATTTAATGTCTATTTATTAATGTATATGAAGAGCACTTAAAATTGAACCTAGTTACTGGGCGGTGGTGAGCTATCCTCCGATGGGGACGATGTTGATGATTCTTGTGACCCTTCCTCTTCGTCTGTGGATGACGATGAATCTAGTAAACTTTCCATAAATTCCACACTTCGATTGTTGATCAATTCTCGCATTGCATCACCATTATTACGTTTTTGCTGCTCCTGGACCAATTGGAGTATGGAATAATTGGTAACATCTGGATTACCCATAAGGTTATTACGTAGAACTTTATAGCGTCGACGCTGACGACGTTGCTTATTACTATCCTTGTCGCCTTCAACTAAAAATTGAATGGCTTGTTCCACGTTGTTTTTGGTTTTAGCCAGATAAAAACGAGCTTGGTGTTCGGTATAGCCCATGGCTGTGACAACCTTTACCAAGTTTTCACTATCGTTTATGGGCAAATCGGTATTAAGGTTTTCCTTTGACATTTTGCTTGGTTTTTAAAAATATATTGTGTTCTGACCCAGAAAGCTTTTTAAAAATTCTAATAGAAAAGGCGCGTGAAAGGCGAGACAACAAACAGCTGAGCTTTGTGTTCCAGCTGATTAGATAAACATCTAGTGGTGGCCAATAAATTTCGATACTCGTGGCATATCGATAGGGTGAATTCTATTTTAATTTAAAATAAAAAATTCGTTAAGAATTAAGAAAACGAATTGCTAAGGCTTTTTGAAAAATAGTTGGTTGGAAAATGAAGCATATGAAGATTTGAGTAACGAAATGGCGAAGAAATAATCAAGTCTGTTTGGTACTGATAAAGCTAGCCAATTTATTTTAAAATATAGGTGATAATTTCAATACTGCTTAAAATAAAATATCGCATATCAATATATTCGGTATGTGATCAAAATGAATCCAACATAACGGCACTGATATCTCCAAATTGAAGTCAAAGGTTTTTTGGATTTCACACTTAGTTCAGTTAAGCTTTTAGTTTCTTGTAATAATTTGGCCGACACCGTAATAAGTTAACACACAATATGGGTCTTTCCCTACTATTTATGCGTTGTACAATTTTAAATAATCACCCCATTGGGAAATTTCGAAAGCAAAGCTGAAAACCCTTTCGTTTCGGCATCTTGTTCTCTTTCTCTCACAAATACAAAAGCGCATTTTTATGTGTTATTTACACTGATTTATTGCCATTTTCTTGCCTTTTTGGTCAAACTCCACTCCTTTTGTTTATAAGCAGCAAGGGACAAAGACAAACAAGTGGCCCGTAAAAAACTTTTCGTACGGATACTGGTATGTACGGGTGGACGATGTTGGTCCGGCGACCCATACCCTCATCTATCACAATTCCTTGTTCGGCTTTTTCTTACAGTTTTCACTTATTATACCCTTACATACTGTATTATAATTAAACTCAGACGTTGGTAACACACATTTGACGGTATTAAGTTTATAAATGTATGTATGATTGGTCAGTATCAATATCAGAACGGAAAAATTTTATTAAAACTGGATAGGTACAATAAGATTTTGTACTAAATATTTATAATAACTGTCGATTCGAAATATCTTGGATATTGTCGAATTTTGTTCTTATGGAATCGTGCTAAAAATCTGGAGAATGTGTTTAAACATACATAGATATCTTACCATTATTTTACAATTGGCTATGAACAAAGACAATGAAACCATTGAAACACAGAAAAAGTATTTAAAATTCGGTGCGTCAAAAATAACTTTTAGAGTGTTATGTTATTTTATTTATTTTTTTGTATTTGGGTTTTAAAAACGCATTATTGTTGCTTTACTTTTCCTTTTTTTTTTCTTGTTGTTGTTGTGGGTAATTGAAGTTTTTAGTTTTCATTAGCCGGACAGGGGTCCATAGGCGGCGACAAGGGACAACGCCTGACAAGAGGATAAAGTAAAATAAATTACATATTTTAAAATTAACCCATTAATTTTGGGTTGTGAGTGGGAAAGAAAGTTTTAGAAAATTCAAAGGACCATTTCAAGAACACGATTTTGTTTAAGGGAATCCTGGAAATAATATAGTTTTCTTTATAATACATTACCAACCATTAATCAAGTATAATTTTCATAGAGAGCACATTTCGTTGTTATTAAATTCTTTAAAAAAATAATAAGTAAATGGAAAATTACAGGATATAAATAAGTAGAATTCAAAAAGCAATATACATATGTACATACATACATACATACCTACATATGTATGTAGCTTTTATATAATATTGTTATTGGTTAATTTTCTAAACTTTATAATAACGTATCTTAAAACTGCGTAATAACAGAATCCTTTTATTTGGACAACGAAAAGTTCTTGAAATTGAAAGAAATGCTCCTCTAAAACAAAAAGTCTTTCTTAGACAGTGATTCAACAATTGTAAAACCACAGGGTCACAACATGGAAAATTCAAGTATTCAAAATGCATATTGAGCGTTTTTGGTTTTTTCCCATCAACGATTTTATTTACTCAAAAGCTTAATGGTGTCCTGCAGCATCAGCAGCAGCAGCTGCGGCTTTTGCTTGATCTTCTGGCCCAATTAATAGAATGGCAAATGGATTTTTGTTTTGCGTACAGAAGAGAGAATTGGGCATTTGCATACATACATATCTATGTACACATATGTATGTACATACATACATACATACATACATACGAGACGAAACGAGACCAGAACAGAGCAGCGTGGAACGGAACCAGAGACAATTAGGCAATTATTTGCGTAAAGGATCAAGCCCAAAACAAAAAGCAAGCGCTTCTCGCCCATTTACGAGGGTTACTTTAAAAGTTATCATAGACGCCAATGCATATTCTAAGCCATTTCTGTACGTTTTCACCTGGAATCAATGCCTTGTTTGCAAAAGTATATACAACGTATGTATGTATGTACACACATAAATTTCTCCTTTAATACGTTAGTTAACCCTCGTATAAGCACATTCCATTCCGTTTCGTTTCCTTTTTAATTGAACATGAGCAATTAGCGTGCAATTTCTTTTTGTTTCGATGGCTGAAAATGTTAACGGTAATCTATAAGAACGCCATACACACACATACATATACATATATATATATATCGTTATATAACGGTATCTATCTCTCTCTCTCTCTCTGGATATAGCAAGCCACACGCCACGTGTTTTTTTTTTTTGCGCACTTGAGTAGAATTAATTTTAAATGCCCGCGTCTCCTGCACGCGTCTAAGTGATTAAAGTGAGAAAGAGACAGGCAGTGAGGGGGAGAGATATATGTATAGAGAGAATGAGGGCAAATCCTCGACTCATCCACCCACTCGCATGTTTAATTATAATTAAAAAAGCATCCACAATTCCTTCAACCTGGTTCCATAAACATTAAAATGGTTAATTGAGTGCTTAGTGTTCTGTTCTGCCCATGCGAAGGCAGCATCCATTCGCATTCTTATTCTCATTCTCAATTTCATCCACTCCATAATATTAATTATTTTAATTGAAATGTTCATTATTTTACATCTAATTTAGCGCCAGAAGTAGAAAAAGCGTGTGCTGAAAATGGTAGCCCATAGCCCACATACATACATACATACATACCCTCCTGCAATCCTTATCATAGCTCCATTGGCCCTTGTCCTGATCATATGAGTTATCCAGTAAGCATTCACACATTGGGCTTCAAATGGATTGAAAATGAATATTGTTGGTGCCCTCTCAGTGTTTTTGAAAGAAAGTGAAAGATTCATTTTTGACTAAGTTTAAACGAAAATTGTATTGTTAATATTTTGAAGATCATCAAATATTTTAAATCTTATAACTTGAGATGTATTAATACAACTTAGATTAGATATATCCGTTAGCACGAATCTTTGATCCAATTTAGATATAATTGAACGTAACTGAATGGCAGTTACGATTTGATTTAGTTTCGTTGCCACTGTGCTGCTACTCTGCTTATGGCATTACCTATGATATTTATTTATTTTCATTTTCCTTTCCGATGCTGTTGGGGGTTGATGTGTTGCATTGTGGCGGGGTTAGCGGGGTTTATTATAAATTTTTAATTGGCTTTTTATGTATTGCTGCTTCTCTCTGTTTTCGAGCATAGCGGGTCAAAAGAAAGCAGAAAAAAAATGTATTGTATATGTCTGTTCTATATGAAAAGGGGGATGCATCACTAAGTAGTTTTTAGACGATTATTTATGCAGACAATTCATTACGTTTGTGGTGGACAAAGGGGTGGAAAAAAAAGGAAAAAAAAAACAAAACAATAGGAAAAAAAAGGGAAAGAAATAGAACTACAAAAAAAAAAAAACTATACAGAATAAAGGCTCCACCTACGTTCTATTACGCACAGGTGAAAACAAACTATGTTAGTAACAGAATTCTGTTAAGTTTGGGGCCAGTGACAATTGTGCGATGAAAGGAGAGGGATTTTGTTGGTTCTGTTAAAAGGTAACCCTTAAACTTTTTGTCGGCACCCTGTGATAGGTTGGCCCCAAAGTCAGCCAATAGAAAACCAATGAAGGCTCCAAACTAACTAAAACGAAAGAACAACCCTCGCCGGTTCAGTCAGCTGATAAACAGAACCACATAAAGAGAGACAGAATGCCACAGATGTAGACCAAGAGAGAGTGAGAGAGGGAGAGCGAAAGTAAAATAACAAGCGAGAGAAAAAGAGAGAGAGAGAGCCAGAGAAAGGCGAAGCTTGAGAGAGCAACACAGCCACCTCCACCTAGCGTTCGCGAGTCGTTCGCAACGTTTTCATTCATCGTTTGAGCCCATGTGCACGCGGCATTCGTCAAGTGAACTTCGTCGCTGGCGGTCGTGTGCGAGTGTAAGCGGAATCTAACGAACGGAGCAACAATATCAAATATAAATTTTTCGCGTGCAATTTGTTGTTTATTATTATTATTCCGTCTTATACGTACTAATATATATATATATATATAAAACAAACATATATGTGTATATACATATATATAAAAATAAATTCATAAATTTTTTTTCTTGTGTGTGCAACAAAAAACATATGCCACAACGTTCCGTACCGACCCAGTGTTTCACCGCTACACTCCACCACCACAATCACCACTACCTCCACAGTAATTTGAAATATGCAAATTTACGAGCTAACTAATTGAGTCCGAGTTCAGTTCGTGCTGAGCGTGTTCTTGCGTGTGTGTGTGTGTGTGTGCGAGTGTAAGTGTGTGTGTGTATGTATGCTTTAGTGTGTGTTTCTCGTTGTGTTGCAGGTGTTCGTTTATTCTCAACGCTGCCCCACCTACACCTCCACACCTCTGTCATACAAAAACAACAACAACAACAACAAGAACGGCAACAAAAACAGAACACAATTTAACTCAACTGATCTTTCAGTACTAATTCAATTAACAGAACCATCACCTTCTACAAAAAGAGATCTATTCTCACCCCCTCTCTCCAAAAGACACACACACACTCTGCCTCTCTCACTCTCTATCTATCTCAATCGATCTGTGTGTGTGTGTGTGTGCATTCTCTGTGTGCATGTGTATGTGTGTAAACAAATAAATAAATCAAATCTATAATTTTTGTTTGGTGTGCAAATAAATATAAATAACAAAAAATTTAAACAAAATATTAAAGAAAAAACCATCAAAAAGTCATTATATATACCTACATCAAATAGTACGATTCAACGTAACCCTTTGCATATGTAAGTTCCAAACTTTTTTTTTTAAATATATATATTTCTATGTAAAATGGATTTAGTTAATAAATTTTATTTATTAAAATTCCTAGAATACATTTACGAAAACTCTTTGAATTGAAATCAAAAACCTGTTACTTCAATTCTAGCCAAATACATCGATATCCATCCATATGAAATTCTCTATAAAATTTATACTTTCCCAATTAATTTGTATATTTGATCATGTTTGTATGTATACAAACATACATATATTGGATCATGTGATATGTTCTGTCAGTTTTGGGTTTGTTTATATAAAATGAAATTGAATCATCAATAATATTGCTTACGGAATCAATTTCTTGAGTTTCTATAGAATAGTTTGAACTCATACTTCATTTTTTGTCGCCGAAGAAAAGGGGTCTTTTGCATTTGAAGAGTTGGCTAATTTTGATCGAAAACTATCTTCTCAAATTTCGCATAAACATTGAATAGATTCAACATCTGAAATTTCACCTAATTTTTCAATATAAATGGTTTTGAATTTCACTTTTACTCTTACGTAAAGTCTAGGTTTTTTCATTGCAAATTATAGAATATAATAACGATAATTTATTGAAACCACCTTTTTTTTGACAAATCAAATTGAAACATCGGCTCAAGTCCTTCTATATCGCGACAAATTCTTTCAAACTTAAATTAAAACAGAAATTTAATTGTTATAGTTTTCGATTTACAAAGAATGAGAAATTAACTTTTTAACTTATAAACAAATTGACTATATATATTTCTGATGCCAAGTCACATCATCAAATAATTTGAACATCAGTATAATAAATTAAATAACGCAAATCTCTTAAATAAACGTGTCTAGAAAAGATGACAAAGTGGACAGATTGACAAACTTTTGATTCGTTACAAACAAAGATTAAGATGATAATAATTGTAATATAGCATGCAAATTCAATAGAGAATTAAACAAAAATAAGCAAATTTATCAAATTGTTTTTGCTGCTAATCAGTTAGTTAACCAAACCTCTTATCCACTCATACTCAAACTAGAAAAAAAAGACTTAAAACCATTAATGCCAAAATGCTGCGTGTCTGTCAAGTTATCCATTCGGAGCGTGTAAAGTGTAAAAAGTGACGTTAAAGTCAGAGTCAAAGCTAGAGATGGAGGCGACTTAAATTGAATTGAGTAGAGTGGAGTTGAGTTGAGTTAAGTTAGGTCTAGTGAAGTGCATTCACGTTGCATTAATTAACATTTAAACAATAATTAAATTATTCATACAAATGTGGCAAACGAGTAGTAGTGAGATGATGAAGGCGGAGGAGGAGGAGGAGCAACAGCCTATTAGTATGGCTTATTGCCTCTGGCTACCAACCAAACAAACCAGCCAGCCAGCCAACGAGCCAACCAACCAACCAACCAACCAACAAACCAACAATGCTCCTCTGCCTTCGATCTTATCGCCAACAACAGCGGCAGGCAGGGCGCGCACGCGCATCACAGTAGCAACACAAATACACAAAAGCGAAAACGAAGAAAAAAAATGAAGCAGAAAAAAAAAAAAAACAGAAACTGCAGACGGAAGAAAGACCCCAGACTCAAGACACCAAGATGATGATAATGATGATGACGACGCACCTATATGCAACGCCCTCAACAAATTACACTAGCCAACAAATGCAAGCAACTAAAATAAATTAAAAAAAAAACAACATCAAAAAATACACTAAAAAATTGAAGTAAAATTCATGTTAGAATAGTAAATTAACAAAAATACTAAAATATAGTTTTCTCGCTAGTATTTGATGCATTTGTATAGCATACTTTTTGGGGTTTTGTGCGTGCAATAGTTTTATACAGGATATTATGTAAAGATGGCCAAGAGCATAGAAGCGACTTATTGAAATCATAATAATTACTTCGTTGATATTTAACTAGTTATTTTATGCTACAACTCCATGAAATCCTAATCCGAATAAATTGTAAACCAGTTAAAACTGATCCATTGTGTAGATAATTCTTAAAACTATGAGCTATTCGAAAAACTGTCAAAGAAATGGACTTCAATAATATTAAAAGGGATAAATGTATGTATATATCATAAATACGGTGTTCTCTGCTGTTAAAAGTTTTTCTTTTCTTTTTTTTATTATTTTTTTTTTTTTGGTTTATTTGATTGTAATTCTCAACTAGTTTTAGCCTTGAAGGATAGGCATATGGGAATTCAAGCCTAGAGCTTTTTTCTGCTGAGAACATATTTTCTTTATATTATTAATAATACTAGAATACTATTCAATAATTCACAATTCTTAACTTCCTAATAATACTTGTAGACTATTAATAGAAAATCTTTTTTTCTTTTACGCTTAAAAACCCGATTTCTTCGTCAGATATTTTTTTCTGTTGCGGTGTATTGAAAGATTCTTTTTTTAGTTTTTATATCCCACTTTTGAAACTTAACAAGTCTTGCCTTTATTTTGTAGTCGAGTGTAGTCGTGGTGGCCACACATTGCAATTGCTGCCCCTGGAACCTTTTGATGCTAACAACTTGCTTAGACCTTTGCCTTCTGCCTCATGCGCGGCAGTTTTTTCTTCTCCTTTCACCTGCTCTTCTTGGGTGTAATCCTCAAATTTATGAGGACTTGAATTAACTTAAGAAATTGAGACAACAATTTGCAAAAATTTTATTAGCGAAAATTGGCTAGTTAAATTAACAAAAAAATAAATAAAGAAGGAAACAAAATATACATGAAAAATGAAAGTGAGCTAAAGTTTACCCCCCACAAAACAACAAACCATAGGAGACCAAGCCAGCTTCAGGCCAGGTTTTTGAAATCGAAAAAGAACGAAAACTCGTTAATTAAAAAGTTAACATGTTGACCAAACGAGAGCGAGAAGGTAGAAAGATATAGATATAGTGAGAGAAAAAGAGAGAGAGAGAGATAGATAGAGAGAGCGAGAGACTGGATGGAAACCCGTTGCCGTTGCCACTGATCCCACTTCCAGCCTCAGTTCTGGGCGTTCAAGCGGCAACTTTTTTGCTTGCAATTGGTTTTATTAATAATTAAGAGCCCATCGTCGTTGTGGTCGTCGATTCGCCTCAGTGCATTTTTACATACATATATTTTATGACCAGGGAACGGGACAACACACGCAACTGAGGACAGAAAACCAGTCCTCAGTTCCCAGTCCTGGCCTTTGCTTGCTTGGGCCGAGTTGTTGTTTGTCAGAAAAAAGGAAATGCGTCGCGCCAAAATGAAAAATGAAGTGCGCCACATAATGTGTGCTTTCATTATAATTTCATTAACAAGTAGCTGCAAGGAGCAGCGAGCGACGAGTAGCTATTGGGGTGGCCGAAAGCAAACAACTGTAAAATAAATAAGTCTTCAACTTTTGCCAAACTAAACGCATCTCACAATTATATCATTGATGTTTACAACATTTACTTTTAATAAACTTTTAATTTGATATGAACATAGGACACGTTTCATAAGAAACGATTAAGAAATATTTAACTAACTAGTATTAAATAACGAGTTACGAGACGAGATCAAATATAAGTAAATAAATAACGAAAATTAATATTTAACTGAGGTACAGTTCTCAGATTGTATCGACATTTGTATACATAAATAAAAAATTAATCAAAATCCAACCGTAAATTAGGCCTTACTTTAAATAAATTTCTTCCTATCTCTTTCTCTCTTGTTGCCTTTCTTTCACTTACATTTGATTTACACAACAGATTCTTATCTTTATTACGCACCTCGACAAAAGCAAAATATGTATTATATAAATGTATATTACAAAAATAAAAAACAGAAGAAAAAAAAAACATATATCCAAAGAAGGCATAAGAAGTAAAGAGTCTTGAAACTCCTTTTCCTCTTATTTTTGTGTTCGTTTTCTTTTATAATTGGTCTGAAATTAATTTGCCAATTACACGATCTCACATTTAATTGGCTTACTCCGGCCGGTTGGTCGCTCGGATGGTCGGCCGGTCGATTGCCCGGTTCCTGCCTGCTGTTGCTTGCCTTTCTACCAGTTCTGATTCTTTTTTTTGCCTCTCTCTATGTATGTATGTGTGTGTGTGTGTGTGTAAGTTTGCTTGTTGCTTGCCCTTTTTTAGCTTTACGCTTCATGAAGATGTTGATAATGATGACGATGATGAAGATCGCTGGGCAACATCATCATTAGCAGATCTTTTACCCTCCGGACTATTCCCTGCACCGCAGCGTGCTCCTATTGTCGCTTTCAATTTGAGTAAATGAGGCAAACAGTGCGTGCGACATTCGCTTTATGTGCCGACAATAAGGCAAGGAATCTCTTTACCCCTCTCCCCTATACCCCACCATCTTCACATTTCTCTCTTTCTCATCAGCATGGTCCTCTTATCAATTTTGCCATATGCATTTTTTGCATAATGCCATTAGGGGTTAAATCAAAGGATTAATTGGATTTCAGAAACCTGTTCTTGGTAGCCCTTTTACACTTTTCGCTTCGACTTTGGCATCGGCATCGTTTTCTTCTGATTCGAATTCGGATTCGAATTCTGCAAAAAAAAAAAAAAACAATTTTAACTAAAGCCTAAACACTTTTAGTTAAAATGCCAATTAAAATATTCGTCTTTTTTTTCTCTCCAATTTTTTTTTATTTTTTTCTTCCTCTTTTTTGTTTTGTTTTTCTTGTTACCGTGTATGTTGCTTCTCTGTGTGATCGATGAGCCTTCGTGAAATAAATGCAGATGTCAATTAGAGCCTCATTAAAAACGAACGACAAACCCAACCAAACCGACCAAACCAAACCAAAACAGCCCATCTCATCCCATCCCATCGCAGACAGTCAACATACATACGTTCATTCGCCCGTTCCCTGCGATCTAGTGACTGAGTTTCCTTTTCTTTTCTTTTTTTTTTTATTTCGTTCGCTTTTTGATTTCGTCTTGAACCTGTGTCTTGGACCTGATTTTGTACATGAGCATCACTTGCACTTTTGTTCCAGGCGTCGTCGTCGTCATCGTCATTATTATGATCATCATCATCATCATCGTTGTGTTGCCGCGGGGAATGTTCATAGTGTAGAAAAGTTTCTGTTACTGGCCGCCGCATTCCGTCCGATCCTTATACAAGTCAAAGTCTTCACAGTGGTCCGTGTTTGTATTTTAATTATTACTGGAGGGGAAATTTGTTTAAATCAGCGGGGAGTACTTCTGATGTGGTCTCTATAGCATTTGCATGCTACAGGTGTTGAGTGATCGTTTTTATTTTAGATGCCTATCAAGATTTCATTCAAATTAAGAATAATTATCAAGGCAACTCATAAAAACAACAAGAAACAAATTTTTCCTTTTATTGGGTAATAATTTCTATACATTTAGAATGTTATATATGTATGTATGTATGTATATATGTTAACAAAAAAATCTATAATAAATCCAAGCCATATATCTCAGTAAATATAATTTTTTGCTTGAATTTGGATATTTTCAGAACTATTTTGCGTTGGTGGAATTCAGTTTTTTTATCTAGTATATATATCAAATGAATGAAAGGTCTTTCTGTGCTTTTTGTATATTTTTAAATATTGTTACTACTCTTGACGAAATTGTTAGATTTATTAGCCATGTTTATGCCACTGTGCCACATATTACAAAAGAACGATCCTTGCAAAATTTGCCGTCTTTCATCGTCTTTTATTGTCGTGTGTGCCTGTGTGTGCGTATGTATGCGTTTGGGTGTATATATATGGAGTGAAGGTGATTTAAAAATTTTGTCACATTTTCAGTACAAAGATTTTTGGTATTTTTTAATGAGCTTCTCGGGGATTCTCGTCTTCGTCTCTTCTTAGCTTCGTTCTTGTCTGTTGAGCGGGTTCTTTTTTTTTTTTTTTTTTTTTTTTTTTGGGCTCAAGCGAAAAGTGCAAATTTCGCTTGCATTTTTTATTCCATTTTTTTTTTTGTTTTAGTTTTCGTTTTATTTTTTTTGTATTATTTTATGTTGTGTTCTTTTTTTTTTGTGGTTTATTCTTTTGCTTGTTGTATTTAAATTGTTAATGTTGCGTTGTCTTTGGGGAATTAGCGCTGCGTTATTGTTGTTGATAGTCAAGGCAAAACTTGTTAACATTCCAAGTCAAGGATATATTATGGTTGTTTATTATATATACATACATACAAACATATACATATATAGCTATGGCCGATGTGATGAGGTTCGTAAAGATGATGAAAGTTAAATGCAGATAGAAGAATAATTTTATATGGGTACAACATAAAAGAGATGAAAAATTAATTTGCTAAAGTCATTTCATTTTACCGGAAATTAAAAAAATTACTTAAATTTATGTATGTTAATGTTTCAAAATTACTGAAATATATTTACATATATAGCGGTTACCTATACATCACTTTCCAAATTAAGTCGCTTGTGAAATGTATGGATGAGGATTTCTTTTGAGGACACGTTGGGGGTACTTGGTGCTGCTGTTAAGCCACTGTTAAGTAACAGTCACGCAGACGCAGAAATAGCAACAATAACAATTTTGTATAATAAGCAACATGCTCATGGCAATTAATTAACAAAATTAAAAGCGTATGCAACAAATAATTATAAAGCCAAAAGGCAATTATGCAAAAAGTAAGAAATAAAATGCGCAGAAAGAAACAAGAAAATGAGATGGGGAGAAGAGAGAAACCATCCAAAGCCACGCAATGCGGATGCAATTGTTGCTTGTTTTTGTGGTTGTTGTTGCAACGCATTAAATTAAGTTGCCAAAGCGCACAAAAAATGGAAATTACATGCAACGCACACATACAAACACACTCACACACACACACAAACACACACTCATTAGAATTAATTGACTTTCCATAATTGAGAAAACAATGCGGTGGCGTTGACGATGCCGACGACGATGATGACGACTACCTGCACCTTTTGCCATTAAATACTCTACAAAAATTGTATATAACACTATTAGTTCTTCTGTTAAAGATAAACGATTCGTTAAGAAATACTAAATATTTAAAAAGAAACGCTCCTTGAAACCTATTTTCAACCTATTAAATATTCTTCATTCTGTATATATCGACAATAAATAAAGTCAAATATTTCTATAGGAATCTAACAATTATGAAAAACAACTTTAATTTTGCCAATAAATAATGTTGAACTCATTTAACTTAACAATTTTAATTATAGAAACAAATAAAATCGAACTTCTTTCACTAAACTTTCTTACAATTTTTCATTTCCTTTATAAGAAATGGTACAACTAAAAAGTTAAGAAAAATTAAAAATTTTAAATATATTTTTAAAAACTAATTTCTATAGATTGTACATATGTACTATGTACATAAATCTATATTAAAGAGTATTTAATTTGTTGTTTGTTTGATTTACAGTATTTTTATTTTAAATTTAATTTGTTTTTATTAGCCTTAAAAATGAAAATGCGAATAAATTGCAAATTAAAATATAAGAGTGCAAGTAAAAGGTGCCACAAAGAAAAGAAGAGAAGGAGATAGATAAGGAAAGATCAAAATAAAAGGAGTGAGAGAGAAAAATAATAATTTTAATTGTTTTTTTACACGCATTAATATGGTAATAGTTCGCATCAGAAATCTTATATGTATATAGATATATGTATATATGCATACCTGCAATTGGGCGTGTTTTCGCCCTCACTTACTGAAACAAAAATGAAATACCAAAAGCCAAGTAAGATGCTTTATATTAGGTCATAGAAACGACTTTTAGATACCCTGCACCAAAAAAGGCAGGAATTTTAAATGAAAGGAATATCATTTCCTTTACTTAATCCTATGTTACAGCATAGCTTCGATTCAATGTAAGATCAAATATATCTTCTTGGTTAGATATTTAATGAAATGGTTTAAATCAAATATGCCCTGATAATGCTATAAGTAAATGTAGGGTATTAAAACGAGAAAAGAAAATTGAGAATTTGCTATGCATGGCCAACAGAAATTTTAGCGAAAATGTATTTAGCCAAGCGCGTAATTCAATTTGTATTTTACGCAATAACAACAACAACAATATAAACAGCAATTGCAACTGTAACAACAACAATAAATGGCACAAATTGCCTTAAGGCAACAAAAACATCGTACACATAAAAACCACATTGTCATTTTGGGTTAAAACATTACATGAACATTTTAATTAGACCATTTCATAGGCATACAAATTTTAATTAAATCTAATTAAAAGTGCACAAAACATTCTGGCATTTGTTGTATACCTATTTACACTTGTAAATTCAGGGTATATCTATTGATTAAACCATATTGTTATCTGTAGTTGTACAAAAGGATCTATGTCTATCTAAATAAACTTATAATTAGATCGATATACCGTCTATGTATATCTAAATGAAATTATAATTAGATCGATATAAAGTCTGACTTACGTCGATTACAAACTGATTTTCTTAGACAGGCGAGATTATTTTTTATTTTTGGCGATCTTCATATTTGTACTATTTGTCCGATTTCTACAAATAGGCAATCTGTTGAATATAAAGCTTTTGTATTATTCAAAATATACAATATGCAGGCCTGTTCTCGTATCCGAAAATAGTCCAAAATGGAATGGAAACATGTCCTTACTTCTGATTCTGAGCCAAATTATTTGATTTTAAATCATTTGTCATTTAGACGGTGAAATGAAACGTAATTTCACAATTTTTATATAAATACAAAGCCGTTTCATAATCCAAATAATTCTTTATTAATATTCAATATGTAAAAGATAATATAATGCATTAGTGGATAAATTCGATTCAGTCATTAATTAACTATAATTTTTCTTAGCAGACAACGAGAAAAAGTAAGTGTTAACTGTGTCGACTGTAATGGCAATCGATTCCAAACTAATTTGTTTTCATTTTTGATTGTTTTAAATCGAAAATACTCTTTGTAAATTTTAGGATTGTCAGCATCTTTAGATCCGCGAAAATTCAATTCCATTTAGAATGGTGTTTAGGATAACATAAATGGATGTCGATAGGTAATGACACAGTAAGCGAAAGGGAAGTCGAAAACGATGCGATGTTAATGTCGAAAAGTATAATTTCGGATTTGTGTTCGATTTACTTTTTAAAACAATTTGGAAACTTATAACAATTCAACATTAAGTCATTTTTAACCTTTTATTTTTATTATGGAACTTAACTTTAGCTAATTTACATTGAATTAAGTATGGTAAAACATTTGTTAACCGTATCGTATGACAAATTATTACTACAGTTCTGATACCAATAGCGGATCTAATAGATTTGTCTTTAATTTTAATATACATTTCTAGATTGTTCTTGTTGTAAACTGCATTTAAATAAACTAGGTAAAGCTTTTACGAATTGTTTATAAAATTAATTACAATCAAATGACTATATAAGTGAACAGAAAATGATTTGAAATTGTAATTGTATACATACATATGTATATTTTCTTTGTATATATATTGTTATACATATTAATATATACGTACATATGTATATATATATGTATAGTACTTCCACAGTTGATCGATTTTTATAGACTTATATATAAACCAAAGTAAGTCTGACCCTCTCATGATTTTTGTTATGTTTAGAGCAGCGACAACAGCAAATTGAAATTGATTTATGTCAATTTGCATTTTACATTTATTTTTTATTGCTAGCCAATTAAAAAAATGAATTAAAAATATATGTATATACATACATACACATATATATTTACATATGTACATATGTACCTCAGACTGGTTTTTAGTTTCCGATCTATAAAATCAACTATAGTTCAATACTACGAGAAAAGAAATTGAAATTTTTTAATAAATCAATAGAAAAGTACAGAAAAGTTAGCATATAGTATTAACCTCAAAGAGTGATGGGTTCACATTTCCACAAATGAAAATTGTATTTTATATTGACACATTTCGAACACAAAATAAACTTCTCAACCAAATGTCAGTTGAATGATTTATCCTTCCCTAATTATGTATGTCATAATCATATTTTGATTTTTTAGTTGACTTTTTACTTTTTTCCACTGAGTTTTCGAGTAATAAAAAAAAACAGTCTAATATAAATTTATGTGCGTATGTCTATAAATTTCGATCGCCTTTGGGATTTTTAATTACTTCGACAAATCATTGGCATAGAAAAAAAGTTGTTATATTGTGCGTCCAGACTCAATAAAAATTTGACGTGAATATGTACCCTGTAATCATAGTAAGAAAGGCTAAAACAAAATTGTCAAAATGTCTGTGACAGACAGAAAAAATTATTATTATATATTCTTGATTAGATATCTTTTAAAAATCTATATCTCACTAGAGTTCCCTTAATTGGGAGTGATTTTTCTGGTTCATTACCTCACTTTGTGTAGGGCATCTTTAAGTCGTTGTGCTATCAAATTGTATAAATTTATTTCATAATCAGAATGTCTGTCGATCTGACTTTGTTGCAAGCAGACGATCAACAACAACATTTGTTGAAAGTTTAAATAATTATATTTGGCCAAAGGAAAATGCTCGTTAAATTTAGACCAAGCGCAAATATTTCACCCTTCACCTATCAAGCATCCCGAGCATCTACTAATTTTTTATTTCAATTTACTTTTTTAACCAATTATCGAGTAACCAACAGAGGGTACCCAGCTGCCAATTAGCTTGACTTTGGCTATTTTTTTTTTTTTGGTTTTTTTTTTTTGTTTTTTAATTACAATTGCGCGTCAACTGGGCAATTCGAACAACAACTCGAACTCGACTTCGACTCGATAATTGCAATGAATGAATGCCAAAAGCCAACAACAGCAGCAACTACAAAAACAATGCAACGCAAATGGGCCATTTAGTGCAGTCATTAGCATTTATTGTAGCCACACTTAAGGGAAGAGATAGTGATACCAAGGCGTTGAAGAAGTGCACCAGAGGGAGGCATGCAACAGCGGCAGCAACTGCAAAGACATGCATCATTACTACAATTAAGTCAATATTTGTGCTGGGTAAACTGAGTTGTAAATGTAACGAAAGAGGAGGAGTAACTCATCTACGCGACTCTCGAAAAGACACAAAAAGAATGAGAAAAATACAGTAATGGGGGGGACCCCAAGTATTAACACTTTTTAATCATACAGTGCACAACAAATAAATAATTGTTGACTTTACAAAAAGTAAAAAATAAAAAAGAAAAAAAAAAGACAATCGCAATATAACCGTTATACCAATTACATAAATAATGAAGTTAGACCCTTGTTTATAGGGAAACGTAAAACGAAACTAAAAGTCAGACAAAACAGATAAATGAAAAGTTTTAAAGTATTTGAAATTATTTGAAGTTTAACAGTTGGCCGATTAAATGAGACTTTACTGTACATTTCTATGCTAAAGAAAAATCCGTTATAAATATAAATGGTTGGGCAACGTTCGTGGAGCTTTAATCTGTTATCAATAAGAAAAAGTTTTGCTTAAGCAACGATTAAATAATTGTTTAACTCATTTAAATACACAGAATAAATATGTATGGGGGTTGTTTTATTTTTATAAATTATAATTACAATTTGTAGATTATAATAATTAAAGGAAATATTTTCCTTCTTCTTAATGAAGGGAAAACCAAAACCCAGCTGACGAGTGTTGCCATTTTGAAGCGGAAGCCTACACACAGCTTCAGTTCATTGTTAGGAAGTAAGAAAGATGGAGAATGGTAGGATGGTGGAGAGGAGGGTGGTTATAGGGGTATTGGGTATACGCTGTATGGAGAGGCGTATGTGTATGTCTAAAAGTAGTCATCATTAAAATTCCTACAGTGACACACACCACCACACACACACACACACACATACATACTAACGTTGACTTGTGGACTGCGACAATGGCCAACAAAAAAAAAAAAATAAAATAAAAAGAGAAAAAAAAGTATATATAAATAAAAATAAAAAGAAATCCCCAACTGGGCGGGCGGCCCAACAACAACCAACACACAATGGAGAGCCCATAGCTCTTGTTTCAATTTTCGTTAATTATGTTATGAAAGAACAACAAATAAAAAACAAATAAATAAAAAAGAATAACAAGGAAAAGCAACAAAAAAGAAAAAGAAGAAAAACAGTGCAATTGAATGCAACTGTGCAACTGAGAAACTGCAAACGGCAAATGGCAAACTCTTTGCTTTAGCCCACATCTTAATGAGTCAACAATGTCAGGCAGAACGACACCCAACCACCAGGGGGCTCTAGATTTATGGCCCAAGTAGACTTACCCATACAAACTCATACACATTCACACACACACACACACATACATTCCCACACAGAAGACAACATCAAAACTAGCCAAGAACTAAGAACTAAGAAGCATCGGTAAAAGAAGAGACACTGCGACCAGTGCGCCGTGTGCCTAGTTTTAGTTGTGTGGGCGTCTAGTATTTTCTTCATTTTTTCTTACCTCTCTAATTAGCATGGCAAAAGTCGGACAGTTTCTTTAGCCTAAATGACACAAGTAAGGCTAATTATCTTAACGTACTGGCAAATGCTTCAATAGCCTTGATCAGTTCTACAAGAGAAAAGAAGAAATAGAAGACAGAGATAGAAAAAATTAGACCCTCTTTATTCTAAAAAATGAAAAATATATATGTATGTATGTACATATACATACATATATGTATAGGTCTTAGTAAATAATAATTGCTACATACATAAGTATGTATTAACCATAAAATAGTGTTGAAAGTAGTACATTTAGCTATTTTCCAAAAGTTTACGAAAAAGAAAATATATGTAGTTAAGGTCAAAAGTTTTCCGCATGTTTGTATGTACATAAATACATATATATTTTTCTGTAAAAATTCCATTGCGAGTTTATTAAACTCGGCTTAAAATATATAATTTCATATTTTGCTTTCTACTGTTTCCATAGAATATTGAGTTTTCTATATCAGTTGGAATAATAAATATCAATATTTTTATGATCATTTCGAGTGGCACCACAAATATACATACATAGATTTGTATATACATACATACATAAGTTTATTTTCTCCTCTCATTAACTAGTTGTGTGTATAAGTATTTGTTTAATTATTTTTTACGAGCAATGCTTTTTAAATTATATATATATGTATGTATATATATTTTTAATTAAATTTTCCTCAGTCGTCGTCATCATCACCAATATAAGGCATTGTGACGGAGGTAGGGTATCGGTGGGATCGGGAATTGGGGATCGGGCATCGTTTGTGGCTGTTGTTGTTTGTAGTGTTTTTCGTCTCGGAGTTTATTATATATTTTTTAATTAATGCCTTTTTGCTTTTGCACACATTTCTCTTTGGTATTTCTTTAATGCACTTGGTTGCATTTGAAATTGTTAATGTTATTTGTTAAATGCTTCGTTGCCGTTTTCTTTCCTTACTCATTTCGATTCCAGAATAACAAATTGTCCAATCACGTCCCATTGGTTTATATTAATAAACATTAAACAAAATGTAAATGGCCCGCAACTTGACTTGCATAATGATCAAATCAAGTTTGATAATTAAAAAGCATTTTTCAAAACGCCAAAATAAATGTGTGAATAAATCAAAACCAAAAATCAAATACTCTTACAATATGATAATAAATTTGCAAATAATAACGACATCTATTTATAGAGATTTCAACCATAAAATAGCTGCTTATTTAAATTGTTATTAAAGTCCTTATACCCTCTCATTAAGGTTAGGGTATTAATTGAAAAATCAAATATAAATGTCAATGCGTGCGCGACTTGTCTGGGTGCGCAAACGCAACAACACCACCACCACCCCTCCCTCTCCTACCCTGCTTTCTCAAAAATATAAACAATTTGGCAAGTTAAATTGATGGTACCGACCTCGGTATACCCTATAATAATCACCTAGAAATAGACTCGCCATATTTGTATATAATATTTAGGCTATATTGGATCTAATCTTATAATTCTAGCCATAGTTTTGATATAAGGTGAGGCAGATAACATTACTTCAAATATATAGAATTTTATAGTAATTTTTTTATAGTATTTTTTGCCTGTTTTTTAACCTTACAGGGTATTAAATGATAGAGAGAGAATAGATAGATATACAGAACAGGATACAGAGAAAATAAGAAAGAGAGATGGGAAAAAAGAGACACATAGAGTGAAAAAGAGCGAGCGAGAGAAAGCTAATTAGTCAAGCCAAAATACAACAACTTTGTTTTGATTTTATTTTTAATTTTCATAAATTTATTTCGGTCAACACTTTGCGTTTATTTTGAGTTATTCTTGGATTTTTTTTTGAAAAAATTAATAAACTTGCCGCAGGGGAAGAGATGAAATTTTCTTCATTTTGTGATTGATTGTGTGTTGGCTGTATGTTCATACATTTAGTTGGCAGTAGATCCTGGCAACATGCCCACTACTATGAACCACTTTGCATTCGAAGTGTTGATGGATCGATTGCTGTCAAAGTTGTGTTCGACAAGAACCTTAACATACACTCAATGAAAGCTAATAGAATTGTACAGAAGTTTCAATGCCCTTGTCCCAGTTTATCTGTTATATGTATTAATCTAAAGTTCCTATATTTAACATACACATTCTGCAAAGGATGCCTTAGTCAAAGGATTGTTTCTCTACAATAAAAAGAGATACTTTTACCATTGTATACATTTAAATATAAATTCAATCCAATCCGAATGCTATGTGATTGCTTTTCTATGAAAGATTTTATGTAATGATATAGCATTCCGGTTTACTCCGGCAAATACTATATATGATGACGACTTTATTATTCTTCCTTTCTTGAAAACGAAATGTACATATTTAACTTAACTAATTGTCATTCTACTTATATTAGTTGCTTAACAAGTTGGCAGAAATTTAATCATTTAAGTTAAAACATTTATATTTTTTAAGATTTACTAATTGATCTTCGTTTTTTTCCCTCACTCTTTTTCTAGGTAAGTTTCCAATTCCCATCTGTATTTTGGAACTTGGTATATTGCAAGTAAGAAAAACTGTAGAAAAATGATAAAAAAGAAACCAAAAATATGATTCTAATTATAAGTTTGTTGACTAGTTAAAAAGGCAACAAAAGCACATTAAACCAATTAATTTCTTATGGTTATTTTTGCTATTGTTTATTATGTCAAATTGCTGATCGTAAACGAAATGAAATCCCCAAAAAATGACAAAAAAAACAAACACGAATATCTATAGCGAAGTTTCTATACCCTTACATAATATGCGTATATAAGTATGTATATATAATTATCATACTGATCTTATAGATTTCGTTCTGAACATTAGTGTTAGCAAATTTAAACATATTAACCAATTTAATCGTATTTAGCCTTTTTGAAGATCTTTAACAATGTATTTTTTTTATGTTGGAAAGTGAATTTGCCAGTTAGCGAATAAATAAATATAAAACAGCACTAGACATTAGTATTACTTAGTTTTTTTATGTTTAAGAGGATTTTCTGTTTATGGTTTTGTTTTTTGTGCTTATTTTAAGAAAATGCTAATTAAGCTTCAAATTTAGGTGCATTAAGGAAGCTCTAAACTCATTTACCGTTATTATGTACAGTGGGGCCATAATGTAACAAATTGACGAGAAACCAAAAATCTTGTTTGGTTTTTATCTATTCCCTATCTGGGATAAAATAGGCAAAGGGGGGCGTCTACCATATATAGTTTTGTTTTATTTTTTAAATATTATTTAGGGCGTTGTTTTTCGTTTCGTTTTTTGTTATTGTAGTTGTTATTTTTTTTTATTTTATTTTACGATTTAGTTAAGAGATTTTTGCTGGTGTGATAAGCAAAGGCGCTTTAGCTTTGACTCAACTGATAATTTTCATTTCAAATTAATTAAACATTTAGCAAGAGGAAGGAGTGAAAGGGAGGGAGCGAGTGAGTAAGCTGGTAATGGATGGAAGGGGGCGGTGGTGGTGGTGGTGGAGGGAATGCCGCTTGGCAGGCCCATTAAATGCAACACTGACAAAATTAATTGCCACTTTTTCGCATTTGGCAGTGCAACAAACGAAAATGTCAAGAAGAACGACGACGACGACGACGAAAAAGAAAATCAAATGAAAATTATGTGACTACCGCCAATGGGACAAGTGTATAAGCGAGGGGCGGTGCATAATAGAGAAGGGTAAAGGGGAAGAGGTAGGCGTGTTACTATTGCTTGCATTTCAAATTAGCATTTTAGCCTGTCGACGGAAGTTTGCTGGCAACAAAAAGTTGTAGAGGAAATGAGCAAAAACAAAAAAAAAAAAAAAAAAAAATAAATAAAAAGAGATTGCAAAATGTCTCAAACAGATGCAACAGTTTATCACTCTCCCTCTCTCTCTGTCTAACTCTCTTTCTGTCTCCCTCTCCATCTCTCTATCTCTCATTCCGCTATATCACTTTTAATCTCGCTCTCTCTCTCTCTCTGTTCGTGTTGACCTTACAACAAAGTAGATCAATCAAGTGATGCAAAAATAGCAAAAGCAAATCTTATCCTTAAAAAGGAACAGATCAAAGCTGCCATTATCCTTAGCTGTGATATGTATTTGTTATATATGTATATAGTTATGACTGTGAATCATATTATAATAGAATTTAGCAAACAAAATGTCCAAAACATGAGAACTTCAAAAAGTTGAAGTTGATGTGAATGACATTTCAGAAAGTTTGAATTTAAAGTGGGCGATTTAAACAATCCAACAACAATGACAAGTTATATACAGTGAAACCTCCCAAAACAGACAACTCTATTGTCCGCCGGAACACCTCTCTTAAGCGGAAAATTTCTTGGCGATCGTTCATTAACTTGAGTAACAATTCTTCCATCTTAATCGGACACTTCTCTTGAGCGAACCAAAAATTGTTCGCCCAAAAGAGTTTTCACTGTAAGCACACAAATGTACATATATGTATTTAGGGCAAATAGGTATATAAAGTATATTAAATATGTATAATCACTGGGTTAGCAATAATCGATTTCTACAAATAACCGAAGACAAGAAGTTTCATATAGATGAAATCTACATTTAAAAGGACAATTAAAAATAAATTCTAAACACTTTGAACTTTCGGTATTCTGGCTTATACAAAAAGAGTATCTAAAATTCGGCTAGTTGTATATATGCGTTTTTTTTTAACACATATGTGACATTATTTTTCGTTTTGTTTGGTTGCCGTCTCCAAAAAAAAATTCTCAGATTTGTTAATTAAATCAACCCTCGGTTTGGGGGGTTTCTTTTTTATTAGCAATGGGTTGAGGGATGAGGTAACAACCCACTCTCCTTGATTAAATTAAGTAGTGCCATAATGGCAAAATGTTTGAAATGCCATCGAAACCCGTTAATCATTATGACAGTTAGTAGTAAAGAATATTGATAAATTGTATTTTGTCAGTAAAACGAAATAAAATAGTACTTAAATGTTAAATTAAAATACCAAGAAATATCAGTTTATTACCCTTATCCTTAAACCTTATTTTAATCGCTTACATAAATTTTCCGCTAATTGCAATTTAATATTCAGTTGCAACAGTTTGCATTCTCAAGTTAAAAATTCATTGAGCTCTATTTAACTTGGTCACTCTAAATTGGCACGATTCCTACACAGATGCATATTTATGTGTGTGTATATATGTATATATACATAACTATACAAGCACATGCAATCATACATAAACACACTCACACATACACACACACATGATAATGTCATAAAATTAAATGTTGCTTTAATTAGAGTTTTTCCAGCCGCCTCACGCAATAAGAAAATTTCCTTACTGTTGTAGTTGTTTTTGTTGTTGCTGTTGCTGCGAGGCAAAAACCTATAAATATTATAATTATCAAAAAGCAAAAAGAGAAAAAAAAAAAAGAATGAAAAGAAAAACGGAAAAGAGAAGAAAAGGAAAAAAGTGCAGCGCAGCCAACAAACGTCCGTCGAATCGTAATTGAGTTAATTAACACGCCACAAAACTCGAACGCATATATGCGATAAAGTTGGGGCAGGGGCAGTGTGTGGCATGGGGCGGGGGACAACAAGCAGCAGGCATTTAATTGCTTGTACAAAATAATAACAACAACAAATACAACAACAGTACTAACAGCAGCAGCAATAGCAAAAGCACAAACGGCAACAGCAACAACAAACAACGCTTGGCAACATGAGAGAGGCAACGGCAGCAACATGTTGCAAACGGCTAAATTGTTGGTTAGGCTTGAGTGAATGAGTGAGTGAGTGGCAGATGGCACGGTATACCAACAAACTGTAGGAATAGAAGGGGTTGGGAAGGGGGGCAAATGGGCGTATAGGGTAGAACTAAAGCAGGGCGAAACACCATATATTTAATAAGCAATTAAGCAAAAGTGGAGAAATAGAAGAGAGAGAAAAAGAGGGACTAAGATATGGAGACAATGACAAGGCAGCAAAAAAGATGACTTGCAATTGGCCTGGGCCAACAGCAAAAGCAAAAGCATAAGCAACAATAACAGCAACAACGACATCATTAAAAGTCCAAAAGCAAAACAATTATGGAACTCATTGAAGCCAATTATTAGTAAAAACAGACAGCGCGCAGCAACAGCCACGGCAACATCAGCAGCTGCAGCATCCCCAACATCAGAGAGAGAGAGAGAGAGAGAGAGAGGAGCAACAAGTGGGCAAAACAGAGTCAAACCATAACATTTTGCAATGTTAAATGTGATGACGACTTTTAGTTACCCTTTACTTTTATGCCATAAAAGTTAAAAACAAAAATAACTTTTTTTAATGTGTATATTCATTTCATTATGTAAAAAAGAAAATGACAAATGAAATTGAAGTCGATTACACGGCAGCATTTTGTAGTATATGTATATATACATATATATACATACATATATCTTTGCTATGTATACAAGCATATATCTTATCTAATATATCTTATCGGATCTTAACAACATTTGTTGATATCATAGATATAGGCTAAATGATTGTAAGTGTAAAATTAGAACATGACGGGAATTGTTTAATAGTTTAATAATTATAGTAAAATTTATGCCAATATACCCGTTTATTCTATGAATATTGGGTATTTTAAAAAGGCCTTTGGGCCTACTCCACCTCCTACTTCTCCACCTTATTTTGCTTCTGTTCTGGTGCTACCTGAGAGCTACTGACTGATTCTGTGTGGTACAGTAGCAGAAAAAAAAAAATAAAAATAAAATAAAATAAAACCAACAATCGCAACAGCAACAACAACAAAAAGGGCAATAACAACAAACATTGTTAATGAAGCTGCCAAGGAATGCAGAAGACGAAAGACGAGAGAAACTTGCCACTGGGACTTGCGACTGACTCCAATACGAACTTCAATTCTCTGACTTCAACTTTTTAGGTTGGGCGTTGTTGAGGTTGAGAGATGATCGCTGGTTGGCAAACTTCACACATAAATGGAAGCAACATGTTGCCAAGTCAGTCAGTGAGACACACATACATACATACATACTGAGGGATCGCCACACAGAGAGGAAAAGTGAAAGAGAGGGTTTCCTCAGCAATTACTCATAGTTAAAAGGATAAAAAAATATAACAACATTTTTTAACTAATTAATTTTAATAAATAACTTAAAATTGAATTTATAACTAAAAAAAAATTATATTCGAAAAAGAGAGTAAGAGACTTAACTAAAGTTAACAATTTTGTCTATTGAAACGGTATTACCAATAAATATAATTTCGAAAATTTCGCAGTGTTAACTAAAATGTAAACACTAAAAAATATAAAATGAATTTTTTTTTAATTTTATATATTTTTTTAAATTTTTATATATTTTTTTTAATATATGTATATTTATTGCCAAACTTTTGTGTTAAACCTTCGATTCTCTGCCTGTTGGCTCCGACCTCTGTATCTATGTGTATATATTGATGTGTGTATATACATATGTATGTACATATGTCTGTATATATGCATCATTTGTGCGACAATTAACTTTATAAAAGTGCACATATAACAACGCAACGTACATACATATGTACATACATACATATATCTCGCAGTTGGAGTTCTGATGGAGAAGATGCGACATATCATGGCCATGATGCCGATGCCGATGCCTGCTTAATAATGTCATAAAAATTAGAAACGCGTATTAATTGGCAACAGCAGCGTATCCAACAGCGTGCTGGCAACATGTGGGAGCTGCGGCGCAACATGTTGCCTAGGCTTTTTTTGTTCATGTTGTTGCTGCTGCTTGTTTTGTTTCTTTTTTCTTTCTTATATATACATATATATAAATATATATTTCTTTTTTTACGTTTGTGTATGTATGTGTGTGTGTGTTTTTGTTGTGTGGCTGCAATTTTGCGCAAATAAAATAAATTGGCAGCCAATTAAGCCAGCAGCCTAGCAGAGAGCCAGCCGCATATCAAGAACAACACAAAAAGCATAAAGCAAGCAAATTAAATGGACAAAGATAGAAAAACCCGAAAGAGATAGTGTTGTTGGTGGGGGGAGGGAGGGCATCGCATAGTGGAAGGGGGTTGAGGGAATAGAGGCTTAAGCAGCGGAAGCCGGCGGAAAATCAAATTTAATTAACAACTAATTAAAAATCATTATTATCAGTAAAAACAACAATAACAACAACAGCAATAAGAACAATCGAGCCATTAAATTTGTTGTTGGCAACATGTTGCGGGCAACATTACTTCCATGTCGTTCTGTCAATTACATGACAAAAGCGCAAAGCGTTTACAAAAGCAAAAAAAAAAAAACAACACAAAAAAAAGGCCACCAACAACAACAAGAAAAACAATTTATGATCGTGCAAATTGTATTTTTATTGCCAATTATTTATTTATATTTCGTTTAGGCTTTTGTTAGATCGTTGTTTTTATATTTCATGATACATTAAAAAAAAAATATTTACTTCATGCTTATGATGATGAGAATGATGATGGAAATGATCATCATGACGAAATTTGTATACCCTTTTTAAATATTTTTCCTGTTCTCTAAAAATTATTACCATTTATTTCTCTTAGTCATGGAATGTACATACATACATAAATTAAAAGAAAAGAATTTATTTTCATTTTCAAAGAAATGTTTATGTAAAATAATTGATAATAGAAAAAAAAGGAATTTGTATTACTCTTAATTTCATTCTTGTAAAGAAAAAGTGTTGATGCAGTTGATAGTGTATACGTCTATACGTTTATAACAATTTTGCTTATGTATGCACAATACCAACTAGCTCGCCCACGGAATAGACATACATACATACATACATAGTTGTTGTTATTATTGTTGTTGTTGTCATTTTAATTTCAAAAATGATATTAAATTAATTGTCATTTTGTTGTCGTCAATGTAGCCGTTTTGTTGATTGTTTAACGACCTTTTTTCTATGCATACACATGTTTGTATGTACGTATATATGTATGTGCATACATGCATACAAATAAACATTGAGGCACACACACACACACACATACACGTTTATAAGCATGGCTTGCATCACACGGCGTCGCGCGATCCGCGCGATTTGCGATTTGCGATGCGATTCGTTCGTTCATTCATTAATTATCGAACAATCTATAGACTTAATTTGTATTCGAATGCAATTAAAAATAATGAAAAAAAATATATATGTATATATATTTATATATGTATATGTATACCTACATACATACATACATACATAAACAAAATTAAATTGCTCAACAATTTTGTTTAGAAATCGAGATTTGTTGTTAAAATGTTAATGCTATGTCTGGCGAGAACGGCTTCTGGCAAATTAACAGAAACACAAACATATTTACATATTTTCTGTTTTATGCTCAAATAAATATTAAAAATTCGATTAAACATCATAGCAAATAATTGCAAAAACACACAATAACAACAACAGCAACCAGAAAACAAAAAAGAAAAAAAAATATCAAGAAGAAAAAAAATAATTAATTTAATACAATTTGTGTGCATATGATAATTAAAAAAAAAATAGGTTCCGTATATAATGTTTGGGGTGCCAAATTCGCAAATACCCTGTAGGAAGTCGTTCTGTTAAATTTTATTTATTAATTAATATTTAATTAAATTGTCAAGCTTTATACAAGCTTCTATTTCTTCCTCTTTAAAGGAAGAAAAGATTTTAAATTGATCTAAAATAGTATTATTATATTAACGTTCAGTGTTAATCTAAAGTATTATATGGGGCTTTGTATTTAAATACTTAGTTTCAGTATCATGTGTACGCTCCATTAATACAGGGTACAAAAACGCACATATACACATAGATCCCGGCGTAAATACAGTCGATTGCACTTGAGTAATTTCATATAAAACATAACCAAGCAGAAAGGATATTAATAAACCGACGACACATATATACATATATATATATATACATACATACATATACAAAAATAAACGTACATACGCATACATATAAGCACAAGTAAATCAGTGTCCAATGTGTAAATAATTTCCATTTGAATGAGCAATTGTGCATGGACACAGGGGCAATACTACGGATGCATTCAGTATTCCTGGCCCATAACTGCGCTTTTCATTCGCAGACATCTCCTTTCGCCGTTTGCCGGTCCACCGTTTCACCGTTCATCGTTTGCAGTCCGCCGTCCTCCAATTGTCGTCATTTCTCCGTTCTCTGCTCTTCGTTTGTTCCACCATTCGTTGTCGTTGAAAAATCACATGAAATTTTATTAAAATGAAGTAAATATGGTGTAAACGTGCTGATAAAACCGTTTTCGTTTCGTTTCGTGTGCAGCTATGTAGAAACGAATATGCAGGGACTGGCATACCTATCACACATACCTACATACATATCTACATACCAACGTATACATACAAGCATATGTTTATAGTATTGTGTATTAATGCACAGCAACATTTACCCTATAAAAGAATCTGTAAGATAGTAAAAAACAAAAAAAAAAAAAAAAAAAACTATAAAAAGGGCATACTAACTGTAAAGTAGATTTTATAAACGGGAACATACTTTGTTGTAATCATTTTAGTTTATTTTATTTAACTGTATTAATAGTTGCTAAATGATTTTTTATCTATTAATTAGCATTTGCCCATGTTTAAACTTAAACAAAAAATGAAAAATCGATAACAATTACATAGTTTGTTAAATATAGATATTAATATTGTGTATGTAGATGTGTAGACTTAAGGTTTTAACAGTTAACTGCGATAGTAATAAGTTGAATGTTAAACAATAACCCAAAAACCCCAAAAAAAAAAATATGTATATATCTATAGGTATGAGTCAATCCGTTATACAAATTAAAATGGAAAGCTTAGAATCGGCGGTATATATGCGTCACAATAGGCGCACGCAGAGATAAATTGATTATGATCGTACACACATAAACATATGTATATACATACATACAAATGTTCATATGTATAAATAGTGTTACCCAATAACTCTCTTCTTGACGATAAGAAAACAGTTTGTGTTTTCTTAATGTTATACAAGTAATTAGAATGGGCGTGTAAAATAATATATGTACATATATAACCTGACGTCAATCTCCCGTTAATTTCATGATAATATGACGAATTCATTTCATTCACGGAAATCATTTCGAGATAGCAGATACAACTGATTTAATCAGGCAAAAGATAGGAAATGAAAGATAACAAACTGTTTGATCTTCATCTCTGTATTGATTCCCTTCCTAGGAGAAACTAAAGTCTGGTCTTATCAGATTGTGTTTAAAAATCTTTAAGCAAAGATGTGATTTACATAGCAGCCTCAAAGAATTAATTTCAGTCATTATATAAAAGGTTTAAGATATTCGTTATTATCCGCCGTTCGATTCTGTTATCATTTCATGCGGGTGGCAGTGCGTACAGAAGTCGTTGTTGGTATGCTCTTTGTAAGGCGGTACATCATAAAATCGCTTATGTAAATATCTCTTCATGCCGCTGTGTGTATGTGTGTGTGTGTGTGTGTGTGTGTGCATTGTTGTGGTTGTCTCTCTTTCTCTCGATATCGTTTTCTCGCTTGTCTCCCCATGAGCATGGACTTGGGGCTCTTCCTCGTTTGTTGTCTCTCTGTTATTAATGACGTTGCAAAAATGTTAAGAGATGATGATGATTCCTGCTGCTGCTGCTGTCCAGTTAACCGTTATTTAATGTGTCTGTAATTTTCGATTTCGACTCCGTAAATGTAATTAACTGTAATACCATCATCTGTCTCTCTCATACTATATATGTATCAGCATGTGTGTCTGTGGTCAAGTGGTTCAGTTTGTTGGTTTCCACTCTCCTCTCATCACCAACACATGATCCATACCTACCTCACTCACACACACACACACACACACACACAAATATATATATATGTCTGTGTCCAGTCATTTCCCCTTTATCAAAATAAAATCATCAATTATTATCGTCAAATTGTAAGTCGAAGTGCTAATCAAATAAGACAACAATTGACATGAATTCAACAACAACAACAACAGTACCAACTTGGCTATAACTTGACTATATTTGTTTTTCTTGTTCATTAATTAAAAAAAGAAATTGCCATAATTTACAACCACTTATAAGAGGAAATTTAAAGTGTTTTATAAACTGTAAATCGAATATTTTAGTAATTAAATGGTATTTAATTTATATGATAATTAACTATAGTGCTTGAAAATATAATATTAATTATATTTTCATACGTATTTCTGATCGGAAAGAAAGAGGCACTATATAGGACATTTTTTTTTTTAAACTTAACAGTTGGAACTAGTTCTTTGCTTCAATACTGTACTCTTTCATTTTGATGTTAATTTTCTTTATTAGTTTCAAATTGGATTAAATCTTCAATTTAATTTAGTATTTGAACCTTTTCAAATTTGTCTTTATGTGTCTGTCTGATTCTGTTACTTTACTGTGTTTTTTTTTTTTAAATGATTGGTCATGAACAAATCTCATATATACTTAACTTGGTTAACTTGCGCTTATTTTGCGCTAATTAATGTGTTTTCCACAAAAATTAGCAATTAGCTCAAATAGAAATTGCAATCGGATCAGAATTGATTTGCAAAAAAAAAAAAACTAGTTTTGCATCGCCGGACGCACAATTAATTAAGTTGACGTTGCGCGTTGATCGAGAAAGAGGCAATAACAGTCACGGACTCCGATTCGGACACAGACTCTTATGTATCTGGACCTGTAGCTGTAACTCGGACTAAGACACGGACTCGTTTGTCGATTGCAATTGTCAATTGCTGCAATAGTCTTAGAATCAATGTAATTAGCAAGAGGAGAAGCAGGTGCTGGCTGTTACTTTACTCCATCCACAAGCATTTCCTTTTGGTATCATTTATGATTAGGTGGCATGCCGGCAGTTAAGTTGGACTCAGGAGTCGGAATTGGAGTTGGAGTTAGAGTCAGCATCGTTTAATTACACCAACTTGCATCCGTTACCCAACTTGGTCAAGTAAATTGAACGTAATTGCCAGGCCACATAGCCAATGAAGAGACTGATAGATAGATAGATAGGGAGAGAGAGAGATGAGTCAGAGTGAGAGGTAAACTTAGTGCTACTTTGCTAAGGCCAAAATGAGTGTTAAAGCCTAATTGAAACTGTCAGTTAGCGACAAACGGAGCATGTCTCATTGAAGAATTTTAAAGTGAATCTGAAAATTATCAAAAATCTTGTCTACATATAAAGAAACGAAAAAGTCAATGTTCAAAGTTAACAGATATTTTCATGACTTCCATTTTCCAATTAACAGAAAATAAAAAAAAAAATTGAAAATGTAAAAGAAATTTTAAAAATCAAAGTTTAATCAATGGAAAACTAAGCTCTTATTACAGTTGTTATTATTGACATGTCGTTTAAAAATTACAATTGTAAAGAAGATTGAATTATATAAATTGTACTGGATTTTCTAACAATCTCGTAATTGTAATTTGTGTTTTATTTTCCGTTTTCCTTTTCAACTCTTTTTACTATAGAAATAATCGGTGAACAAGTAGATTATTTACTCTCTCACTTTATTTAAATTATAAACTTTTTTTTTCTTCCGTATAATAGATTACGCTAATTCGAAAGTTAAAATTCTAGTTTGACTACTATATTTCTCCATCGGAAACAATAAAATTTAATGGGTATTTAAATTTATTTTTATCTTTTTTTTCAGTTTAATAGTTAATAAAAATCGGTTAATTTTCATATGACTCGTTAATAGTTAAAATCGATAATGAAAAAAAAAAAAAAGAAAAAAAAATCGAATGCTTATTCTTGTCATTTTGTTGTACGGAATGGATGCTTTCACCTAATTAAACTGCATTTGGTCATGACCGTGACATGTGAAGAGAAGGCCTGGCATTAGGCCCCAATTAAGACGCCATTTAAAGCCAAAGTAAAGTCAATGTCGATGTGGAAGCAAAGTAGTGTGGCACCAAAGCGAAGACTTAACTCGGCTCACTTAGTGTCTCATGACGATCATGAGATAATGATGATAATGACAATCGGTGTGGGATATTAGCGCAGTGGGCTTTGCACTTGATATATGTATGTAGAAATGTATGTGCGTATATATGTATCTAACTCCCTGAATTCAGTCTCTCTCTCTCTCTCTCTCTCTCTCTCCACTCCCCTCATTCATCTGTTCTATCATCAAGTTTGTCTGCAACTCCATAAAAGCGCAATTTGTCGTAATTGTTTAAGCAGAAAGCAGAAAGAAAATAACAAAGCATAAAACAACTTAATAAAAATTCCTCTAACATGTCTCAACAATGTTTCTTATAAAACTGTTTCACCGGATGGGGAGAATGATTGAGATGGGATGGAGGGGGAGGGGGAGGGGAAGTAGCTGTAAGCAAAGAGACGACGCAATGTGTCGTTGACGGGGCGTGGCATAAATCTCACTTTACGAAAGCGCACAACAGTAACAGCAACAACAACAACAACAACAACAAAAGAAATGAAAATAAATCTGTACAAATAGATTAACAAATAACAACAATAAACTACAACAACAAAATGCTCCTCCATATGTTGCCACAATAATAAACACGGTATCAACAACAACAACAACAACAATAATAATAATAACAACACCAACAACACATACATAAATCAAACAAGAGCCATGCGGGTAAAGGAGGCGAGTCATCAGGAGGCTGGGCTGCATGTGGCAGCATTTGGCACTCACTTTTTTTTTTTTTTTTTTATTTATTTCTATTTTTTTTTTTTTGTTCTCGTTAGTTTTTTGTGTGTGTTCCCTTGAACAACAATAAACTTTCAAAATGCTTTTGGTGGTGTGGCATGACGATGGGCAATAGGCGTTTCGGTGATTTTTTTTTTTTTTTTGGTGGGGAGGCACTCGGAATTCACATTTGGGTGTAAATACTTAGTAGAACACACAAACAGCGCCACAAAACACTTGTAGACAGTTAAAGTGAACTGGGGCAAAGGGGGGAAGCCAAAATGATTTCTAGCCAAACGATCACTTTAAAGTTTTGATATGATTTTTGGATATTTATATCATTATCGTATTTATAGTCATAATTTTAGGAATGTCAATATATAGCATATATGTATGTATCTTAATCGTATCAAGTTGAAAATAAAACAAATGAAGCAAGCAATTCGCGCCTGCCGACATTAAGTATACCCTGTACCAAGTAGAGGTACTTCATAAAGTCCAAAACGTTAAGCGTTTTTTTTTTTCGCCATCAATTTACAATAAAATTCTCCTAGCATACAGCATCAGCGAACGCATGCTATCTCGCTTACTCTTAACAGCTTATGTTGCACTGGGATATCGGATATCTCCAAAAATTATTGTCAAATTTCGACCGATTTGGTCAGCTGGTACATTTTGGCTATATTATCGAGTGTGCCATATAAGAATATAATATCGTTAATACAGCTTTAGGTATATATTTTTTTTTCCAAATTTCGAGGGTGGAAGTGGGCGTGGCAAAAATTTTAAACAAACCTGATCTGCGTAGACGCTAGACGAATGCTGATATTAAATTTGGTTGCTCTAGCTCTTATAATTTCTGAGATCTAGATGTTCATACGAACAGACAAATGGACAGACATGTAGATACTGATCTAGAATACATATATATACTTTATGGGGCCGGAAAATTTTCTTCTGCCTGTTACAAAAATTTAACTACTTTAATGTACCCTTTTACCCTATGGGTGCAGGGTATAAAAACTTTAATATAACTGGAATCGATACACTGTAGTACGGAATTACAACAGGGTTACCCTTGTTACGTACTAATATGTCGTTTTGGGCCTCATGAGGGTAGTGTTGAGAAGTGGCAGGGGAAGAGACTTCAATTGCTGTCAATGGTCATGGGGCCAAGTGTCAAATAAGATTTTTATGTTCTGCATTTGATTTTGATTGGTATTTATGGCACTTTAAGTATAACAATTCTATATACCATACAGCATATGGCTTCGACAGGGTTGCCATTCCCTTACTACTTTACCATTCTACCGCATTGCCTTTAGAATAATTATAACAATAGTTAACATAACAAAATATATATGTATATATAACAGAAGCAAACGAGAAAAAAAAATGATTTTTAATTGTTCTGGAGCTCCTTCTGGGCACTTAAAAACTCGTTTTGTATAGAGTCAAAAAGTTAAAAAAAAAAAAAAACCAAAAAGTTGGAAAAATGTTGTATAAAATAACATAAAACATGGACCCAAAAACCGTTACGTGACGCTGCCTCGGTGTTGCACGGCAAAAAAAAAAAAAAGAAAGCGGAGAGAGTGAGAGTAAGAGGAGTGGGTCTAGGGTCCGGAGGTAGAGATGGAGCTGAGTTACTAGGATTCCGGGTTTCGTGCCTGGCTTTTGGTGACCATTTTTTTTTTCTTCTCTTCTCCTTGTTTTTGTTGTTGTCGTCTTCGTTTGCATTTTTATGGCATAAAAATTAAAAATGAATTTTGATTGTTTTCTTAATTTGTTGTTTTTTTTTTTTTGCATTGTTTTAGTTTTCATGTCGCGCACTTGACTTGTTATTTTTTTTTTTTTTTTCCATTTCTTTTATTTTCTTTTGTTCTGGAAATTTGTTTTTATGTTGTCCATAATTTTTTTCCTGTTTTTTTAATTTGAGAGAAGCCTTGCATGGTCAAAGGACATTGAGAATGTTGGTCCCAGCAGGTTATTAGTATTTTTCCCATTTCCTTGACGTTTTCTTTGCCTTAGCCCCAAGGGCAGAGTATTTAAAGTAAAAATGATTCTGATTAGATAATTTATAAGAATTTAGCAAAACGAAGAAAAATATATATAAAAATATTAAATTATATTTTTAATCTAATGTATTATTTTCTCACTTACCAAATATGATCTTTATCATTGAAAAAAGCTTTAAGAGATATAGAATGGATATGCCACTAGATCTTTGCTGTATACTACATTTTCACAAATTGACTAATGATGTATGGCTACAGTGCGTAAAAAAAGATTTCACATTGCATTTGTATTAGGTTTGACCAGCAAATATAGCAAATTGATTGACTATGCATTAGACAATGTTTCGTTGTAAAATTTTTAAATAAAAATTTTGGTGAATGTGTGTGAGGACCCCCTCATGGTGGGTGTGTGTATATTATAGAGGTTTGAGGGCATCCACATCCTTTCTTCCGTGTCATGGTCGTCATGTGGAGCGCATTAAATGACACTAATTAGTGTCCATGGCCATGGCTCGGTACTCGGCATTGGGTTCGCCAACTCATATGACAAATGCAGCGCTTTATACGCAATTTTGCAACCCTCAATGCTTAATATACACCCCCACATCAAATTGCTAATGGTAAGAGATGAGAGAGGGTGGCAAAAATCACAGAAATTTTGCGAAAATCCCATAACAACAGCTGCTACTGCTACTGTTGATGTTGTTGTTGTTACTGCTGCTGCTGCTGCTGCTGCTGTTTCAGTCCTGAACCGTACCCAACCCTTAATTGGTAATTAATTTATTTTGCATAATTTTTCGCGCCCTACTCTCTCTTTCTCTCTGTCTCTCTTTCTCTGTGTCAAACAGCGTGTGCAACATTGCACATTATGTTGCTGACAGGCAAAACGGGTGGCACGGGTTTCCGGGAGTTTGGAAGTTTTGTTTATTTGGTTTTTGCGAAGCCAAAAAAAAAAAAAAAAGGTGTCAAAAAGTGCGAATTAAGTGCGAATAAACGTGCTGAGCGTGCAATGCGTGGATTGACCACGCCCCCAAAAACTCCTCCTTTTATAACGCCACCTGAAACCTGTCGCGGCAAATGCGTAAATTTGCATTGCGTCACGTAAAATAAATGTAAATTTCATTTCGCACAACTCGCAGAAGAAAAAAAATAATTTTTAAATTATGAGCAAAATTATTGAAAAATTGCAATTCGGAACAAGAGAGCCGAGCCATTGCTATACACTTTCCAACTTAATATTCTGATCATTCATTTCAATAAAAGCTATATATATGTATAATCGATTGATAATGCAGCAAACTGTCAAGAAAAGTCAAGATTAGTTTTAGGAATAGGACAAAGAACTATGTAAAAATAAATACACATAATAATTTTAAGACTTTTCAAATTCATTGTTTAATTTAATCTACATATTTATAACCTTTTAATTTATCAGTCTTTTTTGTGCATTAAATTGAATATACCCTACTCTCGTTTAAGAGTATCAAAATGACTTCATTAATGAACTTATATCTACAGGTACATACATATGTATATTAAAAAGAAAATAAAATCATCAATAAACTTTCAGTTATATCTGAAATTATAAATTTCAGAATTTCTTTAGGTAGACATTTAAAATTGAAACTCTTCAAGAATATCAAATACATACTTGAGAGCATAGTGTAAAAAGTCATTAGCTATATTTAAAAGTCAAATATTGCTAATGAAACGATCGCTTTGTAAATTTTTTTTTTCGCTAATAGTTTAGATGGAAACCGATTATATCGTTTTTTTATTTTTTTGTAATATTTATTACCCCAAAGCTCCTCCCAATGTGGCCAGTCAAGAGGCTATACTTCCTGTCTGCCTCTTTGACACTATTTTTGAAGAAAGGCAACACGCGCACACTTCGAGTATTTCCGATTCCCTCATAGGTCTCCCAATTGCCTCTGCCCAGTCCAAAAACTAATTGGGCGACCAACGAGACGCGCTCATTAAAGCCAATCAATATTCAAATTTCACGTGCCCAACGACTTGGCTCGACTTTTGAGTCGCCCCCCTTCACAATGCTGATGGCGTTTTCACAGTTTAGTTTGCCTAAGCTACCAATCCAACCCTTTCTCCACTGGCACCCGCACCCTCTAGCCACTATATGTATATATATGTATATATATAATGCCATACCGTTCCGTTCCGGACGGAACGAAAGTCTATAATTATGCATATGCATGTGGTGGACGTGAACGTGAATGTGGACGACTTTACCAAGTTTTGTCGCAACTTAAACCCTTTTTAACCCCAATTGGAAAGTAACGGAGGGAAATTACAGGTTTGCACGCAAGTTAACGGAAGTTACTTGGCTTGCCTCAGACCTAACCTCAAACCCGTTTGTTGTTGGGAAATTAAGTTGATTTTGCGGTCAGTTATGTTTATGGTTTATTTATTTGGTTTACGAGTGCAATTTTTGTGTCATTCTCTTTGAAGGAATTACGATACACTGTGAAAAAAACAATTGATACAAATTTTCATATATTTATTAAATTTGAAAAATTCAAACTTAAATTTAATTGTTTAGATATGATTTAGATTCCATCATTTTAAATCTTTACCATTCAGTCAATTAATTACTCATCCAGTTGAGATGAGATTTATATATATGTATATGTACATACATACATATATAGAAATGTCAGTTTTACCTTTTGTCAACTAAACTAAATGCACATCAATCAATAAAAAAAAACATATCTGAAATAATCAATCAATTGGAATTCAAATTGAAAAAGCATTTTGTGTCGAAATTGTAATGCATAAATTAATTGGACAAAACTCTTCAGATAAAAATTGGATAAATCCATAGATATTGTTATGTATATATGTATGTACATATGTATATACTGCAATGAAAATCTAATATATGGTGAACTCTAAACTTTGTTTGATTCAATGGTTTAAGCTTTGTTTTTTTTTTTTTTTTTTTTTTTGGTGGAATTTTTGTTCATCGAAAAGGTCGCATGGAAAAATTTACATAAATTGATTTGATTCAATTTTGCATGAGAACTTTTGCATCCTAATTAAAGTCATTTTGCATACGGCCAGTCAGCTAGTCAGTCAGTCTGTCAGTTAGGAGAGAAGGTGGACATACCAGAAGGGGGTAGAAGGTTATGTACATACAAACAGAAAGCATTCCCTGTTTCGGGGTCACAGTTGGTGCTACATGGGTGCTGGCCAGACAATGCATACAACACATTGCATATTTTTAGGGTTTCATCCCAATGCATCGTTGACCCAAGCCCCTCTCCTACCCTTATGGGCCACCACTAGACCGACCATTTGTGAAATTTGCAACTATTTAGCAGAGTCACAAAAGAAGGGGGGAATTCACGGTTTGGTCAATGCCAATTTGTCATAAATCTCGTTATTCTGAAATCGTTTCTCCCTCCATTTGTTTGCATTGATTTTTTGTTGCTGGATTCTGATTTGTGTGTTATCAGAGCGAATGCAGTCAGCAAAATATTTCAAGAGAAATCATTGTTGTATACAAGAGACAATTAAAATCTAGCTTCAAACATTTAATAAAAAAACTTACAAAATCCATAAACTAAAAAAAACTATTTGCCTCTTGTGAGATTTGAACTCACGACCCCTGGTTTACGAGACCAGTGCTCTAGCCACTGAGCTAAAAAGGCCGTTAAATTTCGAATCAACTATTTAGTATTTGATACTAAAGTGGAGTTTCTACAGCATTTGGAAAAGATTTCTGATATGGTAAACGTTATCATTTTATCATTTCCTTATCGTTCAATGTATGGCAAAATTTGTAGCCATTGGAAGACACATAAAACACATTGTAGATACAATTAGATCGATTGGTCCGCTTTATTTTCAAAATTTAAGTTAAGATAAATCACATTCATGATTAGTCCTTGAACAAATTTATCGAAAAAAATATATAATAATTGTGTTATGTACTTGATTTCCTTTCTTTGCCAAAAATGGCAAACTTTTGCACCAGAAGAATAGCATACTTTTCGGCTAAGGGAAATAATATCGTATTAATACTGAACATGATTGTACCCTGTATTTAAAGGGTAATATTGACTTTGACAAAATATGTGGCAGCAGAAAATCAGCTTACCTGATATCGGGAGATATCTCTATTCTGTACATGGTATGCAAGGCGACCAACAGTTATTATCTTTTTATATCTAGAGTATATATTATAAATCATTTAATTAAAATCTTAATAAATTTTGTTGTATAAAAATGTAGATAAAAGATTTTAAATAGGCCGTAATCTAGGAAGAACTTAGAAAATAAGTTTCGCTATGTATACATATGTAATATCAGGAGTAACTATATATATTGTATATATGTACTCTCACGCAAGCTTTTATTTAAATAATTTCTCAGCTTCGATAAATTTGTAATTGATATTAGATATCGATATTTTACAGTCACACAAAGCTCACATTCGAATTGAGTAACAGCTGTGAAATTCCGTTATATTTAGCATGTGCTAAGCAAAGAATGTCATTAGCTAACACTACGTCTGAAGATATTAGTTGTTTTTCTGCCGCAGTCATACTCAGTAAATAAGTTCATATCTGTGCGAACTGAATCAAAATTAAATATTTTGAAAATGTCTTACTATTTGAATACGAACTGGAGTTGGAACTCTGTGGCTGCATTTGATAAGGATGACAATGAGCGCATCAATTTTTATAATATAGATAAATTCATAGTGCCCAATGTGAGGTCGATGGAGGCCCAAATGGAGACGGATGAGATTGGGGGCTTCTATTCACCCAATGTACGTTATTGCCAGAGTATTGTACGAAACAGATTAAAGAGTGAGATACAGGGTCAATAGAAGGGGAAATACCAAAATATTCAATACAAAATTGAAACTGATATCTAATCTATATATAATTTCTTCTCTTCTTATTCGTTTCAGATGATGACTATGGATATAACCAAAACGGAACCCGGTCTGGTCGGGCTCTCCACAAATCAGCAACAACAGCAACAGCAACAGAACTCCAATATGAATGCCAACGCTGGCAATAACAATGGACAGAATACCGTTGTTAGTAATGGCAACAACAATGTGCAAAGCATTTCTGTTGCCGCTGTTAACAACAACAACAATAATAATACCAACAACAATAATAACAATAACAACAACGGCAGCCAACTATGCGCCGGTTGCGGCAAACATATCCAGGATCGCTATCTCCTGCGTGCCCTCGATATGCTTTGGCACGAGGATTGCCTCAAATGTGGCTGCTGTGATTGCCGTTTGGGCGAAGTGGGCTCCACCCTATACACGAAGGGCAATCTAATGCTATGCAAGCGTGACTATTTGAGGTAAGTACGGGAAAGAGATAACAGTATAACCATGAAATAATACATACGTCTCTTTTCTTCTCTATTCCATTTTTTTTCACAGATTATTTGGCAATACGGGATATTGTGCCGCTTGCAGCAAAGTGATACCCGCTTTTGAGATGGTTATGCGGGCCAGAACCAATGTTTACCATCTGGAATGCTTTGCATGCCAACAATGCAATCATAGGTAAGTGAAAGATCATAATGAAAATCAACAAATTGAATCATTTGTCCTTCTACGCAAATTGGCAAAGTGAGATCATCCGCTGATCCTACGTCAATCTCTATAAGTGAGCTTGGCTATAAAAAGTTGTCAATTCGTTTTGTATTTAAACATTTTTATTTCAATTGAAATAATATAAAATTCGTAATAAAAATAAGAAAATCTATTTTCCCATTCATGTTTATGGACAATTTTCGCAATTTCTTGTAAACCTTTTTCAATGTTATTCTTTGACCAAATGTAAAGAAAAACAAAAACCTTTCGTTTCGTTGAAATGATACTTGAAAATTTCTTTTTTATGATTATTATTCAGTAAATTGGTATCATTTGCAAGGCAAAATCCTCCCTTTAGTGCCATACATTTTCTATTCAAACCGCATAAAGTGCGCCAAACAATGGCACGCAGGGTGAAATTGGATTGCAATGGATTCGATGGGGTTAAAAGTTGGGCCATCAAGTCATCTATTTCCCATTGTTTTTGTTTTGTTGAACACTTTTGCGCGTACACAAACCGATATTTATTGTATTTGGCCAATTCATGAAATGTCACTCTGGAGAGTTTTAAAGTTATTCCTGTTGTTGTTGTTGTTGTCTTCTTATCTGACCAGCAAACGAATGAACCAACAAACAAAAGCAAAAAAAAAAAAAATAAAAAAAAATGAAAAGGAACCAAATATTATTCGTTATTCGTTCCGTTCTCTTTATTCGAGAAAGGGTTTTCTGTGAATTAATAATGAGGGCGCGTGTGCACATATGCCAGGATCTCACTCTTGTTGTCCTTTCTGGCAAACATTAAATATTAAAAATGCCGCCACACGGCATCGTCATTGGTACTGGAATTGGTATTGGTATTGGTATTGGCATTGGTATATTGGGATCGTCATCGGATGGAAAAAATATTGAAATAAATGTTAAAACATAATTGCCATATTGGGGCCTCTCAAAAAGCTTTTGTTTTCTCCCTCTTTTTCGGGGGCATTTGGTATTGTCTCTCTCTATATAAAGAAAGCATACACAAAAGGAATACAAAAATTTACTTTAAAAATGCAACAGAGAGAAGAAAGGATAATTTTTTTTTTTTTTTTTTTTTGTTGGCTAACCATCTGGGATTCTATTCTGGAATGCATACATATGTTATGTGTGCATATAAATGTTTTGACTATTGTTTCATCTATTCATGATTTTCATCAGATTTTTTTCAAAATAAAAGAGAGAGAGAGAGAGAGAGTAACAATGTTTCCCAAATTTCAATTTTATGTGGCAAATTTAAAGCTATAAGATTTAAAAGTCAATCTTAGATTTGATCGTTAATATATTTGTAAAAATTTGAATTGGAATATTTGTTATATTTTCAATAATACTCCACGAGTTCGTAGTGATGGATTTATTGAGCATAACTTTGTATATTTTTGGATAACATTCAAAAATCTGCCTTTCAATGATCTATTTTACATTTTAAAGGTATGAACAAAGGTTACACAGCTTTTAAATTTTTTTATTTTTTTGTAAGATTACATTTCATTTTTTAGATCTTTCTTCAGTTAATTCGAATACTTGTTGACTGCCCTCGTTATTCGATACGATTTTCCTAACCGTTCTTTTTGTAGTTGACACCAACTTTGCTTGTATATTAATTAAACAGTTTTTCAAATTATTAAAAAGAAAGCAACGAAATATAAAAAACCTGTTTAAATTTCATGCATTGTTTGTGCATTGATTTTCAACAAATTTGAATGATTCTGTATTTCTTTTTCAGTTTCAATTTCTCATTTTATATTCCATCTTCTGATGGCTGACTGACTGCCGTTGGTTGCTGCTGCCACAGCTAATCAATTTTTTACGTAAATTAATTCAATTGCCGAAAAAAATCATTGAGGCGTATTTGGCCAACGACAACTGGCTAGCGGCCATCAAAAAAAAAAAAAAAAAGAAAATAACTCAAACCAGAATATGAAAAATCGCCGGGAGAGAGACTTTTCCAGTTGCATTGGAGTTGTGAAGTTTGTGCATAATTTCCTGTCGTCAACATGGTGAACAGCAACTGAAAAGCCAAGGCGACATTTTTTACCATTTGTTTTATTTTTTTTTTTTAACAATTTTTGTATTTCCTGTTGACAATTTTGTTGTGGGTTGGTGTGGGTGTGAGTGTGCACCCCGCACACTGAGTTGAGATTCGTTCTTCTGCCCGGATGTGCGAATCCTGCATCAACTTGTTTGTGCTGTGTCCATGTCACAGGTGCGTTCAATGCCAGCCAAAAGAAAGTTTTTTTTTTCTCTCATGTTTTGCTTGTTTTACTTTATGTTTGTTGACTCTGCCATATATATTTTTTTTGTTTGCCGGTAGATAAACAAAGCGTTTTTCTTTTTCTTTCCTTGTTTTTTTTTTTGCTTTGTATTTGCTGATATACGCCCACATATTCGGTTCGTCAATCGATTGCAACAAGAACCAGCGGCAGCAGCAGAAAACAGTCGTTGGAAAAAAAAGTTGCAAACAAAAATAAAAAAAACGTTGACGTAAATCAAAAGCCAAAATTCCATATCCGCTGTAAGTCTGCTGTAAGCTGATTTATCCCCTTCTCATCCTTATCATTCTCTTTCTCTATGTCTATATATATGTATACCCACATGGATACTTGTCAAACTTGTTATCAATGTTGTTTTTCTTCTCAAACATAGATACACATACATATATACTCTATTAGCAACATTTTAAAAAGTTTTAAAGTTTTGGTGACCCCGACGTAATCGTGGAAAACTGACGCGAAATGCGCTTCTCAACAAACAATTGTCACTCGGGGAGGCTTGAGAGATGTTTTTCACTGAATCTTTTTAGATCAATAATTTATTTCACTCGTCACTCCGACTGGGTGATCCTGTACGCAATCAATGATGACATTGCCTTCTGTACTTGTTGGAAAGTTATTTTTCTTCAGATTACATAGGAATCTATGTTTGGGGTACCTTAATATGTTACTATCAATTATGAGTACAGAATGAAGTAGAATTTAAATTATTCCAATAAATTGGGAAAAGGATATGATTAACTAAATAACATTCTTAAAAAAAAAATGTTTTTATTTTAAGATTTTTGTCCTTGATTTGTTTTCAATTTCACTTTGTGGTAACTTGGTTTTTTTTGGTGACCCCGACGTTTAAGAGTATTTCATTGTATGATTTTCTTTTAATTGACATTAACTGTACCTCCAGGTACACACAGGTGCTAATAAAAATGTTTTCATAAAAGGCACTTCATTTGAAGCTGGATGGTGAAGTTGCTTACGGCTTTCGGATTGGTCCTTGATTGAAGTGTTTTATTCTGTAGGCCCTTCCTAGCAGCTTTGGCTGACATTTTCAAATGCTTATCTGACTTCCGCTGGTCCTTCTTCTCCTGCTGTCATTGTCGGTCGTTGTCATCGTTTGCTTTTGTTTCAAACATCGCAGGAACTGTGGATTGAGCAGTCGGCAGTTCACATTTTTCTATTTGGTTTCTTCCATTTTTGTCATTTCATTTTTTAACCGCTGTCAATTGTCGTCTTTTGTCTATGATTTCACTTGGGTGTGCTTAGGCAAGTGGAAAAATCGTTTCCAGGTCCTGTTGAGAAACAAAAAATGTAAATGGACGAGATGCTCTGATATATGTGTCTTTTTAAAGAATGAGAAAATATCACAAAGTTGTAAAAATACTAAAAGAAATTTTTTTAAATTTTACTAATTTTTGTTTCTGTTATTTTTATTTCTATTTACAGATTCTGTGTTGGTGATCGTTTTTATTTGTGTGAGAATAAAATCCTCTGCGAATATGATTATGAGGAGCGTCTGGTCTTTGCCTCAATGGCCAATCATCCTATGCTAAAGCGTCATGTATCCTCCTTGGGACAAGGATCCCCCACTGGCGGCAATGGCGGTGCTGGTGGAGCGGCGCCCGGTGCTGGTGTTGGTGGCGGACTTTTAGGCGGTGGTGTTAATGGCAATGGCAATATAAATGGCCCACGCACACCAGGCGATCACAATAACAACAATAATGGCCCACAGACACCAACTGGCGGAGGAGGAGGAGGTTCACCATTTGCTGCCGCTGCGGCAGCTGCTGCAACCGCCGCCCATATGAAAAATCAACTGGGTGCGTCCAGCTAAAATAAAGCCCTTATCATGAGCGGCAATGCTAATGGTGGTGGTGGTGGTAGTGGTGTTGGTGTTGGTGGTGGAATTGGTGGCATCGGCGGTGCCGGAGGTGTGGCGAATCTTGGCCAGCAGTTTTATGGATCTGCCGGCTTTGGCATCCATCACCAGCAACAGCATCAGCAGCAACAGCAGCAGCATCATCATCATCAGCAGCAGCAACAGCAGCTCATGGGCTTGGGCTTGGGTATGGGCGGTGGAGGACCTGGAGGAGGCGTTGGCAGCATGGGCAACAGTTGCAAGCGCTACCAAAGAAAATTCTACAATCGCAACTGAGTAACGAGAAGAAATCGCTAAATTCGATATTAATCGAAAGAAATATGCAATCTTCGGTTACTTTGACTGAGTTAAAGTTTTGATACTTTTGTTCTTTTTTTTTTTAAGTTTAGTTTAGTTTAGTTTAAACTAATTAAATGTTTGCTGAAGTTGTGCTCGGGGATTGTTCCAATACGATATCGTTATTACTAATATATCAAAATTTAAAAAGACTTTAATCGTGAAAAAAATATGAAAATATCGATGAATGGTTGCACTATCCCCCATTCTATTGATATCTCAAATACCAGCCAATAGAAGCGAATATATATTTATATATTATATATTATATTTCAATCATCATAATCGATTGATGCTATCAACAAAAAAAAAAAAATAAAAAAAAAAAAAACAAGGCATTTTATCAGTAAATGTATTCTCATCGATATGTCGATATTTGTATAATATGTCGTTTGTTTTCTATAAATTCCATCGATAAGTCGTTATTTCGATATCAACAATCCAATTTCGTGAAATAAAAACTGTTTAATAGATTTCTATATAAATGTATTTTTTAAATAATGCATAAGCGACAATATTTAAAAAAAAGAAACCGATTTTTATTTTTACCACTACTATTCTCATTTTAAGACGTGTAAATATTTTTCTCCTAACACTGTTGACCTTTTAATATATATATATATATATATATATATATATATATATATATATACAACTGATTATAATTTTTTTTATTAATTTTTCGATATAACCGGGCTCGTTCGAAGGTTCTCATTAAGCAGGTTACGCTTTACGGATAAAAAAGATTTTCAAGTCTATCTAAATCATCTGCAACTAATCCTTTTTTGCCAATTTCGTTTGTTTCCAATCATTGTTCCCATTTGGGAAAGTCTAAATGAATGGCAGTATAATATAGTTTGCCGATCTGATTATTTGCTGTATTATAGTAAATGTAATTTATGCAGCAGGTATTAAAAAGGTTTAGGAAAGTCAGAAGATACAGAAATTTTAAGTTAAGCTGCTTCTGAATAAATACTAAATAAATAAATGAAAGATTGTTACACCAACAATATCTGAACGAGTCCGCATTATTTTTTATTTATTTATATATATATGTATACAAATGTATTTAATTAATATTTTTTATTTCCACGCTTAAAGCGTGTTTGCGGTGCCAAAACAAATTTAAAGCAGTGCCAAAAAAAAAAAAATGGAATACAAATATTGAAAAGGAAAATATTTTGGAAAACGGCATTCGAAAAACAAAAAAAATTTATAACTAAAACAATGTTAAACATCCCCACCGACTTTTCATTTTGCAATTGCAAGAAAATTGGCATACCATTTTCTATTTTATGTGTAAATATTTAAAAATTAAAAGAGAAAAACAAAATGGAAATTAACCCAACCCATGAATTTTTTTTTATATTTTTTTCTTAACATTTTTAAGTCTGTTAGCAACCACAATTGTTGATTATTATTTAAGTTTAGTTTAGTTTGAGGCTAAAATGCAAATAAAAAGAGAAACACTATTTGGTTCACTGTATAAAAAAAAAAACAGATAAATAAATGCTGAAGAAAACTAAACTAAAAAATAATACAAAAACAAAAAAACATGGAAAAAAAATTACACATAAAATACTAAAATTAAATGCAGAAAAACTCAAATGTAAACTAAAACGATAAAAATATTATTATAAATGTATGTATACAAACTAGTTACATTATATATATATACACATATGTATGTATATTTATCAATGTATTTATTATTTTTTTTTATTATTATTATTAAATACAACTTAAACAATATTTATGATATGGAAAACAAGGAGAAGAGCAAATTTCAAGCGAATTCCACTAGAAAAAAAAAAACTAAAAAAATGCAAAAAAAATAAAAAATGCAAAATAAAAAATAAAAACATATTACTAATTACGTGAGGAGAAACCAAAGCATAAACACAAAAAAGCATTAAATTTAAACAAAATGGAAAAATACTATTCAATCAACTAAATTAATAAAATGGAAAACAAGCCGATATTCATACCAATATACTATATACCAATACGATATATGTATGTATGTAGATATGCATACTAAAGTCTATGTTAAATCTAAATGTAATATTTTTTTTGTCCATTTAATAACCATTAAAAACAAAATTAAAATTAAATTAAAATAAAAAAAAGAGAAAAAAAAATCAAAAAATATCTACAACTGTAAGATAAAAGATATATAGATCCCGCTTAAACTCCGTCTCTCTCACACTCTCTCTGTCTGTATGAAAGGTAACACCCCTCTTCCCAACAAAACAAACAAACACACACATGAATGAAATCAAAAACTAAAGAAAATAAAAGAAAGTATATTATATAAATGTAATTCAAAAACAAAGTTGCTTTTGATTTTTTTGGGGATCTGACATATAAATCAAATTTTAATTCTCATAAATCCATTACCAATAAAAATATGGATCAAAGTGGGCGCTGATTATTTTTTAGTATATAAGGTAGTCCCATATTATTTTGCTTCTCAGTCTTCATTTACAAGTTACAAGGGAGCTATGGGCAGATCCCAATATTTTCCTTATTTTTCTAAAATACTTATAAAGTCGTTTTTGGTTTAAGGTAATTAATTTGATTGTCCACTACAAGGGACGATTTAATTGCGCTGTAAAGGACTTCCCATCTAAGACGGTAGGAATTCACAAAATAAGTGTCGGTATGTTGATTCTTCAAGTTCTAACCTACGTCAAAAATTTTAGTCTTGGAGCAATGGAGAATGGAGCAATGGCCATTCAAACTTTTGGCTACAGAAAGTGGCGGTGCTACATTCGAATATTTTCCCTACTTTGAATCTGAAGATATCTTCGGATTCGACGATTGTCAGCTTGTAGCTTATTAATTTGTTCCTGTTAAATTAAATTGCCTGTAAAAGAAGCAGAATTTTATCGAACCTAATAAGTATAACGAGTGACTGAAACGTTTTAGTTTTAACCTTCATTCGGTACCTGAACATCCCACCAAATTGGTAAAGTTATAAAGGAACTATGATCATCGGAAACTTAGAATTCGAATATTTTCCTTAATTTGATTGTTAAATCGGCGCTGGTTTTGACTATTTGTCTGAAATATTCGTCAATATTTTGTTCCCGTCACATTAAGCGACACTGGAACGCAGTATCGTGTTGAAGTACTACTCGCTGCGCTGGGCAATGGTAGGTATGTTGGTATGTCTAAAATCAAACGCTTGTTAATCGAATATTTTCAGTACTTTGAATCTGAAGTTGTTTTCGGATTCGACGATTGTCAGCTTGTAGCTTTTTAATTTGTTCCTGTTAAATTAAGTTGCCTGTCCACTAGAAGAGATTATTGAATGTCGCACTAAGTAGAAATCGCTATAGAGGACTTTCCTCCTTAGACGACAGCAATTTATTTGCGGTAAACGAAGCAGAATTTTCTACAATCTAACGAGTTAGCGAGCGAGTGAAGAGTTTCACTTTTAACCTTCATTCGCTATTCGAAGATCCCTCCAAATAGGTTATAGTGGAGCTATGGTCATTGGAAACCTAGAATCCGAATATTTTTATTATTTTAAACCTAACGCAACATTCTTTCACGGGATGTCTGTGGAAAAGCAATGCATGGGACAGCATATGGATACGACCATATTCCGGTCAAACCAAAATATAAATTGAAATATATATTTGTTATAATTTATAAAAATTATATTGTACAAGCTGTTGTTTTATTTCGGAATCGTATATTGAATTTCGAAAAATGTAGCCATCAAACTGTAGGTCCATCCGCCCATTGTCAATTGTTGACATTTGTTGACTCTTTCGCTTTGACAGCCATTAATCACGACATTGTTGTCGATTTCCCAACTACCCAATTCCCATCTTCCACCATTGAAATCCGCATGTAGACGGCAGAGAACAATCCCAATTCCGAACCGACCCAGACAAAGGCTGATAAATGATGCTTCATATTTTTGAGCCGGCAAGTCGGGCGATTGCACTTGCAATTGAAATAATCAAATGTTACCCATACCGCAACCAACGTTATTTCCCTCTCACTTCTCTATTGATTAATGAAACTTTAAAAGGGAACACGCGCCAGCGTCTTTTGTCTGCGGCAAAACAACGACCGCAAAAACTTTGCCACACAGAAGCACACAGATACAAACACATAATGTCTATGTATGTATATACATATGTATATAGGGAGAGAGATATGAGATCTTTTCAATATTACGAGGAAAACTTTGCCGTCTTGGAAAATTGCCACGACGACAATGAACGTCGCTTTGGGCTATAACAATAAAAGTCATTTATATATTTCGATTTTGTGCACCACATGTGAAGTGGCCGCCGCCATCCATTGCCACTCCCATTCATATGGCCAATCTCCTTCCCTTGGGGGTATCTTTCTATACTCCATCGAAGACATAAGTTTGACGTTGCATAGTTTTAGGCTGCTTATCAGCACTTTTGTTTCACTCGCTGTCTCTGAGTGGTGGTTCGCCTTTTGTTTCTCCTTTGGTGTGATAATCAAAATAATGCTTATGAAAATGTCTTTTTTTTTTTTTTTTGTTTAGGGACTTTTCTTATCAGCAAAAGAAGAAAAACAAGAGCGAAAACGAAAAAATAAAATTTAACAAATGGCCCCCATGAAATATCTATAAAAATAATGTTAGAATTTGACATGCTTCGTCGGAGGGATGTGGTAAGCGGATTGTCAATCATCAGCTAAAATTTTGAAATTCAGCTAAAGTTGGAATATTCTATGGCAATAATGACATAATAGAATTCGTTGGAGGCGAGTGACGCACAGAACGAAGTGTCACCGACTGTATCAACAATATCCCTTACCATTTGAACGTCAGTGTTAAGGCTGAGATGGAAATTAACATTTGGTAACAACAAATAGATGGCCAAAATTATTATGGTTTAAGATTAACTACATTAGGGTTAAGTTAAATAAACCAACTCCTAAGATAAGTATGTCCTTTCAACTTCAACAACAACAATTGCCATTTTAACCAAATCTAAAATCAAAGAAAAGATAATATTTCAAATATTTGTGTATCTAATCTGAGAACTAATTTGCACAAAGCAAGCTAAATGTGAGAATTTTGGAATTTATGCTTTTGAAGTCGAGACAAAGTTGACAAAGTTCACCTCATCGCATTACAGCACCAAAAGAGAGAGTGAGAGAGAGAGACAGATTGTGGCAAACAGGTGAAGCCATCGTCAGCTTAGGCAAATTGTATCTTATAAATATCTTTCTCGCTATCCACTTTATTGTTGTAGATGTGGCACTGCGAATGTTGCTGTTGTTGTCATAGCAGCTTTTGGGGTTAAGTTATGCCGAGTATTTCCTGTAATTAAAAACATGAAAAAGAGTTGTGCGCAAACTCATTTAATTAAGCCAACAATTTTTCCATTTTTATTCATTTATACTTATATTAAAAAAAAGAAGGAGAATAACAACGCTATATAAAGTAATAACTTTTGGAATGTAAATATGTATAATTGAGCGAGGAAATTAACCATTATTCTTAATTTTCACCGTCAGACGACTTGTAAGTAATAATTTCTCAATAATTTGAAAAGAGTTAAAGAATTTAAAAATAAAATGTGCAGTATACCGTAAAGAATACTTTGCATTAAATATTAAAATTAAAAATAAATGAAAACCCAGAAGGTTGGGCCATAGAGTAGGCCTTGCCGAAGTTTATATAATTTGCGAGTTTTCCATTGTTCTCAAAACTCTTTTTGACCACAAAATTATAGGAATTCGAAATCACATTTTGCGTGCAATTTTTTTCAATATTTGTATGACAACTATATACATATAAATATATATGTATGTATGTATATACATATGCATAGTTAACTGAAAAATGAACTACATCCCCAAACCTTTAAAACCTTAAAAATGTTTCTAAAAATAGGCTAAAACATTATGTTTTCAGATTTTAGTGCCAATAAAAAGATGCACAGTCAAAAAGGTAATTTTTTGAACTGATGCAGAATCATTTGTAATAAATAAATTAATTAATTAAACGTTCTTATTATTGTCGTATTAAAAAAATATTAAGTTTAGTGCCAGAAGCTTGAAATGGAATACGTTTTACATATCAAAACGTATATTGGCCCGATCGTTCCTATAACAGCTATATGATATAGCTATCAATTAAATTCTCAATTTTACTAGTTGAGGTAGAGTTTTTTAATTTAGCGATTAGATCGCGCAGTAAACTTCAATGATTTCAGATGGTACAGAATTCCATAATATTTTGAAGTAATTTCCTATTCCTAATCTCAAAAAATTAATAAATTAATATTAGTTAGTACAACAAACAGACAGAAATTAACTGCTGTCATAAAATCTTAATTCCAAAAAGTCTTTGTTTCCTTTAAGGTAAGATAGATCTGATATCTGTTTGGAAGTACCGAAAATTAAGTCGAAAGCGTTTTTTAGAAAATATGATTGCATTTCAAACTAGACAAATACGCGATAAAATGAAGATATTATTTTTAACTTGGATGATTTAGAACTTAAGAAGAAAAATTCAGTATTTAAATTGATGTGCTACATTATAGTTTTTAGGTGTCCTTTGATTGATGCTTTAAGGGGTTATACGCTTAAAACATTAGTTTTAACTGCGAGCCTTTAAAAATAGTTTTTTTCTAAAATTGTTATTTATTAATTAGAAGTGATGGTCAAATAGAGCCTGTAAAAAATATTAGTGAGCACCGCTCCTGTAGATAATGTCACGAAGTCCAAAAAAGATGCTTGGCAGATATTCCATTTCGGCGGTTTGTCTTAACAGAGATACAAAAACATAATGGATTCAAGAGATAAATTAATGAAGAAATAATAAGACTTTGGTTTTTTGACAAAATTACCAACAAATTTTATGTATTTTTCGATGTCTAATGTCTAAAACATTCGCTTCAAATAATTGAAAAAAAAAAATAGTGATAATTATTTCTTTCTTTGTTCATTGAAAATATATCTAAGAAGATTGTTTACAAGTTTCAGACCGATCGGTTGAGCTTTTTATTAAGATTGAAATTAAAATCATCGACTCTGAAGACCAATTTAAAGAAAAACGCGTTGTGAAAAAAGCATTCAAAAATATTAATCGGATTGGCGACACAGAACATAGTTTAATATATGGACAGCCTGAAGGATCACTGTCTTATATCGATTGTTATCGATAATTGTCATTGTTTTGTTTTATAATATTTAGAACAAACGCATCTTGGTTTGATCTGCTTGGCAGTAATAGGAAAACTAACCAATTAATATTTTTCTTAATACTTTTTGCTATTTATTTTAATCCTTTATTAAGAAGAATAATTTGCATCATTTTACGATGATTCCTTTCTTTAAAAAGTCATCTCCTCTGATCTGTATTATGAGAAATTCAAAACAATTTTTCAAATTTATATGTAAAATATGATATTGTGGCAAATTGATTAACTTTATTTACTGTTACTTACAGATATTAGAAATATGTGTTTTTTCCCGCATTTTTCATGCTTTTTGAATTTACCAATCAAGAGACTTCAAGGAACTCCCAACCCATGCTTCAATTTTTTGCTTTCTTGACCCACTTGTCAGGGAAATTTTTTGGGGATGGTATGAGATGAGATTTTGCGGCGCCAGGTTGGGGCGGGGGCGATGGTTTTTTTTTATTTATTTTTGTTTGAGGGGGACGAATCAAGTCAGTCATCATGTTGTCGTAGGAGTGGCTAAAAGTAAAGTAACGAAAATGTCTTGAGAGCGACATAACGAGAGGCGCGTGCGAAATGCGAACACGCCCATCCGACCCCTCGCCTCTCCCAATCACCCTACGAATAGGAAAACGAAGCAAGCCAACAAAACGAACCACCCCAACAACCCCCACCAACCGAAATGAGCCACTGGAGCGCGAACTGTTAGCATAACAGAGTACTGTTATTTGATCTGTTAAATGTAAAAATTGGAGGCGGTGCTCCAGTTGCGCTTTTTAATTCCCCCTTTATCTATTATCTGATGCAGACAAATTACTACTCTAAACCAGGGGGGAATTTGGCTAAAATGGGGGTGAAACGATGGTGAAATAGCATAACAAATTAACTAAACTATTCCCCACCAAAAGAATAAATTATTTAATAAAAGTAAAACGTATTTAAATTAGTTTTCATTTCAAGTTTCAATACTAGAGACAAAAATGAACTGACAGATGAGTTTTAGTTTTATGCACTGAAATAAAACAAAAAAGAGGAATTTTTTTTATATTAAGGGTATCGTAAATTGTTTAGGGTATACATGAAATCTATTTTATAATTGTAAAGTAAAGGTAACTAAGTAGTTACCCCAGCAGTTAATATTTACTTGATTTGTTTTGTCTGGTAATTTGTTTTATGTTTTAATTAAAACTTTGCCATACAACTGGAAAACAAACGAGAAAGAAATTAAACGAATTTTGTCTGTGTCAAAGTTCGCATACCCTTAACTGTCTTTTTAGCCGAAGAATCATATCTATAACCGATTTTGAATTTTAATAAAATTATTGAAAAGTATATACAACTTATGAAAACTATGTTTAGTGGTACTAGCTTAAGAACGAAAATGTTTTTAATACTAAAGGATTTCGGAGAGATAGCGTTGATCCAGACAAACGAATAGACAAACATGGCTATATCAACTTAGCTCATCGTGGTAATTAAGAACATATATACTATATATAGAAAGAGATGACCAAAATTAATATACCCTTTTTGCAATGGAATAAAAAGATTAAATATTGTGCAACAATCAAAGGGCAATCATTGAGTGAGGGTTTTGGCCATAATATCGATCAAATTATTACCACAACTAACTCAATTACTGTTAGCAATAGTTCATTTGGGGGAACATTTGCAAGATAATTGGCCAGTAAATAAATTTATTATTAAAAGTTATATACAGCACATATTTGTACAATCGTTAATTTTATATAGAGATACACCGTTAAAAAAATGGCAAGTACAAAATATGTTTTTATCCTATTTATATCATATTTATATATCTTATTTATACTATGTAGATTTATACTTTTTTAACACACATTTTTTTCTTCTTTTTTTTGTTATTAAAATATAAAAATGCTTTCTAAGTATACATTTAAAAATTTTAGTTCAATCAAAATAAAATTATTGTTACGAATATATTTATTAAAAAATTCATATGGCACTAATTAAGAACTAAAACTAAATTCAATTAGATTTAGAAAAATTGCAGATATGAAATTTTGAATACATCTCCAAAAAATATTCTCTTAAATCTGTTCTGATATGTCTATATAAACAAAGTATTTTCTCACTACGTCCATAAATAATATGAATATTAATATAATACATTTCTTTTTATCAAATGAAAATTTTAAGATAACTGTAATGGATTATTTACATTTCGTTGTTTTAAAAATACATAAATCAAAAAGTTATTTTAAAACAAAAGTATTTCTTTGTTTTATTTTTCTTTCAAAAATACATTGCAATTTTCTTTCTGCTTTCTAATTTTTTAAAATTTATGGAGACAGTATACAATGTAAATATGTAGTTAGTTTTAATTGACTGCTCCTTATAAAATCCCTATTTTTGTTCGTTATCCGAATCCGTTTTCTGTTAATGTAAATATTCTTTACGGTCGGCATAGAAATTGGTAAATCGAAAACAGTGTGGCTAAGGGCAAGTCTTTCTTTGGTTAGAATTTAATTTTTAAGGTTCACTTTTGTAAAAGCAGAATTTTTAAAACCTTATTTTACTTTTACTTGATCTTAGGACTTTGTAGAAGAAATTACTTACTTACTTCTTTTATTTGTTAATACTAAAATTAGAAAATTATAATTAAAAATATATAGGAGAGAAATTGTTCGCTTAAGAGAGTTCTTCAAGCGATTGCCAAATAGTGTCGTTCATTGAGCGAATTTTTACTGTGTTATTAATATATGTAATATTTCCATATATATATTTTGTTTCTGTTGTTTGTTTTTTTTTAAATATGAGGTCTCAGCTTGATTTGCTATTACTGATATTTTATAGATTTATAATCATTTATCATTTTGTTTTATCACTTATTTGCAACCGTTTTTTTCCTCCCTTGTGAGATTATCTCTCAATTTCTTTGATAGTTAATTACTTTTCATTTCTCACTCAATTGATGGTGTCGTTGGCTTTGTATATATATACATATGTACACACATACAAACATATATCTTCCCTTCTCTATTTTGGCTAGTTTGGTAAATAGTTAGTTAACCAAGATCTTTTGCTAAACCCTGAAAGTAAAACCGAAAGCAATTTGTATGCCAGAGCCATAAATTAGCTTAGGCCCAGAAAGAGAAGTTGCCATTGGACATGAGAGACAAACACACGAGACAAGAGACAGGAGACAAGAGACTTGGCCAGACGCTTCACGTGCGCCACTCATTTGTCTGATGTCAGGTCCCAAATACCCCAAAAACAGACCGACCTGTACCCATTACTCCCATTCAAATGTCTCCCCCCTTGCCATATATGGAATGAAACTTTTTAATCTCCAACGATTATTCTCGCATTTGCCATTTGTTTACACAAACACGTGAAGAGTGAAAAAGATAGGGCGGAGGAGTAGCAGTAGGAGAAGGTCTATGTTTGAGCTTATCAAATAATGGCAACATTTGCTACCGACTCCATCCCTCCTCCTTCTCTACCCTCCCTTCACAGTAAGCTAGCGCCATGCCACGACGCTTCTAATCGCGGTTAATCTCAAAACAAACGTTTGCCAATTTATTTTCCACTTTAGCTGGGAACTTTCTTTCTTTGCCCCCATACTACTTGGCATAATGTCTGCCTGACGCCCCTGCCTCCAAGCCAGCTAGCCTGCCTCCGCCCCTCTTGAACTTTCTACCCCTCAACTAATGACTTAATTTATCTGCCACAGGGCTTTCAGCGCGGGGCAAATTAAGTTGATTGTTTCTCCGTTTCTGTCGAAAAGAAGCGAACAACAACAAAAATAAAAAAAATAAAGGAAAAACCCGTATCCTTAAAGGAAAAAAAAAAAAGAAAAGTAAATGAACTGGCATTGCCCCTTGCCACTTACACCCTAACTCTATTTGTGGCAGATTTATAACGAACTAAATATATATATATATATATTATTTGTATAGTAACTCGATTTAAGCCAATATCCACAATACCTTTTCCTACTATATATATATAAACGAAAGATATATCGGAAAAATGTTATATATAATTTCATTAAGACTTAACTGAAAGATGCAATTCAGTCATTTATATCAACATTTGTTCTGGTTGTAGTTTATCATCTTGCAACCGAAGGAGGCAGGACATGGATCTGGAATTCGTATGAGGGTTGTCGTTAATCGTTTCGCAATCTGTCGATGATTGCGTATAAATGTTATATCCAATTATGTTTTGTATTGTTTTTGCCATGTTTGTTCTTTCTTTGGTGAACTTGTTTCAGCCACTTCTTTGGTTGTTTTCTTTCGACTTTGACTAAACATGACAGCTATTGGGCAAATCTATCATTGTCATTAGGCATCGATTGTCGGATTGTGAATGAAATGGGTACCCTAACGCATCAGAGGCATCATTAGCATTTGGGTAATTTGTTAAGCTTCTGTCCGTGTCCTTGTGTCTGCCTTTAACTCTGCCAATGCCTCTGTTTCTATTCCTGCCTGTCGCTGCCACATGAAACATGCCGCTGATTGTTGTAATTAATCGAATTAACAGCAGTTGAATGGGCCCCAGCTTCTAGTCTTTAATATATACATATATATATATATATATCTGTGTGTACATATATATCCACTGTCCAGTGGTTCATTCCTCACATTGTGCAACATCTCCAACTCCTTTTGGGCAATGGCCCTTTTGTCTCGCTTTTGAATGCGTAAGCGTCGCCTGTATTTGACAGTGATTAGACGGAGTAGCTAGGCAATGAACCGTTATGCATAACCACACACACAAACACACACACACACATACAAAGCTACAGACTGAACAGGATAAATGGAGTGGGCTTAGGGTAAGAGATTCTCATCCTTTATGCTTTGGACTCTACCCTAACCGCAAAAATTCCGTGTCAATTTATCTATATATTTGTTTTAGAGAGTTTCTTTAATTTTAAATTCGATTTGAATAAATTTATAGAAGTACATTTTCTTTGTGGATCACCGTAATAAATTAGAGCATAATTTCTTTTTTGAATTTTATATACTTATATTTAACTATTTTTAAATTGTTTAAAATCAAGAAACATTTAAAATGTGATCGAAAGACTGGAAATCTCTTATAATATTGTTGTTAAATATTTACAAATTAATTAATTAATTACATGTATATTATGTGACTATAGATTGACATTAAGCGATTGACAAATCAACTATATAGGCTTTTGATTTTTACTATATCTAATATCGAATAAAATGAAAATATATTATTTATATAATAAGCAGGAAAAATGTTTTTATAATTTGAAACATAAAATTCTTCAACTTCAAAAAAAATAATTTTAAAATAACCTTAGCGGGAAATATTGATTTTCTATTTGACATTTGTTATTTTATAATTAATTTTATAAATTTATAGATTATCAAAAAAATATATATAAAAATATTTACTGCTTTGAATTTTTTTAGAAGGAGACAAATATATACTAAGACAAACTTCTTAATATTTGTCATTACTCAATTTTCTTTTAAATCTCCAATAAAATTTTAGAAATCTTTTAAGTTCATGTGGATATTTTAAGTTGTTTTCCCAATATTTGCTCTGTAAAAACTTATTAAAATAATTTTCTAATTTTTTTACAACCAAAATTCGATAACTTTTATTTTGAATTTTTGGTCTCTGAAAAAATGTGCTGAAAATGAGATTGAAATTCGTAAAATATTATATCAATGATTTCAAATGCGATTTAAAGATTCTAAATAAATTTGATTTGATTCTGGAATTTTAATTCTACAGATGGTACAATTATTCCTTTAGAATTCAATTTTCTTTTTTCGAAAAATATAATCCGAATATCTAGACCTAAATCAGTGTTTTCTTTGGATCATTTCAAAAATACATTTAAAGAATTTAATTCAATTGAAATAGTACATTAAAAGAACTCAAAATTCCCAAGAAGATTTCCAAATACAGCTCCCACATAAATTTCGCTATTATTGTAAAAGAATCCATTTCCTAATTATCTCTCTAGCTTCTATTATGACCTCTGATAATTAAGGATCATTTTTTTAGAGTATTTCCGGTTCATTATATGAGTAATCAATGTTATGGCCATCAACCCTTCGCCTTGTCATATCTCATTGTGTTTTAGTTAGTTTTGCTTGACCATTGGCTATTTTGAAACGGTGGTGGTTGGGTGGGAATTTCTTTGAACTCTGTTGTCTGCAATTGATGTGGGTAATCAGTTAAGGGGAATGGGAAATCTTATATAATTTGCTTATTACTATTTTTGTGTGCTGGTGACATTAAAGCCGTTGGCAAATGACAAATCAAACCCAACCCCAATCCCAATGCGCCAAAACTCTGCATAATTTACGGAAAGCGGAAAAAGTAGAAGCAGATGCTGGCACTCTCATTCCGCAATGTAATCCATTAAAAATTGCCAAGTCTAAAAAGTCGAAAAGGAACATTATTACAATATTACTTTTTGCTCTGTGTTCGTTTGTGTGTGTGTTATCTGTTAAATGTCTGTCGAAAATGGCAACACAACTAAGTACTAAGTACGTGAGTCGTGACGTGAGAGTCCAAGTTGAAAACTCGGCAATGGCAAAAACCAAAAAGCAAATGGCAAATGTTTTGCCCTCGCGCCCTTTATTGCCATAGAAATTAGTATTTATGAGAGTTGTGGCAAGCAGATGCAGATGGAGTTGGAGAGGGTGAAACTTGCGGAAATAGGCATCCTGATGGCACGATGGCTAAAGGCAGGATATTAGAAATGATTAAGGCACCTGAAGACCAAAAAATATAACAACAACAACAACAGCGATAACAACAAAAACAGTTACAACATTTGCAATAAAATTGAATTATGACTTTTAATGTTTGCGCAAAAAAAAAAAAGAAAAAAAAAACGAAAAAATAAAATAGAAATAGAAATAAATATACACCAAAAGAGGAAAAACAGAAGCTATTTGGAAAATTCCTGTTACGAGGGTTGATTCATAATTACTTGAGTAATAAATAAATCTGCTCAATGCACCGGAATGTATTTCCTCCAACCAAGTTGGAAAATTAGTTGAATAAGTATTTTAGACTACAAATTTATATAAAAATAATAATCTTATAATGATTTATAATAAATATTAATATTATAACAAATTTCAAGCAAAAAGTATGCAAAAAAAGGATATTAGCTTTACAATATCGTTAACTTTTCTGCTTTCGGGATGGCAAACAAAAACTTTTAAAAATGACTTGCATCCCTGGTATAGTTGCTGCTGGACTGCACTGGCCATGGTCATGGGGGATGGCTTTATGCCAAGTGTCATAACAATTTGGTTTTAATGGCGCTTTTCCAGTCTCTCCAATCTATTCTCAACCGGGCCATGTGGCAATTAATTTGCATTTTTAAATTGCCCGCCGTCTCGTTCGTGCCCCAAAATCGAACAGATTGCAATAATTACAAAATTACAAAAAAGACTATAGAGAAGAGAATGAAAGGGTTAGGTACCCTTAATGTCCGTAAGGGGACTCTCAAGTTCACAAATTAATGAAAATAAATTGTTGAAAAAATTTAAATAAATCAAACCGCAAGCCGATTAAATGAGACAGCGAAAGAGCCAGCAAGTAATTTCCATAATTAATTTCTTTTTCTTATTTTTTTTTTTGGTTCCTTCAGTTTTACTTTTTACAGTTTTTCTTCATCATTAATAATCAATGTGGAAAAAATGAAGAAGACAAAACAAAGAAGAAAAAAAATGGGGGAAAATATAAAAAATCTTTGCAGACAAACATCAACAGGCGAATGAAGGGAGGAAGTGTAAAAAAAAACATTTTGTTTGGTTTTTCCTCCTTTTTTTTTTGAGTGGGTCTCAGGTTTTAGTCAGGGGCGTAGTTAAAGGGGTCGCACCTTTACTGAAACGAAAGATAAATATAAATAATTACATAAATTTTTAAATAGTTGTCATGTCATTGAAAGGATAATATTATATATACATATATAGGGCATACATAAAAAATAAAATTCTATTAGTTTTAATATAAGAATTATTATTTCACTAGAATTTCAATTTATATATAAGAAACATTGAAGATTCGAAGATCATACGTTGGTAAAAATACTTAAAAATAGTTGCCAAAATACTTAAAATATATTTACTTCTTAACCAAGTATTCATAATTTATTCATAAATAATGTTTTTTTTTTAGTTTCTATTTTACCTAAGCTTGAGATACCTTTTACATTAGCTCTATATATAATTATGGCTCTTTTATGAAAAAAGTACTTAAGTGCCCCTTAGGTTATGCTGTAGGGTTTTTTTTTCTAAAGTATTTTTGGGCTTTAATTAACCGCAATTATATGCAAGGGCGTGGGCCTAACATCTTGGCCCTGGCAGTCAATAAACCAAATGGCCGAAAAAAAAAAGAAGAAAACGGCTAAGGAAAAATCAAGTCAAATTACGTGCTTATGAACGGGAAAATGTCGAAATGATTTACCGTGCATAATCGCTGTGTCCCCGTCTCACCCATCTCCACCACTCTCATTCCCGCCACAACTACAATTCTCTGACCAGCCACCCGCATCTTGAGAAAAAAAAATAAAGGAAAAATGCAAAAGGCAAAAAAAAGAAGCGAAATAAAAAAAATTAAAATTTCATTTGCGCTTTGGTGGGGCTGGATCCTTTTGGTGTCCTTATGATGCTCCTGTTCCTGCTCTCGGCTGTGGTTCGTCCGTTGCCTTTTCTTGTTGTTTGTTTGTTTGTTTACTTGGTTTCATTGTTGTTTGTTTGTTTGTTTGCTTAATACCCTCCCCTAGTTCAGCAGTTACAGCTATCCAGCATCGATGCCTCCGCCAAATCCAAATGAAAACAATTTCTTCACTTTTCTCGTTCGTTTCGTTTCCTTTTCCACATTTTTCGCCTTTTGCCTTTTTGTTGCCTTTCCTTTCGTTCTCTCATTGATGTAAATTTAATTTATTGCTATTTACTTTCCCTCTTGACCCTCGTAATTCATTTGGTTTGATAGGAAAATACACAAAAACAAAAAAAAAAAAAAATAAAACGAAAACTGAATTAAAAAAAAACCAAACTGATTAGCATGAGATTTATAATGCAAAGATTATGGAAAGGACCAATAAATGGGAGTCCAAATAAAGCAGATTAGACAGCAAAAGTGCAAAATGAAAATATTGGTTCAATATTTATATCTTTAAATATCGTTCCAGATTCTTGACTTAAGACACAGTTCCAAATTAAGTGGAATCATATGATTACATCTAAGCTCGTAATCAATCGGTTTTTCCTTAGGCTGATATTCAAAAATTTATTTAATATAAAGATACGTTGTAATTGGGCTTTATCTGTGTATAAAAAAAAAGAAGAGTTTCAAATTAATATTAACCAGTTATACAGGTATAAATAACTATGTAAATATTTGGAAGAAAGTTTAATAGGGAAGCATAAATAGGGCATATTTTTGGTTATCTTCGGGCCAATTTAACGAAGCAAAACCAACGGATTCTGGATACAAAAAAAAAAAAAAAAAAAAATAAATGCAAAAAATTAATGAAAAATAAAAATTTTAAATTTTACAAATTTTCTAAAATTTAATAAGGATAAGATCATTCAATTGTTATTTTTACAAGTATATAATCAATATTTGAAACAGTGTGACAACTGAAGTAGTATATAACCAGTAATGTGAAAAAAATGTTCAGCAGGAAAAAAGAAAGTAGACGTTAAATTTAAACAATACTTACAGTATTGTTGTAAAATGTAAATATTAAAAATATTAAAGAATTCGATAATTTTAATTTGAGATGCTGCTCAATTAAGGGAACAAAAGCAAAATAACTTCAAGAATTTTACTGTGATAGATTCAAAATTTTGAGAATATATATTCTTGATATGTTTACCAATAATATAAAACTAACAAAAAATTTCATTTTTCTAAAGTGCTAAGCCTAATTGTAACTATTTTATAACAGTATATACATACCTTTTTTTAATTATTTATATTTGATTACAAAAATGATTTAGTGGTTGATTTTCTGAATTCAATGGTAAATTGAGTGACACAATTGTTTTTTGAGGGTTACCATCTGAAATTCAGACTGGTGGGCACAACTTTATATCGAAGGCTACACGATTTCAATTTAATCCAACTTTTTACGATACTTTTTTCACTGTAATGACTGAATGACATTTTGGACTCTCTTAGTGATGCCACCTGTATTGTTTTTAGTGTGACCCTTGTTACAGGTGATAGGTTTTAAAGTGTGGGCAGTCTTATCTTACAAATCTGATACAAGCGAAATGCTCCTTTCTGAGAGCTTGGAAATATTTTATATACATAAATATACTATAATAAAATATAATTATGTTAGCCAACTATTCCAATTATTAATATATATATATAAATTGTGGTAGTTTTTCATATTCGATTAGACATTTCTATTTTATTTTATATCTTATTTCAAGTACTCGAATTATTTTATGTATTCTGGTAAGCATTTTAGAGGCTTAGAAATAAAATTTATGATTCTGTTTCAACTGTATATTTATGCATGTTGTCTGTCTATATTTGATTTTTCTCGGCTATCTTTTGTGCGATAATTCATCTTGTCTTTATCCTTAACACAATAAGGATTCAACCCTTAATAGACAGTAGAGGCAACAGGAGTTGCCATAAACAAATCTAAAAAGCTGCCAGGACTCACTCTTCTCCCTCACCCCCTCTCTCTCTCTCTCTCTCTCCACACACCTACATACATATACTCGTACCAAAGCAATGGACCACCTCTATAACTTCCTCTTTTGGTTTCTCTCTATGCAAGAGCGTGATTAATGTTTGTCTGCATCTGTGCAGACTAAGTCCTGCCCCCGCATAACCACCACCCCTTCAAGTGTATGTATGTATGTATATGTGTGTGTTCTCTTCTTATGCCTGCCAATCTCCCCCTTTGCCCCCTGCCAGTATAATTTTGTGTACTGTCATCAGGTGCATTTAATTGCGCGAATTTCGCGCCCACTAACAAATACACCTAAAACGCGACATAAAACTAATTGGGGATACCCTGCACATATACCGATGGGGTTGTAGGGGGATTGTGTAGTCCACATGACCATAAATTAATACAAATTTTAAGTTTAATTGTCTTAGGAGAGCGAGAGACAGAGAGAGGTAAGGAGATTGCTCATTCAACTCGCTGGGGCGGGGTTGCCTCATTAATGTTACCCCAAGGCTCATTATAATAATTAAGGCTAATTTATTACGTCATTAATTTTGAAATAAATATATGCATGTCTATGTACCTACATACCTCTGTGTGTGTATGTGTGCGAGCAATGGTCAGACATGGTTTAGAGTGTCTGTCAATGTGTGTGTGTGTGTGTGTGTGTTTGTGTGTGTGTAAGCAAGTGTTAACTGTCCGCAATAATTAGTTGTGATTTAAAGATGCTTAAAAGGACCCCACACATCAATTTCAGGTGAAAATAAATCATTCATATTCACTTTGACGTTTCAATAAGCATTTCCTTCATGTATACTTAATTTCTTTTCTTTAAATAATTTAAATTCTATTTATTTTCAGATCCATATTTATATACTGTGATGGGTTCGAGTATGACCTACAATCATTCATGCTGTTTTATACTCTTGAAGTGCGATCGATACGATTAAGCCATGTCCGTGCATCTGTCTGTTTGTTTCTTTGCAGCTTTTAGACTTCAATTTTTAAGCTATGCAAAGGAAACTTTGAATATAAACTTTTAAGATGTATATGTCTGCCAAGTTTAAGAATTGACCATATTGGACTACTATATGGTATGATCACTAACGGAATAATCGGTGAAAAAAAGAATTAGTTCTTTTTTCTTTTTAGCTTATAAATTCGATAATTAATACGGGTGAAAATCAATAAAATTAATCTTCAAAATAAACAATTCACTTTAGTCAAAAAAAAAACAGATCTCAGCTTTATAAACAAGAAATAATTGTACATTGAATGAAGTGTTTTTTATTGAAATTGGATAAGATAAAATATTGAGAAGAAATATTTTTCAACACCTCTATACGATTTTCTATCAATTTCGAGAGGAATATTCTATTTATAGTTTTAATTCAATTTCAGTACAATTATAAAGGAAATTAAATTTTTAAAAACAATTTATTTTTCATATATTAATACAGTTGTATTCCAACGTTTTTCACATTATTTTCTAACCATGTTAAAGTAAAACCATAAATGGTAACACAAATGTAATGGCCATGTCTCTATTTAAGCTAAAACTTGGCAAAGAAAGTTGCAACATAAAAAAGATAAGAGTTACATGTTTTCCAACCACCTCGCATGAATATGCAAACAATAAAAACTGACACCAGGAAAAAAATTAAATATGGCACTTATCTGGGTGAGTAGAAAACTTCAAACAAACATTAACCAGAGACAGGCAAACGGGGGAGGTATGGAAGGTATGGGAGTTGGTAGAGATGGAGATGGAAGATTTTGGATGGGGGTCAGAATGATGGAGCAGTGCCAGCCAGACAATGTTTCCAGGTATCATAAGCGCAATCAGCAGCAGCACGAAAAATGTTTGAATTGCTGTCATTAAAATGTTGACAAAGAGCGACGGTGATGCCGGTTCACCAAAAGGTGTAAAAACCGCAATGAGAAGAAGAAGAAGAACAAGTAGAACCAGCATCAGTAAAGAATTGAAGAAAAAAAATCTACTCAACCCCCTTTCCCCCACCAAATAATTGCCCTACTCTTGGGTGATGTTTTCCTCTTTTCCCAGATCCAAAACGAAATCGTAATGAGTTTTGTTAATGTGGGCAGGCCACAAATGTGAGTGTTTATATATGTATATATTTAAATATATATATATACATATAAGTACATGCATTTCATTATATACATATGTAGATGTGTGTGTGTATGTATATATCCTTAAATTCTTTGCAATTGCGACTATACGAAACCGACATGGAGATACCCTTAGCAATCAAAATGCAACTTAATCAAAATTCTTAAATAATTTGAAAATTGAAACGATTCACTCACTCATACACTCACTTTTTTGGCACATTAACAACATGGTGGCAAATGAAGATTTGTTTTGCCAATCTTCTTTTTATCAACGAATTCTGTTACTCTTTTTTAATAATCTCTAAACTCTATATATCTTTTCTAGAGAAAAATTTAAAAAAAAAATAATTCAAAATTAATTGAAAGAAATTAATATATTTCAAACGAACTTTGTTTCAAATTTAAAAGGTATAAAAGTAAAATAATAAAATGTTAGTTTTCCAATAAAAAGTAAACTAAAATAAATTACAAATTTTATTAAAAGAAATTAATTTATTAAAAATATATACATTTTAGAATTATTGATATATGTTTAGTTGAGGCAGAAAACAAAATTTAAAATAGTTTTTCTTAATTAATGATAAATAATTTTATTATAAATCATTTTATATATATGTAGATTTCTTTGATTTTTCAGATTCCACCTTAGTTTACATTTCTGTTTCAGTTGAACCAATTTTAATTTGTTAGTCATTATATACCCACAACATGCAAACATTCCTGGGCATATATCCTTTTGTGTTTGTTGTCCATCCTTCTCCCTTACCAGGAGTCGTTACTAAGTGTGTTTGTATGTGTGTGTGTGTGACCCTTGAAAGCGCCAATGAAGTGGCTTGGTCTACATGCGTAATTTGCCGCCAACGACCGTCCGACCTCCTGCTGCCTGGTAATTTAATTTTACATCCCAGGCAAAAGTGTGAAAATCATAAAAAGCAAACCGTGTTCTGCTACGTTTTGGGCCCAAAAATGTTGTTGAAACAAATTCACACGCCGGGGCTAATTAAGCGCTCGAGCACTTGAGAAGCGACCGCCCACAACCCACAGAAGGACCCCCAAAAAAATGTTGATAAAATGTGGTAATTGAGTGGAGAGAGAGAGAGAATGCATTTGGAATCTCCATTAAATATAAATACTTGTTATAATAATTCTGTTTATGACATATGTCAACCACTTAAATAAATTTGAACGATTGGTTAAAACATATATCAACTTAATCTATAAATATCAGAGCATTATTTTCTAAATAAAAAAAAAAAAAAAATAGAAATAAAAAATTGCTAGTCCTTTTAGCCGTTGAGTTGCACATTTAATTTAATTTTCGAATACACACACTTGCACACATGTCACATTATAAAACTGTCTTGACAACTTGCCTAGTTTGGGGGCAAAGTTCAGCATTTCTTTTATACATATCGCTGACAGTATCATGAAACCCAAAAGAATATGGGATGAAAAAAAAAAGAACCACTGGAGACGTCTTCATACAGTGCCACAAAGATTTCTACGTGCTCCTGTCAAAAGGAATTTAAATAATGACAAACGATAGGAGAACAAAAAAATAAAAAGAACCGCAGCCAAAGATAAAGAAATGATTTTATTGCGGTTGTTCTGACCATATCCCCATTGCTCTCCTTTTTGGCCCACCATCTTTTTCCAAACATTTTGTTGAAAATTCTAATGTTGCCACATTTGCATGCGTGTGTGTGTGTGTGGAAGAAAAAAAAAAAAAAAAAAATGAAAAAGAAGATCACGTAGCACGTGGCAGATTGCATTTGGTTTCCCCGGAGGGGTTAGTGGGGAGCATACAGTGAGCAAAACTGTGAGCGGAATTTCTTCCCTTTTGTTATTTTTATATTATTACGATTTAGTTTCTCGGTTTTTTTTTTGTTTTTTTATCCCACCAGAGAAGAGGATTTGCCCCTTCTCTGGTTCTTCCATTTTTGATTTATGACAAAGAAGCTGAAGACTAGTTTTTAATAGAAAAATAAAGGCAAAATGAAATTTATGACGGAAATGATAAGGATGCTACGCACACACACAAACACAAACACACACCCACACATACATCGGCAACGTATGTATGTGGGTTTGCCTTTTTCTCTGTTTTTATTTTTTTTTTTTACTTGCTACAAATATTTTGGGCGGAAACGGAAACTTGCCTTTGTTTGGATTAATGCGAAACAAACCGACAAACAAACGGACAAGCAAACCAAGAAACAAACGGACAAACAAACAGACAGAAAATATAACTTTATTAAAAAATTTTATAAAATGAAATGAAATTTTGTTTGCTTTTGCTTTGTTCTTGCTTTTTGTTTTTTTTTTTGTTGTATGAAAGGATAGGAAATTCGAAACTATGCAAGGAATTTTATGAATCGTTTCAGTTTTTGTTTCAGGGCAAAAGGCGGGCCTACTACTAAATCCTTGCCAAGGACCTTTTAAGGATAGTTGAAATTGTTGGCAGTTAGAAGCGTACACACACACACATGCACGCATACAGACAGGAAAACGGAAACGGAAATGGGCTGCTGGTCAACCCGAATTTCGAGTAAAGATTCGAGTAGATGGGCCAACAGCAGACCCAAGTAGGATTAATTGAATTGAATAAAGAAAAAAACAAACAAATAGAAAATATTATCAGAATTTGTATACCCTAATTTTATTGTTTTCATATTAAACTAATGTTTAATTTCTAAATGGTTTTTCCACATTTCAACAAATATTTCTAATTCTTAATATATGTATATGTATATTTGGAATTATTTTTACAATCTATGGATTTTATTGAAATATGAATGTTTTTAATATACCCAAGAATAATGTCTGTTCTAATAGCAGACAAGTATTAGCCTTGAGTTCAACCCCTCCCCTAATATCCCTCATCTTTGTTGTGTTAAATGGCTAATTTGTTTTGAGCCATGTTGTTGTTAGTTACAGCTGCCGCAGAATCTCTCCCTGTTCATGTTTGTGTCCAGTGGCTCCTTCTCCGGCCCTTCATCCTATTGTTGTATTCTACAATTCACATTCTCTGCCTGTCCTTAAAGCGTAAAGGGTTACACACACACAACTGTCCGACGATGCTGTCAAGGACATTTGTCATAATTTACTTACACATGTGTGTGTTTGTGTCCCTGTGTGTGTGTGTGTGTGTATATATGAGAGTGCGTGATTTGTGTTCATTGGCTTAAATGGGCTCTCATTTCGGTTCGGGTTATTAGTCCTAAACACCTGTGGCATAGTCGGCCGGACAGGACAGGCGACAGGACATACACGAAATTGTCACAAACACTCTCGTCATGCATTAATTATACTCAACGATGATAGCCATACAGTATTCATACACACATACACACACACGCATGCCTAACTACACTCTCGAATGGATGTGTGTTTAGACTCGTACAGGCAAACTTCCTTGCAATGAATTCGCACCGAACTAGTAAAAATTTAATTTTATAGTGACTTCATTATATAGAAATTATCATTAATCTACATTGAAAGTTAAATGTGAAAGCTTTCTTTAGAATTAATTTATTATAGATAAAATAGAAGTTTATTATATTGAAGTTCGACTGTATATGACCGTTTTGCATACAAAAAATATAGAAAATAATTAATTCTATAACAGGAAATCCAATTGAAATATAGAACGATTAAGCATGAGACCTTGATTTGACGATTTGATTACAAGAAAATATAATTACCTCTAAAAGGGGGGTTATTTCTTTTATTTTATTTTAAAGAATTTAAGCATATCCAAAAAACAAAAAAAAAACAGATGGAGATGGATTTCAAATTGTTTCTATCTAATTCTAGTATAATTTTAAACTACTTCAAAGATATATAAAATACAATAAGAATAAGTATTACTCAGTAACTTATACTTTCACCTACTGTTGTTAGGGTATATCAAAGTCGTTGCATTTACTTAATATTGAATTGTTTTAGACTTCGGCCTTTACTTTCATTTTCATACACATTTCCATTGGCATTTGCAACCCTTTTTTTATATTATTTGCATTAAGGGCTAATTAGACGCGCTCACCGAAATAAAATCTCAAGCAATTAAAATCAAAATAATAATGTATACAAAATGTATATTTATATTGTACATGCACTCACACAAACATATATATATATATACATACATATATATTTATATATAGAAAATCCTTTCAGATGGGCTCTTCTTTCCGTTTTTTGTATGTGTGTGTGTGTGTGTGTGTGTATTATTTTTTGTTGGCTTTGACATTTTGCTGGCTTTCCATTTATGGTTGAACTCTTATATTAATTCGATTTTTATCGTGCCCCTGGGAGCCATTGTGCGGCATTTCATGAATTTCACGAATTGTGCATATTTCCGTTAACCCTCCCCCGAAGCCTATATCATATACTATACACCTCCTTCTCTTCTCCACTGTAGCCGTTTTGCCCTCACCTAGCGCGTAAATCTCGTTCGTCTTTATTTCTTCATTAATTTAAGCGGCGACGTCTCTGCCTCTGCCAAAGCAAGCGGCGCTGCTCATGCTTTTGCCTTTAACTGATTACCCAAGTCGGATTATTTGTATATATGTATATGTACATATGTATATAGAATATTTATTGTAAATGTAGCTTCATCCTTCTATACCCTATAGCTGCTTTCGTCTATATAATTAATGATTTAAAGTATTTGAGTATCTTTTTTATTGATTGGCCAATATTATTTTGAAAGTATATATATATATATATATATAAAAGATTTTATTTGTTCGACTAGTTCTGAAATTATCTGAAGAATAATTTATGTATATTGCCGTATTATCTTCTTATATTTTAGTCTATTAATTTAGTTAAAGTTTTATTTTTGGTAAAGCTAAAAAATAAACTAAAAAATGCAGCTCTTTAATTGGAATTGTTTAATATTTATTTATTTGAATATTTATATATTTAGATATATGTTGGGATGATCATACTGATGAGGATGCTATATAATTGGTTGATTATGCTGTTCAAGAAGGTTTATATGTATGTATGTAAATAATTCTTTTATAGGTGAATATATTTTATATTAAAGTGAAATTTTTTAATCTCTGCAAAGTTATCAAAACAAGTTAAAGAGACAGAGACAAAGAAAGAAAGAGGGAGAGAGAGGGATTTAGACAGATGATAGAAAGAATAAATAGAGAGATAAAGAAAAGTTTTGTGAAAATTTAGTTAAAGACATTTAATTGAAGTAAACAATGTAATAAAATTTTTGAAAGTTTTTAAATTCTTTTCAACCATTTCGACATTATAAAATTTTCGATCACAATTAATGTCCAATATGATTTCTAATTTCGATCTAAATTTACTTCTAATTATTTAATTTAATATAATTAACTAATTTAAATAACCTTAATTAGGGTATTAAATTGTCGAATAAAGTTTTTGAATAAGTTTTCTTGGCATTTTATTTGTTTTTATATTTCTTTCATTGAGTTTTATTAGGAGTGTTTTGTTGGGGTTTTAACGGCCGGAGTGGGGCGGCGGTGGGAAACGAGTTAGCGTTAGCGTTAACGTTACCGTTAACCCCTTACAGCTGTGGCAATTTTAGACAGTCGTCGCATGTCCTGCGTTCTTCTCAGCCTTGGAAATCTAATTAAAACAACAACCACCGATTTTTGTCTTTGCTCGTTGAACGGCAAATGGCGAACAAGAAAGTGTGATGAAGGGGGGACGGGGGAAGGAGGAGGTACGGCGGCGTCTAAAGCTTTATAAATGTTTTGATTGCATTAAAGCGCTGCCAAGCGAAACAAATGCTAATGGGGTAGGGGTAAGCGGTGGGTGGTCGGGGTATTTTTTTTTTTGTTTTTTTGTTTATCAAAAGGGGTTAAAGGGGTGTCGAGGTGAAATCGAAATCCTTGCCTAAGACTACTTGCTTTTCTTTTCCTTCAATTTTGGTTTTAATTGCTAGAAATCAGATAAGCCATAAATTCGATAGGGGCATTGAAACTCTCAGCTTTCACTGTAAAGTACAGTAAAGTGTGGGTAATAATGAACATAAAAGAGTTAGCCAACATTTGCAAAGGTTTGTAAGTATTTAACTGAGAATTTTATACAGTTTTCTAATAGCAACAGGTTCAGCATGAACAAGTTGAACTGTAAGTGGTTGTGTATTTGTATTGGTGTGCGTGTGTGTATGTGTGTGTGTGTGTGTGTGTGTGTGTGTGCTGATGCCTTAGTCTATTATTTCAGCTCGATTAAATCGTCTTACGGCTCAACGAGCTTTGTCTTAATATTATGTAGATGTCTAGATAGCCAAGTGGATCCAGAGAGCGAAAGAGAGACAGAGTGAGAGAGATATAGACGGAAAGAGTAAGCGAATCCTTCGAGTCCATTGTGAACCATAATCCGAGCACATCATAAGCACATCCTTATGCAAATCGTGTGTATGGGTATGTGTGTGAGTATGTTTGTGTGTTGGTTGATAAACAAAAAGTAATTTACTACAAGGACAAGGCACAAGGACCTGGCCACCTTTTGCATATATCTACAACGTCTTTCAAGGCCCAACAGAAAGACAACGTGTTGCGCGCGTCCTTAGAAGAGACGACATCTGCCAGGACATAGGCTGAGACAACATGTACAAGAGTCTGTCTGAACACACACACACACATATACACACACGCATGTCGTTGTCAAACATGTGACAAACACTTTTCCACTTTTCCACAATTTCATCCTTTCTGCTGCTCTGTAAGTGATGTGTTTATTTGCTTTATTTCTTTGGCTCTGTCACATTTTGTGTCTTCCTCTTCAAAATGTCACTTGCAAAACTTTTCCAACATAAAAAACACACACACACACATACTCAAACACACATACTCGTTCCAAAACAAACATACCAAAAAAAAAGTTAAATGAGAAAATAAAAAAAAAGAAATAGGGAAAATGCATTTTATATAGTTTACTCTCTCACAGCAGCACTTTTTCTTTCTTTCTCTCTTTCGCTCCATTCTCTCGTCCTCTCTTTCCCACACATTTGCTGCTGTTTTCTCTTTAGCTTCTCGGTAAACAGAAAAGCTCCTCCCCCATTTTGGCTCTGTTGCTTTTTAGGGATTTTTAGGGGCGTCAACCAACTTTCGTTATTTGGCTCCTCCCTTATCGTACTAGTATATGGAATCATATTACATGGTGTCTAGTATATAAGTTTATACTATATATAATGTATATAGAGAGTGGGATCATTGCTCTCCTGTTTATGTGACAAATGGCATCAAAAGTATTTTTTTTGCAAATTCTTTTTTATCTCATTTCCAATTTGATTTAGTTATTTGCGCAAAAATGTATGCTATTGAAAATAAAATAAATTGAAGTGAAATTTATTCAAAAATTAATTCAATTCTATTCAAATTTTAATGCCAAATTATAGTCGTATTATATAAAATATAATTTACTTAAAAAAAAAAACACAACTAATTTATTTAATGTAATTAGCAAACAATAAATAATGAAATAAATTTTCTTTAAAATCCCTCAATAATTCATCCTTGGCTATTGAAATTTATATGTTTAGTACTGTCAAATTTTATAAATAACAAACTTATTCATTAAAGTTATATGTTTTTTTAATGTAGCTGTATAATTTGTTACTTGCTTTCACCTTTTGAGAAAGCTTCATCAGTTCGACTTTACCAACACATTTCCTTTTTTCCCTATTGTTTTTAAGTTGTAATCTGAGAAAAACTATAAAAATGAAGTTTATATAGGATTATATACAATAGAGTCCCAAGATTTTTAATAAAACTGGCTAGAATTATTCTTATACATGCAGAATGAACAATTACCAAGTTTTTTATCAATGGCTTTGCAAACAGGCCAGTTTCCTTCCTAAACAGTTTTTGAATTTATTCCATACCAAATATTGTTATATTCGCTTAAAAACAACCAAAAAACATATAAAATATATTTTTAAAAAATCCTTTGATTTTGAGTTTGTTTTACTTATTAACAAACTTTAATGAATATATTTAATAAGAAAACTTCGCTTTACAACCTATGGGATATTTTCTATTACAATTGTTCATTAATTTCCTCCATAACTACTCAAAAGGATAATCTCAATATATTTTTTTGTCCATCTTTTGTTTCTTTGTTCAATAATTTTTAATTATTCAATAATTAAAAGTTGGTAGACATTTCTGGGCTAAAACAATTGAAGAAACTCGATTAAAAGAGGCCAATTGAAATGGTTATTCTACACCACAATAGAGAGTACTCTTAGCTTGGCAGGACATTTTCATTACACGTAAAAATAAAAAATACAATAATATAATACAGTAAAATAATAAATATTGAAATTATTTTTACACGGTTTATATATTATATTTAAATTAGAAATTTAAAGATCTTTGAAGGGATTTAAATATTTAAAAAAAAAAAGGAATGTCAAAAGGTTATATAGGATTATTATGTGTTATCTTCTGAGCACCTATATATAAGTGTTGTAAGAGTGTATAAATTTCGGTGTTTTGTAAATTCTTCTTATTGTTTTTATTTTTATTTGCCTATTTTGATAATTGCATTCGTCAGGCTCTTATTCCTGTATACGTCTGCTTGTTGACTATTTAACTTGTTAATTCTGTTGTTGTTCAAATGTCTCCGACTCTGACTCTGACTCCATCTCTGAATCCGTCTTGGTTTCCGTCTCGTTCACAGACTCAACTCGACCTCGTTGTCGACCTTAATGAGTGAGTAAACACAATTTTCGGTTGAAATTTTTTTCGGCAAACTCTCTTGCAAGTTCAACAACAACAACAACAACAATAAAAAAACACCAAGCAATGTGAGAGTTAAAATAAAATCCTTTTGTCCTTTCTTAGACCTTAACCACCCCCCACTGCTCCTCCGCTCCACAGCATTCATTTTACCTCTCAGTTCATTTATAATTAAGTTGTCTAATTCGTTTCGGCTTTTGTTGATATTTTCTAGGGCTCTTTTTTATGTTTTTTTTTTTTTTAGTTTTTTTCGCCTTCTTCTTTGGCACTTGTTCTGTTGTTATTGTTTTGTTTATTTTCTTCTTTTTTGTTTTTGTTTATTTCATTACCGCAAAATCCACTGGTTGCAAAGAACAAATGGTAAAAAAGAAACGTTTTATTCTGTTTTCTGTTTTTTTAAATGATTCCTATGGAAATTGAAGTGGCTTTTTATGCGCACTTCAGTTGTTCCTGTGCCTCGAGACGCTTCACAGCTGAGATCCAGCCAGGCTCTTGAGTAAGCTGCAGGAAACGGAAATGGAAACGTCATGAACTTAATTTTATTTATGCGCAACAGAAAGAAAGAGAGAGAGAGGAAGCAAAAGATAAAACAATGGTCGTAACCAAAAGAGTATACAACACCTGACTAAAGATGTAAAAGAAAAAGTCAGCAAAGGATTTGCTATGCCCATACCCTATAATTGTTTTTGCCAATGAAGGCATTTATGGCCCTCTCAATTCAATGCAAAATAATGTTCATTTGATTTTTTTAGTATTATATGGCTAATAAAAGTATCAAAGGAAATTTTTTCCTTTTCTATTTCTATAATATAATTTCTATTTTCTATTTTTATAATATAATTTGTTAGAAATAAACTTTATCTAATTATAGATTAATAATTGATTTGATTAATTTCTTATGTCACATTAAAATGTTTAAAGAAAAAATGTGGCTGCAAATTTAAATTCTAAAAATACTGAATTTTATTTTAAAAATGATTCATTTTGGGCATTGTTTCACTTTAGTTGCCTTCCACACCTAATTTGTTTATAAGCTTTCTTTATATTGAACCGCCAAAAAAGGCGCAACTTCCTTTTGCCAGGACAAAGGACCTAACGACAAGGCACTTATCCTAATAACGAACTGGCCAAGAGGTGGTAGGTGGTAGATAGGTAAAAGATGACAGAACGTTAAGTAAATGCCAGTTCAGACAGGGCCCAGCAAAAACTTTTGAAGAACTCGCATAAAGATGACAGACACAGGACTGTGTCTCACATTCATTCTCTGGCCAGGACTAATTTGATGAAGACGTTGGCAAACCAGAAACAGAACAAAAAATTCCGCGACAATGACAACAAACAAGACAAAAGACAGCAAAGGAGTCAAGAGCCGTTAGCAGGACCAGGAGTTGGGAGTAGTCATAAGGACACCCAAACAAAAATGCAAATCCGCTTAAGTATCCTGCAATGATTGAGGCACAGAAAGGAAAAGAAAAAAAAAAAATAAGAACGAAACAAACGCCTTGCGAACCACTTAAAGTGATCAAGAAGGATTCACAGTTTGTAAAATGGAATTTTATGGCTTAGTTAAGGATACGACAAAGGACAAACGAAGAAGGGGAAAATATTTTTTTTGTTCGTTTTATTTTTTGCTTCTTTTTTTTCGCCAAAGGGAAAAGTGAACAAATCACACCCCATTAAAGGAGAGCAGAGGGTGGACCGGCGGGGAGCAGGACGAATCGGAGTCAAAGTCGATGGGCACACGCACTTTTCCTTCGAGTGGGGGAAAGAAGTGAATGGATGCTGAGGGAAGCGGGGCAAATAAAAAAAAAATTCCTTCAAGCAGAGTTTTTCTACAGATTTGGAGCAGCTTATCGCGCGACTTCATTTGAATATTTCTTTCTCATCGCTGTCGTTCTTCTGTGTGTCCTTAAGGATATATTTTTTTTTGTTTATGCATTTGTTAATGTTGTAACGGAGATTTTTACGAGTCCTGGCGCCCCTCATAACAATAATGAAAAGCTATTATGAGCCATGAGGATAAGGATAACAAGGACATGCCAGCAAACAAAACGGTGGAAAAAAAAAAAAATAGAACCGAATCCATTTTGACACGCCCACACCCTGACTCTCTTGTCGCGTTCAAGCAGAACTCGTGCCATTTGGCTATATTAAGCGAATTAGACCAAGATACACAGGCCAGGCATAAAGGACGATAAAAGGAACTAGACCTAGAAGGAGCTGCGGTATGCCAGTACGATGTCATAATTTGCCTTTATAGCCGCTAATGGTAAATTAGGCGACACATTTTTCAATAGACATCCCACAAGAATATACTCAACGAATGTCTTTTTAAATGGGTGTACAAATGCTTTTGGCATTTTGCTTTTAGCGAATTGCAGCCACACTTTTCATTTTATGCAACACAAAATATTTGTTTAAGACTTACAACACATTCAACTTCATGTGTTTTTTTTATTTCATAGCTTTTGTAGTATTCCTTATTCAGTTGTCGGTGGCTTCATTTCACACATCCATTCAATTAAAGCCAAAACAAAATTTTCTGCACTCTCCCATTTGATAGACAATGGAAACCTTAGAACTGTGCTTTGATCTAACAGCAAAACAAATTGGAGCACCTGCAAACAACGTAACAAAATGAATGACAAAGATGACGCCTTCAATTATACCCATTCATTCATAATGGAGTGAGATATGAGGACTATTGGCGTCCTTCGTCCTGTGTCGATGCTGATGCTGTGTTGATGAGAAGCCAAAACATTCTAATTAGTTGCTTGGCAGCAGCACCGCATTGAAATCTGAGAATTGAAAAATATCCACAATCTAATGTACATATGCAAATATCTATGTATATATGTATGTATCCATATCTATGTACATATGTAGGTATGTATGTATGTGAGGATTTATTGTGTTATTTTAACGCGTGAGGTATTATTGAACGGCAAAGACGAAATGGCTTTGCATTGTGTTGGTTTGTGTTGGTTTATTGGGCTTATTTAATAAATAACAATAACCAATAAATACAAAAGCAAATTAGTCGAATTTAAGACATCGAATTTAAGTTTTCTTGTACCAATTTAAATCTTATTCTTAAAGATGAAGTGTTTAGGGTACAAAAATATTGTGATGCCTTATAAATGGCAATAATGAACTAGTGAATAATAGGGTTGACTATACTAAGAAGTTTACACAATTTGTCTTTTGGTGGAAGAAAAACCCTATCCACCCCATCCTAAGAAACATACATAAATACAAAAAACCATTAGTTGAAATCAAATACTTTGCATGTAATTAATTACTTTAATGTTAAATGACTTTTGCGCAAGACTTTTAAATTTCATTTGTCACCGGTATTAGAATAAAAAGGATATGCATAATTCATTCATTCATTGGTTCAATTCTCAATTAGAAGAAGGAATTAAGTTATAAAATTTTTTTGGAGAAAAATACATTCAAATTAGAATTAAAGATTTCAATAAGGTATAATCAGGGCCTGTAAAAGTTATACGGTTATGTTTATAGTTATATAAAAACTCAGTAATAACTATTAAATTATGAGTAAGATTTTCCAACAAAATTAAAAAAAAAAAAACAATTATTTTCGATCCCTGGCTATAATACATTAAAACTAACAATGCAATAAGTAATTATTGTAAAAAAGAGTGCTAACGTCGAGACCTTCAGCCTCAAAGTATAAGATTAACTTAAATATTTTTAAACCGATTGTCATGTTTGAGGTAATCATGAATTCTTTTAGATATTGTCATTAAATAATGTAGAAATCTGTGAAAAGGGAGGAGTTGTTGGAAAGTGAGGCTTCCTGATACTTTCAAGGCATCAACATCTGAAAAACTAATTTTCAACCTAATTTTAGAAATTTTTAATGACTTTTGTAGTTTTGAAAATTTTAATATAGTTTTAAGCGACAACTTTTTGAAATCGGTTAAAAGATTTATAAAGGATAAAGGATATCGAACAAGTGCTTCGTAAGAACCTGAACTTTATTTATGCTATTTTTGGTCGATTTTTTAAAAATTTATTTATTTGTTTTTGTTCTATATGAAATAATTAACCAATTCTGATTAAAATTTTGTGGAAATCTTGTTACGTATGCCAAACTTATAAAATAAAAAGAATTTATACTTTATGTAGTTGAAAATGCTTTCTTCAATGTGTTGGAAACTTCTGAACAAATTTAATATATTCATTTTGCAATGGTATAAAATATTGAACTATGTACGTGGAACGATTGTAGGTTTGATTTAAATCAAAAACGATTTGGATGTGGAATAAAGAGTTTCATGCTTTTTGAGTAAGACTCTTGAAATTGGATCTTGGACTTTTTAGAAAAGTGCAACCATTTTTTATATTTTCCAATCGCATTCGATTCGGCTCGTTATATGGAAACGCTGTAGAACTTCTTTTTGAATGTGTTTTAATTTTGGCTGGCACTAAATTAATTCGCCACACACAGGAATACACACTCGTATACACATTGATATGCACACACACGTTTACACATGAGTTTATAACTTTATCGGGCATAACGAGAGTACATTATCCTGGGCCCAGGCCAGGACCAGGCACTGGCTGGCACACGTCCCTTTTTGAGCTCTTGTGTCTTGTTTTGTTGCGGCATTTAAAAATAACTTTAATGGAAAATTTATCGATCAGGATTGCCTTGATGGTGTGTCGTCTGGTGGAGGGTAAGCCCTGTGGTCGCAGGGGTGGGGGGGGGAGGTTGAAGGGATTCCTGTTGCTGATCCTTGTTTGGAGATAAGCAACGCACAAGCACAAAGCCAACAAAACGGCAAACGAGACATCGTGTGTAGGCAGCAGTAAATCGCCTGAAAAGAAATCAACAAGGATATTATGTGCATGTCCTTGCTGCCGGTGCCAATGCCCGTCCTGGCTGAATGCCCATTTTGCAGGTTAATACCGTCTACCCCCCATCACATATGTATGTCTATGTGTGTGTGTGTGTGTGTGTGTGTGTTTGAGGGAGAAAAACACACACATATTAAGACATTTTAGTGCCGTTTTCACTTCATTAGTTTTGATTTTGATTTCCAGTAAACCGAAATGCAAATGACAAAAGAACATACAGAAGCAAGGATAATAGATAAATATATGATATGTGTGCGTTGATATGATGGTACATATGTATATATATATATAAAGAGTTAACAATAAAAGGATTACAAAATGAATTCAAATATTAGTAAAAACAATTTGTAAAATATGTGTAAACAGTTATTCTTTTAATTTAATTAAAATAGTTTCGTTTCAGATTTACAAAAAGTTAACAACAAAGTAATAAAAAAAAAGAAGAATGGAATTCTTTAAAAGTACAAAAAAAGTTATAGACAAAACTAAGGCATTAAGTTGGTCATCAGTTGGTGGAACTAATCATCATAACCATCATCATTATCATTTCAGTTGCACAGTTTCGACTACCGACTTAACTCAGTGGAGTACATTAACTTAATGGTTTTGGCCAGAGAAAGAAAGTGGCGAATAAAAATTTGTTACGCAGCACATTTCATAATTCCCGCGCTATGATTAAGTATCAGACACGTTGTGTGGCAGCGAGTGAACAGCGGGGAATAGGGAAAACGAAGACATAGAGTTTTTCTTTGGCAAAAGTTTTTCTTTTTCTTTTTTTGCAAGTTGTTGCCAGCGAAACTCTGCAACCAAAATGGCGCTGGAATAATTAAGTAGCTCAAAGCAACAGACTGAGAACGATAACGAATAGAGAGAAGGGCAGAGTGAGAAGAGGAATAAAAAAAGAAACTAAAAAAAAGAGAGAAGGAGAGCAGACGGTAACTTGGTGTGAAAGTGAGCTAAATTTTTTATTAAACTGTTTTTCAATCGAATGGCTAGAAATGGTGTGGCTGCATTAGCTGAAAGAAAAAATGCCAAACAATAGAAAACAAACTTAATATACGTATGTAATTCTGTCTCTGTAATAATATAAATAATTTATTTTATCGAGTCGAAGGCCTTGTAGCTAGTACTCATACCTTTTGTTTAGGTTTAGTATTAATACTTTATCTAACTTTGTAAATAAATAAATCAATTAATAATTTATTTCATGTTTTTGTGAGAGAATTGAAAGTTTACAAATCCAACATTCATAGTTGCTATTTATCATTAATTTAAATTCTCATCATATTATTCATTCCTCACCTTTTTACGACTGTAGAACATAGTTTCTTATTTCCATTTCATCTTATCTATATCTATTCCATATCTATTAAAATTTTGTGTATATTTCTACATTCATAAATGGAATTTAATATTTAATTTAACAAAATAGAACGAAACAATAAAATTGAACTTGTACTGAAGAAGAGCATTTATTTATCGTCTAAACAGTCATTTGGAATTATTTAGCCCTCCGTTTTTATTTTTTTTTTATTTGTTGTTGTTTACTTTACTTATGCAACAAGTAAGGAAAAGTTAAAAGTCCTGCAGGACTCTCGCTGGTCGATGTCGTCCGTGCGTTGCGGAAATAATTTTTATTTTTCCAGACAATTTGCTTACTTTGTGATTTCCGCTCTTCCCCTCCACCCTTCCCCTTCTAAAAAAATTGCCAGCCACGGGTTTTTCTTTCTGGTCCCAAATATTTCCGGTTTTTTTACTTCTATTTTGAGTTTTTCTTCCATTTTTTTTTTACCTCCTTTTCGCTATTTACATCTTAGTTGACAGTTCTGAGTTTTTTTTAAACCTTTTTATGCTTTAAATTTGTTTAACAAATACTCTTTTATTTAAATTTTCAATCAGAAATTTTTTCATTGTTTGTGCTATTCGACGGATGACGCTTCATTTGGTTTACAATAATAATAAATAGTCGCAGTCATTTAACAATAATCGCTCGCATATGAAATGGAAATTCAAAATGCCAACTTCCCCTGCTCTTCCCATATCCAGTTTTCTGTGCTTTCCCCCCACGCTTTCCAATTGTGTTTTTTTCTTTTTTTTTTTTGTTATTGTGTCCTGGCAGGGCTCATAAATTGCAAATGGCCAAATAGCGTTTAATGGTCGCTGGTCGCCACAACAAAAATGCAAAATGCAGAAAAACATCGAAGAGGAAGGAGTTGAGCCATGCAGATACCCAGTTTACCCGATGGCATCATCAATATCATTGTCCTTCTTGGTTGACTGGTTGTCAATATACTGTATAAAGTATAAAAGACTTAAGAAACAACTAATTTATCACGACCACTATGTGGAAATAACAAATTTTAGTATTTTAACTAACAAAAATTGCAGCCACACTATTTTGCAGCTGCATGTAAATAAATTGGTAGAACTAACAGTTCTCAAAAACGAAGCTGTTCTCAAAATCGTTTTAACTACAAAGGGTATAGAAATCTTCTATGTATGCATTTATGTATGTACATTGTGGCTATCGGTTGCCACTTGCCCCCTCTCTACAACTCCTCTTATATAGTCACTGTTTTTGGTTTTTGTATCTTTTTGTTTGTTGGCTGTTGCTTTTATTGTCTTTTCTGCCTCAATGTTAAGGATGCCCTTCTGCTGCGATTGCCCTTGCCACGACTCGTCCTTCTGGTCACTGTCACACATGGCCGGAAATCGGCTCCGACACTGCATGTGGCCAAACATTTGCATAAAATGCCAACAGGCATCCATCCAACTGGGAGTTTGGCAGAGTGGCCAATGTCGCGTCGCGTCGCGTCGATTTTCGATTTTTCTCACTGATTTTTCACATTTTTCAGTGTCCAGGATATATGTTGTTCCAATTTTTTTTATTCTATTTTTTTGCGTTTCTGACCATTCAGGGGGGCGGGTGGCCAGCTTGTTGTTTATGTGTTTATAGATTAATCGCTTTTTGGTTAAATGACTTCGATAGTCGGTTGGCTGGCAAACCCTTTGGAGCTCGAGTTCGAAATGGAGTTTGGAGTTAAAGGCTGGCTGCAAATTGCCGGCGACAGCTGTGAGTGTGTGGTTTAAAAACGAAAACCAAGCCATGAAACATGGAACAAGTTAACTTGCCAATTGGTGAGATGATAGAAGGAAAGTCACAAATCATTTTAAATGTTAATAAAATTGTCAGAATAAAGGCTTCCCCTTCACTCAAAATGATTAATTTTAAAGAAATATCTTAAATTTTGATTTTATCTACTGATTTTTGAATCTGAAAGATTTTGATGTAACTATAATTAAAGGGAATGACAACAATAATACCCCAGGGCTAAGTAAATGTCTTAACTAGACCAACCCCAATTATTAGTTAGCCAAACTAACACATTTACACACACAGAGACAGATATGTATGTATATACTTACACATGTTTGCACAATAAAAAATTAATCACAGAGCCTTTCCCATTCTCATTTTGGGGCAACTCTGCGGATCTAATGTGCTAATGTACAATTTCGAAAGGTGCTTACGTTGTCAAGTAGTGTGAAGATGAGCTTCTTGGGTTCCCTTCCACCTCAGTTTGTCCTCATTTACTCCCACTTATGTATAGCCATAGCCATAGCCATATCCAGTTCCATTCCCCATTCACGCCAATTGGCCATTTTCCCAATGAATCACAAGCAGCGAAGGACAGAGCAGCATATGGCCTTCAGAGTCAGAGAAGGTTACTCCCCATCCCGTTGAGAAAGGAAACTGCAATTAATTCCCCAGCTTAGAATGAAATCTAATTGCTCGTTAGCGCACAGCCAGCCAGCCCTTGGCATTGTCCTTTTTTCTTTTTGTTTTCTGTTTTGTTTTTTTTTTTTTCTTTTTTTTTCTCTCTATCTGTTTTTATATTTTGTTAACTGCTGATTACAGCAGTTGTTGCTTCTTTCCCACAAAAGGAAGGAGAAAAAAAATAGAAGGAAGGAAGGAGAAAGCCCACAGCTTGGGCCAAAATGGATGTTTATCTTGAGTATAAGTTTTATTTTCTTAATTTTTCGTCCTTTCGTTTGCGTCCCAAAATGTTTCCCAGCTGGTTCATAAAAAGAAATTAACGGCTCCATCTGCCATTCTTTTCTACTCTATTTCTACAATTCCAATCCATGACCTGAGGCCAAGGCAAAAGAATCGTTTAATGAGCTTGTTCATCCAAAATGCTGACACAACATTTAGAACGACTGTGTCAATGACTTTGTCCTTTTCCACTTTGTTTCACCGTTGTCATGTCATTCGGTGATTATTAATATAATAAAAATGTACATAGAAAGGAGACACAACAATCAAATATTAACTATAGACAATTTAATAATAGGAATTTGAAATATTCATCTTAATTCATTAAAACAAATACATAACTTGGAATTCTGTTAACTTAATCATAAGGTATGTCAATGTAATCCACAAGAAGTATGCCATCCATACCAATAAAGTAATTGCTCCAGTAAACATGAAACTTATAGCAAAGGTGGCCGAATTGTAATCGGATACTGCTCCGGATTCCAATAGATCTAAACCAGCTTTATAGCTAAATACGGAGAGACAAGTCCATATTGAGTTTGGATGCATCCACTTTGGCTCTGGGTTAATTGACCGCCATTTTCGAAGCTCGACCAGCTTGCATAACGATTCCACATCCAATTCAGGATCAATGGCTCGAAATTCACCATATTTCACATGATATATAAGAGGCACTTTAAATGACCAAAAACGTCGTTGAAGGATACGTTCCTTTGATAGATCAAGAATAGCCATATTAAAATTAAAGAAATATGATAATCGGGAGTGTGCCAACTCATTGATAGTCAGCTCAAATTTTTTGCACTTATCCAAATCCGTAGCGCAAATACTCAGTATCCATTCACCGCTCAACAGAATATCCCAATTTTCCCCATCGATCACTATGGGATTGTCGTCACCTTTCCCGTACAATTCACGTATAGTATTGCATCTTATTGTACGGGCAAATAAACCGATGGTTAAAACCGAAATAAATGTTTGAAGGGCCAACATTTTAAATAAAATTTCGTACTTGTTTCGTTGTGAAAATATTTAATGTAAAAAAATAATATTTTACGAATGAGTGAATAAAATAGAATGAGAAATATTTCTAGAGAAACAACTTTATGTTCTTTTTGAATGTTTGACAGAATAAGTAGAGCACATCTGATTGGCCCTATTTATACATTTTTTTTTTGTAATCTTTCTGTAAATTTATGTTTGCAGAAAATCTCATTAATGTATGATCTATCCAAATTCTTTTTTTTTTTTTTTTTGTTTTGGTTTTGGTTTTGGGCTCCTGGTTTAGGGTTGTGGTGGGGGTTGGTGGTTTGCTAAAATTAATTGACTTGTTTTGCTGTTTAAATATTTAACTTGGACTCTTTGTATTGTGGAGTTGTTGTTGTTGTTGCCATTCTATTCTATTCTCTATGTATTCTATGTATATCCTTTTAGTTGGTCACTTGGGAGCAAACACACACTCTCACCCACACACATACATACAGTTGAACGCACACACAAAACAGAAATTTGAACTGCTCTTTGCCTGCCTTTCACCTGAACACGACAGCAAAGAAAAAAGAGGACGAGGGCTAGAAAAAGAGCAGGGATAGGGGGGAAAAAAAAGAAAACTGAAACTTTTTGTTTTGCCTGGCATTTTGTGTATTTATGGCTCATGTGGCGCAGTTGCATAAATCACTGACAATGTAAACATGCACCCCATTCCACATAGCCCACAATCATGCTCCTGTTACTCCTCTCCTGTGTGTACATGTATACATATAGTATGTTCAGGTTAAATGGCCAAAAGTGTTGACCACAATTAATGTTATGAGATAAGTTTATAAATGCTCACGGCTCGATGCTTTTGCCTCTATACATTTTCCTCGCATTTGGTTAATAAAATGCAAGACGAAAAGAATACCCAAAGGGAGACGAGAATAAGTTGAGTAGTTGGAATGGGTAGAGAATAGCAGGAGTGGATGTGTCGTGGGCTGCAACAGGAAATTAGGTATCGTTTACATTGGGCTTTTGTTAGCCTGGCCATGGCCATGGCCGTGGCCTTCTTTTTCTCTTCCTTCACAGGCTTTTATCGCTACATCCATTATGCAGCTTTCCACTTGCCGTCCATCCCCTTCTCTCTCTCTCTCTCCCTCTCTCTCTCTTTACCTTCGAACAACGCATTTAACCATTGGTCTTCTGCTTACAAAGGCGCATAATAACTGTGTGTAGATTTGTCAAAAAAATAGCTCACGGGGTTGGCCATTTTAAACCGGAAGTTGCCAAACATTTGCCCAGAGTTTTCAATCGCTTGTTTTTTTTTTCAACTTTTGTGTCCTTGTTGTTGTGAAATGTTTGTCAATATTTAAAAGGAGAAATCTCCGGCTGGTAGAAAATGGGGGACAAGGGCTAATGGTTTTTTATTTCTTGTGAATGGGAGGTTGAATGAAACAACCATCAAGATTTAAAGACTCTAAACGGTGTTTCGTACTCAACTAAATTTAATAAAAAAAAAAAAAACATTTCTGACTCCAAACAGTCGGTAAATTTTAACCAACTTGATTTGTGTGCTCACATAACTGGTAAAAAATATATTTCTTTTGAGGGAGCTAAAGTTTATTTGGAAAGTAGTTAAAAATGCGTAGAAAGTCTGCCTGGAGAGAGTATACAAAAATTAATTAGATGTTGATATGACTTTACTTACTTTTAAACTCTGCTTGTAAGCTTTTGAAATGAATGAAACTCTGTATTTAAGATTTAAATATATAATATGTATGTAGTCTACTAGTCTACTGACTATTCCATTATATCGCCATCATATGAACGATAGGTTCCAACAAAAGTATTTGTTTTTTAAACTATAAAGAACTCGCTGTCCTTTAGGAAAAATTTTTTATTTGTAGTTCACACTGAATTAAAAGATAATTTTCTTTTAACATTTTTAAACACGAAAGAAACTTTATTTTAATATGTCATAAGGAATCCACCACGGCATTGTCAAGCTCTGAATTAATTTATTAGGAAAAGCTATAGGGAGGCATCATAAAAATAAGGAAACTTCATAATCATATCTGGAGACTCTGATAAACAAATTTATATATTTCCATAAATCTTATTTCATTTGGTATTGGTGGTGGTGGTAAATGCAGTTCCCAGGGCATCATGATAGAAATTAAGAAAATTTCAGATTACAATGGAAGTATGTCCCGACATTCTGATGAAAAATGGAAGAAATAAATCATTCCTTTTGTACAGATATGTGTATTCAAGATTATATCCTTACCAATTTTGACAACCAGGCGTCAACCATTAACTTGGATAGAAAGTTGGAACTTCGAAATTGGCAGGCAACATAGGAATCAAGGATATCATTACAGGAATTAAGAAAATTTCAGTTTAAAATGGGTCTCAAGAATGAGTCGACATTAATAAGGAATTCTGTAAATAAATTTATAATAAAACATGTTTTCTGAATAAATAAATATCCATGATAGAAATTAAGAAAATTCAGATTACAATGGATCTGAAGTATGTCCCGATATTTAATAATGAATTCTGAAGAATAGAAGAAATAAATCATTCCTTTTGTACAGATATATTCAAGATTATGTCCTTACCAATTGACAACCAGGTGTCAACCATTAACTTGGATAGAAAGTTGGAACTTCGAAATTGGCAGGAATAATAGGAATCAAGGATATCATTACAGGAATTAAGAAAATTTCAGTTTAAAATGGGTCTCAAGTATGGGTCGACATTAATAAGGAATTCTGTAAATTAATTTATAATAAAACATGTTTTCTGAATAAATAAATATCCATGATAGAAATTAAGAAAATTCAGATTACAATGGATCTGAAGTATGTTTTGATATTTAATGATATTTAATGAATTCTGATGAAAAATAGAAGAAATAAATCATTCCTTTTGTACAGATATATATTCAAGATTATGTCCTTACCGGTTTTGACATTCAGGCGTCAACCATTAACTTGGATAGAAAGTTGGAACTTCGAAATTGGCAGGCATCATAGGAATCAAGGATATCATTAGAGGTATTAAGAAAATTTCAGTTTGGAATGGGTCTCAAGAATGGGTCGACATTAATAAGGAATTCTGTAAATAAATTTATAATAAAACATGTTTTCTGAATAAATAAATATCCATGATAGAAATTAAGAAAATTCAGATTACAATGGATCTGAAGTATGTTTTGATATTTAATAATGAATTCTGAAGAATAGAAGAAATAAATCATTCCTTTTGTACAGATATATTCAAGATTATGTCCTTACCAATTGACAACCAGGTGTCAACCATTAACTTGGATAGAAAGTTGGAACTTCGAAATTGGCAGGAATAATAGGAATCAAGGATATCATTACAGGAATTAAGAAAATTTCAGTTTGAAATGGGTCTCAAGTATGGGTCGACATTAATAAGGAATTCTGTAAATTAATTTATAATAAAACATGTTTTCTGAATAAATAAATATCCATGATAGAAATTAAGAAAATTCAGATTACAATGGATCTGAAGTATGTTTTGATATTTAATGATATTTAATGAATTCTGATGAAAAATAGAAGAAATAAATCATTCCTTTTGTACAGATATATATTCAAGATTATGTCCTTACCGGTTTTGCCATTCAGGCATCAACCATTAACTTGGATAGAAAGTTGGAACTTCGAAATTGGCAGGCATCATAGGAATCAAGGATATCATTAGAGGTATTAAGAAAATTTCAGTTTGGAATGGGTCTCAAGAATGGGTCGACATTAATAAGGAATTCTGTAAATAAATTTATAATAAAACATGTTTTCTGAATAAATAAATATCCATGATAGAAATTAAGAAAATTCAGATTACAATGGATCTGAAGTATGTTTTGATATTTAATAATGAATTCTGAAGAATAGAAGAAATAAATCATTCCTTTTGTACAGATATATTCAAGATTATGTCCTTACCGGTTTTGCCATTCAGGCGTCAACCATTAACTTGAATAGAAAGTTGGAACTTCGAAATTAGCAGGAATCATAGGAATCAAGGATATCATTACAGGTATTAAGAAAATTTCAGTTTAAAATAGGTCTCAAGAATGGGTCGACATTAATAAGGAATTCTGTAAATAAATTTATAATAAAACATGTTTTCTGAATAAATAAATATCCATGATAGAAATTAAGAAAATTCAGATTACAATGGATCTGAAGTATGTTTTGATATTTAATAATGAATTCTGAAGAATAGAAGAAATAAATCATTCCTTTTGTACAGATATATTCAAGATTATGTCCTTACCGGTTTTGCCATTCAGGCGTCAACCATTAACTTGAATAGAAAGTTGGAACTTCGAAATTAGCAGGAATCATAGGAATCAAGGATATCATTACAGGTATTAAGAAAATTTCAGTTTAAAATAGGTCTCAAGAATGGGTCGACATTAATAAGGAATTCTGTAAATAAATTTATAATAAAACATGTTTTCTGAATAAATAAATATCCATGATAGAAATTAAGAAAATTCAGATTACAATGGATCTGAAGTATGTTTTGATATTTAATGATATTTAATGAATTCTGATGAAAAATAGAAGAAATAAATCATTCCTTTTGTACAGATATATATTCAAGATTATGTCCTTACCGGTTTTGCCATTCAGGCATCAACCATTAACTTGGATAGAAAGTTGGAACTTCGAAATTGGCAGGCATCATAGGAATCAAGGATATCATCAGTTTGAAATGGGCCTCATGTATGGGTCGACATTAATAAAGAATTCTGTAAATAAATTCATAATAAAACATGTTTTTTGTATTAATAAATATCCATGATAGAGATTAAGAAAATTTCAGATTACAATGGATCTGAAGTATGTCCCGATATTTAATAAAGAATTCTGATGAAAAGAAGAAATAAATCATTCCTTTTGTACAGATATATATTCAAGATTATGTCCTTACCGGTTTTGCCATTCAGGCGTCAACCATTAACTTGGATAGAAAGTTGGAACTTCGAAATTAGCAGGCATCATAGGAATCAAGGATATCATCAGTTTGAAATGGGCCTCAAGTATGGGTCGACATTAATAAAGAATTCTGTAAATAAATTCATAATAAAACATGTTTTTTGTATTAATAAATATCCATGATAGAGATTAAGAAAATTTCAGATTACAATGGATCTGAAGTATGTCCCGATATTTAATAAAGAATTCTGATGAAAAGAAGAAATAAATCATTCCTTTTGTACAGATATATATTCAAGATTATGTCCTTACCGGTTTTGCCATTCAGGCGTCAACCATTAACTTGGATAGAAAGTTGGAACTTCGAAATTGGCAGGCATCATAGGAATCAAGGATATCATTAGAGGTATTAAGAAAATTTCAGTTTGGAATGGGTCTCAAGAATGGGTCGACATTAATAAGGAATTCTGTAAATAAATTTATAATAAAACATGTTTTCTGAATAAATAAATATCCATGATAGAAATTAAGAAAATTCAGATTACAATGGATCTGAAGTATGTCTTGATATTTAATAATGAATTCTGAAGAATAGAAGAAATAAATCAATCCTTTTGTACAGATATATTCAAGATTATGTCCTTACCGGTTTTGCCATTCAGGCGTCAACCATTAACTTGAATAGAAAGTTGGAACTTCGAAATTAGCAGGAATCATAGGAATCAAGGATATCATCAGTTTGAAATGGGCCTCAAGTATGGGTCGACATTAATAAAGAATTCTGTAAATAAATTCATAATAAAACATGTTTTTTGTATTAATAAATATCCATGATAGAGATTAAGAAAATTTCAGATTACAATGGATCTGAAGTATGTCCCGATATTTAATAAAGAATTCTGATGAAAAGAAGAAATAAATCATTCCTTTTGTACAGATATATATTCAAGATTATGTCCTTACCGGTTTTGCCATTCAGGCGTCAACCATTAACTTGGATAGAAAGTTGGAACTTCGAAATTAGCAGGCATCATAGGAATCAAGGATATCATCAGTTTGAAATGGGCCTCAAGTATGGGTCGACATTAATAAAGAATTCTGTAAATAAATTCATAATAAAACATGTTTTTTGTATTAATAAATATCCATGATAGAAATTAAGAAAATTTCAGATTACAATGGATCTGAAGTATGTCCCGATATTTAATAAAGAATTCTGATGAAAAGAAGAAATAAATCATTCCTTTTGTACAGATATATATTCAAGATTATGTCCTTACCAATTGACAACCAGGTGTCAACCATTAACTTGGATAGAAAGTTGGAACTTCGAAATTGGCAGGCATCATAGGAATCAAGGATATCATTACAGGTATTAAGAAAATTTCAGTTTGGAATGGGTCTCAAGAATGAGTCGACATTAATAAGGAATTCTGTAAATAAATTTATAATAAAACATGTTTTCTGAATAAATAAATATCCATGATAGAAATTAAGAAAATTCAGATTACAATGGATCTGAAGTATGTTTTGATATTTAATGATATTTAATGAATTCTGATGAAAAATAGAAGAAATAAATCATTCCTTTTGTACAGATATATATTCAAGATTATGTCCTTACCGGTTTTGCCATTCAGGCGTCAACCATTAACTTGGATAGAAAGTTGGAACTTCGAAATTAGCAGGAATCATAGGAATCAAGGATATCATTACAGGTATTAAGAAAATTTCAGTTTAAAATAGGTCTCAAGAATGGGTCGACATTAATAAAGAATTCTGTAAATAAATTTATAATAAAACATGTTTTCTGAATAAATAAATATCCATGATAGAAATTAAGAAAATTCAGATTACAATGGATCTGAAGTATGTCCCGATATTTAATAAAGAATTCTGATGAAAAGAAGAAATAAATCATTCCTTTTGTACAGATATATATTCAAGATTATGTCCTTACCAATTGACAACCAGGTGTCAACCATTAACTTGGATAGAAAGTTGGAACTTCGAAATTGGCAGGCATCATAGGAATCAAGGATATCATTACAGGTATTAAGAAAATTTCAGTTTGGAATGGGTCTCAAGAATGAGTCGACATTAATAAGGAATTCTGTAAATAAATTTATAATAAAACATGTTTTCTGAATAAATAAATATCCATGATAGAAATTAAGAAAATTCAGATTACAATGGATCTGAAGTATGTTTTGATATTTAATGATATTTAATGAATTCTGATGAAAAATAGAAGAAATAAATCATTTCTTTTGTACAGATATATATTCAAGATTATGTCCTTACCGGTTTTGCTATTCAGGCATCAACCATTAACTTGGATAGAAAGTTGGAACTTCGAAATTGGCAGGAATCATAGGAATCGAGGATATCATTACAGGTATTAAGAAAATTTCAGTTTAAAATAGGTCTCAAGAATGGGTCGACATTAATAAGGAATTTTGTAAGTAAATTTATAATAAAACATGCTTTTTGTATTAATAAATATCCATGATAGAAATTAAGAAAATTCAGATTACAATGGATCTGAAGTATGTCCCGATATTTAATAAAGAATTCTGATGAAAAGAAGAAATAAATCATTCCTTTTGTACAGATATATTCAAGATTATGTCCTTACCGGTTTTGCCATTCAGGCGTCAACCATTAACTTGGATAGAAAGTTGGAACTTCGAAATTAGCAGGAATCATAGGAATCAAGGATATCATCAGTTTGAAATGGGCCTCAAGTATGGGTCGACATTAATAAAGAATTCTGTAAATAAATTCATAATAAAACATGTTTTTTGTATTAATAAATATCCATGATAGAAATTAAGAAAATTTCAGATTACAATGGATCTGAAGTATGTCTTGATATTTAATAATGAATTCTGAAGAATAGAAGAAATAAATCATTCCTTTTGTACAGATATATTCAAGATTATGTCCTTACCGGTTTTGCCATTCAGGTGTCAACCATTAACTTGGATAGAAAGTTGGAACTTCGAAATTGGCAGGAATCATAGGAATCAAGGATATCATTAGAGGTATTAAGAAAATTTCAGTTTAAAATAGGTCTCAAGAATGGGTCGACATTAAAGAATTCTGTAAATAAATTTATTGTAAAACATGTTTTCTGAATAAATAAATATCCATGATAGAAATTAAGAAAATTCAGATTACAATGGATCTGAAGTATGTTTTGATATTTAATGATATTTAATGAATTCTGATGAAAAATAGAAGAAATAAATCATTCCTTTTGTACAGATATATATTCAAGATTATGTCCTTACCGGTTTTGCCATTCAGGCATCAACCATTAACTTGGATAGAAAGTTGGAACTTCGAAATTGGCAGGCATCATAGGAATCAAGGATATCATTAGAGGTATTAAGAAAATTTCAGTTTAAAATAGGTCTCAAGAATGGGTCGACATTAATAAAGAATTCTGTAAATAAATTTATAATAAAACATGTTTTCTGAATAAATAAATATCCATGATAGAAATTAAGAAAATTCAGATTACAATGGATCTGAAGTATGTCTTGATATTTAATAATGAATTCTGAAGAATAGAAGAAATAAATCATTCCTTTTGTACAGATATATTCAAGATTATGTCCTTACCGGTTTTGCCATTCAGGTGTCAACCATTAACTTGGATAGAAAGTTGGAACTTCGAAATTGGCAGGAATCATAGGAATCAAGGATATCATTAGAGGTATTAAGAAAATTTCAGTTTAAAATAGGTCTCAAGAATGGGTCGACATTAATAAAGAATTCTGTAAATAAATTTATAATAAAACATGTTTTCTGAATAAATAAATATCCATGATAGAAATTAAGAAAATTTCAGATTACAATGGATCTGAAGTATGTCTTGATATTTAATAATGAATTCTGAAGAATAGAAGAAATAAATCATTCCTTTTGTACAGATATATTCAAGATTATGTCCTTACCGGTTTTGCTATTCAGGCATCAACCATTAACTTGGATAGAAAGTTGGAACTTCGAAATTGGCAGGCATCATAGGAATCCAGGATATCATTAGAGGTATTAAGAAAATTTCAGTTTGAAATGGGCCTCAAGTATGGGTCGACATTAATAAAGAATTATGTAAATAAATTTATAATAAAACATGTTTTCTGAATAAATAAATATCCATGATAGAAATTAAGAAAATTTCAGATTACAATGGATCTGAAGTATGTTTTGATATTTAATGATATTTAATGAATTCTGATGAAAAATAGAAGAAATAAATCATTCCTTTTGTACAGATATATATTCAAGATTATGTCCTTACCGGTTTTGCTATTCAGGCATCAACCATTAACTTGGATAGAAAGTTGGAACTTCGAAATTAGCAGGAATCATAGGAATCGAGGATATCATTACAGGTATTAAGAAAATTTCAGTTTGGAATGGGTCTCAAGAGTGGGTCGACATTAATAAGGAATTTTGTAAGTAAATTTATAATAAAACATGCTTTTTGTATTAATAAATATCCATGATAGAAATTAAGAAAATTTCAGATTACAATGGATCTGAAGTATGTCCCGATATTTAATAAAGAATTCTGATGAAAAATAGAAGAAATAAATCATTCCTTTTGTACAGATATATATTCAAGATTATGTCCTTACCAATTGACAACCAGGTGTCAACCATTAACTTGGATAGAAAGTTGGAACTTCGAAATTGGCAGGAATCATAGGAATCGAGGATATCATTACAGGTATTAAGAAAATTTCAGTTTGGAATGGGTCTCAAGAGTGGGTCGACATTAATAAGGAATTTTGTAAGTAAATTTATAATAAAACATGCTTTTTGTATTAATAAATATCCATGATAGAAATTAAGAAAATTTCAGATTACAATGGATCTGAAGTATGTTTTGATATTTAATGATATTTAATGAATTCTGATGAAAAATAGAAGAAATAAAACATTCCTTTTGTACAGATATATATTCAAGATTATGTCCTTACCAATTGACAACCAGGTGTCAACCATTAACTTGGATAGAAAGTTGGAACTTCGAAATTGGCAGGAATCATAGGAATCGAGGATATCATTACAGGTATTAAGAAAATTTCAGTTTGGAATGGGTCTCAAGAGTGGGTCGACATTAATAAGGAATTTTGTAAGTAAATTTATAATAAAACATGCTTTTTGTATTAATAAATATCCATGATAGAAATTAAGAAAATTTCAGATTACAATGGATCTGAAGTATGTTTTGATATTTAATGATATTTAATGAATTCTGATGAAAAATAGAAGAAATAAATCATTCCTTTTGTACAGATATATATTCAAGATTATGTCCTTACCGGTTTTGCCATTCAGGCATCAACCATTAACTTGGATAGAAAGTTGGAACTTCGAAATTAGCAGGAATCATAGGAATCAAGGATATCATTACAGGTATTAAGAAAATTTCAGTTTGGAATGGGTCTCAAGAGTGGGTCGACATTAATAAGGAATTTTGTAAGTAAATTTATAATAAAACATGCTTTTTGTATTAATAAATATCCATGATAGAAATTAAGAAAATTTCAGATTACAATGGATCTGAAGTATGTTTTGATATTTAATGATATTTAATGAATTCTGATGAAAAATAGAAGAAATAAAACATTCCTTTTGTACAGATATATATTCAAGATTATGTCCTTACCAATTGACAACCAGGTGTCAACCATTAACTTGGATAGAAAGTTGGAACTTCGAAATTGGCAGGCATCATAGGAATCAAGGATATCATTACAGGTATTAAGAAAATTTCAGTTTGGAATGGGTCTCAAGAATGAGTCGACATTAATAAGGAATTCTGTAAATAAATTTATAATAAAACATGTTTTCTGAATAAATAAATATCCATGATAGAAATTAAGAAAATTCAGATTACAATGGATCTGAAGTATGTTTTGATATTTAATGATATTTAATGAATTCTGATGAAAAATAGAAGAAATAAAACATTCCTTTTGTACAGATATATATTCAAGATTATGTCCTTACCGGTTTTGCCATTCAGGCGTCAACCATTAACTTGGATAGAAAGTTGGAACTTCGAAATTAGCAGGAATCATAGGAATCAAGGATATCATTACAGGTATTAAGAAAATTTCAGTTTAAAATAGGTCTCAAGAATGGGTCGACATTAATAAAGAATTCTGTAAATAAATTTATAATAAAACATGTTTTCTGAATAAATAAATATCCATGATAGAAATTAAGAAAATTCAGATTACAATGGATCTGAAGTATGTTTTGATATTTAATGATATTTAATGAATTCTGATGAAAAATAGAAGAAATAAATCATTCCTTTTGTACAGATATATATTCAAGATTATGTCCTTACCGGTTTTGCCATTCAGGCATCAACCATTAACTTGGATAGAAAGTTGGAACTTCGAAATTGGCAGGCATCATAGGAATCAAGGATATCATTACTGGTATTAAGAAAATTTCAGTTTGGAATGGGTCTCAAAAATGGGTCGACATTAATAAAGAATTCTGTAAATAAATTTATAATAAAACATGTTTTTTGTAAAACTATTTATCCATGATAGAAATTAAGAAAATTTCAGATTACAATGGATTTGAAGTATGTCTTGATATTTAATAATGAATTCTGATGAATAGAAGAAATAAATCATTCCTTTTGTTCAAGATTATGTCCCTACCGGTTTTGACAACCAGGTGTCAACCATTAACTTGGATAAAAAGTTGGAACTTCGAAATTGGCAGGCATCATAGGAATCAAGGATATCATTACTGGTATTAAGAAAATTTCAGTTTGGAATGGGTCTCAAGAATCGGTCGACATTAATAAGGAATTCTGTAAATAAATTTATAATAAAACATGTTTTTTGTATAACTATTTATCCATGATAGAAATTAAGAAAATTTCAGATTACAATGGATCTGAAGTATGTCCCGATATTTAATAAAGAATTCTGATGAAAAATAGAAGAAATAAATCATTCCTTTTGTACAGATATATATTCAAGATTATGTCCTTACCAATTGACAACCAGGTGTCAACCATTAACTTGGATAGAAAGTTGGAACTTCGAAATTGGCAGGCATCATAGGAATCAAGGATATCATTACAGGTATTAAGAAAATTTCAGTTTGGAATGGGTCTCAAAAATGGGTCGACATTAATAAGGAATTCTGTAAGTAAATTTATAATAAAACATGTTTTTTGTAAAACTATTTATCCATGATAGAAATTAAGAAAATTTCAGATTACAATGGATTTGAAGTATGTCTTGATATTTAATAATGAATTCTGATGAATAGAAGAAATAAATCATTCCTTTTGTTCAAGATTATGTCCCTACCGGTTTTGACAACCAGGTGTCAACCATTAACTTGGATAAAAAGTTGGAACTTCGAAATTGGCAGGCATCATAGGAATCAAGGATATCATTAAGAAAATTTCAGTTTGGAATGGGTCTCAAGAATCGGTCGACATTAATAAGGAATTCTGTAAATAAATTTATAATAAAACATGTTTTCTGTATAAATAAAAATCGATTATAGAAATTAAGAAAATTTCAGATTACATTGGATTTGAAGTATGTCTCGATATTTAATAATGAATTCTGATGAAAAATAGAAGAAATAAAACATTCCTTTTGTACAGATATATATTCAAGATTATGTCCTTACCGGTTTTGCTATTCAGGCATCAACCATTAACTTGGATAGAAAGTTGGAACTTCGAAATTAGCAGGAATCATAGGAATCAAGGATATCATTACAGGTATTAAGAAAATTTCAGTTTAAAATAGGTCTCAAGAATGGGTCGACATTAATAAGGAATTCTGTAAATAAATTTATAATAAAACATGTTTTCTGTATAAATAAAAATCGATGATAGAAATTAAGAAAATTTTAGATTACAATGGATCTGAAGTATGTCTTAATATTTAATAATGAATTCTGATGAAGAATAGAAGAAATAAATCATTCCTTTTGTTCAAGATTATGTCCCTACCGGTTTTGACAACCAGGTGTCAACCATTAACTTGGATAAAAAGTTGGAACTTCGAAATTGGCAGGCATCATAGGAATCAAGGATATCATTACAGGTATTAAGAAAATTTTAGTTTAAAATGGGTCTCAAGAATCGGTCGACATTAATAAGGAATTCTGTAAATAAATTTATAATAAAACATGTTTTCTGTATAAATAAAAATCGATTATAGAAATTAAGAAAATTTCAGATTACAATGGATCTGAAGTATGTCTTGATATTTAATGATGAATTCTGATGAAAAATGGAAGAAATAAAACATTCCTTTTGTACAGATATATATTCAAGATTATGTCCTTACCGGTTTTGCTATTCAGGCATCAACCATTAACTTGGATAGAAAGTTGGAACTTCGAAATTAGCAGGAATCATAGGAATCAAGGATATCATTACAGGTATTAAGAAAATTTCAGTTTAAAATAGGTCTCAAGAATGGGTCGACATTAATAAGGAATTCTGTAAATAAATTTATAAAACATGTTTTCTGTATAAATAAAAATCGATTATAGAAATTAAGAAAATTTCAGATTACAATGGATCTGAAGTATGTCTTGATATTTAATGATGAATTCTGATGAAAAATGGAAGAAATAAAACATTCCTTTTGTACAGATATATATTCAAGATTATGTCCTTACCGGTTTTGCTATTCAGGCATCAACCATTAACTTGGATAGAAAGTTGGAACTTCGAAATTGGCAGGAATAATAGGAATCAAGGATATCATTACAGGTATTAAGAAAATTTCAGTTTGGAATGGGTCTCAAGAATGAGTCGACATTAATAAGGAATTCTGTAAATAAATTTATAATAAAACATGTTTTCTGAATAAATAAATATCCATGATAGAAATTAAGAAAATTCAGATTACAATGGATCTGAAGTATGTTTTGATATTTAATGATATTTAATGAATTCTGATGAAAAATAGAAGAAATAAAACATTCCTTTTGTACAGATATATATTCAAGATTATGTCCTTACCGGTTTTGCTATTCAGGCATCAACCATTAACTTGGATAGAAAGTTGGAACTTCGAAATTAGCAGGAATCATAGGAATCAAGGATATCATTACAGGTATTAAGAAAATTTCAGTTTAAAATAGGTCTCAAGAATGGGTCGATATTAATAAGGAATTCTGTAAATAAATTTATAATAAAACATGTTTTCTGTATAAATAAAAATCGATGATAGAAATTAAGAAAATTTTAGATTACAATGGATCTGAAGTATGTCTTGATATTTAATAATGAATTCTGATGAAGAATAGAAGAAATAAATCATTCCTTTTGTTCAAGATTATGTCCCTACCGGTTTTGACAACCAGGTGTCAACCATTAACTTGGATAAAAAGTTGGAACTTCGAAATTGGCAGGCATCATAGGAATCAAGGATATCATTAAGAAAATTTCAGTTTGGAATGGGTCTCAAAAATGGGTCGACATTAATAAGGAATTCTGTAAGTAAATTTATAATAAAACATGTTTTTTGTAAAACTATTTATCCATGATAGAAATTAAGAAAATTTCAGATTACAATGGATTTGAAGTATGTCTCGATATTTAATAATGAATTCTGATGAAAAATGGAAGAAATAAAACATTCCTTTTGTACAGATACATATTCAAGATTATGTCCTTACCGGTTTTGCCATTCAGGCGTCAACCATTAACTTGGATAGAAAGTTGGAACTTCGAAATTGGCAGGCATCATAGGAATCAAGGATATCATTACAGGTATTAAGAAAATTTCAGTTTAAAATAGGTCTCAAGAATGGGTCGACATTAATAAGGAATTCTGTAAATAAATTTATAATAAAACATGTTTTCTGTATAAATAAAAATCGATTATAGAAATTAAGAAAATTTCAGATTACAATGGATCTGAAGTATGTCTTGATATTTAATGATGAATTCTGATGAAAAATGGAAGAAATAAAACATTCCTTTTGTACAGATATATATTCAAGATTATGTCCTTACCGGTTTTGCTATTCAGGCATCAACCATTAACTTGGATAGAAAGTTGGAACTTCGAAATTAGCAGGAATCATAGGAATCAAGGATATCATTACAGGTATTAAGAAAATTTCAGTTTAAAATAGGTCTCAAGAATGGGTCGACATTAATAAGGAATTCTGTAAATAAATTTATAAAACATGTTTTCTGTATAAATAAAAATCGATTATAGAAATTAAGAAAATTTCAGATTACAATGGATCTGAAGTATGTCTTGATATTTAATAATGAATTCTGATGAAGAATAGAAGAAATAAATCATTCCTTTTGTTCAAGATTATGTCCCTACCGGTTTTGACAACCAGGTGTCAACCATTAACTTGGATAGAAAGTTGGAACTTCGAAATTGGCAGGCATCATAGGAATCAAGGATATCATTAAGAAAATTTCAGTTTGGAATGGGTCTCAAGAATCGGTCGACATTAATAAGGAATTCTGTAAATAAATTTATAATAAAACATGTTTTCTGTATAAATAAAAATCGATTATAGAAATTAAGAAAATTTCAGATTACATTGGATTTGAAGTATGTCTCGATATTTAATAATGAATTCTGATGAAAAATAGAAGAAATAAAACATTCCTTTTGTACAGATATATATTCAAGATTATGTCCTTACCGGTTTTGCTATTCAGGCATCAACCATTAACTTGGATAGAAAGTTGGAACTTCGAAATTAGCAGGAATCATAGGAATCAAGGATATCATTACAGGTATTAAGAAAATTTCAGTTTAAAATAGGTCTCAAGAATGGGTCGACATTAATAAGGAATTCTGTAAATAAATTTATAATAAAACATGTTTTCTGTATAAATAAAAATCGATGATAGAAATTAAGAAAATTTTAGATTACAATGGATCTGAAGTATGTCTTAATATTTAATAATGAATTCTGATGAAGAATAGAAGAAATAAATCATTCCTTTTGTTCAAGATTATGTCCCTACCGGTTTTGACAACCAGGTGTCAACCATTAACTTGGATAAAAAGTTGGAATTTCGAAATTGGCAGGCATCATAGGAATCAAGGATATCATTACTGGTATTAAGAAAATTTCAGTTTGGAATGGGTCTCAAGAATCGGTCGACATTAATAAGGAATTCTGTAAATAAATTTATAATAAAACATGTTTTCTGTATAAATAAAAATCGATTATAGAAATTAAGAAAATTTCAGATTACATTGGATTTGAAGTATGTCTCGATATTTAATAATGAATTCTGATGAAAAATAGAAGAAATAAAACATTCCTTTTGTACAGATATATATTCAAGATTATGTCCTTACCGGTTTTGCTATTCAGGCATCAACCATTAACTTGGATAGAAAGTTGGAACTTCGAAATTAGCAGGAATCATAGGAATCAAGGATATCATTACAGGTATTAAGAAAATTTCAGTTTAAAATAGGTCTCAAGAATGGGTCGACATTAATAAGGAATTCTGTAAATAAATTTATAATAAAACATGTTTTCTGTATAAATAAAAATCGATGATAGAAATTAAGAAAATTTTAGATTACAATGGATCTGAAGTATGTCTTAATATTTAATAATGAATTCTGATGAAGAATAGAAGAAATAAATCATTCCTTTTGTTCAAGATTATGTCCCTACCGGTTTTGACAACCAGGTGTCAACCATTAACTTGGATAAAAAGTTGGAACTTCGAAATTGGCAGGCATCATAGGAATCAAGGATATCATTACAGGTATTAAGAAAATTTTAGTTTAAAATGGGTCTCAAGAATCGGTCGACATTAATAAGGAATTCTGTAAATAAATTTATAATAAAACATGTTTTCTGTATAAATAAAAATCGATTATAGAAATTAAGAAAATTTCAGATTACAATGGATTTGAAGTATGTCTTGATATTTAATAATGAATTCTGATGAAGAATAGAAGAAATAAATCATTCCTTTTGTACAGATATATATTCAAGATTATGTCCTTACCAATTGACAACCAGGTGTCAACCATTAACTTGGATAGAAAGTTGGAACTTCGAAATTGGCAGGCATCATAGGAATCAAGGATATCATTACAGGTATTAAGAAAATTTTAGTTTGGAATGGGTCTCAAAAATGGGTCGACATTAATAAGGAATTCTGTAAGTAAATTTATAATAAAACAAGTTTTTTGTAAAACTATTTATCCATGATAGAAATTAAGAAAATTTCAGATTACAATGGATTTGAAGTATGTCTTGATATTTAATAATGAATTCTGATGAAGAATAGAAGAAATAAATCATTCCTTTTGTACAGATATATATTCAAGATTATGTCCTTACCAATTGACAACCAGGTGTCAACCATTAACTTGGATAGAAAGTTGGAACTTCGAAATTGGCAGGCATCATAGGAATCAAGGATATCATTACTGGTATTAAGAAAATTTCAGTTTGGAATGGGTCTCAAAAATGGGTCGACATTAATAAGGAATTCTGTAAGTAAATTTATAATAAAACATGTTTTTTGTAAAACTATTTGTCCATGATAGAAATTAAGAAAATTTCAGATTACAATGGATTTGAAGTATGTCTTGATATTTAATAATGAATTCTGATGAAGAATAGAAGAAATAAATCATTCCTTTTGTACAGATATATATTCAAGATTATGTCCTTACCAATTGACAACCAGGTGTCAACCATTAACTTGGATAGAAAGTTGGAACTTCGAAATTGGCAGGCATCATAGGAATCAAGGATATCATTACTGGTATTAAGAAAATTTCAGTTTGGAATGGGTCTCAAAAATGGGTCGACATTAATAAGGAATTCTGTAAGTAAATTTATAATAAAACATGTTTTTTGTAAAACTATTTGTCCATGATAGAAATTAAGAAAATTTCAGATTACAATGGATTTGAAGTATGTCTTGATATTTAATAATGAATTCTGATGAAGAATAGAAGAAATAAATCATTCCTTTTGTACAGATATATATTCAAGATTATGTCCTTACCAATTGACAACCAGGTGTCAACCATTAACTTGGATAGAAAGTTGGAACTTCGAAATTGGCAGGCATCATAGGAATCAAGGATATCATTACTGGTATTAAGAAAATTTCAGTTTGGAATGGGTCTCAAAAATGGGTCGACATTAATAAGGAATTCTGTAAGTAAATTTATAATAAAACATGTTTTTTGTAAAACTATTTGTCCATGATAGAAATTAAGAAAATTTCAGATTATAATGGATTTGAAGTATGTCTTGATATTTAATAATGAATTCTGATGAAGAATAGAAGAAATAAATCATTCCTTTTGTACAGATATATATTCAAGATTATGTCCTTACCAATTGACAACCAGGTGTCAACCATTAACTTGGATAAAAAGTTGGAACTTCGAAATTGGCAGGCATCATAGGAATCAAGGATATCATTACTGGTATTAAGAAAATTTCAGTTTGGAATGGGTCTCAAGAATCGGTCGACATTAATAAGGAATTCTGTAAATAAATTTATAATAAAACATGTTTTCTGTATAAATAAAAATCGATTATAGAAATTAAGAAAATTTCAGATTACATTGGATTTGAAGTATGTCTCGATATTTAATAATGAATTCTGATGAAAATAAGAAGAAATAAAACATTCCTTTTGTACAGATATATATTCAAGATTATGTCCTTACCGGTTTTGCTATTCAGGCATCAACCATTAACTTGGATAGAAAGTTGGAACTTCGAAATTAGCAGGAATCATAGGAATCAAGGATATCATTACAGGTATTAAGAAAATTTCAGTTTAAAATAGGTCTCAAGAATGGGTCGACATTAATAAGGAATTCTGTAAATAAATTTATAATAAAACATGTTTTCTGTATAAATAAAAATCGATGATAGAAATTAAGAAAATTTTAGATTACAATGGATCTGAAGTATGTCTTAATATTTAATAATGAATTCTGATGAAAAATGGAAGAAATAAATCATTCCTTTTGTACAGATATATATTCAAGATTATGTCCTTACCGGTTTTGCCATTCAGGCGTTGGAACTTCGAAATTGGCAGGCATCATAGGAATCAAGGATATCATTACAGGAATTAAGAAAATTTCAGTTTAAAATGGGTCTCAAGAATGGGTCGACATTAATAAGGAATTCTGTAAATAAATTAATAAAACATGTTTTCTGAATAAATAAAAATCGATTATAGAAATTAAGAAAATTTTAGATTACAATGGATCTGAAGTATGTCTCGATATTTAATAATGAATTCTGATGAAAAATAGAAGAAATAAAACATTCCTTTTGTACAGATATATATTCAAGATTATGTGCTTACCAATTGACAACCAGGTGTCAACCATTAACTTGGATAAAAAGTTGGAACTTCGAAATTGGCAGGCATCATAGGAATCAAGGATATCATTACAGGTATTAAGAAGATTTCAGTTTAAAATAGGTCTCAAGAATGGGTCGACATTAATAAGGAATTCTGTAAATAAATTTATAATAAAACATGTTTTCTGTATAAATAAAAATCGATTATAGAAATTAAGAAAATTTCAGATTACATTGGATTTGAAGTATGTCTCGATATTTAATAATGAATTCTGATGAAAAATAGAAGAAATAAAACATTCCTTTTGTACAGATATATATTCAAGATTATGTCCTTACCGGTTTTGCTATTCAGGCATCAACCATTAACTTGGATAGAAAGTTGGAACTTCGAAATTAGCAGGAATCATAGGAATCAAGGATATCATTACAGGTATTAAGAAAATTTCAGTTTAAAATAGGTCTCAAGAATGGGTCGACATTAATAAGGAATTCTGTAAATAAATTTATAATAAAACATGTTTTCTGTATAAATAAAAATCGATGATGGAAATTAAGAAAATTTTAGATTACAATGGATCTGAAGTATGTCTTAATATTTAATAATGAATTCTGATGAAGAATAGAAGAAATAAATCATTCCTTTTGTTCAAGATTATGTCCCTACCGGTTTTGACAACCAGGTGTCAACCATTAACTTGGATAAAAAGTTGGAACTTCGAAATTGGCAGGCATCATAGGAATCAAGGATATCATTAAGAAAATTTCAGTTTGGAATGGGTCTCAAAAATGGGTCGACATTAATAAGGAATTCTGTAAGTAAATTTATAATAAAACATGTTTTTTGTAAAACTATTTATCCATGATAGAAATTAAGAAAATTTCAGATTACAATGGATTTGAAGTATGTCTCGATATTTAATAATGAATTCTGATGAAAAATAGAAGAAATAAAACATTCCTTTTGTACAGATATATATTCAAGATTATGTCCTTACCAATTGACAACCAGGTGTCAACCATTAACTTGGATAGAAAGTTGGAACTTCGAAATTGGCAGGCATCATAGGAATCAAGGATATCATTACTGGTATTAAGAAAATTTCAGTTTGGAATGGGTCTCAAGAATCGGTCGACATTAATAAGGAATTCTGTAAATAAATTTATAATAAAACATGTTTTCTGTATAAATAAAAATCGATTATAGAAATTAAGAAAATTTCAGATTACATTGGATTTGAAGTATGTCTCGATATTTAATAATGAATTCTGATGAAAAATAGAAGAAATAAAACATTCCTTTTGTACAGATATATATTCAAGATTATGTCCTTACCAATTGACAACCAGGTGTCAACCATTAACTTGGATAAAAAGTTGGAACTTCGAAATTGGCAGGCATCATAGGAATCAAGGATATCATTACAGGAATTAAGAAAATTTCAGTTTGGAATGGGTCTCAAGAATCGGTCGACATTAATAAGGAATTCTGTAAATAAATTTATAATAAAACATGTTTTCTGTATAAATAAAAATCGATGATGGAAATTAAGAAAATTTTAGATTACAATGGATCTGAAGTATGTCTTAATATTTAATAATGAATTCTGATGAAGAATAGAAGAAATAAATCATTCCTTTTGTTCAAGATTATGTCCCTACCGGTTTTGACAACCAGGTGTCAACCATTAACTTGGATAAAAAGTTGGAACTTCGAAATTGGCAGGCATCATAGGAATCAAGGATATCATTAAGAAAATTTCAGTTTGGAATGGGTCTCAAAAATGGGTCGACATTAATAAGGAATTCTGTAAGTAAATTTATAATAAAACATGTTTTTTGTAAAACTATTTATCCATGATAGAAATTAAGAAAATTTCAGATTACAATGGATTTGAAGTATGTCTCGATATTTAATAATGAATTCTGATGAAAAATAGAAGAAATAAAACATTCCTTTTGTACAGATATATATTCAAGATTATGTCCTTACCAATTGACAACCAGGTGTCAACCATTAACTTGGATAGAAAGTTGGAACTTCGAAATTGGCAGGCATCATAGGAATCAAGGATATCATTACTGGTATTAAGAAAATTTCAGTTTGGAATGGGTCTCAAGAATCGGTCGACATTAATAAGGAATTCTGTAAATAAATTTATAATAAAACATGTTTTCTGTATAAATAAAAATCGATTATAGAAATTAAGAAAATTTCAGATTACAATGGATCTGAAGTATGTCTTGATATTTAATGATGAATTCTGATGAAAAATGGAAGAAATAAAACATTCATTTTGTACAGATATATATTCAAGATTATGTCCTTACCGGTTTTGCTATTCAGGCATCAACCATTAACTTGGATAGAAAGTTGGAACTTCGAAATTAGCAGGAATCATAGGAATCAAGGATATCATTACAGGTATTAAGAAAATTTCAGTTTAAAATAGGTCTCAAGAATGGGTCGACATTAATAAGGAATTCTGTAAGTAAATTTATAATAAAACATGTTTTTTGTAAAACTATTTATCCATGATAGAAATTAAGAAAATTTCAGATTACAATGGATTTGAAGTATGTCTTGATATTTAATAATGAATTCTGATGAAGAATAGAAGAAATAAATCATTCCTTTTGTACAGATATATATTCAAGATTATGTCCTTACCGGTTTTGACAACCAGGTGTCAACCATTAACTTGGATAAAAAGTTGGAACTTCGAAATTGGCAGGCATCATAGGAATCAAGGATATCATTACAGGTATTAAGAAAATTTTAGTTTAAAATGGGTCTCAAGAATCGGTCGACATTAATAAGGAATTCTGTAAGTAAATTTATAATAAAACATGTTTTTTGTAAAACTATTTATCCATGATAGAAATTAAGAAAATTTCAGATTACAATGGATTTGAAGTATGTCTTGATATTTAATAATGAATTCTGATGAAGAATAGAAGAAATAAATCATTCCTTTTGTTCAGATATATATTCAAGATTATGTCCTTACCGGTTTTGCTATTCAGGCATCAACCATTAACTTGGATAGAAAGTTGGAACTTCGAAATTAGCAGGAATCATAGGAATCAAGGATATCATTAGAGGTATTAAGAAAATTTCAGTTTAAAATAGGTCTCAAGAATGGGTCGACATTAATAAGGAATTCTGTAAATAAATTTATAATAAAACGTGTTTTTTGTAAAACTATTTATCCATGATAGAAATTAAGAAAATTTCAGATTACAATGGATTTGAAGTATGTCTTGATATTTAATAATGAATTCTGATGAAGAATAGAAGAAATAAATCATTCCTTTTGTTCAGATATATATTCAAGATTATGTCCTTACCGGTTTTGCTATTCAGGCATCAACCATTAACTTGGATAGAAAGTTGGAACTTCGAAATTAGCAGGAATCATAGGAATCAAGGATATCATTACAGGTATTAAGAAAATTTCAGTTTAAAATAGGTCTCAAGAATGGGTCGACATTAATAAGGAATTCTGTAAATAAATTTATAATAAAACATGTTTTTTGTAAAACTATTTATCCATGATAGAAATTAAGAAAATTTCAGATTACAATGGATTTGAAGTATGTCTTGATATTTAATAATGAATTCTGATGAAGAATAGAAGAAATAAATCATTCCTTTTGTACAGATATATATTCAAGATTATGTCCTTACCAATTGACAACCAAGTGTCAACCATTAACTTGGATAGAAAGTTGGAACTTCGAAATTGGCAGGCATCATAGGAATCAAGGATATTATTACAGGAATTAAGAAAATTTTAGTTTAAAATGGGTCTTAAGAATCGGTCGACATTAATAAGGAATTCTGTAAATAAATTTATAATAAAACATGTTTTCTGTATAAATAAAAATCGATTATAGAAATTAAGAAAATTTCAGATTACAATGGATCTGAAGTATGTCTTGATATTTAATAATGAATTCTGATGAAAAATAGAAGAAATAAAACATTCCTTTTGTACAGATATATATTCAAGATTATGTCCTTACCGGTTTTGCTATTCAGGCATCAACCATTAACTTGGATAGAAAGTTGGAACTTCGAAATTAGCAGGAATCATAGGAATCAAGGATATCATTACAGGTATTAAGAAAATTTCAGTTTAAAATAGGTCTCAAGAATGGGTCGAAATTAATAAGGAATTCTGTAAATAAATTTATAATAAAACATGTTTTCTGTATAAATAAAAATCGATTATAGAAATTAAGAAAATTTCAGATTACAATGGATCTGAAGTATGTCTTGATATTTAATAATGAATTCTGATGAAAAATAGAAGAAATAAATCATTCCTTTTGTACAGATATATATTCAAGATTATGTCCTTACCAATTGACAACCAAGTGTCAACCATTAACTTGGATAGAAAGTTGGAACTTCGAAATTGGCAGGCATCATAGGAATCAAGGATATCATTACAGGTATTAAGAAAATTTCAGTTTGGAATGGGTCTCAAGAATGGGTCGACAATAATAAGGAATTCTGTGAATAAATTGATAATAAAACGTTTTTTGTATAACTATTTATCCATGATAGAAATTAAGAAAATTTCAGATTACAATGGATCTGAAGTATGTCTTGATATTTAATAATGAATTCTGATGAATAGAAGAAATAAATCATTCCTTTTGTACAGATATATATTCAAGATTATGTCCTTACCGGTTTTGACAACCAGGTGTCAACCATTAACTTGGATAAAAAGTTGGAACTTCGAAATTGGCAGGCATCATAGGAATCAAGGATATCATTACAGGTATTAAGAAAATTTTAGTTTAAAATGGGTCTTAAGAATCGGTCGACATTAATAAGGAATTCTGTAAATAAATTTATAATAAAACATGTTTTCTGTATAAATAAAAATCGATTATAGAAATTAAGAAAATTTCATATTACAATGGATCTGAAGTATGTCTTGATATTTAATAATGAATTCTGATGAAAAATAGAAGAAATAAAACATTCCTTTTGTACAGATATATATTCAAGATTATGTCCTTACCGGTTTTGCTATTCAGGCATCAACCATTAACTTGGATAGAAAGTTGGAACTTCGAAATTAGCAGGAATCATAGGAATCAAGGATATCATTACAGGTATTAAGAAAATTTCAGTTTAAAATAGGTCTCAAGAATGGGTCGAAATTAATAAGGAATTCTGTAAATAAATTTATAATAAAACATGTTTTCTGTATAAATAAAAATCGATTATAGAAATTAAGAAAATTTCAGATTACAATGGATCTGAAGTATGTCTTGATATTTAATAATGAATTCTGATGAAAAATAGAAGAAATAAATCATTCCTTTTGTACAGATATATATTCAAGATTATGTCCTTACCAATTGACAACCAAGTGTCAACCATTAACTTGGATAGAAAGTTGGAACTTCGAAATTGGCAGGCATCATAGGAATCAAGGATATCATTACAGGTATTAAGAAAATTTCAGTTTGGAATGGGTCTCAAGAATGGGTCGACAATAATAAGGAATTCTGTGAATAAATTGATAATAAAACGTTTTTTGTATAACTATTTATCCATGATAGAAATTAAGAAAATTTCAGATTACAATGGATCTGAAGTATGTCTTGATATTTAATAATGAATTCTGATGAATAGAAGAAATAAATCATTCCTTTTGTACAGATATATATTCAAGATTATGTCCTTACCGGTTTTGACATTCAGGCGTCAACCATTAACTTGGATAGAAAGTTGGAACTTCGAAATTGGCAGGAATCATAGGAATCAAGGATATCATTACAGGTATTAAGAAAATTTCAGTTTAAAATGGGTCTCAAGAATGGGTCGACAATAATAAGGAATTCTGTAAATAAATTGATAATAAAACGTTTTTTGTATAACTATTTATCCATGATAGAAATTAAGAAAATTTCAGATTACAATGGATCTGAAGTATGTCCCGATATTTAATAAAGAATTCTGATGAAAAATAGAAGAAATAAATCATTCCTCTTGTACAGATATATATTCAAGATTATGTCCTTACCAATTGACAACCAGGTGTCAACCATTAACTTGGATAGAAAGTTGGAACTTCGAAATTGGCAGGCATCATAGGAATCAAGGATATCATTACAGGTATTAAGAAAATTTCAGTTTAAAATGGGTCTCAAGAATGGGTCGACAATAATAAGGAATTCTGTAAATAAATTGATAATAAAACGTTTTTTGTATAACTATTTATCCATGATAGAAATTAAGAAAATTTCAGATTACAATGGATCTGAAGTATGTCTTGATATTTAATAATGAATTCTGATGAAAAATAGAAGAAATAAATCATTCCTTTTGTACAGATATATATTCAAGATTATGTCCTTACCAATTGACAACCAAGTGTCAACCATTAACTTGGATAGAAAGTTGGAACTTCGAAATTGGCAGGCATCATAGGAATCAAGGATATCATTACAGGTATTAAGAAAATTTCAGTTTAAAATGGGTCTCAAGAATGGGTCGACAATAATAAGGAATTCTGTAAATAAATTGATAATAAAACGTTTTTTGTATAACTATTTATCCATGATAGAAATTAAGAAAATTTCAGATTACAATGGATCTGAAGTATGTCTTGATATTTAATAATGAATTCTGATGAATAGAAGAAATAAATCATTCCTTTTGTTCAAGATTATGTCCCTACCGGTTTTGACAACCAGGTGTCAACCATTAACTTGGATAAAAAGTTGGAACTTCGAAATTGGCAGGCATCATAGGAATCAAGGATATCATTACTGGTATTAAGAAAATTTCAGTTTGGAATGGGTCTCAAGAATCGGTCGACATTAATAAGGAATTCTGTAAATAAATTTATAATAAAACATGTTTTTTGTAAAACTATTTATCCATGATAGAAATTAAGAAAATTTCAGATTACAATGGATCTGAAGTATGTCTTGATATTTAATAATGAATTCTGATGAATAGAAGAAATAAATCATTCCTTTTGTACAGATATATATTCAAGATTATGTCCTTACCGGTTTTGACATTCAGGCGTCAACCATTAACTTGGATAAAAAGTTGGAACTTCGAAATTGGCAGGCATCATAGGAATCAAGGATATCATTACAGGTATTAAGAAAATTTCAGTTTGGAATGGGTCTCAAAAATGGGTCGACATTAATAAGGAATTCTGTAAGTAAATTGATAATAAAACGTTTTTTGTATAACTATTTATCCATGATAGAAATTAAGAAAATTTCAGATTACAATGGATCTGAAGTATGTCTTGATATTTAATAATGAATTCTGATGAATAGAAGAAATAAATCATTCCTTTTGTACAGATATATATTCAAGATTATGTCCTTACCGGTTTTGACATTCAGGCGTCAACCATTAACTTGGATAGAAAGTTGGAACTTCGAAATTGGCAGGAATCATAGGAATCAAGGATATCATTACTGGTATTAAGAAAATTTCAGTTTGGAATGGGTCTCAAGAATGGGTCGACAATAATAAGGAATTCTGTAAATAAATTGATAATAAAACGTTTTTTGTATAACTATTTATCCATGATAGAAATTAAGAAAATTTCAGATTACAATGGATCTGAAGTATGTCCCGATATTTAATAAAGAATTCTGATGAAAAATAGAAGAAATAAATCATTCCTTTTGTACAGATATATATTCAAGATTATGTCCTTACCAATTGACAACCAGGTGTCAACCATTAACTTGGATAGAAAGTTGGAACTTCGAAATTGGCATCATAGGAATCAAGGATATCATTACTGGTATTAAGAAAATTTCAGTTTGGAATGGGTCTCAAGAATCGGTCGACATTAATAAGGAATTCTGTAAATAAATTTATAATAAAACATGTTTTTTGTATAACTATTTATCCATGATAGAAATTAAGAAAATTTCAGATTACAATGGATCTGAAGTATGTCCCGATATTTAATAAAGAATTCTGATGAAAAATAGAAGAAATAAATCATTCCTTTTGTACAGATATATATTCAAGATTATGTCCTTACCAATTGACAACCAGGTGTCAACCATTAACTTGGATAAAAAGTTGGAACTTCGAAATTGGCATCATAGGAATCAAGGATATCATTACTGGTATTAAGAAAATTTCAGTTTGGAATGGGTCTCAAGAATCGGTCGACATTAATAAGGAATTCTGTAAATAAATTTATAATAAAACATGTTTTTTGTATAACTATTTATCCATGATAGAAATTAAGAAAATTTCAGATTACAATGGATCTGAAGTATGTCCCGATATTTAATAAAGAATTCTGATGAAAAATAGAAGAAATAAATCATTCCTTTTGTACAGATATATATTCAAGATTATGTCCTTACCAATTGACAACCAGGTGTCAACCATTAACTTGGATAAAAAGTTGGAACTTCGAAATTGGCAGGCATCATAGGAATCAAGGATATCATTACAGGAATTAAGAAAATTTCAGTTTGGAATGGGTCTCAAGAATCGGTCGACATTAATAAGGAATTCTGTAAATAAATTTATAATAAAACATGTTTTCTGTATAAATAAAAATCGATTATAGAAATTAAGAAAATTTCAGATTACAATGGATCTGAAGTATGTCTTGATATTTAATAATGAATTCTGATGAAAAATAGAAGAAATAAATCATTCCTTTTGTACAGATATATATTCAAGATTATGTCCTTACCAATTGACAACCAAGTGTCAACCATTAACTTGGATAGAAAGTTGGAACTTCGAAATTGGCAGGCATCATAGGAATCAAGGATATCATTACTGGTATTAAGAAAATTTCAGTTTGGAATGGGTCTCAAAAATGGGTCGACATTAATAAGGAATTCTGTAAGTAAATTTATAATAAAACATGTTTTTTGTAAACTATTTATCCATGATAGAAATTAAGAAAATTTCAGATTACAATGGATTTGAAGTATGTCTTGATATTTAATAATGAATTCTGATGAAGAATAGAAGAAATAAATCATTCCTTTTGTTCAAGATTATGTCCCTACCGGTTTTGACAACCAGGTGTCAACCATTAACTTGGATAAAAAGTTGGAACTTCGAAATTGGCAGGCATCATAGGAATCAAGGATATCATTACAGGAATTAAGAAAATTTCAGTTTGGAATGGGTCTCAAGAATCGGTCGACATTAATAAGGAATTCTGTAAATAAATTTATAATAAAACATGTTTTCTGTATAAATAAAAATCGATTATAGAAATTAAGAAAATTTCAGATTACAATGGATCTGAAGTATGTCTTGATATTTAATAATGAATTCTGATGAAAAATAGAAGAAATAAATCATTCCTTTTGTACAGATATATATTCAAGATTATGTCCTTACCAATTGACAACCAAGTGTCAACCATTAACTTGGATAGAAAGTTGGAACTTCGAAATTGGCAGGCATCATAGGAATCAAGGATATCATTACTGGTATTAAGAAAATTTCAGTTTGGAATGGGTCTCAAAAATGGGTCGACATTAATAAGGAATTCTGTAAGTAAATTTATATAAAAACATGTTTTTTGTAAAACTATTTGTCCATGATAGAAATTAAGAAAATTTCAGATTACAATGGATTTGAAGTATGTCTTGATATTTAATAATGAATTCTGATGAAGAATAGAAGAAATAAATCATTCCTTTTGTACAGATATATATTCAAGATTATGTCCTTACCAATTGACAACCAGGTGTCAACCATTAACTTGGATAGAAAGTTGGAACTTCGAAATTGGCAGGCATCATAGGAATCAAGGATATTATTACAGGAATTAAGAAAATTTCAGTTTGGAATGGGTCTCAAGAATCGGTCGACATTAATAAGGAATTCTGTAAATAAATTTATAATAAAACATGTTTTCTGTATAAATAAAAATCGATTATAGAAATTAAGAAAATTTCAGATTACAATGGATCTGAAGTATGTCTTGATATTTAATAATGAATTCTGATGAAAAATAGAAGAAATAAATCATTCCTTTTGTACAGATATATATTCAAGATTATGTCCTTACCAATTGACAACCAAGTGTCAACCATTAACTTGGATAGAAAGTTGGAACTTCGAAATTGGCAGGCATCATAGGAATCAAGGATATTATTACAGGAATTAAGAAAATTTCAGTTTAAAATGGGTCTCAAGAATGGGTCGACAATAATAAGGAATTCTGTGAATAAATTGATAATAAAACGTTTTTTGTATAACTATTTATCCATGATAGAAATTAAGAAAATTTCAGATTACAGTGGATCTGAAGTATGTCTTGATATTTAATAATGAATTCTGATGAATAGAAGAAATAAATCATTCCTTTTGTTCAAGATTATGTCCCTACCGGTTTTGACATTCAGGCGTCAACCATTAACTTGGATAAAAAGTTGGAACTTCGAAATTGGCAGGCATCATAGGAATCAAGGATATCATTACTGGTATTAAGAAAATGAATTCTGATGAATAGAAGAAATAAATCATTCCTTTTGTACAGATATATATTCAAGATTATGTCCTTACCGGTTTTGACATTCAGGCGTCAACCATTAACTTGGATAGAAAGTTGGAACTTCGAAATTGGCAGGAATCATAGGAATCAAGGATATCATTACTGGTATTAAGAAAATTTCAGTTTAAAATGGGTCTCAAGAATGGGTCGACAATAATAAGGAATTCTGTAAATAAATTGATAATAAAACGTTTTTTGTATAACTATTTATCCATGATAGAAATTAAGAAAATTTCAGATTACAGTGGATCTGAAGTATGTCTTGATATTTAATAATGAATTCTGATGAAAAATAGAAGAAATAAATCATTCCTTTTGTACAGATATATATTCAAGATTATGTCCTTACCAATTGACATTCAGGCGTCAACCATTAACTTGGATAGAAAGTTGGAACTTCGAAATTGGCAGGAATCATAGGAATCAAGGATATCATTACTGGTATTAAGAAAATTTCAGTTTGGAATGGGTCTCAAGAATCGGTCGACATTAATAAGGAATTCTGTAAATAAATTTATAATAAAACATGTTTTCTGAATAAATAAATATCCATGATAGAAATTAAGAAAATTTCAGATTACAATGGATCTGAAGTATGTCTTGATATTTAATAATGAATTCTGATGAAAAATAGAAGAAATAAATAATTCCTTTTGTACAGATATATATTCAAGATTATGTCCTTACCAATTGACATTCAGGCGTCAACCATTAACTTGGATAGAAAGTTGGAACTTCGAAATTGGCAGGAATCATAGGAATCAAGGATATCATTACTGGTATTAAGAAAATTTCAGTTTGGAATGGGTCTCAAGAATCGGTCGACATTAATAAGGAATTCTGTAAATAAATTTATAATAAAACATGTTTTCTGTATAAATAAAAATCGATTATAGAAATTAAGAAAATTTCAGATTACAATGGATCTGAAGTATGTCTTGATATTTAATAATGAATTCTGATGAAAAATAGAAGAAATAAATCATTCCTTTTGTACAGATATATATTCAAGATTATGTCCTTACCAATTGACAACCAAGTGTCAACCATTAACTTGGATAGAAAGTTGGAACTTCGAAATTGGCAGGCATCATAGGAATCAAGGATATCATTACTGGTATTAAGAAAATTTCAGTTTGGAATGGGTCTCAAAAATGGGTCGACATTAATAAGGAATTCTGTAAGTAAATTTATATAAAAACATGTTTTTTGTAAAACTATTTGTCCATGATAGAAATTAAGAAAATTTCAGATTACAATGGATTTGAAGTATGTCTTGATATTTAATAATGAATTCTGATGAAGAATAGAAGAAATAAATCATTCCTTTTGTACAGATATATATTCAAGATTATGTCCTTACCAATTGACAACCAGGTGTCAACCATTAACTTGGATAGAAAGTTGGAACTTCGAAATTGGCAGGCATCATAGGAATCAAGGATATTATTACAGGAATTAAGAAAATTTCAGTTTGGAATGGGTCTCAAGAATCGGTCGACATTAATAAGGAATTCTGTAAATAAATTTATAATAAAACATGTTTTCTGTATAAATAAAAATCGATTATAGAAATTAAGAAAATTTCAGATTACAATGGATCTGAAGTATGTCTTGATATTTAATAATGAATTCTGATGAAAAATAGAAGAAATAAATCATTCCTTTTGTACAGATATATATTCAAGATTATGTCCTTACCAATTGACAACCAAGTGTCAACCATTAACTTGGATAGAAAGTTGGAACTTCGAAATTGGCAGGCATCATAGGAATCAAGGATATTATTACAGGAATTAAGAAAATTTCAGTTTAAAATGGGTCTCAAGAATGGGTCGACAATAATAAGGAATTCTGTGAATAAATTGATAATAAAACGTTTTTTGTATAACTATTTATCCATGATAGAAATTAAGAAAATTTCAGATTACAGTGGATCTGAAGTATGTCTTGATATTTAATAATGAATTCTGATGAATAGAAGAAATAAATCATTCCTTTTGTTCAAGATTATGTCCCTACCGGTTTTGACATTCAGGCGTCAACCATTAACTTGGATAAAAAGTTGGAACTTCGAAATTGGCAGGCATCATAGGAATCAAGGATATCATTACTGGTATTAAGAAAATGAATTCTGATGAATAGAAGAAATAAATCATTCCTTTTGTACAGATATATATTCAAGATTATGTCCTTACCGGTTTTGACATTCAGGCGTCAACCATTAACTTGGATAGAAAGTTGGAACTTCGAAATTGGCAGGCATCATAGGAATCAAGGATATCATTACTGGTATTAAGAAAATTTCAGTTTGGAATGGGTCTCAAGAATCGGTCGACATTAATAAGGAATTCTGTAAATAAATTTATAATAAAACATGTTTTCTGAATAAATAAATATCCATGATAGAAATTAAGAAAATTTCAGATTACAATGGATCTGAAGTATGTCTTGATATTTAATAATGAATTCTGATGAAAAATAGAAGAAATAAATAATTCCTTTTGTACAGATATATATTCAAGATTATGTCCTTACCAATTGACATTCAGGCGTCAACCATTAACTTGGATAGAAAGTTGGAACTTCGAAATTGGCAGGAATCATAGGAATCAAGGATATCATTACTGGTATTAAGAAAATTTCAGTTTGGAATGGGTCTCAAGAATCGGTCGACATTAATAAGGAATTCTGTAAATAAATTTATAATAAAACATGTTTTCTGAATAAATAAATATCCATGATAGAAATTAAGAAAATTTCAGATTACAATGGATCTGAAGTATGTCTTGATATTTAATAATGAATTCTGATGAAAAATAGAAGAAATAAATAATTCCTTTGTCCTTACCAATTGACATTCAGGCGTCAACCATTAACTTGGATAGAAAGTTGGAATTTCGAAATTGGCAGGAATCATAGGAATCAAGGATATCATTACTGGTATTAAGAAAATTTCAGTTTGGAATGGGTCTCAAGAATCGGTTGACATTAATAAGGAATTCTGTAAATAAATTTATAATAAAACATGTTTTCTGAATAAATAAATATCCATGATAGAAATTAAGAAAATTTCAGATTACAATGGATCTGAAGTATGTCTTGATATTTAATAATGAATTCTGATGAATAGAAGAAATAAATCATTCCTTTTGTACAGATGTATATTCAAGATTATGTCCTTACCAATTGACAACCAGGTGTCAACCATTAACTTGGATAGAAAGTTGGAACTTCGAAATTGGCAGGCATCATAGGAATCAAGGATATCATTACTGGTATTAAGAAAATTTCAGTTTGGAATGGGTCTCAAGAATCGGTTGACATTAATAAGGAATTCTGTAAATAAATTTATAATAAAACATGTTTTCTGAATAAATAAATATCCATGATAGAAATTAAGAAAATTTCAGATTACAATGGATCTGAAGTATGTCTTGATATTTAATAATGAATTCTGATGAAAAATAGAAGAAATAAATAATTCCTTTGTCCTTACCAATTGACATTCAGGCGTCAACCATTAACTTGGATAGAAAGTTGGAATTTCGAAATTGGCAGGAATCATAGGAATCAAGGATATCATTACTGGTATTAAGAAAATTTCAGTTTGGAATGGGTCTCAAGAATCGGTTGACATTAATAAGGAATTCTGTAAATAAATTTATAATAAAACATGTTTTCTGAATAAATAAATATCCATGATAGAAATTAAGAAAATTTCAGATTACAATGGATCTGAAGTATGTCTTGATATTTAATAATGAATTCTGATGAATAGAAGAAATAAATCATTCCTTTTGTACAGATATATATTCAAGATTATGTCCTTACCGGTTTTGACATTCAGGCGTCAACCATTAACTTGGATAGAAAGTTGGAACTTCGAAATTGGCAGGCATCATAGGAAACAAGGTTATCATTACTGGTATTAAGAAAATTTCAGTTTGGAATGGGTCTCAAGAATCGGTCGACATTAATAAGGAATTCTGTAAATAAATTAATAAAACATGTTTTCTGAATAAATAAATATCCATGATAGAAATTAAGAAAATTTCAGATTACAATGGATCTGAAGTATGTCTTTTAATTTAATTATTAATTCTGATGAAAAATAGAAGAAATAAATCATTCCTTTTGTACAGATATATATTCAAGATTATGTCCTTACCAATTGACAACCAGGTGTCAACCATTAACTTGGATAGAAAGTTGGAACTTCGAAATTGGCAGGCATCATAGGAATCAAGGATATCATTACTGGTATTAAGAAAATTTCAGTTTGGAATGGGTCTCAAGAATCGGTCGACATTAATAAGGAATTCTGTAAATAAATTAATAAAACATGTTTTCTGAATAAATAAATATCCATGATAGAAATTAAGAAAATTTCAGATTACAATGGATCTGAAGTATGTCTTGATATTTAATAATGAATTCTGATGAATAGAAGAAATAAATCATTCCTTTTGTACAGATATATATTCAAGATTATGTCCTTACCGGTTTTGACATTCAGGCGTCAACCATTAACTTGGATAGAAAGTTGGAACTTCGAAATTGGCAGGAATCATAGGAATCAAGGATATCATTACTGGTATTAAGAAAATTTCAGTTTAAAATGGGTCTCAAGAATCGGTCGACATTAATAAGGAATTCTGTAAATAAATTTATAATAAAACATGTTTTCTGACTAAATAAATATCCATGATAGAAATTAAGAAAATTTCAGATTACAATGGATCTGAAGTATGTCTTGATATTTAATAATGAATTCTGATGAATAGAAGAAATAAAACATTCCTTTTGTACAGATATATATTCAAGATTATGTCCTTACCGGTTTTGACATTCAGGCGTCAACCATTAACTTGGATAGAAAGTTGGAACTTCGAAATTGGCAGGAATCATAGGAATCAAGGATATCATTACTGGTATTAAGAAAATTTCAGTTTGGAATGGGTCTCAAGAATCGGTCGACATTAATAAGGAATTCTGTAAATAAATTTATAATAAAACATGTTTTCTGACTAAATAAATATCCATGATAGAAATTAAGAAAATTTCAGATTACAATGGATCTGAAGTATGTCTTGATATTTAATAATGAATTCTGATGAAAAATAGAAGAAATAAATAATTCCTTTTGTACAGATATATATTCAAGATTATGTCCTTACCAATTGACATTCAGGCGTCAACCATTAACTTGGATAGAAAGTTGGAACTTCGAAATTGGCAGGAATCATAGGAATCAAGGATATCATTACTGGTATTAAGAAAATTTCAGTTTAGAATGGGTCTCAAGAATCGGTCGACATTAATAAGGAATTCTGTAAATAAATTTATAATAAAACATGTTTTCTGAATAAATAAATATCCATGATAGAAATTAAGAAAATTTCAGATTACAATGGATCTGAAGTATGTCTTGATATTTAATAATGAATTCTGATGAAAAATAGAAGAAATAAATAATTCCTTTTGTACAGATATATATTCAAGATTATGTCCTTACCGGTTTTGACAACCAGGTGTCAACCATTAACTTGGATAGAAAGTTGGAACTTCGAAATTGGCAGGCATCATAGGAATCAAGGATATCATTACTGGTATTAAGAAAATTTCAGTTTGGAATGGGTCTCAAGAATCGGTCGACATTAATAAGGAATTCTGTAAATAAATTTATAATAAAACATGTTTTCTGAATAAATAAATATCCATGATAGAAATTAAGAAAATTTCAGATTACAATGGATCTGAAGTATGTGTTGATATTTAATAATGAATTCTGATGAAAAATAGAAGAAATAAATCATTCCTTTTGTACAGATATATATTCAAGATTATGTCCTTACCGGTTTTGACAACCAGGTGTCAACCATTAACTTGGATAGAAAGTTGGAACTTCGAAATTGGCAGGCATCATAGGAATCAAGGATATTATTACAGGAAATAGGAAAATTTCAGTTTGGAATGGGTCTCAAGAATGGGTCGACATTAATAAGGAATTCTGTAAATAAATTTATAATAAAACATGTTTTTTGTAAAACTATTTATCCATGATAGAAATTAAGAAAATTCCAGATTACAATGGATCTGAAGTATGTCTTGATATTTAATAATGAATTCTGATGAAAAATATGTCTTGATATTTAATAATGAATTCTGATGAAAAATAGAAGAAATAAATAATTCCTTTTGTACAGATATATATTCAAGATTATGTCCTTACCAATTGACAACCAGGTGTCAACCATTAACTTGGATAGAAAGTTGGAACTTCGAAATTGGCAGGCATCATAGGAATCAAGGATATTATTACAGGAAATAGGAAAATTTCAGTTTGGAATGGGTCTCAAGAATGGGTCGACATTAATAAGGAATTCTGTAAATAAATTTATAATAAAACATGTTTTTTGTAAAACTATTTATCCATGATAGAAATTAAGAAAATTCCAGATTACAATGGATCTGAAGTATGTCTTGATATTTAATAATGAATTCTGATGAAAAATATGTCTTGATATTTAATAATGAATTCTGATGAAAAATAGAAGAAATAAATAATTCCTTTTGTACAGATATATATTCAAGATTATGTCCTTACCAATTGACAACCAGGTGTCAACCATTAACTTGGATAGAAAATTGGAACTTCGAAATTGGCAGGTATCATAGGAATCAAGGAGGCCGGTTTGATCCCTGATCACCAGTTTGGCTTCAGAGAGTTTCACGGCACTCCAGAGCAATGCCATAGGATTAGTAGCAAAATTCTAGATGCATTTGAGAGGAAACAATACTGCACAGCGGCTTTCTTGGACGTTAAGCAGGCTTTCGACAGAGTCTGGCACACTGGACTGCTAGATAAGCTGAAGTTGGCGTTTTCCGCTCCACGATGATGACACGGCCTTCCTTGCGACGGACGAGTCTCCAACGGTTGCTGGCTGCCTACTGCAAGGGCAACTTGCAAACATCAGCACATGGCTCTCCAGATGGAACATGATGGTTAATCCTGAAAAGTCGACGCATATAACTTTCACGTTAAGAGGGATTTGTCCACCAGTTCGTCTAGACAACACCACCATACCAATTGCCAACGAGGTAAAATACTTGGGATTAACTCTGGATCGAAGGCTAACCTGGAGACGTCATATCAAGGACAAGAGAAGAACACTTGACGGAAGACTAAGAAAATACCTCTGGCTGTTAAGACGTAGATCTACATTAAAGCTTCGCTTGAAAATATTAATTTACAAATCCATCCTGAAGCCAGTATGGACATATGGAATACCAATCTGGGGCACTGCTAGTATGTCCAGTCGAATCATCATTCAACGATTCCAGAATAAAACCCTGAAAGTTATATCTGACGCCAATTTACTAACCTCTAATGCTGAAATCCATAGTGCACTGAGGATCCCATATTCTAAATATCATATCAATCATATTTTCTGCTGATTGTCCTCAATTGGACAGATTGCAGAAGGAGAAACCCCGCAATAAAAAAAAAAAGGGATATCATTACAGGAATTAAGAAAATTTCAGTTTAGAATGGGTCTCAAGAATGGGTCGACATTAATAAGGAATTCTGTAAATAAATTGATAAAACATGTTTTTTATATAAATATTTATCCACGACTTACCGATTGAATTTGGAAATATAAAGATCTCTGGCACCACCGAAAATCAAGGGAGATCAAGGAGGTGGTAAATGCAGTTCCCAGGGCATCCTGATAGCAATTAAGAAAATTTCAGATTACAATGGATCTGAAGTATGTCTCGATATTTAATAAAGAATTCTGATGAAGAATAGAAGAAATAAATCATACCTTTTGTACAGATATATATTCAAGATTATGTCCTTACCAATTTTGACAACCAGGTGTCAACCATTAACTTGGATAGAAAGTTGGAACTTCGAAATTGGTAGGCATCATAGGAATCAAGGATATCATTACAGGAATTATGAAAATTGCGGCACCAGATAGGTCGACAGAATCTGTGTGGACTGCTGTCGCAATAAAAGGAATACACGTTTACATACTTTTTACTTATGTTCACATAATAATTTCATCCATTGTTAGATATTCATAGATACCTGTATTTTCATTTAGTGTTCGCTCCTTTTTTAATTACTTACCTCAACATGGACTTCGAAAGTAAAACAAAATTTTACTAAATTATGGAAAGAATTTAGATGTGTTCCCCACGAGGGAACGAAGCTAACTAAAGAAAAATTATGATTTAAATGACTAAGAAAAGAAAAGTCATGGCAAGGCCTACTTGATATTATCGTTTTGAAAAAAAAAAAGTGAAATATTTGTAACGTAGAGAAGAAACCGTTTCTGACATAAGGTATATATGTATATATACATATGTAGATATTAATCACCATCACTAACCAAGTCGATATATTTGGTATTTGTTAGAAACTCATTTGCTTCTTTAAAAATTAATTTTTTAATTTAAAAAAATAATGTCCATTTTACCTTTTCTTTATTCCAACATCAGTGGAAATCACATTTTTAATGTTGAGCACTTAACTATGATAAACCAAAATGCAAATTAATATAAATTAGGAAAATTTAACCGAAGTGCTAAATAAAGGCAATTCCATATAAAAATAACTTAGAAATTTGGTTTAGACTTGAATTTTTACACAAATGTGTTTTCAACTACCTAATTTCAAATTCTACCGAATTTTCTTAACTTTAATCCATTTTATAAGTATATCTTCTGTGTATATTTGTACCCTTCTTGTCGAGATCTTTTCCATTTATCGTCTGTATATAAACATAGATGTTTACATATGGTGAAGAGTAACAAAGAAGATTTTCTGGTTGTGTTCCTGAAAACAACAAATGATGCCATGTACTATCTAATTATGGTGCATTTGTTTCCCTTTTCCTTATGACTAATGTCAATTTGGCATGCGAAACGCACACAAACACGCAAAAATATTACATAAAATGTTACAAATGATGGCATAAACATGTGGAGGATACGAATGGTTATGGGGTAGGAGAATGGGGATGGACATATGATGACATCAGGCTGAAAAATTTACAACTCCATTGCCAACGCCAAATATTGCTGAAAATGATATGCTTTTGCTCATTAGAGTAAACTATGCTCAAAAGAGATAGGAACGAAAGCTTGGCAACCGTATGATGGGGGAGGATGGAGCATATATACATACAATATATGTATCTATGTATGCGTGTATAAATATACATATGTATGTATGTATTAAAAGCCAGCATCCCCAAGGGAACGGGACTTCCCAGCAGGTTTCTATTTACCTTTTGCCATTGATAGAGTAGGAAATTAATGTTTAAGCTTCACGCAAAAGTTTTAGCTCTATGGAAGAGACAGATGAAACATTTGATTTAATTATGAGTGGCATTTATTGCTAAAAGCAGCAAGGAGCACACTAACACACACCCAAATACCTCCCCCCCACACACACATACACACACATATGCTCACTTGGCAAGGTGTTAGTCTGTTGATAATGTAAACGAGTGCCTTCCAGTCGAAGGAAAATGAAGAAAAAGTTATACTAACAAGGTCGAAGACTAACAAAAATACGAAGTGTCAATGCTCTCTCTTTGACTTGTTAAAATATAACTATTAATTTAACTGTAGCAATAGTTCCACAAATGTACATGATACAAACGAATAAACATGAAGACATTCTCCTAGGGACGAATGTAATCGGCTGCACTACTCTCCCACACACGAGCCGAAAGATTGCCGAAATGATCGGAAAGTATGTATGTATGCGAAAGAGAGCGTAAAAGCGGAAAACGAAATGTCCGTATGTCAAGGCGCCACACGAGAAAAAATTGTTTCTAACTTAAATTTTTTAGCTTTCATTTGCGTGTGATCATCAGATGTGCTACTTGTTTCGAAATTTGATTTTGAGCAGTGTAAAGCAGCTCTTATTTAAACTGATACATATTTTTTGTACTCTGTCTCTCTCTCTCTCTCTCTGTCTCTCTCTGCAATAAAGTAATTAATGTTTGAAAATTATGCTGCTCAGCATTGTGCCATTGACCCTCTCTATGGTAGGGTATTGTTTACATACATATGATGTCTGGTATCCAATTCTCCTTCTGTGACTGAGCTTGTCAAACTGACACTGACAGTTGTGCCTAAGTGGCAACTTAATTTCTTAATTGTCAACTCAAAACTTTTATCTCAAGCACCTGACTGACTGGCTGTAACTGTGTAACTTATGCCACGCACACGCACACACACATACACATAAACACCCCCAAACTATCGAACGAGAAAGGAAGAAAATGTCAACTTTCGGTGGGGGGGGGGGGACTGCCAAATTTTCTACCTGCGGTTTAGTTTGACTTTGCCTTTGCCTTTTACTTGACTGTTTGTAGTTTTCTGTCAGTTAATTTTTTTTTACCAGTGTGGGTGGCCCCCTTAAATTTTGACAAGTAAATTATTTGTGAGATAAAACTTGGTAAAACTGACAAAGTGACACGCGGCCAAAGTGAAAGTTTCTCTTGATTATTTTCCTATGCTTGCTTTTTGGCCAACTGAATAATTGACGATAGCCATGGCTTAAATATACTCTTAATAATATAGTTTGGGGAATTTTACCCTTCAGTTCAGCTTCATTTCCATTTGTTAATTCTTGTATAATTTAAAGGCATTTTAAATTTTAATTGTTTAAATGAAAATGTCGCTTTGTGCCATGTCATTTTCATCAGAGCCAAAGTGGAAAAAAAAGCATTTCCCTTCGTTTTCCACATTTTAATTTTAATTGCAACCCACCACCATGCTCCTTAACCAACAACAATCTTCTTCACAACAACAACAACAATAACTGCAACAACAATTTGTTACAAATAATTATCATAACCTGATTAACATGAGCTCAGCAAGTGTAAAAGGGGTTTTAGGGGGAAGGGCACTGTTGAGGTTGGCAAACGGTAACAGGGCCAAGGAGCCAAGGCATGTCCCAGACGGAAATAGTCAGAGTAAAGGGATGTACATAGATTGCTGAAAATGGAAGGAGATGAGAAGTTTGGTTGTGGGAGTTTATTTTTTTTTTTCAACTTTCCTCCCCTCTTCATTTCCCCTCTCAGCTCGTTACATTCTGTCTTAATTTGTAAAAGTTTTAAAATGCCGTCGCCGTCGTCCTCATTGTTGATTTTTTATGCATGTTAAGAACAATCTCAGCCTTACACACAAACACACATACACACATACAGTGTCTCTATCTCTCTTTGTTTACGTCTATCTCTCCCGCTTAATTATGCCAAGTGCTCGTCATCAACATTGTCGTTGTTGCTGCTGTTCTTGTAATTTAGCGGTAGACGCGGCTGCATAATTAGAATTTTAAAAATATACACAACAAATTAAGCATTTCATGGAACTGACTAAAAGTCTTTATACATATGTACATATATACATACATACATACATATATATTATAGTATATAACAGTTGTAAGGTTTATTTTATTGTATAGTCGTAGAATGTACATATATTCGTATAGAGTACAAAACTAAATACAAAAATAATCAGTAATCAAAATGACTGCAAGTAAATGAATAAAATAAAATGTATCGAAAAATATTTGACAGTAAAGACAAAGTTAATCGAAATAAAATAGGACCTGCAACAGTGCTAAACATCTAAAAACATGTACTTTATAGATTTATTTGAATTAAATAGACACAAGACAACAAAGTAAAATGACGTCATTAATACACAACATTTTCAGTAGCCAGACGATATTTACAGAAAGCGTTTTAAAGCCAAAGTCCAGGGAAAACAAGAAAGAACAGGCTAACTTTGACCATACCAAAGTTCATATACCCTTTAAATTGTTTTTGTTATATATACATACATAGTTTAGCAAATTCATTACGAGATATATATATAAAAATAGTCAAACCTAAAGTTTATTCTAAAATTTTAGTCCGATTGGTTTTAAGGCGGCTATAGCATATAGTCGTTCTATTATGCTGAGACTTAATAAAGATTTTTCTATATCAAACCTAAAAATATCGTGATAATCTTTTTTAAAATACGCGTGTTATTAATCTAAAACTTCGTTTTTGGCTTATTATATCTGTGGAAGCCATATCATATAGAAAACCGATTTGAAGGAAATATGAAGTATATAATACTATTTCATTTTTTATACCAAACTGGAAGCTATGTATAGATATAATCAACCTATTAGGAAAATGCGGTGATATACAATGACTGCCGAAAATTTAAAATTTAAGAGTCTTGAGAAAGATCGTGTCGGACATGGCTATATTAACTTAGTGCATTGTGATGATCAAGAGTATATATATTTTTATAAAGTGATAGATGATTCCAAACCAAAATTAATATTCCCCTTTTCCAAATGTATATTGTTTGATATAATATAATATTGGTTTTAATATTTTTTAATCTCTTGCATTTACACTATAACAATAAAACTTGTCGAATGCCAGATAATATATATGATCCATATAAACATAGAAACAACTCCAGTAAACATAAAGCTAATAACCCAGGTGGCCGACTCGTAACTAGATACAATTTCAGATTTCCACATATCGACGCTAGCCTTGTAACCAAATACAGAAATGCAAGTCAAAATTGAGGTTGGATGCTTCCAAAATGGTTCTGGATCAATTAAAATCCATTCTCGATTTCCAACCAGAAGGAATAACGATTCCAAATCCATTTCCGGATCAATAAGTCGAAATTCACCATAATTCACATGATACATAACAGGCAAACGGAATGCCCAGAAACGTCGCAGCAATGAGATTTCCTTAGATAGATCGACAATGATTAGGCCAACTTTGAAGCTACAGTACATACTCGCGGCTGCCAATTTACGGCTATTCCGCTCCAATAACTTGCATTCATCACTATTTGTAGTGCAAATAGTCAGTATCCATTCATCCTTTAACAGAATATTCCAATTCTGATCATCAATCTCTACGGCAGTGCGGCAATGTTCTGTGGCGGAATGGTAAATCCCATTGCTTTTAGTTGTATAGACTATTATCAACGAAATTATGGCTAAGATCGAAAAAGGTGATGATAGAGTCAACATTTTTAAAGAAAGCTAAATTTCGTTATTGTTGAAGAATTGTTTTCAGTATGATAAATTCGTTTTTAAGGAATGAGAATATTTATTGATTGAATTTAAGTGGGTTACTTTATACATAAATTTTGTGTAATACAATTTACATCCAAATTGATCCAAATTAGATTCAAATTCAAATAAAGATTGATTTTTTCTTTTAATGGATTAAGATTCAATGACTCCTTTGCTTAAGGATAGATTTCTTTTACATTTCCCAGATTCTGACAGAAAATCGAAGTGCGAGGCTAAAGACCAACAAGATGACTGTCTAGAGACTATTATATACTCCAGTACTGCAGTCTATTATAATATATATCTTCTATTCTGGCAACAAGCATAAAGTTATAACTTTCAATAGGTTCATTGTCTGGCAAAGTCAAACATCTCTTAACCAACTCAGACTAATTGCCTTGAGGTGAGTCATCTTTTCAGCAGCTTTTTCTTGAAGCAATCCAATCAAATCGAATCCATCCACCACATCTCCCCTTCCTTTTTCGACCCATCAACCCTGTCGCAGTCGAGTCTCAAGGCTCTTATCAATAACCATAATGATATAGATATTTCTATAGCCAAAAGACTTTCTTGATGCCAGAACTTCTTTCTAACGAGCCGCACAAAACGGCGCGTGCAATTTCCCAAAACCATTAAAAAGTGTAAAGAAAAAAAGAAATAGATACGAAAAAAAAAAAAAAATTGGCAACACGAACATTAAGTGTAAAAAGTGGAAATGGTGGATAGAGGTAGGGGGGAAGGTTGGTATTGGTGCTGGGGGGTGTTAAATTAAATTGAACAACTTTCGACAGCTAATCTTGGTGAAGTAGCAACTAGACTTGATCTGCTCTTCTACAAGCATTAAATTTTAATGGCTCACAAGTCTGACATAAGAATACCATTCGGCAGGGGGTAAGACAGAGAGAGAGAGAGAGAGAGAGAGGATGGCAGGATAATGGGGTAATGGGGTAGCTGGTCTAATGAAGCCAGCTGCTGGCCTTAGTCCTACTGGTGGTTGAATCAACCGCAGATGCAAATCAGAATCAGAGTTAAAATCAAAAAAAGAGCAAAGATTCTAGAGCTTGCAGACTTTTACTTTAGTTAGACTTTTCCTCCTTTGGTGTGTGTATGTGTATGTGTGTGTCTATCTGTGTGTGGCCAAAAATCGAACCCATGTCCAAAAGTAATCCGCTCTTAATTAAAGATGGCCCTCACACCCAGTTTCACCACCGCTATATGTACCGGAAAATGTACTTAAAATTTTCCATATTTAGTATGGTATTGGTGCGGGGATGGCTTAGAAAGGGGTGGGGTGGGGTATGTGTGTGGTAGTGGCAAAATTGTTGCAGCCGTCGCTTAACCTCAAGAAATAAATCTTTGACAAAGCTGAGCCGCAAAACTTGTTTGTCCAATGTGGCAGAGTCCTGCAGTTGAGCAACAACAGAACCAACAAATACACTGAAAGAAATAAACGAACCAAAATCAAAGTGACATTGACCATCATATGTTTCATAAGCATTTTTGTTTATTCCAACTTGATTGCTAATGTTGGAAAATGAGTTTATCTATTATATTATACGATTATTCAATAGATTATGAAAATGAATGAAATCGATCTTATTTACCCATTTCACCGGTGCAGTGTAAAGTGCAGAAGGTGTTATTATAATGTTCCAATATGTCTGGGGGCTTTCCTTTATTTTCCTTTCCTTTAGTTTAGTTTCCGCACTCCTTTCCATACTTTTGCCTGCCTGTTGGCCATGTGATAAGATCATAATCCCATTTATGTCTTTACTTTGAGCAAAAACTTTTTCTTCCAACCAACCCCCCACCTCTTGTGTCTTGTGAGAAAGGGGTGCCAGTTGAGCAAGGGTATAGGCTAGGTGGACAAGACGCGACTGTTTATATTTAAACTGAGGTCAGGAGAGCACTAAATCAAGTTGCCCATTGCCCATGTCCAACAAAACTTTTCCTCATGCAAAGAAGCTGTTAAGCAGCTTAAAACTATTCCTTTGCCAGAGTTTGCCTTGGAGTTGAATTTCTTCCTTCTTTCCACTTTGGCCAATTGTTGATAAGACACAGAGGGAGAGAGAGAGAGAGAATGAGAGTGAGAGAGATAGAATCATGACAAGCCCAACCAAGCGACAGTTTACATTTTGGGTAACAAATTTTAGACTTTTGTTCAAGAAGTTGGAAAAGTTTTTGTGTGGGCGCTATAAAAGGGCTGGTACTCGGTTTATTCTTAGCCATCTTCTTTCACTGTTATTATCAGTCAACCACGTACGGTAAATATAAGGAAGCCAAATATGTGAAACTGCACGGCTCTGCACCTTACCCCCATTCATCCATTCACCTTCTCACTCTCCACTTATTTTCCTAGTTTCGTAATTTGTATTCCCTAAAAAACTTGTGTATTTATGATTTTATAGTCATTCGGTTAAAATAAATGCTAAAACTGAAGTTTGTGTAGGAATTGATCATCCATATTATATATAATCGTTCGATTTAAATCCGTTGGGAATAGATAATAATCTGTAACTGTAAAAATTTTTAGAAAGAACACTTTTTTCAAACATAAATTTAGCTGAAAGCCTTTTCCACCAAAATAATATTATTAAGTTTAATGTGTTATAGCTAATTTTCCAAATAAAGTAATAAATAACAAAATTATAATTTTTCTTTTCAATTTTATGAATTTGCTGACAGAATAATAATTAATTTTGATTTTTAACTGTATTACACTCGTCCGAAATTGTTTTCCTTTTCGCCTAAACTCATTTTATATATAATTATATTGTTAAAATATTATATATTATTATTTAAGCTTTTTATTCATACATTAATATCTTTAATTAGGTCATTCATATGCATCATTACCAATCAATAATAAACAAAATACAATTATATGTGTCCATACATATGTATGTATATTAAATTGAATAAAAATTTAAGAATTTTAAGTATTTATAAAATTTTAGAAGTTTTAAGTTTTGGTTAAGAAATATGAGAATTTTATAAGAATTTTGAAAACGTTAAAAATTGTTACAATTTTGAAAATTATAAAAAATTTTAAGAATTTGATAATTTAAAATTTTAAGAATTTTTTAGAATAACTTTTGAATAATCTAACTGTAATAACAATTAAAAAAGAGTTAGATGCAGTAGAAGATTTCTTTTAGAATTTTTGTTACTTTTATTTTTTAAGGTCTCGTGAAATATTTTTTACAAAATTTTTAAATGTCTAAATTTGTGCTAGAGTTAAGTTTTTTAGGTTTATTTTTAGAGCATTCAATCGTTATCTTTGAATTTCTAAGATTATTGAGTTCATGTCCTTTCTGTCTATTGTTAGTGTAGTTTCCGCTGCCGTCTTTATCAACCTCATCACCATCATCAGTCTTCATTCCCCTTTCCCCCCTTATCGCCCACATTGTTCTTGTTGCAGCTGACAAAACAAATGAGCCTTAATGCGATTTGCTTGAATGGACTTTGGATGTGCGGGCTCTGGCCGAGAGTTGAGACTAGAACCCACTAAAGTGTAACTAATTTGTAAGCCAACAACTGTTAGGCTGCTGCTGGCCCAAATACCTAAACTGAAAGAGCATAGACACATACACACCCACACACACACATACATACACACACACACACACACAGATGAAGTGAATACAAACTTGTAAGTCGAAAGTCGAAAGTCGATTGTCTATGCACTTTATGCATTTTGCACAACTTCACTTCTGGCTTATACGAACATTTCACTTGTAGCCCAAGTTGTAGGCATTAGCCCATAAATAGTTCGTTGATTTTCAAGTTATCCATTATTGGGAATAACTTTATTCGAAACGGTTCTTTTTGATATATTTAATATATGGAATCTGTTTAAATATTTACACCTATTTTATATATCAATATATATATAATAGTTCAGTATAGTCTAATGTTTAAGCGTTCAAATCCTTGATGTTTTACGATTTGTATACGTTTTAGCACATTAGCTTAAGTAAAATTAAATATTATTTAAATTATATCAAACATTTCACTGTTTTTTCGTCTATGCAATCCTTATTTTTGATAGAATGTTGATGTTTCAACTAATCTATCTACTAGCGATGCAGATACTCTAACAAACAAAAATGAATTGGTTAATTGATGTTCGTATAATATACTTGTATATAATATATTTATCTGAGTATTTTTCTAACTTTTTCCCTAACAGTGTGTACACACTTTTATTATCATAACTATTTAAGGATTCTAGGGAAAAAATAAGCTATTTGGCTTGAACTCTTATTATGTTATGTTAATATGTAATGTTAAGCTCATACTTATGTTAAGTTCATATGTTAAGTTTCTATGTTAAGTTCACAAACTTTTTAACATGTCTAAGAAGTTTTATCAGAATCGGCTGAATAAATTTTATAGCTCCAATAGAAAAGATCGAACGAAAGTTTATAAAAATTTCTTCTCAAGCCACGGACATTTGGTAATGATTCCGCAAAATTATATATAATTGTCAAAAAGACAGTTAAGAAGAATATTCAAACTTCGGCACGGAATATTGCTACAAAAAATATTAAAAATAAACTACATTAATTAATTATAAAAGTTAGAAAATAAATGCTTCAGAAATAGAAATCAATTAGCGAAAATGAAATTAAATTACTAATATCTTATATACTAGTTTTTAATGTAATATTTCTAGTATAATACGAAAATCCATCTTTTGTAACATTGTTAAGACAGTTTAATAACTGATTTTAGAGTGTTCAAGCTTACATACCATTTTAGAATTCTAAAAATATTGTAATTTGGACAATTTGCTAAAAACTGATTTAAAGTATTCAAGAGAAAAAAGATAATACATCTTTCTAAATATGAGCCTAAACTTTAATAGATTTTAATCGAAGAAGGTTTGGTCTACCAGTTTCTTTGATTAAATGGTATGAAGGATGAATTACTTTAAAGTCCTTCTAATGCTTTATAGAAAAAAATCAACACTTTGAGCTCTTAACTCTTTTTGGCCAATAGAACCAGTTTTTTGCAAGTGGCGTTCCAGTTTTAAGGACTTAAAAATGTATTTGTACTTGTAATGCATCTTTGTGGATGAATGAATTAAGCATTTATGCTCTATTTACGAGTGAACAGATTTTACAAGCAAAGCAAGACAAATAAACAAACGAACAGATAGACATAGACATGAGGACAAATGGACAGACAGTTTACCCGCATTCTAGATGACACATTAGCAGCAGCAGCCAACCAGAAGAAGAATGAGGACGAGAACTGGTTATCATTTTATGGCAAAAAGTGAGAATTTACCACACACACACACACACACACAGAGAGTTACATACATACATACGGAAGTTGTCTGTGACGCTCCCATAACCGTCCCCTTCCACTACACGCCCCTCTCTTGCCATTATTTGCTGCCTCTGTGCAACTGTTTGCAATGAGGTTTTGTTTCAATTTCCTTTCGATAGGCCACAGACATGCCGAATCGTTGGTTGGGTCCTGGCCCCATCCCAGGACCCCGACCCGGACCCAGTTCTGGCAGGACGCGGGCGTCGACAATTTCATGCATAAATTCATCGTGTGTGTTCGGCCTGACTGAGATTCGAGTGAGATACTTCCTTCCTTTCGGTTGGTTGGTTTGTTTGGCTGGTTTGTTTGTTTGTTTACTCACATCCCGTCCCGTCCCGTTCCTGCCACTGTTATCCTCTTGATGACTTTGCATCTAAAACAATTAGGTTTCATTTAACAAAAACCAAAAAAATGTTTTAAATTCTTTTTTTTTCAGGTTTTGCAAAATTTACATACTCTACATAACTTGGCTTAAATGAGTTTTCCACAACAAATTCTGACACAAAAAAAAAAGTAAGAAAAAAATGAGAGTGAAGGGAAAGGAAAAATTGGAATGCACAAGATATGCGCGGTATAAAACAAAAATAAAGACGTGCCAGGCGATTTGCAGCTAATCCCTTATGGGCATTTTGTTGAACCGACTTGCTCTGGACCATTCGGCTGTGCTGAAGGGCAGGTCCTTGCCAGCCAGGATCTCATGCAAATTTGATGCGGCCAAACGCAGAACGCAGAAAAAAGCGACATATAAAAAATGTGAAATACATTTCCTGTCGTCTAGTCTAGTACGAGAAGCAACAGCAGTCAGGACATGCCAGGACAACGACGACAAGTGCGACAAGTGAGCGAGAGAGAAAAAGAGATAGAGTCTGTGAGAGAGAGAGATAGTGAAAGATGGGAATGCTGTGTTCTGGGTAGGGGAATGTGTGTGCATATATGCCCGAAAATTTATATCCTGCAAACAAAAGGACAACACTGATAGTGCTACTCGGCACTCGGCCAACGGATGAGGATAAAATACAACAAAAACAACATAAAAACCAAAAAAAAGCAAAAAAAAAAATGAGAACGTAAAACTTTTGCTGCCGAATTTAATCCAATAATAAATGGAATATTGCTGACCTCGGGCATTAAATTAAATGTTGTTATCAGTCGAGTGCAGAGAAATTATCAGTACGCCAGCCACCCGACCGCGGACCAAACGAGAGGGGAACACAAAGGCATTTGTGTGTGTGTGTATATATATATACATATATGACTGTGTGTGTATGTGTGTGTGTTACAACTGATATTCAAATGGCAAAAGAATAAATACAAAAAAAAGCAACCTAAGGACCAAAATAATTGTTATCCCTTGAAAGTTAATATACCCTTAAAAACTATAGATAAAATACCAAGAATAGAATATTTGCTCCAATGAATCTAATTCCAATAATTCCAATCTTTACAGTACCATTTTAAAGAATTAAAACTATTTTAGAGATTTATCTTTCAATTTCAATTAACAGGTTTCATCTTCGGAATAAATAATACTAAATAATATGGAAGTGAAACTGCTTTGAAAAACTACTTTAATGACAATAAAACAATTTTTAGTATGTATATATAACCATATTTATGTTTTGCTTCAAACAACATTTAAAATAAATAGAAAAAAAGTGAAAAAACAATATTTTGTACTTTTTGATGTACGTTTGTTAATAATTTAAAGGATAAATTATGATTTAAAAATACTAAAAGAAAATTTATTTGAAGAATAAAATTAAAGCTGACTTGAAGCTTTCGAGGGAGAAATGAGAGTTGGTAATATTCAAAACCTGAAATAGAAATGATAGGATATTGGATTTACAAACAATAGAATTATTAAAAAAGAATTTTAGTGCTATTCTTTTCCTGAGTTCCTTTCAGTTTTTGGACGATTAAATTGTTGATTCATTGTTGAGCCATATCAAATATGAAATAGTTTCGTTTACCCAAAATGCCCAAAGAGCCAAATGAGTAGGAAGTCTGGCTTAAGTGGTGCGATATGATGTGGAATGGTCGAATGGAATGGTGTAGAGTGGAGTGACGTACAGGGATTTTGCGGTGCGTATGATGTGCGTCTGTTTGGCCGGATATTAAGCTCGTTTGCATATAATTTGCGTTGCAGAAACCGAGAAGAGAAATCTCAAAAACTGAATTCTGAAAACAGAAACAGTTGGCAAACGCAATTGCAGTTGGTGAGATGCTCTTGACGGTTTTTGTGAAGCTCGCCACGATAAGGAACCCAATGGAGGGTCATTCGGATGAATATGAATGGAATGTTGAGAGTGTGGAATCCCAAAGACATTAAGAAGACCAAAATTGTTGTTGGCCGTTGAGCCCGTAAAGCAATTAAGTTTGCGGTGAATATATCAAGAGAGACAGAGAGAGAGAGAGAGATAGAGAGACAGGGGGAAAAGAGTGAGATAAAGCGAGAGAAAGGGAACTCCACTTGATGAGGATGATGATATGAATGGTTTTTGTTGGCCAACTGCGGTTGTACGTTATTCGTTATTATTCGTTATCCGTTATAAGGTTTTTGTTCTGCTAGTCCTGGTCCTGTAAAGGATCTCATTGTAACTGTAATTGAGACTGGAAATTGGTTGCGTTCACCTTAGTGCGAAATATGGCACTTGGCTGCGGTAATGAGCATTATCAGAGAATTCAGTAATATTTCATTTTCGCTTTTATATAAGTATATTCGTATATATAATAAATTTTTTCCTTTTTTTTGTTTCATCTTCTTGCAGTCAATTTGTTGGCAGTGGGGAAAAGTTAGTGGCAGCAGCTGTTAAATCCTCCAGCCACGATTCACGTTTGCCTGCCAATCTTCTTAAAACACTTTGGCATAAGTTAACTCATATACAGACACACATGCCACCACTTTAGCTGCTGCTCTTTAATCCTTTTCCTTTCTCGACTTGCCAAGGACTTTGGCAATTGTCTTTACCAAGACATCAAGTAACTGGGGGATATGGATGGGGATATGCTTGTGGCATGAGAGTGCGTTGATTATAATTGACTTTGGCTGGCTTAAGTGCCAAAAATGGAAATTCCATGTAGCTTTTAAATATGGAAAAGAAAATTTCCATAAGACATAAGCATAAGGATAAGGATAAGAGATGCTTTAACCACTCGTTCTCTCTCTCTCTCTCTCTCTCTATATATATATATTTGGCCCTAGGTGATATATGTATATATGTATGTATAGGTAAAATTTAAAAAAAGTCTAACCATGGCAATATACAAATGAAATGGAAAAATAAAAAGACATAAATATTAAATAATGAAAAGAAGAAAGGAAAATCATATGAAAAAATACCATTTTATATTATGAGAGAATGTTTTGTATGTTGTCCTGACTACCATTTGGCCACTGGCCGCTGGTCAAATTATGTTTAGTGTTCGCTCCTAAACCATTTCACATCGAAATCCTTAACCCTCATTCGCCTTAAATTGAAAAGAAATCTATTGCATCAAAAGACATTTCGCTATGGCAACCTTCTGACAAGTGTGTGTGTGTGTGTGCGTGTGGCAAGCGAGGTGTGGAGTGTATAGAAAAGCGTGGCAATGATTTGTGCCTTTGCGTCGCAAACAAAAAGCCATTACAAAACTTTTACAACAACAGCAAAAAAAACTAAAAAAAAAAAAAAATGAAAAAAGAAAGAAAGAAAAAAGTTTATCGCATACCTCAAAAGAAGGGAGAAACCAAAGGACTAGACCATCTTCACAAGTACCCTGGCAAACAACTATCTATATAGATTTGTGGAATCGTTCCTATGGTAGCTATGTATATAATGGAATTAACTATAACTGATCAAATATTAAATATATAACCTATTATACATAATATCTTAACACTGCCCTTTACAAAATGTAATCCTTACAGTTGGTTTAATTGAAAAGACAAAATATTTAAATTGTTTTATCTAAATTATTTGAATACTTCTATAATAGTTATTGCTAAGATATTTTTCATTCAATTTTACAGGTCATCTATTTATTCGAGGGGAAAACGAATTTCCTTCCATTTGTCTCTATTTTTGCACTTTTTGCAAGTCAACAAAACTAACATTAAAAAGTTGTGCACTTGCAACGTGTTTTTAGATCTTTGTTTTTCGCTCTTCCTATTCCTTCTACATATCATATCATTATTATAATAATAATAATGATGATGATGATGATGATAATGCGTATGTTGGTAAGAGACATCAAATGGATTAAAAAACTTTTGTGCATTTAAAAATATGATTTAAGGTCCAATGGCTTGCGACGTCTCTGGCTAGCGGCAAATGTGCCAAAAAATAAATTGATCCCCAATGTCTCATTTGGCCTCACACAGGACCGGATTTGAAGCGGTAAAGGTATTGCCTATGGTATTCCAGATAATGAAGAAAAATATTTAAGAGAAAAAATAAACATTTTTTCTATAATATAAAAAAAAAAGAAGAAAATAATTTTCCTATATAAAAATAATTTTATAAATTTTTATCAGTAGAATAAAAGTTTATACTAAGCAAAACAAAAATGTAACTTTTTAACTCGCCAAACAACTTTTCAACAAAAATTTCAATTTGAAAAATTCAGTCATTATAATTTGGTTTGTTTTTTTTTTTTTAAAAACCTGTCCTGTTGGTCCTGGTCCTACATTACGGCCATTACCACTAGCCCCTATCCTTAACCCATGGTGACCGCCGTCGCGCCATCCATTTCGCTCAGGAAAATCAAATTGAAGTCTATAACAAGCGACTGACCGCCTCATAAAGCAATTAAGTGCATGTGGCTGACCAAGCAGCAACGTGTTGGTATATATTCATCCAACAACAACAACAACAAAAACAACAGGCGAGACCTGTGTAGAATATGGAACTGGAGATGGAGTAGATTCTGGAACTGGAGCTAAAGCTGCAGCCACATTTCCCCATTTTAAACGACCATCTCTTTCTCGCACTCGATGTCTCTTTTGCACACTTACTTCAGTTTATGCATATTCAAAAATTGTGTATTTAGGAAAAACCATAAGTAAACACAGAGAAGTTCTTTTGATTTAATAATATAATAATTAATCTAATGATAAAATGGAACTATATGTGATTAATTGTATTTATGCTATTTGAGATACAAATATCATAATATTTAACACGTATTAACACCAAATTGCTTTTACACTCTCAAGTAATTCATAGCATTAATTACATTATATGTATATACATATATATATCTGTATATATATATTTATACACACGACCCATGAAGCTGGCCCAGAGATTTTGTTGTGCGGTCTAAAAAATGGGTGAACTGCAGAGGAGTAGTTGGAGGAAGAAATCCTTGTGGTAGTGGAAGATATTAAAATCAGTAAAAATGTTCCCCAAACTCCAAAATAAAAACAAATAAAAGAAAATAGTTTTTCAAAAGAGAAACAACCGACGAATATTTCTTTAAGCTTTGAAATTCAATCTGCTAGAATATTTCGAAATAAATTTCTACATTTATAAATTTTTAAAGCAAATAAAATTTCTATAAGTGATATCAAATCGATATGTATAGTAGCTGTAGTAAATGGAAAACTTTATCCATTTGTCTATATTTGCAAATTTAATTTTGAGTAAGTTTTTTTTTGATGCATTCAACTTGGAACTCTAATTTATATAGAGACCAAATAATTTATTAATTTTGTCACATTTTCAATGGAAAAATTGTGTGAAAAATTAGTTTTTAAGTTATTTGTGCCAATTGAAAGATTCGATTCCTGCTTAGCAGGAGCAAAGTAATACACGATTTTTCAAAATCGCTTAGAATTTTGACTAAATTGAAAGTTGGTAGCGTTTTCCACATATGTATGTGATTAAGTTGGCCACACATCTACGGATTTTCCAATGCTCCTTAAGATTATGTTAACCGATTTCATCTCCAAAAATAACTTGAAAACTTTAACTTAATTTAACTTTAGCCCTTAGATTTATCTACTAAACAGTTTTCAACATTATTGATATTCGTGGGAATAGCAACGAATGCAAATAATATTTAAAAGTAATTTCCAAAACAAAATTTATTCGGTTTTGCAAAACAATAAACATAAAATTTATGTACAATAATTTAAAAACAAAAGCAAAACAAATATTTTGTCTATGCACCAGGAGGGAAACGACAGATAAAAGTAATTAACGCCTATTTAAAATCTGGCCAAAACCCAAAGAGAGTTGGGGGGTGGTAGGGAAAGGACGGACGACAATAATTATTATTGACTTATTGGCCATAATGGCATTTTGCCTGCATTTCGGCTTGGGTTATAGCCTATGGATGTGGATTTTCAGGGGAATGGCCCAAAAACAATGGCAGCAGAGGGGAGGGGAGGGCGAGAAAAAAATCGTGAACGTAAACGTATTTTGCATAAAATTTGCATTGACAACAGTTGAAAGCAATTGAAACAATAATTTCGTCATTAAATCCTCCTCCAACCGGGCGGTAGTCAGTCGGTTCGTCTGTCTCTCTGTCTATCTGTCCGGCTGGCCACCTGCTGTGCGCGAATTGAAAACGTGCTTATCGTCCCGGCATCAGCAAAGGATAGCCAACACCAGGACCTGATCCTGGATGGTGGGGGGGATAGGGAATGGTTTTTGGAATTGGGATTGCATTTTTCATTGCCATTTGCCATTGCAATTGTTTAATGCGTTTAATTACATTTGTTCGGACTGGCACTTAATGTTTTTATAATTAATAGAATCAATATTGATATTGGCCTGGCAGGACCCTCAGACCCTCAAGGACCTTTTCCCCTTAACTCGCCGCAGTTGTGGTTAATTGTAGATTAAAAATGTAGCCAAATGCGGTTACCATTGCGGATGTAGCGAGGCGTTAAATTTCTGGTCAAACTACAATTGAAAAATAAATAAAACATAAAACAAAGAACAAAAACAAACAAAAAATAATAAACACAAAAGCCGACATTTCTATACCCTATATATAACATATTGTTGTACCAATAAAAACAACGCTCTACATAAGTATTAAAACTTTGAGAATTTGATCTTCTATTATTACTCAGACCGATGCTTAACAAATATATATACAAAGTTCATATTATAAACTGTGGGACAATATCAGTTTAGTTTAATTATTTTGATTTTCATTTGATTTCAATGTAGTGCAATCTTTAATCACTAAAATAAATAAAAATCGCGCTGCTTTATAATGATTTATTGAATTAAAAATCGGTCTTCTTTAAAGATTCATTAAATTAGGATTGTCCTGTATTCATTTCCGTGCCTGCCTATTAATCACTTTGAAAATACAGTGAAAACTTACGCTTTTCAGTGTCGGTAATTGAATGCCCATAAGGATTTTTACTGTATTGACAATCGATAAAAATATTCTAAGGGGGATTTGAAAATAATATATTTTTGGATGATTATTAGTACTTACTTTCTTGCAGGAGCTTGACTCCCTGTTCGTTTTTTATTTGGTCTTAGAATTAAATATAAATTTATATATTGTCGAAATCACGTTTGCGAGTATTATTGGAATTTTAAGAAACTTTATGAGGAATGGAGCTTGCGATTGAATTATCTCCGTTGAATCTCTTGGTAGAAGTCAATATCAAAAAATCGAAATTGGCCATAGACAATAAATTATACTATATATTTCATGTACTTTCTACGATGGAATAAGATTTACTCTATTTCTTAACTAAATAAAAATTTAACAATTTCGAAACAATTTTTTTCCTATACTGCAAATCATTATTCATAAATTTTAAACATGTGCATTTTAAATTTGTTTGCCTTGTAAATAAAGTAATTTTTTGTTTGCGTTTTTATTTGCATTTTACTTTTGGTTGCATTTTAATTACATTTGTAGAAAATGCAACTTGCACAAACACACACATCAACACACACACACATCAACACACACACATCAACACAAACACACACCAACACACACACACACATTCAGTGGAGCAAGGAAGCGTAAGCATGCATGTGAAATGCCTTCATTTGCACCCTTCCAACAAAACATTCAGCAACCTTCTTTTCGTAGATTTTTTCTTTAGGTGGTAATATCCCCACTTTCCTACCAACCCTCCATATGGTAACATGTGGGGGAGAGGAGGGATTTGGCCCTTTAAAATGCAAGCAGCGTAAAAGATTAGCCCGATTATTTCAGCTCGAAGGCTTTTAACTTTTTCGCATTGCCAGAGTTCAAAGAGTTTGTACATGTCCCCGCCACATGCTTCAGAATTCCAAGGTATACCTGTAAGTGTATGTAGCATACTTTAGGGGCAAGAAATGCTATAAAAAAAAAAAGAATTTATCATTCATTGGAATGGTTTTTTGTATTTAATTGAGTGAAGATGCCATTTCAATTTGGAGTGATCCAAGTTATAGGTGATTTAAGAGTAATTTTCGATTTAATTGTCAGAATCTTGATTCCAGAATCCGGATCGTATGGCATTAGGTGAATATGTTACTATATATATATGTATATATATATATGTACTTAAACACACTCATTTTTGTATATTTATCCAGATTGATCTTGAATAAAATTTAGATTAAGATTTTCGTCCCCAATGGTTATTATTTACTTATTTAAATTTATGTTCTTTTATGTTCAAATATTATTATATGTCCAATTGTTTATTTTGGAGACATTTCTTCATTCATATGACAGTTCATTTTACACTGTAAAGAAATCCTTGTAATAGTTTTTAAACAATTGATTTTTGGTCTTCAAAGGTAATTTAATTTGATTTCAGTTTTAGTATTATTTTCGATTTAATTCCCAGATCGCGGATGAATATAGCTGTTGAGTTATGGAAATCGGTTGTTATATATTAATCATATCATATTTATAATACCTGATATTTAAATGTATAGAATTTGCATTACCGATGTCATTTTTTATGGTCCCATATGGTAAATTTATAGCTTCAATATAAAATTGCTGGCGTCCCTTCGTCCAAATATTAAATAAATTTTGAAAGTATTGACCTAGTATTAAAATTTTTTGATGGTATAATTTCCAGTGATCCAGGTGATATTTGGGTCCTCGAATATAATTTATATACCGGTCGAAATATTTCAAATTTACGGTTAGGATTTTGAGTTTGATCAATGGGATAATTTAATATTTAATTATAATAATTTTGATTACTTGTCCCGGTCGTTGAAGGCCAATTTTTACTGTAGCAGAGAGGCGTATGATGGCTGATGGGTTGATGGTCCGGAATTGTTAGATTCCTCAGTGACATCAGCTTGGACATTATTCTGCTGGTTAGATGGTATATCCGAAATCATTATAGTCGGTGCAACGGTCGAATTATTAAGGCCATCGAATTCTGTTAGATATACATTTGAATTGGGCATGGGATTGGAATTCGCATTGGCATTAAGATTGATATTGTTGTTCACATTCCGAATTGTATTGACAGTTGGTGGCGGCATCATATTTGGATTAAGCATGGCCATCATGGGGGGCATACCCATGGCATTCATCATATGATGGGACATCATATTGGCCGCATGTGGTGGCGGCATCATCACAGTGGCGGATGCAATATTCGTGTTCACATCAAAGAGAATTGGCGGCAATGGAGATCGCTCGTGCAGCATAGGCATCATGGGACCGGTGGGACGCATAAATATATTGGACATTGATGCATTTACATGTGAATCTCCCATCATCATTGCTGTGGGTGTTGCATGCAACTGCCGGTTTTGGGCATGTGTGGTCAATACAGCTCCTTGCATATTATTACCATTCAGTTGAGATGCAGCGCCATTTCCATTCAATTGTTCAAGTTCTGTTCCCACAGGACCTGCACAATGAAAGGACTTTCGTAATGAACAACTGGAAAGGAATCTCTCACCTGTAGTCAAGACATCACGATCGCAATTCGCAAATTTCATTTTAATTTGAACATTGTCTTTAATCTCTCCCACTTTGATTGTTCTCCGTTCGTGCGTCTCTTCCGGTTCTTCGCTACTGCATTCCGTTGTAGTGCTCCGGCGCCGACGGTGCGAATGTTGCATGCCAAGCATGGGGAAACAATTGGAACTGGAACTGCTAATGTTGCTCGATGAGCTGGTATTGTTGTTGTTGTTTTTATTGTTTTTATGATTCCTCCCGTTATTGTTGCTGCCGCTGTTGTTGCCGCTGTTGTTGCCGCTATTGTTGCCGCTGTTGTTGCCGCTGTTGTTATACTTCTTTCTTGACGACCCTCTAGCATGCTTCTGATGATTATGCTGCACCAAGAAACTAATGCTCATATCGGTGCTGGCATTATCATCGCTCACAATGGATGTAGATGCAACCTTTGCTGTTTTAGCTGATCCTGCTGCTGCTGCTGCTGCTGCTGCTGTTGATGATGCTTCTGTTGCTCCTTCCTTTGCTGCTGCTCCCGCTTGTGTTCCATAGGATGTGCCGGGTGTTCGCTCTCCACGAAGACGGTAACCTGGTCCAGCTCCATTTGTATATGAATTCTTGTTGTTGGCATAGTGGTCGGAGGATTGATTATTTTTCGCATGTCTTCCGCTAGGGACTGGCCCATAACGGCATGGCATTGTTGCATAATGGCCAATGCGAAAGCCATAGCGTGTTCCTCCACCTCCACCCCCTCCTCCTCCACTCGTTGATTTATTGTTACCAGTTGTATCCGGGAAGCGTAAAGCACCACTTATTGGATGGGCCGCCATCTGATGAGAATGGGCATGCTGCATTTGATGCGGATGGGCATGGTGATGGCTATGCGGATGCATTGGTACTGGGAAAAAATGAATATAAGAAAGAAAAATGTATATTAAAATTGAGAATCAAATTGGCCACTTGCCCATGGTCCTACCCCAGAAGCCGAATTGTGCTGGTGGCGGATGCGGTGGCATTTGTCCTGTACCCATAATACCATCCGTGAGATTAGCTGTGGTCATCCATGTGGCATTCATTGGCATTTCAAAATTTCGTAAATATTCCGTTTGAGTTGAAGCATGAATCAGCACCGGACGTGGCTGAACCAATGGGATTGATAATATCAAGTAAAGATTTAACGATTCGTTCTCAATCATTCATACTTACATTTATCTTGGCCAAATCCTGTGGCGTCAGACTATGTGGATGATATGGCGGCAAGTTAAAATTATTGCTAGACAAGAAACGACGATTATCCTGCAATATTTAAATTAATAATTTGAATAGCAATTGAATATTATCTGTTGAACGTACCGGTGACATAAACAAACTGGGATGCAATGGCGGCGTATTGAGTATTGCCGTGGTATAGGCAGCCATTTGGATTGGCGTCATATGAGAGAACGGGCCACGTAATAGGGGCATCATCATATCGTTGGCTCGTATCATAAGGTTCCTTAATGTGGCCAAGAATTCATTGCGAGATATATCACAGTTGTCCAATTGTCTGGCAAATTCATCAAAGGATGGAAAATCAGTTTCCACACCATTCGAATTCAGATTCAGATCGGCACACGAATTCGAATTCGAACTTGAACTATTATTCGGATAGATGTTATTGTTACTCGGACTGGAGCTATCCGATCCATACAATGGTCCAGTTGGGACTTTTCTCGATATAACCGGTTTGTTGGCATACGAATAGGGTCTCCATTCGGTGGCCATCGGAGTCGGTTGTCCAGTTGTTGTTGCTGTTGCTGTTGTTGTTGTTGTTGCCGTTGTTGTTGTTGTCGTTGTTATCTTATCCATTGTACGTGGCGGTACTGGCACTTCGATACCATGTCCTGTTGTTGCCTGGAAGGCATTAATGGGCAATGATGTGGACAATGATGGCAATCCAACAGATTGTTGTTCGCGCCAATTTGGTTCGCTTGAATTTAGATTTGGAACACTATATGGACGATAGGCTCGGCTGCTGGAACCTAAAAATATTGACAAATTTTAATTCACTTTGACTATATCCAAGATGAATTGTCCACCTACCTGCGCCGTTTGATTTCATGGTCATTCCCAGTCCAAAACTATTACAATTCCCTTCGAATGATCCAACACCATTCTCCCCTCCAGTTGGATAGGAAGTGGTCTGTTGCTGTTGCTGCTGCTGCTCCTGCTCCTGCTGATAATTCTGATTACGAGGACTACTACTCTCCATTCCCATTTGGCTATAGCACTGACCCGATCCAGATGCATTGTTAGGAATCGAATATGGCTGTGAATCTCCGTTACGTTGGGGCATCGTACGGGAATTCAATTGGGCTGCCTGTTCGTAGGCCAACAATTGGGCGGCATATGAGCCCATGGGATAGAAGACCGGTGCATATGGCGACATCTGTTGACCACCACCATTATTTCCATTAATATCACTGAGATTCAAGTTGCGGTTTCCAGGCATCTCAAGGCCAGTTGGTCCCTGTGTGCTACCATTATTCTCGCGAAACTCTAATGCTGTAAAGGAATTAAAGTTAATCCTTTTAACTAAATTTAATTTAGAATTAAAAGTTACTTACTTGACTTCGGTATTCGTCCAGCTGACATAATGCATGCCCAGTGCGGTGATGAGGATCCAATTGCCGGATCATTCATGTTAGTCTTCTTTTTTTAAATAAAATCTAAAAAAAAATAATTCAATTATCTAAAAATTTTAGATCTATATACTATGGGGACACCAAGCGACTTTAAGAAACTTTATCTTGCTTTAACAAAGAAATAAATAAAAGAAATAAAACAATAAAAATTAGAACTGAAATTTTCAGGTCAACTGCTAAGTCACAAAGCAAATATAGGAATGAATAATATACTGAAATCCCTTTGGGTATATCAACAAAATTTCTTGACATTCAGAAATCATGGAAAACTTGATTTGAATTTAAGATTTTTTTTCGGTTTTTTAAAACTAGAAATATACATTTTCTTATGCCATACAAAATACTTTTATATTAACGGAATCTAATATTGAATTTTGCTTTGGTTAGGAGTTTAGGTTCAGCTGATGGATCCTGTGGTTCAGATCCCCCACATAGATCTGATGCGAAGTTTTTACATATTGTATATCCACATTTTTCTAAAAATATAATTTATTATTGGGCAAGTTAGGCTCTAAAAAGTATTATCATCGACCTTCAAAATCAATGTACGAACATTTGAAAATATGGTAAAAAGAAGAGTATCAGAATTTAAGCATCTTTCAGCCCATACACAGAATTCATTTCATGGTTAAAATATAGAATATAGAATATGTTAAAAAATAACTATATCTTGTATATATGTATATAAGAAAATGTCACACATCCACGTTTCACATAGATAAAATTTAAGAAAAATTTAATACAAATTTTAAACGAACTTTAACAGTGAAATTATAAAATTTGTAATTTTTTTTTCCAAACTCTAGTGGCCTTTAGCTCAGTAACTTGAAGGCTCTCTGAGATTTGGTTGGACTTATGGATGGTATGTCAACCAATTGTGCTGATCAAGAATATATAAACTCCATATAGTCGGAGTAAGCATCCCTTTTATGGACTGCAATGGTTGTGAAGGGCTTTAAAAAAAACAAAGTCTTAAACATAAAAAGAAATCTTGGTTCAGATGGATCTTATTATCGTTCTAAATGAAATTTATTTCATATCTGTAGATCCAATGGCTGAACTAAACTGAGAAATATTATTATGGATGCATATATAAATAAATAATTGACTATGCAAATTTAATTCATTTAATGTACACATTTTGCTTTAAAACTTAAATGTGAAAAAATCTACCTAGAAAGATACAGATAATGCCTGACTGTACAGGTGATGATTTAAGGAAGTTTTTTGGCATTTGTTTTGCCTTATTTTGGCTTACTTTTGCAACCATTTTAATGGGCAAAGTTTTTCTTTCCTTCGAATATAAAAAAGAGTGAAGAAAGGCGTTCTAGGTACGTGAATGGTAACTAGAGACTTCACTCACGTAAAAACCGGAGTTTTTGGCGAGGCTGTTAAAATGATTAATGATGTGTGTGTGGCATGTACGTTAACGCCCCAACATACACACACACACACACGCACACGCACACATACTTAGTGGTGTGCTTACCTCGACAGATGTTGTCATAAATAAAGAAAAAAAAAAAAAAAGAAAAGGAAAAGCAAAAGTAACACAAAGTAGGAAAAATGAAGATGCTCATTTTGATGTAGGCAAACACAAACTGGTGAAAGTTATTTATGCGGATCTATGTAATATGTATGTTGGAATCGTGGGGGGGTGAGGTAGGTGGGTGTGTATCAAGACGCATTAATGTCAAATCAGCCGCATAAATTGCATAAAACGCTCAATTTATTAAACGAAGCGTAGCGCTCCTTGATTTGAGGGGTTAATAAATGTCGCAATCACTGCGGGAGAAGATCCTTCAAATGCCTTCACTCTACTGCCACACCGCCAGCCTATGTATGTATGTACATATATCCCCCTACCCAGCCCCCGCGGATGTATGCCACACTACTCTATATGCAATATATTCATGGCATATTTAAGTGTTGATGCCAAATCCAGAATTGTGAATCCTTTCTCCTTGTTGGTACATTATGCGCCATGAAATCGAGCAGCAGCAGCAATGACAATGGCAATTGTTCGAAAAATGGCCAAATGGGATTGCCAATTGCCATCAATCGATTTGGATTTGGCGCACACACACACACTGGTACACAAATACACAAAATATTTAAATTTAAAATGCAATAAAAACTGTTTGAAATTTTTCTACTGAAATCTAAAAATTTTTGTATTCCATTAATCGTTTCATACATACATATGTATAAATATCTTTATATTGTGATCCCACAATATACATGAGTAAATATCGGAAATTTATTATTTAAAATCGAAATATTTGGAATCAATGTGCACTGTGCCATATTCGTATGCGGCATAGTGACAAAAGCAATCACAACTCAGTGCAGAGATTGAGAATGTAGACAAGAAGGGAGGCTCATAAAAATTGTAAAAATATTCAAGTTGACTTGTTTTTTAACCGAATTTCCATATTCTCTTTGACAACATACATATATCACAAGGGGTTAAAACATTACACTGTCCATCTTGGACAAAAGAAAATGCTCAGTTAGAACATTTCTACATAATATATTAAAATGTTGGCATATGTCTTCATTTAATGCAATTAAGACTAATATATTATAATGAATAATATATACATATGTATGTATATACTTATATATATATATATATATTCGTATAAAAATATTTCTAATTTAAAGAATTCTTGTCGCGATTCCAATGTTTCTCTTTTTTTTTTTTTATTATTTCTTAGCTGTTCCTCTTTAAATTTACATTAATTTCATTTCCCACTTATTCCACAATAGTAAAAAATAAAATTTGTGCGTGGCAGACACAAAAGCGCTTTGCAGGGTATTGGAGATTCGCATTGAAAAATTCCCATGTTTCTATATTTATACTTTGCTTATTTCGCGTTTTGTTTTCCAATTGCATAGTAGACGACGTGCAGGGCGGACTTTCAGTAGTCTTCACTCACTGTGTGTGTGTGTGTGTGTGTGTGTGTGTATGGGTGGGGGTATGTGTGTAGGTGTCAAGGGTGCTGTCTGTCCTGGCCCAGGCAATCTTGCCGTTACTCCAACCTACATCCTTTTTACTTCCCCCCCCCCGCCCTTCTCTCTATCAACGCCGGAGTTCCATGCTCACACGAACATGAGCGCTCGTTAAACGGATGAGTTAAAAGTCAAAAGCCCTAAAGGATTTTATTTGAATTGCGGTCTGCGCCATCGTTCGACGTTTGCCCTTGTCCTCCTCCACATCCACTTACTTCACCACTCCACTCTCCCACCCTTCCCCTTCACCATGTACCATGTTTTATTTAAAGTTTATCTTTGCTGCCCTTTTTTTTTGTTTTCTTTTTTTTTTTGCTGCCTTCACTTCTTCACGCTAATTTCGCGCCAAGGCTGAGACACAAAGGCAACAGAGGATATGGGGGGGAGGAACAAAAAAAAGCAAAATATGCGCAAAATAAAATGTGGAAAAATATTTTGGCGCACGATGGAAAACAAAAGGGTTTCCTTTTCTTTACTTTCTGCTCACTTGTTTTTTTTATTTTGCTTTTTTTTCTTTTTTTTTTAGCCGACGCGTCGTCGGCACGTCCCAATTTCAAAGCCGTGTTGAAAAATATTTGAAATAATTGCAAAAATGTTTTCACAACAGCAACAGCAGCAGCAAAAGATAAAGGCTAAAGACTTTTTTGTCTTGGCAGAAATATGAGATATAAACGGAGTTGGAGAAATGGCCATCCATTCGTCCAAAGTCCTTCATAATGCTGTGCACGTTTACACACACATACACACACACATACACATTGAGAAATCCTTCAGCAGACACGTCTGACAAAATGTAAAGGAGTAAAAAAAAAAATAGTAAGATTACAAAACGCTTCTTTTCAAATTTATATTAAAAATGTCTTGATCAACAGCTTTGTTTAAACATTTCCACACATTGTTTAAGTTGGAACAACAAAAGGATTAAGTTAGTTATTGCTGTCCTACTTAAGAACATTTTTTAATAGGAATATTATTGAGTATACAAAGAAGAAGTAGAAAATAAAGACATCATGATCAAAGCTCAATCTGTACTTATAAGTATATGGAAATAGGCTAAACAACATTAAATTTATATAATTGTTGAAATTGACAAAATAGAGACGAAAATGAATAATTTTGTAAGAGAAATTTTGTATTGCGATAAAATAAAAATATTTCTTGTTGAATTCGTTAGGAACTTGTCCATGTTAGTTACTGAGATAACTAATTTGTCGTATACATATGGAATAACTTAGTTTTACCACATTAATGAGTCCATCCTCTTCCATTTAAGCGTTGTAATGCATATACTCGAATCCCCCCCCCCCATGCCCATTAAAGTATGCCATGTTTTAGTTAAAAGTTTTTCCTCTATGCCCTTTAAGCGGTTAAGGATAAAATTCCCAGTTGCCAATCAAAGTAAAAGAGTTGCGAAAAACATTTCCCGTAAAGAGAGACAACAACAATAATTCACATGTGTCAAGCTAATAAATTTTCCAAATAAGTGAAACGCCAACCGAGCGCATCAAAGGATAACTTTTTGCGCTCTACTTAATAGACAGAAAGAGATACACGGATAGATAATGTTACGGATGGCAGGGGAACGGCATTTACCTGGCCAAATAATCACCTCTAAATATTTTATACACAAGAAACAAGCGACAAAAACTTTAACAAACAATATTCGAGATAAGTATCATCTATGTAACCAATGAGAGGGGGGGATGATGTGAAAGGGAAAGCAGAAAATAACCACAAAGAAATTTTGTGAAAATCTCTGGGATATTTGCTGGTCATGAAATGATGATGATGATGATGTTGATGATGATGGCAAGGCGGCTTATGATAAGAAACCAACAAATAGAAATGAATGTCAATGGATAATCAAAATAAATGCCTGTGGGCAAAGCAAGAGATTGGTCAGCACAAGATTAGGGCATGAATGAGAGAAGGCATGACAAATGCTTAAGCTTACCATTGCCGCATGGCAATGTGGTAAGAATGAATGCAAAGATATTGCCAATGGAAACATTTGAGTAAATTGAAAAATATTGAACTAATATTTCGAATAGAAAAGCCGAAAAGGGGAAATCCTAATAATTGGTGACCCCGACGACGACAATACAAATTTCAATATCGGAAAGACCTATATCAATTCAATTAAAAAATAAAAATTTTTTGATTTGAATTTGAATTCAAGACATCCGACTTGAGACCAGAGTTTTGGTTAATCTCTTTTTACTTTAAATGGAACTTTTATTTTTATTTTTTTTTTACCCTTTTTCGTTGCCGTTTAGACAATTCCCCAGTTTGTCTGTATGTATAAACCCTTCCCTCCTCCTTCTCATCTCATTTAGGATGCCGCCCTGTGTGACACTCCACCGTAGCTCTCAACAAAAATCTCATCTTGTTTGTGGTGGTTGTTGAGCCATAAATTCATTTAACATCGCTTGCACATGCAAATGTCCAGAAATGTCCTAATGAGAAAGGACAAAGGGCGATGGGCGATGGGCGATGGAGCGATGGGTGGTATGGGGCAGAACGTAGCACACAATGAGTCCTTAAAGATTAATTAATCTTTTGGTGCCACATGCGGCACCGCACAACAGTTGGCTCTAGGCTGGCCAGGACACGCATTCAGGCTAACTGGCTGGCCAGAGCCCTGACCATTGGCCTGCATCCTTTTTGGGTGGCCAAGCTAATGACACAAAACGCCAAAAAGGATGCGAGGTTGCGAGAATGCGGGGCTTATCTTTTGCTTTTGAAGAAATAATTAATGACCTCGTTTTTGCCACTGCGGCTAGGATATGGCCGCCAGGACATGAACACGGACACGAATACAGCCAGTCAGTGTCCTCTCCGCTGTGGCAGTGGCCATTAAAAATCGTTTATTTCGATTTGATTTAATCCAAAATAGATTGCCCCTTGTCCAGAGCCAATTTATGCACTCAATTTGCACAGTGCCGAGGCGGCATGAAGGCCAAAAAAGGAAGCAGGCAAAACGAACGCTAGCCATTTATAAATTTCCATTGGTTAATCCTTATTTTCGCATTAAGCGTACCCTGGTCTCAACCATGCGGCCATGCAAATGTTGCATTGTCCTGTTGCAGCCAGGATCCCCATGATACCACTGACCGAACATAGCCCACCAATCCAATACCCCACCAACTTCCCCCCACATTTGAGGCAATTAAACTAATCGCACGCAGGGCTTAAAACGCGATTTGTGGCGTCGATTGCCAACCAAATTTATTTTCGCTCTCTCGTACAATCTACCAACCCCTCTCTCTTCATCTCTTCGCCCCACACAACCCAAACACCTCTTTGAACACATTTTTGTGATTTTAGCGGTTTTTGTGGCATTTTTGGTCCGCCAAATGCCAGAGCCACTTCTAATGCAAATGTTTAGTTACCGCGGTTTTAGGATTTCCTGGCAGCACAGCAGAAGGCACGGATACACACACACACACACACACACACACACACAGTAAAATCACCTGATTGGTATTCCCGCAATGGGGGAGGAATCCTACAATTGCCATTTATTCCGCTCTTTAATTTCAACATAATAGTTCATTGGGTATTTATTATAAAACACAAATGAACAAATTGCAAAGGGGCAGGGACAGGGTAAACGCAAATGAAAAATTTAACTAAATAGGAATATCGATTTGGGTTCTATTTTTTCGAAACATGAAATATTATTTACCTGTAATATCAAAAATCTTCTATAAAAGATCTATTATTATCCGCTTTCTATTAGTTCTTCATGCAATTTTCCCAAAGGAAAAAGTTTTTTTTTTGTCACAAACGTCTCCTTCTCAAAGCTATTTCAAATCTAAATAACAGAAAGAAAAGAAAAATTATTAGAAAGAGATTTAACAAAAAAATTTAAGATTATTTAATTTAAGATTAAATTTAAACAAATATAAAGCGCTTTGTTCAGCCTGATTTACCATATACAAATCATTGAACAATTATTACCTTTAAACTGAATCGATCCTACCAAGTCCTTTTGTTTAGTCAGCACAGGAATAACATTTAGATCTTGGATCCAAGATTTTTTTCCGCCCAAATAAAGGGTATACTTTTAGGATAAGGATTGATCCTCGAATATTCTTCTTCTTTCTTTTACCGCTTCCTTGTTTTCAATGGTTACTTTCCAATACTTACCACACTTCCTATATATCTCAAACTGATTTTTTGGAACTTGTAACTTAAAAGGAATTTTAAAAAGGACTTTTTAGATTTTGTACTGCTGTTTTTTTGTTTTTTTTTTTTTTTTGTTGAATTTTGTACACTTTTCTTCTCAACTTTTTTTCAGAAATATTTTCTTCAATTTTTCAGAGCACATCGAGACTAAACATTTAAGAAGCACAATAAAATGAGATTAAAAGAAATCGACAATGAAAGCAAAAGCAAAGATTGTGGAAAATGTGAAACATTTTTCAAGTGATTAATGAATGTTAACAAAGTGCTTGTTGGCCTCTTCAATCCAATGAATGGGGCCAATTCCCAGAATGCTCTTTATGCTTGAAAGTCAAAAGAAGATTCAAACGAATCCGTCAAATTTAATTGCGCACGTGACGCCGCCAAGAGGACACGAGCGAGATAGAGAGAGAGAGAGAGAGAGTGAGGGAGAGATACCCTGTGGGGAGAATGCAAAGAGTGAGTAAAAGAATGCCACAGAGTGCCACGTGACACATTTGATGAACGACGGCCAAACGAAGATCCGTAACAATTGCGTTTTGCGGCTAATAACCTCAAAATGAAACGACAAACTTGGCCATATCTTTGTGGCAAGGATTTTTGATTTGATTTTTCGCAAATTTCATTAAGTAAGATAAATGGTGGACGATTAACAACAACAGCAACAGCACCAAAAACAACAAACAACAAAGTATTTATGCAAAAATTCGTTATGCCAATGGTTAGGTTAGGGCTCATTGAAACGGAAACGGAAATGGCGCGCATTTTTATATAAATATTATTAATACACTTTCTAAATACAAAGTTCTTTAAAAGAATATATTAAACTATAGTTCAATTGTTAATAGTTTCTATACGATTTTATATTTATAATAGTTTTAAATAGAAAACCAGATGAAAATTATCCATAAATTTTTTACTCGATAAAATCAAAATAATGGTCAGGTAAATAGCTTTAAATAGTTAATGATTGTTGATCAATAAAAAGGATTAGTGATCAATAAAATATCTAAAGTTGCATTTATTAACAATATTTCTATAAAAAATAATAATGGAATTACAAAATTAGAAAACGGATCATTTTATTTCTATATATATAAATATGTATATCAGTTCATATGATTGGATAATTTAACACGTGCTTATTGTTTTTTTTTTTTATCATTTGTGGAATAGTTAAAAAGACAAAAGAACGGTTGAAAATAGATCTTAAATATATTTAACTAATCTTAATTTTAATTGAAGAGTATTCAGATTTTGTTATGCAAAAAAAAAACATCTTTCATCCCCTCTTCCTTTCCTCAACTAGCTGTTCGTTCGTTCATGATAAATTGCCAGAAATTATTTCTCAACTCTGCCGTGCAACCCCCTCTCCCCTCTATTATGCATACAAATACAATATATCTCTGCTGGCGATATCTTGCGGTATCTGATAAAATGGGCATACTTAAAAGTTAATTGTACCGGAGAGTTGGAACTTGGTTTTTTTTTTTTTTGTAACGAATATACAATTTATTCAAATTTTCTACAAAGTGCGACATGTTGTAATTCTCTTGGCTTTAGATTCTTGTTCCAAGTGTCTGGTTGTTTGTCTTTAGGAATTATGTTGAGGTTCTCTCTTTGGAAGCGTTTTTTTTTTCTGTTCCTGATTTTTTTTTTGCGGTAACTTAAAGACTTATCTGGCGGCTTGTGATGAATTTTTTGCCAGCCTCGTAAGCCAAATCCGAAACGCGAATTGCGACAGCTGTTCCCCGTTGATGTCCTGGCAAATTGGTCATTAACTGTACAGTGGAGAGCGCTGTCAGAGGAAAAGCTGATGGAGATGGAAATGGAAATGGAAATGGAGTTGGAGTGCAGAGTGCAGAGTGATGGCTAAAGAGTGCCGACATCCAGTAGTCAGAGGACATTTTAATTTGGTCTGTCAACGGCAGGCTGGCAGGCAGACACCCAGCGAGACGACATCCAGCAGCCAGAATCGTGGTCAGAGTGGGTAAAACTGATTTGCCCTAAAAGTGACACCTGAAACTCCCCTTTTTTCTCCACCTTTCACTCATGTTGCATCTCCTGGTGGTCACCATTAGGTCTCTATTTCTCTTTCCCTCTTTGTATCTGTCTCTCTATCTCACACCCGTCTCCATGTGGCAGGAGCATGTTGTTGATTTCTAATTTCACGGTGCCGTTGTGTGAAAATAAACACCGTCACATGAGCTGGAATCAAAATCAAATGGAAAATCGAAAATCGAAAGCCCGCAGAAAAACGCGTCTAATGAAGCCGAAGCGCTTAGCGAAGCGACTCACCCACATCCAGATTGAACCCAGGATTCCAACTCTTGAAATATGTACCCACTAATGGAAATGGATTTCACCTGAAAATTAGGTGATTCAAATTTACACCATAAATGCATTAAAATATGGAAATATATCCAGTCTACATATGCAGTGTACTCTTACTCTTTCTGAAATTAAATTAATTGGCTTAATTCTTTTGTGCGGCTCGAAATCTTTAATCTCTTTTCTAAACAAAAATTTTCAAAATTATTAAGCATAAATTTAAAGTTTTGTATATGTATATAAATTCTGTAGTTAAATTCTGTCTCTTAAATTCTGCATATGAATTCAATCTGCGCAAAATCCAGTTGCATAATTTATAACTTTTTGTTGCCAAGTTCTATTGAGATTAATTCAAAAATGAAACAAATTTTGGAAATAGAACTTATTTTTCAAGTATGTACTACTATTTTTATATGGGAACAACATAATTCTACTGATTTTGAACAAACTTACTATGAAGTCGTTAAGATGTATTAAAAACGTGGCGTAAAAACTATTTAAATTATATATCTAAAACAAACACAATATAGTGCTTCGATCTAGTTGATTCAAATATTTCAACTATCTTCATTTACTGATTCTTATGATTTCTTATAATTTTGTCGAAAAAACATACAAACAGACGGATTGATGATGATCACGAATATGTATCAAATATATATATATTTAAAAAATTTCTGCTTAACTTTAAAATTTTACGCGAGAAAACTTATACTTATACAAATTATTATACTGTACATTTTAATAAATTTTGATTATTTGTTTATATGAAATATATAAATGGCTTTTAAAATAAAAAATTGTTTTAAATTTGCTCCAAAAAAACTGTTGCTTAATTTAACAGTGTTCGCCAAAATTGCTGTTAATTAACAGAGACTGCAAAAATCGCTGTTAAATATTCAACTCTTCAATTTAATAAATTAAGATTATTTTTTCGTTTAATGCAAGTTAAAAGGCAAATTTTAGTTAACTTTAAATTTTTCAATCACTGTGAACTTTTCTGTATTGAAGAAATTATTAAATCTGCTTGATTACAAAAGGTTATATAAATCATTTTCAACTGACATTTAATCAAAACTTGTTGGTATATATGTATCTCTATACACTTAGTGGATACATAGGTGCTATACTATCTGTTAAACATATATAAACATTATGAATAAACAATTCTTTGCGGTTAACCTAAACTGGTTCATTTCCCTATTGCCTCATTCTTTGATATCTCTATGGGCAAACAACTTCATTCAAGCCTTTTCCCACAATGCCCACAAATTACCGCTAAGCAAACAAACCGCAAAACTACCGTTATGCGTCCTCATAGCAAAGGAATGGGGAAAGCCAATTGGAAATTGAGGAAATGAGGAAATGAGAGACGGTAAGAAAAAGCCAGGACGGCTGTAGACTTGGGTCCCTGTTGTCAGGTGGCGAAATTAGCGCCAAACAAAAAAGCGTCACACAAAAGGAGCAACGGATAGATTGAAACTAAAAGAACGAATAAAGAGAATAAGAGAGATAAGAATGTAGAGTGTGGGTATCGGGTGATGTTGGAAAGGGGGGAGATGGGAATGCCCGGTAACTTGCTAAATTACCAAAAATCCGCATCTTTTAGCATCTTAACGGCCAATTTAGCGCATGAGAACAAAAGGAAAACGCACAAGGCAACAAAACAAAAGGCAGGAGACAAGAACTCAAGAAAAGACAATAATAAAAGATAATAAAACAAACGTAAAGTAGAAGGACCAAAGTATTTTCGTTAGCCAAAAGCTAAATAAAAACACTTTTGGGAACAATAGACAACATGACATACCCCCCACCCCCCACCCACCCACTCACCCACCCACTAAAGCAAAGACGCCAACTTTTTGGTTTGCCACCTTCCAAGTTGTAGAAAGAGAGAGAGAGAGAGAGACAGTTAGAGCGAGAGATAAAAAGAGGGATAAATAGAAGGAGAAAAAGATGATAGGCGTGGCCGTTGCTTGGTGGGCGTTTGTCATTCTTTTGTAATTTAGCCAAACCCTCAAGCCATCACCCGCTTCATTATCCTAACCCACAGAGAATAAGCAAGTTCAACGCCACCCAACCACCGCCTCAAGCCCCAATCTCCACTCCAAGAATTTCCTAGGCTTCTTTTTGTTCAATTTTGTGCACCGCAACGCACAATTACACCGAGAAGGTTAGAGGGGAATCCCCACATATGTATTTGAAAATTTATCAATTTTTTAACTGTTTTCAATACAATGAAGCGAAGCCTACGCACATTTTCATTTTGAAAGTTGGCTCATTCGCGAATTCTTTTTTGCATCCATATCTCTCATCTCCTTCATTCCATTCAATGCATCGATGAACTCATCATTTTTGAGAATTTTGTCATATAAATTGAATTATATTACAATATTTTTTTTTATTTTTAAATTTTTGCCGTTTTTCAGTTGAACATTTTTTGTTTGTATATTTCATTTATAAATTATGTATTTTCTTTCATTCTTTATTTACATTTCTTTTAATTAATAATTACTCTAAAAATCGAATTTATTCTCTATATAATATTTTTATAAATAAATGAAAATTAACTTTTTTAAAAATTTGTGGTACTCTTTTTGAAAGTCTGTCAAATTCTCCAGGTCGATCGAAGAAAAGGAAAACCATAGGAGGAAGAGGGATTATTTATATTTCTAAAAGTTATTAATAACTTTTAAGCTCAAAAACTATTTTTATAAATAAACAAAAATTAAATTAATAGCTACATATGAATGAAAAATTCAAAATCTAAAATAAATTCATTTATGAGAAATATGAATGATAAACCACAATAATAAGTATGTACATATGTATGTATGTATGTAAGTAACAGAAGTTAAAAAAAGTTAGTTATTTTTATATTTGTTTTTTTTTTTTTTTTGAAGAAAATTTTGAAAATAACAATTATTTTTGCTCCCTGATAGGATATCATTTAGAGATATGAAAAAGTCGGTAAAGATATGGTTAACAAACTTTTAAAACAAAATTTGGTAATTAGTTATTTAAATATTTTTCCTTTATAAAGTTAAAATACCGGAACTATAAGATTTCAATGATTTTTATTTTAATCATATCAAATATGTATATACATATTTCAATTATCTATAAAACTTTGGATGAAATGGGTATATAAAATAAAATTCAATTGCTTTTGAATATTAAATAAGTTTGAATTCCGTGAATTAGAAATTCTGACTCTGACGTGAACGTTGATGAACTAATAATTACAATAAAAAAAAAACAATCTTAAAGAAATTCAATTTAAATAAAAAGTTTTTACTTGAAGTATTGTTTGAAACGAATTAAATTGCGAATATGTTATGGCTGGTATCTTGGTTTCTTAAAGATACTATTTCGAAGGAAATCGGTCCCATCCTGTTACATTTTTGAGTGGGTTTTAAATTTGCTCCAAAAAATTTTTTTTTCATTTAACATAACTCGCAAAAAATGCTGTTAGTTACCAGAACTCCAAAAATCACTGTTAAATTTAACACAACTCCGAAAAGTCGCTGTTAATTAACAGCATTAACATTAGTTTCCAGATGGCGCGCGCGGTCGATGACTTCCAGCCATCTATGTTTGACTTCATAAGTTTGCTTCGAATCCAGATGGCGCTATTGAAGCGACAACATCAAGAAGAAGAAAACTAATAATTCAAATTTTCGCGCCGTATGCCAGTTTGAACATTAAAATACAGAAAATGTACAGGTAAATTGAAAATCACTTAAGACAGTAAAGCAAATTACTATGTATCCATCTATTTCTAAACAGCTTTTATATAGCGATGTATCATAAGAACCTTAGTAGCTACACAGTTGGATCTGCACTTATTGGAAATGCATTTAATTTACAAATACCTTTGGAAAATAGTCTTAAGAAACAAATGCAAAGTTTTGTGAAAGAAATGCCTTGAAGTATTGCCCTTCCTTTACATCGTCAACATCAAAAATAATGTGTCTTTTTATTAAATATGTTTAAAAACGCATAAATATGAAAAATTTATTCAAATAAGATAATGTCCTTTATTCCATTTGCTCTCATACTGTATTGGATATTTTGAAACGAAGGTTACTGGCCATTATCCCGTTTTTGAGTTTTATTTTTATATTTTCAATTGCGGGAAGAATTTTCCAGCTATCGAAACGGAATGTTCCCCCTTTACGTTACTCTGGTTTTTGAGATATGTGTGGCACATGCCAAACTCATTTGCCATGTATCTACATATGTATGTATGTCCATATGTAGATATATTTAGTCTCTCCATCTCCCCATCCATTACCATTTCCATTGCCATCTCTGTGCCCATCTCCAGCTGCATCATTGTCACAGCTGCTGGAATATGCACTTGAAACTGATAAAACTTAACTCAGAAGCAAGAGTATAAAAAAAGAAACCGAAACCAAATCCAAACGAAACGAAACGAAAGCGGAAGGAAGTGAAACATTAGCATTAAGAGTGAGAGAGTGAGATAGCAGCTGGTGTGACTGGTGGGTCTATAAATCGAATATATATATATATATACTTATATTATATTTGCCAGTTTATTTTAATTTTTTGTTGTTGAGTCTTTTTTTTTTTTTTTGTTATTTTGATTTTTATTTGAGGACGTGATTGCCAATTGCTCAATGAATGAAAAATAGCGCCACGAATTTCATTCAGTAAAATAAAAACGCACTAACGAAACGTCGTTGGAATGCGCACGGCATCCTCATTTGGTGGCCACATTGGCAATTAGCCAATGGACAACACCCAATAACCTGTAGGTCCCAAAATTGGTTAGCTAAACATTTGATACCATTTCCGTTTGGCCGAGAAATGAGCTAACGAGCAAACGGCCAAACGGAAATGCGAAAAACCAAACAATAAAAAGAAAATTAAAAAAAAATATATTAAATAAACCCAACTACATCCATGTAGAAGTTTCTTTACTCTGGACAATTTGTTTAGTCAACTTTGCTATATGCTGACTCGGTCAAACAATTATCGATTATTGGCCAGATCGTTCCTATAGAAGCTATAGGTTGTAAACAGCTGATTTGATCTTGATATTTAGCTAAATTATTTGGCTTGCAAACATTATAAATAACTGTAACAAGTTTAATAAATAAAACTGGAAAAAACAGGTTAGTTAAAATTTTGATATTTTAGTATTTTAATTTTTGGATTTGTTGTAGGTATATAAAAAGCTGATTCCTCCAGTTATAATAATTAAAAATTTGATACATAGTCCAACAAAAACTGCCGATTAATATAAATATATTCATTTAACCTATAATTCTTCGATTAATATAAATATTTTCAAGTAAAGAAATATTGTTTTTTGTACATAGATAGTTTTTATTTCTATCAATATACCCCTTTTGTAAGGGTATGCAAAAAGTATAAAAACTTAAAATGGCACAGTGTTTGTTAAGGAAAAACGATATGCAACGGATGCGGGAAATGAGCAATAGCCCAACCCTTATCTCCCTTAGTTCTAGTTGCTCAATCGGAAGGGCGGTCATTCAATTAATGCAAATGCAATAGTTTTCTCACGTTATGATGGACTTCACTTCGCATGGGAAAAGCCGTTAAAAACAATTAAATCACTACGATATATGAACTGAGTGTGGTTCAGAAAAATAAAACATTAAGTTTCCTTTTGCCTCACTATATAAAATATCATATAATGTAGACGGATAGAATATTATTATATATATAGTTAATATTATTTATTTGAATTCTTACAGAAATATACAGAATGAAAATTAAAGAAATCAACGGGTTGCCCCCATAAGAAATGATCTTTTAAATTTTCCTAAAGGTTAATTTTCAATCAGTCAACAAATCTAATGACGCAAAATGGATGTAGATCTTTTTTAACTGGGAAATACTCTCCGTTTCATGCATTTAAAATATTATTTTCGGGGTCGAGAATTTTCAACCATTTTTATTATATACTTAATACAAAATTTGTAGTATATATTAATTTTTCCCAGATGCTTGCCATAAACTCAAGGCAAAACATTGAACTATACAAAGTACCTACATATATACATATGTATATATGTTTTATATACAAACATATTCGTGATCAATATCGTGATGTGCGTCTTTGGATTTGTCTAGCAACTAGTTTTTTTTTTTTCATTTTAAGATATTATTAAATATAAGTGGAAGATATCGATTATAGACGATGTATGCTTGGTTTTCAAATTATCTTTACATGTTTCAAATCTTTTTGAGATATCGTTTATTTTTGTTTTTTTTTTTTTGCCAATTTATGTCACGTCTTAGCTAATTAATTTCTGTTTTTGCCAGCAACAAAAACAACAACAAATCAGTTACTACATAATCAGAAACTCTTGCAAATTTCGTGCCTAGCATGGCCAATGGAAAGACTTCATTGGAAATCTTTTCATACCCTCTAGCCTCTACATGACAAAAACGTTTGGGTATATTAAGATCGACAAAAAGGATTAAATTATACAATAGAAAGCATATATACACCCAGATAATCGATTGGAATACCTTCCTTAAAATCTTTTTGAATTGAAATCGTTTTGAAATAAGTTAAGAAATTGATTTGAAATTAAATTTAGAATAAGTTTTCGTATTTCGGCATTATGGAAAATGACAAAACTATGATTAAATTTTGTCACGGTTTCTTATTCTATCTACTTTTGCATTATTTTTTATTCAAAACGCTTTGACCAATAACTAAATATTTTGTTCAGTAATTTGTAATCTAAATCGATGTGTTGCCCGCTATAAAACGAATGAATTTTCAACACTATTTAAAAAAAAAAAAAAGATTAACAAATAAACAGTTTGTGAAATATTTTTTATTTTTGGTAATTTTGCATGGGAAAGGTTTAACAATTTTCGGTACAATTTTCTGTTTCTAAACGGACAAAAAATCGACCACTGTATGTCTAAAAGAGTTTCCACTGTATTAAAATTTAACTGGGAGTTCATCTTTATTACATATATACAGATTTTTGCCATTTTTTTTTAATATATTAATCGAAAATTAGATATTTTTCAACTAATAGAGGACATCTTTACTTCGATCAAAGTTCTGCACTTATCTTTATCATTTTGATTTTTTTTTGTTTGTTTAGTTTTTCAAAGGCAAAGCACAACAATGTAAGAAGACCCCAACAAGCGTTTAATTGTGTAACTGCCATAACAAGAACAACAACAATAGAGAAGAATACAAATTAATAAATTCAAAGGCATTTATTGCTGTTTGTCGTCGTCGTTTGCCATTTTCAATGTTAAACGTGTAGTCAAATGCGAGAAATGCAAATTGCAGAATGCACCCAAGAATAAGTCCCATACAATGAATGGTATGATGATGGGGTAGCGGGAAGGGTCGAGAAACGAATGGAAGATAAGACTATTCTTACCTCTCTGTCTCTGTCTATTTCCATTTTCATTTTCATTTCCATTGAAAGACATTTCCTGGCCTCTTGCTGCTTGCGCTGCCGTCCCCATTAACATTGCCCCATACATACACCCGCCATCCCACCCCCATTGCCTTCCATTTCCCACACTTCCCTTTGAGGTCGTTTCTATTTGAATTTAACTTTTTCATTGGTCGGTCAAGAAAACTGGAGATGGGGGATCCCTAGGTGTTACAGAGAAATCGAAATCAGTTATATAAGACTTAAAAACATGATCGATATTAGATTTATCACGACAATGTAATATATACATAGATATAATCGATAAATATAGAAAAGTTTCTTAGCTTTTTATTGCCTACTTATAAGAGATTCTCAAGAATTTAGAGGTGTCCAAAGTGTTCTGACTGATGTATCAGATCAAATATATAGCAGTACTTCTTAAAAAAAAATAACGGCTTAGGATTAAGTAAAACCATTTTCGAATTTCATCAAAATTGGTTAATTAAATAAAGTGAAGTTTTTCTGTTGCATAAATCTCGATATACCGAAGCTCCTTCTTTTGTACGCTTCAGTTATTGAATGAACTGAAATTATGGAATTGGAACATATCTTTGTTTGCTTGTAACTGCTAGGAAAAGGTGTTTCCATAAGCAGCCATAAACACTGAACAGATGTGAATGGTGGATGTGGCATCATAAACAACTTGATCAATAAATTATTTTCATGTTTATCTCATTATTATCAACAGTTCATTTACTAACGGACTGAATAAATAATGTTGTTGAAGGTAATCCAATTTTATATATGTATGTATGTATGTGTGTCTGTAAGTATTAGTAGTAAGTAATGCCCAATACCAAGGTCAAATCAAGTAAGATCAATTGAGGGATCAAATAGGAAAATTAATTCATTAAACTTTTTATTGTTCCACACATTTTTATAGCACTTAGAATATAAACATTTCTCTTCTTTATCTTTCTTCCTCTCCTTTCTCTGTATATCCTTCTCTTTAGGTCGCTCACTCGTCTCTCTGCGTGTGTGTGTGTGTATGTGTTGTTTATTGTTTTTACTTGTAAATTTGTTATAACTTATTTAATATTGTTTTGCTTGCCATTTGCCAAATTTAAATTCTTCATGAAAATTATTATTAAAAGTTTAATATTAACGAAAAAAAAATCATAATAATAATAAAAATGCGCTCGTTAAATAATTAAAATTTAATAATATATATAGCTGGGTGTGTTTGTGTGTGGGTGTTTGGGTGTGATGTACAATATGCACGGACTATATAAAATAAACATATAGTAGTTGATATGCGGCCGATATTGCTCTTGGTTTCGTTTTTTGTTTTTTTTTTTTATTTGTTTTTTTATTTATTTGTTTTTCTTAATATTTACATTAAGTAGAAAATTTGTTAATGTTAATCATAATAATAATAATATTTTTATGGTTTGCAACTCATGTGTGTATATATGTATGTATGTACGTATATATTCATATATACTCGTATCTATATAGATTTTTCCCTCAATTTCATTCCATTCGCATCTGTAGTATGTACAAAAAAATATCTTTTGACAACGAAAAAAAAAAAAATTAGTTTCCCAAAATATGGCAAATAGTTTACTTGAATAAATTTCCAAAATTAAATTGGCAGATTAAACTTTACAAATAGTTTCCATTAAATATATATAGGAAATTAAATTTGCTCAATTTTTATTTGTCCATTTATTTTTTTTGCCAACTTTGGTTTTACTCGCTCTCTTTATCTCTTTCGTTCGGTCTCTCGATCTCTCTTTCTTTCTCGCATTACAAACAAGTCAACATAACATTTAATTTAAATATTAAAATATTAGCAAAAAAAAAAAAAATACAAATAATTCGTTTCCATATATTGATTTCTTCCATTTTTCCTCTTTTTTTTTTTCTTTATTGCCAAATTTTTTGTTTGATTTCATTAAGTAGTTTCTTCCTCTGTATCTGCCACTGCCTCTGTCTATGCCTCTGCCTTTGTTACTGCCTCTGCCACTGCCACTGCCATTTTAACCCTTATTATTTTCCTCGATGTAGACATTACCCGGTTGCAAGGTTTTCAATATACGTCGTTCCTGTTGATGGTGTTTGCCATGATGTTTGTCTGCAAAGAAGGAAAAAGAAATCGAAGCGTGCTCGTCAAAAAAACGAAAAGAAGAAATACAAAAAAAAGAAAAAAAAAAACAGTTTACTGACTGACAGGTAGGTAGTAGCCAATCATTTCCTAAATCAATAATCCATACGCCTGACGACTCACAAATACTCTATAACTTTAAGTCTCAATCTATCAACAATTTTGCCCCACCAAAATAGTGTTTCAATGTGTCAACGTTTCAATTTAAATGGGGTAAGAAAAGAAAATGAAACAGCTTAAGCCATTTGATGAACTTAACTCTTTTATAGTTAATTTAAGGAATTATTTCGTTTTTTTTTTTTTTTTGGGTTATTAATGTACCACATTATTTTTCAAGGGTATAGAATAAGCAAAATCGAAACATTGTTAATTCCGTTCGCATAGTCACATTGAATTGACCATTAAGAGGCTATTGTCGCCGCCGCCCAAGAGGATCTTTATGCAAATTCTTTGCATTAATATTATAATTTTTTGTTGTTTCCTTTTTTTTGTCTTTTTTTTTTTTTTTGTTCCTTCTTTAAACTTTTGTCATGCTGTGCCTTTAGAGTATTTGTAAGCCCACCTTCTGGGCGTGAAGGATTCCATGATCTCAAGTGGTTTGACCTTTCACATATTTATATACTATGTAGATATATTTTTGGACTTACCAGGCAACAGCACATGTTGCGGCTGAAAGATGCCAACACCACCCGAAGGTACGGTTGTCGAGGAATGCAGAAAATGACGATGATGACGCCCCGAGACCGATGCCGGCAACGATGTCATCGTTGTGGCACCTCCTGCTGTAGCTGTAACTGCAACATTGGCAGGCAGACCCCTCAGGGCATCGGCATTGCCAATGAAAAAGGTGCCACCATCTAAACTCTGCACTTCAGCCAGTTTGGCCATCAATTTGGTGGATAACTCTTCCACATCTGCAAGAAATGGCAAATTATAAGGATAATTAAATATTTAAACTTTTCAATTTCTTTTATCTTATATCTTATAGCATTAAAACTTGTTCAAATCGCCTGCATTTGCTATAAACAAAAAGTTTTCCCAGAAAGCTAACTAAAATAATAAATATGTGGATACATTATGACCCTCCCTTTTGATCTTACATTTGATCGTATAGTACCAATAGTACTAAAGATATAAGAAAAATTATATCTTCTTTAAATTTGCGAAGAATATTCAATCTTATATCCGCTCTTTGAATAGTGGCAATTTTGTAAACGATTTAAGAGAATAAAATTTTAAAGTTAACACTTTCTTTTCGGTTTATTTGGAAGAGTTCTCTTTGACTTCCTTTATGTCTGTTCAGATGTACATATGTACATACATATATATATATATATATATGTACATATATATCTTCCTCTTTACTCATTCCAATATTAACCCCAAATCAAAGTTTCTTCTTTGTTTTCTGAAATGTTTTTTCCTTTATATGTATATATGTTTGTATGGTATATTTGTTTTTTATTATTATTCACTAATCAGCTTGCCAGAATCTTGTTCTGTGAATTTTCCAAGGAAAAACACAGAAACTGTTGTTGTTGTTCTTGTTGTAGTTATTGCTGTTGCTCTGCTTTTCCCAATATTACAAACAAAAACCCAGACAACACAGACAATTCCATACATATTTATGTATGTATACACATAGATATACACACATGCATATACGTTTATGTATGTATGTATGTATGTGTGTGTATTACCCCGACAGCTCCTCCTTGCTCCCAAAATCTAATTGAACTGCGCAAATTTGAAAAGTTGTTGTTTAGTTTTCTACAAAATTCTATGGCCAACATTAGCAGCAGCGACGGCAGCAACTGGTTGTGTGAAAATGTTTCTCTGAGATTTGTATACCCTTACCCCATAGAGTACAGTTAGCTTAGCCAGATGCTAGAAACCCAGAGTACTTATAGTTATTATCCTGTTGTCCTTCTGTCGGCAGCAATGCTAAGAAATCGAAGCAACCAGACAGAAGGATAATTGAATTCCTTTTTTAACCAAACAATAGTTTTATAATTAATATATTATTATTAATATATACTCATAAATCGATCTACTATATTGTATAGTTATATATTGTTATATATACATACATATATATATGTACATATATTATTGTTATATATGCATAGCTCTTTTCATTTAAATCGGTGAATAAAAAATTAAAATCGAATTTATTGGCCTATAAAATAGTTTCAGTAGAAAAAACTTTAGCATTATTTTTGATTCAAAGACTTTCGAAATGATCGGTGGTCTATATAGTTAAGATCCAAATCCGTTAGTGTATTAAAACGTCAGCATTTTCAAAGTAAGATCAATAGTCTGCCATTTTTTTCTTTCCTTTTGTTATTTTAACCAAAATGAAGAAAGAGGAAAAGAAGAAGAGGCTTCTGTCTTAGCCAAATGAAACTTAATTTTCCATTTTTTTTTTTTGTTTTTGTATTGTTAAGTTTTCTTTTTTCTTCTTTTTTCGCTAGTTTATAAATAAATGATTAATTATCTGGCCTCAGAGGGCTAAACTCGATGATGTTGGCAGCTATTCTTGTTTACAAGTCGGAAATGCGCCGTGTCGAGTTCAAAATCCCTCGCCACCGTTACCGCAACCTCCACCACTACTCTACATGCATACACACATATACATACATATATATACACATATGTATGTACATACGCTACCTCACTCCACACCCCCTGCCTGGGCCTGTATACTTTCAGTGTTCGATCGGCTTCGATCGGTTTCCTGCATGGGGAAATTTCAAATAATAAATTTTAGAAAAAAAATAAATAAATTTTAGAAGAAAACAAAAAATCGTAAATTGTATTTATAAAAATATTTGTGCTTCTCGTGGTTGAGAAATTGTTATTGAAACCTCATGAATGTTTTTTTTCTTTTTTACCTCTCAAGCGAGATTATGTCGCATCAAGAAAAAATGTATTTATATGTACATACATACATACATACATACATATATGTACATATGTATAAACGTAGTTCAATTAAAACGTTGAGAATCAACACAATAAATCAATTGTCTTTTATTAAAAATTTCAATTCAATCAATTGTATTGATATATTGTATCATTGACAACTTAGTCAATCATTTCTTAAATGGGACTTGTATCACTTCATCATCATTTTTCCCACTCATTTCTCAAATCTCATTTGTTCTACTGGTAGATGATTATTTTTAGATAGTTTTTGCGCGTGCCAAAAAAATAAAAAAAAAAAAATGATCAATAATTCGCTTGAGTGCATTTTGGAAATATCAGCAATGGTGTCTTGTTTGTATGTGGATCCAATATTGTAACTTCAACCACCTTTACTCAACAAGAACTTCCTGTACAAGCAGCTGGTTGAACATTTAATCATTAAACAAAATGGGAAAAGTAAAGGAAATCAAAGTTCCTATTTATAGCTGAAGTCAAGGCGGAAGCAGAGTAGAGCAAACGAACATGTTTTTCCTCTTTTACTTCTTCTCTCCTTTATATATGTACATACATACATACATACATACATACATATACATATATCGATAATTTCCTATGCGGTGTGACATGATTTCCCAACGACAAAATTTTACTCCCGAAAACAACATCCGCTTGTCCTTGAGAACTAGAGACAGAAAAAAGGTGGAGAACGTGACATTAAATACCTGAGGAAATTGTATCCACATTTCCGGATGCTCGATGCAAGCAAGTGCCTATAGGATTTACCTATTGTCTCCCTCTTGCTCTTGCTCTTGCTATCTCTATCTCTATGTTTCTCAATCTCTGTCTAACTTATTTTCAGCTTCATAAATTTTATACGCTGCACTTTTCCTTCGCTCAGTGCGTGGGACGACGGCGACGACACGCGCTGAATTATGATTACACGAAAAATAACAACAACTAGAAGAAGCAATGCTATATGGAAGAGACCCTATCAAAACAGGGCATAAATTTTGTTGAAAAACTCTAGAGATGGGGAAGAGTGGAGGACGAAGACGTCGAAAAGAAAAAAAAAAAAAAAAAATGATGATGAGAGGGCAGTAACACGATTGGCGCGAAAACTCTGGGCGTCTATGTGAAAAGAAACTCACGCAGTGCCTAAGGCTACTACTAGTCTCTTGGTATGGCTAGCTGGTTGAGCTATGGTATACAGGGCAACATGTGGCCCACGTCTGGCGAACTGTTTTATTCATTTGGAAGGAACCCAAAAGATACAAAACAAACGATCGATCTAAAGAAACTTCGTATGTTCGTAAATGATATTCCATTGTTTTGTTTTTTTTTTTTATGATTTCAAGCATTAATTTTGAAATTATTGCCAAACTTTATGAATTTAATATATGTATGTACATATGTATGTATATTCCAAACAATATCTTAATGAACTTGAATTTAAAATTTCTCGAAAACTAATGAACTGTTATCGTATATACCCAAAAAGAAAAATCTTCAAGTTTAACTTTCACACGCTTTTTGGGTGCCGAAAACAGCAATTGAAAATGCATAGCGTGTTGCCGCCGTCCCCCCTTTCCGACCCGAAACGCATTACCTCTACATTTTGGCCATTGCCAAAGGTCTCCGATCCGATATCACTCCTACTTAGCATGCCCAACGGGCTTACAGTGTTGAATTAGAAAGCTGCGAAAACAACCTGCCTAACCATAAGGTTAAGCCCTACAAAATCCATATACATACACACATACATCCATAGAGAGTGCATATTTATAAGCCCAGAACACGAACACGACACTTTGATGTATGAGAGCTCCACTAACTTGGGGACTGGGAAACAGATTCTCATCATACGACAGCGGCATCGCCAAAAGAGGCGCGCGCGTTGCGCAGAATTTCCAGCGAATTGCTGCACGAGCTCTGGAAGAAGCTCAGCATATTAACGAGGCTAAACGCATTGTCAGGGATGAGAGCGTGAAATGATGTTAGAAGAAACCACGGGGAATATTAAAACAAAAAAACTACTACAATCAAAGGTGTTAGGTTGAAATTGTACAAAATGGCTTTACTTCTTATTGTAATTTAATGATATGTCATCACTTGGGGTAACTTCCATTAAACGATAGTTTAAACAAGGGTTTTTTACTCGTTCATCCATTCCAAATTTAACTTTCTCTTGGCAAATGTCCCTGTCACGATCCTATCTCTAACTCGAAGAACCACTGTGTGCGACTGTGTGTTGCCTTGTCGCCTGACTGCCTCGAGTCTCGTCCAAAGTAGAACGAAAACGTCAAAATATTTGGCGCATGTGCGACGTCGTCTTTGTCTTTTTCGTTGTACAACAAACGACACGTTTTGCATATGAACTGTATAATACAAAATATGTATGTATTTATGTTTTGTACAAGAGAACTAAAGCCAATACAGAAGCCGACTTTGCCGACATAATGTAAAGCAAATTTTGTACAGTTGTGACCAAAAAAAACTTGTCTAAATTAATGAATATCAATTTAATATGCATACGATACATTGCCCCTGATTTTAAAGAAAATTTAAATTAACTAACAATTTCGGGATCTTATGATATTTTTCATAAGTTCATTAAGTTTTTTAGTATATGTACATATGTATATATCCCGAGGGTAACTTTTTATTAATTACTAATTACTATATGTATGGGATGATGGGAAAAGACTTACCTTGATCTAAACGCCTCTCCATGCGACGCCACTGGCGCATATGATGGATGAGTATGCAGGCGGCCACCGTAAAGAAGATCAAACAGGTCAATACGGCTATATAGAGGACGCTTGTTTGCCAATCCAAGGCCCAAGCAGCAGCTGCCTCATCATGCAATTGCTGCAGTTGCTCATGGGTCAAATGCTGCAGCGACGATTGGGGCAATTGATGGGATTGAGGTGGATCAAAAGGTTCGTACTCTGACGACGAAGACGACTTTCGGCGCTAATGAAACAATATATTTAATTGTATAATTATAAAAATATATTATATTATCTTTAAAAATAAATATTTCTTATTATTTTTTTTCTTTTTTGTCTGTATTCTCACCTCTTTCCAATTGGGTTCGGTTTTGGCTAGGACAACCCAATCAATTTTCAAATCATAAATGGAACCACAAATTGTATCCGTATGCAATTGGCATGGTCGTAATGGTATCATTTCCCCTTGGCAATTTGTACATGGTATACATTTATCCCTCATCGGATCCCACCAGTGTTGCGGAGCACATGGTGAACTGGAGCTGGAACTGGAGGTTGTGGGAACGATACTAGATAATGATGAAGATGAAGAGGTGGTTGTTGATGCGGCGGATGAGGCGGATGCAGCAGCGGCAGCGGCCATACAGGCAACTGAAGATGCTGTGGAGAGTATTAGTATTAGGCTTAAATTTCCTAAATTTCTCCATCTTCTTCTTGTTGTTGTTGCTGTAGTTGTTGTTCTTGTTGTTGTTGTTCTTGTATATCCTGTTTCCATCATATTCATCTTCTCTCGCTTTCGTCGACGTTTATGAAACGATGATGCAGTTTTTGCTTTTGTTTCCAATATTTTTGGAATATTTTTTCTCGCTGTTGTTGTTTTTATTGTTGATATATATGTTAAGTTTTTATTGCTGTTGTTTCTGTTGCTATTCCTACTCGTTGTTAGTTTCGTTACATTTAAAGCTGCTGCTGCTACTCCTGCTACTGCTGAGCTCATTGACAGCTTTGGCGGCATCATTTCTGCAAAACAAAAAAAAAACAAAAAAGAATAATAATTATAATAAAAATATATTATAATTGAAAAAGAAATAACCAGACCATTAACCATTCGGTTAAAGAGTCCTCCTGGGCCACATATTATTATACATAGTTTTGCGGCCAACATCAATTACTAATTCATTGGTATTCGTAAGGCAATAACCAATTTAATGTTCAGTTGAAGAAAAATCTACAAATCGAAAACAAAACACACAAATAAGGAACATTATGGCACATTTGCACCTTCAATGTCATACCATAACTTGCCAATTGGCAGACATTAAACCTGGTTCGTATTGGTAAAAAAAAAAAAAAAAAAATGTTCATTTTATCGTTTTGCAAGATCGTTAAATGATTTGGCATAGGTTGGCAGGGCTAATGGTCATATGCGTTGACTATGATTGCTAATTTACTGCAAATTTATGCAAAATGCCATATTTTTATCAATAATAGTTTTTAAAACTATCGAATGGATTATTTTTTTAGTAGTTCCAGTTGGTCTCTCGGATATATTTTCTCATGTAATGGCAACTGTTTTGTTTTCGGAAAGTAAATAGAATTGAATAACCATTTATATAATAGCTTCCCCTATTTTCTCTATATACTACTATCCTTCCTATTTCTTTTTCCATTTATTATACTCTTCCCCCTTTTGCCTAGTTACTTACATACATATACATATGTATTGCTTTACCATTCTCTGAATAAATAACAATTCTGTATGGCCATTTATAATACTAGTTTGTCGTTGAAGGAATCGACAAAAATGAAAATAAAAGAACTGGTGGGGAGGGGACACGCCAGAGGAGGAAAACAAAAAGCGCGGGTTAAGCCAATGAACCGAACGAGTCCATCACCGCCTCCGCCTCCAGCAGACTGTGTTGTCTGGCAGTCGGTAGTCCATAGTCGGTAGTCGGGGAGATTAAAGTTGATTGCAAACTGTACGCATTTATGATAATGATAATGCTGATGACGATGGCGATGACAACGATGATGATCATGATCATAATGATGATGATGATGATGAGGGAGATGGCGTCGCATTATCAGCAATATTATCATGACCAACGGCCGTTTATTAGTTTGCCGTTGTGCGAATGACGATTATACTGCCTACTAATGGAGGGAGGGGGAGGAGGAGTAAAAGGTGAAGTTGCAGACGGAAATGGAGGATCGCATCCCAATGCTTCCCGTCGCCAGCTGTGAGCATAGTTATGACTACAACTGTTACTACTATAAGAGCACAAAAAACAAAAAAATACCCTAGGAAAACAAACTACAAAAGCGCTCATAAAAATTGCATTAACTTTGCCATTAAACAAGACTAAGGCAATAAAATTAGCCGAAATCGAAATGAATGCCTAAACATTATGTACATACATATGTACATATGTACATTAGTATTTTAATATCAACTTTGTGATTACTAGCGGCGAATCATTTGTATATATCTGGAAGCATAGTTTTAAAAGAATTAAAAATTCTCAACTGTTGCAAAGATATCAGAAATAATGGGAAGGAATGGAGGCAACGGAGGTTTAGGGGGAATGATGTGGGGTATGTTAGGAATAGAAACAGTCAAATACACTCATTCACACACATGCACACATATGTATATATGTATGTATGTACATACATAAGCAAATAGTGGAAACAAGGCAAACAGGAAGAAGAAATATTTAATTAAAATCAACCATTATGGTTACCGGCCCAACAACAAGAACCACGGCAAAGGGAAAGAGGAATGATGGCGGTGACGGTACAGGGAAATGGAATGGAATGGGAATGGAGAATGAGATTGGATTATGTGGGGAGATCATCCATCCATCTATCCATCTGTTAGCATACGGTAGAAACACTGTGGAACACTATGTAAATGCAAGTAAAAATACAAAAAAAAAAAAACAATTCAAACAAAAAAAATAAAGGGAGAAAGACTAAAACAGTTTCCCCATCCGATCGATCGATCGATCGATCGATCAAGCGAATCAATTGCCAATATAACAAGTTTCAGTCCACGGATCGAAAGAGATAGAGGGATCGTGTAGTAGTATAGCTCATTAGCATGTCCAACAGTTTCTACAATTGATCGTTTTATGGACAAACAAATGCTTGATGGTGCTTAAAGGGCTGCCGCTTCAGGGGAGGGAGTAAATATATTAAATGAATTTCAAATTGTCAAATCGGAAATTCCCTATATATAGACACTTGGCATTTCCTGACTACAAAAAAAAAAAAAAATAGAAAATAGAAAATATGAAAGACAAGTGAAATGAAAACCCAATACAATCTTTCGACAATTAAAAACGCATTTAATTAGTTTGATGAGTTTTTTATGAATTTCCGGTTTCGATTTAACTAATAGTTTAATTTATTTGCTTTTTAGTTTTTCTTCTCTTTTTTGGAAACATGATTTATTTAGATTTGTTCAAAGAGATTTCTGTCAGCCTGCCAAAAACACAGACACAACATATGACTGGCAAAATATGAACACTAAATATGTACATATATGTATATACATATGTATACTATATAAGATATTAAACTCATTACCAGAGCATCAAATTGATGAGTATAATTTCTGTATTTTGACAAAAAGTTTGTAATTAATCGATTGCTCTTTTACATATGTATATATGTATGTAGATATCGAGTTATAACTAAGATCAATTTATATATCTTTTTTCTTTTTTTAACAAAAATAATTTTTTATTTCATTTGGTTTAAAGTAGAAGGAACTTTAAAATGAGAACGACTGCACTTAAAAGCAATTTTGTTGGATGAGTCTGTGAGATTGACAGCCATCTCAAACCACTTTTTCTTCTCCTTCTATGAAAATTTATTTCCAACCAAAATAGAATGCATTTGGCCTTAAAAGAATTAAATACATATGTACACAAAACGAGTGGGACAAGAAGGCCAAACTAAAATTGGGGTTCCCGAAGTTTCGATACCCTCGCCTATGAGAACTGGAAGACTTTCATAATGGAATCGATAAATATGTTGTTCAATTAAAAGTCCTTTTACTACTAATCGAATTATAATAAGTTAAACTTTTTTATGGAACCAATACCAACATCCAATTTTGAATACTATATTTTCTTCAATTTAAAGTGCCATATCAAATATAATGAAATTAACATTTTTATGCAACCAAAAATAGATCAATTTTTTAATAAGAAATTAATCTATAAGAGTTATATCTTGGGTAATCTGGCTAGTAGCTCTGACACTTTGAGGTTTGTTAAACTGATCAAGAATATATAGTTTAAAACCAATATGCCTTGCAATCAGAATATATAGTAAGAAACATACATAAAAATGTCTGTATGTGTGTGTATATGTATGTATGTATGTATGAGAAGAAAAAATCAAGTGTATGCATATTTTTAGCATCTAAAAAGAAGAAAAAGAAAAATAAAAAAGAATTTCCAAGTCCAAAATGGCACAAGACACATGAGAAATAACAACGAAAAGGGAGTCGACGGAGCGACAATGACAGCAGCAACAACAACAACAGCAATAACAACAAAAGGAAGATCAAAACCAAGAACAACAACAACAGCAATATATTGTGTGAAAGATTATTATGTCAGCGATCGTGTAGCTGTATTTTAAAGATACATTTTGGTGCGAGTTCGTGTTATTCTTGTTGCTGTTGTTGTTGTTGTTGTCGCCGCTGTCTGACAACTGACAGTGACAGCAATTTAAATCATGTTGCATTTGTTGTTGCTGCTGCTATTTGCTTTCTGTTTTCCTTTTGTATTTTATGTTGCACTAATTAAGGCCTGAGGCGACAACTCAACAGAAGCTAAAAGGTGGAAATGGGTCAGTTAAATGGGATTAATGATTAACTTAAAAGATTTTATACAAAAATTTTAAACTGAATATCTATCTGAAAGTCTAAATAAACTGAATTCATCAATCATTAATTATAAATGTCATTTACAAGAATAGTACATACATATGTAAATTTTGACATTATTCGATGCTTTATTAGTATTTATTTATATAGAATTATAGAGAACCGATTTACTTAATAATTTCTTTTAACTTTCAACAGATGTAAACTTGTAAATTTGGAATTTTGAAAAGAAAAAATTGTAGTTTTCATGGTTTATGTATTGTCAGTTAAGTCCTTTCTTATAGAAAAGAAACTTCTATAATATTGTTAACAAATTTCAATACTATGTATAAAATTGTCTTTTTAAATCTTTTATTGCTGCTGCTACTTTTGACTTATTTGGGCCCATTCGTTTGCCAAAATGTAAATTGAGTTAGAGAAAAAACCAATAGAGAAAATCCCTTTTACATATTTTTCTTTCTATTTTTTTTTTTTGTCTCTGTTATATATTTAGATTTGACAGACAGCAGCTGGGCCGATGTCTGCCAAAAATTGAAATAAACTGAAATTAGGTGGAACGCCTTATAGACTATTCTGCCTAATGGTTATTTATTGATCAGTTCAATCTGTTGGATATTTCATCTACTTATTTCAAATTCACGAATTTTCATGATGAGCATATGAAAAGATTTGTATTTTTTTTCTTCAATTTTTTGTTGTTGTTGTTGTTGTTATTGTACGCCCACTTAACAAACAGCAACTGAAGGCAGAGAGAGACATTTATTAAAATGTCAACTGAATGCTCACAAAAATTTTTATGATTGTTGTCGTTAGAGGTCTTCTTTTTTTTTTTTTTTGTTGTTGTTGAATACCCTTACTATAAAAAAGGTATATTTTATTTAAACATGGTAATCCATAGTTCAGTTGAAACAAAAAGTTTTAAGAAGAAACTAATCTTAAAATCGAAATTTGATAACAAAAATTGAAATTTTTTTCATATAGAATTCCTCTTTTTTTATAGTGGATTCTATTTTATTCAATTCAATTCTAAAATAAAGAACAATTGTTTTTTAATATTTGTTTTAAACGGTTTTTTACAAACCGAAACAAATTATACTAGAAGAAAAGGTTGAACGATTTTTAATTTTCCCAATTTTCATCTTTTTTTAATATATTTGGGCAGCACATCAAAAAAATGGATTATATGTAATTAAAATTAGCGTTATGCAAATTTAAAAGGGTATAGAGACTTCGGTCAGCTCATTTCATTCTCAATTCTTTTTGCATTTTGTTTTATGATTGTTGTTGCTTTTCATTTCTTGTTGTTGGTGTTTTTTTTTACTGTCATTGTGTAAATTCCAAAACGCGACAAACCATTAAGCGGTTTCGAACAACAACAACAAAATGAACAATAAATAGAGAATTTTAATGAAAAAAAACGCCAGAATAGAATGGCAACAGCTAAATTTTGAAGCAATAGGTAATTATTAACAGAGTTCACTTTGACGGCTTTATATGAACATTAATAAATAAACAGTTTAATAGTGCTATAAACCAGATATTTTCAATATATGTATCTATCATCTATCACATATATCAGATATGTCAGAGATCAGTAAAGAAATGTAGCATACAAATCTATAAAGATTCTCAGTTAAAATTCAAGTTATTTAAAATGATATCAATAGAAATTGGATTTGACTTGTGGTGATTGTCCTATGGAATGAGAGAAATTAGAGGCCGTATCCCATATAAGTATTATGTTTAAGATTCACTTTTGTATCGAAATAACTTAACAAATTTTTATATTAAATTCTTTGTAGAATTAATTAACGGTATTGGCTTTTGACACTGATTTCAATATAATACAACTTACACAAATGTGATCCCTAGGACGATTGTCTGAACCTGTGTTAATAATTTGAAACCTATTTCAATACGCTTTAGTTCTGGCCCTACTAACAATTTTATCTGGAAAATTCTTTAAATGTTTGCTCTAATAAGAAGAGAAATTTATGATTCAATATTTATTCAGTAATACCAAAAATTATTGGATTCCACAGAAAAAACATTGTGTTAATACTTCATTTAACGATGGATTGGAAGAAAAGTTTTCTCTAATAAGACTGACGAGTTAAAAGGTTTATTTCCATAAGACTTCTCGAACTCCTTGACAATATAATACAGAAGTACAGTGCTATATTTACGAAATCGATATAGTATAACCTGTGTATAACTTTACTATCCTAGTAAAATAAAATATATAGAGACCTTTTGTAAGAATATAAAAATACAATCAACTAACAAATAAGAAGTCCTTTAGGAGCATGGGGAATATCCTAAACACAGACATCAAGTACAGTCGAAAAAGGAAAGTGGATATAATACTTTCGAAAGAATCTAAGGGAATGAATGAAAAAAAGGGTTAAAGGAAAGCAATCTGCAAAGCAAATGAGGTTTATCGAAAAATAATGATCGAATGGACCAAGTCAAACCCAAATATTAATGAGTGGAAAGGGAAAAGAATCACTCGGAACAGGCGGATGGAGTCGTCGGGGGTTGTCTGTGGATAGTCTGATGATGTCTACCCTTTTGCCTGTGCGTTGCTGTGCTTGTTCCTTCCGCTGTATATGTATATACATATATATATATTTATGTATGTATGTATGTATGTACATCCACATATGTAAGTACATCCATTAGTGCGTCTGTGTGGAAGAGCCCCCAATGTTTTGGCATACAGACAGTGAGTTCAGTTCAGTTCCTCCATTTAGAGGGGTTTCTGTTGATTCCGATTTGGTTTCTGTTTTCTGTATGTGTTTTTTTTTTTACTTTTTCCTTTTTTATGTGTGTGTGTCTGTGTGTTGTTTGTTTTTTTTTTCTCATTTAGTTTTTTTTTTTTGTTTTGGCACAGAGGGCTGCCTCTGTTTCTACACTCGATTTATATTTTTTATCATTTGATTTAATTTAATTCCACACAAGAGAGATCATAATGATGATCATCTTCATCATCATCAGCCTCAGCATCATCAACTGTTGCTGCTGCTTCCGAAATCATGGAAAAAAAAATCATATATGGGTATATTAAATAAATCACTCACTTTTTCGCTTTTTTTTTTGTATTATTTATTATTCGTTTTGCTTGTTTTGTTTCTTCTTCTTTTTGTTGTTATTCCATTTTTGCACAATTATTTTGTTATTTTTCTTTTTTTTTTGCACTAGAAAAAAATTCACTTCTACCGTCGCGAAATATAATAAAAAAAAAACATATGTATATATAAAAGACGTTAATGTGTATATATAAATTTTAGTTTTTTTTTTTTGGGATTCTTCTACTTCAGACAATCGCCACGATCCGCAGCTCGTCGCGTGCTGGGAGAGACTGAGTGAGGCATGCCACCGCGATTATGCAGGGCAGGTTGAAAAACGCATTTTACTCCCGCTCCAGGTTTCTCTCGTTTTCGATTGCTCTTTTTCCTCTCTCTCTCTCGTCTCTCTGGCTCTTTCTCTCTCTCATAGCGATGTCCCTCATGTCTCATTTGGCGGCACACAGAGCAGGTTGATAAACGATTCTCGCTCCCGGCTTCTCTCTCTCTCTCTCTCTCAATTCAGTATGGCTGCATATTTCAATTGTGCACTGGAAAAAAAATTATTCCTAAAAAGACAAAATAATCTTATTTTTTTCTAATACTACAATTTCTTTCAAAGTCAAAACTTCCTTAAAATCTTTAAATCGATTTCTTCCAAACTTTTCAAACACTTCGTTTACTTACCAAAAATGCTCGATTTTCAGTTTATACTTTTCCTATTACAACTAATTTTTAATTAAAAAAATAAAGTAGTTTTTAATTAAATGTTTACCAAAATCTTAAAAATAAAGATTTTGTTAATTCAGGATACATTTTTGGGGGTTTTATTTAAGACGAAGTAATCATTAAGTATCCTGATTACAGCATAACAGGTTTTCCTTGAGTTGACTCCATTACCATGGTTTAATTCTTCAATATATTTATATTAAAGATTACCAGAATATTTTAAAATTAATACTTAATAATGTACTGAAACAGGTTGTTTAAAAAAGTCGGAAAAATATGTTTTTGCTTATATTATATATAAATATTATTTAATTGTTTAACATTGATAGTTACACCTTTAAAGATGTAAATAACGTGGAATAATATAACTTTATACATATGTATGTATATTTAAGTTTATTATACCAAAAATATTGTTAAAAATAAATGAAAAAGAAATCTGCAACCGTAAATATATAGAAATCTGACATTCTTTTTCTAAAAACCGTAAACGAAACCGTTTTCCTTTGATGCAATACTCAACCTACATGGCTTTCCACAGAACCCATGTGCCAGTTTGCTCCACTTGTTTCGATCGAGTCAAACACGTTTGTTTATTTTATATCAGCGCTCAATAAGTATACGGTAGACTGTACTAACACCAAATGTAGTGCCAGAAATTGAAAAAACAATAATAATTCACTGATTTAAATAAGCAAAAGTAATAGCTACTATAAGTAAATAAATAAGCACAGCTGTGTTTGTAAAGCGTGTTGCGCAATCGTATAGGTGCCGACGGATGGACGCATTCTCTACCTGTGGTTTGGGCTAGTTGTCCAGATCCAGAAGCAAATGAGATTGACACGTCGGTTTTTTGCGTTGCACCTCCTACACGTGGAGATTTGAATTTAAGGGGCCATCAAGATTACAATTGTTTAATCAGTAATACCATTCAGAAAGCACTGCAAAATAATTACATTAAAGCAAATTTGTCAACCGACAACTCTCTGAATGTTGGCATTCGCAATCTGTATACACACACATTTGAACTTGAAATTACATATTTTTCATCGATTTTGGGTGATATTTGGAACAACTTTTGTTTTAAAAGTTCCGCATTAGCTTGCAATTTTAAAATATAGAAGAGTCGTGTATCATGTTTTACATTTTACATTACATACATATTAATTTCCAATAAATAGACCAAAGAAATACATGCCACAAATTGTATTAAAAATGTGTGTGTTTACTGTTTTATTGTTTTGTTTAATCGGTTTATCCAATACAGGTATATATATATATGTATAAATCATTTTTATCCACATAGTTTTTTTCTTTTCTTTTTATACGTTTCACTTACGAATCTAGGACATAAATAAATTAGAAAAAAAAATGTATAACTTTTTAAATTAACAGAAAAAAATTACGAAAACGATATAAAATCTTAACGCACAATTAAAAGAAGGGGAAGGGGGAAACACAAATGTCGGGGAAATCAAATTGCGTAAATACTTTTCAATAATTTCAACCAATTGTCTAGCAAATTGTTTTTGTTTCGTGTCGTTTTTTTTTTCATACAATTAAATAATTTAGAACATAGAATATCAATTTTACAATACATACAATAGGAATTTTTTTTTGTTTTTTTTTTTTTTGTTTTTTGAACTTTTTGTTTGATACAGTAAAAATTTAGCTTAGCAACTAATTAGTAAACGATTAATTGTTGTATAATTTTTTTTGTATAAGATCCCTAAATAAAAAGAAAGCACTTTAATTGTTTCGGTTGCTGTTTCGCAAAAAGGCAACTTGGTGTTAGTTCTGGATTCCTGTTCCTGGAAAACTTCTTTAGCCGCTGAAATGAACAAAATATAGAAATATATATTAGAATATATATATTTGATATAATAAAATCGATAACGAAAAGTTTTCATGCAATATCAACGAAAAAAAAATTACACTAAGTTTTCTTTTAAAGATTGTCGGATGCATGGAATGGTTATTAGATAGATATAGATCGAAAGATGGAAAATAAATAGCGGGGGCGATAGAGAGCGAGTGAGTGAGAGAGAGATAGAGACGACAACAATTTTCATTCTTCTCTTACTTTTATTCTCGATTTCTGTATGTTGCCGGCTTAATCATCTTTATCATCATCTCCTTTAATATCATCGTCTTCTAGTTGTTGTTGTTGTTTTAGGGTTAAGTGTTTGAGTGCTGATATTTTCGTGTTGTCTTTTATTTTGAAAAATTTTACAGGTATACTTACTTTAAAAAGTCATTCATATTGATGTAATTTTTATAACTAAATAAAGAGAAAATACATACATAATAAAAATGCAATTTTATAAGTATTTGTAAGTAAAACGAACGAACGAAAGAACAAACAAACAAACAAAAAGAAAACAAACTTCCACGATCAAATTGTTAGACACATGGACATGCAAGTGAAAGCAAGCTAATTTACAACATAAAAAGGTATACATAAAAATATTGCAGCATTTTTAATAGAATTGTTGATAGATTCATGAGAAAGTGTGGCTGCAAATTGCCAATGATAAAATACCAAAATACTATCAACAATTCTTAGCGGTAAATGTGTTTTAATGATAATGATTTCTCCATCTCCACCCATTGATCCATCTATCTTTGTATTACACAATCACTCACCTCTTGGCTGATGTGGTACGTGAATAAGGATTTTGTAGAATTTTCGGATGCGTCTCCATAACACGCAGCAGTAGATTATCTAGATAATCCTCAAGCTCTTTAACACGCTGACGCTGCAACAAAGCCTCATTCTCCATTCCATTGGCAATTAGCATCAGTTCCTGCATTAAAAAGAGGAGAAAAATATTCGTTACATTTGAACATTATCGGTGAGTATATGTTGCAATAGTTACCTCTCGTGATTTTCCTTCATATTTCTTCGCTAATTGGGCAGAGATCTCTGATCGTCGTTCGGCATGTGAACCGCCAGATTTCTCATGGCCAATAATGATTCGTTCTGTTGACTTGGGGCTGGGTGAATTGCTTTCACTATCATTGTTATGTTTGTCTACAATGGGAAATTATATGACATAAGTTATATACAAACTATATAGTATATGCAAAATTTGTATAAAGAGTGGGACAATTTAAAAATTTTTTTTAATCTTTTCAAAACTAGTTCCGGCAATTGAATTGTGTAGATATGAAAAATGAAACATAATGATTAATAACTAAAAGAACACACACAACTACGACTATTACATAAATAAAAGAACTTCTTAATAATACTAGTTACAATCAGAACTAGTTTATTTTTGAAATCTTTTCTAATTTAGAAAGAAATCGAACAAAAAGTTGAGAAATCAACCGGAACTAGATTGCTCTTAAAACAAAACAAAAAAAAAAAAAACAAAACAATGTGGATTTAAATTTCATAAAATGTGTTAAAATTCAAAAATGATGTAAATAATTTGAAACTTGTTCCGCTGGCGGATGCACAACAAAACATGTTCTATTCATTTCTTTTTTTTTCTTCTTTCTATTACAAATAAAAAGGACAACAACAACAATTGAGCAAAAAAACAATTTAAGGAAAAAGGACATGATGGAAATGATGGACAGACAACGCCAATGAATAGAAGACGAGACAGCAGCTCAAGGAACTAAAAAGAGGGACATATATACTATACATATATAGATATTTATATATGTATATATATATAAATATATATAAAGACAGAAAAATAGTTATTCATGTATGAAGGAAACTAGTTTGAAATCGTTGATTCGTTTTTTTTATGCATAGGGCGGAGGGGGGAGGAGGAGCAGGATTAGGAGGACAATATAATTCCTCAACTTTTGATATATGTATATATATATTTCTAATTGTTTTGCTATTGTTTTTTTTGTTGTTGCAGATCCGCCAGCCAGCAGCCTCCCTCTTCCATTTCCAGCCGCTCACCTCGCTTATGGCCATATTTAAATTTGCCCAATCGTTGCTTCTCGCCACGTCCATTAATTGCCAGGCCGCCACCAATAACTCCACCACCCAGTTCCTCTTTGGGTGATTGTTCCGGTGTGAGAATGAAGTTGGTTTCCATTTGAGCCACTGGCGCTGCTGTCAATGGCTCCTCAATGGTCTGGCCAAGCTGTTGCTGATGTTGTTGTTGCTGCTGTTGCTGTTGTTGCATGGCAAAGCTAAGAAGTCTTTGATCCTCTTGCCGACGCTTTAGATTCTTTTGCTCTTCAAGCTCCCGCTGGAGGGCATCCTCCTCATAGCGTAGCCTTTGCTCATTAAGACGCAACTCCTCCTCGAGGCGTGCATCTTCGGCAGCTCGTAGTCGAGCTGCTTTTTCATTTTCTTCCTGTTGATCTTTTACTAATTGTGAATTGTTTGGCAAAACTCGAGGTTGAGGTTTTGGTAAAGGTTGCTCCACAACCACCATATCCTTTTCGAAGTCTTCCTCAGTGTTCTCGTCGCCATAAATGGCTGTACCGTTCTTTAGCTCGAATTGGGCAAAACTGGAATTCAAATCCTCGAAATTACGCTGCTCTAAAACGGGTGAGAAGAGCGATGTGGTTGGTGCCAATACTGGCGGCTTTGGAGCAATTTCTTCAGCCTCGGAGCTCGATGATGATGATGATGATGACGATGAGGTGACGGAGGAAGTTGATAATCTAGTTTGTGGTGGCGGTGGCGACTCTTCAATTGTCGAAGGCAACGGCACACGACTTTCCCAGCTACGTCGCTTAAGGGAATCACTGTTACGAGCATCCAAGTCTAAATACAGTTTGCTAGCCCATTCATCCTTACTGTGCTGATTCTGTTGCTGTTCATCCTTCGGCGGTGATGGCGGCGGTGACAGTTGCTCTTCCTTTTGCCTAGGCGGCTTCGAGGGAGGCGACGGCTGCGGTGGCGGCGTCTGGTTATGTTGCTTCTGCTGCTGCTGTTGTGGTGCGCGTACACTGAAATCTAGCTCAAGCTGTGCCATCTCCTTTACATTATCAAGCGGCATTGTCTCATCCTCATGCAAAGTCCCTGGATCCAGCTTACCTCCATTCAATTTGGCTCCTCCTCCTCCATTATTTAATAATGGCGATGGATTTCTCGGTGCAAAATTGGCCAATGGCGCCTGCAAGCCTCCTCCTCCGCTATTCCTTTGTATATTAAGCGAACTACCTGAACTTTTGTGCGATAAATTATCAAAGACAAATTCATCTTCATCCTCGCTGATGACACCCGGATCGGCTTCCCCAGCACGCTGGCCTTGACCACGCCTCCGACCGCCCGTCGAACTGGTAGGTGTCCCCAAACTAGCAAATGATCCACTGAATGAACTATTATCATCACCGCCATCCGTTTGCTGTTTCTTTTTGCTTCTGATATGCAATTTACTGCTCAACGAGCCGGCCAACTTTTTAATGCTCTTCCGTTTCTCGCCCTGGCCAATAGAGAGTAGACTGCCGCCAACAGAGCTGGCCAATTGGCCAATTGAAGATTTGTGCTTATCCTTTTTACTTAAATCGTTCAATGATCCCGATTTAACAACAAAAGCAATACGAACTTCCAGCTCGCCCCGCTCTTTATTCTTCTTCTCTTTGCCGGGTTTACTTTCCAGTTTAAACCATTTGGCCCGTGGTCGATCATAGACATCCATTTCATTTAATGGCAATGTGGCCTGGCCCAGAAATTCATCAATTCCGAGATTGTTGCGATGCAGACAGGTCAACGTTAATTCCGCTCGATTTCCCTGATCCGGTATTTTCCTTAAAAATAAGAAGAAAAACAAAGAAAGGAAATATTAGCTATCAAAGCGAAATAAATAATCATATTAACTCACAGTTCACATTCCTCATTCCAGTTAACAGAAGGCTCAGCCTTGTCCTTAACCGAAGTCTGGTATTTCTCTTTTCCCAGGGCAATGGTAACAAAGCAATTGTTGGTGCCATTTTTGCCTTTGGTTAGCAAACCGCGCGCTCGCTGAACTGAAAAAGATATAAAACAAAAATAATTATAAATTAGATGAAATAAATCAAAAATTTTTTGGTTTAGTATAGATATTAACATTCAAGATTTAAATTACAATAAAATTAAAACAATGAAGAATGCAAAGTAGAAAGGATAATAGATTAAATTGTTATTAATTGACTTGCAATAGGAATTCACTATCAGATACTTTTAACTCAACCATATTAGATTTTCTTTTATGTAGATGAATTTCGATACATCGGAAATTTAAAGTTTTCATATATAGAAATTATAACATCTATATAGTATCAGTACAGATCATCAACTAGTTATGAATTGTGCAATATTTCAAAAATAATTTCGAATAAATTTTCGAGTTATATTTGTACTAATTTGGAATGCCTTTGGTACATCAAATTCTGACATTCAGTTTCGACGGACAAAAAAATAAAATCAGAAAGAGGTAATGCTGCAAATTTTTAATTTAACAATTATTTTAGTTTTAGACCACTAATGATTCAAATCTGAGCGCTGTCATTCACATAGCACCCAATTTTATGATCAAATTTTGATTAAAAAATAGTAATAATTTAGTGCCCTTAGCTTGAGTAATTAAATATTAATGATATTGGGCATAATTGGTAAAAATCACTTGAAAAACAATTAAGTAACATATTTATAACTCTTTTTTTTTGTACGTCCGATTGCTCCTATACTCATCGTCTGCAGTAAAAATAAACCCAAAAATTTCAAAAGACTCTCCGAAAAGATTGTGTTAACTTTATATAGTCCAAGATCTTTCGATACTTCTGACCAACATTAACAACCCTTTTTTTTTGTAAAGGTTATGAAAAGTTCATTACCTTTGCATTTTATTTTTTGTAAATTATTTTTTTCTTTCTTTTAAATGTTGCTCTGGGCGAATGACTTAATTAAGTAATTTTGATTTCAGACGACAACATTTTCGGTTGCCGTTTCCGGCAGCTGTGTCAACAGAATACATCCATTCCCTTGCCCTTTCCATTGCTATGGGCGATTCGTATGCCATTTCGCCTATGCGAAATGTAATACAAATCTAAAAACCAAAAGCAAAAAAAAAAAAAATAAAATAAAACTGAACAACATTCGTCGCACGAATGACTCAAATTCAAAATGGAAAAAAAAAGAAGCCAACAGAGTTTCACTCATGACCTCGAAGAAGAGTGTAACCCGTACATACGAGAAGAAGAAGAGCATCCGGCCGGCGCCCGTTTGTTAGCTGATATGAAAACCACAAAACTAAAAATAAGAAAAGAAAAAAAAAACGCACCGCAAAAATATTTTTGTTTTTATGATCCCAGCATTGTTAAAACTGAGTTCCATTTATCCAGTTACATATATGCATAAGCAATCTTTGGATTTAGATACAAATATTTCAAGTACATGGTATAGATAGAATTAGTACCGTTAGTTTTTTTTTTGTTAACGATCTTGTTAACCCATTTCATTTGAAAGGCAAAAATCTTATAGTTTCTCTTGATTCGTTTTGTTGATAATAATAAATAAAAGGAATACATAATTAAGTAAGAATAAAAATTTAATAGAAATAGAAATATTAATGGCCGAATCCATTAAACATTTTTAAGATTTTTTTATATAAAAAAAACCAACTATAAAAATTTTTAATAAATTTTATATTTTCAACCCATGCATTTCTAACAACCAAAGTAAATGATTAACATGTTTCTTTGTTTGAAGCCAAGTAAAACTAATTTTATCGAATTTTTCTAAAATGAATTTTAGAATTTATATAAGAAATTAATTATATAGAAACTTTATTATACGGATACTTCATTAAATAGATATTAAAATATATGTTCTAAAAATGAAATGAAATTTCATTATACGAAGAACTTCATTATACAGAATTACACTATAGGGAAGTTCGACTGTATAAGAAAAAGCAGTAGTAATACATAATAATTAATCTTGTTCGCTCAGTTACTCTAACAACATTTTCATGATAAAATTGCTATAAAAAAATTCAGATAAATTTCATTTTCAGCCTGAAAATAAAGTCATACAATTATGATTCATTTTTTGTACTCAAACAGGTACAGTGGTGGGCGGAAATGGTTAAACCATTTAAACTTAAAAGTAAAACAAGCTCAAGTCAGACACAAGATGTATTTTTAACAAATAATCAAAACAAACTACTAATCCAAGCCAAGTTTTTTAAAACAAAAAATATAAAAAAAAACGGATAGAATTTAATGATGATTGATATTGATGATTTTGCATCTAAAGTATTTGGATCCATTAAATTTAATAGAAAGTCACAATTGCTGGTTTCTCCACACATATGTATATGCAGATATATGTATGTATATCGGATCTTGGACTTGCATATATACATATATGTATATGTATATGTATGTGTATATTTATGTATATCGGTTTGATTTCAGGCGACATTAATTTTCATTTCTTCTTACGTTTTCCCTCTTCAATCATTTCGATATGGCAAATTTTTTTTGTTGCTTTTTTGTTTCTCTTCTTCACTTATTGCTGGTTTTGTTTATCGGTGTGGGCGTTTTTTTTTTTTTTTTTGCCAAATTTTGTCATTGGGATGACGCCAACCCAACTTTGTTTCTTGTTGCCATCGCTACAACAATACGAATAACAAAAACTAAGAAGAGGCTCTTCAATTGTAAATGTGAAAAGTGCAAAACAATTTGGATTTTTGTGGTTATTGTTTTTAGCTTTATTTACTTTGCTTTTTATCACACACATTTGGCGATAACTTGGGATGCCCGTCCCATGACTCAGAAACCGAAAATGAAATGTAACAACATTTTCTGTACAGTGGGTTTTTAATTGATCAATTTTAGAAATTTAAGCGTCAAAGTGAAAACAAATTGTTGAACAATATTATTGAAATATTTACAATGATACATATATGTACATACTAAAGTCGATAAGTAAAAGCAAAGTCAGTGAAATGAATATACATACATAGTATGACAAATACTTATTGTAGCAACAATATTCTGTTACGCCTCTGTGCGAAGACATTTGAGACTGAGTTTACGCAAACCAAATTTGTTTGCTAGCAATTTGGCGTTTCCACTGTTCCGCTAAGGCGAATTGAGTTGCTGATGTTGGCCATAAAAGCGGACCAACTTAACGGTTGGCCGGCTGTTGGGTCGGCCCCTCTTTTACTTCATACCCCGCCCCACCCCCACACCCTACCACTTTTAATTCCCGCTCTTCCTCTCTATCTTGTTTCTTTTTCCATCACTTTGACTACTACTACCTCTTCTAAATTGTTGCTGTTTTTGTTTTTGGCTTTGTTAGCCATATAAATATATTTGCCCATTTGCCATTTAGCATTTTCTATTTTGGCAAGGTCTATCCTCCCCTTGCCACCACTAGCAAAAAAAAGAAAGAAAAAAAAAAAACACCGGCACCGGCACTGACACTGGCACCTAGCCCTCGTTCCTGTCTCGCTAGTCTTGGCCATTACCATATCCATCAGTCTTCTTTCAAGCATATTTAGGTGTATTTTTTTTTTGTTTCTTCTTTTTTTGTCTCTTAATTATTGACTTGGGGTATTGGAATTTGAATTGGAGGAAGAAAGACATTTAAATATACATATATGTATAGATATGTATGTATATATAGGTACACATTTCTTTCTTTTTTTCTATCTTTATCTCACTTAAAACTTACGGGTTTTTTCTATCTCTCTGTTATTTTTTTCCCTTTAGTTGTCTTTCGTCATCATCTTCTTCTTCGGCTTCTTCTGTTTGGGAGATTGTCTTTAACCTCAATTGCATAAAACACTTGCCAAATTGGCTTAAGTTATAATGTTTACGGCATGGTAGGTAAGAGGCGCGAAAAGAGAAATAACAACAAAAACACCTCAAACGGAAGAAAGCAAAAAAAAAAAAAAACTGTTAATGCGATAATAATTGTTACAGGAGAAGGAAAGGAGGGGAGGAGAGAAAAAGAGAGGGCGTTAGCCACCATTACCCACCACCCACTCCCACTCCCCAAAATCCAATTGACTCAATCAGCGTCCAGTGATTACAGATCGAAATTTTCATCGTTTTCTCTTTCAATTTTTCACAATTTTCTTCTTTTTCTGCTATTACATGGCTAACTCATGCAACCAGCCAACAAACCCAACACTTTTCACTTTAATTAAATTTTACTTGCCTTTTTTTTTCTTATTTTTCTTAATAATTATGAAATTTTTCATTTGCAAATTACGTAAAATGGGCAGAAAAAAAGGCAAATTTGTGCAATCATTTATTAGTTTTGTTGTTGTTATTGTTGTTATTTAACTACAACTAAAAATAATAATAAAAAACCAAAATGGAATTTTTAAATTCTTCTACTTTTGCATTCATCGAACGACTCTAAACTTTGTGATTGTGAATTAACATCGATGTAGAAAATACACTGCTATAGTGTTGCAACGATTATTTTGACTAATTGATTAACTAATCAATTTACCCTCATGTTTCTGTTATATTTTTGAGGAAGTTTACGAAGTCCCACCATCTGGAAAACTTTTTCCATGTGTGCACTTTTGTGAAGTTTTGCCAGGAAGTGCGGCATATGGTAATGAGTGTAATTTATTTTTTAACTTTAGTCCTTTATTTTTTAGCTTCAGTATGCTGAAGCAGAGGGAAGACGTCTTTTCATTTGTCCCCGTTCCCCTAGGTGAAGGACTTCCAAGGGTTTTTTACTCATCTGCACAGCAAATAAATAGTTACGCAATCGTCTTGATATATATGTATGTATATATCTAAGTGTATATATAATCAAAGTTAATAACTGGTTAATATGTACCTACTACCCATAAAAGAAAACGAAGGCTTGGAATTTCTATTACTCATCCCTGCCAATGGAAGTTTTTTACCAACTGATATGATATGTTATTTTTATGATATGAATGAATCATGGCCAAGTATTGTTAAATATCAGAATGTAAATCAATTTGATTATTTCTGTTTTCTACAAGATACACATAAATCTTCAAGGATTTGTGCGATTGTAGTTTCTATATGGTCTATAACTGACTTAAATGCTGTTCGCGTTTGCGTTTTTGTTTTTTTGTTGTTTTTTATTGTCAATTCAATTTGAAATGCTTCACATGGCTGGTTTAGTTTCCACACACACACACACACACACACACACACACGCACACATACTCATGAGCAAACGCACACACACACGCGCGAATGCGCTGCTGCACCTTTATTTGCGATGCGACCCCAAAAGTCAACAATGGGTGGGTTTGTTTGGCCTTTCTGAGAGACGGAGACAGACAGACAGACAGCCAGGGGGAGGCAGAGAGAGAGAGAGAGAGAGCGAGTGAGAGAGGGAGACTAACCGGTTGGAGGTCAACTTTTGGGTTAATTAATTTCAATGAAATCATTTCTCAGTTGACATTTCGGTTTCGCTTTTCTCTTACGATTTCGTTTCCGTTTTCATTGTGCACCAGGGAACTGCGCTCCCTCCTATCTTCACCCACCACCTTTCAACGCCTCGGCAACGCCCTTGCCCCAGAGAGCCTTCCGAAATTGAAGTCATCATTCTACTTTTTTTCTTTTGCCTACTAACATCTAGTTGAAGCTAGTAATTTATTAGTTAGAAATAGCAATACAGTTTTAAACGTTTATAGTATCGGATTTACGGTTACGTGACATTTTCTATATTCACTCATGTTATATCAGTTTCGTTTGGCATTATCATTTTGGTTATTGGACTGTTTTTTTTTCTTTTCTTTTGACATTTTAGAAAAAAGCAATCCTAAGATAAATTGTTAATCAACATTTCTACTAAAACATAACTCTACTAGTTCCTGTTTAAATAAACAATTTTTTTTTTTGTATAATTTTTCATGGATTAGAATGTGAGCTGATTTGTAAATCCCTTTTATTATTATCTCTAAATTCAGACAATGGAAAAAAGAAAACTCGGATGGAGACGACGACCATCATCATCATCATCATCTGCTTCATTATTCGTTCTTCTTTCTTTTATTTACAAATTTTACAAAATGTAAAATTCACCTCACGCAATTATTTCAACATTTTTTTTGGTTTTCTTTTTTAGCTTGTTCCACTTCTTTTATTTCTTGGTGCGTTCTCTTGCCAGAGGTTTGGGATTATGAGGGGGCGTGGCATATTGTCAGAGAGTCTGAGATACAAAAAAAAAAAAAAAACAGACGAAACGATTGTCTCTGCTACAGTCGTTGTAGAGTATCCCAAGAAGTGAGGCCAATGGCTTTCCGATGATGAAGCGGTGGCTAACCATGCATGCTAATAAGAGGCAAATGCTCCCAAAATCTCTATATGTTGATCTGCCTTTATATATGTACATATATGTATGTATATATATAGACGCACAACGCTGCCTTAACAAGCAGGTGCAATTTAATGAGGAACTCTTGCCACATTCACCGTATACACACACAGTTGAAGAAATATATGTATGTATATTCAGGTACGTCATCATCACTGTTTCTCGTCAGCAATCATTAAAGTCATAAGTTTCCCATCTTTATAGCAAATCGAATGCTGAAATGTTTATCGATATTCTTGGTTCATCAATTTGTAAAGTTCTGAGCGAATATAATAATAATAGTAGATAAAAGAAGATTAAACCAAAATGTGGGGAAAGTTTTTAATAGAATATTTTAATCATTAGTCTATCTTTTCACTTTACTAGGCTGAATTTGCCACACTCTCACTTTAATCAATAATGAATAAAATAAAAAAAATCTATAAAAATATTACACTAAATAAAATGTATGTAAAATGTACTATGGAACAGTCACTACATTTTCTGACTTAAATTAAACAAAATAAATAACTTAAAAATATGGAATTGAAGAACTGAAATGAAACAAAATATATAACTCAAAAATGTGGAAAGACATAAACATATTTCCATTACGACAAAGTAATTGCCACTGGTGAAATATTAGGTGCCTCACTTTACCCTATATTACTACATGGTATTGCTTTTAAATTCCAGATATAAGAACGTTTTAGAAGTAATAAAGGTTTTTGCAATAGTTTTCATACATTGGGATTTTGACAGCTCAGTGACGCCATCTTGGTTGTCAAATTTCTCACATTATTGTTTTTTGTTTTGTGTTTCAAAGAGTTTGGCTCTTAATCATGTACATATGTACATTGTACAACATCGTATCACCTCAAAGTTTGGAAATAGTTTAATTATGTTACCAAAAATTGGACAAAAAGCATTTCGTGCAATATAGGATCGTCATGGAGTACCGACATGAAAAAGCTATCATTGAAAAACTTCATAAATATTCTTTGCACGATATCAGAGCACCAATCCAGTTACTGTATAGACTGTAGTGAATGGAATTGGTATTGTGGTCGCATAGAAATAGTGTCCCTTCCATGTCATTTCGAAGAATCGGGTCTGTCCACAATGATCTCATGCAATTTCACGGTAGAAACCTGACTTACACCAATATAAGATAGTGTTGCCACAAAAATTGAAACCAATTGTTTATATCGTAAATCTGCTGATTGGGCTATTATATGAAACGCGCCTGTAAACTGAAAGAATTCCCGATTTAACACCATTAGACTATTTTTGTAGTATTCTGGATGTAGTAGTCTAAATATTGCAGTGGATATTTGAATGACATAATATTTAAAACATAAACTCTATTAAATATACTATCAAAGAAAGTCAGCAAGAAAATGAGGATTAGTTTTTTTTTAGGAAGTCCTGTCGGGATTATATATTTTTGTGACACATTCAGGTCAAAAAATCAACCGTTAAGCCTGTATCAAAAATACTTAAAACTAAAAAGGAAGAAGGAAAACGACATTAGCATTGCTAGGTATTATTAAAATTATAAAAACAGTGTGGCACTAAATGTGTAATGACAGCGTTCATTGACTAATTAAATAAGTTGTGGGAAAATCGGTTAAGGGGTAAACTTGATTTTGAAAAAAATTCTAAAGAAAAAGGAGAATAAATAGCGCTCCCCTCTTAACTAATGTATCATAAAATAATAAAAAGATAATCATTCAAGTTTGAATCTAGGCATGTTGGTTGATTGGCAACTTTTTTTTATATAGTAGTATATATGTACATACATATATAAATAAGCATGGATATATGTATGTATAAACATATGTACATAAACATGTCAGATCCAAGTCGCAAAATCGTTTAAGCTATTTAAGCGGAACCGAAACTTACATCGGTTGCATTCTCTGATTGTATGTATTATATTTCTTTAGAGTTGCCAATTTCAGTTGGTCGTTTTTTTTTTTGTCTTTTGAGAAACTTTAGCTAGAGGGTAAAGCTTTTTGTATTTCCTAATTGTGTCAACTCTGCCCTTGTCTAGAGTTGAATTTATGGCTTTGTTTTGACAGTACATACATATGTATATACTATATCTATGTATGTATGTACATATATGTATACATACTCAAACCCATAGAAATGATGCAAAGCCTTTTTGTTGTTGATATGACCCCCTTGACCAAAAGTCAAAGATGTCAAACTCGAAAAGACAAAACAAACTGTTTTCTTTCTTCTCTATATAAATTATAATCATTTGGACCTTAATTAACCTGCTGTTGTTGTTGCTTTTTTTTAAAGTTCTTCCAACATCATTCCATATGGCTTCATTTGTGATGAAGTTTAGAGAAAAGACACATAGATATACATACATACAAACATATGTAAGTATGTTTGTTTGTTTTGTCGTTTGTTTTATTAATGGTAAATCTTTTGCTTTTTGCGATTCGCTCACATAATAATCATCATATATTATTGTTGTTGTTGTCTTCTAACTGACCATCATTTGCTTTAAAGTTCTCTTTTTCTCCCGTTTTTCTCTCGACATTTTATTGCGTGATCCGTTTTAATAATATCGCGCTTTTGCCGATGCACTCTTATGCGAAAAACAGTTACGTTTCATTGCCCCTCGCGACCCATTTAAAAAAAAACAGGTCTGGGATTGGTAGGTAGTTCGGCGGATAACACACACACACACATACTCACACACACCATATGTATTTCTGTCTATCTCAACGCAATTGATTACACTTACTTCAACTACAGAGCTGCCAGTTGCTTTTCCTGTAGTTGGGAGTTAAAGTTGCAATTGCATCCATGGCGGCGGCATTCATTACCCGCATTTCCTCCTCCTATCCCTCCCTCCTCGCCACCATCTATAGTGCAATTTCAAGATTCTTTTGGTATCCCCGGCCTGCCCTGCCCTCTTTCCATGGTAAATGCATAAAATTATTCATCTATTTGAAATTGTAATTGCCTTTCACATCACCTTAACTTATTTTCATTTCAAAATCTCACAAGCGCAAAAATTATACAAGTTTGGAGAGGATAGAAGGGTGGGGGATGGACGCCGCCCCACACATAAACGGGGGGAGTACTCGTCGTACACTTTTATGATGATGATGATGATGGGTAGGTAAACTGGAGTCAATTGATACTTCCATTGCACAAGTACACACACACATACATGGTATGTATGTATGCCTTTTTTTTTGCCTTTTTTTCTTTTTTTCAGTTACATTTTTGCACGATATCTTTCGTTTTTAACGATTACAATAAATTGAATCGATTTCAATTAAATTCGTTTGCTTCGGTTGAACTGGTAATCAACAGCGAATCCACTATATTATGATTTTTATAACCTTGCATTGGATTGTTTCTTGTTTCCTCTAAGTATATTAAGTATATAAATTATATATGCATTCTTGATCAGCATCAGATCAGTTGGTTATGTTTTTGAAGCCTCAAATGTCTACTTTTATCTTGTTTAATGGTATTCATATATTTTCCTTAATATATTTTGAATCGATTTATCAAAATGATAATTGAATTAAAACCTTAATTCCTTGTAACCTCCTATATAATGAAAAGAAAAAACTCGAATAAATTTTTAAACAAATATTGAATATCTAAGTTTAGAACAGTTAAGAGCTACTGCGGCGTACCTCCACCCTGATAGAATAAGGAAATATTATAGCAAAATTAAAAAGTGGACCGTTTTGGTTTAAAGTCCAGGAACTTAAGTTTTTATCATCGCTGTCAATATTCTCTAGAAACTCTTGGGTGGCAAAACTTAACTAATTAATAAATATGTTCGTCAAAACTGTGAAGAGAATTGAGGATCTTGGAGAGAGAGAATTGTAAAGAAAGAGCCAAGGGAGATCGTAAAGGAAGGGTCACATAAAATGGTAATATTCTCTATGAAATGGTTATGCCATAAAAGTCTGATTCTGTTTCAAATATTTAATATTCCTTCTTCGATCTTGACAATTTAAGTATCTAAGTTTTTTTTATTAAACTGATTATCGCCTAATCACCACAAAGTTGCGTTCCTAGGGCCAAGGAAGACAACATAAAGTAAATTGAGCTAAAGAGGGGTACTTCCAAATTGCCTTCTTTTCAACCGGGTAAATCTTCTGGTCATTATATAATATAATATAATCGTGGATACTACGCCCAGCGGGTCGAGAAGAAAAAGACCTCTGCTCCACGACCACAGCTTATTTAAGATCCTGCGTAACGTAGAATTCCTTACAAACCAGGGAGAATTAAGACAATTTGTCGCATTACCTAATTCTAAAGCATAAATTTGAATTGTTTACCGCCAAACATCGGGATTATGAGTGTAATATTTGTATATAGAAGTCGCTAATTATGAAAGAACAACTTTGTAAAAACATCAACCCCTTGAGTACTTTTAGAAAACTTTTTTTAATCCGAAAATTATTGTATCATTCCATAGTCCATGTACATGTCCTTGTCACATTAGTGACATTTTACTGATTAAAATCGCTTGTGGTTTGTAATTTGAAATTTATTTATAAAAAGAGAAAAAAAAAGAAGAAAAGACCTAACTCCAAAATTTATTCATTTTTCTTATTTTTGGGTTTAATTTAACTAATTAGCAAGTGACTAACTGACCAAAGCTACTCCAAAAGCCTAAAAATAATGCACGCAATATAAACATTTAGTCTGGAAAACTCCGACTGCAGCAGTGTTGCTGGTTTCCACCAGTTTTAGGGAGTGCCCAAGAAACTTTTATTGCTTGAATTATCTAATAAATGGTAGTAATGTGGTGGGCGGTGAATGGAAACTTCCAAATTCTACAAAGCAGAATAAGTTTCTTTAAGAATAAAAGTAATTCAATTTGCTAAACAGCTGTTTAAAGTAAAATTTGTTTTACTTATTTTGGCGTACGCTCATCTCAAGTACAAATATTTACACAAGTTCAGAAGAAATAAAAAAAAAGAGAGGTTTGGGTGGTTGGGATTGAGTTTGGAAGTAGTTAAAAAAAATATATATGTATGTATATATAAGTATAAGTACGTTTATATAACGTATGCAAACAATTCATGAGGCGACGATTTGTTTATTAATTGACGTCATCGAGAGTCTGCTATTAAAGTATACTATATTTATGTACATATAGGCAAACAAATCACTGGTAAATCCCCATAACCAGGACCGTTTATTAATAGGGCGCCTATCAAAAACTTTCCTCATTAAAATACGATTGAAACTATTTGTAAATAAATATCTAAAAATTATACCTAAACTTTTTAGTTTTATTCATTCATAATTTTATATTGATTTATTGTTTTTTTTTTTTTGTGAATTTAAAATGGAGAGAGTGAAAATTCAAGTGATTATCTCGAAAACTCGAATAGTTGTAGTTCAATCGAATTTAACTGATTTTGCAAAGCCCTTCCAAAGTATTCATTAAATAATGTCACGTATTTCTTAATCCACTCCTGTATAACTTGGAACAAAGTTCAAGGTGATCCCACAGAGATAATAAATCAGCTGTTTCAGCTTTATTTCTTCACATCAATTAAAGCTACTATCAATAGCAAATAATCTTTAAGAAATCAGTCAACTCAAGTTGATTAAAGTAATGTGTCTTATATATTTCTCAATTTTAGCCTTCCGGACACTGGGTAAGCAGTCTTTGTGCTACTAAATCACAGAATGATCTCCCATTTAAATAATGTATGTAACATATAAAGTATATATATTCTTGATCAGCATCAATAAACGCGTTGATTAGGAAATGTTCGTCCGGATGATCAAATTTACTTCAATTTCCGCCCACTCTACAAATAAATAGAGCTATATTAAACGTATCGGATAACACACCAGAAACTAACAGTTCACACAATTTTCTTAAAATCGGGTTAAAAATAATTGTAATAACGATTCAGGGACATAACATTGCCTGGAGTAAGCGAGATAGCATCCGTTTGCTGCTTTGTACTGAAACTAAGTTTCATATATTGGCCGCTGTGTGTTAAGTGAGTGAGATAGCAAGCGTATATGGCAATATCGAGGGAATTAAGCTTTATGAAATTGAAGTTTCGACTCTACGTGGTGCAATGTACACAGAAATCGATCATTTTATATATCACTTAATGGTATTTGGTTAAATAACATTATGGAAAATTATTTGATTCCATTGTAATTTTCTTCTATTCTATTCTTTCGATTGGTTAAATCGGTTTTATAAGCTCAGATTTTTGATAAATTGCTTTGTTGGAGATGATGACGATGGTAACTCTTAAATTTGCATAAGTATGTATGTATGTATGTATGTATATAACCATATTGACTTAGACCCATGGTTTGCTTTTTTGCTAACCATATGAATAGAATTTACAGGGTGCCCAATAACAAGCAGTAATTGATTTAAACATTTAATGTTGTACAATTCAATTGCGAAAACCAGCTTTCCGGTGACTCACATTTTTTGTTAGCATTTTTGTTTTTCTCTTCTTTTTTTTTGCAACTGATTATATGTGTATACATATATGAATATAGATATATATATACATACTTAATTATTTTGCTATTTGTTTTCATAATTTTTGAGAGAGACCGCGAGAGACTAACGAGTTCTCTTTGTCTCATTGTGATGGAATTTTGATTTCTCATTGACATTCAACCATGAAAAAAGAAAAAGAGCAAATAACAATTACAACAAACATAACAAAAGTCAAAGAGGCAATGTATGCTAAAGAATGCGAATTAAGAAATCAAAATAAATCAACTACGAAAAAGAATCAAAGAAGAAAGCAAAACGAACAACAGAAAAAAGAAGAAGAAAGTAAATACCCAACGCTGACAAGAAATTACGAATTTTGTTCATACATTCAAGTTTATACAAGCGATGACTAAACGAATAAGATGGAAGAATAAGTTTTATCTTATCAGTTAGAAATTGTATTGGTACCTATTTACAAATACATGTATGTGCATACATATAGGCATATGTGAACATGTATAAATACACATACATACATACATAGATAAGAAAAAAATGTGCATTGAGCAGGTTGGAATTTGCCATCAATTTCAAATCAAATTCTTCTTTTCTTTCATTCTTATTATTAAATCAACACCATGGCGCCACATAGCGGACAGTTTTCGATTGCCTCCTCACACATTTTGGTGTAACTATTTCCATTATATTCTCCTCTACTTTGATTACAACAACTTAATCGAAATACCTAGGCCCAGGCACCGAACATATGTGCATGCATACATACATACATACACATGTGTATATTATTACAGGAATATATTTATATATACATATGTACATATAATATATATTAAGCTACATACATATATCAATTGATTATATAGCTTCAAAGATGTAAACTAAAAATTGATTTGGAATGCGTGGCAGGTCTTTGGTGAAAAATTTGATATCATCTTCTATCTGTATGCCAAAAGATACACACATACATACATACATAGCTATGTATATTATGTATGTAAATACGTTTAGAAAAATATATACACATGCACATACATACATATGTATGCGTTTATGTACTTGAGAAACAACAATGTTTAAGAATCTTTTTATATTGGGCTTCACATTCATATAGACGACTTGCATTTACCCGTTTAACCAATGATTTGAGACGAAGGGCATACAAATTTCTTTACAACAAAAGAAAAACCGGGGAGTAGGAAGAAAAAAGACGAAACCCAACAAAAAAAAAAGCAAAACAACAAAAAAAAAAGTGAAATTTTGAATAAAGTTATTTTCACCAACTAAACACAAACAAAAACAATAATAACAACAACACTCTGCTTCTCTCGCTACTTAACTCATACACTCACACACACACACATACATACACAGAGCGAAAACAAGTTTAATTTTTTTTAATGCGATTTATTTAACGGGTGTCTTTTCTTGATGTTTCACGTATTTGAGTATTTGTTATTGATGTTTGGACTCACCCGTTACGCTGCAATGTGTTGGACTCCACATGGCTCTCTCCCTGGTTCTTCTTCTGCTGTTTGCTTTCTCTTCTTTCGGTTTAATTTAGTTAGTTCTTTTCTATCTATCTCTCTCTCTCTCTCTCTGTCTTTGTTTTTCTTTATTTTTTTGCGCCCACAAATTCCTTAGCCTGCTTAGCCGTTATTTCACTTCACACACATACGCGCACGCACACAGCCGCCAAATTGCACGCGCCGATTTGTTTTCAAATTGTAAAATTTTGTTTAAAGGGCAAAAAATTGTTATTAAAGACACAGACACTTACAAACAAAAAACAAACAAAATAATAATTAGAAAGGCTAACAAAAGCAGGCACCAGCTACTATACTGTAGGGCGAGAAGAGTTCAGACGAAGAAGCGCGTGCCGTGCCGTACAAATGGACGAATTCAGTAAAAACAAAAGCACAATTCACTTAAAGTATATCCAGCAAAACAATTAGTTTAGTCCCGTTTTTTATTTTTCTCTCCTTTCGCTATTCTTTTAACTAATTCTTCTTTCACGAACGGCCGCACAACCTCCTAGCTTGAAAATAAAAACAACACTGCAAAAAAAATAAACCAGAACTAGTGTTGGAAATCATTTTAGTATTGCCTTGCCAGATGGTTTGTTATGCAAACAGCTGATAATAAATCGCTGATGATTTAACGAGCTGCCAGACTGTGAAATTTAAAGTACGTTTATTTTTTAAACACTTATTTTCCATATACTTTTTAGTTATTCAATAGATATACCTAATTGGTTTCATATTCACTATAGAACTCTTGCCTTTTGTAGTTTAATATTGTAGTTACGTTTGAGTGAAATTCCTATTGTTAAATAATCTGATTAAATTTAATAAGAAACTGGAATAATTAAATAGTCAGGCAGCGCCGTTTATGTTCTTTGCAGAAGTTGGCAGAGTCAGGCTACACATGAAATAGTGGCCACACTGGTCAACAGCTGACTCTTCCTCACATTTTGCTGCTGCTGTTACTGGGAAATACGACGCAGTTTTTACATACATATATATAAATATTAACAAATTAGTAACACCTTGACAACGAAATCGCACAGTTGAGTTCAGCACCATAGACACAGATTGGCACCGGCAACCAAAAATCGAATATTAACCAGCGGAGCATCTTCATCACTATTATGCTCAGTGTAAAATGAATGCATTGCGCAACATCTTCACATCTCGTACCCTCAATTATCTGCGCCAAAATGGACAGAATGCCATCATCAATGCCACCCAGCAGACTGGGCCAAATGGCCTACCGTTGGCCGATGCAGACACATTGCTAAACGCGGATGCTCGCCCAGAGCCGCTCTCCATACCGCGCTCTATACTGGATGCCTGTCAGTTTTCCCTCAAACCATTTGTCGGCCAAACCCAGGGACAGCAACCCCAATCCGGCTCACTATCGCCGACCACATTGAAGCGTTTTCGTCGCATGCAACGACGCGTGGAGCTGGTCTATCGGTGTAAATTGTGCAACACGCGGAACACGAAGACCATCAGTGAGGAAGCATATTATAGTGGTGTGGTTATCCTTCAATGCGATGGCTGTGCTGTCGATCATTTGATAAAAGATAATCTGGGATTATTCAGCGAAAGCAATACCAACACTACGAACAGTAGCAGCAGCAGCTGCAGCGTCAACAGCATAAGGAACATTGAACAGTTGCTACTGGAACGTCATGAACGGGTGCGTGTGATCAAGGTGAATGAGCGAGGCGAACTCATCTGAGAGGCAACAGGGATTCTAGTCAGACAGCGATGCAGTGACATTGTGTCAAGCAACTTTCCCCACCACAATAATGGAGCATGCAGCCTCACAGGCGGAAACCTCAACTTCAACCTCAACCTGAACCTGAAGCTATACCTAAACCTGATTGAGATGCTGATAAATTTGTTTTGTGCTTTTTTTTCTCTTTTTTATAATTTGTTTATAGATCCAAGAAACAAAAAAAAAAAAAAGTAAAAATAAAAAAGCAAACTATGAAGCCGCAAAATGGCTATGAAATCTGTAATCTGAGCGAATCTTATCTATATACATATATATATTTACATATATACAAATACAAATACATATCGCATGGGAACGCTTATTAATGTGTTTACCAAAAATATGTGAAATTGGCAAAAGCACGCGCGAGCCGCGTTCTACGTATGTATTTCTTATATAGTATATAAAGACGTAGTACATTTATCTATAGCAGCATACAGACATGACAGATCAGTGGCGGGTTTAGCTTTCTATCTACCTTGGGGGGAGCATTAATATTGTTTTAAATTTGAAATATTATAACACAAAATATTACTTTACGTCTACAAATATCTATGCCAGTCTGAACAATTTTTTTTCTCAAAATATTTGTAATAGATTGTGAGAAAAAATATTAAAAATGCTTTAAAATAATTGGTATTAGAGGCTCCCCTATAAGTGGGAACACTGTATTAATTAATAAAAAACTAATCTTTAAGTCTGATATTTTGATCATAAATAGATTTATAATTGTTCTTATATAATACGAAAATACTATATTCACTTATAAGAATTAAATAGAATAGAAAATTCTTTGTTACATAATTTAACTAAGAAATCGTTAAAGAAATGATAATTTTGGAGGTTGTTATACCATCGACATATGTACTTATTGTTCATGATTAATTGTCTTACATTAAATGTAGCCATTAATAAATCGTCTAACTGATTATCTAAGAAAATATTTGGGGGGTTTTCTTGAGGGCGCCACTGCCCTCTTTTGATTGTATGTATAATTTGTTTTGAATTTAGAAGCCACCAGACGCTTCTAGCAGTGTCAGAATGATTCGGCTGAAAAGGGGCTTGGCGTGCTTTATTAATCGACTTACAAAATATAAACTTTTATATTTGTATACATACATATATCATGTTAATTTTGACTGTAAATTTGCAAGTTTGTCTAGCGGTCTAAACAGTAGTCCAGTTTTAACATGCGATAAGCGAGTGACTATCCCAAAAAAACTGCGTCGCCGATTCGCTCTTAACACAATTTGTAATAGTAACTGGGGGGCAAGTTCTATCATTTAGCGTTATCTAAATCAAAATGTACCCAGTTATTGCAAGTGGGTGGGTCCCAGACATACTCCAAGCTAGAATGACAGATAAGACCGAAAAATGAACAAATATCGGCGACGTCAATTTAATGGGAGAGTGATTCATTTAACTTGTCTTTTAATTACACTTATTTAATAACAAATGATTTGTATTCAGTAGTATGGATTTTAAACCAATTAAGCAATTGCAATTAAATTATATATTAAACAGAGAAAGAGAGAGATATGCAATGAATTCTTACTGAATTATTATTGTATCGTTATATCGTTTTATCGTATCTCTACAGGCTACAAGAACTTGAATGGATCATGATATACATATGTACATATGAAGATACATATATTCACTTGGTATCAGAAACGGGGCAATATTGATCGGGAAAGAATCAATATGGAATAAACTAAAAATACTGCCGTCGATTACTCTAGTATAAATACATTTTGTAATTTTATTTTATTTCATTTCATTTACACGTGTTGAAGACAAGGCTTACGATATAGTTTATATATATATATATATATTAACATACATATGTATGCATATTTATATATATATAATATATACGTTTGTATTTGTTAAATAGTTTCATTTATGTATTTATTATTTTGTGTATGTGTTAAATGTGGCTTATAAGTTTCTGTCCTGGTTACGGAAGCGCACTTTATGTTATTCACGATGCCTCCTGAGTACATACATATGTATATATGTATCTATACATAATACATATATTTTATAAAAAAATGCTGGGCGTGGCTTCGCTTTACTTTTAACTGTTAACTATTTCACAATTTGTTTCTTCAAAGACCAAATTAAAAAAACAACAAAAAAAAGAGGAATCAGTTAAAACAGAAAGAGAAAAATCCTTTCCTAACATTACTTAAGAAATATGAGTAAGCAGCAAAACGAACAAAACAATAAAAAATTATAATGAAAAACAAAAAAAAAGCACTTTTGCATATTAAAAATAATATTAAGTATTAAAATTATACGAAACGTAAAACTAATGAAATTGCGCTAAATCAATTAAAACAGATACTAAGTAAAGTTTCTTGTGGTTGCTTAAAATCTATATTAATATTAATATTAGTATATGTATTTGTGTTTGTATTTATTTGTATATATATATATATATAGTTGCCTAAGAGTGTTTGTTTCTTCATATATATTATGTCAGAGTTTGAATATTGAAAAGTTTTCAATCTAGTAACTGAAATTAATTCTGTCAAATAGAAGTAAAAATATTTGGAAGATCAAAATAGTTTTCTTTTTTTTTATCAGAAGTTATCATAATATATATATACTTTATATACATAAATCTGTTAACAGTTTCTAGTTTTGGTTAAAGTTGGTATTATCATTAACTTTTAAGTAAAATGTTGTTCAGAAATCGCGGAAGTTTCAATTTAATATAACAATTCTGAATAACTATTGATACAACATAAATCGGGATCAGTTATAGTAATTTGTTTCTCCACATATCTTTATATATAAGCTATATCTCATATATTACCGATTTGAACATAATTTTTAATTCCAGCTTTTAATTTACACAAATTGTGATATAAACTTGATTTATGTGAAGAAATATTTCGTTACTTTTAAGATCTTAAATATATTAAAGAAAACAAAAGGAAAGATTCGTGTATAGGCATTACATTTGGAAAACTTTTCAGTAAAAACAAACTCTGTCTCATGCAAGGGCAGGGCTGCAAATACAGTTAAGATGAGGATTAAAGTATTTAGCTGATTTAACCGATTTGGGTTACGAATCGTTTTTGCAGCCCTTGTTTATAGTGTTCTTAATCAATTTGTTAGTTAAAAAGTTTTGTTTAAACTTTCTTTTCTTTTCTGTGTTTTGTGTGTGTGTTTGTCGTTTATTTAGTTATTTACACTATAAACGAATTAATTAAGCAAAAATTATGCAGATTCAGTCGTTTACAAGGGTGGCAGATACATATTACTCTATATATATATATATAAATATGGTATACAGAACTTTTTGTATATATATATATATGAATATGTGTTGTTTACATGTTAATATATAGTAAAATATAGTAACCTAAATGTTGTCATTTACTAGACTTGGCCTAACCCTCGCAAGATTTCAAGTGGTTTTTTTCTATATAGTTATATCTATATATATCTGTATATATGGTACGACTTATATGTAATGGTAGTGATATAGAAAAAAATTGTGCAGATTTTGTTGCTTCCAAGAATTGGTATTGCATGTTGTATATAGCAATCAATATATCTATATATATATCTAGATCTAAATCTACTTTTAGTACATAAAATACTTGGGTTTTTTCTGTTGTTTCTGTTTTTAGTTAGTTAGTTTCTTTTTTTCATTAGCAATACTTATTAATATTTATAGCTTGTGGAATGCAGGCAGGGTGGTGGAGGGGTAGAGACTGTGTAATGTGTGTATATATGTCTGTGTGTGGGTGTGTAAGGGCAAAGGGGAATGTGTGTATCTATGTGTATGTGTAATTTAAAGTTTTGAGTTTAAAGTCGAGGGCATTAAGTACCATTAACTAAATTGGCCTTTAACCCAGATTAAGTACAATATAAGATTTGAATTAATTGATCAATCGATCGATTGATCAATCAATCCATCATCAATCATTTATTGCTAGCTGCCTTTTAGTTGGTTTCTTCAGTTTCTTAGTTTTCCGTTGCTTTCATAGTGTCGAACGATTACCGCCAGAACGTCCCACTGCACCGGTGGTGCCATTAGGACGATTATGCCGTCGCTTATGTAAATAGAGTCCTGCCGCCTGGGCAAAGGCTGAACCGCAGATTTGGCATACATATCGCTTCACCTTGTCATGGATCTGTTTGTGATTTTGCAAATTCTTGGTGGACTTGAAACTCTTGCCGCATATATCGCATTTGAATTCTTCGTTGCTGTAGTGTTGTTTTAGATGCTCAAACAGGCTATTTCGTGCCACAAAAGATTTATTGCACTGGGGATAGTCGCATTTATAGCAACGCTCCCGCTCATCCTGATGCACAATGCGATGGGCATTGAGATGACCAGATGTGGCGAAGGTGCGATGACAAATGTCGCAGGGAAATGGTTTGCCGCCCGATTCGGGAGATGTCATCAATTGATCCCCATCGCCATCGTCACCATCACCAGCGGCTCCTGAGTTATCGCCATCCTCTTGGCCTTCCATTATGCTATGATTGAGACCCAAAGAGGGCAAAAATAATTCCTCATTGTGGCGCCGCAGATGCTCATCATAGTTGGACTTCTCACGAAAACTGGCCGTACACAGTTCACAATTATATTTCACCTCATTGCCTGCACCCAAATGTAGCTGCTTGTGCGTTTCAAACTCCTCGGCCGTGTGGAATTGTATGTGACAGATATTGCAATAGTAACCGCCACCCAAACTGGGCTGATGCGTCAGCATATGCAGATCCAATTCACGCAGAGTTTGCACTATTTCGCCGCAATGTTGGCACTTAAATGGGGGTATATCTTCATCCATGAAATTCATTTGATCGTAATATATATAGTTCGGTATAAAAGTTTTGCCCATGCGTTCACAATTTAAACGTTCCGTCTTTTGTTTTGAATAATCAAAGCGTAATTGAGAAATCCGTTTCGATATCTGTATCGTGGTCACATCGATCAATTGTTGCAATTCCATGGCCATTTGATGGAGACCTTCGCCGCGACGCTCCTTGCTACGATAATCCGGATCGAAGCGATTATAAAAGCAATGATATCGTTTCACCATGCTCAACAATTTGGCGGTGGATGTATCATTCCAAATGGCAGAGAAGCGACGACGATATGATGTTTCCTATATGAAATAGAAAGAGATAGATAGAAATATAGAATATAGATGAAGTCAATATTACTAGAACACATAATAAAGTAATAATAATAAGTTATAGTTGTATAATAATAAAAATATTATTAAATAACGTTTTAAATTCCACAAAACTTATCAAAATTTAAGTAGATTCAAATTTTGAAAAATTAAACATATTTTAACTATTATTTAAATAGAATAAAGCTGTATGACAACTTTTAACTGTTAGATGTATAGACTTATCATTTTACTTATTATAATTATTCCAATGAAATATCTATAAATATATACATATATATATATATATATATCTTGTTTTAAGTGTGCGTGTTATTTATAATTCATTAGCAGGCTAATTAATTAAGTTTTTTTTGGGTAAAATCGATAAATGGATATATTTGTATATATAATGAGTGAGCGCTAAATGGTTAGGGAAATGTTTGCATTTGACAATTTTTGAAAAATAATAAATAATCTTCTCGTTTGAAATTTCTATTTTATAGTTTTTGTAAACTAAAATCTTTTAAATTCTCATATACAATTGATATCACAGCAGTGTTAATACGAGCAAATTCCTTAAAATTATCAATTTTCTGACCTAGATAATGCAATATATAATATAGATATATGTATTATATATACATACATATATATAAATAGATAGTGCGCCCTAGGTCGTTTTTTTCATATAGTTTTGAGAGTATATTAGATAATGTCGAAGCAGAAAGTAAATGAAAGTAAATCCAGCTAACGGAGTTGAATCTGTTCCAATTGTGTGCTCACCTTAACTACAGCATCGGACATTTTTGAATTGTAGCTATAGACCTCATTGAGAAAATGCAACTCCTTGAAGTACCACAATGTACTAATATTTGTTTTCTCTAGGGCCATGCGATTACATTCGCGTTTATAGACGGTGCGCAGATTGTCCCATTTTCTGGTGATGGCATCTTTGGCCAGTGAAATATTGAAGCGACTTTTGAATTCCAAAACGATCCAGTCAAGAAATCTTGCACGTTTCACACGATCCCTGAACTGCGGATGGCTGTGATCCCACAGAAAGGGATTCCGTTGATATGAATGGATGAGGAATTGTATCATTTTGCGATCCTTGATGTGCATCGTAAGCTCCCGATCGCGCTGAAACATATAAATGGATATGATTACATAAGGCAATATGATTTTTTATCGTTAAGAGACTTACCCCAAGTAAAGATTCCTCAACCATTTCATCATAGCTAAGGAAATCATTGCCACTGCCCAGAATACTGTGACCTTGACTCATATTATAGCCAGGACCACCTCTGTATTCCATATATTCGGCTGAATTGTCATTCTCATTGTCATCCATATAGTTGTTATCCATCTCACCATAATCATCCATGGAGGAGTCGCCATCGGCAGTGAGGGGTTCATTTTTCACACCCATTTGTCTCTGTTGTCGGCGCTGTTGTTGTTTTGGTCGTGGTTTAGTAACCTTCGATCGGGGATGAGGTAATATATTTGTTTCCGGCAGTATGACTTCATCATCTTCGTCATTCTCATCTTCTTCGTCCTCTTCCTCTTCGACATCTTCTTCATCATCGTCATCATCATCTTCTTCGTTCTCAGCCTCATCAGATGCCTGCACATTGCCGGGTCGACCCAAACGCTCCTGCTCTGTGGCATCGGCCGCTGTTGCGGATTGCTCATCATCACTGCTGGCCAGTTCCTGCAGCTCCTGTTTAATCACCATTTGTGGCTCCAAAAGTGCTGTATCCGCATCGGTCAAGTCTTCAATCTCATCATGATCTCCATGTGTTGGTCCCAATGACAATGACACGGGCTGGCTCACACGAAACCTAAGATTCCCACCTCGACCAGCATCCGATCCTTGGCCACTCACTTCATTTCCCTCGCCATCGTTCCCATGGGGATCGCACAAATGCATTGTCTGCATATGGCCAATGAATGAGTCGAAATATAGAAACTTCTCACTACAAAAAATGCATCGCAAGGCGAAATACTGAAAGTCCTCGGTGGCCGTTACCACGCCGCAATCCTTTGTGCAATGGCGAAAAATCTCCTCATCGTTCGAACGCGAGTATGCCAGCACGCTCATAGTGACGGCTCTGTGGATGCGTTCGGCTCGCGCTTTTATTCAATTCAAACGGTATGCTACGATAGGCACGCTGCCTAAACTGCAAGCACTGCACACGGTTGATTTAACCAGCAATTTAAGTTAAGAAAACTTTTTTTATTTTATTTTTTTTACCGATGGGTGTTTGGGGCACTAGAGCTGTAAATTCATCGCGATAGTATCGATAGCGCAGCACAGTTTGGCTGCCACTTTATGCGTCTGTGTTGAGCATATAGCTATTAAGGCTAAAATAAAAAAAGGCTACATTTGATATTGTGATTTAATCAATATATATTATTAAAAAAGAAATTTTAATCTTTAACAAACAATGTTAACTTTTATTGTAGTAAAATGTTGCATTAATTTAACTTGAAGGAATGAATGTCACAACCATACCCACCCCAGATACAAGAAAGCTATAACTATTTGAAATTATTACTGTATACTAATCAAAAATACGACAATAATAATACAGTAATTAGATCTATAACCACAGCAGGAAGACTTTTTAATTAATGATTCGAAAACTAAATTAGCTAAATTGTCCAACACTGTTAACAATCATAAATAAGCATAGCATTTACTTGAAACAGCTGGTGTCTCTGTGGAGAGTATGAGTGGAAAGTGTTTATACAGATATACTCACCACAGTACTATGGTCAAACTGTCATAAAATAATTCGCAAATTCTGAAACAACACAAATACACTTGAATTGGATTGGATAAGACATATAAAGCGAAGATTCTCCACTTGTATTTACATTTAAGTAACACATTAAAAATTGTCATACATTCTAACCATGCCAAATAATCCGCCAGAGCAGGGCGAAGAATTTCAGCCGGATCAAGAGTACGAATACTACTTAATTGAGGAGTACCAATTGAATCCCGATGATTTGGTGGAAGAAGATTATGACTGTGACTATAAATTGGAGAATGAGGCGCTAGCAGAATCAAAAGCAGGTAATCTAGATGCCTCCCTCAACTCCCATTTCGGTTCATCAGCCTTATTTTTATTATCCCTTATATTTAGTAGATGAAGATGATAAATCACAGATTCAGTTATATACAGTACTGCCGGCAAAAAATCCCCCATCTCTTCATTCGTGCCCACATTGTGACAAATCATTTACGCAAAAACGACGCTTGGCCGAACATTTGCGCATCCACACGGGCGAACGTCCATTCCAATGCCCCCAGTGTCCTGCCCGATTCGCCCAACGGACTAATTGGAGCACTCACATTCGTCATATACACAACAAGGAAGCAGCATATAAGTGTGCCGAATGTGAACGTAGCTTTTTCCGGCGTCGTCTGCTCGATCAGCATGTAAAGACAGTCCATCAGCAGCTGCGCGATATTCATTGCGAATTGTGCCAAGCCACCTTTAGTAATCCTGTTAACTATAAGAAGCACCTGCTTTCGCATAGCGGAGTCAAGCCCTATGCCTGTGAGATTTGTGGCAAGCAATTTGGTCGTGCCGAAAATCGGGATATACATCGTTTCCTTCATAGTAATAGCAAACCATATGTCTGCACTATCTGCAATGCCGGTTACATGAGAAAGCAACAGCTGCTGCAGCATATCAAGGCCACTCAGCATGTGAATGAGAAAATTGTTAGGCAAAAGCCACAATTTAGTCCTGCCATAGAGCAGCAGAGAAAGAAATTGGATGCGCATACAGTACAAATGGATGAAGTGGTACATGTGCTTAAGACTGATTAGGAATGGAGCGAATCTTAATATTCCTTTTGATCTCATTTATTTGGGGGGAAGCTGAAAAATTAATTGGATTATTGGATTTCAAGAAAAATCTTTATATTCTATGATATTATTGACACATATCTAACTAGCTGATTAGAGCTAGTAAAAAGTTATATCCTACTTGGTATCTTTATTGAGATCACGGATCCTTCAATGGGTTTTCTTAGGGCTTGAAATTTGTATAAACAGAAAAATGAAGGAATAACATTTTTACGATTCATTTGAAACTTGAATTTAAATTATTTAAATGATGTGTAGAGTATTTCAAATTAGGCTTGAAATATTCTTTCTTTTAAATTTATAGGTTTTCATCAAACTTAATACAGACACAAACACTCAGACATCATTTTAATTATTATTTAATAATATTGAAATAACAAAATGTTATAATGTTGTAATCAACGCGCAAATGAAAAGTGAATGGATCGATGATAGATGAAATACAAATGAAAAATGTGAAATAAATGGGAATTGACTCTTACATTGTGTGTTGGTCGGTGTTGGTCGTAAAAGTTGCTAATAATGGTAAGAAACAATACTCTAAACGCCTGCGGGTCAACTAGCGAGGGAAGTCCGTTGAGTTATCTAGACTAAATCAGGTTTGCAAAACTAATCAGAAGTGACTAACTTATTAATAATAAATTTAAGTTATAAAAAGTCATCGGAATTTTTCAAAATGTATCGATATCACAAAGTAAAAATATATTTTTAAATTGTTTGATTTCTGTAATTGAAATTATTATCATTAAGATTTCTAACCATTTTAAAGCATTTCAATATTGTTTTGTTTTTTTGTCTACCTGTTAAATCCATAATGTTTTATATTGTTTGCATTTAATCGGGGAAAATGGACTTTAAAATATTTATAAAGCCGTCCTCGCTAAAGTGAAATTATTTGACAACGAAACTAAAGTTCAGGTGCAAAACAATATCGTAAACTTACAACCGACAAATTTACATGGTCGTAGTCTGAATCGTTTTTGATGGTGAAGATATCGGTCATTGGCACATTAGATTTATCATATGGAATTATAGTCCATTTATCTCAATTTTTAGACATTTAATTCTAAATAAATCCAAAATTTTAGTAAATTCCATTTCCGTTTTTGTTTTTTGAATTTTTTAACGAATACTGTTGGAAAGGTATAAAAATCTTCTAAAGAATTGATATTAAATAGTTTTTGGCTTCATTTAATAATAATTGCAAGACAATTTGATTTCAACAATTTCAAAAGTAGTTTTTAAAAATGATTAAATTATGTTCACTAAATTTTTGCCTTTACGATTCTATTTTTATTTAGAAATTGCTTATAAAATATAAATTTTTGCCTCTTATATTATTTTTTGTTTAGAAATTAGTTAATATAAAAGATAATAATTTTTGTAAAAATAATCAAAGATACAAATATTTGTTTTCGCTTTATTCAACGTTAGTTGGTAACAGAAAATTCAAAAACTGTTTACCGAAAACTCTTCGAGTACTTTATTAATTTATTCATTCATTCTGCTTTTTATTCACTGATTCATAGTCATTTGTTTTGGGTTCCCGTAATTTGGTAAAGTAAAGAAAAACTCACTCAACTGAATTATGAATTTAGAAAACTAAGAACCCAGTAAAAAATATTCAATGTGATTCAGAAGTTTATTGATAAAATATTTACTTAGATTTGTAAATATTTCCTATAAGTTTAGTTGCTTAAAGGGAAGAAAATTCCATAAGATTGTAACTGTTCTCTAATATTAAGCGTGTCAAACTTAAGGGGAGAAAGGGCCAATAGCTAGTTGGCACGCCCATGGTTACATACATCACAATCGGTCTATACATCAGAGATAAGTTGACCATTGGCCAGGGCAGAGACCAATTCGTATTGTACATTCGCTCATTCATTCATTCAACCTGTCATATAATACCAAATTATTGATGGCATTCAGACAAAAATCCCTATATACTTATCTATACATATTTAGCTATATAAAGAAAATTATCTAATTTATTGTTCGTTGGGGTTTTCTTTGTTGTTGTCTTATGATTTGTGCCCCAATGAACTTGTTGACACAATTTCCAAAATAAAATAATAAAAAAAGGTAGAAATGAAATGAAAATTTGTCGGACTTTATATGAGGCAATCGTTCGGACGTAACAGTGAGCCAAATCTTTGAACCCCACCTGACCACCTGCTGCTGCCCACTTGCTCCATACCACCTGGTGATCACTAACAATGGATGAATCTTTTCTTGGTCTAGATATAAGATTTAGTCTAGATTTCCGTTTAGATTTTCTAAGGTTAAGGTTAATTACTCTCTGTATGTAAATTTAAGGAAATTAATGGGCTTAAAGTGGATAGTAGGGGGCGGACTATTAGGTGCATTGACCCGCAACAACAACAACACTAACTGACTGACTGACTAACAGCAACAAAAACAATAATAATAGCAATAATAATAATAAGAAAAACAACAACTGGTTCGTTGCCTAAGTCATTTCATTTTAATATTTTGCACGCATCAACTGAACTTGTCATCCTTTCACTTTCATTTCTGTCTCTGTCTCTGTCCGCTCCATTGGGGAATGTGGGTCACCGATTTAAGGATCAAAATTCATTGCATAAGCCACAAAAATGATAATCACAATAATGGTAATGATGGTTTCGGTTATAGTCGATTGTCTTTTTGATTAATTTGATCAATAGTCGCACCATTTTATCCATCCATCATTAAGCGAATGTCTTGGCCATATTTTGTAGGAAGTTTAAAAAAATTATATTGGAATAAAGTAATAAAAATTGATCAGGCTAAGATCTAAACCTTTCCATAGATAATTGCAAGATTAGTTACATATACATATACGTATATATATGCACCGATAAAAGAAACTTTTAAAAGATAAAAATAAATATCTATATAAGGGAAATGAAGAATGAATCGGTTATAGTTTCAGTTTCGGTTTTTCCTATATACATATATGTACATATATTAATTTATAAAATTGTTAGACAGAATCTAAGAAATCCTATGTATATCTAGATTGTAGAAATAAACATGTACTTTAAAAATATCAAAATAATATATAAGTTATGAGACCATCTCGACTCAATAAAATTGAAATCTCTTGCCCTAAACTATAGACAATATCGCACTGTTGGAAACCGGATTCCAGTACAAAATTAAAGACCCATTTAGTGTCCAGCTAATTGTTAATGCCAGTTGCGTTTTACGCCAATCAAACGTAGTTATGGTTATTTTTTTTTCTTTTTTTTTTCTCCGACCTGCTCCAAATGCCAAAAAGAAATCAAATAAAATTCACAAAAAATATACAAAAACTTTAAAAGCGAAATCCGCCTCCAAAATCAGAAATCGTAACAAGTTGTGAATGCTAAAGATCCAACAACTGGAAACTAGCCAGGAGAAAAGTAGTAGGTAGTAGTGGTAGTGACTCCACTCCAATTTCTATAATTTCCATTTCAGTTTCAATTTATTCGATGATTTACAAAAAAAAAAAAAAGAAATAAAATTTACGCAGATTCGCTTAACTAAATACAATTTTTAAATAATAAAATAAAATATATACATACATATATATATATATATATATATATATATTAACAGTTATATCTAAAGTCGACAATAATGTAATTAATGTATTAATGTATTTTTAATGATAGCCATGTGTGGGCGTGGCTGGGGGCAGATATGTAGCTTCGGGTTCAAAAATTGGTGTAGCCGAATCTCCCGATTGGCCAGGAGCACCATAAAGTGGAGCCTGGGGTTGGCTATAATCATAACCCAAGGATGTGGGCGTGGCATAATCATAGCCAGAAATTGCATTCGCACTGCCAGAACTGCTTTCATGTTTGGCACCCAAAAAGGCACTTGGCTTAAATGGCGCCTTGCTCAATTCATGATGATGGGACAGACCCAGGGGCAACGGATGCTGCTGGGGATGCGAATATGAATGGATATCGGTATTGAGGGCATGTGGTTTACTGGCCGTATAGGTGAAATGGCCCAAACCCTTGTGTCCCAAGGCATAGGCGGGCGTTTGATGTTGCTCTGTGTGGAGGGAATGATTTGGAGATTCGGCATCCAAATCCTGTTCTGGCAATGATTCATCATAATGCGATGGCTGATGCTCATAGCCGGGCAATAGGGGCACTCCATAGCTAGTGGTTAGTGAGGGTATTTTGCCAAAGGGTATTGATGGTGCCTCATAACTATATCCTGACAGTCCTGATGATCCCGACAATGATGATGAGGGGGATGATGAGTGATGCTCATCCACTCCAGATCCAATACCAGCACCAGCAATGGCAGCCAATTGATGTTCCAGACCAGGACTATGACTTAAACTCAATCGTCCAGGTGTCGTGTAGGATGTGGGTCTATGATATCCTTGATGGGAGGCGGCATAATAATCAGCTGTAGGTGTGGCCAGCAAATATGTGCCAGATCCGGGCAATTTATGTCCACTGCTCAAGACATGAACGTATGAGCCACCTCCACCGCCACCGCCACCGCCAGAATGAGGAGTTGCATATTTATAGCCTTGACCATGACCACTACCATGACCACTACTATGACCATGACTATATCCACCATAACTGCCATGCGAAATTGATGAACCGACGCCATTGCTGCCGCTTGTCTGCACAATGTAAGTTTCCACCTTTTGATGTTGAGGCAGAGAATGATGCTGCTGCTGATGATAATGATGATGATGATGTGGATAGTGTGGACGTGTCTGTTGATAGCTAACCGTATCCAGATGATGACCAAAATCATAACCATTGCTTGAACCCAAACCCAAGGCATAATCATAGCCATGCCCATGGGAGCTCGAACTGGGACTTGGTGGCAAATATTTATGCGATGGTCCATGATAAAGGCCACTGCCATAGCTGAGTCCAGCATCCCGTTTCAGTTTGGTGGGCGTGGCATTTGCCACGGATGATGATGATGATGATGCTGATGATGATGATGCTGATGATGATGATGATGATGATGACGATGATGATGATGGTGATGCTGCTGCCGCACAACCCAACAGCCATAACATTGACATTAACTTCATTCTCATTTTCACACTCGATCAAAAAATCCAAAAAAAAAAAGAAAGAAGCACAAGGAAAAACCGTTGTTGTTGAGCTTTAAAGTAGCCACCGCAGTGTGGACGACCTCCGAGATGGCCAACCCTTTTATATATGCGCCAAAAACCCAAACGCCCAAAACACTCGTCATCATCCATCGTTTTGGTGGAGACGCCGTCGTCGTCGTCGTCGTTTTCGTCTCTGCTGCTGCCGCAGTCAACGCAACCATGCGAAAAGCGACAAGTCAACGCAGTTAATCGTGAACCGATGCCGCTGTCGCTGTCTCTTCTATATTCCCCTCTTCCTCCCCACAACCGAACAACCTTTTACCATTCGAAGTTTTGCATATCAAGCCAAACGGTTTTCGGTTTCGGTTACGGTTCGGCTTTACTCTTGGCTCTGCCGCCAGCTTTTGATGTACCTTTTACTCTCACTCTCGTTTAACGGCCTCCACAGTGGAACAACACAGAGGCATATTGATGGGAATTTTAAAGATAACCGTTAAAATACAATTTACGTTTCCATGTATTATTCTATATATGTATATTGTTTACCAAACGAAACGATAGTTACTATAATTAGTACATCGCAAGTTTACCTAAAAGGTCATTTCTTGAACATTCCTCTGAAACGATTAAAAGATTTCGCTTTCGGTTTTGTCCACTGTTAAAGACATTAAAATATTGAAAACGAAATAACAAGACTCTCAAAATGTTATGTATTAGCGCTAAAAATTATAACAATTATGTTTTTACCTATCGTTCCTATACTAGTTATAAGATCAAATTAAACGATTCTGATTAAACTTGTTAGAATTATTTGTATATAATTTATATTAGAATGATTTAATGCTTTTAACGATATACGAAATTTTGGCTGGTTTTTATATAAACTTGTATGGTATCGGTTAGTACGAATAGCGGTATAACGGTATACAATTGCTGGTTCCTTGAGAATAATTTTAACCGGTATCGCATATATTTTAAACTCACCTATATTTTGTGATTTTTGCTTCAAAAACAAGCAAAATATTGAAAGAATTACTTCTATGCGTTACAAACATCTGATCAAATTTATTATACCCTCTGCAAGGGTATAAAAAACCATATTCCAGAGCAAATTTATCCAATGATATATTCGCTCGATCGCAATATTAAAAGATGCTTAGCACTGTAGCATTAAAAAAACTTTCAGAGGAGATTCACATAGATTAAGATGGCTATGCCAACTCAGCAAATCGTGTTGATCTAGTTATATAACTACTGTTTAGTAGGAGATGCTTCTATGAGTTGCAAACTCTGACGAAAATTTAATATAATCACTTTGAAAGGGTATAAAAATACAACATGAGAGCAGTTAACACTTTTTCGATTAAGAAAAAGTATTCGAAAATGTGTCCAAATAATTTTGATCTTTTTATTATATTTTGTTAAACATTCTCATTAGATTTTCTAGAAAGGGATATATACTAATCAATTGTTCATTCCAATTAACCATAAGATACATTTGTATCCAAATCGACATATTTTATTGGCTTTCATCCCACTGTGGCTAGTTGGTTTGTGTTATGACTTACCTTACCTTGCCCAGCTGAACTCAAGTTCAAGTGATACTTTTCCATATCGCATGTCTGCACTCACGCATTTCCCCTCCCTTCCAAAAAGAAACCGCAAACTAAAAAAAAGTCGCTTGATTTTCTTCGTATTTATTTTTAAATTTTATTTTTTGTTTTTTTTTCTTTTTCATACCAAATCAACTTTGGTTTATGCGTAAATTGCATTTAATTTGAACTAACAGTTCCGATGAGGATTTGTCATTGTTGAAGTTGTTGATCATGATGATGATAATGGCGTTTTATATTGTTTTTTGGGTAACATTTTGTCAGCTGCCCGAAATTAAGTTAACAATTTCTTCTGCTACTGGATATTGGGGTTGGTTGTATTACCAGCAATCATTTGGCAATAGTCATCAGAGTTAAAATGTTGCATACAACTTTTTAGCCCTTTAGGAAATTTACGAATACTAATAAGCCAAATGAATGTTTGCCGGCTCTTGGGAACTTTGTAAAATCATTCAATTTGATAGAAATGCTTTAAAGAAAGCCTAATTATAATTAAATAGAGTGCGTGAAAAGCATTCAATTCCGTTTACTAAGTGCAGTTCAATATTTTCACTATACTGAATGACTTTTTTTTTCATTGAGTAAAAAACTATTAATTCCGCTTAAAAAACTGAAAATTTTACCTATTAACATATAAAAACAGAACCGTAGTGAATAAATACCATTGTATTTATGCCCACTTGGTTAGTAAACTAAGAATAATTTATTTATTTATTTACAATGAAGTTAGAGCTAATTTAAATTAAAACTAACTTAGAATAATCAAACACGTTTTTACTAGATATTTAAAAGTGTGCTTTCATTTTAACTACTACTTAATTTTTACTTATTCAATGATATTGATCAAGAATATGTTGGTTTAACTGTGTATTAAAAATACATCAAAATTCCCCTGAGCAAGCATTAAAGATCAAAACAAAAGAAAAAAAGAAATGCAGCGCAAACAAAATGCAGAAGCATTTTACGCCACTTTGTGGATGGATAAAAAAAAAAAAAATAAAACGTGTGAGAAGGTGAAAAGTCGTTGCTTTCGAATGAAGAGTAAACAACATCAGCAATTTGAATGACTTGAATAACCTGGCATCAATCGGTTAACGTTTAGGGTCATTTGCTAGTCAGTCATTCATTTTGGTTACACACACACACACACAGAGGCATACACCACATGGTTTAACCGGCACTTTGCCTGTTTCTTTGTTTCTTTCTTTTGATTTTTTTTTGTTTTTTTCATCTTCTCATTGAAGGCTTTTAGTTGATGTAATTGGCCGGGCCACTTGCCGTGCCATTGTGTCAAACAGAAAACTGAAAAAAAGTCGGAACTCCAAAGCAACTGTTTTTGTTGCGTAATCAGTAGCCAAGGTCACGAGACAGAAATAAATACATACCTACAATAATTTCGCCGATTCGCCAACTTGTGCGTCTTAATTTGTGGCATTCGAAAGTAAGTCTATTTTGTAGGTTGTTGGCTGGATGGATGGATGGATGGAAATATACATATATATATACATATATGTATGTATATATATTATGTAGGTGTAAGGGCGGAGGGGGCTCAATACAAATACAATTTGCCAAAGCAAACATTCGTCCCATGGTAAAAGTAATCCAAATTATATGAGTGAAAGAAATATGTGGGTTGAAATCTTTTAAACAATCTGCTGATAGTCTTTTATGTATATAACTTTCAAAACTAACTTTATTTTATTAATATGCCTTAAACAGTCGAAGTTCCATGGTAGTCTCATTTTCGTTCTATAAAGTCGGTAATTATTATAAATAATTTACTCGCAAATAATTTCGAGATATTTTCCTTAACGAAATTATATAATTTAAATAACTTTCCAAAACAATATTTTAATTTTGAACTTTCTTAATCTTAAATATTTATAGTTTATAAGAAAATATTTTAATTTTTAATAAGATTATATAGATAACTGGGCGACATATAAACATAATGTGAATGCAATTGAGTGCTCTTCTGATCATGTTGCTCCTCTTTAATGGGTTTATGGCCAGGAGCATGAAAAGGTGGCTCTTGTTGATGTCGCCGTCCAACATCGTGATTAATATCATTTTCATTATCATTATCATCATCGGTATAGCCGACAAATGGTGAAGGTCGAAAGGGTAAAGTAAAATGATCGTGAATCGGTGCTGGATTGTGTCTTGCCAATGGGTGTGGCATAAATAGACCAAAATTCCGATGAACTGGCACTGGAGAAGCTGCCTGCTGGTTTCCGGTTTGTGGAAAAGTCTGTGGTCCCGTATAACCTGGACTCAATTGGGATACATTTGGTATGGAGGCGATTGTTGGTACTGCTCTTGGTACTAACAATGGTCGCCATGGCATGGCATATAACCATGGCATATAGGTACGATAGTAATAGCCATGTGCGTCCGCCTCCTCCTCCTCCTCCTCCCCGTGTTGAGCTTGAGTCTGCTGCAGGATTAACAGCATTATTAAAATCACTTCAATTACCGCCATCATCTTTCACTCGCGTTTATGTTTAATCTGAGTGTTGGCATTGCATTAACCATGTCTTTTATATACATAAAACAAAAGTTGACAATTGTGTTATACGATATCTTGGCCATCTAACCATAAGTTGTTGTAGTCTGATGTTGTAAATGGATATGCCAGCTTCCGATTTTCCAATTGCATAATCTTCTTCAATTGGATCACAAAACGAATCGATCAAATTTATATATTTCTCTCTCTCTCTGTCTCTTTCTTTTGATAACTCCATTAATATTAACTATTATATCTGATGTTGCAATTGAAAAGAAACGAAAAAAAAATCCAAAAATAAATTGCAACAATTTGCAGTTTAAACGTTCAACTATCCATGTAACTGACTGAGTGACTGACTGACGCCCTTCGCTTGGTTGCTATCCACAAATTTTCCAGTTGAAAAATTTCTCCAACTTACAAGTTTTTGGATCGCTGATTCGTAGCGAGAGACAAATCTAACTTCTATATAGACAGTAAAATAATAATATAACAAATCTCTAAGGATATTGGTAAATTAAACATTTTAATCATATAAAATATACTTTATTTTGAACTCTAACTATAAGGATCTATGAGAAACTTAACAAATCGATTAAACAAAAAGAAACAGGATAAGTTCTGATCTGGATAGATTCCTTTTCAACCATTAGAAGTTTAGATTTTTACCTTTATAAATTTTATATTTGTGGCATCATAAATATTTTCACATTCCACATTATGACCTAACTCGAATCACATGACCAACAATACTTCCGTTTCAGAACTTTAAGCCAAACTAATTATCTAATTTAAATTTGAGGTAATTTGTATAGAAACAGAAAACGCAGAGGGTAAAAATTTACATAAATTCAATTTTAAGTGTCAGAGATTAAATTTAATTTAAGTTCAGTTTTTGTTTTGTATTGTATTTAATCATAATTTTGCGGTGTCTTCCGTTTGGAGTCAGAGATGAAGACAGAGACATGGGCATGGGCATGGGCATGGGCATGGGCATGGGCATGGACGTGGATGTGGACGTGTCTGAAGCAACATTTACAAAGTGAAGGTAAAGTAAATAAAATCAAGACCAACACCGACACACGGACTAAAAATGAAATGATAACATTAACCGAAAGCCAAAGACTTGCTTACAATATTGTTGCAGTTGCAGTTGCTGTTGTTGCAACTTTCATTGCAGCTGCAGGAAGCCAACAGCAATTGAAGTTATAACAGTTTTGTTTTTCCCTTTTTGCCACATTATTTGTTATATTTATGTTGTCGATTTTGTTCGAGTCATCAAAATTGAAACTATTTTCAACAATGAGGAACTGTTTTTGTACACAGAGTTTCATCGATCACTGTACATAATTACCAAATAAGAACTCATTGCAGTTGCTGGTAACACTACTCAAAGGCGACAATTTTGAAAATATTTTCTTATATTTCGATATATCTGAATTAAAATTAATTAGTTATATTCGTTCTCTGTTGCCATTATATACTCCATAACTTCAGATTTAAAATTTGATCTAAAATAATAGAAACTTTAAGTTCAACTTTCAATGAGAGTTATTCAAATTAATTATTGTTTAATTATAATTTATTAAATACATATATTATACAAAAAAAAGTGGGGGAAAAAAATAATTGAATTTAAGTATTAATTTTCGCACGCGAATTCGATTCTAGTTCAGCTTCGAGTCCGAGTCAGTAATATGGAGGCTGAAATTGACGATTCGGTTGATGGGGATGAGAATCTGCTTGAGCACTGGCAACCCATCCATGCTGGGTATGTTGAGTTGGCGGTAGCTCATAGGATTGGGATTGCATTTGCAAGAAGTTACTGTGGCCATTTCCTATAGAGGATGGACGCTGCTGCTGTTGCTGTTGCTGCTGGTGGTAATTGTTGCTAGGCCTAAAGGGAGACGATGGCGATTGAAATGGTAGAGATTGGGTTAGCAGACGATTATCATCCGCATCCAATCCAATGAATCTCTCATGTTCCGGATTGCTAGATAGAGTATAACCTGGAATGTGATTAATGTGATTTGTAGGTCTAGCAAGTGTCTTTTTGCTATTGGCATGAGCATGAGCCGATGGCAATAAATCTAGGGACTCCAATGAAGATGGGGAAAACGATGGCTGATTTTGCCAGCGGGATCCTTGGGAATTTTGTTGATTAATCGACGAACTCCAGGGATTCCCTTGCAGTTGGTGGGACTCTTGCTGATTGTTGCCTCCATGCTGATATCCTTGCTGTTGTTGATGGCCATAAGAGGGACTCCAGTTATTCTCTGTCTGCTGCCGGTGAGAACCTTCGTTTTGGTGACTAGATCCTTGATTATGTTGATTAGATCCTTGCTGTTGGTGATCATTGGAGGATTCCCAGGAATTAAGTGGTTGCTGCTGCCGAGATCCTTGTTGCTGATGGTTATAGGCGGAATCCCAAAGATTCTCTGATTGATGTTGTTGCTGCTGCTGGTGAGATTCCAGTTGCTGGCGTGATCCCTGCTGTTGCTGGTTATATGAATTATCCCAAAGATTCTCTGATTGGTGTTGTTGCTGCTGGTGAGATCCCAGTTGCTGACGAGATCCTTGCTGTTGTTGGTTGTAGAGAGAACCCCATGGATTCTCTGACTGATGGTCTTGCTGTTGGTGAGAACCTTGCTGCTGCTGGCGAGATCCCTGCTCTTGCTGATTATACGAAGAATCCCAAATATTCTCGGACTGTTGTTGCTGATGGGATCCTACCTGCTGTTGTTGACCCTGACGGTTTCCCTGATACTGAGAGAATCCCTGTGGGCGTTGTTGCTGAATAACGTATTCCACCTCTTGCAAAGATTGCTCATGTTGTCCATAAGACGGAACTCGCTGCTGCTCTTGCCGATATGCTTGTTGATTTTGCTGGCCAAGAGAAGCCTCTTGCTGTCCATCTTGCTGTCGTTGCCGATTAATTTGATTTCCCAGATAACCAGGCAACTGCTGATCCCTCTCCCTCTCCTCCACCTTTTGAGGTTGCCAGTGACCGCTTGTGGCAATGCCATCAGCATTGGAAGCTCCCTCTGCTGGTAAATACTTGTGAGCAGGTCCATTATAGCGATAGCCATTCCTATTACCATGGACAACTGCCTGGCCACTAGTGGCCAATGCCAATGTTACCATCAGAATATACTAAAAGAAAGTTACATATCCATTAATTATAGCTCCAAAAGTAAGATATTTCCATTTTCACTTACACTGAGGGGCCTCATCTTGTTGTGTTGCTGCTGTTCGTGTTGCTACTGCTGACCAAGTCAAAGTGTGAGCAATAATTGTTAATTTCAGTTAAAGCCAAATAGTTTTTATAGCCCCAACGCACCGACACAAGTACACATAAACACACACCCACACCCAACGCACACACGCAGAGATGTTTCCATAAGGGGGCGACATAGAGAAAAATTTGTACGATTTGTGTATGAAATCAAATTTATTGCTTGTAATCACTTAGTTAAATTATAAATATATCACGTAATTTATCTCGAAATATGTGACATTTCTTCAAAGTTGGATAAAGATGCAGATATAGATATATATATTGGACATTGTGAAGGTCTAGGTCAACTTTCTGTTCCACTTTTTTTTTTACCTTTTACCCACATTACACAATCTGCAATCATGTCTTAGGGCATGTAGGTGGTACATCAGCAAAAAAATTTCAAAATTTTAATTGTTGTAAGACCGTTTCCCAGATTTAGGCCTAATATAAAATGTCCAACTTTATATAAAATGGGAAAAATAAAATGCATTCGACAACCAGTGAAACTGAATCTAATTGAAAATAGGAACAGGATATTTAAAAATTTATATTAAGAAACAAATAATATACCATGTAGTGTAACATAATAATAACAATATTTTTATTCGGGGAACTTCAATTTGTTTCATGCTTAAAAATGTTAAAATTCATAATATACAGATATATAGATTTATGATGGCGAAGAAAATCTGACATTTTTGAAAATTCATTGCCTTTTTAATGTAGAACTGTAAAGCATGGAAAAAAATAAAAAATTTTTTTAAAAAACTTTTAGGCAAAATTTTTAATTTGAATTTAACGTTTGCGCTGCCAGAAATTAATAGTTTCAACGAATGGCAGCCACCGTCAAGTTAGCGCCACCGTTTGTGGTGAGTATAAAAAATTGATTGTTAAATTGATAGTTTTGCTAATTTAAACAAATTTTAAAGCTAAAATTTATAAAAAAATAACTAAAGATTTGCCTAAAATAAAATCTTCGGTGGTTTTTAAGCACATATTCCTAGAAGTTTTAATACGATGCTAGCTTGACATGCACTTATCGCGTTATTCTGCTATTTATCGACTATCGATAAGTACATTTGAAGTCGCAGTAGAAAGATAATAAATAAAAACAATAACCTTTGTTGAATATTTACTACAAGAATGGCTTGGATTATATATTAAAGAACAACATAATCAGTCGCAGGAGGTACTTAAGAAGGAGGGTGGAGCTGGTGTCTACAATTGTTGTGACGTGTATCTTTGTTACTTGCTTCATTTTTATCTATCTCTGTCTCTCTCTAGAATAGTGCAACGCAATTTCATCAGAACGGAGGAAATGCCAAGTCACTGCATATCATGTCGCACATTGACAACATCTTTATCCAAGTGAGGGCCCAGTTGCAAGCCGACAAAATAAAGCTATGGGAGGAACCGTACTACGCAGAAGACATAGGATGCATTGAAGGTGCAGTGGAGGTAAGTCTATTTTGCAGACATATCCATGACTGGCAACGTTTTAATTTTCTTTGACTTGGAAGAATTTGGCATTGAATTATGCTCAGATCCTAGGACACATTGATGCTTCCCACTTGAAATGTGTCCTCATCGAACTTCAGGACAATGCTTTACGTAAATTGGCAGCTCGGCGTGAATTCACTGAGACGGGATTGGCCACATTTAAATTGCGACGCATTGATAACCGTGGTGGTACCACCACCATGATGGACATAAAATGTGATCTAAATGCCTTGGGCTCACAGTTGCAGGAGATCATTGCCAAGAAGTTGCAGCTAAGCAATGCCAATTATGTGAAATGCATATCGGGTGGCAAAATAGTTGACTCCAATTCTACATTGGCGGCCCAAGAGTTACGAAATAATCAGCAGTTGATGGTGATTGTGGGCAACGAGCCTGGATCCAAATCGGGTGATAATCGAAACGGTGCTGCACTTCACGAGAGGATTCAGAAAATCAAGGAAGATGTAGCAGCACTAGTTGCATCACAGAATCGAATGATGGAGGTGATATCGAGATCGGGAAATATGATGTACAATGTTAATTTAGCTTATATTTCGGCTTACAGATGGAAGATCAAGATGGCAATCCTGTATTTCTGCCACCTGCTGAAAATCGTGCCCTGCTTATTGGTTTGGGTTACTGTGAGAAGGCTCGTTCGGCTATGCGTCGCGAGGACTATGAGGAGTCATTGTTATTGCTGCTGGAGGCGGATGAACAATTTTCTAATTGTAGTTCTAAATTTCTCGAATCTGTCGATAATTATGCTCTCCTTAATCTGGACATTGTCTGGTGTTATCTATGCCTAAAGAATGTCTCTCAATTGCCCGATGCCGACAGGCGTTTGAATATCTGTGAGCGTAGCTTTCGTCGCAGTTATGGGGAGAACTTTGATCGCCTTTATGCATTAAAGGGACGGTCGTGTCCGGAGCGAGCATTGATCATGCGTTTGCAACTGTTGCAGGGCGTCGTGCTCTTTCATCAAAATCGTCGTGATGAGGCTTACGAGAGATTCGAGTCAGCTGGTAAAATGTTGGGCGAGTTGAAGGTCAATGAGGATCAACTAATGTTACTGGTGGAAATGGGATTCGATGTCAGCGAGGCGCGTTTAGCTTTACGCTCCTCTAAGGGCACTGGGAATGTGGAAAGGGCTGTGCAATTTATCCATGATCGTCGCCAACAATTACGCGATGCACGGAAGCAATCCAAACCTGAGCGGGAACTGCAACGTCAGTCATTCAAAGCAGATGCCAAAGATAAGGATTGGGTCAATCCGAGAAGTGTGTGCACATTGATCGAAATGGGTTACAATAAACGACTGGCCACTGAAGCCTTAAAACGTACCAAAAACGATGTGCCCCATGCGGTAGGTGTCATTTAAATTTAATAAATCTAAAACTTTAGTTTACGTCTCTTTTAGGTGGAACTTTTGCAAAACCATTCATCGGAATTGGAACGCACCATTCTTAGTAATAGCAACAAATACACAGATGCGGAATCTGAGCATTTGGTTGCTCTGAAGCAACTCGGTTTCGATGAGGCAACTGCTCGTGTTGCCTTGGAAAGCGCTCATAATAATGTGGATCAAGCTATCGAATTTCTTCTCAAGGCCTTTCAAAGCGAGGAGGAATTAAAAAGTATTGTGGAGAAAATGACACAATTGGCCACAAGCAGTGCGACGGATGGACCCTCCACATCACAACAAATGGCACCAAAGGCTCACCTCATTGATGCTGTTATTAATAAGGCCAAAACAGAAATCAATGCATATAAGGCATATCAACGTTTCAATTCGGATTTGTCGCAGAATGATCAGGACTATTTGGATTTGCCTCTAAATCAGGAGGAGCAGCTATTAGCCGAGTATCGCAAGTTGCTCGAGCAGTGATTGCAGTTTATGTACCTTAAGCTTTTTATAAACTCTGTTCTATCTATTTCCTTGTAAAAAGAAAACCTGTTATTGAAAGATAACTGTAATCGTGACTTATTTTTTTTTTATTGGAAAGCGGCTTCTTATAATGATATTTAAGTAGTAGCACGACGACTCATCATCCACCTGTCTGTCAACTTGGCTGTTTGCTTAACTTGGCAAATTCTATTGACAACTGGGAAACGCGAATGCGACTAGTAGCGATTAACTTGTTAGCGTCTTTCTTGACTCTTGATCTCAGCTGTAAGCGGTTGGTTGAATGGTAGTTACGACGTTTCGCTTATTTATATACGTGCATTAGTAAACGACCTTGAATTGGGGAGGTTAAGGGCGTTGACATAAAAATAAATAAAAACCTGAAATCAATTGAAGCTAAACACCATTTTTATTTCCAATGCGAAAACCGTTGAGGACGTTTTACTCTCAGCTCAAAGGTATTTGCCAAGTTCAAATATGACTACTTAAGACTCTTTCTTATCTTATATTGGTAAACGGAAATGCTAGGAAAGAAGGTTTCCAACTTTCTGATTAAAAAGTTTTACCACAATTAAACGAGATATTAAGATATTTTATTTATGCATAGATTAAGTCCCAATTTCTATATAAAACTCTAGGAACTAAGAAAAAGGAATCTGTAAAGCATTAAGGTATATTTATTTTCAGCAACAACAGACAATTTAATTTGGGTATAATCGAAAGTAATCTATACAATCTTTATACATATATATGGCGTTCTTAACTTTGGCGATATGGTAGAAATATTTCACAACGTGCCTCTGGAACCAATATATATCTATCTATGTAAATATGTCGGGTCACAATTGGAAATCCGGCAATTTTTTATTTGACCATAAAATAATAATCTGCGGCCAATGGAGCGAAAGTTTATTATGTCATAGACAGAATTTATACAATTAATAATAAAACAGTAAAATAAGAATTTTTGCATAATAATAAGATTTGTAATATGATTCCTGTGCTTCTTTCATTTATGGGTTATATTTTATGATTGTTTTTCTTCTTTTCATACTTTCATACTAGTTAATTATTTTCTAAATAAATTCTTTAGATTCGGAAAGATTGATCGCCCCTTTTTTTTGCGCGACGCCCATGGGTAGAACAAAAAATATCATTATGCGTGCCGTATGTGGGATGTGACTAAGGTGTTATATGAATCAAAAAACTATATATTTACAGCTAGAACATTCATACAATTTGATTTCCTGGCTATTTATTGGAGTCATACAATATAATTAAGTGTTTTATTTCGATAGGTTAATTGAAAGTTCAAAATACAAAAAATATAAATAACATTTTTTTTTTTAAATTGCCGCCTGGCAGCACACGACCGAAATGAACTCTAGACCTACGAAATACACGAGTATATTGGGCTGTCTTTTGGATATTTTAAGATCTCGATACCTTGGAAATTCTTTGAATTTTTTTAATATGCTAATAGAACCACTTTTGTTCAATTCTGCCTAAAAAATTACATATTCAACTAAGTTAACTATTATTTTTTTTAAACGCTTTTATTCGCTTGTTTAACAATTCGAGCATTTTTTATATACATTTTCTCACTCTTGATGTTTTTTTTATCCAACTGTATCATAACACTGGCTTACAAATTTTGGTTTCTTTATGTCAATCCTATATTTTCCAAATATTTTTAGTTTCATGTCTCTTAACAGTTTCTGGTTTAAATATACCAAACTAAACTTAAACATCTTAAACAAAGATTTAATTTAACAAGCAATTCTAAGAAAGGTTTTTTTATTTAAATATTTTTTGTGTTATCTTTTATGTCCAAAAGTCTTAAAGAAAGAGAAATAGAAAACAAAGCAATTTCAGAAAAAAAATATTATACTTTTGACTTCTTTGGGCTGTAGAAAAGAACAATTTCAGCGTTTTCATTATAATAATAATTAGATATTGTATATAAAGATCTTCTTTGTTATTATAATTATTATCTTTCTGCACGTTTTTGCTACCTTTAATTTTGCGATTGGTATCTTTGCTTGTTTTAATAAACAATTTCATAATTTTATAAGTACCAACAAGTTTTGTCCATTTAGTCTGTTTATCTTTTTTAGTTGATTTTTTTCTTTTTGTAGTTTTTTGCGCGTTCTTTTTAATGACTTTGGCAATTATGCGCAACTGATATGCAACCAAGCGCAACTTTTGGACATTTTTATTATTTTTGCTTTTGGCCAGAATGGAAATGGTTCTGGTTCGTATGATTCGAACTTCAATGAAATGGCAGGGGGAATCGGGAAATCGGTATTTGCACCAAGAACAACTGTCTAAATACCACAATAAAATTTTTGGGTGGCACAAGATACAATAAATATCCAAAGGTATCCATTATGACACATTTCATTGGAAGTATTCGGCAATTGTTTATTGAATTCAAGTCAAGTTAATTGGAAAATTTGTTAGGCATGCGATAAACAAATGTGGCATACATGTGTTTAGCTCTTTTGTAATCAAGAAATTTAATATCTTGACTAGGTAAAGTTATTAAATAGGGGACACATTTCGCCCCACTATAGCTAACAGTCTTTCTGTTAGCATTCTATTATATATACATATATATCTACATACGATATATTTGATTTATACCTATTTATTGGCAACTGTTTTTTTTTTTTAAACCTCCATTGTTGGGTTATCTAAAATCTTTTAGGAGCACTAGTACCGAGGGTTTACTTAGAGTCAAATTTCCCTATAGTGAACGTAATGAAGAAAGTTTATAATGTATTTATTTTATGTTTCTATGTATGTTCAGTCTTTATAATATATACATACATATTAAAGGTTCTATATAAAAAGTTTTTTATGGTCCGGTGCAAATTCATTATAGAGAAGTTTGACTGCATTTTGTAATAGTTGTTCAAATGTTAACTAAATGTGCATATCTAAAAAAAACGATTGGAATATCCTTTAAAAGCAGAAGTCTTTAAAGGATAAGTTATATATAGATTGCCTAATAGAATAGTACAGAATTTTGACAAATACATGGAAATAAATATATGTGCACAGGATTTTTTGTCTGTATCTCTATTAAAACTTACAGTACATTTAATATTCTACACAATTTTTTTCTTTGAGCCTATTGCAAAAATGTTTTTGCAAAATTCTTCTTTCGATACCATTTATCACCTTTTTGTATGACACTTCAAAGGAAAGAATGTGCAATTTGACGTTAGTCGAGATTTGGCAGTGATCGCGATGATCACATAAATATACTTTGTCTGGTTTTTTTATTTATATGGTTTTTAATTATTAAAAAAGTAAGTAAACAGATAAAAGCGTGAGCAATTAGACATTATCATATTCTTAATAAATTGAATTGTAGAATGCCACGTGGATAAATTGCCAGTCAAGCCAATTATATTAATCTAGTAATAGTTTAAATCATTGAAATCGCTCAGAATTACGCCAAAAGAAAATAAAACTATTTAGCTTTTCTTTGTTTTTATATTTTTATGAGTTTAAACAAAAAAAAAAGTTTTCGTTATTGTTTTTTGTTTCTTTTAATTTGATATATAAGCAAAGAAAAGAAAAGTGTATGGATAATTTTTACCAATCGTTCACATATACAGTGGCTAATAGTTTAAATGAATCGCACTGATTTTCAAACTTTATTTATTGACAAAATTTGAATGCGTTGTTGTTCAGATTATACATGTATATATGTGTAAAATGAATGATGGAAAAAACATATAAATATATCCGTAGAAGTAACTGGTCAATTCAATGAGAAATAGGTTTAAAAGTCATTATATGTACATAGATAAAGTAGGACATACTAAAATTCTACAATTTAATTTAAGACTAAAATTAAAGCAACAACATATGTACATACATTTAAGAAAAGTGGATCGAATAAGTTGTGGGATGAAACATTTTTTATTTGTACTATTGTTTTTTATTTGTTAAAAATTTAGAAGTATATAAGGTTTGTTTTATTTAATTTAAATTTTTTTGTATCTTTGTATTACACTTAAATTTTGTCGATAAATTTGTTAATTTGGCTACCAAAGCGATTAGAAGTTTAAAAATTGGTTCATTTAAGCTATTAGCCACTGTACTCATTTCCATGAGGTATATCAAACCATAGTTTGAACATTTGACAGATGACTGTAAGAAAAATGGTATTCATATAGTTTTAGCTATAATTAGAAAATATTTTAAGGATATAACATACAAGGAAAGCCTCTACAAAGCGTAAATATTTCTGTACTGGATTCGGAGTGGTTTTCAAATATAAAAATTTCTCTTTAAATATAATATTTCAAGATGTTTTAATGCTAGTATTTTAATTAACTAGAAATCAAGATACATAGATTATTTTTTAAATATTTTGTTATAGATTCTACAATTGATCTACAGTGACTCTACAAATAAGCCAATTTAGTAATATAGTAAGAAAAATTTAGTGTTGTTCTTTTCAAAAAAAAAAAAAAATAATAAATAAATAAAATGTTATAGATCTACATATGTATGTATACAGAATAAATTATTCTAAAATTATATAATTTTTGTATTTTTTTCACATCATTTAACACTGTATTGACATTTCAGTTCATAGTACAAAGTACATTTAGATAGAGAAATTAATACTAGAACGACAAGTATAACGCATATTACATGCCCGACTGCCTTTCTAAATCAACATTAGAAGAGAAATACGCATTTCATTCTATTTAAGTACAGGTGATTTACAAAATTAGAATGGACCTCTCTCTGTCTCTCTCTCTCTAACTCCTATTTATAATTACAGCGAGACGAAGCATTTCAGGAAACAAAAGACAAATTAATTACTAAGTAGAATTCGAATTTGGCATGCAATGAAACAAAAAAAAAAAATAAAAACAGCTAGAAGAAGGGCCGGCCACTAAGCCTAAGCACCTTATGTCAAATTGTACAACATGTTGGGGTCGGTCGATGCCATTGCCGGTTTCAACATGTTGCGATCGTGCGTGCCCGATGTCTCCCCCTAGACTCTCTTGCCTTACGCCCACAATCCGAAGAGTTGTTCAGTTGTTGGTGGGAAGTTAAAAACGATAACCGAAAACATCAAACCGAAGCGATCGCTCAGACAGCGGAATTAAATAATTTTCCGTAAGCGCGTTTAGTTAAGCTCAGTTCAATTGCGGCAAGCATTTGCTACAGACGTGTGTGTACCGCCCCCTCCCAAATGCAATGTTATTACTATAAACTTAATTAACTTTTCGAAAAACTTAATACCAATAAGGAAGATTATGATAAAGTGATAAAAAAATAAAATAAAATAAAATAAATAAAGACTTAGTATATTGCTTAGTGTTTTATAAAATTTGTTACTACATTTTTTTTTTATGTTCGGTTAATGTTCATTGTGTGTGCTCTGTGCTTTGTGCTGTTTGTTGTGAGTGTGAGAATTGAATTCTGATCTTCTGTCACATTGAAGTATCTCTGTGTCTTGGCATCAAATTGGCAACACACACCATATCAGCATCGGGTTAGTAAGCCAACTAGTTTTTGAGTAACTTCCTTCTGAATGGATTGCAACAAGCACTAAAATAAGAAAGAAAAAACAAAATAAACATACATCAATTACAACAAGTTTCGATTGGAAAAGCTGGTTTGTAAATCAACAACACCGACAACAACAATTCCCTCTATACCTCAATACCATGCCATTCCATCTCCTCCCCGTCCATTAGGCAACGCCATCAACAACACCGACAGCTGTTTTCAATAACCAACTTCGGCTTTCAACCAGAGTTATTCAATTTTTGTTCGTTATTTTTTTTATTTTTGTGTTTTCGGTTTCTTGGCACGTTGTGCGATTACACGTCCATCTCTCCTCTATCTGTCTATCTTCTTTCACTCGCTCTCTTTGACGCCAAAAGAAACAAAAACAGAAAAAAAGAAATGGTAAAAAGGGACAGACTCGACAGAAAACCTAAAATCAAAACAAAATAACAATGAAAGTGAAACCAATAAAAGAAATATTTGCACTTACACAAATGACATTTTAGATACTCTACCACTTTTACCTAAACCATATTAAACAAGAATTTCGCATTAATCAGAGAGTATCGGAATTTAATTCTGATATGTAAATATAACAAAATAATAAAATAAATAAAAAATATTTTTTAATTCAAGTTTATTTTACACTGTCAGCCTTATGATTAGAATCCAATAATTGTTATTTCTATTTAATTAATTTAGTACTTAAAGCTCTTTATTTCTATTCCATCGTTCCGACGATCAAACATTAAAAAACTTCTTTATTTGCTCAGATTTGTTTCTCCAATCTGTATATATATTTGCTGATTTTACAGATTACTAAGATAATTTGAGTTGATTAATTTATCTTAAGGAGACTGATTTTAACAATATATAAATAATTCTATAATTTCTTTTTATTTTTTTGTTATCAAAATAAATAATAATATTTTGTCTTTATATTTTATAAGAATTCTGTATAAGTACCGAAAAAAAAGAAAACAAAAAAAAAGGGAAGTTAGGGAAAAATGAAGCCATTTTAACTGAGTGTGGAAAATTTAGATCAAGATAAATTTTTGAATTCCTTTTACACCAAAAATGTAGTGCATTTCAAAGTTGACATTTGATATGCCAAAAATCTTAGTTGAAATTTAGCAGCAGGTCAAAGGCGCTATAACATTGCCCGTTTCAAATGCATTTACCTACAAACAAAGATAAAAGTATACGAATATATACATATGTATGTACATATATGTATATATACAATATATGAGAACAGGTACTCGAATAAGTCTTCATGGTGAGTTCGCTTAATTTTCTTTTGCATTTTGTCATTTTAGTTGCGGATCACGTAGGGCAATGAGTGAGTTATCTTATGGGGAAATAAATATAGTTTCCCGGTTTGCAAATTTTAAGTTCTCTTTTTTTTGGTTTTAAACTTTAGCAATTATACAGTCCACACAATTTATATGTATTTATGTATATATATATATATATATATTTCTCTATATTTATATATATATATATCAGCGCTTAATTGCATTGTTGCACATGTAAGCTCTGACCTTGCCAAGCTGCTGAACAGGCTTAAAAACTTTAACAGAGCAAAGCAAAACAGAAAAGAAAATAATTATTATAAGAAAAAAAAACAACGCAGACATTTCCTATAGATGCAAAAAAAAAAAAACTAAAAAAAGACAACTTATAAATAAGATATGGGCAAGAATCAACATACTAAGCCAACTCTCTAGCCGATTCTTGCCAACTCATGCTGATCACACAAACCACTGATAGTTAACGCAACTCAATAACAAAAGCAAAACCGGCAGCAACAGCACAAGTAAATTGGTAATACCCTCTATTAAAATCTATAAATAACATTTGATTGGAATCGAATTGACCGATCTTATTTATATAATCACAATACCTGAAAAGATCGATCGATAAAATAAATAAAAGTTATGCGACATTAAAATAGAAATTTAAACGTTTTTACACATCTAATAAATATAATAATTATTATGATAAAGGAGAAGCTCCACATATTGGATTATTCGGTGGATTAGCAAGGTATTAACATCCATAGGAAGGTAATTTCAATGGAGGCAGTAAAAAATATTAAATTAAATCAAAAAAAAAGGAATAAAAGAAATTTAAAGCCTTTGAGTAAAATAATTGGTTGATGTTAAAAGAATATTAATAATCGATTTCTAAGACAAATTCTACATATCTAATAAAATAATTATTATGACGAAGGAAAAGTTTCATATTCCAAATATTAGATTATTTGGAGTTAAGGATACATAGGAAGGTGATTTTCATATCTAAGAAATATCAAATAAAATCCTTTGAGATTATAATTAAGTTTGATTGATATATATAATGAATATTAATAATGAATTTGTTAGACATTTCTTATATAATGTAAATGATCTAATACACTACTATTGCTCATAAAATTTTCTAAGGATTATATAATAGATGGAATTATTAATCAAAAAGTCTGACTGAATGTTGGTTAAGAATTTCACATGGCGGAAAATACTTCCTTCCGCATATGATATTCAATTCGACGAACCGCATATGCTCTTTCATTTTATACGTAATGCGTGCAGTCAGCGATGGAAATTCACACGCGACTTGTTCAGTTGAATTCCTTCCTCTTTCCCCCCCTCCTTTCCGCTCCTGTGGCATGCAAATTTTCAATTTTTTTTTAAGTGGTTAAAATAATCATCGAAAAGCAAAAAAAAAAAAAATATTTTATATTACATTACATGGAAATCACTAAGAGGAGGCGAGCTATGGAAGAAACGAGTTTTGTTCATTTGGTTTTTTTTTTTTATGAATTTATTTTATATTTTTGCTTTTGTTTGATTTACTTTTTAGTAGCAACAATTTGAAGACTCATGGCCAAGGTCATATTGCCAATAGATATATGATAAATTGCGCTTAACTTTAAATTTAGTTAAGTGAGTTTTCGTTGTTAATCTGTTGCCAGATTTTTATATTTGTTTGTTTGTTTGTTTTTTTTTCTATTCTTATGTTTCGTTTTTCATTTTAAGAGTCATTTTAAAATCGTAGAACTGTCAGTTGGGGGTCTGTTTAGTTGGTTTGTGTTTATGGGTTTTTGTGGGTGAGTTAGTTAGTTAGTTAGATTGTTGGTTAGTTAGTTACCAAGGTGTTTTTGGATCTAAACAGATTCTTATCTCAAGTAGTGCATCGGTTGCTAAGGTCAAGCGAAAAGTGAGTTAGTTTGCTACCTGTCATAGAATCTGAGAGTATCATCGAAACTTGATTTTTCTAAAGTACTTTTTTGTAGAACCAGGTGAGAAAATTAGGTCACAAAATGTGACTATCTTTTAGACTCAATTAAATTTATTGTAAATGTTTTATATAATTAATAATTTACACATTATCATAATCCATTAAATTCTTTATAAAATGTTTTATAGAAAGAACATTTTAATTAGATTTAAGACAACTTCAGAAGAATTATACAATAAAAAGAATATTTTATTTCTAAGTTCAACAAAAATGTATTGGAAAATAATTCATTGACTAATTTCAGTAGACAACAATTGTAAATATTTTTAAATTTTCGTATTTTCGCATTTTCCCATTAATTGACCAACTTAATTTTGTTGTTGTTCAACTGGTGTCGTTGTTGTTTTTCATTCTGCTCTTAAATTAAATGACATAAGCGGCAAATCAATGTCATCATAAATATGGCATTAGTAGATCATTAACACTATCTTACGTTCCAGTGATCTCTTGACTGATCGATCTTCTTGAGCGTTCATTCTACATACGCAATTGAGCATGATGATTTTTTTTTTTTTTGCAGTACCGATTTCATTAAGTATTCGAAACGTTCACGTTTCAATATTTTCTCAAAATATTACGTCGAATCGGCACATTGCGGCATTTGTTATTTTTTTTTTCAATTCTGTTGAAAATTTGTTATCAGTTTTGTATGAACTGTAAGCCTGAAATTAATATTCTTTCTTTAGCTTATCAAATGGGAAAATCGTTTGCCTGATAATTACAAGGTAATTCAGCTTGTAAAAAAAAAAACAAAAATTATTAAGCAGAAAAAAAAATTGTAAAAAACACTAAGCAAATGCAAAACAAACAAGCTAATAATAGTAGGAATGCTAACAAATTACAACAACAATGAGTCGTTGCAGTTAACACATTTTGTGGCAGGGTTTTGTTATATACCCTCTCCCACCCCCCTTCATAACCAACTTCTCTCGACCACGATTTTAGTGTATGTCACACTTGGTTCATGGAGTTTTTCAGTTTTTCATTTTAATACACTATCGAAACGGGTATAGAGATTTTGTTATTACAAATATTAAATACATATGAAATAAAGTGGTTCTCTATTTAGATCGGAGATTACTATCGGAATTACTTTAATTACAGCAATTTGCAAATATTGGTTAAATCAGTCGAATTTATTGTTTATTTAAATTTTGTGTAAAACCTTAGATTTAATACTTGTCTTACGTCGGGGTCACCAACCAAAAGATTACGATTGAGAGTGTTTTTTTTTTGATAGCAAAACCTCTGCTTGTTTGATTTATTTGTAGAATAATTACTCTTTTAATTCATATAGAGTATAGAAAAATCGGATAACATTTTTCTAATTTTCCTACTTACTTTTCAATTGGCGGAAGAAATTGAAACAAGTTGCTACCTAGTGGAGCACCAATTAGATACTCTGGGCACGTAATCAGTTTGATGGAATCAGTTTGTGTTTCACTTACATATGTAGATTGATTTTTCGTTCATTCCTCCCTTATGGCCAAAAAGAATTGCCATAATGGCCAGCTGTTTGGTTATTTTTAATTTTCTTTTTTTTTAAAGTGCAAGTAAACTCAACTAATTTCAACCTTTAAACTAATTAAAATAAAATAAGCAATAATTAAAAATGAAGAAGAAAACAAGTTGCTTGCACTTGTCTCTTAATTGTTGCAAAACAGGATTTTTTGATTTCATCTCGGGCCTGTTTCATCCATCTATCAAAACTCGTTTAGGGTTTTGTTTTATTTTATTTTTCTTCTCTACTTTGCTTTGCTTTTTCCCTCGTTCTGCTAATTAATTCTATTTCTCGATTTCAGATTATTTCCAGACATAACAAAGCAAAAAAAAAAAAAAAAATTAAAAAAAAACAAATAAAGTATATATATTTATATATGTACATATGTGTATGTTGATATGTATTCTTTTTTAAATTAATCGAAAGTGTTTAAATTGATATTAAGTCTAGTCTAGTGAATAATAATAATAAAAAATACTCAAAAGACTTGTCGACTAAGTTGAACGAGTTCTATAGATCAAGGCCATTTGTATATATATTTTTTTTGCATCTTTATATTTCAAAGTCAATATTAGAAACTTACTTAAAAAATTCATACTCTTTAGCATTAAAAAAAAAATTCAATATATTTTTGGGTATAAATTTTTTATTGTGATAAGAGAACAAAGTTTATGTCAACAGATTACGCATACGACATGTTGTTCGAAAGATATATAATCCAAATTTCAGTTCTCTAACTAAAGTCAACTGTTTAACGATTGTTAAAAATGTAAAATATTATGTTAACTCATCTTATAAAAACGTAAAGAAATATATAAAACCACTTTAGATCTTAGACTTTAAAAGAATTAATGAATTTTTCTGGACTAGAAAAAAAATTAATAATAAACACTTGACTAAAGAAATCTTTCATGTTGAAATGGAAAAAAAAAATGTTAGATACTTGTTTAAGTTAAGATAATTATCAGTTTTAACATTAAATGAGTTTTTCGTATTGTCTGTATAAGATGTTTTTTATTGCCCCATGCAACTTGCCAAATTGCCAACTATTTGCCATTGACTTGACACAGAAACTTTTGCATCAAATTAATTACATACAATGTTAATAATTTTATTCTTTGTTTGCAGTTGTGAAGTTGTATATGCAATAATATTTCTTTATTCAATGTATGTACACAAGTTGCATATAGTTGTTTATTTGTTTTTTTTTTCTGTTTAGATTGATGAGATTTTTCATTTTGATTAAGGCGAAATTTCGTCATTATCTCATTTTTCGTTGACAATGAGCAAATGTTGCTGGTTGATTGGCATTTAGGTTCTAGCTAGCTAAATAAAAATTATTTTATGACAACTTTAAAACAAATATTTAATAATATGTATATACATATATATATATTCACCCACAACAAAGACCCATAAATGTTATTAAGAGATTTATTAGCAGAAGTTTAGTAAATGACAAGTGGCACTAACTAAATGTTTTATATTTCACTTATTATAAATATAACCGCTTAGCTATGCTATATATGTACATATATGAATTGATAACTTACAAAATACGAGTTATTTATTGTAATTATGAATGACCGGTTTACGACTTAATTTTTACTGTTGAGGTTTATATATCCCATAAATTATAGCATGTTAAATTATGTGCAACCTTTGTCACCAGCTTAAAATTGTATTAGTTTTAACTTTCATTTCAGTTCTATATATATATATGCAATTATCTACAAATGCCACAATCCTCATCGGTCTAATGTACTTAGATATATCAGGGTTGCAATATAAACTATTTATCAGTTATTTTAAATCGGAAATTTACTTTTAAATTTACAATTATAATTCAAAAGTTGTTCCGTATAAACTTTGATTTGAAAACCAGTTTCCTGCTTCTAATTGTTCAATTTAGAATAAAAAGTAATTGTTTCAACTAAATCTAATAAATCAATAGTATAAAATATACATATGTAAATATATAAAATTAAATTTCATTATTTATTTATTTTCATTTTATTTGCTGCCCTGGTCGAGAGTAATGCTTTGCATACAAAGGAGTTTTTATTTTTTTGTGCTTCAAACTGGTTTTCCTGTCATCTTCATTTGTTAGCCGTGAGCCTTGACTATATGCCAATTTTGTGTTTAAGTCTGTAATATGATTATTAAATTAGTTAGTTACCTCTGGTCAATGACTTAACAACAATGGAACAACGTCAATAAAATTAATTAAAATAATTGTTGTTGATTGCGTCCAACTAATGTATCGATCTGTTGTCTGGAGGAGGGGGAGGGTGAAGAAATGTAGAAGCTAATACATATATGTATGTGATGTATTGTGAGTATGTCTGTATAGTTAAACTAACTAAATATTTAGCTCTTTGCGTTTGCCCACACCGGGAAGCATTAAAAATTCAAGGCGAACCGCTGGCCAGCTAACGGAATTAACGGTTTATGAATTAGTTAGCAATGCACAAACTGAAATGCAAACAAAACAAAATACATGAAGCGCCAGCTTTGACTTAATTATACCATATATAGGTAGACATAATCCATATGTATACACATACTCACACACATACATATACATACACATATATACATATATTGAGGAAAACTTCAATTCCATCTTCAAAGTCCAAAATTATTAACTCATTTAGCCGATTGATAATAGCCAAACAAAAAAGAAACCGAGCCAAGTATTACTAACACAATACCGAAGTGTCTATACACTATATATTTAGTGTGTACGCCGATCAAGTTTATTTTAAAGTTTTGCCACACCCACAACCATATAACTAGAGCTATATTAAACTATTGGCACACTCAATAGTATACCCAATATGCAACAGCTGATCCAAATTAGACTATAAATATCGGAGATATATCTATGTCCGTTGCGTACTAAAAATCCAAGGCTGTTAGGAGTGAGGGAGATAACATGCGTTCGCTGCTACGGCATGTTAAGAGATTTTTTTGTAAATATAATTTAATTCATTTACTTTATTACACATCATTTACTTATTTACACCAACTTCAAGGTCATGTTTTTTTTTTTACTACATTTTGGGGGGAATTTCTTCTTGATAAACAATTCAAATGAAATTATTTTTTTATTTTCTAACTCTTAAAACATTTCTACAAAATTCACTTTATATAGAATATAATTGGCAATAATATACATATATAAAATGAAAACAATTAAAAAAGATGTTTTCTATTGCTATCATGATACTGAATCTGAATCAAAAATTTAAGACTGATTTCTATAGCGGCAGGCATTTAAGTCAAATTAGAGAAAAAAATTGGTGAAAAACGCCTTTTAATAAAAAATTTGGTATACTTGCTTTTTAAATTTTTGTAATCTTTTGATCCATTTTATTCATATCAAGGACTTCATCTCAAAAAAGGATATATATATTTTTCTTAAATTTGCTAGGTAAATATATTTATTATATTTATATTATACAGGGAATAAATTTGTTTGATATTTTTCTAATTTTTCTTCGAGCTAATGTATTCAATTTGTTAGGGTATATAAAATTAATTTTAAATTAAATTTTATATGTCTGGCTTTATTTTAGGGTTTCGGTTAGTAGAGAAGAAGTGAGTTATAGGAATTTATGAATATATAGAATTTTATGAATATATAGAATTTATAGAATTTTATGAATATATATTTATTTATAAAAATACTTATAATGTTATAGTATTTCCTTGTGGACCTATTACCTTACTTTCCAAGGAATCTAACGAATATACAAAGTAACACTAGATCATAAATGTTCAAGAATGTTTATGCATAATGTGAAGAAATACTTGTGCATAGACATAGCTTAGCCCCAAGTAAAAGTATTAAAAGTGTAAAATATCAATTTTTATTAATTTTATATTATAAATTATTAAGTTGACTCAAATTCTTTAGATTCAATATACATAGAATTCTTTTTTACTGATTCGCCATGCTATAGAATTTTACTCTTTTAATTTTATGCATGATTAAATTTTCAATAGAGCCACTTTTTGTATATTAATGTTAACCTAATTCTTTATTATATTTTTCCAGAACCTTTATCAAATGCAAAATGCGTCAATAAACAATTATTATAAATTTTAAAAAAGTGACGTTGATTGGGATCGTGATCTCTTAGATCGAATCATCATGAAGTTGCAATTCAATAGAGAAGAAATTCGAGTGCTCTTACGTAAAGATCTTCTTGTACGATGGCGTCAAAAGGGTCTGACTTTAACCCTATTATTATGGCCGGTTATCATATTTATGCTACTCTATATAATACGACTGAAATATGGCTCGAAAGTGGTAGAGGAATGCCAATATCCAACTAGACTTTTGCCCACTAAAAATCAAGTGGTACCTAGCGCTTTCTCATATATTTGCAGTATAGAGAATAAATGTCTCAAAACCGAACCCTATGAGGAGTATTCAAAATGGAAAGAAGCACCGTAAGTCGATTATTGTGAATACAAAATATATTATATTGTATGAGTAATGACCACCGATCTACTCTATTGTAGTTTACATGCTGTGATTGATGTGGTGAATGCCTTTGTCACTGATGAACGCCTTCACAATGCGGTCGTGGAACTCGCCGATAAAGCCAATTTTGTAAGCGCTATAACCACACTGATCACCAGTGATCGTTTGGACATAATACGCAGTAAGTGAGAGGGCGAGAGAAAGAGAGAGAGAGAGGGTATTACTTTTATTTTGAACTGAATCAACAAATCGTTTTCCGTTTAGCCAATATTAGCGCCATTATATCGCTTGTACCTGAAATTGAACGTATGGTGAATTATGAATTTGATATTAAACATTTGTTTTCAAGTAAGTTGAATAATATTGATATTGGAATGGCAGAGCAGTTTTGTTAATCAATTAATTCTTTGAATAGATCGTGAGACATTTGTGAAATTTGGTAAACTATTGTGTGGACATCCATTTCCTAGCACGGAGAGCATTCCATTGGTCAATGATATACTCTATTCGGAGGACTTTAGTGAGGTTAACGATGATGAATTGCAGGCCATGCCAAGTGAGTAGAGTGCATTGCTACAGATTCAATGTCATTGAGCTGCCTTGCGTCCTCCAGGCCGTCGTCGTCGAAGCCTAAATCAAACGTCCGACTGGAGGCCATGTGAGCACTGTGAACATGCATTTACCATTGAGTATTATTGTAAGTAACTATATTTTACGATTACAGCAAAATATTGCAAGCGTTTGTATTTGGATATAACGTCTACAAATCAGGGTAAACTTACATGGAATACCATTAAGCCCATAATTCAGGGTCGAATACTTTATACACCACCAAATGCGGATACGGATAGCATTATTAAATTTGTAAGAGAGAGATTTAACTGATCTTAACTTACTAACTAACCAATTATCCAACATTTTATTTACCATTACAAAATTTTTCATTGTTTAGGCAAATGCCACTTTCGAGGAAGTGGATAAACTAAAACAGTTGGTCACCGCTGCTGCAACAATATTAACTAAATTACATACGAATGCAACATTCCAGGAGGCATTCGATAATCTTCTTAAGTTGGCACGTTCCCCACTTGTAAAGAGTTTGGTGGGTGATGATTTCGATATTGGTGAACTTGAACGCATTTTTACCTATATACGAACTAATCAACTTCTCTATGATATATTGACCACTGTAAGCAGTCTATTGGAATGCGTTTCTGCTGATCGTTTTGAACCGGTTGCCAGTGTTGAGCAATTACGGCGAAGAGCCTACGAATTGAATCAGCATCGTATATTTCTGTCTGCCATTAATTTTGAGGAAATCGAGGGTAAACAATTATCTTATAAATTGCATATGGATACGGATAATACGCAACCGACATTTGAGAATCAAAATCGTTTCTGGTTTCCCGGTCCGGCGGATAGTATGTTGGTGGATCTTAAATATCATCGGGGATTTGTTCATGTGAAACAAATGATTGATTTGGGTATAATTAAGTATAAACGTGATAAATTAGGACCAATTAAAGAAGACGATGAACTGGAATTGAATGCGACAACAGAGAGATCTCTGTTTACTATTCATCGTGTGGAAGATGATGATCTTGATCTCGATGATGATTGGAGTGTAGAGGCCAGTGGGGATGTAAAGACAACTCCTTCAACCATGGACACAGAAGAAACTACCACAACTGAGATGCCACCATCAATCACAACAACAATAGAAACAGATGAGGATTCGATTGTTACTACCATCAAACCAGAGATGTTGCTTCTAAATGATGGCAATGTGGCTGAACGTTCCGATCGCGTTAAGCGTCAAGGATTATTGGATTTATTGAGCAGTTTCGGAAGTGGCAGCAATTCTAAAAAGATGACATACGATGTTGATGATATGCAATTTTATACAAAACAATTTCCCTATCCCACCTATGTGAATGATGTGTAAGCCAAGCAAGAAATATATTTACTACTAGTGTTGAGTAGTTTCTAATAAATGTTTTTTTTTTTTAGTTTCAAGCGTGGACTGTACTTGTCGCAAGCAGTGCAAGTGGCCTATTGCCTGGGCTTGGTGGTGGCTGTGGCTATTTGTGTACGAGAACGGATATGGATGCGAGAGAGTCGTAACAGTATGGTAAGTAAATTAATTTTGTAATATCCATTCAGATGGATCATCGTTCTTTATCTTTGATCAGTTGCTGCGTTCTATGGGTCTGCAAGTCCATTCGGAGCTAATGGCTTGGATTTTGATCAGTTTTCTGGAATTATGTTGCATTTTTATTTTAACCAGTCTTGTTCTCTATAGCGGAGGAATTTTGGCCTTTACAAATTGGTTCTTTATGATGTTTTATTGTCTTTGTTTTGGTGCTTGTCTCATATCCTTCTGGTAGGTTAAGCAGACTATTTTTTACACTAAATGTTATTAACTGAATATGAATTTTTCCTATAGCTATATGTGCTCGAATTTCTTTACATCGGCAAATATTGGAGCTGTGGCAACAGCTTTACTTTTCTTCATTACTCTATGTCCATTTATTATAGTCTTGATGTTCGATGCCAAATTAAATCTATTTGAAAGGTTCTTAGTAGATTTATCGTTCACCACCGCCTTTGCGAAGGGTTGGAGTGAACTGATGCGTTTTGAGCTCCAGCAAGAAGGTCTCGGATTGATTCAATTGATTCGAATGGGACCCAGGAACAGTGACTGTGCCATGGCCTTGCTTATGTTTGCATTGGATTTGGTGATATATGCGGCCATTGGCTATGCATATCAGCGGTATAAGAAAAGTGAGTATAAATCCTAAATAAAAAATATATTTATACCTATATCGACAAGTTTTTGAAAATGATGTTACCATATTGCAGCTGACTATAGTTTTGTGAGGGTAAAGCGCGCCCAATTGGATCCTAAACTTGGAGCATCACTTGCCAATGCAACTAAAACTTATGGCCAAAATTGTGCTCTGTCCAATCTTACTCTTGATTTTGCTCGTAATCAGGTCAGCTGTCTCCTTGGACGCAATGGTGCCGGCAAGAGTACGTTGATTAAATTATTAACCGGACAGATCAGTCAGAGTAGCGGTCAAGTTCTGCTCGCCGGTGAGGATAATGTTGGCGTTTGCTGGCAGGATAATATCCTTATACCCAATTTAAATGCACGCGAGCATTTGGAGATGTATGCCCAAATAAAGTTAACCCCAGGCCAAGGGAATGTTGATAGAGAGGTTCAATCTACTCTGAAGAGTCTTAACTTTGGCCAACATGAGAGTTATCCCTCCTGGCAGCTATCGGGTGGCTATAAACGGCGTCTTTGTGTGGCCATTGCTTTTATAGCTTCGCCGAATCTTGTCATATTGGATGAGCCATGTAATGGTGTTGATGCCAAGGCACGAAAGGATATCTGGCAATTAATTGAGCAATTGCGACAAGGAAGGGCTGTTATATTCGCCACTCACTTTTTGGATGAGGCCAAATATCTAAGCGATTCATTGGTTATTATGCGAAATGTAAGTAATCTTAGCAATCACCGATCATCGATTACAGTGGTTTCAACTACCAGTTTCTATCCATTTTTGTTCATTTGTAGGGTCGCATCATAGCTCAGCATAGTCGTGACTCATTACAGAATCTTTGCACTTCGTATTATAGTCTATCCATGCACTGCTCTGATGCTATTAGTGCTGCTGCCATTGTACAGAAAGCCCAACAATTGTTAATTCAATGTCAAATAATGCCAACAACCGAGGAGACACACAATTTAATAATAAGTGCAAGCTATTCGGAAAATTTAACACCAGGAGCTGTGGAATTTTTGAATCATTTGCAAGTCCAGGAAGCAGATGGTTGTATTACCGATTTGCAATTGACAAGTAGCAGCAGTTTGGAAGAAGAATTTGAGCAACTAAATCGCTCGGAAACGGATTATCGAAGACAACCCACAATTCCAAGTGGCAGTACAATTGTGGCTGGTGCCGGTGATGTGAGCGAAGAACCACCCAAATGCTGTAAACAATTGCGTTTGCTATTGGGTAAACGTTTACGTCACTTTGCTCGGAATTATCGTCTGTTATTGTATGTCCTCCTATTGCCAGCAATATTTGAACTATGCGCCATGTGGTTCGTTAGCTATAGGCTAGAGGATGACTTTGATACCATATTGCCGTTAAATCGTTCCCTCTATCCACATAGTAGTCAATTGTTAAGTCACGAGGAGCTCAGTAAATTCACAAATAAATTATATCAACGTCTTCACGATGAATGCACTACGGGAAAAGGATTTGAGTGTCGTGAGTTTAATACCTCAAAAGAGGCATTCCATTGGGTACTCAACAGTCTCGATGAGTATCGTCAACGCCGTTACGGTGGCTTTGGACTAAATGGTACTGGTGCTACTGTCTGGTATAATAATAAGGGTTACCACTCCATGATGGCCTGGCTAAACGATTTGAATGTCCACATTCTGCGTACCGTACTCAATGATTCTGGTTATGATTTGGTGGTTAAGAATGAGCCCTGGAAATTGGGATTCGCCGAATTGAGTACCAGTTCGGTATTGCGTCAAGCCGGTGACTCTTGTATGGTGTTTATACTTTTAATAGCCTTTGGCTTGGTCGTTGCCGCCAGTTCCGTCTATTTGGTCAATGAACGGATTAATGGTGAGAAACTGCAGCAACGTCTATGCAATGTCAGTGCTATTACCTATTGGCTAATGGCCTTCATTTGGGATTATCTCATTATGGTATTGGCCCTAATCGTTTGTCTGGCTGTTGTATTTATTTTCAATATGCCCGTCTTTGTGGATCGCCAACAATTGGCAGGAATTATAGGTCTATCGTTAATGTTTAGGTAAGTCAAGAACTTTTTTTTTTCTTAATCACTTTTAACTTATACATATTATTAATTTCTATTATAGTTTTGCCTGCGTTCCATCTGTGCATGTGGCAGAGAAATTATTCAGTGACTCCAGCATTGCCATTGTCTCCATATTCTGTGCGAATATTATTATACCCTTGATTACAATGGGCATCATTTTGATTTTGGGTGTTGTGGGCGATGGTCCCAGTTGGGACAGTTGGCGTTATGGTCTTAATGATGCCTTCCTTATCTTCCCCCAACATGCCTTGGGGGATGGTCTCTTGGAGATATGTAAAAACTATATGGTTGCATTGGTTTTTAAACGTTACGACATTAATTCATATAAACATCCTTTGGCCAGTGATCTCTTGCAACGACATTTTATCGCTTTGGCTTTAGTGGGTGTTATAGCCCTGATTCTCAATATAATGATCGAGTGTCATTTGTTGCGTCGCCTGTGTAAACGGATTGAGCTAATCCTAGATTGGCAATATCGTCGCGAACTACAGAAATTGGGTCAATTGAAACTAGTCAATATACAGACTATTTTCAAATCCTGCCTTGGAGCCGGTGAGTCTCTTCGTGTTGAGAATCTTTGGTTGTCCTACAGTCGTGGTCGATATGCTGTACGTCAGGTTTATTTTGGTGTACAACCGGGTGAATGTTTCGGACTGCTGGGCAAGAATGGTGCCGGAAAGTCAACGATATTTAAATTGTTAACAGGACAATTGGATCCAAATGTTGGTCATATACATTTCGATCAGGTAAACTTATATTTCACCATAAAATGATTAAAATTTTTTTTCTATCATCTTTTTTATAATTTTAGCCTGGCGTCTCCTATTGTCCACAAAGCAATCCCCTCGATCCTCTGCTTACCGTCAGTGAATGCATTCTTTTCTATGGCCAACTGAGGGGTATTAAACATCTCGATCAGTTTGTCGAACGCATTCTCAATACCTATGAACTGAAAAGCTATTCCGATGTCCAAGTAAGAAATCTAAGTGGCGGTAATCGTCGCAAGCTAACAGTGGCCATCACCTGTTGCGGTTATACACCGACAGTTCTAATGGATGAGCCCACTAGCGATATGGATCCGGTGACACGAGAGTTTGTCTATACCACCATTAAACAGCTGTTGATCTCACGTCGAGCTGTTGTCCTTACCTCACACTCAGTGTCAGAGATTGAGCATTTATGTCAGCGTGTTGCCGTCTTAAAGGGTGGTCAGATTGTGGCCAGCAATACTCCAGCCAAACTAAAGGCCCAACATGGTGGCTACTATAGTGTTAGCTGTTTCTGCGCTCCCGCCCAACAGGCGGCATTGGCCAAAATGTTGCCCCAACATTTGCCAGCTGCCTGCGAACTGCAGCACTATGCCCATAGTTTGCGTTTCTTGGTCAGGGTACGTCAGCCCATGGATGAGGATGGACCGATATCGAGTGATAGACAATCGTTACCTCAATTGTCTGAACTCTTTGCGGCCATGCGGGATATGACAGTGGGTCTGGAGTTGCCCGCACGTCTGGCAATCAGTCGTTGTCGCTTCGAGACTGTCTTTGAGCGTATTCTCGACAGCAACAGCTGTGAATCAATGACAACGGCATCAAGTATACCAAATGGCAATGGAATCCACAAATTGGAGGAGGAGCAGATTGCTGATTTACCGAGTAAATCGGCGGCAGTGAGTGGCAGTCTGGCAACGGGTTATGTCCACTGTAACTATGAGGAGACAGCTACCTAAATCTAGTTAAATCAGAGACAAGTTTTCTTCCATATATATATATATATATTTTTTATTATTTGTTTGTGATAAGATCGTATCTAGGACGATCCAGTGATAAGTCTCACCTCTGGCATATAATTCTTTATTTTTCGGTGTTCTGATTCTATTCGTAAGCCTCTCTTTTCGAAAGCAAAAAAAAAAAAAAAAATCAAATTATTTTATCTTAAGATTTATTTGTTAGTAAGTACTTTTTTTGGGGTTGACATAAAATATCTTAGTTAATATTGTATTTGTATATCTGTATTGTATGTATCTATGTATAAAAAAAAGTGAAGAATCTCAAGCTTCTTTTATAGAAGCAAGGATCGAAATATATTTTTATATTCTCAAATAAACAACAAATTTAATTTACATATTTTAGCAGTGGATAAACGAAAGCTGTAAACAAATTGAAAAACATTTTCAATAAAATGTTAATACAATATATAATTTGTGTTGGTTAACAAATTGTCAAAGGAAATGCTATACAAAAAATTTAAAATGATAAATCACATAAATACTTAATTACGATCGATGCAATATAATTTACCCCAATCGGTTTATCAGCTTAATACATTTATGAAATTAAATTTCAAAGAGAATGCTATCAAAAGTTGAAACATTCAAAGAGTCAATACGAACTTTCAATGCTCTTGAAAACGTTTTTATTTCAAGTGATGTAAAAGTTACTAATCATCTGGAATAAGTTGAAAATTGACAACAATTACTTAAGAGTGTACTAATAAGAAAAAGTTCATTAATGAATAACTTTTCCTAATAAGTTACGCATACGACCCGATGATCAAGACGGTAAGGAATGTTTTAAAAATACTTTTACTTTTTGATTAACCTAAATGCAACATTTCTTTCTTTATAAAAAAGAAAACAAAGTAAGCCAAAGACACAGGTAAAGAAAAAACGAGAGAGAAAATAGAGAGAGAGAGAGAGAGAAGAAAAAGTCAGAGCTCAACACCAAAAGGAAAATGCATAATAAGTGAACCATTGAAGCGCTGAACTTTTCCTCATATTTAATTAAGCTGTTTAAAATGCTGAGAAAGGGGGGAGAGGGCAAAAAAAAAATATAAGTAACTAAGCGCTCCCATTCTGGCCAAAGCTAAAAAGTAATTAAACCAAATGGTGTAACATTAACTAAAACGTGCCCTGAAAACGGGTCTACCAAAACTTCCCCACCACATTGCCCCCTCTGTCTCACTCTTTGTATCTCTCTTTTCCTGCTCTGTTTTGGTAAATACTAAATGAATAGAAGCTTTTGAAGTTTTTCTTTATACACTTGCCTTAAGGGCTTATCCGTTTCGATCAGTGGTTTGCAATCCTCGGCTACATGAAACATATATATTTTTGATCGTTATGAAATGAACTCATAGATTGTATGTCTTTTGATCTATGCTATATAGTACATACATATATTATATATATCAAAGGAAATGGCTGATAAATGTGTATATATATAGCCATATGTGGAGCTATTCCTTCAATTACTTAAAATCGAAATCGAATGGCGATTTATGGGTCGTATGATCGTATCTAATTTGATTTAACATTATATATATATATGTAAAAATATATTATATATATAAAAATATATTTTTTTTCTGTTGTTTTTTGATCGTTACAGCGTACAACAATTTGGCTATTTTTTCTTTAATTATTCCAATTGTTTAATGGCATTTAAAACTGTAAAAGTTAGCTTTAAAGACAATATAATATTATTTAAATCAAGCTAAATATGTTTCACCAAGAGTATATAAAAACGAAATGTGTTTAAAAAAGGAACCATGTTTAAAAAATATTTTAACATATTTTAAATTCTAGTTTTTTTTAGGTTGCAGACAAAAAGCCGACTTGGAAAGGCCTCAACAATTTTAAGTATTCAGTTTTCAATGGCATATTTTAGTGATCAGTTAAGGAAAATCGATATTGTACCCATCAATTGGTCTGTTGAAAAAAAATTGACTAAGGTATACATAATTCGGTATTGCCGCAATTAGTCCGACCCTTTGGTTTTTTGTTCTTTTTTTTTTAAGTCTTTTTGGTTTGCTGTTGGTGGGGTAAAAGGGGAGATTGGTTTGGTATGAGGGAGGGTAAAATTGTTGGGCCAACGCTCTGTTTATAATTTCGCTTTTGCTTTTGGTTTAGGGAACCGAAATGATTTCTTTCAAAAGGATTAAATTAAATTCCATTTGGGAGAACTTAAAAAAAAATTTTACACATATAAAATGGATATATATGTATGTATGTATGTAAATACGTGCGCATGTGTGTGTGCGTGTATGTATTTGCTTGCAGGTGGAAATGAAATCAGCAAAAAATCAACATAATTAAAAACGTTCGTACATCTGCCATGTTTTCGTCCTGTGCTATAACCAAATTAACATGTGTCCGTCCATTCCCCACGTCCATTTGGCCCGTATTGTTGTTTTTGCAAGTTAAAAATCTGCTGTATTCATTAAACAATGGCAGTTCATTGACTGAAACAACAGAATTCGACTCTTTGAATATCCTTCTTTTTTTTTTCTTTTTTGTATGGAAAGCTTTGCAAGAGTTTGATTTATGAAAATTGGAAAAAAGTGAAAACCTAAGAGCGATAAAATAACTTTTGAATTATCATTGGCAGAATCGGACATATAAATGACATTAGCGAAATTTTAAGGTTTATATTGACAGAATTATAAAAATATTGTTGTTTTTGCAATAGTTAAAAAATCTAATTAAAGTTTTAAATATTAAAGATTTAGATATTGAAATATAAATTTCTAAGATACATTTTAGTATTGCAATGTACATTTACATATGAATACATATGAATATACACATATATGTATATATGTATATCTATGTAACAAATTAATGTCCTTTTAATATTCTTGCATAATTTATTATTTCGGTTTTTTGGTCATGTTTTGTATACCCTGTCATAAAGGGTACACAGCTTTTGTTCTGTCTCTGAATAGTGAGTCTATAAAAGCCTTCAACAAGACGATATGACTGAACATTACTTTTAGTACTCACTTTGCTATATTATAAGATAAAAAAAAAAATAATAATTGCAAATGTTTGAAAAATTTGCAGTTTTTACAAGCTAAATCAGTTGATCTAAAAAGGAACTCTGCAAGGGTATAGAACCCACAGCAATAGAATTATGTTAACTTGGCCCACTCTGGTTTGTCCCATTTTCTTTTCACTTTTGCCACAATTATTCAATTATACGTTTATTAACTCGCTGTCTTCTATGCATAATTGCAAATTTAATTGTTCAGCCTAATTAAAATACTGAAAAAAAATGCTAATATATAACTTTTTATAAATATGTATATATAAAAATTTTGTTTGTCTGGCCCTTTGTGCATTTAAATTATGCAAAAACAAAACATAATTTTATGAAAACAAACGGAAATGCAACTTTTATAATAAGGGAATAATATAAACTTCTATATAGTAAAATATACAAGAGATAACTTATTAAATTGGAGAGTGTTAACGATATTATGCTATTGATGACATTCGGTTAAACACAGAATATTGGTGTTATATATCAACCATTTCCGGATGCGGCTTAGAATAATAGATGGGGTAAAAAAATGAATATAAACTGAATTGGAGCATTACAATTGCATGGTGCCTAAATTTGAAATAGCTAAATTAATCTAAATATATATTTACAACTTTAATTTAACTTAAATTAACAAACTTTATATTAAAAGCTTTATTAACTTGAATTTTTTACTTTCCTAAGAATCATTCAGTTGGATTTATTTGTATTCTCAATTTATGCAAATTTAGATATGATAATGAATAATACTCTTTAAGTGTGTAGTTTTCCGATGGATTAGGAACAGTGTATAAATAGAAAGAAGGCTTTGAAAAATCAAAAAAAGAATTGAATCATAATCAAAGGGCGTCGAATTATTAAAAATGAATAATTCGGTATTTTTATCGTTTGTTTATGAAACTCCGAATTAAGAAAATGAAAAATGAAAGCTACAAAAAAGGTTCATCTAGATATTCAGATAAAATACAAAAAAATCTAATAAAAAATAAGTCCTAAAGTTCAGAGTAAATAACATCAATTTCCTGTGATTATTTGTCATCAACTTCTGAATTTCTACATCATGGATCTTTTAGAGGATCTACTAGGCATTAACTTCTTAAACATAGATTTTCCAAAATTAATATAGAGTATTGAGGATAGAGGAATTGCAGCAGCAATTAAATTTGTGTTAAATTTATACAACATTAATTGTTTGTTGATGCAAAATACAAAAAAAAGAAGATAATTAATGGCAAAGTTATATTATTAATTCGTATTAAATTTGTTTTTGTTTGTTAAAGGCAATTTGAAAATTAAAAATTTATTTTCCTTGTTGAGTGACTACAATTATGTAGTATATGGTAGCCTGGCTTTGCGGAGTCTGGCATTCTCAAATTGGGGTGGAGTAGATCAACCTGTTAAAAGGTGGCAACGCAGAGTGATCGTAGAGGCAATGAAGAGAAGAAGTGCGAAAAGTGAAATCAAGAAAGCAAGTCAGAAAAGATTAGCTGTAAATTGGATTATAGGGGAGAAATTAAACATTAAAAATAATTAAACATACTCATACACATACATATGTTGTTATTAAACAACAAAATATACGCTCAAATATTCAATTATATTTACATAAATGCAATTCCTATAATTATATATATCCCTGTTTCCTATTTACGACAATGTTAATTGATTAACCTTTAATTGTAATATGTAATTGGTGTTGTCTTCAACATCGGTTTGTCTTCAGATTATGTCATTTGTACATTATATTAGTAGTATATATGTCATATATATATCTCATGTAATATTAGTATATATTAGTAGTATATATATATATATATTTATATATCAAGTGTAATATTTTTAACAAACTTTATTTAGCTAGTACTAAGAAATTAAAGTTTTTCATCTTGACCAATATAATTTATATAAAATATTTTAATTGAAATTATATGAGAGAAAAATAATCATGGCTATTGCTGGTTAATTAAGAATATATATATACTATATATCTACATATGTATATACACTATACATATATACTATATATACAATTTTAGTTATCTTGTGATGGCCATCTCTTTCTAGTTTTTAATTTGATAGAACTATGTATAAAAAAATATCCAAAACTGTTTTTCTCCACTTTAAAGATTTCTTTTGGAATCTGAATTAGAATTATTTGTCCAATATACACTGCCAAGTCCGTGACATTTTGGATTCAGGCGAGGTCCTTGAATGCCCTCACCTAGGCCTGAGCTAAATATGATCCGAAACATCTTGGTATAGTTGTCTAGGAAGTTGTAGGAGTACGAAAAGCTATATATGATAAAAAGAAGTGTTAGTAATGTAATTTAATCAAAGTCGTCGAATTTTTAAACTTATTTCGAATAGAAACGGGAACACAAATTACTAATTTGCTTAAACATATATAAGATATTAAAACAGTTTAATGGTTTCAATAAAGTAAATCAAAATCAATAAAATAAAAATGTTTAATACTTTTTTTTTAAACATTTTCTAGGAAAAACTAATAAAATATTTTTTTAAGAGCTACAAATTTAGAAGGGAATTCAAGAAAGTTTAATGGATAATATGTATTTAAAAGGTTTAAAAATATTTAAACAAATTGTTCTTATTTTATTCCTTAAATCTCTGATCTAGCAAATCAATTTGAGGCCTATTAAACTGTTGCGTTCGAGGCAAATATTTCATTATATTTTACACATAAACCAAACAATGAACAAAAAAAAAAAAAATTAATAATCGTTCAAATTAATAATAGACACACACTATGGGTGTGCGTGTGTGTGTGTGTGTAGGGGGCGTGTGATGATTAATATGGCGGAGTAACAACAACAACAAAAAAAAAAAGGTTGTCTCTGGGCAAATTGATGTTGATTACCATTCATCATTAAAATGCAAATAGAAGGCGGCAATGGAAGAGAGTGAGAGAGAGAGAGAAAGGGGGGGGGGAGGCCTAGACGGAGGCAGAGGAAAACGACAAATCCTAAACAAACAACCAGTAAAAGTTAAGGCTTTCAACGCCAATTTGTTTACATGTCCTCGTCGAGTCCTTTTTCGTCCTGATGGCGTTATTTATTGTTATCAGACACTCGAGCACATAAAACATTTTATCACTTGCCCGGCAACAGAAAATAGGAGCAAAAAGGGAAGAGAGAGACAGAGCGCGGGAGAGAGAGAGAGAGAGAGAAAGAAAAAAAATGATTATGCCTACGCCTAGCAATGGGATGAGTAAGGGGTTTTTACTATGTGGCATGTGGGACAAAGGGAGAGGGGTCGACACAGTGCCTGACCTGACCTGACCATAGTGCAACTGAAACTTCATCACTCAATGTGCAAAGTGTTGAATGCGGCGTTCAATGTTGAAACGGAAACGGATATAACGCGTCGTTAGACCACCCTACCCCCTACCGCCTACCGCCTACCGCCAATTTCTCCCCTTATTTTTCCCCACTTCCCATTTTCATGTTTCTCTTTCATTCTGCTGCTGCTTTTCGTCTATCTTTAAGTAATTTGTGAGCCCTGCGAGTCCGACTAGCCCGGAAACGGAACATTCTATATGTGTATGTGTGTGTGTGCAAAGGCAAACGAGCAAAACGCAGAGCAAAAAAAAAACACAAGCAAGCATAAAGAGGAAACGCAGAAAATGAAGAGAGAAGCAAAAAAAAAATTACATTTATGTCTAATAGTTTTTTTTTCTTTTCTCTTTGAGCACACTTAGCAATGATTAATTAAGCCCGCAGTGTACGACTAATGGCCAATTCGTTGTCCGACCCTCTCCACCCAAAGCCAAAATCCGGGCCATTGACCTTGAGGGTAGACAGCCGTTGGACTAATTGAAGCTGATAGGCAACCAAATGCAAAAAAAAAAAGAAACGGAAAAATATATAAAACTGAGAAGGACGAAATAGAATGTAGCGAAAAGTGTTTTGTTGGGAGAAATTTATGAAAATTGAAAAATGTGCAGGGAAAGTGAAATGAAAGATCAAGAGATTGATGAAAAAAAAGAGAGAGAGAGAGATAAAGATGGGAAAAAACAGGACAAGGTCATCGATTGATGATTGATGACCTCAAATGGCGGAAAATCAACTGTAAGAAGACCTTCGCTTCTTATGATTGAAGAAATTTTGCAATCTTTTTTTGATTGATATACCCTTGCGGCTGCTTTAAGTTAGTATTTTCCGGTAGAGTTGATTTTCATTCTTTTGGGAAATTATTGCAAAGCTGTTGAATCATTTCGTTCTCCTATCAATCAATTAAGGGTATACATATGTACATACATATGTCCAGCGGCAAACATTTTTAAAGCTGACAAAACAATGGAAATTAATACAAAAATATAGTACAAATTTTTGTTTATTGGTTTTTAAACTTGATGGAAAATTTCATTTTGTTCCTGGTTTTTACAGAAGCTTATATATAAAAAATACAGTAAACGGGCTCTTTAAGTATTGGGTCACGACCTCACGCTTTGCACTACCCTCCCCTTTCATCACAAAATGTGAAACGACCAAGTGACCATTAACTGAAAGTTACAATTCCCTACATGAAATTTAAATTCGCAACGATTCTAAGGAAGTTTCAGTTCCAAGGATAACGTTACTCAACGCGTAGTTTGAAGCACGTTACATGTAGTTACGTAACGGGGAGTTCGAAACAATCTTCCCCTGGTAACGTACCGCATGTTTTTCAAGTACCCACCCACAATCCCTACAAATTTCGTTTCTTAATATTTGAATGGCTCAAAAAACTTTGAATATAAATCATATATTGTATTACATTATGTCGAGACAATATTTTAAATTTTAATTAACTCAAAAAATGTATAAAATATTTAAAAAGAGGCTATATTACATAATAAATTTCTCAATTTAAATAATATTACATAAAAAACTCACTTTGAAAATCTTTATAAAATTTAAAAATAATAATATAGACAAAACGATTTTAAAAATCAGGCCAACTATATTTCGTAACTATATTTTGTAATCTAATAAATAAATTTAAAAGTACTGAGAATAATAATTAGGAATTAATGATATTTTGAAAAATCTGAATCTCTTTAGATTTTTTATACAACGATTAATTTAAAAGTTTTTCAAAATATATAGAAATGATTTTAAGGATTTCAAATCAAATTTTAATGAATTAGAGGCTATGTATATTCTGCCCTTACTGAATTAGAAATAAAAGTGGTCTATGATGAAATTATTTAAAAATTAAGAAAAATCTTTGGTTTAAGAAAAAAAAAAATAAGTCAAGAATGCAATATTTTGGCCCAAGTCCCTGAAAGGCTAAGAGATTACTTTAAAATAATAAGTGTGAAAATACTTAAACATTTGATTTGAAATCTTGAAAGTTAATTTTTAGTTGCTTGCACAAAAAATTAATAAAAAAAATGTCAGAGAGATAAACGATTAAAATCTGATTGAGAGTTGTTTGAACGTTTTGAAAAGTCTGTGTAAATACATTTTGAAGTCAGTGTCTTTTAAATTGTTCTTTAAGTGATCGATCTTCGGCTCATTGCTTTATCCGGGAAAATCCCCTTTAGACTGTCTGGAATATGTAGGAGACTTTACAAAAGCTTCACCTCCCCTCCACACACAGACACACACACACACACACCCTTGCAACTCTCATTCTATAAGATGATGGTATTGTATATGAAATATATTGCCACTTTTTGTTGCCACTGTTTTTATTTTGCTGCATGAAGATGGGAGGTTGTTGGCGTCTTGGCATATATAAGCTCACTTACTTATCAGAAGGCACAGTTACAGTTGGAATTTAAGCAACAACGATTGGGGTGGTGTATGTGTGTGTGTGTGTGTGTGTGTGTGTCTTGGTGTGAAGGCGTCTTAGCTACTTTCATGAGATTTTGTCAATTTCGTTTTACGCGTTGCGACTCTTAAATAAAAATGGAATGCTACTTTGACTATGTCACCGTCTCTCCTTGGCTCGAGTCTAAAATTTTAGTCTTTGTCTCTCTGTCTCTCTCTTACACTCTGTGTGTGTGTGTGCGTGTGTGTGTTCTGTCAGCGACTCCTTCAACGTGTGTGCAGTGCATTGATGCCAGAAATCCGTGCGATGTCGTCTCTCCCATCACATATTTGCCTGTCACGCCTTCCTTATGTCGTTCCAGTTTGTTTTTATATCGTAGACAATATCGGGTATTTTAGTGTTAACATTAAGTTAGCAAAACTTAAAATTTCTTCTTAATGATTAGCTAATTGGTTATGGGCTAATTATCTATAAGAATATTTCATTGATATAGATAAGTAAATCATTTTAATAAATTATTAAATCGAAATGATATAATATATGATGTAACATTTCAAGGTAAAAATGATATATTTTAATTTTAAATTAATATTATTTTTGTTCCATTGCATTTGTTATCTTTTAAAAGATATTAAAAAGCAGCTAATTAACGAATTTTATAGCCAAAATTGATCAAGAGATTGGCTTAAAAATTAGCTTTCATTAGATCGTAAGGGTATAAATACTTTCATAATGTATTTGAGTGTTTTTTTTCTTTTGCCTTTTGCTACTGGTACAAAAGAAATGACAATAACAAACAAAAAGAAAAAAAAAGAAAGAAAAAAGAAAAGTGTAGGAGAAAAGAAAAGCATAGAAAAAATGATGCTACTTCGATTTCAATTGCGCCAAATGCAACTTGACAACATGGATGACATCAAAGGAGGATGGCTGGCTGGTTGGATAATGTGAACAAGGACGGTATGAAAATGGGGGGAAGGGGAATGGTAGCCAGGGATGGATGAATGAATAGGGTTGGGGTACTCGGCACTTACCATTTGGTTGCTCACCTTTCTTTCAGGCTTTTCTGGCACAAACAAGCAGAGAAAACCTTATAGTGAATATGGAACGGAGTGGAGGAAAATAGACGACAAAGCATTTTTGATGTTGGATGATTCGGATTGGAGAACAAACAAAACGAACGAACGAGCAAACGAGCGAACGAGAGAGCGAACGATTTATGAAAATCCATGGAAATTTACTGGAAAAAGTGAAAAGTGCTGCAAAAATCAACGGAAAAACGAAAATATGCACACTGAAAACTGATGAGCAAAATGGCGTAATGTGTGCAAGTTAATTAAGATTGAGTTAAGCTTGAAGTGCTTAGTATTAAGGCTCTTAGACTTTAAAAGTCCTTTTTGGCCACTTAGTTGATACTTGGCAACTAATTGGAAATCTCTCTCGCTTCAGACAGAATTCCATTATTTATGCACTTGTGTTCAACTTTCAACCAATGAAGAAGACCAAAATACGTAAGAACCAGTAATAGATGGTAAAGAAGCAAGGCTAAGACCAACAATTAACTTGCTTTGCCTTTGTTTTTTATTCGCGTACATTTTCACGCCATTTTCGGTGAACATTTTATATTTTCTTTTTTTTTTTTTTTTTTTTTTTGCACTTTTTATTTATTTGCCATTTGGGCGATGGAGTAAAGTTTGCTTTTCTGTTTGTTGTTTGTTAGTCCTTCGACCAGCATGGAACAGGAGCTGTTGCTGAAGCAGTCGGTCTGCCGCCGGGATTTGCACCTTTTATGGACTTCTTCATCAACTTTTTCTTTTTTTATTTTTTGTGTGCCTTCTTTTCAACGAAGTTAGCGCAAAGTGCAAAATGCCCAACACAATTTCCTACCCCTTACCAAACCCTTCTCTCCTTAGACTCAAGCCAGTATAAGGTAAAAGGTAAGGCAAAGCATTGCCAAGGTCTAATTGAGTTATTCGTACAAGTTGCAGCATTTGGAAATGGTAAGCAATTAAGCGAAAAACATGGCAAAGTCATTTTCCCTTTGAAACTTATTTACACTTGATAGTTACCCAACATCCAAAAATTTAAAAATCCAACTTAAAATTTAATAAAACTAATTTCATTTTTTAAATTATTATTATTCATCGAAAAAAGATTTAATTTTACTATGGAAAAGCAAAATTAAGGAAATGTTATTTAAAAAGCGAAATAATCGAAACAAATCAATCAAAAAAAAGTATTGAATATTCATTACTTTGCGGTAAGGGCAAAACTAACAAAAAACTTTATTGGCACCATATATCCTTTTTAAATCGAACAACTTACCAATTTATTAGAGAAAAAATATCAGAAAAATTACAACAAAATTCTATAGGAAATTAAAGTTTTTTTTTTTTCGATCAGCCGATTATCAACCTTTACAAAAATTCATTAAATTGAAAACATTGTGTACAACAACATTTTATTTAATATTATGTTATATACATACATATGTATATTTGTGTGTAGTTTGTATATAGTTCTAATATAGTTTAATATGGTTTCAAATGTTTAGAATACAATATAGGAAAACAGAATCTAACTTCTCAGAGCATTGATGACTTTTGCACTCCTGATTCTTCAAATCTTCCAAACTATCCAATGCTGCAAGGGGTTGCCACTAAGCTGCCATCGCACAGGTTGCCATATTATATACACATGTACATATATAGTTTTAAAAATTTATAATAATATATTCGCATTTTGATAAGTAATCATTTAATTGTGCAATATAATTAAGGCGACCAAAATGACATCATTTAATTTACCAATAGAAAAAAGTTTCTTTTAGCTTTCCCTAGGTTATATTATAAAGTTAGATTTGCTTACTAATCGGCTGTACTAATTAGTTGGCCGGGAGTGTAATAATTTGAAAAGAAATAAGTTCTTCCTCAACTTTTTCATCTGGATTAATGGGTTGAATCAATAAGAAGTTTGTACATTAAAATGAAATAGAAACAATTAAAAATTGTAAAACTAATTTACCTCGATAATATTTAAATATACATGTAAATGTGTATGTATTTGTGTGTGGCATTGAAACATTTAATCAAAATTTATAATACCTTAAGCGAAAGTATTAAATTACATGTAATTTAAACCAAATTTGGCAAAATCAAATTAACAACAAAAGGAGACCAAACACCAGGGATTCAGATTTGAAAAGTTCATCTGTTCGTTGCGATTTCCGGTTTCCTTTACACACCCAATGCACACACACACACACACCCACCCACAGGTAGTTGTTGTTGCTTTTTATTAACTTCATTTGTATTTAAACAGTCGACGAGATGGCAAGCTAAAACGGTGCCATAATGAAGGTAGTATATATACATATATATGTAAGTATATATGTTTGTGTATACTTTTATACTTGATATAAAAGACGAATTTCATGGCAAATAAAAATGAGAATGCGAGTGAGTAAGTTTTTTTCATTCTCCTCTACCTTTTGCTGCTTTCTTTCTTGTTGTTGCAAAGTTTACCTTGGCTGTTGTGCCGTTAAAAAAGAAAAAAACGAGTAAAATGAAAAAAAAAATGATCAAATCGCTGATACCCAGCAATACCTGACTGTTTAATTGGTGTCCAGTCTGGCAACGCTGCAAAGATAAAGTAAAATTGCTGAACACTGGAACACTCAAAAGAGAAAGAATAATCATTTAGCTTATTTAATTGCATTAAGTCTAATTAAATTCAAATAAAATAAGTATACGACCTGTTGGCCAAAAGAAAAACCGCTAAATGTTAATGCTATATAAGTCCAATATGCTGATGTCATCTAATTAAGAGGTATTAAAAAATTAAGTCGAGACGTTGATGCTGATGCGGCTTTGCTTGGCTGCTTCTCCTTTATCCTGTGCACTTAATGAGCGTTTAATTGGCTTCACTGTTTACAAGCGTGGGCGTGGCTTTGGGGGGCTGCAGCCTGATTGAATTTCTTGTGAAAACTTTTTAATTACAACTCATTGTTGCTTTACCCGTACACACACACACACACACAAAAGCAGGAGCATCAGCAGCATCCGGCAAAAATAACCAAACAAATGAAAAAACATGGCAAAAAATCACTCCGATTTTTGCAATTGTTGGCGTTTAAAATCGCACATGAAATTTTCTAGCGTTTTATTTTTCTTATTCATGTTTTTTTTTTGTTGTTTTCTTCTTCGATTTTCATTTGGTAAATTGTTTTCGCTTGGCAATCACCGCGAGCCATAAAACCTAAGCCAAGAAGAAGAAGGGACAGGCCCCTGGAAAAAAATAAACATGCTTAGATTTTGAAGACCCTAAATCCTCCTCATCCTTCCGCAAACTCCTGTCCATTGGGGTTGATTTTATTTACAATTGCTGCAGCATTTTATGCGGCCATTAAAATATTTTATTGCTCTTAGCGTAAATTTTAAGCAATAATAAAATATACAAGAACAAACAACAAACAACCCAAAAAAAAAAATGGCTCAAGAAAATCCAGCGAGAAGCAACACAAAAAAGGAAAACCAAAACACGAGTTTATAATTCGAACAATACGAATTTTGAATACCCAATTTGAAATATTTTCAAATTATTATATGTTTATAGTTATACATATATATTTTTATTAAACTATCAAACAATATTGAATCAAATAAAGATTTCTCTAATTTAATATTCTCAATATGAAATCGTAAAGGTATAAGTTCATTTTTGTTAAATATAATTTTAAGTTAAGATTAAAGCAAATTTTTGAAATGTATTGAAGTGAGGAGAAATTGTTGATTATGAAACAGTTGAAATGAAAAAGTTAAAATTTTAGCAATTTAAATAATTTTTTACATATTATTTATGAGCTTAACTGAAACAAGTTTGGTAACTTTAAATCAAATTTATTCCCATATATGTATATTTTATTAGTTAAATTTTGAATTGCTTTCGAGCATACCCTATAATCTATAGAATTCTATACGGCCATTAAAAGCTGAAACAAACCCAAACTGGCAGAATTTCATGTTTGTGTCCACCAGCAAGGAGCATTATAACCATCTTCCATTTGCCATTTACCATTCACCATTCACCATTTTCCATTGACTTGAGTTAAGTTTTGCGTTTGCGTTTCACTTGGCCACGTCTTTTTGCCTTTGCAATTCAGTGAAAATTTAATTTGCATTTGCGCATAAAATGCTCCTACATCAGTGAAGATTGAGGGAGGGGTTGGATGTGGGGTAGTCACTGCCGCTAGTTTGACTTACACCTTGCTTTCGCACCCCACACTGTCTCCGTCTCTCTTTCGATGTGTGTGTGTCTATATATAACATGTGCGAGTCTTGCTATTTATGGCAGCAGCTGTTCTCATCCCTCCCAGCCAAAAACATGAAAAAAGGAACAAAAAAATTGAAACCAACTCCAACCGCCTCTATCACCTCTTTCTGCTCTCACCATGTGCTCCATCTCATCCACCTCATCGAGGTCCGCAGCATTTTTCCTTTACTTTCGTTTCGTTTTGTCTTCTTTCTTTTTTTTTATATGCCACGCATATAAATGGCATCCAATTGATTTACTTTGGACTCCCGGACTCCGGGACATTGGGACACCAGGACTTTGGCTCCCTGGCATCCTGGCTGTGGCTGTTAAATTTTTTGCACTATTGAAAACTGGCAACTTTAAAGGATTTTATTTAATTTTTCCTTCTTTTTTTTTTTTTTTTTGTCTACTCATCAATTTGATTGCATTTTGTGTGGCAAATTTATGTTAACTGTTCAATTATCTGTTGTTTTATTTATTTTATAATTCTATTTAAATTTAATTTGAAACGCACACATAGACACACAAAAAACAAACTCTCCTATGAGTGTGTGTGTGTGTATGTATGTTATTATTTTTTTTTTTGCCACCAAGCTATTTTTTGTTTAATATTAAGCAATAAAAATGAAATACAATAAAATTTATCTGTCTGTCTCTCTGTCTGTCTATTTATGCAGACCAATAAAAGTATGTGTGTGTGCGTGTTTATGTAGCAATAACTGTAAATGACAAACAAATGCTCACGTTAAATTCGTTGATTAAAATCAGCATAAACACACACAGAGAAAGAGAAAGAGAAAGAGAGAGAGAGAGAGAAGAATATAGTGACCCCAGAGGCTCGGGATAGGTACACATACATATACATACATACATATATATATACATACATACATAGTTATTTAATATTGGAATGAGAACGGGACAAATAAACAACTAAAAATTAACTAAAATAAAGTGCAACTATTAAACATACCCTGTTCATTGAGCTAAGCAAAAATCCAAAAGAAATTTAAATTAAAACTTTTATTTTCTACACCTGAAAAAATACGTTATTAATTTACAAATTTTATGGTGATTTTCAAAAATTTCAGTTCTTAAATCTTGACTCTAAAACTAATAAGCTCTTATAGAGAACATCAGTGTTTACTCTATTGGAAAATTAACAAACGATTGGTCATAATTTTTAATTGATTTACTTCAAAAAATGCACCTGAAAATGCAGAGTATACAGTGAAAACCCTTTTGGGCGGACAGCGAACTATTTGTTCGCTCAAGAGAAATGTCGGCCCATGGAAGGATTTAATTTCTTGGTTATATTTTTTCTTAGAATTTCAAACTTTCTTAAGAACGAGAAGAAAGAAAGGTTCATTTTATAAATTAATTATTTCGGAGTAAAAATTAGAGATTTTTTTTAATTGTGTCCATTCAGAGGGGTTTTAGAGATATGTATAGTATCGGTACAATATTAAGATCGATATTAACTAATAAAAATAAACACGATTTCAATAGAAATTTTAAAATCCAACGTTTTTTCGGGGTGTTAAGCGCACAATTTTCTTCTTCTTTGAATCTGCTTAAAAGTGTTTTTATTTCTATTTCAATTAAAATTGTGACTACGTCCGGATAAGATAAGATAAATAGAAACTCTTTTCTGAAAAGAAAGTTACAATCGTCAAGAACAGGTGTCCGTCCAATTGAGTTATGGGAGTTTTCACTGTATTCAAAAGTTTTTTAATAAGTAATGCCACAAATGTTTTTTCATTAATCTTTAAGTTCAATTAATTAGATACACATGTATTCTATGTACTTCGAAACATATTATTTATTATATTGATATCTTCACTAAAGCCATCTGAATATATACAATTATTATGTATTAAAATCAGGACAATTTTACTAACTTTATCTTTTACAAAGACTTTTAAGCTTATGTTAAATTAGAGTTTCTTTTTTTTTTTGAATGATATTAAAATCAGTTGTCAATATAATTTTTTATTTCTTGCTACAGTCGAATGAATCAGTAAAAACTTTATTATGTAGAAATTTCATTCTATAGAAACTTTATTATATAGAAACTTCATTATAAATGAAATAATGATTTATATATGAAATATAAAAAATAGAATGAATAAAAATAGAATGAAACAAACTTTTTTATATATTACTTTAATTTTTATTTTTCAGATATTCTGATATATTCAGAAATTTCTAAAATATTTTCACTTTCTTAAAATAGATATAACCATATGAACGAAATAATTATGTAAATATATAATATATGAGCATTATTAAGTTTTGTTAAGCATAATTGGGTATTTGATATAAGTTTTTCCCCTAATTTATTATTATAGTAATTAAACTAAAAATAATAATATATTACTACATAGCAGAAAAGGTTCATAGACCTGAACTTTAATGAAATTCTATTATTTCTTGTTCTCCTATTATCACAAACAGATGGAAAAAATTTAAATTGAAAAATTTATATAAATAATATAATCATATATAAAATGCATTTGAGACTTGTTTTATATACTTATTTTATATTTTAAACAATTAAAAATCTTGCCAAAAATGAAACAGCGTTTAAGCGAACAAAGAGTATCTTTTTTTTAACAAATTTTAAAATTGCTTTTTTTTTATTTTTTTTTTAAAGAGAAGTGATTGAATATTAAGACAATGCATGCACATCGGTTTTGGAATAATTATCTATATTATTCTTATATTTTTGGTTTCTGCTTGTTATAACAGGGCTTTTATTATCGGTTACTTTTCAAATCCATTTTAATGGAAATCATCTTAATTAATAATTGGAAGGATGGGCAAATTGGAATGCATTTTGCATACTTTCATTTAAATATATGCAATGTATGCATTTATGTGCCTTGTAGCAACGACGATCGATTGTATAATTTGACTTTGTAAATATTTCCGTGATGTGTTGCCTTTTGGGGTACCGAATATACCCAACTTGAGTCAATGAGTACAATAAACATTCCGGAATATCAATGAGAATGGCCACCGACCAGAACGAACAATCAGCCAAAAGGACCTCATGCAGTGCGTCATTTATGCGGGCCAAAATGCACACACACACACACAAAAGCATACAAACACATGCATATGTATATAAGTATGTATGTATGTATGCTTTATATATGTATATAAATATATGTACATACATATATAGACAGGAACACAGACAGGGTCCTCTCGATGCACTCCGTTCAGCAGGTAAATATGCTACACTTTAAAGTAAACAATTCTGTTGCCCAAAAACCATCAACATCATTTCATAGGCAATGCCAACAAAAAGGGTCTCTGTCTCCTACTCTCTCTCTCTCTCTCTTTCTCTTTATTTGTCTATCTCTTTTTCTATGTTAGGTGCTTGTTACTTTGCCTGTAAATGTCATTGGCAGACACATAGGTAAAATATTTTAATAACTATTCGTGGCATGATTCTCTCACTTGTTCAGTGCTCGCTTTTACTTCTATTCACTTTGCCGGCAAATGTTTTCATTAGCCACGACCACAAAAAAAATATCTAAGAAATTAATTTTGGCAATGGTGAAATTTATATACCCTTACAGCCCTTGACAAAAACATCAGAAAACTACTTCATTGTGTAGAAAAAAGTAAAATATAAATTGCATACTAAAAATAAAATTTTAAAACTGTCTTCTAAAAAATAAGTTTATTCTTTGTTTTACCTCGCTTGCTAGTTTTAATGTACTATTGCTAAATTTATGAAATAAAAAGGAATAATAATTTTATATAGTTATTTGATTGATTCCGTTTTGTCCTTAAGTATGTAGTTTTATGTCTAATCGAACAAAGTTTGGTAACTGAATAAAATTTTCTTGACGTCAAAATAATTTAAACTTAAGCAAAAAAATTAAGTGGATCGATCAGATTAATTCAAAAATCTATATGCCCAAAAACTCTTATCTAAAAAACCACATAGAAATAGATAGAATAGAAATAGACGGACAGGCAAACAGACAGGATATGGCTAATTGGACTCGGCTTTTGTTTTTTTATTATGCCCTCTGAAAGGGTATAAAAAATAAAAAGAAAAATAAGTAAAAAAATATAAAGCATAATAATAATGCTCGTAAAAAGCGAACTGAACAAATTGCATAAAGAGTAGTTCACAGACATAGGAGGAGGGGGAAGAGATACAGCTCATGTCTGAGAAATGAAATTTTTAATAAAAATTCCTAATAATCTATGGATATCGAAAAATATTTAATCCCATACCAACTGTGACCCCATTTGTATCTAACTGTGGCATAGGTAAACAAAATCGATTTGTCTGGCAAATGTTTCCTGTGGTTAGTATCTTTAACCGCTAACCAAACATGGTCAATACCAAAACTTGACAAATATTTGTCACATTTTTTCATATTATTAGTTTACATATATACATACACCTGAGAAATTGGAACAAATACACGTATGCAAATTTAATAAATTACTGCAATTGTTTTAGTAGTTTCTTGTTTAAATGTTAATTTATAAATAATTAAGAGAATTTCAGGCAAAAAAAATGATTTAACCAATAAAATGTTAATCTCTTGTAATATCTGATTAAAGTCCAAGAAATAATATTTATATTATTTTGGTAAATGATTTTGATTTTCTTAATTAGGTAGAATAAAATTTCAGATTTTATATGAAGACTTAAAAACAAAGAAACTTTGTGTAGTTAAAAAAAAAAAAACTATTCAAAATATATTTAAAAATATAAGAAAAATCTTTAATCCGCTTCTAACTTCCGCTTTGCCATTTTAACATTTCAATAATTTAGAAAAAACTAGTTTTTCATACAATTTATATATGTGTATTTTTTTACCATTGAAGGCAAAATTTGATTTTTCCAAATATCTTGATTTAGCATAACCCTTAAAAAATACAGCATATTAGTGAAATTAGTAAAACTTTTCAGAATCGGCAAGAATATCTCATATAGAAATTATATTACCAATTTAAGTGAATTTTATGACCAAGTTGAAAGATTCTAGAAATGTATTTTATATTTAAATTCATTCCGAAGCACTTTCATTGTTTCAAAAGCAAAGAATATGAACTAGAAATAATTATATTAATAATAATAAACTTATTTTTACCATGATTTGGTATATGTTTCTGTAATGTCTTCTCCAGGAGATTGTTCTAAATCATTTTCAAGTTCTAAGTTTACATTTGATCTCTAAATCCAATTGTAAAGATAAGCTTCTGTGTATCTTTTTATACAACCAATGTCTGGTAATATATATTTAATATATTTTGCGGATTGATGTTTTTTTGTTAGTACATTTTTTCTGTTATTAATTGAAGAGCTTTTTTCGCATATTCCATCTATTGGCTAAATGGAGATGACAGGTCATCAAATATTAAAGAAAAAAAAAATATTTCAATAATAATGCATTTGCTTAATTAGTATCAATTACAGGGAATGTGATAACCAAAATATTGTTAACATTGTTGGCGTGTTGAAATTGCATATACATCCGGTATCATTTAAACATAGAGATTTGCAGGGCTTCGGGCAAAATGAAAAACATTGTTATTATTATTTTTAAAAGCGATTTTCGCATAGCAGTTGCAGCTGGGCTCGTTAAAAGCACAAATAGCAGCAGCAACATGAAGAGATGGCAGCGACAATGCCAGAAACATGAGCATCTCTCAATCCCTATAGGAGAGGAGAGGCGCCTCCATCACGACTGATATATATATGTATGTATGTATGTATGTATGTATAGTATGTGGACATGGAGAGCAGTTAGCCCGCGGTGTATACACATAAGTCATTTATTGAAAATCCACTGCAGGAGGCGAACAGGCAGTCAGCCAGCCAGCCAGCAGGAAAAACAGGAAAAGCGATGGCAACAGCGGCTGCCGGCCGAAAGTATGACAAACAATAGCCAAATGGGTTTTTCCTACGAACAACAACAGCAACAACAATTTTTCAATATGCTTCCACAAAAACCAAAATGACCAAAAGAACCAAAAGTGCTGGTGGATGGTCTTTTCAAACGGGTATGATATCGGGTAAAGGGTAACAGGCAACAGGCAACGGGTAACGGGTAATGCGGGAGTAAATGGAAAGAGGCGATGGTATTCATCGAATTTGTTGTTGTTGTTGTTGTTGTTGTTGTTGTTGTTGTCCTCGTTATTGTTTTTATTATTGCGCATTGTGAACTGGACCCCGCCCCATACGCCATCTCCATATATAACCCAAGACCCCATCACCGCCCCATCCTCTGCCACAGCCTTCATCGATTCGTTGGGTGGACAAGGCTAAGGAATAACCATAGGTCGATTGTCGCTGCCATTAAACATGTGCATAGCAAATGTGACAACAAAAGCAATAATAATGAATAACAGTATTGAAAATCTTGATCGAAGAATATATATTTCAATATTATATAGAAATATATAGTATATATGTACATACATAAATATATACTGCCAATTAATCAAATAGATGCACGGTTTCAAATTTTAGAAAATTAAGTTTCGTAAATCCAAAGTAATTATTTTATATACTTTTTTTTAGTTTTTAGTATTAAAGAAATAAAAAATTATCGATGCAAATTTATAGTTAGTAAGATTTTTTTTTGTGAGTAAAACTTTAAATAGATTGGATAATATATAATATAATATAATATAATATAATATATATAGTATAATAATATCTGGGAATTTCTTTATTTCGTAGCAGTAAAAATTATACTAAAATGTTGAATTTTATGTACATATATAAAACTTATATTTTTGAAAAAGTAAATATACTTTATTTTTTAGTTTTATTTCCTTTCATTTCATTTCTCATAAAGCAAAAAAAAAAACAGCAAAAATAAATTTAAATTTTTAGCAAATTGTTTTTATTTTTTAAGTTATGTTGGAAATTTTCGTTTTTTATTTTTTAGTTTTATTTTTGTTCTGTATTGATGAATGACTAATTAATGATTCACTCAAATAAAAAAAAGAATCTAACGGTAAAAAAATAGAAATAGCAAAAACAAAAATCTTCCGCATTGTAGAAGGGTGACCAATGCACAAAAAACAAACATTTTTGCTGTTTCTTCACAGATCATTCTGATAGTGATTATATCTCATAATAGTCCGATCTGACTAATTCTTAAACTCACGACGCGTTAACATTTAAAAAAGTTATCTACCAACTTTTGTCTATATAGCTTAAAATTTAAGATCTAAAAGCTGCGAAGAAATAGACAGGTGGACAGGCGGAAATGGCTAGTTCGACTCGGCTATTGAAGTTTATTAAGAATAGATCATACTTTCTGTTAAGGGATAAAAAATGGTTGTTAATATATTATTAATTATTTATTAAAAAAGAAAAGAAGAATATTTGTGTGCTTTATTCGTGGCCAGCACACTATATTATAATCGAATAGAATTTTATTTTATTCCGTCCTTTAAAAAAATCCACCATCGTTTAATTTGAAAATAATTCTTAGGAAATGGAAAAAGACTTTTTGGAAAATAAATTTTTTGTAATTTGGGGAGTTCTACTCATGATATAGGATCTTTTGTTTTCAATAATATTAATCAAATGAAACGGCATAGCGAAATCAGTTTCACACCAATTCTGGCCAAACTTAGGCCTCTGTGGCCTTGGCCAAAGCTGAATTCAAGCCGGATCTCGATACTGAAACCAATGCCATCCTTTCACGGGTTATCCATTCAGCTCTCGCTTGGCCAGAGTCTGGGAAAATGTTTGGTTTGTTTGCTTGTTTGTTTGTTTGTTTGTTTGTTTGCGAGTCCGTCGAGTCGTTGCATTTTGCCAACGTCCACTTCGATGTTAACTCCTACTGATGCTGCCAGTTTGATAGGGGAAACGAGGTTGTCCTTTAAATAAGAATTGTCAGAATATAAATTTTAATTTGTGACATTGGCCAATGTGGCTTATAAAAATGGATTGAACGATTGAATGAGAGTTGCAAACTATTAAGCAATCCTCCCAGCATTCCTATTGGGGCAAATGGAATAGTGTGGGCCGATGTCCCCCATTATGTCATAAAAGATAACGATATTGTGGACAGGTTTTCGATATTGCAAATGGCTGACAATTGCTGTTAAAACATTTTGTTGTAATTGCCGGAAGTTGAGGCAAGTGTTAAGGACTTGCTTATGGTTTTCTAGCACATTTTCAATTTTCCCCACCAAAAAAGTTACTGCAAAAAAACTGGAATAAATATTTATTAAAAAATGTTTAGATTTAAACATTTTTACATAAATATTTATAATTTGAACATTGGTATAGTATTTTTGTACTTAAGATAGATTTGATCTATACATTCAAATAAAAAATTCAAGAGATTAACAAAATAATATATACATATATCATCAATAAGTTCAGCTAAGTCTACAGAGAGATACCGAATCGGGATTATTCTTTAATAAATAGGGATAAAGTTGCTAATATTTTTGCATATATTTGTTAAAATGTTTAAAATTTAATTTAGAATCTTAAGAATTTATTCTCAAAGTTTGTATCTTATTAGGAAATCTCAAGTATCTATTTAAGTTAAACAAAGTAATGAAGAAAGGTGGAAATACATAGGTAAAAGGCCAACAAAAATTAAAGTTTAAATCAAAAAACTATGTTTTTTCCGCATCGTGTGGAATAACTCAAAATATATTCAACCGATATTTAGGTATGTATATATAGTAAGTTAAGTTTTTCAATATTCATTTGATTTTTATATTTATTGAATTATTTAAATATCATTCTATCATTATTCTAGTTTTCAATTTGAGTTAAATGTTAAGTGTTTGAAAAGAGCGACTTTTGTTTGAAAAACTCATTAAGGAAATATTGATTTGACAATAATGAAGTGAAAATAAAAATATTGAAATTAAGTAATAAATATGTATATTAGAATAAAACGAAACCAATAAACTACTTAACTTAAATAATTAAAATTTTATAAAGTGTTTTATTGATATTATAAAAGAAGAAAAAAATTGAAATTCTTTGCTTGAATTAACAAACAAGTTTCCAATATCAAAAAATATTGTTCAACTTAAATTAAATAATTTATTTATTTTAATTGTTCATATTATAAAGTCATGAATTTCTAAAAGTCGTACGTAAATAATTGTTTGAGAGTCATTCTCATTAAGGATAATTTAACCCATTTGAATATAGATATATGTATACATATATGGTATGTAAATTATTATGCTAGATTTGAGATAGATTCTTAAAATGCCGTTAGATATTCATATTCATATATATTAGCATTTACATTCATATTCACATTGCGATTGATATTGATATTTGGCTAAAAGCAGCACAGTGAATATGGCAAAAGTTTGCTTAGCAAACAATGTGCACTTCTGGCAAATGCAAATAACAAATGTACACACACACACACCACACACATACACATACACACACCACATATGCACACACATGTCCTAGAAATATGCATATTTTGTTCAAATGTAGTGAATCAATAAGTTTCCTTCTATATAGAGATGTCGAACGAATGAATTTGAATTTCGTATTGAATGCATTTTTGTTTCCAAAATATACTTATTTTCACTGTCAATTAAATAAAAATTTACAGCACTTCAAGTGCAAAGACTGAAACCAAATAAAATGAATATCAAATAAAATGAATAAAGGACAGGAAGTACAAGTGAAGAGAAAGCTAAACAAAAAAAAATATAATAGTAGGAGTAGTAGAATGAGGCTGAGAAGCAAGTGGCAGAAGTAGAACCGCAGGCAAAGACGACAAACGATGGCAAAATCTAAAGCGAAGGTGGAGAAGAATATCAATAAAGTACAACAATTTATTACAGAAATATATACCCAAAGAGAGATAGAAAGGGACATACATATACGAAGGCATTTCATACATGAAAATACATCGTAAATAAAATTTGTACTTCTTATGCCAACGGCAAAACGATGACGAGCTGACGATGTCGTTGCAAATACCATAAAGAAATTGTTGTCGACGTGCTGCAGGCATCCCACACGGAAAGCCTTCTTCTTCTTCTCACCCCACACATTGTGTGTGTGTGTGTGTGTGTGGGAGATACATGGCCAAAGTCAGAGACTGAATCCTCTTGACCAGGAAACAGCAGCAGACAGCATTGGGTCAGGAAGCCCTACGAAATGTTATTTATTGGAATTGTGTAATAAATGTGGCCAAAAGTGCACAAGACACATAAACGAAACGAAACGAAAATATTGAAGGCACATGGCAGAGCAGCCACTGCATTACGTCTCCATATGCATTAGGGTGAACCAAATGATATGCAAATCATCTCAGAACTCAAGACCACATACACTCGGGAAAAGAAATTCGAAGAAAAGCAATTAATTTTTTGTAAATCATTAATCAACGGTGAGTAATTTAATTCGATTTTCTTTTTTTTTTATTTTTTTACATTTTTTTTTTTAAATGTTCTTTGAAAATTTCTAGACAATCAGAAAAAAGTTGAATAAATATAAAGCGCTTTTAGTTGACTTCCTTCAATGGATTTTTTAATGCATCTCAAATCTTCAAAATTTGTAAAAGTCACTCGAAAATTACTATACCCATTATTTTTTTCTAATTTTAAACATATTTCCCATATTTCATTAGCCAGGTAAAGCTGCCAAAGTTTCGTCCTTTTTTAAAGTTTTTTTTTTATTTTTTATTTTGATTTTTTAGTCAAAAATCGATATTTTGACTAGGATGTACAACAAAAAATAAATATATTCTTATTAAAACTAGTCATGGTTAACTAAAAAAACTTATAAGTTAATAGAATTTAATTGTTTGTTTTTTATGTTTTCCATGATCGAATGAAAAGTTCCTATGCCCACAGATAACCTTATTTTTTCCGAGGCGCGCTTTAAGAGTTGCTGTCACAAGGTGATATCATAATATTATCATAATATTTTTTAAAATAAATTTCGCAGAATATTTGTTAAATGTTACTTAATAATAACTCGTTGAAACAAATGGATTTACTTTAACCAGTTCTCTAATAAAAATTCATAAATTAATGCTATTTTTTAACAAATTAACCTACACCCCTTTAAGTATTATTTATAAAACTTTTTGATAAAAAATTACAAATATATTATGATAGGTTTGATAGGTTTTTTCTTCGAGTGTACAAATCTACATATATATATATAAGTTTGTATATATGTATTTATGTATGTAAATATGTCACATGCTCCTTGAAATCCCTCAGTGGGAAAACTTAAAGGCTGACTTAACTCTGTGCAAGTTTTAACGAAATAAGATGTCAAATTTTTCCCTCATTTTATTGCACATCAAATATAACAAATTGTGACTTTTAGACGATTTCTTTTTGACGCCTTTTTTTTGCGAGAACTTATCAAAGCGACATTCCTTAAAAAACTTTTATGTTAGTTCAAAACTTAAATAAAAATACGAGAATCATTATGTATGAGTGAATTTCAAAAATATATGTATATATCGCATAAGACATATAACTTACAAGTCCAGTAGCTAATTACATATAAATCCCAATTTAAAAAGAAAACCAATTTTAAGTCTTTTAATTTAATCTTTTTTTTATATGTACAAAAACTACGTTAGGTGTAGGAGATAATTTTAAATAAAATGTTGAATATTAAGTTGAAAAATTTATAAAAGAACTTATAGATAAATAATCTTGAAAAACTATATATGTATGTACATATGTGAGATTTATTAGCATAAAGTCAGCTTAAATTAAACACAAAGAAAAATGTCTTAATTATTTATATATGGAATTTTTCTATAATTTTTAAAAACTATATATTTATAACATTATTTTGTCAATGAAGTTGTGACTAAAGTTTAAGCTATGTAAAAAGTAATTTTTACATGTTTGATGTAAGTAAAAGTTTACTTTATGGTTGAATGTTTAACATAATATGTATGTAAATATATATAAATATAGTTGGTACATATACACAAATACATATGTTTACATTGTTTGTCAAACAAAATCGAAATGGTTTACCTACTACTTTACTTTACGTTATGGGTTACGTTTTGACAGGATAAGTTAACTCACATGTTAGTTCGTGCCTCGATTATGATTACGTGCTTCGCTTCGAATGCTCAAGCTGATCGCTCATTTAACAACAGTCGACGTAGTGCTCAACTCTTCACAATTTGTGTCAGCACACACACACACACACACACAGACACACACACACACACACGCGTTACGTAAGGACACATATGTAGATGCAGAGAGACGGCAGACAGACGATAGCCACGAAACACTTAGCTAAACCGACCATTGCCAGTCATCCACATTTGGCCGCATCCCTAGCCAGTTTGCCTGTCCAGTTGCATTGGCAAAACGGAAACTGGTCCTTTGGGCGTCGACGCTTTAGCTTTTGGTAAGTGACAGCACCCACAAATGTACATATCTATGTATGTATGTGTGTGTGTAGGACACCTTTGTCCCGAAATTTTCCATCGATTTGATTTATATGCAAAATATTTAAATTTTATTGCCAGTTTGCATATGGGCCCAGACACCAGCAACTGGCAACAGCCACTGGCCCTGGCCCATCCATGTATATACATATGTGTCTGGGCTTAAGTGAGATCGATAGTTATAGTTGTAGTCAGTTTAAAAGGCCACACACACACACACACACACACACACACATATATAGACCACACGAAATAACGGTAAGCTACAATTTGGATCAGGGGAAAGGTTTTGGGATTTTTGGGTTCTGGGCTTTAAAGAAGCTAAGCCAAAGTGCCTCCAACATTTTCTAGTAATTTATGCAAGATATTTTTTTTTTCTTTCTCCCTCTTCCCTTCTTGACAATGAGAATATGGGGGGAGGGGGATGAGAAATGCCATATTGAAATCGAAATTTAAATACCAACAAAACCAACGGTTAAACATTCCAGGGAAAGTGTTGTCGATGCTGTCCTTGTGGTCCTTTTGGACACCTGTGCATGCAGATTGGTAGATATATGTATATATATAGTAAAGGAAAGATCAAGTGGAATCTAGTTGAAATGTTTATACAGCTGTATGAAGGTTGTTTTATAATTCAGTTAAGTAGAGACCTGAATATATAGTCACAAAAGTTGCCAGGAGGTCATCTGTCAAATTAAATAAAAAATGTAGAAACATTTTTTGAAACATTTTGCATTCTTTTTTTTTAACATACATACATACATATGTGTTGAATCTTATTTAATTAATTTTGCTTTAATTACGAATTTTACTGCATAATAAAATAATATCAGAACGGATAACTTCGTCCTGAAATAGTTTTATGATTCAATCCCTCAAAGAATTTACAAAGTTATATTAAATAAAGGTGGCTCTACACATTACTAATTATTAAAATTAACTTTACGGCATTGTAATTTGATTTTTGTTTTACTAATTTTTGTGATTTCTTAAGTTTTTAAGTCTATTTGATGGAGCGATAAAATGTGGCGAAATTTTAAGGTTTACTCACAAAGAAAAAATTGTAACAAATTTAACTTTAAATTTTTTGGGGCCCCTTTTCATTTTTTTTACTTAGAAATTTAAAATTAAAAAACTAAAAAATATTATTTCCAACTCATGTATACATTTACATTGATTAAATCTAAAAACAAAAACGTAAGTCTATTTGGTTAATTTGGTTAATTTATATATTAAAAACTTATATAACAATGATATGAAAAAATATATAAAATGATTGGAAATATGTAGAGATCAGAAAAATAGAAACATTGATAAAAATTGAATGAAAAAAAATAAAAGTTAAAGTTTTCAGTATGCTAAATCTCTGCTAGAGGATCAACATTTAACGCTAATGAGCCTTGGTTTCTCCTTATGTTTTTAATTTTTTTAATTTTTTTGTAGAACTAAAAAGTTTTTTTCCTAGCAGAGTTCTTCAAAAATTGGCTTTTTGAACTTGCCGATGCAATCGTTGCGTCTCTGTGTCTCCGTGCAACTTTATACATTTTTCATTCTGTCAGCCTTTTGCTTCCACGCCCACAACTCTACAAAAGAAAAAAAAAAAGAAAACGCATTCAAGGAAAAGAAAATAAAAAGGAATAAAAACAAGTATGAAAGATGATGGCTGATAGGTGGGGGGTTTGGTGGAGTAAGGCGTGTCAAAAATTATGTTGATTGTTTGCTCTGGCCAAGGAAATAATTAAGCAAGAAGGCGGCAAGACAAGCAACTGCAATTCGCCATCGCCAGTTGGCGCCAAGTCAAAAAATTTCCAAGAATGGAGCTGGCAAGAGCATCATCCCAAATTGTCATCAGAGTCAACCAAACTAAAGTAGTAGTAGAAGTAGTGGGTTTTTTTTTACGATAGTTTCTGGTATTACTGCATTTTGTTGTTTTACCGTCCCCGCACCGGTTGCCTGCTGTTTTCCACTGAGAGGCACTTAAGATACATTTTTTTTTGGGTCTTAATCTAATTAGAATGCAACTTGGGACAGCAGTTTTGATTTACATTTTTGGCAATTGCCAAAATAATAATTCAAATTAAATATAACTGTTTTGCGTGTTGTAGACTGTGAAGTAAAATTGTCATCAATTTTGTTTAAATAAATTGTTTTTCAGAGATCTCATTTAAATTACCTATTTAAAATAAACTACATATTTTGCACATATTTGGCTCCAATGGGGAAATCAAAATAAATAATAAATTTATTAATAAAAAAAGTAAAAAAAAAAGGATTCTTGGAAGCGTTTGGCTTCAGTTTCAATATAAACTTAGGTCAAGGTTGAGACATGAAGTCTTATGTTTCATTGTTTTCCCATTGTTTCATTATTAAAGGAATTCAAAAAGTGTGTCAAATGCCAACGCTAAAAAGCAAATGTATAACTAAATAGAAATAAAAGGTTTTTCAACTATTTAGTTGATTGTTATTAGCTTCATAAAAAAAAATTAATGTTAAATGTTGTTTTAAACAATTAGTTGCTAAACAAAAGGAATACTTTTTCTTTTTGTCTTATCCAATACATTCTAAATATATTTTTGTTAATTTCAAATTCATGAAAAGCGAAATTAATTATTTTAATATAAAACATTTTATTCGGTAATTTCTGATAAGCTCCTGGAATCTGGCATTATTCCGAAGAACTAACTTTGGTCAAATGTATCCCCGCCAAATTGTTTATTTCTTATTTTTGTTTAATGAAATAATTTATAGTATTTAAATTAAGAAATTACAACAGATGCATTTAAGTTTTTTTACCAAATTGTTTTTATTTTCTTCCTTTCATGGGCCTTCATGTTGAAATTAAAAGAAATTAACAAATTAAACTTAAATTATGGCTATGTTAACATGAACAATTTCTTATCAAATAAACTAAAATGTTAAATTATATTACTTAGATTATATTGGTTTCCATTTTTTCCAAAAAAAACATACATATATATGTATATTTCTGTTTCGTTTAGACTAAACCCATAAAATTGATCAATTAAAGACTTATCTGCATAGCAATAGCTTAATAACATTAACAAATTTAAAAATAATTCACACAGTTGATGGCAGTTTAATGTCACATTCATTTTGCTACCTGTATCATATTAGAGAAATCAGCCGATAGCTATTTACCTCACACTTTAAACCATTTGGCTTCTACATACATTCTGACCAAATTCATTTTAGCAAAATCACAGTTGGATTTCAGTTTTACGGATCTAAACTTCAACTAATTTCCGCACAATTGACGCCATCGAAAATCCAAATGAATGTATAGCAGAGAGAACATCAAATCAAATCGAAACGAAATGAAAAGACAACCGACAACCATCGAGGTACATAATGTTAAAACGTGAAAGCGACTGAAATTAAATTGATCAGTGGCATGTTGTGAATGGCCCTTGCAACCGATACGCCTCCATAACCCACCGCCCCATGCACCTCCTCATCCCTCAGTTGAAATGGGGACCATTCAGCAGTCAGCATTATTTCGGTTCGATGGCATTTTATCGCATTTCATTAGCAGTCATCTCCATTGCCGGATTGCGATTCCAATTCCATTTTACAATTCATCGAACTTCATTTGCAAAATTTTGAGAAAAAAAAAAACAATATTTTGGCATTTGTGCTGAAAATTCCATTTCCATTGAAAAACGTTCAAATTTGCTTTTAAATCTCCCACAGCAGGTAATAATTTCTTTTTTTTTCTTTTTTTTTCTCAGTTTTCTATCAGTTCATCAAAGTTCAAATATTATTGTGCATGTTGACATGAACGTTTAATAAACGACCCAGCGACCCATTTTCAATTTTCTATCTGAAGTTGGTTCCACTCTTATTCGATTATCAGAAAAAACATTACAAACCGACTTGAGTATACCCTGTACGAAATTGATATATTTTTGGTAAGCTTGCAAAAATATTTAATTTTAAAATTTGTTGATTACTTTCTCTAAACATGTCGCTATAGGAAAATAATACTTTCTCGCTCTGCTTCCTTTAGCTTGTTAAATACATACATATAATTTATTTTAATTTACATTTTTTTTTACCAAATGGTAATATCGAATGCTTATAGTATTTATTGGATAATAATTACATTTGAAGGATGCGATTATTAGTAGAGTTATGACATGACTATATAAAAGGTAGAACTTTATTTACCTGAATTTAAGTTCTACAAACTTGAGTTGCCTACATAAAATTGCAATTTGGAAAATTTTTGTTTCATTCAAACTATTTTAAATTAATATTTCTTAAAATACTTTCGCCTTTTCAACCAAAGTATCTTTTAAAGATTTGGTAAAAATAAGTTTAATACTTTTTTCGGACAAAAGTAAATCACTTTAATTATTGTTAAAACCTTTTTTATTCTATTTTTTTTTTTTGGATAAACCCATTTTGAAAGCTTTATTTATTTTGAAATATTTCCTTCTGCTTGTTACATCTGTTTTAGTGGATCTAATCTACCCTCTTGACCTAGAGGTATAAGGTGTTAAGAAACAAAGCATGACGCTCCTTTCCTAATAGAAATTCATTTATTTATAATTCAAAATAAAAAAATTGAAAGTCCTATTTGAATTTGTTTGTTCGGTACCTGTACAAATATTTAACAAATTTCACGGCAAACTAATGAGCAAAACGTTTAGGTCAGCGAACGTAGGCCTAGTGTCAGTTCCAGGAGTTCTTTAAAAAGCCATAAACCTTGTGCCAGCGACCCATGAATAAATTATCACAAAAATTGATTTTGGGCTTGGGTCTGCGTATGGGTAAGAGGCCATTCTATGTAGATGAAGCCGACATCATCATTTAAGCATTTCGCATATTATTTATAGTCAAGTTTTTGAAGTTGAAAGTAAACAAATTTTCATGTAATGTGGGGTACAAAAAAAAAAGAAAAAACAATCACATTAGCACTGATATTTTTCAAAAACCATAGTGGCAGTCAAACACTGTTTAGATTTCAGTTCAGTTGTGAGCGTGCTGTAAAGCGAATCACTAAAATTTGTTTAATCATTTTATTTTTATTTTTTCGGCATCCAACAAAAATCAAAATAAAGAAAAAATTCTGAAATATATTGAATGAATATTTATATTTGAATATTTAAATGCATCGTCCACTATAAAAGAACGTGAAACAAATATATATAAAAGGACTTCCAACTAGATCAAGTTATGACAGATTTAAGGAAAGATAAGGCGGCAAGCATTATGATAAACAAAGATCGAAATAAAGAGAAAAAAAATGATTTTGTAGGCCAACAGAAGAAGGAAAAGAAGCATCTTGTGGGAAAGGAGCAGCATGAAAAGATGACAGTAGGAAATGAGGGAAAGAAGAAAAACAAACAGCAAAAGATCGTAACGAAAGAGAAAAACAAAAAGGGGGATGTTACAATCATTAAAAGCAAATTGGAAAAGATAAAGAGGGAACAAAATTTCTTAGTGTCAGGATCGGAAGTGGAGCAGAAGAAAATTATTATGGCAAAAGACCGAAAGTCAACGGAAAATAAAATAATAGTGAATGGAATTATCGAAGAGATATGCAATAAAGCTGTGGAGACAACAGAAAATTCTAAAAATATGCAAAAAGCAGAGAAGAAACTCGATAATCAGAAAGCTGGTAAAGGGGGACGGAAAGAAATGGAAATAAAATTCAAACTAGTCGACATGGAATTTCATTCTAATGAAGAAAAAGTACGGTTAATGATCGAACAGAGAGAGACGGAAAAAAAACAAAGAGAAAAGGATAAAAAAAAGAAGAAAAAGAAAATGGCAAAAGAAAAAAGGGCGAAAGAAGTGCAAAAGGAGAAAGAAAAGTTAAAAGAAAATGAGAAAGAAAAGTTAAAAGAAAATGAGAAAGAAAAGTTAAAAGAAAATGAGAAAGAAAAGTTAAAAGAAAATGAGAAAGAAAAGTTAAAAAAAAATGAGAAAGAAAAGTTAAAAGAAAATGAGAAAGAAAAGTTAAAAGAAAATGAGAAAGAAAAGTTAAAAGAAAATGAGAAAGAAAAGTTAAATGAAAATGAGAAAGAAAAGTTAAAAGAAAATGAGAAAGAAAAGTTAAAAGAAAATGAGAAAGAAAAGTTAAATGAAAAGTTAAAGGAAAAGGCAAATGAAAAAGAAAAGGCAAATGAAAATGAGAAAGAAAAGGAAAAAGAGAAAGAAAAGCAGAAAGAGAAAGAAAAGCAAAAAGAGAAAGAAAAGCAGAAAGATAAAGAAAAGCAAAAAGAGAAAAGAAAGGAAAAAGAGAAAGAAAAGCAAAGAGAGAAAGAAAAGAAGAAAGGAGCAGCCACAACCAACAGTAATGGGAATGAAGCAAAGGAAAAAAACATGGATTTGGTAAATCTACTCGTCAGTGTATTGCCCTTCCTGTCAGTTGAACCGCGCAAGTGCTTTCCGTGGGGTCTTAGGGCGATCCGTCTACCCAAGTTACTAGTAAAATTAATACTCTGGCATGATGTTATGGCAACGTCTTCCCATCTGCTATTGGGACTTTTTCTAATTGCCGCTTTGGTCAATCATACGATTATACAAATAATTTCAATGATCGGTCTTTTTCTCTTTATCCATATATTTTTGTATTTGGGTATTCGTTGTGACATCCGTTTTTGTCCATATGAGAGTCTGATGCATTTACAAATCGATATATCAAAGGAATCAATTTTGGGATTTACTAAATCTCTGATCAATTCTATTAATTATTGTTTGGTAATAATTCAATTAATCCTTTTTAATGAGATCCCTTTCATAACCATTTTTATATCGTTGGGCCTATTGGAATTTCGTAATAATACAAAAAATTTTGATGGACTCACATTGATATTGTTCTGTAAGTTGTTTCAACATTTTAATATTCAATTTCGTTTTAATTTATTAGTTTTATCAGTTTTTTTGGGTGTCTTTCTGGTGCCTCGTATATTAATTGAGCTAAAGTATCGTGCAATGAATTTTTGGCAGAATAATATTTCTATGAGAAATGTGAGTCGTATTTATGTATTTATTAGTAAATATTTTTACAATATGCATTGATTCATTCAAAGGCTTACATAAATCAAGAACAACAGACGGAAGACATTTCAGATGATGATTATGATGATGAATATTCACCCGAAGAGCGAAAGATAATCGTAGAGGCAATCCTGATGACCTTGAAGAAACAGACATCTATGGCGGCTCAAAGAAGACGCTACAGTTTGCGATATATGTTAAATGCTGTATGGAGAATGTGGCTAAAGAAATTCTTCAACGATCTGATATATTGGCGATATTCAACAATAACGGTAATCCTTTTTTTAATGGGCATTCTATTTTTTGCCCTTACGATATCTCATACGTTTGTCGAGATAGTTTCGTTCATGATGCTTATTGAATTTGGTCAAATATTTTTATATTTGGTCATACGTAATGTGATTCAATTCCAGCCATATGAGAAATTAATGCAATTGAGTATACAAATTAAACCAGAGGGTGTTGCGAAATTAACCAGAACTGTTGTGACTTGGCTAAATCGTTGGATGACCACATGGCAATATATCTTCTTCGGTGGTAATATTTTAGTGGCCATTATTGTATCCTCGTGTCTACTCGAGTTGCGCAATTCTGGCAATGGACTTCAAATAACCACCTGTTGTAAGATCAATTTATTGATTCAAAATCATTTTGTTTTTCTTATTTCTTTTACCATTCTACAGTTTATTTGGGCATATTTTTTCTGCCTTCTCTTGTGGTCCAGTTTAAGGAATATGTTATGAAACTTTGGCAAGAAGGCCAATTTGAAAGAAATCAAAAAACCTTTGCAAGTATAATTATTATGTTTATAGATCATTTTGAATATGTTCCAACCGTTGTTAACCGGGGACAACAGACCGATAACGAAGAGGAAGATCTTATTGAAGCGGATAATCATGAATTGGAAGTACTCCAAGAGTCCTTCGATAGCTTCGGTTCAAGAATTCGTAATGGTGCAAATTGTGGCCATAATGCTGCTATTTGTCTATTTGCAGAAATGCAGACAATGAATGAAACAGATACTCCCTCAGCTTAGTTTTCAAATGATATTAATACATATTTGTTTATGTTTAATATTGTTTGTAACACTTGTTTTATATTAAAAGAGCAATAATAAAATGGAAATATTTACATTTTCGCATCTTTTTCTGTATGTTGATTATGTAATTCTTTATTAGAATTAAATTCAATTGGCAAACATTTTGAACTTCATATTGGATAACATTAATTGATAAGATATATTAATATCTGTATTAAATTAAGCTACTCTCAGAAGATTCAGTCCACTATGCCGATTATAGAAAATCGTAGTACATGGAAGAAAAAAAAATTGGGTAATATTGGTAAATAACTTGGCTTACATAATAAAGTTAATCAAAATCATTCTTGAATCCATTGCTTATATAATTTGGGTAGTCTCTAAAAATATTGCCAACACATTTTATCGGATTTGGAAAACATCTATATATAAAAATATATTAGATATAAATTATAACAAATAAATGAGTATTTATTCTTAAATCATCTAGTCAATATTATTTGAAATTTGCTTTATATTAAAGTTATTAAAATATTACACAAAAAATATTAATTTTTATTCACCCGCTGTCTGACAAACAAATGATAAATATTTTAAGATACAAAGGGGAAATATTAGTTAAAATAAAATAAGAAACTTATCATTATCAAACGAACTCCAAGTGCATCGTTTCATCAGATATAGAAAAGAGGAGAAATATTGGTTAATATTTATTAATATAATCAAACTTATATTGATTTAGAAGGCTAACCATTGCTTATAAATTTAAGACGACTTCCAGGAAGATTACCATCCTTCAGATAAGCGAAATAGAATGAGATCAGTATATTTGGAATTTAAAATGCTTCTTTTTTTAAACACTGCGAGCTCAAAAATCATAATTTATTATATTTCTTAACAGAGAATTAAACTAGCCATAAATAGAAATATATTTAAAGAAGCTGCGCTAACTTATATGTATATAATTAATTCAACTATTAAACAGTTAGTAGATAGTATTTTCAATGAAGTTCCAAAAGATATATCAAGCTACTTTCACAAAATAAATCGGTAATCTGTAATAAAAGGGTAGGGTTTAAATAATTTTGCCAATTGTATACGTTAATATAGTATATATAAATTTATATATATTTTATTTGTTTGTATATTTCAAATATTTTATGATTTATATATTCAGTTTATTTACAGTATCCTTTTAATATTGGCTTTTTGTAGTTGGGTTTTTGTTTTCCAGTAAATTTAATTAAAGCTGCTGCCTTTTGTTTGAGCGATTTGTGCGCGATAAAATTGGCGCTCGAACGTGACAAACGACAATGAAGTTAAAGTCGAGTGTAAACACACACAAAACTTTACACCCACCCACACACACACACACACAGACAGTGTTCCTCTTCTGCCATGTTGTTTACATTTTATCGCGATTTCAGAGTAGCTCCCATACCCCTTCCCTCACCCACAAAGTTGTTAATCTTTAAGACCTTTGAAGGTAAATCCCAAGTCGGTCAGATTTATTCATTACCAGAGAGAGTTACGAGGCTAAAATTAAATATTTAGAGAGCGTGTGAAAGGGTGGGAGGGCGGAGGAAAGAAAAAAAATTTACCAAAATGGCCAGAGCAACGGCAACGAATTTCCCTTTTCGTAGAGGTATGGTGAGGTCTGGTGAAGTGTGGTGAAGAGTGTGGTGTGGTGTGGTGTGGTGTGAAGCCAACCAGAATCCTTTCTTCTTGCAATTTGCACTCAATTGCAATTTCCGTTTGCCGTTGCCGTTGCCATTTGCTACGTGCTCTGAACTCCGACACCCGATCCACCCATCTTCCTCCTTCTCTCTACACTTTAACGGTCTTTCATTCCCTTCCCCCGCCCCCTTCACTTACTTATTGTGTTGGACGTGCAGAAATTTGTTTTGCCATTTTTGGTTAGTTGGCATTGTTGTTTTTGTTGTTGGCACTTCTTTTTTTTTAAATATCAATATAAAACGTGACAGAAAACCATTCGTTTTCTTAGTTCAACTCTTTTATTTTAGGCGCAATACTTTTGATACAATTTGTGTTGAACAGGAACAATTGAAGCATTAAACAAATCTCCGGACCATTCAAATTTCTTTTCTCCTAAGCCGATTTAATTTTTCCCTCAGAGATGATTCCCCACCCAGACATACATATGCATATACATAGATACATGTGTAAGTAGGCTGGTCAAGCGGCAATGTTTGTGTATATATAAGGTATTTGTATGGGAAATAATTCACCTGTGTAGCCAAAAAATGAAGCAAGCAAGTCGTCCTTGCCGACATTGAGTATACCCTGTACCAAGTAAAAGTACTTCATAAAGTCAAAAACGATCAAAATCGCCATCAATTTACAACAAAATTATCTTAGCATACAGCAACAGCGAACGCATGCTATCCCGTTCACTCTGATCAGGCCATTTTGCATGGGGCGTTTCAGTACAAAACGGAAATACGTATATCTCCGATAAATATTGTCAGTTTTTGACGAAATTTGGTTACCTAATGTATTTTGGCTATATTATTGAGTGTGTTAATTAAGAATGCAATATCTTTAATATAGCCAAAGTTATACGCAATTTTCCAAAATTTCCGGGGCGGAAGTGGGAGTGGCAAAAATTTAAAACAAACTTGATCTGCGCAGACACTAGACGGATGTTGACACCAAATTTGGTTGCTCTAGTTCTTAAAGTCTCCGAGATCTCGGTGTTCATACGAACGGACAGACAAAAATTATTGGACATAAGAAACGACCAGTGCAACATGGGTTGTTAAGAGTGAACGAGATAGCACGCGTTCGCTGTTGCTGCATTCTAATAGAATTAGCTTGTAAATGGAGGCGATTTTGATCGTTTTTGACTTTATAAAGTGCCTCTACTTGGTACAGGGTATACTCAATGTCGGCAGGGACGACATGCTTGTTTCATTTTTTTTTTCTTTTAATTTAAGTTATGAATTATTTGAACATTCAACAATTGCCGAATGAACAGAAAAAGTTTCAGTGAAAGTTCGATGGAATAGAAAAGAAATCATGAATTTGGCACCATCTGTTTGGGCATCCACGGGAAAGTTTTTAATTCTGGTCAAACAGATGAAGCATCAAATCGCATTGACCAGAAGCTGTAAGCGGTAATGTGACGAGCAATGTGCTTCCACAAGATGAACTGGATGTCTGGGAGCGACAACTGGTATGGCCATGTGCTGGAATCGGTTCATCGACTCGATGTCCCATACCTATGGATATTGTTAGATGTGTGTGTGGACAAAGTCGCAAACGTGGAACCTGATAAATGGGTAAAGGGAAGAGTTTAGGGGGAGGGGATAATTCAATGCAGTTGCGAATGAAGTTGATTGTGGGTGTGGGAAGTGGTTTGGTTGTAGGGTTACCTCATCTAGTTTCGTCAAAATACAAAATGCATATAAAGTTGGTTTTTGCCTTTGAGTTGCAGTTCCAGTTGCAGTTCCAGTTCGAGTTTTAGTCGAGTTGAGATGAGTTGCTCTAGTGAATGGGTTTTGTTGGTCCTTTGCTCGCATTTTACTTCCCTTCCCTTCTCTCTCTATTCTCTGTGTGTGCGTGTGTGTGTGTGTGTGAATGGAGTTTCGCATTAGTGACGGCGCTTTGCATTCACTCTTCATGTGTGGCTAGAATTCAGTGGATTTCATAAAGGGCAAGAACCAAGCGGAAATGCTCAAAAAGGGCAACCGGGTGGTAGGAGCGGAAAAACGGGTGGGGGGAAATGGGCTCGTTATGAATGCATAAATTTTATTATGCACAAATTCTATTTACATCCTGACACGCAATGTGAAATGTTTCATATGACCAATCCACAGAGGGTCAAACGAAATGTTACGTAAGCTTTGAACTTAAAATCAATGAAATGTTATTTTCAATATTTTTTTTTTTTCAAATTTTCAATACCCTTAAACTGAAACGCACTTTAATTGAAAAAATATAATTCCTTTCGATTTAAGACAATTTAATAATATTTTTAACTATTTAAAAATATGTATATTAAGTGTTTCGAAATATCAACAAAAACAATAATTTTTTTTATACGATCTATGAGTTTCTGATAATTTATAAATTTTTCAAATTTTGTTCGTGTTTTATATGTTGAATTTTTCTGTTATTTCCAACTTTTCTGAAATTTTTAAAAATTGGAAAAATTTTTATATTTCCTGACATTTTTAATTCTGCTGAAATTTTAAAATTTTGGAAAGCTTTAAAGTTTTCCTATGTTTTAAATTTTTCTGAAATTTTCAATTTTTATGTAGTTTTGAAATTTTGTTGAAAATCATACATTTTTAAATATTGTTTTTTGCAATTGTAGAATTTTCTAAAGTTTTATATTTCTTTGAAATTTTGAAAAAAATTTTAAGTTTTCGAAATATTACCTTTATTTTTTCTGAGTTTTCTGTTTAATTTCGGCGTTTTTTTTTTAAGTTTTAAATTTATCAGGTAAATTATGCATTTTTATGGAGTTTACATTTTTTTTCAAATTTGAAAAATGTTTGATATTTTATCTTTCTTCAAATTTTTTTGCTTACTCATATTTTTTTGAAAAACAGAAACGTAAAACTTTAATTCAATTAAAATTACTTCTAAAGATTCTAAAAACTATTTAATTGGATATTATAATTATAATACAAACACATTTTCAGTTCAAATACTATTTTAAATGCCTTTCCATTCGCACCTCGCTTTTTGAATATATGTGCACATTTTGTTAAGTACTCGTATTTGTATTTTTAGTTAAACATTTGGCCAACAAAATATGCTGAATGTTGGCTTGTGGCTAAGCCGCATGCCAACACACGCCCACAATTATTGTGCCAGAACATTAATTAAACATTTTGCATGAAAATCAGTGAAAATTTCTAAAACATAAATTTGAAAAACATCATCGCATGTGAATTTTTTGGAAGGGCAACACATATGTATGTACTGCCTGGCATCCATGCGGGTGGGTAAAAATGATGGCTTGCTGTTTATAAACCGAGTAGTCTCTATGATGATTGCTTCCCTAAGCCCCAAATACCGACATTGACATGGTCCAGTGGCCATAAATCAACAGCTGCAAAAACGAAAATTTTGTGGACTTGTCCGTTTTTGTTGCAAGGCAGTGGATGAGCTTGGTAAAGGCTGAAACAGGACAGGGGATGGGAGTGTGGTGACGACACGAAGTAGCAGCAACAACAACAACAACAACAACAATGAATGTAAGGGCTACCTAAAGCTTTTCAAGTGTGGACAACGGACGAGGTAAAGTTGCCTAAATCCAAATTCAAATCCATGCCCGTACCCTTGTGCCTTTTGCGGTTGAATTAAGTCAAACCCCCCCCCCCCAAAAAAAAAAAAAACAACAAGAAACAGAAAAGCAAAACAATGAAAAAAGTTACAAAACATTTTTTTTTTTTTTTTTGATATAGACTGTAAGATATCCTGTAGGCCAAACAGTAAGAAAATTTGTATTCTTCATATGAAAAGTTTAAATTTATTTCAATTTTAATGCATTTAATTTTTCAATAAATAGACGAATATTGACTGAGGATATTAATATTAGATTTTATGCAATTCTAATATGCCCTATTGTCTACTAGGTAATGGGTAAATAAAACACAAAAGATAAAAAAAAAAAAAAGAAAAAAAATTACCAGGCAGAGTGCACTTGCTCTTGCTTAGATTACGCATACGCCGTGTTGAGCAGAAGTCCCCGAGTGCAGGCCCTGAATGAGGTCGAGTAAAGAAAGTGCAACTAAACACATATACATACACACACACACACACACACACTCGCACGCACACATGTACAAATACTCATGCATATACATACATGTGGAAAAAAGGAGCAACGCAAAATGTAAATGGGCTTTTCACAAAATGAATATTAAATTGCAAGCCGTCGTCAAAAGCCGCTCTGGCATTATAAAGAGTAACCGGTGGCAAAGGGGATAATATCGAGGTGGGGGGGGGGGGGGGGGGGGGCGAGTCCTTGGCTTGTATTAAGAGCCAAGTGTTAGACATGTCTGAGCCGACATTTACATGGCATATGTATATATATATATACATATATAAATTGTATCGTATCGTACATATGTTGCAGCTCTTCATTATTTCGTTTTGTATTTTCTTCAATGTGATTTTGGCCATTTTATTTTTGTATGTATTTTGTTTCCTTGTTAATTGAAATCCTTGAAAATATTTCATATCTTTGTTTTTTCTTTCACAAAAGCTTGCCGGTGTGTGTGTGTTGCATGCAAATTTCCATCAGAAATGCAGTTAAATTTTCTTTCAACTATTTTCTTTTGAAATTTGACTTTTTTTCAAAACTCTTAGCAAAAGTTGTTTTAATATATACAGATAGGTATACATATATAATCAGGAGCACTAGTCTGGCTGCATAAAAGTTAAAAATGCCATTCAACCATCATAATGAAGTTACATTTTTATCTTGGCCTAAAGATGGTTAATAAACTAACACAAGCTGCCAATATTCAAGCGGTTGCCATATACATACATAGGTCACTCCGATCCGACTAAATTGTGAATTGTTATTGATAGAACAACCAATACTATTGACGTAAAATGAAGTTGTTGATACTGCATTGTATAGGTGACCGATCCATGGCATAATGCCATTGCATCAATTGAGATTTCCAACTTCAATTCGGCTATTTCCTACTGACCGTTTACCGAAGGTTTTCCATCAACTGAGAATTACAGCAGCAGTCCATTACCCTTTAAAAAAAGCTTAAGAATCTCTGGAAAACGGTTGACCGGATGCATATACAAAGGCATCCTTAAAAACAACGATATCTTGAATTTAAGAAAGGATTGGAATAGTTATCTTCGATTTCTTCTGCTTTACTGAATCAAAATGAAAATAAATAATATTATTTTGAACGGAGATCGTCGACAACAATTATTAATTTTAAATTTAATTCAATAAAATAAGTAGATGGTTGACATTCGTGTTCGTTCTTGTTAAACATAATTGTCATTAAAATGAAACAGTGAAATATGAAACAGACGACATAAATTGAAATGATAAATTGGCCTCACTCGACCTCTTTTAATCTTTGATGATTTTATAAAGTCTCTCTTGAGACATTCTATTATTAAACTTAGCTTTATTGTATTTATATATAGGTATATATATTTGGAAATTAACACTTAAGATCAACCCAAATATCGGGAGTGTGTTTTATTGGTATTGGGGCCCCCAATTTTATACAAATTTTTGGAAAACGCCGAATCCCTTCCTTCACAAATAACAAATATAATATAATTTTTATTATATTAAAAATTGGTTTACATTTTTAATTTGTGATTTTTTTTGTTCTTTAAAATAGAATATATAAAAATAAAAATATTTAAAAATAAAAATTGCAAAAAAAGCTTAAAATGTTTTTTTTTTAAATATATTTCCTGAAGTACTAAAAGTTTTTAGTTTTTAGTTTAAATAACAATGAAAAAAATGTTGCCAAAAAAATTAATTACAGTTTTTTTTTCTTTTTACATTTACAGTTTTTTAAACACATATTTCTATTGTATAATTTTTATTTTTGATATAAATATATATAAATGTTATATATTATTTAAGAAATATTTTCAAAATCAAAAAGAATAATTTAATCTGAATTAGCAACTATAAAAAGTTAAATTATTTATATTATGTTGATGTTACCTTTCAACTTTAAACATTTCGTTTGCTGATATTTGATGAATCAAGTCGATAAAAATTATATTATATTATTTATCATATTTATCAGATGAATGCAATTATATATATCAAATTTGTAATTTGGTTTATAAAAATGTAGTTCAAGCTAAATGCTTCTGTCATAGTTTTAAACCTTTATATCTGACATCTCAATTTAATGGGATAAATTTAAATTTTCAATAACCTTAACAATTAAGAAAATGTATGTATCAAACCATAACCATATTGAAATTTGAATATTTCAAAGAAAACTAAAAAAGAAAGGAGAATAAACTTAAGCTGAGAGCTGAATTTTGTTGCTCTTGGCTTTCAGCAGCAAGAATCTTTTGCCTGAGCCCTCGGGCTATGGAATTTTTAGCCATTTGCCTGCTGCTGGAGCGGATCCCATCTTTAGACTATGGTTGATGGTGGTGGTGGTGGTGGTGCTGCTGCTGCATATATGACATGGCATATGCATTGTTTTCAAAATGATTTGCGGTTCTAATTCTTCTATGGGTGAGAGTAGGAACAGTGGCAGTGGTAGAAAGTTATGCATTGTTGCCATACTTTGTCGTCCTTCTTTCCAGTTGTCGTTTCTTATTTTTGTGGGTTTTGCTGCTGTTGCTGCCATCATCATCATCATCATCGTCATGAAAAGTATGCTAGGGCAGGGTAAGGCAGGACAGGAGAGTATAGAAGGGAATGGGCGAGTTAAGGCATGGCAAATGCCACCACAAACCGCATGTAGCTCCAGTTTGCAGTTTCTTCTTCCTTCCACTGTCTGCAGGACCTCTTTCCCGATTTGTTTGTGTATATGTATGAGAGGAAGAGAGTATGTGTATTGCATATAAGTCGTGGCGCCAAAAACAAAAGCAGAAAACTTGTTCGCTTGGTTCAACATTTCATCCGCTTGAAAATATGTATATTCAGTTCCATCTACCATCTAACCAAGAGACATGTCTCCCTTCTTCTTTTTGCCAATGTTCCACACAGTTGTATATACTTATATGTGTCCTTCTGTTTCTTCTCATCATTTGTCTGTCGTTTGTATTTGAGCATTTCGGTATTTGAGTTTTGAGTCACTCACACCATTCACATATACACACACACACACACACCCTTCTCAGCCATTTCAACAGATTCGCCCAAGATGCCAGCCACAACATGAGCAAAGGCAGGCAAGAGCAAATATCAGCAGAAAGAAAAGTTTGCCAAGTAAATTTTTAATTGAAACTCACATGGCAAAACTTACACAAAAATTTTGTCACTGCCAAAATTTGATAATTCAAATGTGCAGCTTGTTTAAATATTTGATAGTCTTAAACTTATACAACATACTTTATATTTCATTTATCATCATCTATCTCTATTACTTTACCTCTCGCTTTCTCTTCCATTACTGTCACTATGTCTTTGTGAAGGCTTTTGGCAATTAAATTGCATTTGTCGAAATCAATTAAAATACCTTTCTTCAAAATTTATCACCTGCAAAACGAAACGATTTGTGTCCAGGCAACTGGACTTTCAAGTTTTATTTCTACCCCTTTTGCCTGTTGCCTTTATACTGAATGAGTAGTGCATCAATTACTTTGCAAGAAACTTTAACTTTGTTGCCATGAACAAGTTTATACAACTAACCACCCAAAAAGTGCCAACACAAAGCTCTGTCCCTTCCAGTTCCTTCATCCTATCTCATACCATGGCATCGCATCGTTGCCTTTCTCTCTAGTCAATTGGAGGCAATGGCTATGAGGAAAACCTACGGCTAAAGTTAACAAATTTTTCTCTTTTCTTATATGTAACAGCAAAAGTTGAGGTAAGTTGTGTACTGAAGTTGCAAGTTCTTTTTTTTTCTTTTCTTCTCTAGTTACAAACACACTCAAACTAAACACAGATACAGATGAGACTCACGCACGCCGCACAGCCCACAAAAGTGTGCTATACGATTTGGATAAAATAAAAATTTTTATACCCTGTAGCAATAGGGTAAAAAGGGTATATTAAAGTCGTTAGAATGTTGAAAGCATTTTCGTTCCCATAAGAAATATATTTATTTGATCAACAGCAATAGCCGATCCGATTGCGGCATGTCTATCCATCCGTCTGTCAGGGATTATAAGACTTCCATCCATCTAATAATATTAATAAGTGACAAATTAACTAAAATATTAACTAAAAATATATTTGCTTTAATTTAAAGCTGTCAATTTTTAATTTCGCAGTTCTGATGATACGACAACACAATCTGTCTAGATTTAATTTTAACTATGCATAATATTCAATATAGCTAAGCAATTTTAAATTATTGTAAACCAATCTCAATTAACATTATCTATATTATTTTCAACTAATTAAATTGTTAACTACCACGAACTAGAACTAGTTGGGAATCACAACTGACTGAAGCGACAAAGCTACGCCAATATGTAAATATTTAATATATTTATTATATACTAGCTAATCATATACTACTAATTATATACTACTATTAAACTATTTACCAAATTTAAAGTCATTTTTGAGTCCATGCAATGATATTTGCTGTGAGGTTTGTCGCCTGATTATGTCACTGACTGAATTCTAGATTTTTGCGTACGACAAATAATTTCTCAACAACTTCTCAATCGTTGTTGGCTTTCTCTTTATGCGTGTGTGTATCTGTGTGAGTGTATGGATGTGTGTGTGACCAAGACAGAGCTGTGCATCTGAACTAAATTTACGTGCAGTTCAAACTGAAATCAGTGGGCTAACTGGTTAGCAGTGCCGAGTGCTGTGGTCGCATTGCAGGGGAAGTATGGAGGGGGTGTACGGTGGTACTGCAGTTTATTTTTGCAAATTTGCAAATGTCTCTTGGCTCTGGTACTTTCTTTGTTGTTGTTGTTGTTGCTGTTGCTGGTTGTTTGACTTGATTTATTTGGGAAACGCGCCAAACGCATGTAAACAAGCGACAAGCAGCGAGCAAAGGGTGCACATTTCCAGTGGCTTTTGTCACTTAGCAAAAGAAAGAGTTTTGTATACCCTTGCCAAATCCGCCAATCACCTTATCCATCAGTCCAATGGAATTAATCAGCTTTACAGCGTTTTTACATATAGACATCTAAATTCGAAAAAAAGAAATGGGTTAAAAATAGTCGAATAATTGTAGTAAATTCTGAAGTGACTTCAGTAACTAGATTCTGGGACATGTTCAAAAAGTTATTCTATAATTTCTCAAAAAAATTTAAAATTTTAAAAACTTATCTATAATACGTATGTATATCTGTATTTATATCTGAATTGTATATACATAAATATCAAAATACATTTTTGAAAAGAAAAAGAAAATTTTAACTTTTATACATATTAGTATATTCTTCAAAATTTAACATAAAATTGCATTTTTTATATATAAATTTTTAATCGAAATGGTTAATAGTTAATTTGCCAATTTAAATGGCAGTTGGCAATGTTGATTTAGCGAGATTAGTTAAATGTGCGGCCAAGTTAAACGAACTTAAAGCCATGTAAAAATGGTATATATTTTAATTTAAATATATATTTAAGTGTTTGCATTCAACTTTTCAAAAATTTCCAAAATATTTCATAGTTTTTGTTTATAATAAAGAATTAACTTAACCGGAGTCAAATTCAAGAGGCACAGTTTTGCATTCGTTTTCGTTTCTTAAATAAAATTATCAAACGATCTTTTTTACTTTGTGTGTTAGTTGTTTAATTGAGATGATTTATTGATTTTTTTGTTGGCATTTGCCTCATTTTTTCCAGGTGAGTTTAAATTAAGACATTCTTAGTAGGGATCAGGTCAGCAGTATAGCCTAACCAACTAAAATTGTTAATTATGGGTATTAGTTAGTTAGAAAAATTCCTACCCGACTTGAAAACTTTTTTTATATCTTTAAACTTTATTTTTTTTTAAGTGGAAATGCTTTTTTTTATTATTATTTTTTATTTTTTTATTATTTTCGTAAAATAACAAATAAAGAAACGACAACTGAAAGAAATAACACAATATATATACACATATCCCCATAATCCTTCAACTTTGACTCCATTCATTAACATTAATTGATTATAAGCTTTATTTTATTTATGAGAATGAATAAAAGATCACAAATTTTCCCGTCAAATGAAATATTTTTGAATAAAATTGTATAAAAATTGATCAAAATTTCTACAATTTCTACAAAATTTCTTCAAAAATTATTTGTGATATGCACGACAACCCGTAACTGTCTTTTACTTTTGACCACCACTGTAGTTTATATGCTAATATACAATATAATGATTTTGATCAAATTTATATCTATTAAGCTATTCTTGTATAATCATTTAAAGATTTAGCTGCACTGAAATAATAAAAAATAATAATTCAAAATAAAAGCAAATCAACAAATCACAACCTATACATATATATATATATACAAAATTCTCTTTTCAATCAATTTTTTTTCCCTTTATTTATTTGTCTGAAATTGTCCACCTTTTTTAAACTAAAAAACTATAAAAAAAAAATTGCATACTAATTTTCTATCCTAAACATCAATCAATTGACTTTAAGCTATATGAAGAGAAACTTTTTGAAATATATATTTATTTAGAAAATAAAGATTATAGCAAATTCCGAGTTCCATCAATAAGTTTTATCTAACATTTGATGGCTGGACATTATTTGCCCGCAACTACATAAGTAGACAGAGTTTTTCTAATGGCCAAAAAATAAATGGTTACAGATTAAAGGGAAAACCCCAGACAATGCCTTAACGTTCATTAATCGTCGCGACAAATGTCAGCGTAGAGATTTTTCGCTTATAACTCTCTTTTACCCGAAAGACCATTCACCCCTTCTCTTTCTACCCCGCTCCCTATCTTGTCTCACCCACAATTTCGCCATTTCACAATCAGAGCTACTACAGACAAAACTATCAGAATAAATAACAAAACGTGACGTCCTAGTAACGTAACGTGCAACATTCGCTGGCATGGCTCACTTCCATCCCCTCTCCCCCACACACACACACCATCCCATGGTGTTCAGTGGCTTCACTGCCTCTATATGTGGCACTAGCAACATTCGCCACAATAGCCACACAAAACGAAACTTTTCAGCCACGAAAATTGCACATAAAACTTAATTAGTTTTTTTCCTTGTTGTTGTTACTATTCAGTGTGTGTGTGTGTGTGTGTGTGTGTGTTGGTCCCTTCTTTTCCTATTTTTTTTTTTGCTCTTGAGCATGTGTGTGTGCTGTGTGTGTGTGTTTACTGTGTGTTTCATGCTGTTTGGTCATTTTTATCATTTGCACTTAATTAATTAAGTTGTAGCATTTTTATTGCCTAACAACAACAATATTAAGAAACAACAGAAACCAAAAAAAAAAAAAAAAGTAACTACAACTATTTAATAGTTGTTTGTGTATATATGTGTGTGTGCGTATGTTGTAGTAATTAGTTGGCGTACATAGTTTTTGTGGCAATTTAACAATCAAGGACAAACTTTTATTTTTCCTAAATTTAAGAAGCTCAAAAAAGCAAAAAAAAAAAACGATTAATATTTTTCTGTCGCTAGAGAAACAGAGAATAAGTATGAGAACTAAAAATTGATTATGTAAACGTAATTGGAAACATGTGACACATACATACATATATATGTACATATACATACATATATAAAAATTGATCAACTTAGAAACCATTTCGCTCTTGATTCACATAAAAATATATATGGCCGATGGGATGTGGTTGTATGAAGGTGTTGCAATTGGGTACCGGGTATCAACCTGATATTCGACTTCAAGTACGTGTAATATCAATAAAATTAAGCCGAGACGAGGACCCAGAGACCAGAGAATGAGGGTGAGAGAGAGAGAAAGAGAGAGTGGCTTGCGTGCAATCATAAAAACGCGACAGTGCCACAACAATAAGCTGAAAGCCTCTTACATGTATTTTTATGCTTCCTGCAACAAACCCCACTGCCAACCACTTTTATATCTCCATCTTCATGCTGTATCCTTAAACCCACTCTCCACTCAATCCACATTTACCGTGGCGCTTCTAATGCGACTTGAAAAGTCAACGACATCCGCTGCCTCGTGGCATGGCACACACACACACACAACTATACTGGGGAAAAAAGGCTTCTAAATGCGTCTCGTCATTGTTTTGCCCTATAGGAAAATAAAAAAAAAAAAAAGTAACGTAAACCATAACCCCGAACCAGTATCCACTTTTCTGCAAGTGGCAAAGCCAACGCCGACGACTATGTCGATGACGATGTGCATGATGGTTTAAAACAGTGAGGTGGAGAGGGGGGGATTAGTGTGCACAGTGGTAAAAAAAAAAAATAGAAAGCGAATTAAAAGTAAATTAAACAATTTTTAATCCCAATTTTAAAAACTACATCCCATATTCAAATACATTGCAAAACTGAGCCATCTATTAAAAAACTTTATTAGAATTCAAAATTAGATTTGTTATACGTTTGCTACAAAATAATCTGGCAACGCTGGCAGCAACATGGCTAATATTTTGAAACTTTAATAATCTCCCCCCATTGTATCATAATTTTTTCTACGAGAATTTTATTGTTAATTATAAAAAATATTATATGTCAACAAAAAACATTTAATTCTTAAAGACAGTTCAATTAATTTCAAAATAAAGTTTGTGATAAACAAATTAAGAACGTTTGCGAATGCAAAAAAAAAATTGCAACTTTTAATGAATTCTTTTCACTGCCTTATTCCTACTTTAAGTGCTTCAAATACATATTAATTCAAAAATATCAATATTAATATATTCAAAATATATTAATGCTTATTATATTTATATTAAGATCAATAAAGACCAATTAATTAAGATCTCCTCTTCATATTCCCGAATGCAACAAAGCAATAAAAAAAGTTAATTAAGTCGCATAAAGGCTTTAAGTCGATTAATTAATGATTATAATTTATTTAATATGAATATTGATATCCTTAAAATTTAAATATCTTTTTGTCACACTGTAATTTAGAAATTAACAAAAATGTTTTGGTTAAAACAAATTAGTATCACAGCTAGAAAGGAAAAATTTTTTATATGTTTTTTATTTTGATTAGTGTTTTATAGCCTGTTGAGAAAAACAAAAACTTTTCATTTAAAAAAAAAAAGAAATTCCCAAAGTGTTAACCACTCTTACAATAACAATACGAAAAGAAACGAATAAAATTAATCAAAGCGAATTGGATGAAGAACAAAAGAAAAAATAAATACGATTCATTAAATAGTTTTATTAATTAAAATATATTTTGAATACTATATTTATAAATGTAGTTATATTTATTGGTATAAACCAGGGAACGGAAATAATTCTTATTTTCTTAAGTATCCTAAGTACGTAAATAACTTTCGTTTCGGTTCCTTTTTTTATTTAAAATAAAAGTTTTGTCACGAGCGAAACAATGGAAAAAAAAACAAAGTTAGTCACAAAAAATATTTCAAAATATCAAAAATAAAAATGAATTTATTGAATGAATATTTTTTATTTATATCTGTTACGGTACTTGATATAAACGAATTCGGAAACTGAACTTCCAAGATCGCTTTCTGTAGTTGGTTGGTATTCCACCCAATGGCATTTAAAGTGGTTTAGATTACCATATCTTTATCATATATTTACCATTGTCCATTAATGGTAATTTCTTTGTGATTTTACATTTACTGATTATGGTTCCACTGTAAGTTGTTTCGTTGATGTTGTTCCCATCATCATCGTTATGTTGTTGCTGTTGTTGTCGCTCGAGTGCTGCTTAAATATGAAAAACTAACTCGCAGCTGCTTTTCACATATTTCTGCACTTGACACTAAATTCACTTTGGCCAAGTAGGTGCTCCGTGCACTTGAAGCGCACTTTCACTTTGGCAACAACCAAGGAACCAACCAACCAACCAAACGGCCCACCAACCGACCGACCATCCTTCAGCTTCTTCATGTGTGTGCGTGTGTGTGTGCGTGTGTGTGTGTGTGCGTGTGTGTTTGCCTTTCTATACAGGTGCACAATGTATGTACATATATTTATTTTATTACTTAAATAAATTACAAAATTGTAGTCGGTTAACCAAAGCCAAATGGCCATTCTAAGGTTGGTCTGGCTGCTCTCTCTCTCTCTCCTTCTCTTTCTCTCTCTCTCTCTCTCTTTTATGTCTGCTTCCGTTTCATTCTTCTTCTTGGCATTTCGTTTGGTTTTAAGTCTAACTGCATAGTTGAAAAGCTTAGCGCATAATATATTGTAACTAAAACCCAAAGCCTGGCAACGCCAAACTATGGCAACAATCCTAAAGCCACTCACTAACTGGTAAACTGCCTGAACTGGTGACTTACCAATGGCCACTGCTGCCTGCCAAATGCCGCATTACATCTCAAGTTAAAAACATACATATAAAGGAGAGAGAAAAACTTAAAGTGGGGGGGAAGATAGAAACGCTTGCAAATAGTTAAAAACTAAAGTCTCAGTAAATTATCGAAAGTAAAGTTACCTAGCCTCGAGCAGCAACAGTTTTCATGTACATACAACAACTTTTCAATGTCCTTACAAATAAAACTTTTGTGCTTTACTTAAATTTTTTCCAACTTAAATTGATTTTCAAGCCTACATATATTTAATTTTAAAACAAAACTACATAAGTGAAAACTAGTTCATTTTATTTATTTTCGTTTCATTTTTATAATCATACAATAAGCAAATCGTACCTGATTAAAATCTTCTGGGTGGCATCTCTCTATGCGCAATGAAAAATTACCCTTCTGGCATCACTGCTGCAGTTACGCGCTGTTACCTTTTGGTGTATGAATGAATCTGTTTCTACTTTTCCTTTGTTCCCCTTATTGCTAGTGATCTGAAGTAAGATTCTTTCATTTTCTTCTTGTCTATCACAACTAGATTGATAAGTAAAAAGATTTTATATTAAATTGCAATGGAAACGCTATTGTTACAAGTTTACTTTCATCGTTTAAAAACCAGTTGTTGAGAGCTTATAAAAATGAAGTTTAAAAAGTTTATCAAAACAGTCTAATCTACTCTTAAATCACATCGAAAGATTTACGCAAAAGTATCGTACATATGTTAAAAAATCCCATTTTTTCTTGTTTTTCTAAGCATAGAATACTAAAGTTTTAGATGAAATCATAGCTGTTTCTTCCAAAATAAAGAGCGTTCTCAAATTACAATCTCAATTTCAGAAAAAGGCGACCTACGATACTTTTAGGATAATGATTCGATAGATACTTTTCGGATATTGTAACTTTCGTTAATATAATTCGAGAATTCCAGAAATCCAAACATCAGTTACTAATGACATTTTGCAATCAAATGAACAAGCTTTATTCCTATTTTGTGTAAGAATCATAAACATAATGAATAGAGCTATTTCTAATATAATGCTTAAATATAAATAATAAAAACAAAAACAATATTCATAGATTTTATCTATTGATACATATATTACCTAAAAAAATATCTACATTTTTTTTGCTTTTCAGAAAACAAGAATCAATATTTATTTACGAGTTTCTACTGTATCTGGAAAGTACTTACTTTTTTTTAGAAATAATTTCTGTATCGAAAATAAAACACATTTGATTTTAGTCTGGCTTTCAATGTCTTACGTATATTTTGTATTATCTTTGTTCTATTTACAAATGAAATTAATTTTTTGAAAAAGTGTCGCAATTTCTGTCATTTAAGTCCATTCAAATATTTATTATATTACTATAATCTTTGTGAATACATATATTTATACACACATATATATATATAAAGACATATATATATATATATATATATATATATATAAATATATTATATATATATATATTATGTATTTGATTACATTGCCATATGAAGAGTAAAAAAAAAAAGTTATAAATTGCATTTGACCTTTTAGTTAATTTTGCTTTTATCCATAGTAGGGAGCTTGGGTGGGGTAACTTTTGGCACCACCCGACGATGAGGACGATTCGCCACCGCGCGATGATGGATTCTCGCTGAAGAGGCCACCAAAGTTCTTTGAGCTGAATATGTCGCCGAGGCCGCCGGCACCACCGCGATTGGCACCGCCACTGGAGCCACCACCATTAAGAAGGCTGCCCAAAAAGCTGCTGGCACCACCACCGCCACCGGCACCGCCGTTGTTGCCACCGCCAGATAGAACCGAACCAAGGAGACCGCCAAGCAAATTGCTGCCACCGCCAGATGAGGATGAGCCACCGCCGCCATATCCGCCACTTGGCTGATAGCCACCGCTGGGCTGATAACCACCATTTGAGCCACCATTTGCACCGCCGCCACCGCCGCCTCCGCCCTGCAACTGTTTAGCTATCTGGCCTGCAATTATACCAGAGACAGCTTGACTCACAGCCGGATTGGAGAAGAAATTGGAAAAGAATCCGCCACCCTCTTTGTCCTTATTCTTTTGTCCAGCACCACCGCCGCCGCCGCCATTCTCGTAGCCAGGTGCTGGCGGGGTATAACCAGGCACTGGGGGTTGATATCCACCGTGACCGCCGGCGGCCATATACGGATTGTAGCCACCGGGATTATAGCCGCCAGCTTGTGGTTGTTGTGGTTGATATCCGCCATATGGATTATAAGCTGCACCGCCACCATTTGCACCACCACCCATTGAATTTGCATTCGGATTCGGATTGGGTAGTGTAGGATAGAGACTATGACCGCCAGCCGAGAAGCCCCCACCATATCCACCGCCACCGTTATTGCCGCCGCCGCCACCGTAGCCAGCACCACCCGCATCCCCATCCGGTAACGGAGCACTTGGTGAATTTGGAGCATACGAGTTGTGGGTACTGCCGCTGTTTACTTCTTGGCAGTGGTTTGATTAGTGGTTTATGTTAGCCACGAGCGCACAACGAAAAGCGATGAAAATATACATAAAGAAAAACAAATAAAGAAAAAAAAAAAAGAAAACAACAACAACAAAAAAAGACACAAAAGAAAAACATAAATAGCAGGTTAATGAAAGGAATAAAGCAAAAGCAAATGTGAATAAAATGGTAAAAGTTTCTTTTTTTTTTTTTGGTTACAAGGGCGGGGGAGGATCGGCGGACTGGTAAAAACCATTCAAAATGCAAGGGTCGTTATCTTTATTGATCATTGACCAACACTACAATTTAGTGTGACCAACGAACTGCTGTTATATTGAGGTTAAGATAAAGACGGAACCCTAGATTTATGTAGCTTCATTGTCAATTAACCGATACTATTACGGTTCTTCATTCTCATTATTTCAACTTAGCTAAGCTAAGTTAACTTGGCTTATTAATAATTCACGTTTACTTTTTGTGTTTTTTGTTTCATTTTTGGTTTCCATTTTGATTAATTATTTGCCTTTTTCGATATTTGCATGCGTTTTTCTTTTTATAATTTTTTTCTTTCGTTTTTTTTTTTCGTTTTCTTTTTTTTCGTTAATCTACACAACTTTGAGTTTTTTTTTTCATAGTTTATATAGCTTAAGGTTTATAAGTCTTCGCTGCCTAATATATATATATATATATTTATATATATATACTTTTAAATGCTATGTACATTTTTTTGTTGTTTTTCTTTTCTTTTTTTTTTTTTTTGCTTGTTTCATTTTTTAGTATTAAATTGTTGTATTTAGTAAATACTTGAATACTTTTTGTTGTTATTTGATTTTTTAGTTGTATGCAAACCTTGCCATTTATGAAAGATTAGTATATCATGCATATACATACATATATCTGAATAAAAATGCTTTAGTTATGTCTGGGTTTGTTATTTCGGTTGCTGTAATACTGTTTAGTTGAGTTTTATAAAAGTAACAAAAAAAAAAATGAATTGAAATAAAAACCTTTTTAAATTAGTTAATTAGCAAAATAATTAAGAAATAATATAGCTATATTTGAAGAAACGGACGGAGTAATTTAAGCTTATATGCAGTGCTGACATAATGGATAATGATTTTACCTATTTAAGGTGACCCCGATCAATGTTAGCGTTTTGCAACACTATTAAACACGCGCTTGGGCTATTTGCCAGACTGAGTCGGTATTTTTTTTTAAATAAAAATCTATGCGAGCCCAAAGTTTATTTTATTTGTTTTTAGCAATAATCTTTAAATTGGTATACAGAAAACCATTCACCAACACTGCTTATATTTAAGTATTTAAATGTATTTTTTATAATTTATTCAATTTATATAGTTTTATTTTTTTTCCTGTTTTTCCATACGATAACTTAACAAAAAATCAAATACGATTTTGAAAATCAAAAAGCAAATAGAAACTATTTTCTATTTTTTTGTTTTACTATATTGATTATGCCAATTCCAAAAAACTTATCAAATAATATTTAATTCCTTTCAACAATTGCTTCTCATATTTTTTGTTTTTTTTTTATCGATTACATTTACCGATATTTCATGGGCTTTGAACATTTAAGATTTAAATTTTTAATTTCCATTTTTTGTTTTATTTTGTATGTAACTGGCAGCTTTTAATTTTTTGCCACTATAAATGCGAATTTTATTTTTGATTTCAAGTTACGATTTTACCTATGTATGTATTTCATTTTTTTAAAACACTTAATTTGAGTTTATTATTATTATTATAAATTTTTTTTTTGATTTTTGTATAACTTTGTATACATATGTACTTGAAAATTGTTTGAAAAAAGAAAAAAAAAAAAGCATCAAATGTCCATTAGAATTTATTGCCCATTCACTTGATGCACTTCATCTCTCATTTAGCACTAACAAAAATGCTTGTCGAGCAGACTAAGTTAAAGATAGTAAAAAAAAAAAAAAATAGTGAAAGAGAAACAGAGAGAGAGACAGAGAGAGAAAGAACGTTTGCTCATTATGCATTTTGATTGACATGCGTATCCGTTTCCTGTGTACGAGTATCTACATACATAACAAACTGGTCCGAGTTTTAGGATTGCAACTAAAATTGGATCCGGGTCTAACAGTCTGGCATTGGCTCTGGGACTGGGACTGGGATTGATAGTAGAGACTTTTTGTGTATGAACATCAGCAGGAGGTGCAGGAGCAGCAATAGCAAAAACTCAAAGAATCTTCTACAATTTTGGTGGAGTCTGACCACAAAATACGTAACATCAACAAAAATGAAATTAACATCAACATCAAAGTTGCTCAACCAACTTGATGTCTATCTGTGAGTGTGGATGTGTGTGTGTGTGTGTGTGTAGATTTAGGGAGTGTGTGTGTGTGTGTGTGTGTGTGTGGGTCATTGAGGCTGGCCTGCGGGCAGGGATTCTTTTTTAACTCCCACTCCAACCAGAAACTGACCCTCCCTCTCACTCTCTCTTGTTCTGTCTAAGCTCGAAATTAAATTCCAATTTAATTGAGCTGCAAAAAAGAAGCAGCCTTTACACAGAGTGAGAGTGAGAGACAGAGCGAGTGAGAGTGAGAGAGGGTTAGGGTTAGAGACCACACAAATGAACCCACACAACCCACTTATACACACCCATTTACACCCACACTCGCACATTTATACAATATTAAATTGAAATTTACCAACAATGTGAAAAAAAAAAAACATTTACTCAAAGGGCAAACCCTTTGAAAATTGTTTAAGTCCTTTTATTGTTGTTGTCATTGTTGTTGTTGTTGTTATTGTTAACAGGATGTTGTACACCATTTTTTGGGCAATTATATAATACCATAAGCTATCTTCTTATTGGCCTGCTCTCTCCTTCAATTCCTTGTCTGATGCTCATACACAATAACTCGAAAAAAAAATGAAAAAAAAACTATATATACTTAAATAGAAAAACAAAATAATATTACAGTAAAACTAAGAAACTTGAAAGGATATTTAAAAAGGATAATAATGAAATATTTTAGTTTGCATTTTAATTGATCGTCGTCGTCGTCGTCGTCGTCGTCGTCGTTGTCGTCGGTTTTGTTTGTTTTTAGCCTTCCGTAGATAATTTTAACATATTACGTACGTAACAGCTGCAGTACCAACAACAATAATAGCATCATGGACATCGAACCATATGAATGGCTGGATGAGATTAGCGATGACGCTGCCGAGGGATGCGCCTGGGTCTGGCGATTATATGGATTCTGTTGATTTTGATTTTGATACTGTGGCGGCGGTTTATTGTACATATTGGCATTCTGATGATGCTGATTATTGGCATAACCTTGATAATTGCTACCATATGGGGCCAATCCTCCTCCGCCGCCGCCAAGGATGCCCAATGTTGAACTGGGCATGCCATAGCCACCGCCGCCGCCAACACCGCCATTTGGCGGACCTCCTGTACCGGATGGACTGCCACCATTAAACGGTAGCTGGCCAAAAACGAAGGGTGGATTGTAAGGATTCACCGGCTGTAGGCCATGCATAGGATAGCCTGGATTGAGGACACTACCTGGATGATTGGGTTGTGGAAATTGTTGAAACGAGGGTGCCTGAGTAGGTGAATTATATGGAAATATGGGCATATTGGGTATAATGGGCATATGATGTTTGGCACCAAACACATAATGAGGATCGATAACGCCAGTCGATGAAGCGCCAGCCGCTCCAGAATTTGGATTAGTTTTCATTTCAATTTGGCCACCGCCAATGTTGCCACCAACACCAACACCACCACCACCACCACCATTGATGAGACCATTGTTCATTTGATGGCCACCATTTTGCTGATGATTCGAGGTGTATGTGTTTAAAGTGGGATTCGATGAGGCAGGTGCAAAGATATTATTCTCAGGGCCATTATTAAGACTTGATCCTACGTTTTTTTTTTTTTGCAAATTATTTTAATTTTTGGTTATAGTAAGCATGAACACACAGAGCGTGAGAGAGAGAGAGAGAGAAAGAAAGATAAAGAATAATGATATTTCATTCATGTTTTTAGGTTAGTCAAGATTAGAGATGAGATCAACCCATTACCAGTTCAGAAGCATGCAAAGGTAGCGTTGGGTGGTGGGACAGAGAGATGGATAGATAGATAGATAGAGAGAGAGAGAGAGAGAGAAAGTGAGGCAGCTGTCTAAGCAAAATGAGGCGATAAGGCAATGAGCGAATGATTCAAAGAGTGTGAGTGTGAGTGATTGAGTGAGTGTGAGTGAGTGACATATACATATATGTTTAGCTTGTATCTCTGTCTGTGTGTGTGTGTGATAGATCGCCTTACTATAGTAACGTAGGCATATTTATAGTATATTTACATACATATAACAAAAACATAAAACAAAAAAAAAAAAACAAACAAAATATTTAAGCAAAATTTATAGTAAATAATTATTAAATTTCCTTTAGATCGAAAAATCTTTCTTTATTCGAATTTATATATTCTTGTTTGGTATTTATATGTACATATATATATATTCTTATTCTTGTTTAGTAACTGCTATCTGGTGTTATCGATAGGGATCGTCGAACTGAGTACATTGGAAAAGAGAGTGAGAGAGATCTTTCTCTTACGTTTGCTTTGACGTTACGCTCTCTTACGTAACACGCAAATGAACTTCATGTGTAATAGTAAGAATTTAAGAAAATTCTTTATTTGAAATTCCCTTTAAAAATTCCTAAATCTCCTATACACTAAAAGTGAACTGATGACACAAACGGCTTCGCAAAAATAAAACCATTTGTTCAGTTATTCTTAAGAAGTGAAAAGAAGTACCTTGACTATAAAGAAAAACTAAAGCTCACTCACTTTCCACTCGCGTTCAAGTGCACAAAGTCTTTGAAGTAACCACCAAAGGAATGCGGTGTAGTTTGACTAAGAAACGCCTGTTACAGGAATACAAAAAAAAACCTCGTTTATTCTAGCGTGCGAATTGAATTTGAAAAATTTCGAAAGGCAGTGTAAACTATTATTTTTTCAAAAAGTATTCTGCTTTTTTACAATAAACTTATTTTCAAATAATTTTTATATCATCAGGGGAAATATTTTAAGCCTATTGACAACGTTTTTTTTTTTCAAGTTTTCATTTGTTTCACATAATCGAGGAACAGTGGAAACGCTACACTTCAAGGATAAAAGTGACTCGATTTTTTGAAACTATATTCTGTTCTATATATTTTCATTTCAACTCAATATCTTATAAAAACAAAAATATATATGAAATAAATTGATATCGCGGTGTATATCTTCTATTTTGTATGGATAAAAGCATTAAAAATAAATCGACTTAAAATGAAATTCAAATGATAATAAATTGAAAATCAAAAAAAAAAAAGGGGGAAAATAAATAAATACCTGACGGATTAATTGAAGGTGAAGCCTGGTTGGAGCTAGATGAGCTGGAGCCAGTTTTGCGTTTACAGGTTGGAAAACTGCCACAATCCTTGCCATCACGTTGGTTATAACTGCACGAATCGCTGCTGATGACGCACTCCTCGGTGGGCAAACATCCAATGTCACCGCACCCGCGTCCATATTCTTCAGGCATCCACAATTGTTATTTTTTTCATTTTTCGATTTATATATTCGTGATTGTATTTTTTTGTTTGGGATTTTGTTTTTTTGGGGCCAAGGTTGAGTTTTTAAATAATAAAAACAGAAAAAAAATAATAATATAAGAAATACTCGAATTGTAGGTAGTATATATATATATATATATAAGTTAGGAAATCGTTTTCAGTTTTAAAGAGATGAGATATTATGAGAATTTGATGGAGTCATGAATAAGTTGATTATTGTGTTTAGACATATTTTTGATTTAGAGCCTTCTTACAAAAACTATAAATATTACAGGGAAACAGATTAGATAATAATAAACAAAAAAAGAAAAAAAAAACTGGTATTGGTTCACCAGGGATAATTGAAACTACTGGATTATATATTATTACAGATTAATCTAATCCATAAAACGATCAATTATCAATGGTGATTGCAATTTCTTATACAAAAAACAAAATTCAATTGACGAATATAAAGAAAATGAAGAGTTATTTATGTAGATTGAACTATTCATATTACGTATACGCACTCGAATAGGCTTCCACTTGATTGCTAAGGACAACAATCAAAGCCACTGCCAGGGGCAGGGATAGCATCCTTCTACTCATTGAGGCCACGCCCATTGCCTTAATAAACTGTTTTAATGGTTTTGGTTGGTTTTGGCTGCAAAGAAAAATAAGCAAAAAATGAGAAAACTGTTGTGTGAATGGCATCAGATTTATCTGCCACACATGTCTGCTACTTGTTCAACTCCATCTTATTATTGTTATTATTATTATTTATATACTGCAGCAGAAAGATTTTAGCAACAACTGTGATGTTGCACAAATATATATGTGCATGAAACTTGGAGGCCAAAGCCAAGTTTATATATCACATTGACAGCTGGCTCAAGTTCATTGCGGCTGTAGAATGCGCCAACAGACCAAGTGGCGTCGCCTACGTTATAGCCAAAACACGCCCACAATAGCATTTCCAATAAAGTAACTTACTAAAAAACCAATTTTATTTTTTTTTCTTTCTCAACAAGCCATCTCTTCTGTAGCACGGACTTTAATGATACAAAATCTACTGAGCATTACCTTATTGACTTTTCATTTGGCAAGGCTTGCTTAGAAATATTTCGGTAATTTACTTAGCCCATTTAGATGACAAAAATGCCAAAAAAAAAAAAAAAAATTTAATCATAAATGAAAGAAGAGAAAATGAGAGAACCACCGATTGTGCGTTATCGATAAAGTTTTTATTTTGTTCGACCTAAAGCAGAAGACAAAGACAAGAATTAAAATTATTTTTTTGGTTTCTTTTTCCTTCTCCTTAAAGAATAACATTTTTGACTACAATTAAAAAAAAAAAATTTCACATCAATTTGTTATTCGAAAGGTTAACAAATTAATTTAAGTAAAAAACACTTAAAACAAATATTACAAATATTTGTAAATAATAATAATAATAAATAGGTAATGTAAAAAAAATTATTATTTATATTTTCTACATTTTAATATCATATTTCGATTTTATAAACAATTTTTTTTTCCTGACAAAGAAGTGCAAAAATAAACGAAAAATTTAAAAATAATTATTAAAATTATATAAGTTTAATTCTTAATGTGTTATAACCCCAAAAAAATATATAATATACTTTTTAAAAATTTTTAATTTTTAACATTTAAATTGAAAAAAACTAAACAATTTGAAAAGATTTTGACTGTCATATATAATATCATCGAGATTCCAAAAGCTTTATTACTATTATATTACATTATTCTATTATTTTTTTTGTGCTCTAGTAAGTATTGCTGTGCCGTCAATGGAATGTGTTCATTGCCGCATTCCAATTATGTCGAATAAAATAAAAACTTTATCGATAACGCACAATCGGTGATTCTCTCATTTTCTCTACTTTCATTTATGATTAAATTTTTTTTTTTGGCATTTTTGTCATCTTAATGGGCTAAGTAAATCAACGAAATTTTTCTAAGCAGGCCTTGCCAAATGAAAAGTCAATAAGGTAATGTTCAGTGGATTTTTTTATCATTAAAGTCTGTGCTACAGAAGAGATCGCTTGTTGAGAAAAAAAGAAATAAATAATACATAATTGTGTAGAAACTTTTTAAAATAATTTCTATATAAAACTTGAACTTCTGTTGAGGAAAACCAAATCAAGAAAATGTCAATTGTCTCGAAGAAATATTTTGGAGCTTGTCGTGCATTGACCAAAGAATACGAATCAATTATGACTGAACCGATTGAGGGATTTACTGTGATGCTAGTTGATGATACTGATATATTTGAATGGGAAGCTGGAATGTTTGGTCCACCGGAAACACCATATGAGGGCGGTTATTTTCGTGTCCGTATACGTTTCCCCAAGGATTATCCATTTTCGCCACCAGTTATACAATTCGTTGACGAGATGTGTCATCCCAATGTATATAAAAATGGTATGCTATGTATTTCCATATTGCATTCCCCAACGGATACCGAAACTTTTGGTGAATTACCATGCGAACGTTGGAATCCAACACAGAATGTGAGGACAATAATGTTGTCAATTGTGTCATTACTTAATGACCCTAACATATTGTCACCAGCGAATACTGATGCCGCAGAATTATATCGTCGTTGGCTCGATACGAACGGTAAAGATAAATCCTATATTATTGTGGTGCGACGACTGGCCATCGAAAGTAATGCTCGGGCGTTACGTCTAGGTATTGTGGTGCCCAGAACCGTTAAGGAATATTGCCGGAAGCCATCCAAATCCAATCCAATAATAGTTAATGACCTTAACAAAGATAATAAAACTGAGAATTCTAATTCAAAGAATTTAAATTCATCTTTGCCGTCAACAAATAATAAATAAAATGAAATAAAAGATTATTAATAACGGTCAGCAGAGAAGAGATTTGTTTTTTATTTTTATTTTTTTTTTTTTTTTTTTGGTTGGTTGGGAGAATTTAGAGAATTTCGAATATCCAAGTTGTTTCTTTACAATTTTCAGGACACTTAAAATGGTTATATATGTGGGTTAAAAAGAGGCATTCATTGGAATCGTGACTGGGGGAAACATGCCTGTTTAACTCGAATGCATAAATTATATTCTAGACATGGCAGAATTTCACCTTTCCGCTGTTTCACCCAACAAAAACATCATCTCCATATTCAAATTGCGTCAAATGACGAGGCAAGTAATGAAAATAAACAAATTTCTTCCCCTTAAAGGAAATTAATTTAAATTTTTTTGTTATATTTATTTCTTTCCTTTTTATATTTTCTCCATATTGCTTTTATTAATCTTGTTGAATTTCCCCAGTTTAAAACATTTTTGCCATTCCAACTGAATGGAAAGGAAATGAGAAGCATTTTTTGATTCAATTCACAAAATGAAAATCCATAAATTGGTTACTCGTCCTCGTCTATGATTTGTGGATTAATCTTGTTTCCAAATAAAAAAAAAAAGTAATCCATAAGAAGTTTAACCGATAGAGAAAAATATTTGTATCGATAGAATATTTTGGTTAAATAAACCATTTCATGGAAAATCTAATATTCCATCCATGTTGAATGAAAGAAAAAAATAAAAACAGTTTTCCACAGATCGTAGAATCGAGCAAATTTTACAGACAGCCTTCATCACATTATTTTCAGCGGAACTATTGTAGCTAGACAGAAATCCTTCTTTCATTTTTAAAATTTGTTTCTCAATTTTGATGATGATGGTGCCTGCGGTTGGTTCGCTCACATCATTTCAACTCAACTTGAAACCGCCTCGACTCCGACCGTTGTCTGTCCAACAATCCATCCGCTTGTCCATTCGTCCAACCGTCCATCCGTCCATCCGCCTGTCGCTGTACATTTGTCTGTGCGGGCCACGTCCCGGTCGACGGAAGCCAAAAGTGGAAATGCATGATAAATGACACAAGGTTTTGCTTTCTCTTTTTCTTTTTCTTTATTTTTTTTTTCGTACTTTTTCATATGACCCGCTGGGCGTTAAATGGGCGGTGGAGCTAAAGAAGGGGAAAGCATATACGGGGAGGGGGAAGTAAAACTTGATGGTGGTACAAAAATTTTTATTTTTAAGATACAACAGAACTGTTTTTTTTTTTTTTTTGGGGCGCAACGGCAGTATGAAGTATGTGGGGGGGTGGGGAGGCAGGACTGTAGTTGAACTGGGTGGGTCACAGCACGAAAATTGTGAAACGATGACGTCGTAAATGTTTTGTTGCAACATTTTCTTTTCTCTCTCTCTCTTTGTATGTATGTATGTATGTGTAGATAAAAAAAAAAAGTAAAGGGGGAGAGGGAAATACGAAGCAAACCAAAAAGAATAAAGAAACAAATATACAAAATGTGGAAAAAAAAAAGGGAAAACAACTTGGAAAAGAATGAAGTAAAAACAGCAAAGCAAACTGTCCGCGAAACGGAAGCGCAAATAAAACAACTGCACAGGGTGCCTAGCCAAGCAGCGCAAAGCCACGGGAAGATTGTGCGGTAGACGAAAAAGGGTATCTGATAGGATGCAAACGAAATTTCAATTCATACAACCATAAAGAATTTTATATATTCGACATCTTACAGTCGTAATAAATTTGACAAGTTTTTCAATACATACGTAAAATCAGTTCAATGCAATGAAAAATTGTTCTATTAAAATAATAAGTGTAAGAAGTACTTAAAAGTAATTGCGATAAAATAATATGTGTAAGAACTACTTAAAAGTAATTGCGACAACTTTAATTTTTAATCAATAATCAATAATAATTTATTCTTAATGAAATCTTCGTTTTAATTGTTATTTTTTGTTTACAATATAATTTAATAAATATATTTTACTTTTGAATTTGGCTATAAATGTTATAATAAATATAAAAATCATAATTCTTTTACAACTATTTTTTTTTATTTCTTTTGTAAGTTTTATTTATAAACTAAGTTTTACAAATAAAAAATTATATTTCTTTTTTTAAAAGCTTTTAATATATAGTAGCCGCGTTTGAAAAGTAATCAATTTTTCCCGCACGATATGCAAATTGTTATCGTTAGATATATGTACCATCTATATCTATGGAAGAGTACAGTAGTTATCGTATGCCCTACTTATGGATAGAATATAGCAGTTTTTTTTTGCGTTCTTTTAAGTACAAGATTTTTATCAGTCAATATTTTTCATAAATGACAAGAAAAAAAAAGAAATACAGAAACAGGGAAAAGTATTTTGGTACCGAAATTTATTTTCTGATTTCTTGCGACAGTTTTATTAATTGAAATTCTTAGAGTAGCTGTTTAACTAGTTTCATAATTTTATTAAAATATTACAAAATATGTAGGGTATCTGAAAGTGCATTATTATGACAAAAGATTTGTTCATTCGGGTATGGACTTTAGCTCGGGCATCCGACACACTGAGATTACTGCTGGGCCAAAGCGGATTCGGGGCAAAAATGAGTAGTGGGAAAAGAGAAAGGAGAAAAGAGAATGCAGAAAAAAAAAGGAAGCAAGCAGAGGAGTGTAACAGTAAAACACCGCCAGAGGCGCTTCAACGCTTGGATTGCGCAAGGCATAAACCAAAAATTCACACTTGGTTACTTCCTTCATGACTTTGGATATTATTGTGGTTTATGTTAGTGCCTGTCACTTGCCCGGCGGCCAGTCAGCCAAACAGTCAGAACCATCCCCCTAACCCCACCCCCACCGTCCTCCAACCTCCTATCCATCCTGTATATGTGTGATGTATGACTCCATGAAATGCGATATATTCATGTTAAATTATTTTGCTAGTGAAAAAAAAAAAAAGAAAGAACAAAAGGCGAAACTAAAACAAGGACATGTGAATGAGTGAGTTAGCGAATAGTGAATAGAAGAGTGAGTAAAAAGTCTGGCTTTAGCTTTAACTTGCGAAACATCAAATGAAACAAATGGGAATTTTTTTTTTTTGGTAACGGTAAAGGAAAAGGGGGTAACGGTAAAATGAGTGAGTATGGGTAAGTCGCCGTCGCATACAGTTTGGCAAAACTAACTAACTGCTGCAAGTGCTGCAATTGGACAAACAATTAAAACTTTTAAATATTGTGACAGCATTTTTACAGTTAATTGCACAAGGGAAACTCTACACTGACCACACACACACACACACACACACACACAGACACACACACACATACACACATTCCTCTCTGCCTACCCCCACCATCTGTATTTTGAACTCGTTCGTTTAAATTCCATTCATTACTTCCAATTCATTACAAAAACTTGTCTACCAAAACCATTTTTCCGCTGCTCTTTTGGCAGGCGAAAAAGGTGCAAAAAAAGAAATGGGAAGTGTTCTTTTTTTTCGGTGCAGCTGCTGCAGCACACTAAAACTGACAAACTGACAAAGTGACAGCCATTTGTCATTTGCTTTAAGCGAGGTTACCGCCCCCACACCAAACAAAAAAACAAAAAAAAAAAAGGAAAAAATTAAAAGAAGAAAGTTTAATTAGCAAACGTTGCGAGTGGCTGCTGATTTTTCAATTTCAGTTCTAGTATCCCCCCCCCTCTGTTCCCCTTACACCCATACAAAATGTGAGGAAGTATGCAGGAGGGCATTTTGGGGGGACGCCAACATTTCTGGCTTATTAAATTCCGGCAGCTAACAAAATAAAAAAAAACAACAACGTACCAACAAAAATGTCAATTCGTGGCCAGGCGCCCGGAGCCTGAAATTTTTTTTTTATTCTTCTTGGGGTTTTTTTTTCTGTTTTTGGCGCACTGAGCGAAAAAAAAAAAAAAATTTTAAACGAAAGCCAAAAGCAAAATCTTTCGTAAGGCAGTTAATTAAAAACTTCAACGTGCCACATGATGGGGAAGGGGCATTGGGGGACAAACTATTTGACTGAGTGTAGGCAGACAGGAAACAAAATGTATGCTAAAAATGTGACAAAAGAAGTCCTCCCAAAAAAAACAAAAAAATTAACCGGCTGAATAAGTGCATCCAAAGGACACATATAATTAAAAATCACAGCTTTTCCGGTTAGAAAAGCAAGCAAAGAAAATTTAAATTCAAAATACACAAAAATAAATTTTAAAAAAAAATATAAAACAATTTTATACTCTATAAAATATATTTGCATATTCCTGTAAGGATACATTTTAAAATATTAAATCATATTGCATTTATATATTTAGTTTAAATATTGAAATATTTTTAGCAATTGTCTAACACTGGTGAGATGTTTGTATACCCTCAAAAATGTATTTATCCCCGTAAGGATACTCTAAAGCAAGTCAAAAGGAATGGAAGCAAAGCGAACAGCGAACATTTATATTTAGTGTTATAATTGAAACATTATTTGTAACTTTCCAACACTAGTAGGTTTTGTAAAATCATCTTATGAAAAATGTGGGAAGAAGAACTAATAGAATATTAGGTCCATTTTTGGAAGTTTGTTGGATTATTATAGTGGATTAAACTAAATATAACTTTGATATAGATATAGTCCTCCAATTCCACTAATACCAAAAAACAACTCTGCGTGGAACAATGAGAAGAATTTTTCTAAAATTTAGAAAAAAAGTATTCAAAAGGGTTTCCTTTTAAAGTCTTTCACTCGAATATTTACAACAGATGAATAAATCCTATAATGAACTCATATAGAACAGGAAAACATAGACTGTCGTTTCCATATGTTTATTTAGTTTTTTAATATATATTTACTCTTAGTTATAGCTAGTATACTGATTAGAGGAAATTTATAATTTCCCTTAATCATAGTTTAAATAAATAAATTTATTTTCTCTAACGTAAAATTTAATTGATTTATTTCAATGGATAAATTATTTTCATTTCATTAAGTTTTCTGTTTTAAATCAATATTTGTATGTATGTACAAAATTTGACTAATATTGTACATTGGCCATCAATTATGATTATTGTTACTGTTATCGATTTGAAGGGACGGACATAAATAAGAGGTTAAGGCAAATCGAAAAAGTGGTAACACAATCGAATGATGAATTGCATTGCGAATGTGAAAGAGTCCAGTTCAATTTGAACAATGGGCATTACAACATTGTCTCGACAATGCCATTTTTACTGTTGGTGCGTGGGAACGACGGCAGCAGGTGCCATGCGTCGTTGCCTTCATCGTCGATCTGCAGGACATGGCACCTGTCCGTGGCAAGCCTTTTTTTTTTCTCTCTAGCCACTGTTGCTACTGATGATGATGATGATGATGATGATAGTGTTGATGGCAATGAGAATGATTGATTTCGTTAATTTAGTTGAGTTTCGAGAGTTGAATTGTGAGTGGAACATGAAAGATGTATGGGTTAGACACTCAAACTCTCGATTTTGAGCCATGAGATAATATAATTTAATGGTTAGCCCATCAGCAGCTGCTTGAAATGACATTGATGGAGTTAACCAAGAGCTGGTTTGTTGGGTGGGGGGGGGGGGGGGTAGGAGGGTATATATTTCGCATACTTAACTGAAACAAATTTTCAACATTTACTGCAATTTTAAAACTATTTCACTACCCTTCCTAACCCACATAATGAATCATTTAACTCTGATCTGGGCATTCATCTGCTGTCATATGTATAGTATATTTATTCATTTTTAATTAATTTCATTTCACATTCAAAATTAAAATTTTCTGGCAGCCACAAAAAAAAAAAAAACAAAAAATAAAAATACAAAAAATGTTGATTGAAATGCTGACAAATTCGAAATAAAATAAAGTGAAAACATTTAATTTGCAATCTATTTTGCTAAAACTTTTTATATTTTTACAATTATTTTTACTATTAAAATATAGTTGAAAATTTTCTATGCTTTAATATGAAGAATTTGAAGCTTGAAGCATGATTTATGTTAGGGCAAACAAGGACCAAAAGGACTAGGATGGGCATCGAGAAGGAAATGAACAGAATGAAGGAATGGGAAATGTTGTCCATTGGCATCTTTGTTTCTATCTCTCTCTATCGCTTAACTTTATAAAGACTTTATTAGTAAATAAAATGCCATAAAATATAAACAGGATAGTAGGATATAACTATGGAATAAGAGAGGCCATTGAGGTCCATAGTGTCCTGTGCTCTGTACGCTGTGTCCAGTGTCCTTTCCTCGAGCTATGCAGTAGGGGCCTTTCTTGCCAAGAAGAGCTTGACTCTACCTCTATCTCTCTCCCTCTCTCTCTCACTGAGTGTGACATTATGCAAATCGCAAATAGTGCCCGACCTTTCCCTCGAGCTATGTTGAGGACCAGGAGTGCGTCGTCTATCGTCTTTCAACAAAACAAAACTGACACAAAGGAAGCAGCTGTAGCTGCATCTGTTTGTATGTATGTATGTATATCGATGCATCGAGGCGGCGACTTTAAGTGGATTACAGGCGGCAACTTGTTGGCTAAGGCAAATGCCAGAACAGGGGGCAGGCAATATCCGTGGCAAAGTTCAATAAATATGCCCAACCACTCGAGCACTTGTAATACAGAAAGGATAAATACGGACTCTATTCAGATAAGGCAGCTCCCTCGACATCGGTGGCATATTGAAAAAGTGTGGCTGCAAATTGCCAATACAAAAATGCCAACATAAACTTACAATACGCATAAAGAGGTGGCAAAAAGAAACCAAAATAAAACTAGACTTTCGGTTAAAACATAACAATACTGTAGTTTATATTGTTCCCATTCAATATAGAGAAAGAAACATTTCCAACAAAATATAGAATCGACAAAATACTAGCCATATATTTAAAATGAAAATAATAAAAAGCTAAATTTTTACACAATTTTAAGCGAAATTTAATTCAAAAAACATAAAGTTTTAAAGTGTTTCTGTCTTCTTTTCGTATAATAATCTTTTTAATTGATTTAGTGATTCCTTTTGTGAATAATAACATCTAATAAACAATTTACTTGTTTTTTTTTTTACATACATCCGTTGAAATTTTCGCTCATTGTTCTAAATGACAAGACAATTCAAAAATTTAATATTCACTGAGAGAAAGGAAAAAAAAAAAGAGGAAAAAAGATATAGCCAAAATCCCACGAATAATAAAAAGAATGTGGCAAACAAATGACAGGAATATTATGAGTTGCCATGGAGTAAGCTGAGCATTAATTAGACGCTCGCTTGGATTTTTGCCCTCAATGGTATGACGAGGAGAACGGGAAACGAGGGAGGGTGAATGTGGAGGGTCACATAATTTAAAACTCTCACCCAACTGCAATTTAAACTTTGTTTGCAGTTCTCGTTTACAATGCGTCAAAAATTGTTGTTGTTCTTGTCATCTCACTCACTCTTACTCTATCGCTGTCTTTCTCTTTGACTGTGTCTGTCTGACTGACTCTTTCTTTTTTGTTTTTTTGTCTGTCCGTCTGACTCTTTTTAATGGTTTTTCTTACACCCTGTAGCCTAAAGGAAAACAAAAAAAAAAAAACAAAAAACAAAGAGTATATTGAAATAGCCAATGAAAGAAAAATAATTTATGTATGTAGCATATATATATTCCTGTAGAATATCATCAAATATGATTAAACAAGGCAAAAATAATTAATTGATTGAATTCTTAAATTTAAGATTAGTTTCTTAGAAATCAAGAAATTTTGATTGTAAACTAAAAAATTGTAGTTTAAATTAATTTAAATATATGTATTTATAAAGGGTGTCTCGAAGTCGTCTACCTAACTTTAAATGTTGCATTTTTTTTTTTGTGCTTTCCATCTAATTTTTAGCACTGAGCGTAGTTAGTGAAAAATTTCATCTTTTAGTTATATAGTATATAGTATATACATATGTATGTATGTATGTATATATATATTTATATAGTTTGTTGCCTAGCAAAATAAGAAGTTTCATCTTGGCTACTGTTTTGACTAAGAAATGAAATGATTACAAAACAAGACACCATTAGCCCATCTCTTGATTTTCCAACTTACCTCTCTCTCTCTCTCACTCTCTCTGTCTGTATCTCTTTCTCTTTTAGTCTGTAAATTGCATGGCTTAAAGCAACAAAAGAAGAAAATTTACATGGTAGTGGATAAAAAAAAACAATTTGAAACTGAAGCAAACTTTATTACGAAGGCAACTTTCTGACTTAAGTTGGTCGGAGGTAACACGCCTTCATCTGTACCCTTAGGATAGTTATGCTTATGTACTGCTAATAAGTACAACAAATAAAGTGCATGGCAACAACAACAACAACAAGAAGAAGAAGAAGAAGAACAGTAACTGCAAAATGGCAATCACTTGAGGGTTAAAGCGAGCGCAAAACCAACAAGAGCCATCATCGCCAACCACATCTATCCATACCGTCCAACCTCCCAATTACCCCCCCCCCCCTTGTTTTTGCCTTTCACCAATTGCCCATAACCTAGCCACCTTCTGATAGTTTCTGGCCCAACCAAAATTGAAATGGATGCCAAAGAAGCAACCATTCCACACAATTCACCACATCCAACCAATACAGCCACAAAAACCATCTACTCATAGCGAGTCGATGAAGCGCGAGCGGCAAAGAGACTCTTCAACTTATGTTCAAGTTGAAAGCGAATAATAAATTTGAGGAAACAAAGGAGAAAGCACTTAACGAGATTACACAAAAATAAGCCAAAAAAAAAAAAAAAAAGAAAAGAGAGAAAGAAAAAAACAATAACAACAACAACAAAATTCTCGTCAGAGACAATCAAAATTTTTTTTGGTGAAAACAAGTATATAAACCAATTCAACAAATTGTATTAAATAGTCAATAACAGTTTCAATATTTAACTATTTCTTTTTTTTTTCCCCCTCCTTTACGGTATTTTGAATATTCAGTAACTAATTTCAACTGTAAAGAAATGAAATAATAATAATAATAATTACAATTTAGGCTTTTAAAGTTTTTCTTTTTCAACTTCAATTCAGTTATTTTCTTAAGAATATAAAGAAGTTATTTTAAGTGACGTTGCTAAGCTCATAAATAGAAAGTAAGTTTATCGATATTTTAATCACATCAATGTTTGATTTATAACACCCAACAGTTTAAGTAAAAGTGGCGTGTTATAATCCTTGTCATTAAATTTAGTATATACATATGTAATTTTCAAGCGAATGTAAACAACTTGAAATGCTCTCAATTAGCAAAAGATTCATTTTCAAGTGTTGGAAAGTGTCAAGAAAGTGTTTAAGTGCATTTCTTAAATGAGATAACGTGAAAAATATTTAATTAAAGTAAATCTATTAATTTTATATAGTAGAAAATTACATTTTTGGTGTAAGTGTTAGTTGTATGTCCTATATACATATGTACATATATATGTTTATACACTTTTAGCTGTTAATTATGGAGTTTAGGCCATAGTGAAAATGTTTGCTTATCGCAAAATTTTAATTGAAATTGAAATATTTATGCCTTTTTGCCACACTTGAGCCACATTTCTTGACTTTTCTAAATTTAATCAAGCGACAAAATGTGTAGCAAAACTAAACAAAATGGCAGCGTATACCCAAAGTGTTATATATATATATATATGTGTGTGTGTGTGTGTGATGGCAGCAAAATTAATTAAGTTGAGAAAATGTCAACGCTGCTGCTTTTCAGCCTTTTTCGCAGCTCAACACATTCGACCACTCAAATACCCTTGATAATAGGCTAAGGAAATTACATTCAACTTGAAGACACTCAAAACTATTATATTATTAATTTATTATATAATATAGTATTATTAACTTTTTGTTTTCTATATACTATACACAATGCCTTTAAATAAGAGAACTTCATGTAACATAAAGCTGTCAAGTGGATCATAAAAATAAATTTTTAATAGAGCTCATTGTAATACAAAAATAAAAGTGAACAAATTTTTAATATGACCATTCATTTCAAAGAAAACAATCTTAAAAATTGTACTAGCAAGACACAGATGATAAAGTATAAGAATTTAGATAATGATTTTGATTTCAAATACCTTATTTAAAGTCTTAGCAGGATCTTACTTAATTAAATGTAAATTTTCAAAAATTAAAAATAGAAAAATTTTAATCCAAGATAAAATATATAATCTTTAGTTCAGAGTAAAACATGTTTCGTTCACAACCTCATAACACACGAAAGAAAGGTGTAAAAACGAGAGAAAGGGAGGGAAAACACAAAAAAAAAAAGTGGCGAAAAAATTAGAAATTGACTTTTCTTGCTTGGTTTTGTTCTCATTTTCGTTTCGTGGCAGCCATTTTGTGCAGCTGCCTGCATTTATTCGACGTATGTGCTTTGTGTGTGTGTGTGTGTGTGCATGTAGGAGTGTCATCTCTATATTTTTTTAAGCTTTAATTTTTTTTTTTCTTTTTATTTAGTTTTATAACCACACTCACACACACGTTGACACCCACAAATGCCAACACACACATACAATCGTGTTTATATGGGTCTATGTGTAGGTATTCCACCAACCTGGTGCCGGGTGATTTAATAACGCGTCGTTGCAAAATTTTGCGGTTTGAATAGCAAGCTAACTTTATTTTATGATAAGTTTATAATGCCACCCATACCACGAAAACCATACACACACGACACACACACATGCACACACGCCACATACAATTGGTGAGGGAATGAAAATTTTATTAATTCGTTTCTTACAATATTCTTCTTAAGTATAGACTTTATTTTGCTGTAGGACCATAAAAAGTATACGCTACACATTCTTGATCAGCACAGAATATAACAAAGATCTACATTTTAATAGAAATGAAAGATCACTTGCAATTTTTGATCTGACTGTACATTATCAGTGACATTTTTTCCATTTTCCTTTCTTTTAAGCGTTTGTAGAATTCGAGAGTTATAAAGTTATATTACCTATATACATATGTATTTTTGATCAGCATACATGATACCAAAGATTTATATTTTGCAAATAAAACCATAGGATCTCTGCTATGCTATTTTTGAGATGACTGTACCTTAGGCAAAGAGTGACATTTGTTCCATTTACTGTTAACGTTCGTACAATTCGAAAGTTATAAAGTTATATTTCTATGCATTTTTTAAATGTACAAAAGATAACATGGATCTATATTTTAAAAGAATTAAAAGATCTCAGCAATGGGATTTTTGAACTGACTGTACTATAAGCAAAGAGTTCCCTTACTTCCCCTTATAAAACCTTTCGTGAAATCTACAATAATGCTCTCTAAACTACAAGGTATTTTAAAGTCGGTGAATTTTACTTTACGACTTTTCTTTGAGTTTTTGAGTTTAGGGAGAAGATTGAAAATTATATTAGAAATTTGTTTGCCCGTGTGCTAAAATGATCCCTTTAGCACGACTTTAAGACTTCTTCATGGTAGATAAATGGAAGGAAAGTGCTGATATGAGGGGATGGGTAAGGTAGTTAACCGAAAAATGGCCCTGGGATCAGTTTGCTAGACAAACATAAAGTGAAAAATTTTCAATTTCGTATGCAAAACAGTGACACAGCTCGATAGTCACGCACCAAAAAAAAAAAACAAAAAACCAAAAAGAAAAAAAGAAAATGGGAAAAGGAAACGAAGAAAAGTGAGGGATTGGGGTTGGGTAAGGGTTAGGGGCGGACAAAACGAACGGAGATGATGATGTTGCCTGACACTGGGACTGATTTTGTGTGCCCGATAGGCGCAAAGAGTCAAATTGTGGCAGCCAATTAACAGCAACAATCTCGGCAGGACGGTTGGCTGGGCAATGAAAGGAGGGCGGGGGCATGCCACATCATGGGGGCAAGTAAAAAGGGCAGCTAAGAAAAGAACGCCGGCATCAAGTCAAACAAAAACTGGGCAAAGTGCACACACATACTCACAGTCACACGCACATACACACACACACACACATACAAATACAGACAATGACCCGGCAGAAGACAAAATATAAAAACAGAAGGGTTAAGCACAGGGTGCACATTGCTTCCAAATCGGAAGAAATGGAAAATAATTACAGCAATCCGAAAACTAACTAAAGTGAAATCGTATCATAACAGTAAATATATATAGGATATATATTATTAAGAAAATGCAACATAAATAGTATTATTAAATAATGTATTGAAATGTATTCAAAAATATATATAAATATAATAAAACTTTGTTATCCATTCTAAATACTTTTTTTTACAATCGTTTTTTGTTGGTATATGTAAAATAGATATTGGAAAGTTTTGAAACTGTTTTGTTTTTTAATTATAAAACCTTTAAAAGCCCAATATTTTATTAATTTAAAAACTATAATTAACAGGAGCTTCTGGTTAAATTTTTAATTGCAAACAATTGTTTTCGTCGAAGATTTTACCGATCGAAAAAAATAAATTTATATTTAAATTTCTCGAAAATTTTCGTACTACTTAACAACACGCAACAAAAAATTTTTGTCAAAAATAATTGTCATTTTCATAACTTTTTTCAAAGGAATCATCAATATAACAACTTTTATTAAATTTTTTATGGTATTTGAAAAATCAAATATTATTTTCTTAGACATGAAATTAAAGAAATAAAAAGTTTTTCAAAAATCAAAAATATCACACATTGTTTGATTGAATAAAATTTTCATTTTTATTTTTAATATAACTTTTATCTGTCTAATATCAATCTAAGTCAAAAAAAAAATAAGAGAGCATTTTGTAGGTTGAGCATGTAAAGTAAATTTCTATGTATGTACATATGTAAAGTAAAATTACAGAAAATTAAATGTGTAGGTAAAATTAATGAGCAACGAAACTTTATAGTCCAATAATTATTTTGTATATATTTTCATTTAAAGGTTATTTTATAAATTTTAAACCACAAAGTCTGCAATAGAAAAAGAAATAAAAACAAAAATACATTGCATTAAATATGAACAATATCACAGAAAATGAACTAAAATTAATTTTAGTAACGGTTTCCACTTAAAGATTTCCTCAAGCAATAGATATTGCCGATTTATAAAATTCTTTTATATAATAAAAGGATAAATCAACATGTCGAATGGAGATTTTCAATCTTTTAACGAAACTGAGAAACAAAACTAATATTTTAATTGAAAGCTTCCAAAAAAAAAGACATATAATCAATTCGAATTTTTCATTCTTGATTTGGCTAATGCAAGGACACGGTAGGGTCTTTTGTTTTTCTGGTTGTTTTTTTTTTGTCATCCTCCTTTTGGTTAAGCTGATATGGACGTGCCATCGTCCAAGTCATTCGCCATGCTTGTGGAGATGAGCTCGTTTATAAAGTTGACAAAAGGCGGTGTATCCTCAACCTCAACCCCGAATCCCAACCTCAACCCCGAACCCCAACCTCAACCTCAACCTCTGTACCCTGCCTAGTGTATCCTAACCCTACCACACAATTTTGCCAAGCTTAGCCCGATAATCATCTGACAGTTTTGCGCTATCAGCGACAATGCACACACACACACACACACACACACACGCACACACAAAACCACACTCACACATAAACTTCGAGATTTACTCAAGCAAAACGAATGAGAGGGAAAGAAGATGGCGTACAAGTATATAAACAAGGAGAGACGTTAGAAGGGGCTCCCAATATAGATAGAAATGAATCCACATGAGAGTTCCTTTTCCTGTTCAACACTTTTGCTTTTGTCAGCTTTTGCGGACAAGAAACAAATTTTCCATTGCCAAAAAGATGACAACAAAAAAAAAAAAAAAAGAGAGAAAAAATAGAAATATAAAAAAAAAACTAAGCACAGGAAAAGCGCCTAGAGGCCTGACCCGCTGCTAATGAGCAAACTAAGGGTTTACCCTTTCTCTTCCTTTCTATAACTAGTTGCCGCTCCCTTCCCCTACCTCCCCTTGGTCCGTTTCTATAATAAAAATAGGCACAAGGCCAGGCCGAGTTGCAGCCTGATTAAAAGGCAAAACAAAAAAAAAAAAAAATGTAGAGATGCAACAATGCAAATAAGCCAAACAAAAAAAGAGTGAAACTAGGCTAACACAGTGACAAAAAGAGGGAAGGAAAAAGAATGAGAGAGAGACAGAAAGAAGGAGAGAGACAGAGAGAGCAAGCGAAACAATTGAAATTACAAATGATATTAAGTTGAGCTAAGAGCAACATTTTCCTTTTCTCATTTCTCCTTGCTCATTGCAATCTGGCATACAAAACTCTCATCTCTCATCCCATGGGATAAAAAAAATAGAAATAAAGGGGTCATCCTAGCAGGAGGTCCTGTTTCTTTATCTAAAGCACTTGGCTTCTGCTGCTGACTGATTAAGAACTTCACTCGTAAATCAAATAGATAAAATGAAAGCAGAACAGAAGCTTTAATGCCACCAAGCAAGCAGCAAGAAGAATCAAAATTAAAGAAACAAATCCGAAATGCCGACTAGCAGATACCCTTTGTAATTTATTGATTATCAATTATGTCTCTCATATAAATAAAATCATTTTGGAAGAAAATTAGCGTGTATTTCTCTGTCTCATTCATAAAGCAAAACTTCAGATACGCTTTCTTTGTCGCACTAGTTAAGAAATCTTGAGGCACTGAAAAGAATCATATTACATCTCCCTCACACTTATCCGATTTACTTAAACAATGAAAACAGACTGTACTTCTTGTCGGTTATATTATATTTATTCTATCAATGAAATCCGGAGATATATTTCTTCGATGTTATTGAAACTCTGTAATAAAATATAAGAATATAAATATTATTCAAGTACTAAATTTGCTTTGAATAACCCAATAAACAAAAAAGATTTTATAATAAAAACAATATTCCTTTGATATTGCTATATGGAGCGGACAGTAATCGTTATAAATGTCTAGATTTCTATAAGATTCAAAAGTTATTTTAATGGCTCAATGATTTCTATAGTGGCTATAAGATATAGTCGTTTAATCCGATTAATTTAAAAAGTTACCTTGTAATAAGCACAAATCCAAATATATAAAATACGCAGATAGCTGTGGTTAAATCGTCTGGTCAATAAGATAGCTTTGGTTAGATAGTCGCCTGTTCAAGAATATATATCTATCTATCTATCTGCTGTTGAAGAATATATATCTCTAGTGTATCTTAAAAATAAGTTTCTGAGCAATTTTATTATACCCTCTGCAAGGATATAAAAAGTGCAGGCATTTCTATCATATTTATACTATATACATATCTATGTATATATAATTTTTATATTATTTTAGTCAACAGCAGGAGACAGGTTGGCATACAAAAGGACACCTAAGCCTCCTGCTCCTGCAAGTCATTGTATTTGTCGTTGTCGTCTTCGTCACTGCAATTAAGTGAACGCACAAAATGAAATGCAATGCAAATGGTCGACGTATAGAGAGAGGCCTGTTTAAATTTTTAACAGAAAAAAGTGAGAGAGAAAGATAGAGTGAGAGAGGGGAAACGAATAGAGAGAACGACCTGGCCAAAGATCTGGTCCCCAGCACGTGTCTTAGGTGTTTGGCAAGTGTTGGTGGGTAGAAAATACACACGTGCTGGCGGACATAAAAGCGACAAGAACGGCGCTACGTGTACTCAACACCTGGACAAAAGCATTTTAATCTCTCTCACTCTCACTCTCTCATGCTTGCTTACTCTCTCTCTCTCTCTGTCTCTCTTTCTCTATATGGGTCTGTTTGAATTGGTCTGAGCCTTTGCAAATTGCAATTGCAATTGAAAGTGATAATTTTATTGCATCATGCACAAAGCGTAGGAGAGACACCCGCATCTTCATGCACTCATCCTGCCATTCTGCCATCCTGTCATCCTTTCATTATCACCCACATCCACATTCACATCCGCCACTTGCTCATCCTTACGTGTGGATACTGCCAATACTTTTTACACTCAAAAAAACAGGAAACAAAAATTTAAATGCAAAATTTCCATGTGTTGGTTAACGCTTTCTTTTGTAACGGTTATAACGGTTAAGGAACTGTTGTGGAACTTTTCTCGTTTTAAAATTATCAAATATATAAAATACATCTAATATGTATTATCATTTAAAAAAATATATAGAAACAATGTTTGTATTCCCATTCGATTAAAATCTGGCTGTAAGAAAACGAATAAAGATTAAAACGGTTAATCTGTATTTAATATTTTACTATACTGTTAATATATATACATATATTTACATTATATTTCCCTAAACCTTTTTTTTTAGACCTATATATCAAATTACACTTTTACTTTTAATTTCTTATATTTTAGCCTCTCCCCTTCTCTCGACCAGTGCATGGAAGTGGAGATGACAGTTGAGCACAAATCAGGTTAAATACACGATGAGGCGAAGGGGTTGCCAAAGGAGTGGCCAAGGGACGATGAATGAGGCCCAAGGAACATTCATGGTAAGAGGGATAAAGGCAAGAGTCGCAGGCAATGCAAACCAAAGCCAAACCAATTGGGTCATAATTGCTTTACGGGCGCCAAACGCAAATGAGTCGTAAGCAGAGCGCATCTGTTTGTGTGTGTATTTGTGAGTTTTCTATATACATATATGTATGTATGTATATATGTGAATGTGTCTGTGAATCTGTATGTGGATCTGTCTGTGTGTGTGTGTTATGCATGTGAATTGAAACAGGAAGGACAAGAGAAGCAGCAGGATGGCAAAAGAGGTTAGTACTTATATACGGGTTAGATAGAACTTTGTCAAGCAAAATAGAGAACGTGCTGGTTAAGGGACCGTTCCGTCTAGGGAATTCACTGCACCATAAATTCGCATATCGTCGTTATGATTATTCAGTATATGCAATCGGTTTGTTATTTCAAAATCAAGCATTAGGGAGAAAGATGTAAAAAAGGAATTAATTTCTATATATAAAGTCTATTATTAATATATATCAACTAAAGATCATGACTACAGCAAACGATTTATTAGCCATACAAAAAAAGTAAACAGATTATCTGTATAAACTTAATTTGTATTAACAACCAAATTCTTCCATTTATCAAGAAAGTTTTTTCACCTCGTTCACTTGGAATTGCAAATGTTAAGTCGTTCGCTTAAAGCTAGAACTAGTTGTGAATTATAACTAAATGTAGCGAAACAAGCTTTGTTATATGTAAGTTGAACTCAATTATAATAATATTTATTAAAGATTTCAAAGTTTAGTGTTAAACAGAGCATTAAATCACTCAGTTATACAAATACATATATGTCTATTATATAGCTTGTTTAGTTTTCCGATCTAGATCATGAAGCAATACTTTGTGACAAACACTTTTCAATTTTTCAGTGCAATTGTTGTCTGATCTGTTTCGATATGTTTATCTAATCAAAGTTTTCGTTTTATAATTCAATTATTTTCTATTTTCTTTTTTGAGAATATTTGTTATAATCTTAATCTTAAATTTTACAATAAGTCAAGAGACTCTAAAAACGGAGTCAGAAAAACTAAAGTTTAAGTTAGAAAATTAGAAAGTTTTCTAAAATAGTTCATATAAAACGAGAGACGAGATTAAAGCTAGGGAAACTTTTTGCCAATCTGTGTAGTACCTGGAAGAGAAAAGGACCTGATACTCTACCGTCGCTAAGGATCACAAACGAAAAATGATTTTCAATGATCTCATTAGGAACAACAAGGACTTTAACTTGATTTTAATCCAGAATATTTATATATATGTACATACATATGTAGTACTAAAAATCCTTGAAAGGGCAATGTTATATTTCTATTTAAGAATTTCCTTTGTGGATTATTGAACTATGCAAATTTGCAGCTTTTGAAGAGCTTAACATTTCAAATTGAGGTAATACGCAAAAATAGACTTACATTTACACCTCACTCACTCACTTACACACACACACACAAACACATACACACACACACACACACACACACACACACACACACACATCATTAGTCGACTTGACTCATGCATTAACTCATTTAGCAAATATTTGCCTGAAAGAGAAAATGTGAAACGAAGTGGGAGAAAAAATCAAAAAGGAGAACTGGTAAAATGATTGCGGTTCCTCCTCCATTTCCTGCACCATCTCCTACCCGACTCCCTGCCTAACTGACTGACTGGCTGACTGACTCGCTGTGCTTGTGTCCCGCGGCGTCGTCATCGTTAATTTGTTATTTGATGTTCGCTCTAAGCTCACCCACAACTGGCACTTCATTCAACATAGTCACCCCAAGCCTAGTCTAAGCTAACCTAGGAGCTAGCCACTCCCTCCAATTGCTCACTCCCAAAATCCCACACCCAGATATACGCCCACTTCTATGGCACCAGCCACCGGGAGCATACTCAGTCATTCGTTAAAGCAATGACGACAACGTGAACGACGCACTTAATGAGCCCCGTGCGGCCAACATGTTAATCCATCCCGGACTACGGTCGACGTAGTCGTCGTCATTCACTATGATTGCCTCCTGTACCCTCTTCCAGCACCCAACAATTTTGGTGGCAAAGGGGGGGCAAGAGGGCTGCTGCGGCCGTGTGTATTTGTTTCATCAGCTCGTAGCGCATACAAATATATTTCGTATTTTTTTTTTTTCTCTCTCTCTTTGTAATTTTTTTGTATTTTAATTGCCCCCGCAGCAATCGCAAAAAAGCAATCCCAGTGGACGCTACGGGTTAGCCAAAGTAAGGAGAAAAAAACTATAGTAAGAAATATGGTTTTACCGCTGCCATAGCTACATATAACGTGGACCTATCTATTCTGCATAAAATTTTCTTTTTTTTTTTTTTGTCTTTTGACAGTTCTGTTTTGCAATATAAAAAAAAAAAAATAAATTGTTGAGATTAGGGATTATCGAATGCAACATTGTCGATAATAAAACAATCGATCGTTATCTCCTCTCTATGCTTAATCTTCTACTAGCTAAAAATAAACAAACTAGCGATTAACTGTTATATAGCCATTGAAATGCAACATTTAAGTTTTCCAATCTTAAAGTACATCAAAAGATTTGTAGCCTTGTTTCCATTTAAGCCATGTTATACATTATATGTATAAAATATGACCATGTTGTAGACAAATTATTGAGTTAATGTCTTAGACGATCCACATTTTGTGCCTGTTACTGTATAAGATTTAACTGAAATCACAAGAACTGACTGGTCACTGTGATAACTAATAGTAAAAGAACAGAGAGATAGTTAGAGAGCAGTGGTCAAAAGGGGGGGAGGACTTAATGGCAGTGGATGATGGGTGGTTGGGTGGGTGGTTGTATGGATGAATGGATGGGGTAGTTCTGTGACGGCAGGCCATTGGCCATCGTCATCATGGTCTTGTTAGATCGGTCTTTGGGGCAAAATAAATTACCATAATTTAAGCGTAATTCAGTGCCAGCAGCAAAGCGGCAGCAAAAACTACACAGAAGAAATAGTGTGAGACGAATGGCAAGAGGAAGCAGAGGGCGGGTTCTTTTGTCGTAATGTCGTCTACTTGGCTAAGTGGACATGAAACATGCACGACCAGTCAAGATGTGTGTGTGTGTCAGTGCGTCGTATGTATGTGTCCTTAGGCAAAAAATAGAGCATATACAATTGTATATGAGCTAAAATTGGTATACTCAATTTAGTTTTATATTAAATATATATACATAAATATCAGTATATGCAATAACAAACTTTTATTATCTCTCTTTACTGCTGCTTCGTCTTCTTTTTTTCTTATGATCTTTACTATCAATCTCTTAAATTAAAAAATCTTCCGTCTAATCTCAGCTGTTCTGTTATAAAACAGCTGCTGCTGTTAATTCACTGTTAGATTTCTTTAATTGTTGCTTAGTCTATTCTATTTAATCTTTTAGAACTTTTTCCGCTCAAATGACAAAAAAAAAAAAAAAAATTAACTTGTCCCCAAATAAAAAAAAAGTGTTCGAAATTAATGAACTCAGAAAGGGTGTACGCCAATCTCATAGTTTACAGTTATCAGATTGAAGCTTAGAGAGAGAGGACGAAAGTGGGGGGTAGGGGGCGGTGGTGCTCATATGGGGAAAACAAATGTCCAAGTGTGTTCCATGTTAAGCTTTTTGATAAACTGGCCCCTGCCTCAATTTCTCTGAAACGTTTACGGCTGCCATTTTTTTCATTTCCTGGTTAGCAGACCGAGACCAAGACCGAAACCCAGTCTAACTAAAAAGAAAGATGTCGAAAGGCAAAGAGAAAAAAAAAAAATAAAAGACCACGTTTACAAAAGCAGGAAAAGGGGAGTGAGAGGTGATGGTGGTGATGGTGATTATGGTGGCTATGGAGGAGCAGCATGTACAAGGCTAATAAAGTTCAATAGCCAAGGCGACGCCTGCGAAATGTGCGCACAGCTCATTTGATGCACATTATCGTGTTTTTTGTTCTTGTTATTTCTGTTCTTTTTTTTGTCCTCCATGCTCATCGACTTTTCATTTTGAATGTTTGCCAAACACGAAAATGAAAACATTTAGAAGGCATAGACAGAGGCTCAGACTCCAATTTCAACTCCGACGCCAATGCCGTCTGACCTTTTCTTTGCGGAGAAAGGGGTGTGAGTGTGTGTGTATGGCGGGGGGGTCCAACAAAATATGCTCATGTTGTTTTGGAGCAGCGTCGTCGGCGCCTGCAAATTGGTTGCCATGAATTGAATTGAATGAATCGAAGGGCAGTTCCCATACCCCAATTCTTTCACCCAGTCAAATCAAAGAGCACTAAGAAAAAAAAAAGAAAAAAAACGAATTCAAGCCAATGCTCCTATTGCTCCTCTTGCTACTGCTACTGCTGCTGCTTTCTCCTACTATCAATGATGATGATGATGACGGCGCCAACGACAACGAATTTTATTGTGAATGAAATTGAATTCAATTGTGAACAAAATCGAATGCGAAACGAAGCGCAATAATTGCGCAACTTATCAATGTCAGTTTGTCGCGACGGCAACGGCAACGGCAATTTTGCATTGATCGTCAGTGGAAGAAAAGTGAACAAAGCTTTCAGCTAAAAATATCTACAATAAATTAAAGCCAACTCCCAAGCCCTGCTCCCCCTTTGATTCGTTTGCTCGTTTCCTTTTTGTGACGTTTCAATAAAAATAAATGCAAAGCAAAAGGCATAAAAAATATACAACAAAAAAAAAATAAATAAAAACCAAAAAACAATAGAATCAAATCAATTTTCATCTGATTTTCAATTGTTTATACATTTTTAAATTTTATTGTCAACTTTCTTACTAAACAATAGAAAATGCAATTTATAAATTACATATAAGTGTTTGAGCAAATATTATTAAACAGGCATTTAATTTCACCATAGGAACGTTTAAAAAAGGGAAACAGAAAGTGAAACAACTGTAAAATCTTAATTTTAAGCTAACTAAATTAAAAATCTAACTCTTGGCTGAATTAAAACTAGCAATTTTAATGCAAATATTTACACAAAACAGGCACTCAATTTAATTATATTATTAAAATGGCGGAACAACTGAAAATGAAACAACCGTAAAATCTTCATTTTAATTAAACTAAAAATCTATCTCCTAACTAAATTAAAACTAGCAACATAGTTCTAATGTTAATAATAATTAAAAATATGCGTTCAATTTCATTATAGGAATGTGTCCAGAAAATAGTGGAACAACTGAATATAAAACAACCGCAAAATCTTCTTAATTTTAACATAATTAAATAAAAAACCTTTTTGTTGTTATAAGAATATTTCAAATAAAATTGAAAATCAAAGAAATGGAACAACCGTAAAACCCTATTATCTATCTATAAGATCTGATCTATTTAAGTTGATACTATGAAAACATTAATACATATTAACCTTGCACTTTTTCAATTCAATTTTGCTTACTCTTTACTCGAAAAGAACTGTGAGACCATTTTCCTTTAAAAATATCAAATTTTACGATATATTTGCGCATTATAGAGATAAAATTATATATTATATATTACTTTTATATGATTCTTTCATTTTTAACATTTAAAGCTTAAATTTGTTCGCTGCTAATTAACATTAAAGTGAAACCCATTCCATCATTCCACTTTAGCGCTTTGGCCATTCCACGGGCATATCGTATACCGGAAGTATTCTTGTCGTTTCTAGCATCTTTATAACAATGCATTTTCATCAAGCTGTTATTGTTGTTGTTTTTGTTACACACAGACTGCAAAACAGGGACAACTCTCTGTTTCCAAGTCATTTTCCACATTTCCTTGACATTTCATTTCAGCTTGAGTTTATTTTTTTTCTTGTTTCTACTTTAATTTCGAGGCGACGATGTATGCGACGTGTCTATTCCATTGTTTTAGACCGAGTGAAAAAAAAAAAAAACAGACACACACACACACACACACACACTCAAACAAAACAGAAAGAAAAGTCAAATGAAGAAAACAGAAGGCGAGCGGAAATGCTGCAGGAGCAAAGGAAAAGCTATGTGCACCTGTGTGTATTCCTGTTCATTAGAGTTTCGCTTAATTAGCGTCTCTTTTTTTTTTTTGTCCCCCTCACTCACATTCACAGTTAGATACATATTTGTCACTCGGCTTTGGCCATTCTTAACTCTCTTTTGAAGATAAACTTTAAGGAAATAGGAAAATGGGTATTCAAAAGCTTATGCAACAGAATGGTTAATGGTGGCTCTATCCGTTCGATCTTTCCTCATTTTCTCTAGTACCCCCAACATTATTACTCAATTAACTGCAATTAATTTCCATGCCAACAACTCAATTTGTTTTCTTTTTCCATCGTGTCAAGGGGTGACATCCGTTTTGTCCGGGTTGCCAGTATATATATATATTTTTTTTTCTCTTTTTTCTGTGCTTTTATTTTTTGATGAAGGTCTCCTCTAATTAATTTCTTCAGCCTTTGTCTGCAACTTTTCTATGTATTTGTCGCATATGCATCAGGTAAGGCAAAGAGTAGAAAGAGGAAAGAAAGTAAAGAGCGGGGTATGCGGTGTAGACTGTTGGTTTGCTGGTGCGTTGTAATGGGGCACAGAGAAGACACATTTCAACTTTAATTTTGATTTTTGTGCAGTAAAACTTTTGCAACAACAGAAAACAGAAAACTTTTTTGTCGGCCAAAAGGTTGCATGAGTCGGCCATAACCTCAATTATACAGCCAGGCATCTCATTGTCGGTTCCTTTTGTTTCTCTCACTCTTCTTTTTCTTGCTCTATCTTCATCTTTATTCCCCCTTCTCTCATTCTCATTCTCTGTTTGTTCTGCTTTCTGTGTGTGTTTGTGCCTTTTTTTTGGGACCAACTTTTCGATAAGCGTTTAATTGCAGGTCGAGGACTTCAACTCGTTGGCTCCACAGCAATTGTGGGGAAAGGAAAAGATGGGAAAGAGATGGTAAAAAACAACGGGAAATGCGTTCAACAATTTTAACCGGATGTGAAATGTCAGCTCCCTTATTGTCATTTCTGGATTTTCTTATTTAACGCATATTTATTTATATGTACATATAAAAGTGCATCCACTTTTCTTTTTTATATATGAGACCCAACAACTCCTGTCGGCCATTAATATTGATGACCAATGTGATCAGATCGATTTTTATTTTTATTATTGCATTTATTCCGTTTATACATTTTTCACATTTTTAATCTCTGGCCATTCGATATTGATGGGAATCAGATCAACTTATAGATCAGAGTGTCCTAGCATTACCATTATTGATAGACGATTTCTACTCACTGGGAAACGGAGTGTAAAAATAATTAAATATTATATAGAGTTATACATATTATATAGTAACTGTATCTAGTAAATTTTGCGTTATTATAAGTAATATACATTTTAGTTATGCGATAATACATATTTAGAAAGTTTAAAAAACTCCATAAAGAAACTGAGCGAAATATATCAAATTTGGTAGCGAAAAGCATGAAATTTAAGAATACAACTTGATAGCTTTTAATTTGAAATCAAACCTTAAAAAATGTTCTTTCATAGAAAATATTTGAAGATTTAATATATTAAAATACTTTGGTCTTACTAAATTTTTTTTCGTAATATTTTATTTGCAACTTAACAAATTAATTAATGCTATTCAATATAATATAAACTTTTAATCTATAGTAATTTTATAATATAGTATTTTAGTATCTTTATAGATCGGTAGACAAAATTACTGTACTGCTGTTTTTTGTTTTTTTTTGTAGTCTACTTATTTGTTCAACTTCTGCCTTCTGACTAATTTTTATCTTTTCTTTATTTTTGAGATTGAAATTTTCTCAAAACTTTCTTAAGTGCTAAATATGTATGTATGTATATATATTTCACCATCATATCATTTTAGTTATGAGTTCTTTGTCTTTGCTCTTATTCATTTTTAACCTATGCAAATATATGCCAACAGAAGTCTAATTAACCTGAACTTCGTCTGCTTGATGTTTCCCATCGTTCTATGGCATGGGCCTTGGTATTATGATTATGCGTGTGCCTGAATGAAGGGCAAGTGGGGGCCTTATGGGGGAGGGTGGGGGTAGGAACTTGAAAATGAAATGTTTTGTCAACTCGCCTGCCAAAACAGCGGACCAACTTAATGGTAAACTGGCAAACAGGCAAACAAAAACCAACAAACAAACAAACAAGAAGCGAGCAAACATTGACGCAATTTTTGCTGCAATATCAAGAAAAAGTTTCCCTCGCTTTGGTTTTTTTTTTTAATACTGTACACCCCACTTCTCCCACCCACTGACTACTTTCAGTCGACGATGTAATTTGCATTTGTAATCAAAAAGTTGCACATAAACTTTGTTTTATGCTCATTTGGTCTGGTCCCATGCGCCTGCCTAGGCATATGAAAAGGACCAACTAGTTGTGAATGATGTCAATTTTGAAAATAACGAGATCATCCAAAGATGTGAAAACTCATGACAAAAAAGTTAACACACGCAATCAAAATTGATTTTGTATTTTCCACGAATCATCATTAAATTGAAGAGCTGCAAATTGGCATTTAATCAACTGTTTCTGTTTCGGTTGTATTCTTTTTTTTCTCTCTCTCTCTCTCGGAGTCTATGTGACTGTGGGTTCGCTTTCCGTTGCGTTACGTCAAGAATCAAATTAAATATTTACTTGCTGTTAAATTTATGACAAACTGGCTGGCAAACAAATCGCATAAAAAGGTTGGTTTGGTTTGGTTTGGTTTGGTTTGCTTTTTTTCTGGCCGCATCATAAAAAGTGCGGCAAATATTTGCGTGCAGCTGCGACCCTAAAGGCAACCGCAACAAAAACGCCATGCTTTAAGGATAAAACTCGGGGATTCCGGGTATTCCGGGTATCCGGAGATTCTGACAAGAAGCAAGGAAATGGAAATGGTCTTTCGTATTTTATGTTGGCACTTGTCTGAGAACCGGCAAAGTTATGCCAAAGCCATCAAAATGCATTTAACCAGATAAAAATCTTGATGATTTGATGGACTTCTCTTTAGTCTAGTCTGGTCTAGACTTTGGCTCAATATTTCAAGTCACTCAAATGCAGAGAGAGATAAACAGACAAAAACACACAGAAAGAGATGCAGAAACGAAATAATAGAAAGACAGACTGAGACAGAGAGAGAAAGAGATATATACATATATTATCCTTGTTTGTCCATTTGTTGAGCCAGTTGCCGTTTTACCAATTCGTTGATAAATTAGCTAAAAGAAAAACTTTTTTAGCCTTTTGCCTTGGCCACTGACATTTCATTTTTTAACACTAAAATTGTTTGTCTATACTTTTCACCACTACCAAATGCAACGTATTTGTCTATAAAATGTTTAAATAAACTTTTAATGCAGATTTATGATGACACAACGGCCAAATTCATTTGTACCAAAAATTTGTTATCACAAAATTTATTTCCATAAATTATACACTCGCTTTATTCATGTGATAAATTTTGACTTGTTAAGCAACAGTTTTTCGACTTAATATACAGACATAAGAAAATATATTTTCATCAATTTTATAGATTAATATCTTAATTAATTGAAAACAAAAAAGTTGCTGATTAAATTCTTAAATACTGCCAAAAGTCAACAGATTTTGAGAAGACATTTTCTCAGTTCACTTGAGCATATAATTTACATGTCTTTAGCTAACTTTTTTTTATTCTATTTTCATTCCATTTCAATGTAAAAGTTTGCAAATGGTATGGTTTCTGTAATAACATTTATGTCCCACATTCTAACATTCCATACTATTACTAACGTCTGGCAACTCTCTACATGGGCAGCACTCAACTTTTCCTTTTGCAAATTAAGGTATTTCGCTCTGTGTGTTGTTTTCAAAGAAAAGCTGTAAACTATCGAAAAATCTCGTTTATTGAGAAAACAAAGTTAATGGAAACTTTTTTTTTTTAAAGTTTAAAGCAACTTTTTCACTCATTTTAAAAATGCAGGAACTAAGAACTTAAGTCTTGTGCATCCACTAACTATTATTTTAAATTATATATTTTTTTTAAAGCAACGTTGATATAATTAAAGCAATTCCCTTTAATTTTCATGCCACAATATTTGACTAATCCTTGGGTAAGCCGCACTCGCAGGCAAAGAGAGGATTGGCATAAAGACATCCAATCAATGTCCAAATGCCACAAATAGTGTGTTAATTAAAAATACAATAAAATATGCAAAATGTGTCTAAGGGAGTGGTGCGAGGATACCGCATAAACCATTAAGGGGAGCCAGTGCCAGTCTGAGAACTTCTTTCGCATTCATTCAGCGTGTCGATTTAAAGTGCCCTTTATGCCTCAATGGAATGTCGGTGCCGATGCCGAGCCAGCAACTCAATTAATTCTTCGTTAAATGCATTTGTGTACATACATACATACATACATACTATTTGAATGGATATACATATATATTCTATATGCATGTATGTATATTAAAGCTTTTTAATACTGAAAATGATTTCATTTCATTTCCTTTTAATCATTTAAATTTCTTGTTAAGCTTAAAACGCTTTTTCCGTGTTTTGTATTTTGCGCTTTTTCAGTGGAAGCGGATTGCCAATTATGCAAAAGGCCGCTGAATAAATATGAAATGACATAAATGACCAACAAAAAAAATAAATAATAAAAAAAAATTCCAAAAAAAAAAAAATAAAAGACATGCCAAAAGCGAGAACGAACAAGTATCCAACCCCTCATCCACCCCACACTCTTTTACAACAATAAAAAAAAGAAAGAGACGAAAAATAAAAGAAAGAAAGAAACCACAATGGCGACCCTCGTCTAGGCAAGGAACAACAACATTGACAGGACAACAACAAAGCAAAAGGCATAAATATTATTACGCATAGAGTGATACAACAAAATAAGTGTGTAAGAGTAACAGAAAGAGTGTGCGCGGGAGAAGGGAAAGGAAATTCATATACATAAATAACATACATATATGACTGGCCGGCCAGCGCTTAAATATTTACATAAAATAACATTATTTATTAATGCAAAATCTACAAATGGACCTCAAAATTATGGCATTAATCAGTAAAGGAAGAAAAGTAAAGAAAACTTTAAGAAACAATCGGAATGAGGAATAAAAAATTCATAAACTGGAAAACCGTTCGATAAATTTATAAAAGGGCCAAGCGTAAAGAGATCCCAAAAGAAATGCCGTTATATATGTACATACATACATATGTATGCATGCATTTTTTACTGTGAGTGGCATTACACTGTACAAAATTGCACTTGAGTTCATTTTACCATAATTAAGACAAGCAATGCAGTTGACGATCACCTGCTATGGAAAGTTAGAGAAAACAAAAATGGGAATCATTTTTTAAGTGTCGCAGCAAAATTTGCTAAATTCTTTGAGCAATTGCTTTCACTCGTATACTCTCTTGCTAATGCTCTCACACTTGTGCTCTCTTCCTTGTGCTCTCACTCTTACGATTCCGATCACTTTTGCAACCTTTCGGCTCGTTTTGTGCATGATCGGTTCTGTTTTCCTCTAGAAAGAGCGATTTAATATCGCTTCATTAAAAATAAATCTTAAACTCTTCACAACAGTTTGCTATAAAAAAATAATACCGTTTAAATCTATTTACTTCTCTCATAAAATATTATCGTTAAATATTTTAAACAAAATTATTAAATATAGTTTTTCGATCTGAAACAAACTTTGAAATTTGGATTTCTATTATAGGAAATCAAATCAAGTTTTCAGAGCACAAAAGATTTAAAAATCTGTCAAGTTATTCAATTGATGGATTCCATTTCGATACAGATAAGTTTTACTTAAATAAAAAAATTAAATAAATACAAATTTTAGAGAAGTATTTAAAGAAATTTGATCTAAAAACAAATAAAAGTACAAATAACTTATGAATCAATGTATGAATTTTTTATTTATTTTTGTGAGGCAAATTGTGTATATTCTCAGGGAAAAGCGGACCATCAGATTTTGACTCATTGTAGTTTAACCTTTTTATTAAACGGTTCTTGCCCCAATTTTCAGGTAAGAGTTATTGTGTTTGAACATTTAATTAATGCTTGAACAAAATTTTTAGTATTTAAATGATAATTTTTGAAATTTTACTCGAGATGAAAGCAAAACTAATATTCGGAATGCGTAATGAAATAGAATATAGAAAATGTATTCTCTTTCATGTTTTTTGCCTTTTTTCTTTTCATAATCATATTAAATTTGAATTTCTTGATAAATTTTTGTCAGGTCGGTGCTTTATTTGATTATGCTGATTCGACATACAAAGTTGCCTTTCAACTGAATTAACTGAATGGTAAAACGGACTCAAAGGGAGCCAAAAAGGAAACAAAATACTAAAAATACTCAAAGGAGGAGCCAGGATACGATGTCCAGACAAGATGGGGCAATTATTATAAGCGGCTTTCATCGTGCGATGATTACACTTACAACAGAAATGGCGCGCGAGAAGAGCCAGCGGCAAGGATAGACCAAAAATGGACAACAGGATGGATACTGGCACGGGCACGGGTACGGGAACTGGGGCACGGAATGAGATGGTTGGAGATAGACATGGAAAGGAAGAGAGCATTTCTAAAAACGCATTTACTCTAGTTGTTTGTTGGCATTCTGTTGTTGTTTCTTTTAGTATTTTTGTTTTTTTTTTTCATCCTGCCTGTCGGTCGGTCATGTTTGTTGGCCTAATTAGTAGCTGTGCATTTTTATAGCATAATTTTCGGTGTTGTAAGCGGTTTTTTTTTTCGGCGCCCCCATCAAACTTGTATAACATGGAAATATTACATTAAAATTTATGAAGCTTCACAGAAGGAAGACAAACATAAAGACCACAGAACTAAACTGGCTACATTACACACACAGCAGAAGGTCGGATATGTATATATATACATATATATAGTTTGTACTTATATCATGGGCCAACTAGCATCTTTTTGTCTGTGATTCAAAGCGTCTTGTTGATAGACTTACCTGCAAAATAGAAGAAAATAAAATATAAATTAATAAATGGTATATAGAAATAGAAATTAAAATTGTTAAAAGACATAAATTATTCATAGTGCATAGAAACAATTTTATAAATAGATAGAGAGGGAATATTATTAAACATAGAGAATGGTTTAATTAAATGATTTATTTAATTAAATAAACATTTTTCCAAATATCGTATTTCATAAAAAAATTGCTAAAATGCTTGGAAGTAATTTTATTTATTATTAAAAGAAAAATAACTTTTGTCATATTTAGTAATATTTCTATATCTATTTAACACTAAGAACTAAATGTTCTGTGCTTTTCTTTGGTTAATAATGATCACAAATTGCACTATAAATGTTAAAAACTCTGCCTTAAAATTTTAAAAATAAAATAAAGTTTCTACATAAATAATCAGAGGAATAAGCGTGGAATATATTAATTTATTTACCAATCATCTATTTTTTTTATTACTTAAAAAAATATTGCATAAATGTTTTCTGTTTGGGCAATTTAAAGTTTTGCCGCAAGTCAATGTGGCTTTTGCCCCCTTCCCCCACTCTCCTCTGACCATTTTTGCTGTTGAAATGCAATCGTTAAATTCTTTAGCAACTGTCAAAGTAAACTTCTCTGCTATAAATTATGTTAATTTCTAATGAATGGAAATAATAATCATGTTACTTATTTATCCTGAATTTTCCTTATATTTTCAACTCCCTGGTAAAACTCACTTGTAAATTTATAAAGTTTATAAGGTAGCAAAAGAATGGGGGGGGGGGGGGGAATGCCAACGGCTGTAACTCCAGAACTTCATGATTGTGAATCCGGTGTAGTCAATATCTTGTGCATTTCAATAGTTCATATATTTTGGCGGTTACCTTTTGCCAACCCCTCACCCTAACCCCCTTCTAACCGGCAATACTCGTTGTAGCCCTTTTGCCATTTGGCCGGGGCCTGCAATAAAAATGCATTTCATGCTCGAAACATGACTTGGCTCAATTTATTTTACTTTGCCGCATTTAACGACTTCACACAAGCCGACGACGATGCCGCCTGCCAGAGAACTTTGACTAGTCTAGAAAATACACTGAGAGATACACAGTAGGCATTTGAAAACAATTGAAATATAATCAATAAATTAACTAAATCAAGTCCTAAGGCAGTCCTTTAACTTTAACACTTTTTTTAAAATGAAAAAAAATTTCAAAAAATTAATCGAACGGAATATATGTATATATATTTCTATATATTATTTATTTATTAACATTTTAATATTTAATAATTCAAATTCAGCACTTGTCAGTTATTATGATAATCATAATATTTTGTTATATATACATATATAAATATTGGGTATATTATAACTATATAGGACAGAATTCTTTCCATATGAAAATCGGTGTAAGCACAAGTTTTTTATAAGATAAAAGTCGAATTATTTATATATATTATTTAACTTATAAGGCACTTTTCTTACAGTGTATTGAAAAGGGATCCCTAGTAGCTCGCTCCATCTGGAATACCTCCTTTGGTCGTTTGGGGCGATTCTGCCCGCTCTCTGTGTCTCTCTCTCTCTCTCTCTATCAACTCCTCCAACTCTATCAAACATTTTACACATACACATGACCGGTGTAATGGTGTTAGACCACAATGAGCTCAATTTACGCCAATGATTGGCGGTCCTTGGGCCAGAAGAGACCAGGCAAAGTGGCTGAACCGAAAGACAGTGAGAGCGAGAGAAAGAGGGAGAGAGAAATCAAGAATACCCCTTCTGATGTCGGTCTAGCGGTTTTTCGTTTTAGCCGAAAAACTTTCTTGTTTGCATTTGCCTATCGTTGTCGTTGGCTTCGCTACTCAACTGGGTAGCCAAAAAAAAATAAAAAAAAAAAAAAAGAAGTAGCAAAAACCGGGAACAGTAGTACATATAGGTAGTAAGAAGTCAGAAGCAAAGGGGGGGGACGTTAAACATCGCGTGCAGACACTGCCAATGTTTGCCACGCCTCCTAGCCATAACGTCAGACATGTAAGCGCAGTAGAAGAAGACTTTTTGCCAAAAAGCAAAAGACACAAAAATAAAACAACAAAAAAAAAACAGCAACTCCAAGAGGATGCGAAGGTGAAGGGGGATAGAGAAATAGGATATATGTATATCCTGTCACTGGCAAGTTTACTTGTTACACGGACAATGGCAATACCATTTAATTGCGATTTCTTTCGCCTTTCAATTGATTAAGCAACTTTTAAAGGTTCCCATAGCAATGCAACAGAAAAACAAATAGAAATAAATGGATAAATTGTTTTTATATTCCAACCAAAGAGGATCATTTACAGTTATTTTAAATTGTTTCTTTTTAAATATTCATAGAGAATTTTGTAATGATTTTAAATAAGATTGGCCGAAACTTAAATATTTGACTTTGAAATAAACATATACACGGCAGATCTAGTTAATCTAACGGTTCTGCTGTCGCTCTCTCTGCAGTGCTTCAATGAGTAAATAATTGACTTCACTTTAAGAGTAATAAAAATTTATTTAATATTTTTACTTTTGTATTTTTATTTAAAGTCAACTAAGAATTGTAATTGACAATAACTAGGAGACGATCTTAACAACTTAATAGTTTAAAATAATTTACAAATTAACTAAATTAAAATATAATGACATAAAAGAAGACCAAGAGAACGAAGAAAGGTTTCGAAAACTAAGAGTTGGCGAAAGATCAAAGAGAGTCTAGCAGTACTGAATGTCGTGAGAAAAGAGAGATGAGCACATCCTCGTTCAACTAATTTTACTGTAACTACATAGTTAGCCAAAAGGGTTTATGCAGATTAAAGTTTGTAAGATATTTACTCAATTGTTTATTTTATAATATAAATCAGATATGAAACATTGTGGCAGCTTATAAATGAATTCAATTTCAATTTGTTAGTGCAATTTTCCTTCGATGTAGTCTCCGCCTGAGCGTGACGTATCTTATAATCCAGCCCTGAAACCAATTTAAAACAATTTCATCTAATTGCAGATGCATAAAAAAAAACACAGAAAAAAAAAAAGGAAATATAACCAAAACTACATAGTAGACTAGACATCAAGAAGTTGCTCATTGTGGGAAAAATCTTATTATAATATTAACCAGAAAACAGAAAGCAAGTGTTGCTGCTGTTGCCATTTAGGCCATTATGATAATCATTCTGTAAGGGCTTCTGCAGAAGTTTGAGGAGATTTAAATTACCCCCAGCTAAGCGGTTTATGTCTATGGCCTGTAAAGGGGAAATCCAACATGAACGAACAACAATATAAACATGAACAAGAAACCATTCGCAAAAGTTAACAGCCAACACAAGAAATGTAAGAGGGATAGGGCTAAAGGATTGCGCTGCCTCTGCCATCATCATCTTGCCATACTTGGCAAAAGGGAAAATTATAAGGTGGCAGCGAAGAGTGTTTAGCGGGCAGGTAGCGGTGGTGCTGGTGGAGGGGGGGTTAGGACAAACGAGTGACAGCCTTCTATCTCTTACACACTCTCTCTCTCTCTCTCTCTCTCTTTCTCTTGGCATCTCTTGAGAGCTTAGCAGCAGCAGCAACTCATCAGCAACCAAGCATCGCATTTTGAGATAAAACATAAAGGGCGCACCTAATGTGAGCCTCACTCACACACACACACACACACAGACACATACTCACACTATATATGTATAAATCTATGTATGCATGTGTGTGTGTGTGTTGCGTATGATTTGTTTGTGCTGTTGACTTTGGATAATGTCGTTTGTTGCCGCCCGCTTTTGTTTGTATGTTAGTCTCTTTCTCTCTCTGTGTCTGTGTCTGTGTGTGTGTGTTTATGCGTTTGTTTGTTTGTTTGACTGATTGTCTGTCATTTTGTCTGATTGTGCGCCTATTAGTATACAAATGAATGAATAAGTGCGCACACACGGTCCCACTCTCTGCCTCTTCTCCTCTCTAATTCCCTTTCCTATCCTCTTAGTGCCTGCTCGTTTTCATTTTCGTTGATTGAATGGAAACGGGCAAAGTTGTCTTCTCATCCTTCTCCTCCCATTTCCCCATTTCTCTCTATCCATCATGATGATGATGATGATGCTTTCACCCCCCCACTTCCAACACCATCAACAAATGAGATTATGTGCGCTTTAAGCCTTTAAGTCTTTGTTAGACAATTTACTAACGTTGAAAAAAAAAAAAGCCAGAGAAAAGAAAATAAAACCAAATCAAATTTGGTTTGTGTGTATTTGTAAAGAGTGTGTGTGTGTATGTGTGTGTATGTGGTTGCTTTTTAATTGTTGTAATGCGATTTCATCACCTCATCTGTTTTGCCTTTTGTCTGTATTTCAATTTATCCTTCCTTATCCCCAAACTCTGCTCCACCATCATATTGGCTGGCTTTTTTGATTAGATTTTTAGTTGAAATGCATTGAATTAAATTGGATTGAATTTAGTTTCACATTAACTTGGCTGGCTGCACATTGCTATTGTGCTTTGATATGGCCAAATTGCTTGGTGATTGACGCAATGCAATAAACCGAAACCAAAAATATTCGATTAAAACATATTTAGTGGTATTTTAACTATTCGATAATTACACATAAAATAGTTGGTAAACATTTTTATGGTTTCGACTTTAATTAATATTTTTCTAAATGTTTCAAATGCTGAATTAATAAACGAAAGAAGTATGTAGGACCTTTGTTATATATTATTAGGTAAATTGATCCAATCGAGTATTATCGAGCAAATTTCTGTAGCCTGCATAAGGTACTAACTACATACATATATGTATGTATGTATGTATGTATATATACAATAAATAATAATTATCAGACTTTACTATTGCCAGTTACATTGTGGTAACTGAATTTCAGTTAGCTTAAAAAATTTATTCCAACAGATTTTAGCTTTTGTATTGCGAGTTTGTTCAAGAATCAGTTTAGTACTTAAATCAAGAATTTTCTTTTTTTTTTGCATCGTTTAATTAAAAAAATCTAAGTAAAACGATATTTTAACTAAAAACTTATGCAACGAAGTTTATAGGAAAAAGATTTAGAAATCTAATTTTGATATTTAAAATACAAGAAATATATCTAAAAAATTTCCAGAAATTCGGAACAGAACTTTTCTAGCCAAATGGCATTTCTGACAACAATTTTTGGTAGTCGAAATTTTTCGAAAATCTTTGAACCGATTCCGTCTAGAATACGAAAATATTCACGAAGAGTTCATCTGAATCAGAATACTTTTATTGAAATGAAAGAATCACATTAAAAAAGGAATAAATAAATAAAAAATTACAAACTATAAGATACTCAAAAAATTATATCTTTAAATTCTAGATATCTTAGTCCATTCTCAATAATTGTGGGTCAGTTAAATAAATTCATATATAAAATATTTGTTAAAGATATTGTTGATTTTTATTTAGTTTAAGTTTGTCCATTTTTGATTGATTGAGATACTCGTACACTTGTCTTTGGATACCTTTCTAGGAAGATTCATTTAATCGTTCATCATTCGTGTTTCGTTTATGGCTCTTTTGCACTAACATAAAACATGTTGAACTAATTGATAATCATCGTTAGAAGCCAAACAGCTCCTCCACATGACTATTAAGGGCCAAGAGGGTCAACCATTTGACTGTGCCAATGTGTCAATTAACAATTTGCGCGCACTGTTTATGAGTCTTCCGAGTGGCAAGAGTACGTTGGATCTGTGTGTGTGTGTGTGTGTGTGTGTGTGTGTGTGTGTTAGCCAGAGGATTTGCTTGTAAATTGAGTTTTGGGGTAGTGAATTGGGACTTAAATTACTTTGTTCGTGTTTATGTTAGGATGTTTATCCTTACAGAACAATTTATAAGTGTTGCTCAACATCATTAGGGGTTAAAGATAATAATAGTCACAACTAAATGCAACTAGATCCACTCAATTTCATTCTGTTTATTCACATTAAAGTAAAGTCAAGTGTTTTGCAGCAATTGACGACAATGGCGACAACAACAACAATATTTTCCATTGGTCATTTGCACTCACTGTTGCCATATTCCCCCTTAATTGGCTTAAGTGAAAAATGACATATCATTTACATAAATATTACAGATACAATGAATATATACATATTATATGTATTATATAATATATTCTATATCTAGAGGGCATTTTCCAGTTTCTTTTGCTCTCAACAAGAATTTGCCAAATTGGCTTTTCTGACAATCAGCTTAAATGATGTTTTATCTTATTATAAAGTTGCCTCAAAATTCATGCAAATTTCATATAATTTTAGTAGTCACTAACTATTCATACACAAAACGTCAACAGCATACACACACGCACACTCACATACATAGCATAAGGTATGGACTTGACATAAATATGTCACACACATCAAACAAATTTAAATTAAAAAGCTTAAATTAATAAAACATTTTGTTTAGAACTTCATCAAATTATAATTAAACAAATTATGCTAAACAGAAATGACATAGAAATCTATTAGATCTATCAACTTAATTAAGATAATACAAAATATTAAATTAAAATATTATAAATATTTAAAATTAAACAAAAGACCCCTTTGAAGTGTGAGTTATTCATATTTCAATTTATAGTTAACAAGCTAAATGTTTAAGCAATAAATATAAATAAATTTATATATAAGTAAATAAATTTATATATATATAAATAAATAAATTTTTATATATATATAAATAAATAAATATGTAATTATAAATTAATCACAAAGATGATTTCAATAATAGCCTACGAACTTTGGTTATTTAAATAAGTTGTCAAAAAAAAAATATATTTATCTATATTTAATAATTGTTAGATTTTAACGCTTGAAATTAATATTAAGTTATTGCAAAATGCTTATTTATTATTATTTTTAAGGACGGTTTAAAAATGGTTTTATAATATTTTAATCGAACGGATTATGACAAAGACTTAGTGACAACGGGTAAGAAAGTAATTTACACTTCACTTTGTTTTATTTTAGTTTTATTTAGTTTAAAATTTCTAAAATTTATAATTAATTCTCTTTTGATTAGATAATTTCAATATACATACAAGCCTTAAAAATAGTGAAAAAGTTTTTATGTTATCATTTCATTTTTGAATGAGAGAATGAAAATTTGCATTTAAATTGTATAAGTGACAAAATTTGATCCCCATTCATTTATCAAGTATATCAAATAAATTAATTAAATATTATGTTATCAAATGAAATGGTTTATAACGCCCATTCAACTAGTACAACTACTAACCATCTGCCAACCAATTTCCATTTTGCATGAGGATGAGCATCAGCATCAGTGTATTTGCATAAATTTTCCAACTGAGCCACAATTGATATGACAACAATAAGCGCATGAACTCATTTATATGTCTGTTCATTCATATAAAGTCAAGACCAAGCGGAGCAGCTCAAGTTTGCATTCAAATTACGACAAACTAAATCCAGCAAATTGTCATCAGCACTCGTCCATTCTCTTCCAACACTCCGCCAAAACTACATATGTATGTACATACATATGTACGTATGTATGTATGTATGTATATTTCAACATATTTTACTACTCAACACTATCTATCTAATGCTACTCTTGTAGTTGGCAGTAACAGCAGTTCAAAATGCTAATCACCACATGACATTCATTGTCTGTGAAACAATTGGTATCAAAAGCCAGAGACTTAAACACGCTTGGTAAATCATTATGAATTGCATTACGTGGCCACGCGAATCTCTTTAGATGTAATTGACTGAGAGGGGGCGGGGAGGGAGAGAATGGGATTCAGTTTGGATTACATAAACATATTGTTCATACAACAATCCGATTGAAAATCCACATGGCCACTAAGAATATTAATTTATTTAAATTTTCATTAATGAAATTTATCTTCTTTCAAATTATATCGATTAATGTTTTCGATTTCACATGTCAGCTGCATTTTAATAGGGTTACCCTATAATATTATGACAGGAATATGGAACTGGAACAGAAATATGGAACCATTTGAATTTATAGAAGAAGGCAAATTGAATATAAATCATGAAAACCATTTTTTAAAGTAAATGATTTGATAGGAATATGAAGGAATTTTTTAAAGTAAATGATTTGATAGGAATATGAAGGAATTTGAATTTACATAAAAATTCACATCTCAACAAAAATTTCTTAGGGTTGCCATTAAATCTAATTTTTTACAAAAATAATGATAGGAATGTAGAATCGGAACAGAAATATGGAAACCTTTGACTTTATATAATAATAAAGATTTTTTTACAAATCGTGACGAACAATTTCCAGGGTTAGTTTCTTAGATATCATTTTCCTGATATCATAGTATGAATAATATTTTTAAAAACAAGAAAATCAAGTGTGAATTTCAGTTAAATTATGAAACAGATTTTTCTCTTTACTCAATGATATCCCAGGTAAATTTTTTGGGAATCGACTTAAAACCAAAAATATAAAACCCTAAAAATATGAATATTATTTCACAAATTTATGAGTGAGGGTAATCCTTTTTTCTTAATTAATAAACACTCTGTTAACTCTGACAACCAACATGTCGTATACACAATATTTAAGTTAATTTTCAAAACTTTTTGATTTAATATGATTTGCTTAGCAAGTTATTTAATTTTAACACTTCCCTATTAAGCAAATGCTTCATAAACCAGTCTTGGATGAGAGTGGTAAATGTTCATTTGCTCTACATAAAATTTATAAAGTTGTTAGTTTTATTTACTTAGTTTTGGGTTTAACATTGTTGGTCAACAAATTAAATTCCTAAACAAATTTAAAAAAAAAATAAATTGTTAAAGAAATAGAATAACCCTGATATATATATATATATATATATATATATATATATATATATATATATATATACGTATATATAGTGTTAACCGCAAGCCAGAATGCAATTATTTTTCAGTCTGGGCCACCCCATAACTTATATATACATATTGTCAACATAATTAAACAAGCTTTTGACTTGTGGTTGCACACACTCATACACACACACACACACACATACACACAAACACACATATACTCATTCATTCGCTTATTCATTCATTGAAACAGAAAACATTCGCTGGAGTATGTCCTTGACTGAGACTGAGGTAGATGAGCAGGCGGTAAAGGATGTTGTAGATGAGACGCAAATTCAGAGGCAAATGCAGACAGCGTGGCGGGTGGCAATGTTCGGGGGGGTGGATGTAAGTTGAGGTAGGAAAATGTAAAATTGTTTTTGGCAAAGTGCACAATGCACTTGACGACTGTCAAAACGGACAAGGATTGTTGCCTGTCCTTGTTATTTATGTAAAATGTTGCACAACACAACATTTATTGGTGGCTTGTGGACAGAACAAGGAGCGGGCGTAACGACAAGAGGGCGGGCATCGTAGGTCGGAGGTTGGTGGTGTGTGTGTAGTCTTAGCAGTATGGTAGTGGTGGTGGTGGTGGTGGTAGCGTCAGCAATCCAAATTGTCCTTTAACTGAAAGAAAATGAGGACAATAGCAACAACAATTACAGCAACAACTATAACTTTTCCGGCAATTTTATATTGAAACAATGCCACATTGATGCAATTGTTGTTGCTGTTATTTTTTGCTGTTGTTCTATTGCCATTGCTTGGGTCAGCAATAAAAATTTGTCCTGCGGTAAATGAAATGGATAGCAATTGCGATACCGATTTCGATAACTAGTAGCCCGACTGATGGTCAAGCGACTAGTATCACAGGAAGGGTGTGGGTGGGGGCAGGGATTAGTGGAAATTCAAACAAAGCAACAAAAAAAAAATAAAGAACTGGAAAACAAACCCTCACAATAAAAAAGTTATAGTCCGGGTCGAGGTCGACTTTCAGAAGAGCGGCTGATGTCCTCTTTCTGCCATTATTTTTTTTCCCACAATTTGTATTTTTTTTCCCCCATTCTTTTTTTTGTTTTTTTTTTTATCCGTTTTGTTTTGTTTGTTGTTCCTTGTATTGAGAGTATATGGCTAGTGTGGATGACCACCAGGATATGGTACTATATATTGCATACATACATAGTATACATATGTATATAGAGCTATATAGAATTTCATTTTCAAACAAATTTCATAAGCGTATAGAGTATCCTTGACATCGTGTTGGGTGTCCTTTGTGAAGCAATTTTGGTTTCAGATTTTTCTTTTTTTTTTCAACTTGTTGGCATTGCTGTTTCGATTTTGCACTTGTGACTTTGTTTTTTAATATTGCATTTTGTTGCTGTGTGTGTGTGTGTGTGTGTGTGTGTGTGTGTGTGTGTGTGTGTCTGTTTGTGGGTGTGGATTTTGAAAATAAAAGTTTATCTGACTGGGGGCTTACTGGGTCAATCGGTGCTTGGTTTTTTTGGGGCCACCAGATGGAAGATTGCCTAATTAACAAAGTCCGGAAAAGTGAAAAACTGCTATGAACTTTGACCCGTTCATTGGCATCGTTTTACCTATATATATATGTAGGTATAACTGGGGCCAGATAATTGCATTCACAATAAGCAGGTCGAGGTGGGCTAAAATGGGACAAATTGCCGTGCATCGATTGCCACTTGTGTCTCCTGCATATAATTGGTCAGAAAACAATTTTATTGGCAAGCCAATTTCCACACTTGTCCACTTTTCTACTTATTTCAATACGCATATATGTATGTATATAAGAAAGGATATTACCCCCCCCCCTTTCATTCCGCTCCCATTGCATACTATTACATGCATTGTCATTATTGAGTCAATTGCATAATATTGTCAAGCAGCCAAGTCAGTACAATAGATACCCATATGTCCTTCATATGTGTCCCCATTTTCTCCATTGGTCATTTAAAAGAGAAAATTCTTTATTTTCACCCACACTTCAATTGTATTCCTACGAATCACTATAGCCAAAGAAATATTGATTCAGGTGGTGTTCATCGTTTTGTATCTTGGGAATGTTGAATAATAAATGATTGCCAATTTATCCAATTATATGGTATCATTCGATTCTTTTTGTACAAACGTAATAATTTAGATAATTATGGCATTTAAATGACACCCTCGACTCCTTGCTGATTCTATGGTCAATATTTAAATGAAGGACAAAAGAAATTAATATATTAAGAACTTCTGACAGTATCAAAAAGGCAAAAAAAAATAACAGCTTTACTTAAGTGAAAATTTTATTTAGACAAGCACAAAATAAATAAATAAAAAATAAATAAAAACTAAATAAATTTTTTTCTTTATAAGCATATTTTCATTTAAAGCTTAAACTTCAAATATATATGTGAAAGTATAAAATAATAATAATGGCCTTAACCTTTATTATAAATAAATAAAAAAAAAGAGTGGACTTGAATTTAGTTATTTTAAGATTCCCATAAAGTAATTGAAGGTAAATTTAATTCCACGTCGAATGAGATTTTTTATTAATTAAAATTACATGAATATGCTAAGAGAAAAAGATGGAAGATTTTTTCGTTAATCTTTTTTATAATTTCCGTAATTTTCATGTCTCTAGTTTCGTCAATTTTCATTTAATATGAAACAACAATATGCCAATAGTGTTGCAAAGCGTCATATGATTCAAAGTCAAGCAGAAAAACTTGTAAATTATTTCGTTAGACATATTCTTTACACTAAAACAAAAAATAATAGAACAATTTTTGTTTGGAACTCTAAAAAGATGAATTTTATAAACGGTTCTCCTTATATTAAAATTCTATTCGGAAAGAAAGTTTTTGGACTTAAATCGTATTTTGAAAAAATAGAAAAAAAAATTTCCTTATTGCTTAATCTCAATCAATTTAATTAATAAGACACATCTTCCACATTTATTAATTAGTTAACACTACATTACATTATTTTAATGTACTAATGACATGGTTTGATTTAAAAAGTGTTTTCGAACTCTTTAAATATAATAATATAGATATATTTTAATACCATATTAAAGGTATTAGAATAATCTTACTAAAAAGTATAAATTTTTATGTTGAATTATTATTTAATAAGAAATAAAAGCCATTGAATTTTATGCCATGAAAAAAAACGAAAGATTTTAAATAAATTTCTAGACAAAATCATCTTTAGATCTGTTGAATAATATATATATGTACATATATACATATATGTATATTTATAAATGAAAATTTCAATATTTCAAAAAATAAAATAAAACTTTTAGGATTATAATTTCACAATTAAAAACATTTCAATATTGAAGAAGAATTTTCGGTTTTCCCTCACGTTTAACTAACTAGATAATAGATATTAAACCTTATTAATATTTTTTCAGTTTATATATTATGAAGAATATTTAGAGAATAGATTTACCGAAATGTACTACAATTTGAGCCATGTCATCGGATTAACCTGTGGTAAATTTGATGGAGTCGTATTTGGCCCAATCAAACAAAAGTAACTAATTCTGTCCAATCAAGTTGCATCTTGGTAATTTTCTTTGTCATTCCGTGCCAAATGGCAACCAACTGGAAGGCAATCAAAGTATCTCTCTCTCATAGGCAAAGTCCAGACGAGTGCACTTACAGCAGCTTAGATCCTTTCGAAGGCGGACCACAGAACTTGGAGCCACCCTCCATCATTGGATTCACCTATTATAATACCCAAGGCATAAATATTAGCAAAAAGCGTTGCCATTGACGTTGCAGCAGTCATTTAAATGCTTGCGGTTAGTGGCTCTTGGCTTCTGGCTCCTGTTACCCATTCCCAAAAAAAAGTATAAAATAAGAAAAATAAAAGAAAATGCTGTCAACGACGAGTCGTATACTTCTTAACCCTTGCAAACCAAACTAAAAAACCCAAACCCCGAACACCGCCTACCGCATTCCGTTACGTTACGCCCGCAAAACTCAACGCAGCGCACAATGAATTAAATGAATCTCAATTTCCGTTCGGTTTGCGGTTAAAAGCCGCAGTTGTCGGTCCTTTGGCGAAATGCAAATTTTCCACTGGCACCAGCGAAAATGAAAACAAGCCGAAAAACCTTCCCCTATCCCTCTTTCTCTCTTTCTTTCTCTTTCTGTCCAAGATGAAGATGAACAGCAGCAGCAGGAGCAACAGCAGCAAATTCATGCCGCAAACCCACTTCCCTCTCCACACCTTTTACTAGACTCTCGACTCTCTGGCTTCAATTGCCTTGCATTCGTTTTTGAAGTTTTTGGTTCTAAGACGACGATGGCGGCGACGACGACAACGCCTCAAAAGAAAGGCCGTAAATTGCTGCAAGATGCCCGATGCTGAACTAAACCAAACTGAACTGAACTGGGCTAGAAGATGGAGAAATTCTGCAGTAAACTTTACACAGCGATGGGTAAACTTTTTCGCAATGCACGGGAATTGAGATGAGAGGCCAAGTAGAATTCGGGAAAGCTAAAGAGGTCGTCGTCGTTTGTTGGGTCGCCGGGTCGCTCCGTCTGTAAAAACTTTTGCCGATTTGTTTGCGCGAAATAAACGCGACGCAGATAATTTGCGCAAACTTTGCAATACTCCCGCCCCACCGCCGCTGCATTCTCTATGAAGCTTCTAACCTCCACACATTCCTAAGGTTCGTCTGCCCTTCTCCATCTTCACCTTCGTTGGCCCTTAATTTTTGGTTCGTTTCCTCAACATTTGCTAATAATTTCATCTACGAATATTTCAAGGAACGCAAACAAAGAAATAAAAATAAAAGAATTAGAGATCAAGCTACCTTCACTTCTTACTCGTTATTTCTTACTTGTTAATCGTCATTTCTTAATCGCTAATCGTTACTTATTACTCGTTACTTATTACTCGTTACTTATTACTCGTTACTTATGACTCGTTATTTGTCATTTGTTACGCGTTACTTTTAACACCTTAATGCTTACTAGCTACTTGATACTCGTTATTACTTTCTCGCTACTACTTGGCATGAATATATTCGATTTTATTTTACTTATCGATCTTAACAAATATCGAAATACATTATAATTTTGAATAGGCATATTGAAAATAATAAACAGTCCAAAAAAAAAATGCAATATTTACATAATTATTCGTCAATCGATTCTCCCTACTCGCTACTCGTTAACTTTTACATCAAAAATCGTCTGACTGCACGCTTTGCCTGTGGCGCATACATACTCTGAAATTCCGTTGTGGAAATGAAATCAATAATGGGCAGACGACTTGTTAATGGCACTTCAACATCCTTCAGATGGTCACCACTAAGACCACCACCGGCCAATCTTTGTATATGCAAACGAGATCGATGCTTCGATGGAGCAACACGTTGTCCCAAATTATAAAAAAACTCCACACCATCAGCGATTGGCCGTCTCGAATTCGACATCTGCTTTACGGCCTTTACATCCGTCATTTGAAGATCGGATACATTATAATCAGCTAGAGCATTAGCTTCAACTTGAGACCGAATCCGAGCCTGAGCGCGAACCCTAGCTTGCGCTCGAGCCCGAGCCGTTGAACGGGACAAAGACTTTTGCATGTTGGTGCGTTTTCGATAATTACGCACTGGTTCCTTAAATGGTTCACATTGTGAGCCATCCTTTACTATAAATAAAACTGGTGTTCCACGTTTTTTCCCTTTTTTTCCCCTAGCATCGATTAATTTTTCTGTTTTTTTATGCATTAATGGCGACTGAGATTTCTTTAACGCGTTACTCTTTTTCGGGTTTTCCCCCTTTTCTGGTTGACGTGATGTTGGCAATAATGGTTTCAATGCACGACGCATCAAGAGGGAACGTCGTCCCTTTGTAGTTTTCCCTATGCAACGTTTTGCCACAACGTTTGTCTTACCCTTGCCCTTCCGTTTAGCCTTGCCCTTCGCGCTAGTTGATACAGTCACTACTGTGGGAAATTTTTTCGATTTCACTGGCAACAATTTAGAGCTTTTGGCCTTGGTCAATGGTAGTAAGGGTCGTCCGGCCTTTGGCGATGGCCAATATTTGCATTTTGTGGAAGATGCCTGCAGCCGCAATCGAGATTTGGCTTTTTGTTGTTTGGTTTTGGATTTCGTTGTTGTTGATTTGGGCCCAAACATTTTGGATTTATTTTTTTTTTTTTTGTGTTTTATTGCTTTTTATCTTTACACTTATTTTCTTTTGTCTAATATTGTCGTGTCAATTTTGGACTGAAAATTTTGTTGTTGTGGCTAGATGGTAAGATCCTTCGATTTGAATTTAAATGGGAATTGAGCATACAAATTAGGAATATGACATACAAATTAAACAATGCCTACTGGCATTAAACTAAAAACAAAAATTGTTAGAATAAAACAAAAATTATTAATATAAATTAGCATTTCCGATTCTATAGTATAAGTATATATATTCTTGAGCAGTAGCCGAGTTAATCTAGGCATGTCTGTCTGTCGGTTTCTTCGCACATTTTAGACATTAGTTTTTCAGCAACATGGATGAGATTTGGTAGATAAGGTTTTTAGCTAATTTAAGAATTGGTCGGATAGCAATACAAAATGTATTGTAATATATTTAAATTTAATTTTATTCAACATTAGAGCATTCATTTTTAAGTTTCCCATTCAATCCAAAGTGACGGAAAAAGGAATTACATAGTCTTAAACTATAAATTTAAATATATTCTCCACTAGTATGTCTTTAATATATATTTAAGTTTGGATATTAGAGAGTTTTATTATTATTAGCCACTGCATTATTTTCGTAGATCCCAACCCTTCCTAGATATCCTCAGTATTCTTCTGCTGATCAGAGCAAAATGAATAAAAACTTTTTAAAGTCAGTGTTTGTTTTTGTTCTATCTCCCTCTCTCTTTCTCTTTCGATAAAATGTTTTTCCTATTGCTGATGTCAAAAATGTTATTCAACTTTGACTTGGCCGTAAACTAAATTTTTACTAACCTTCTTTGCATATATTCTCTGTATATGGTTGTTTGTCTTAACCCTTTGCCATATGTTTCTTTTTTATTTGTTTTTCTATCGTCTCTTTTTTTTTAGTGGGTGGGGGAGCGGGGGGTGGTGAGGAATCCTGGAGCAAGGGTTTTTTTTTTATTTTTTCCTTCGTCTTCGTAGAGTTTTTTCTCGGCAGAGTTTTCCCTTAGTTGGCCCTTAAGGGCAACTTTGAAATCAACTTCCGTTTTGTGCCCTTTGATTTTTGCTGCGATTTGCATATGTGAGGGGCGGAATTGTCCTGGGATCTTGTGTTAACCCCAAACTAAACTTCGATATCCCCCCCCCCCCCTTCATTTATTCCCTCCCTTTCTTCGTGTTCCATTCGAACGCATTTAAATTCATTTAAGCAATTTCATTGCATACTTTACGTTGCCAGCATTTGGATTTTATTGATTTTCTTTGCGTTTACCCAGACTCATTAATAAAGTAGCATAAAAGAAAAAAAAATATATATATTACCCAGTCGGTTGGTTAGTCGGTTGCCTGTGGTGAGGCGGAAAAACTAGCTACAAGCTACTCAAGAGTTTTTGGCTCTTTCAGCTTCTCTTACCCATTTTACCCTCATTTTGGTGTCAAGTGTTGCGTATCATTTAATGTGACATACTGAACTCTTGAGAAGGGCTACAAAACATGTGTCGCCTGCATGCTAATTTGCTGAGCGAAGCGAATTCACATACAAATTACTCAAGAAGAATCAAAAAAGAAACTAAACTAGAAAAGAAGACAAAAAAAAAAAAAACAAAAGACAAAAGAAAGTTTGTGAATGGCAAAAGGCGGCTGAGGTAGAGAAGAAATCAAGAGTTTTTCCCATTAGTAATGAAAGAATGAAAGGATATTAGTCACCAACCAGGAAAAGGAACCAGAGCACCAATGGGAGAATAGTAGCCAAGACAGGAAATCAACAGGACAACTGGGCAATAGAACAACAGGACCACAGCATGGACACACACACAAAATACACACAAGCAAAAGGAATATTTATGCATCTATGTATATGTATATACTCGTATATATGCTACAAATTCAACTTGATTTCCTTTTAAACGTCAACTATGATATATTGCATTATACAACACTGTCGACTAAATCATTTACCAAACCATCGACTAAATCATTCCCTTAATTCGTTTACTAAAGCCAACAATTATATGAATCGAGTTTGCATGTAAAAGCTTAAATTATGAAACTGCATTAAAAAGATACATAAATACATATGTTGTAATCTAATAGGAACTAGTTCTAATTTTACTTAACTCAAGCTCTATTTCTAGTTCCGTTTCTAGTTCTTTTTCTAACAATTTGTTTTTTTTCTAGTTAATTTTAAAGTTCTTTTTCTGCTACATTTTTTTTTTGAAATGAAAAATGTTTTAGTTTTCTTTGTCTAATTACTTTTTAAGATATTTTTTAGTTAATTTTCTAATTCTCTTTAATCTAACTATTGGGGAAAATATACATTTAGACAAATGCTACGTTCCATTCTCAATGGATCGTTCTGTTAATTTTGAATAGAATGATCCATTGAGAATGAAACGTAATGCATCGGAATAAGCTAAATCTGGAACAGAAGACAATATCACTTTATGGAAATGGAATCTGTAGTTGTCAATTTCTATTTATTAGCAAATAAAAATCGATCAACCATTGTTTGAGCTAACCAAAAAAAGACGTTTAATGTGTATGGCTATTTCTTTAAACAATATTTGAATAATAAACGTTTAAATAAGAAATAAGCCAAAAGCAAAAAAAAAAACAACAGAATTATTTAAAATTCAAATTCTTATTAAAAATAATATTAAGTATTCTCAATTTCAGTACGCTTTTCTGCAAAAGAAAATCAACAACTTGCTTGAGAGTTATTTGGATTCGTTGGTCTTTCAGCATGATTATCACGTCTGACGGGAGGCACACACACACACACACTCACACCCACACACACGCTGAAAATATGCACATAGATAGACACATAGATATGTACATAAATAGATATGTATGTATGTACTTATGCATGAGCATATTGCTGCTCTCTCTCTCACACACACACACACTCACACACATTGAGTATACGCCGCATTGGCCAAAAGACGAAAAAGCATAAATCTTTGCATGGCTGCGCCTTTTTGGCCCGTTGGAGACCTCCGAATAACTCTGAATGAAATGTTTGCCTTAACACCTCAATAAGTCGAAGGATTTTCGACTCGATTCGCTTCGATGCGATGCCACATCGACTGCAACTTGAGGTTTCTTCTAAATTTATATATCCAAATATATATATATATATATGTATATATGCATATGTATATAGTATATGCTTTTTTTTTTCTTTCTTTTTTAAATCGCCAAACAATAGCAACAACAAGGAATAACAAGAACAACAACAACAACAATATCAACGGTAAAATGTTGTTTTCCGCTTAAGCACATCGTTAGGCTCCCGGATTGAGGGAGAAGAAAAGGGCACAAAACACGAAGAATGAAGCATGAGGCATGAGACCAAACATCACCTCCCAATCCCAGAAGTGTGCCCATGTGTTTGTTCCCTCTTCTTTTTTTTTCTCTTTTTTCCTATTTTTTTTTTGCCGCACAATTTTTTTTTTTCCATTTTGTTTTATTTTTTTCTTCGTTTTTTGTGCAACAAGAAACCTCAGTTAAGGCTGCATTGTTGACGCAAAAAAAAAAAACAAAAATTGGAGAAAACACTCAAAAGTAATCGCATATTCAGCGAAGTTTCTATACTCTTCCTGTGACTTGTTCTCAATTGGAAAATATATTTTTAATTCGCAAAACGAATAGAAAGTGTGCAAAACTTATCGATCTAAATATTCTAACTATATATTTTAGCTTCATTAATATCAGATAATTGTTAGCTTAAAGAATTAATTGGTTCAAAAAAGCCAATGATTAGTTTTTTTTTTACATCGAAGAGTAAAATGATTTTAATTTTATTTTATTTTTTTGATTTATTTCGCAAAGTATTTGAAATTTATATCGATTTCAAGTTGAAAAATATTTGAAAATGAGCTTAGATCTAATATCATATATATATAATAAAATGATATATTTAATTTAATTATTCTAGAAATTTGAAAAAACTGATAGTTAATGATAGATAATGATCATTAATTACATTCAACCTATCCTTCTCATTAATATATATTTTATCACATTAATATATATTTTATCTACAAACAAAGGGAATATATATATATTTAATCTTCAGTCCCAACATAAATTTTACATCAAATTTAATAATGACAACCCTAGAATTTAAGCAGAGTTATTTGGGAATTGGAACATTAGAAAAGGGGAACAAGTCGGTTTCACCTACATTTTTTTGGGTTGCATCCTAATAAAAATTCTCGTAAATTTAAATCTGGACCAAAATCAACCACGAAAGGTTTAAAGATTAATGCAAAATAATTTGTCAGAGTGAAAATATCAAAAATTAATGCAAATAATTTACTTATATTTAAAAAAAGGCAATTACTTTATTAAGGTAAAAGATTTGAAACGGTGGAAAATTGTTTCGGATTTGTAAAAATAAAAAAAAATAAAATCTAAAATCCATTTTGGACAAATTTGTAAGGAATCATAAAATATTATAATCAAAGTACAATCGGAAACAACGATAGATGGCGCCACAGTGGCAATCCAGTGCAACACTTGACAAGTGTTTAATTTCCTAAGAACTAGAATTACATTAGAAGAAGTTTTAAACAATTCAATGCCCTAATCTACCCCTGATACCCTATTTTTCTCTTTCGCTCTTTTTTTTTGTCTCTAGTTTTGTGTAGTGGCTAGAAAAACGTGAAAACATGAACAACAAAAAAATAGAGCGAAAAAAAAACACACACACACAAACAAATAGAATGAAAGAAAGAAAAACACAAATGTGCACATGCTTCGTTGCCTGGAGTGCGCTATTTTGCACCTACGGGATTTTGTGTGTCTCAAACACACACACACACACAGAGAAGAGCATACACCCAAAACATAGACACAAGGCACACTCACACATACTTACATTGAAAAAAAAAAAAACATGAAAATCCATTCGAAATCAGTCAACGCGCCAAGGCCTTTCATTCAGTTAGAAAGCAGACAGCAGACAGCAAACGAACAAGGGAAAGGCAACAGCATCGCCACAAGAGCGGACTCAAGGGCAGCAGAATGGTGTGAGGGGGTGGAGTCAGTGGGTATCTTTGTGGATAGATGGGTGTGTGTGTGTGTGTGTGCTGTTGGTGCTTCATTTTGTTGCAACAGAAAAAAAAAAAAAAAAAAATATTACAACCAAGAGAAAAGGCGGAAGTGCAGCTTGATTTACTCAACTCGTTTGCTCGCATCGTTTGTTCTCTCTCTCTCTCTCTCTCTCTTTCTTTCTACCTATTTTAGCAAAGCCCTGTCTTTCTCTCCATCTCACTTTATTTCTATTTTTGTTGTTGTATTTCATTTTATGGTAACATATTTCGTTGCAGTTGGTGTTTTTGCCTTAAATATTTATTAGCCTATACTTAAGACGGTCCGGAAATGGCATCGAGAATTTGAGAAAAGCAAAAAATAGAAGAAAGAAAAACAAGTGAAAGAGGGAGAAAGAAGTATTGAGAGTAGTCGAGTTTCCATTCGGTTGGTCCTGCTGAGAAGAAGAGTCCATGTTCATTAAAGCATTTCTTACGCATCATTTGTTGCTCTTTTTTTCTTTTTTTGTTCTTCTCTTACCCCCAAATTGCTTGAGCGAACAAAAGCCCAGACAAAAGCCACAAAAACTAGAGTGAAAAAAAAAAAGAACGAAGAAGAAGCAAAACAAAAAAAAAAAAACTAAAACTGAATGTGAACCAGTGAGGAATGCAAATGAAATGGCCCCCAGGATAAAAATGTCCGAGATAGAAGAAGCCAGAGTGAGTGCGCGAGAAAGAGAGAGAATCATGGCTGATGTGTTTACGTGTGTGTGTGTGTGTTTGCGTGTGTTGGACAAGGCTTAATGAAAACGCAGCTTGAAGTTTTTGATAAAGTGAAATTGGCAATGCAAGTGCAGCATTTCAAAATTTCCACTACCCAATGATATATAACAAACAAGAAAATAGAAAACGAAACCATGCGACAATTTTAAGTTGGCGTTTATCTTTCTTTTTCTTTTTAAGTGTCTTGGCCATTGACTCTTTTTGGCAACAGTTGAAACATTGCTTGTTTGCTAATCCATTCACGTCTTCTCATTCACATTACGAATGAAATGAGAAGAGAGCTAACAAAACAATCACACTATCGATCAAATTGATAGAATAGCAAGCAATACCAGACAAAGGCTAAGGATAAAGAAAATTCACTTCAAGTTGATGGCCAGGGCAACTAAATGGCAACCCAGAAACGAATTCTTTTTTTTCTTTTTCTCTGTCTGGCCAAAAGCAAATGGAAAAGACGATGCAAAGCAAATTAACTAAATCATCAAATTAATTGTATGCTCAAATGGTTGAACATGAAAAGAAAAACAAATAATATTGACTGCTTGAATTGGTCGAAAGTACTACAGCCAAGTCAATCGACTTTGAGCCATACAATTAGCTTAAATGATGGCATAAAAATGCACTCTATATAGCAACAACAACAATATTAAAATAAAATGCCTGAACTTATTGTAAATATGTATATAAATGTTTGTGCGAGTATTATTTCAATATTTACTAAATTACAACATGAAAAATGCATTAATATCACTCGACGAAAGATTTTTTTTCAATATCCAGTTATTAAAAATCAATCAGGGATTATTTTCCTTTTTTAATAATTTTTTCTTTTTTACTCAAAGTCTTGAAATCCAGTATTATACCACAGGTCGTATGAGTAATGTGATAGTAAGTTACAATGAGTTGTATGGGGAAATAATGTAATGATATATAAAAATAATATTTAAGTGCATTTTAAGTATATTTTTTAGTTCATATTTGATAACATTTTTTCTTATTTTTGTTTAGCAATTTAAAATTTGATTTTCCAAATATGCAACGTGTCGTATGAGTATTGTGATTAAAAATATTTCTTAGCAATACATAATTCAAAATTCTAGCATAAAATTTATTATAATAAATTTCTTAATAAATTTAAAATGCTTTAAAGAAAATCTCATAATAATAAGATACTACATGTCGTATGAGTGATATTTATTACTGTTTTTTAATCAAATTCTTAAGATACATATATACAACAATTAAAAAGAAAGTATTAAAATTCTTAAACAAAATACACAAAAATGCAAATATATACAAATAAAGCAAAAGGTATATGAATTTTTTATATACTAACAGTAATTTAATAATTTTTAGTGGTCATTTTGATTTTCCGACACCTTAATTTATATTCTATTAAAATATTTGCAGAATAATAATTATTTTTAATTTCAAAAAAATAAAAAAATATATGTACATACATATATTAATTACAAAACAAAAGACAAAAAATAATTTCTCTTTGCAACTGTCAATTTAATTTTAATGCTATGAACGAAAACGGTTTAAAAATTACTAAAATTTTAAGTACATTTAATTGTCATAGCAACACAATAACAACAAATTATTTTCAAAATGAAATACAACAAATGTTTAAAGTGATGATTAAACATTCTTTTCATATAATCAAAAAAAAATTATTTTACTTTTATTCTATCTATTTAGAATTATTTGTCTGATTTGTATGCAATTCGTTGGCTTGCGATTTGTTTTTGCCTCTTTGGGATATTTGAATTAAATCTGATTTGCTTCCATTTTGTTGGGCTGGATGGATAAAGCCATCACCATTGGCCATCATTTCGGACATGTATGGGCAATTTGATAAGCTCAATTGTAGCTTCATATACTCTCTCTTTACCCCTCATTAGTTTTGTAGTTTTGTGAACCTTTTCTGTTATTTTTTTTATTTATTTTTTTTTTTTGCTGTGCCGCAAATTTAGTGACGGGATTGCCAGCCACATCATTACAGTATCCTCTAACCTTTACCCGCTATGCCCTTTTTTGTCCATTACCTTTGGCAGCTTGTGCCTGGAAATGGCATTTTCACATCATTTGCTGATGTGGCAAATGTGTTTTTGTAAGAGGGTCGCGATGCTTGCTTATGTGTGTGTGAGAGACTGTATGTGTATGTTGTTTTTGTGTGTACATGTGGCCCGGCTTCTTGTCTATGGTCAGCATTTGAAAGAACTATCCTTTGACATCCCTCTCTGTTACCCTGTCCTTCTCCCTGTCTACCATTTTCTGTCATTTCCGTTAGTGAAATTTTGCTTATCCCTTGAATTGTAGCCAACGAAAGAGACGATGACGATAGCTTCCAATCATAATGCCAATGAAATGAACTCCCATCAAACTTTGTCTCAATGAAACTTTGGTTAAAATACGCTTCTGTGAACCAGTAGTTCATAGTTAAAATGAACTAGTTTTAGCGCAAATTCGTCCCACCAGTTTATAGTTAAATTAAAATAATCTAGTTTCAGTAGTTTCTTTGGTTGAATAATACTTCAGTAAATTAATAGTTACCAGATAAATTAAAATGAACTAGTTCCAATAGTTATACGACATAATTTGACAATATAATATACACACAAAGCAAAGTTGCTCCATTGCATAAAAACTTTGCTTGAATATCGCTTCAGGGGGTAATAGTTAAAGTGAACTAGTTCCAGTGGTAATATAGAATAATTATATTAATACATGTTTGGCAATCAGGACATTGCAAGAAAACAACAACGTTGTTTAAACCAAGCTTCACTGAACCACTAGTTCACTAGTTGAGAACTAGTTCCAGTGGTAATATGGAATAGACTTATTTATATTCCATACATATGAACCTAACTAGTATATTACGAAGAGCATTTAAAATTCGTATTATTTTATTCAAATTTTATTCAAATTTTTTTTCTTCTTGACTTGTTCCGTTCTTTTCCCTTTGACTGCTCATTTATTTTTTGTCTTTCTTTCTTTCTAGTTTTTTTTTCTCTCTCTTTCTTTGGTTATGAAGCCCCTCAAACACATACCGTTATAGTAAAGTATATGCATATATGCACATATGTACATATGTTTTTCTGACTAACATTTAAATCTATTGCAAATCATTTAATATTTCTTTTGTGGCTGCCTTTTCTCTAGTTTCCGTTTCTATTTTGCTTATTTCGAACTTTTCCCCTTCATCGCATCCCATTAAAGTAGTGGGAGTGGGGAGGTAGGTGGATGATGAAAAGTGATTTTCAAAATCATTTACTTTGCACACCTCCCCCACTCACAGAAATTGATTGTGAAATGGTTTAACTGAAATCAATCCGATTGGTTAAGCAACATTTTTGCTTTTGTTTCATTTCCAACACCAAGCAATCAATCAAAAAGTTCCACAAATAAGCGATACTCAACACTGAATAGGAATGTTACATAGAATTTATATAATTTACTCATTAATCCTTTAGTAAATAGAATTCCCTTTCTATTTATAGTTTTCTCATTTCATTTTTTTTTTTTTTTTTTTTAAAGAAATATTACAATAATTAAATGAAGGAAATGCAAAATAAATAAAATGAATTTAAGAAAATTTAGAGTTTGAAGTATGTTCAAAGATATTTTTCACAAGGAAAACCTTTAAAATAACTATGCGATAATTAAGAAAGTTAACACGATATAAAATCACTATGACCTCGAGCTCCATCTTTACTTAAGTTTTAGAAAATTTGGCTTCATATAAAAAAAAACTTACTTTTCAAAGTTATTATTAAGTTTTAACGAAGAACCAGCTGAAAGTTTTAACTTGTATAAAATAAATATGCATATAATTAATCAAATTTAATTTTAAACATTGACTAATAAAATCTGTTATCAAAAATGAACATCAAATTTTTCTAAACATTTTCCCGAATATTTAAAATTTATAGTTATTAGAAGAGTATAAGAAATTCGATGCGTTTCACTAGCCACTAACTTAACTTTTGGTTTTTGCTTTCCTTTCCTTCTCTTGTCTGTCTGTCTGTCTCTCTTTCTCTGTGGCTTAATAATGCATTTTACGTTTTGTTGCTTACTGTACTTAAACAATCATTTTCATTGGTTGTGGCGAAATTCGACGGTTTTTTTTCCTTTTCCCCAGTGTTTTGCCAAAGTCTCTTCTTTTATACTTTAGGTAGAGTAAGTGAGCTTAGTAAGTAAATATTTATTTGAATAGATTTTTCAATTATATAAAAAACCTTTGTGTAGTTTTTGCTCTGTCTCTCCCTCTCTCTTGTTCTCTTTTCTTTTCCCTTTTGTGTAAGCATTTGCATATGATTTTTTCTTCTTTTGGCTATTTCTTTTCTACTTCGCTTTGTTGTTGTATTTTTGGTTTCTTTTTTTTTTTTTTTTTTGGTCTTTGTTTATGCTCTGTTCCGCTCTGGTCTGGTCTTCTTTTCCTTCTGGCACATCTGTTCTAAATAACAATTTCCTTCCTCTCTTTTTTTTTTTTAAGTTCGGCACAAATGACATTTTGGTAAAAGTTTCTCTCAGTCATAACTTTCAGACTTCTACTTTCTTTACTCATTCTTTTTGTTTTTCTTTTTTTTTTTTTTTTGGAGTCTCACATTAGGCCAAAAGTCTGTTTCAGCTTTTTGGCCATTTCGACCAGTATTCCATCTTGTTGGGGTTCAAGTTAAAAGCAAAACACTTGCGCCCACTGCACTTATTGTTGTTGGCCCTTCTTTGTTCACTTGCCCTTCCTTCTCATACTCTGCTTCCTCCGCTTCCTTCTCTTCCTTTTCTACTTTGATGCTGTTGTGGTCGCAGCTGCCAAGAGTCCGAGTTGGGTCAACAATAGCAACAACAACAACCATTACAACAGTAAAAATAACAACAAGAAGAAACAGAAGGCTAAAGAAGGCGTCGACAGGCCAAGAATAAAAAAGTAAAGCATAATCTTAGGCGTTTGTCCCCCGGACCCAGATCCCTGGTGCTTTTTCTACTGCTGGTATCTTAAGTGCGATGGCATTAAGCTATTAGCATAATTCCTTTGCATTATCATTATAGCAGACAAAACATATATACATATATATTCAAAGCCCAGCATAATGCCATTTATCATTGACATATTTCCTGCCCTTACATTCTATACGATTTTTGGTTTTTCGGTTTTATTTACTTACTTATAGTCAACAAAACGAGACTGCAAAGTTTCTACTTTTTTTCTTTCTTCCCCTCCCACTTGAAATCCAAATAAATTGAAATAGCACTCACCTGCAAAAAGAATAAAAGAAAAGTGTAAGATTAGATTTCTTGTAAAGGATACAGTAAATATATGGTATAAAATCTCAATAAGATTAGATATCTTATAAATTATACGGTAAGTATATTGTATAAATTATCGTTATCAAATTTCTTGCGATTTGTAATTATTGGAATAATTAAGCAAATGTGTCGCTTTGTCAGTTTTAATATATATCCAAGTGATTTTATTAAAACAAAATAAATTTAAGAGCAGAAAAATTGATCGAAAATATCGAATACAATGGAAGAGTTCAGAGTTATCAACAAAAGTATCGATAATATCACACAACAAGATCACGACGCAGCGCTTTTACGTTTCATTCTTATTGTTTCTAGAGCTTTATAAGTCAAATATTTCAGTTTCTAATTCACAATAGATTTCATTCTGTTTCCAATATATATTTATGTTTTTTCAACATATTTAATATAATTTATATATATATGTGTATATATTTTTTCGTTTATTTAATCGATAGAGAAGTGCCACTGAATTTAATGGCAAAAAATGGTTATTTCAGCGTATTTCTTTGGCCTCAAATATAATTTGAAGGTGCTTATCAAAATTGCATGGCTATGATTTAATAATTAAATTGCATTTTCAATGTTTAACTGTTTCAAAAACACACACACACACATACGCACACACATCAAATACAGGTAAAACGTTTCTTTCAAAGCTGCAGCACTTAATCAAATCAAAATGCATTCAAAACGAACATACATATCACACACATCGTATAAATGCATATATATATATATATATATATACGTAGATATGTTCACATACGTATATCCTTTTTGATGGTTACGGTTCAACGTTTTTTTTTTTTCGTACTCGCAGCACAACAAACAAATATTTCTCACAAAAAATCCATCCCGCCAAATGTCATTTAATTTTTAATTTTTCAAATGGATGCCAAAAAACTAAACTTCTTTTTTTCATAACGCAATGTAGAAGAGAAATATGTTTGAAGTACCCTTGATTTTTGGGGCATAAACGACCACTAAAAATATGGTTTTGTTTTTGTAATTTAATTTACAAATTAATTGAACGGATAAGGTTTGAAATATTAAAATTAAATTAAATTAATTGCAAATAAGTACAGCTAACTTTTAAGATTTATACAAAAAATCTTAGGAAAATTAAAAAAATTTACATTTTTTAAGCCTATATATATATATATAAATTTATTTATTATTGGAATAATAAGGTATGTATATACATATGTATGTATTTAATCTTCAATAATCCATCTTTAAATTGCATTTTTTCCTGCAACCATTTTAAATATTTATTAAAATTTAATATTTATACATATATATCAGGCTCATACAAATTTTTATTTTATGGCAGTTATAAAACATTTCTTATGCTGTAAATATAATTTTAAAATGTAAATTGAAGCAAAATTCACAAACGGCCATTTTTCATTCTCTTCTATCATTGTTTTATCTTTTCTTAATTATTTGATTAATTTAAAAAAAAAAATTGTTTATCTATTCCAATTTATTTATCTAAGTGGAACTCTATTTTGCCATACTACATATAATTTATACTTTTAAGTTTATATTTTGTTTATAAAAAAGAAAAAATAAACTAATATAAAATGGAATTAGTTTCCCCTTGCGAAAGCAAATGCTAAGTATCAAATATTTTAGACTTTGACAAATTTTCAATGTTTTTCTCCAATTCGTTAAGGTTTGGTCTGTCTGTATGTCTGTCTATTTGTCTGGCTGTCTGCGGCTAGTGTCGGTCCTGCATATGGCCCAAAACCACTGGCCACCCACTGTTATATGTTTGGCTAGTGCTAACAGCTTGGGCATGGTTATGGTGTTGGCTCCTGCACATTTTAATTGCCTGGATGCGACGATGACTTCCTCGACTCGAAAACTCCAATTTCATGTGCAATTTTCTTTGGCTCGTATTTTTGTAAGTGTGTGAGGATGATGGTAAATGTTTTGATGAAGAAGGGGTGGGGGAGTATGTATGTATGTATGTAGGTATTTAGGAAAGCAAACCATAAGCCAGCCACGCCCACACAAAAATACATAAGGCTAAACGACTTGCCAGATAACTCGCTAAGCCGCAAAACGTTTCCCAGTTCAGTTTCTATTTTTTTTTTTTCCTCTCTTTCTCACACTCTTTCCCCACTCTCTCTCTGTCTCTCTCTTCTCCTCACTCTCTGTGTGTGTGTGTGTGTGTTTCTTTCTTGGTTTTGCTGTCTAATCCGCCTCAAATTTATTTGCTTAATTTCATTTTGTTGGCTGAAAACTTTTCAGTCAGAGCACAACGGACAAAAAGGGTAAGGTAAATAGAACAGGCTTTGTGGGCAAGCGGTATTAGATTTGACCTAAGCACTTCGTATCCAAAAATCTTTTTCAAGTGGTCAGCGAAATTATATAAAAATAGAATGCAGTATCGAGTATAGTATAGAAATCTTATTAATGTCGATGCAAAATATTCTTGCCTAGTTTGAATATTTCATTTTATATGATTATTCATTAGAGGTTACTCGAGATAAGATTTTTTTTTTTTTCTAAACCGGAAGTTGAACTTAGCGAATTGTCTGTTGATTTATAGATAACAAGTACAGAACTTTATTACTATCCTAATATTGTTACTATTTCTTGGATACATCTATTTAAAGTAATTTTAAACTTTGATAACCCTGGCACAAATATTCCATATAAATTAATGCCACTTTGTTTAGGTCGGTGACGGTGTCGCGGTGACGGTGTTGGAGGGAGAAGGAACTTGTAGATAGTCAGCAACGCTTCTTCATTATTGTATTTGATGCAATTCTTGTTGAAGAATCTTCCCCTGCGCTAAGCCTCTTTCCATTCCGTTCCACTTCGTTCCGTTCCATTCCTTTGCTTGGCATTGCCCCTTCTTTTGCACATGGGCCATCTTTTAGTCCTTGCTCTTGGAAAATTCCTTTCCTTCATTTCAATTAATTTCCGCGACATTGATGCGCCATGTCGTCAGTGCTTCGCATCGTCATGAAAGAGGAGCTGTTTGCTTAAAATGTTTTATGTGTGTGTGTGTGTGTGTGTTTGTACGGTTCCTCCTACATCATCTTACAACTCCACCCACCTTGTGGTGCTCCCGTTGCGCATCTATATCCTTTGCCTCCTTTTCCGTCTTCCCCCTTTTGTGGCGGTTTGTTGTCAACGCAAGCTTAAAACACATTTTTGCCTGGCGCGTTTTTAATTAATTTAAAGTTATTTTGCTTGTCGTCATTTGCCGTCAGCTAAAAGCCAACTGACACGCCCCCGTCCAACCAGCAGTCATCCGTTGCCATTGCCGTTGCTATTGCCACGCCCACCGTCTGTCGCCTCGTTGCACATTGCATTTTAATTGAAATACATTTACATAAATATTGCCATGGTAGGGATTTCGGTAATAAAAATTCAAGAAAAATACAAAATTCGATTCTCTTCTTGATTAGCTCGAAAAGACGTACCAAGACAGCTGAGCAAAGCAGGAGATGGAAATGGGAATAAAGGGAGTCCTTGCAATCCCAAATGGAAATGTAAGAAGATGTGCCGCCAGCTTAAACAGCACCAACGGAGGCAGACAACTAGCAGCTGTATTTGGCATAATTAATATTTCCTTCTTAGGTTACACTCGGGCGTATACTTGATATGAGGGAAAATAAGGAAAGGAAACTTCTTTTGTAAAATTGTGAAAAGAATATTCCAACAACTACTCTTGAGCAATGCAGTTAATCAGCGTCAGTTAAGCTTCACAAAAGTAGTCATATATCCCATTTTTGTTGCACCTCCAACCACCTCTCCATTGCAACAAGTTTACGCGGATGCCAGTTGGGGAAGCAATTCATGAAAAGCTTTTTCAACTTTTGCCGTCATTGTTATCTTTCAACAGAATGGATAATAGCATAAAAGCATTATATTATAATCGTATCCAATCCAGTCTGTCTCTGGGCAATATTTAAATTACATATTACATTTCCAAGTTATCAATTTCGTCGACCAAATTGATGTTTTCTTTTCTATAGTTTATTTTATTAAATATAAGATTGAACAACTTTAAGCAATGATGTGTAGCTATCGCATTTGGTGTATCGTGGCACCAATTAAAATATAATATAGATAAAAATATATCGTACACTCAATCAGCACCCATCAGTATCTTCATTTAGACACACTTTATGGAAAATATTTATCGCATCTAAGAATATCTCTTGGAATTATCATACAATTTTTATCTATATTTACAAAACGTAATACTATATTATTATACCCATCATAAATATTCGATCTGATTCAAATATAATAGATGGTGTATATCTACAAACAACATTTGAAGGATAAAAAACATTATAGTAGACCGATCCGACCAATTCTTTAACTTGGTAGGCGTACATATCTAAGAAACTTATTTACCGAGTTTCACCTGCAAAGCTTAAAAATTAAGGTCTAAGAGTTGCAAAGAAATAGACAGACAAACAAATGGATATGGCTAGATACCTTCTGCAAGGGTATAAATATACAATTTTTATAACATAAATTATTTTATTTGCTAGAGTATATCGAGTTCGGCTTAATGGCAGTGCACTTTTCGAATTTAAAGCAAAAAATAAAGGAAATTGAAATACTTTAACGTGAATTTTCCATTTAGCTAGTTGGTCTTGGCCAAAAAATTTGTTCTTTCTTTTAAGTCAGTTCATACAAATTTCATATTATTTTTTTTTTTTTTTTTTTTGTTTTGTATGTTGCTGCTGTTGTTATTTGACTATGCGCTTTTGCTGGCCTGTGTTTTGTTTGTTTGTTTGATTGTTTGTATGTTTGTTTGCATGTTTGCTTGTTTGAAGTCAACATATGTATGTATATATACACACACACGCGCACACACACACAGCAGCAGCAACAGAACAGAAGCCTTTTGCATTGCCAAGTGGAAAGTGCATTCCGGCATATCCCACAACCTGCAACCTCCAAACTGTTCTCTCTTCCCTACCTTCCCCCCCTTTCCCCATCCCTTTAGTCAGCCGTTGCTTTAGCTCATGCCTTTGCTTTTGGTCTTGCCTTCATTAGCCTTTGGCAGTAAGTCAGAGTCACTCAGTCAGTTTTGTGTGTGTTTAACAAAGAGCCTTTTGTATTGCACAACAACAAGCAACAACTATAACAGCAACAATATAAGCAACAACAAAAACAAAAACAACAACACGAACATGGCATTGACTTTTGTCTCAACTCAGTAGAAGGGAAACCTGGTTTGAGGTTGATCTGTGTTTACCTCCTGCCATTGATTGCCATTTGGCTACTGAAATTTATAGGAACATGACACACAGTAAGAGTTGCATTCTATTTTTTTTTTTTTTAGTAAAAAATAAAGGGGAATTTTGAAAATATAATCTCGACTTGTAGATACCCAGTAATAGGTGACTATTAAGTGGCTTTTGTCTAAGTTTATGTTAAAATTGAAATATTAATGGATTTACTTGGAGATCATAAATATATACATTGGATTACCTCTACTTATTAATTTTGAAGCCTTTAAGACATCCTGTGATATTATGTGATAAAAAAAAAAGTCTTAATCTTAGCTTATGCGAGAAGTTAATGGGTATTTGAAGAGTACTTCAGCAGATAAATTGAGACGTCTTAAAAACTTAAACAATTTTCTATTAACCTGTGTATTCGGAGGCCTCGAAATTCTATAAACCATTCTTTAATAAAATTGTTTCGAAAGTTTAAGTTGACAATATGAGTATGAGAGGGGTTTTTTATGTATGTATATACATATAAATAAAATTAGCAATGAGATAGAATTCTGTGAGCTTTAAATTCATTGAGAAGTTGGCCGCCTGTGGCAATCTAATTTCGGCACGAAAAGAAGCGCCTCAAAGTCTGCAATAGAAGGCTAAGAAGCCTGGCAAGACATATGCACATGTCACTCAAAATCAAAAAGGGAAGATTGAGGGGCGAAGGGGAGTCAACAGCAGGAGCAACATCAGCATCCCATCTAAAGCCGAAATGGCAACGACGCCACACGTTTAAACATAATAATTCTCAATTTCGTCAGAGGCAATATCAATGGCAGAGGAGGAAAGAGAGAAAAAAAAAAAAGGAGAAAGAAAGAGAGAGAGAGAGTGGGGCAGGCGACAGGAAAAGCATGCAGAGACATCAACATAAACTGACATTTTATACTCTGCCCTAAAAGAAAAGCATTACAAATTCAATCACAAGTATGGAAAAATTGAGAGATGAGAAAAAACAAAGGGAAATTAAAAGAGAATATTTTTAAGTATTTTTATTATTTTTATTGGTTTTTATTATTATTTTATTATTTATTTATTATTTTTTAATTGATTTTTTCATAATAATAAAATAACTTTTTTTTTTTCAATATTTATTTTTATTATTTTTTTTATATTTATTAATTTTATATCTTTATTATTTTAGTTAAACAATCATTTAACCAGAAAGATATTGAAATTGAAAGTTTGCTTTTTTAAGGAAGTAACTTTTTTATCTTTAGTTTGTTTTTTTTTTTTAGAATTCCAATATGATATCCGTTACTATTACAACAAAAGTAATTGTACAAACTTTTTGTCACTTCATTTTTACAAATGGCATTTCAATTTACAGCAATCTAATCTAATCTCTTAGCAGGTTGACCTATCATTAGTTAAATGTTAGAATATTGAACTAAAGACTGGCTTTAGAAATCCAGTTCAAAGTTTTGCAAGGGTATTCAAGCATCAGTGGGCCTTAGTTACCTTTCCGGCACTGTTTTTTTTTTTTTTGTTATATGAAATTGAGCACACGAACAAGCCCAGCAGTGGCGGCAGTAGCAATAGCAGCGGAGCCAACAAGAAAAAGTCAGCTGGAGAAAAAACACACACACACTCAGACACACAGTCACATATACACAGGCAAAAAAAAAAAAAAAAAAAAAAAAACTCAAACGACATGCGGAAATCATGTCAGATGAAGCAGCAGCAGTAGCAACAGCAGCAGTCGCTGCTGCAGTCGTCACAACAACAAGAAAGAAGAGCGAAAAAAAAGACGGATTCCAGGACTAGAAAAGAAGAGCGGCGAGGAGAGAGGTGAATAAATGCCGGCGTTTATAATACACTCACACAGTCGCATATATATGTACATACATACATACATACATATGTATGAAGGCATGATAAAGGGGAACGTGAAACGCGGAACGCGAACATGCTAAAAAGGAAACGGAAAGAGTTTTACATGTTGAGTGTGAGTGCGGAAAGGGGCAAGAGGCGTGGCATAGCGGACAACATTTGATAGCATTAACTACAGTGTGAAAAATCGTCTATTGCATATGAAATGTGCACACATACACACATACACATACACATACACATACATACATACATATGTATATACAAACATACACAATATATGTATGTATGTAAGCACATATGCAAAATAAATTCCATTTCAAAATTCCAATGCCACTGTTTCGCATAACAATTGAAACGATGATGTTTGTGGTTCGATACACAATTGATAATCGAATTATCGATTATGCATTATAGCTAATTGTAATGGTCGGTATGTGAAATTATCAATTTTTTTTTAGAATTTCAATTCTTAAGATTAACTTAAATTTAATTATTTAATTAGATTTCTATTAAATAAAGCTATAGAAGTTAATTATATTTTATTTCAATCGAAGTTTGTAAAAAATTAAATTAATAATTACAAATTTAATATGTATGTATATTAAATTAGTTTGGATACTTTCAACTTTGAGCAATCATTAAATCAGTAAGTAGAAGAACAAATCACAAATGTTTCGAATGTTGATTCATGTAATTTGATCCTTATCTTTACCTCACTTTTTATTCTCTCTCCCTATCTGCTGTCTGTCTAAATTTCTTTGTCTGTGTCCTGTTCATCCGATTAAAATTCCCACACTTGAATTCATCACACTTGATTCCCACTGTACCAAGGGTCGTTTGGTATTGGATATTTGGTTTTGGTATGGAGTCTGGTCCTAGCATTGTCATTACTATTTGCGCTCGTTTAGAGTTCTGCTGCTGCCACTATAAGTGCATGGTAATGTTTTAAAAACGCGACACACACACACACACACACACACACACACACACACACACACACACACACACACACACACACACACACACACACACACACAAAAAGGGAGAGAGACATAGATAGTAAAAGGGAGTGAGAGAGACAAAAATGAGTGTGAAACGATAAGGGCCAAAAGAAAATGGTTTGGGAATGAAGCGATGCCATATCAATTTTCAATTTTCCAAGCGCTAGCCAAACTGTCAGAGGGTGTCAAACAGCACAAAGGGACGTTAGAGGACACAACGGAAGTGAAATAGAAGGACTGAACTGGGCATGAAGGAATAGAACACGATAGGACGAAACAGACAAACGAGCCAAAGACCATTAGAAAAACAAGTGTAAAAAGAAAATGCCAAATAAAATCTATATCCATATCATCAATGAAATGTGACTATTTTCCTAAACAAAAATGAACACGACTTTAGTATACTCTTTAAGATATTCGTATATGTATTTAGAATAGATACTATATGAAAGGCCAAAAATTAGTTTCTCTAATTATATACTTTACAAGCATTTAATATAAAAAAAGACGTTTGAATTAAAAGTGGAAATTTTTATTCAATTAATTTATTTAATAATAAAGATGATTAATTTTTATGATTCCTCACAGTTTATTTGACTTTATATTCACTATATATGTATATGATGATATTTATTTATTTATCATCATTTATCTATTTATATACATATTTTTTTTTACGCCTTTTATAAAAATTTCCCATCCGACTAACAGGTTTTCATAATAACATGCGGTGATCAAGACAATTCAGAGAGATAATCTCAATCATCATTTTAGTATAAATTTTGCCAAGTTCAAATCCAAATAGATCTATTTTATAGTGGGATGACGAACAATATTGTCTATATATCCGTTTTCCGGTCATTTACATTTGACAGTTTACTTGCGTTTTATTGAAATCTTCTTTAATTAGCGGCAATAAAAGAAATTATTAAAAATATTTCAATATTTTTTAAACTAATAAATGAGTATGAAAATTCAAAGTTAGATCTCAAGGGAAAAGCTTGTTTATAAATATCGATTAAATCATTATGTTAAGACCAACATCAACATCTCAGACATCTTAACCCAATAATACCCCGTAATACTCTAAATATAGAAATCAAGTTACACAGGTATTTATGAAATTGAATAAGCAATTGAATTATCAAGCAAGCTGACACCACTGCAAAAAAAAAAAACAGAACAAAATGTCAATTACAATGACCACAATTGCCTATATAAGGGAAATTCTTAAAGATTTTAATATCTCAATAATTTCAACCACTACAGAAAAAATTAATGTAAATCTTAACTCTTAAAAAAGATTTTATAAAATTTCAAAGACTTCGATTTGGGCACTAAAATTTCATCCATGAATTCTTATTTAAAAAAAAAAAAACTCCGCATCTTTAGATCCTATAAAGTTCCTTTGCCCCAAATCATAGTATCACCAAATAGATTTACCATCTTATCCAACACTCAATTTTTAATAGAGATTAACATATATTATTTATCTATTGTATCTATTAAAATAGAGCTTAAGAAGTAGAACTTAGAATATAAATATCTAAATATTATGCAAAAACTAAAACTAGCATATACGACCCTGAAAGGTATAGTTAGTAAGCTGATTAGTGATAATTTATCATAACCTCATAATCATAGTATAAATAAAAATTTATTTTTAAAACCTAGTTATTGTTACTTTTTTTAAATGAAAATATTTTTGCTATATATATAAAAGTACATATGTATGTATGTCTATATTTATATACATATATCTAAAATTGTATACGTATAATGTAAATTCATATATACAAAAGAATGCTCATGTAAAGCAATTTCTTAATTTGCTTGATGCCCAGTTCGAAATCTTTTGTATCTTACCTCTTTCTATTTCTCCCTTTTGCATTCTAACGTTCATTCTGGTTCTCTTGCTCTCTTTCTCTCTCTCTCTCTCTCTCTCTCTCTCACTCTCTCTCTATTGCTCTTACTGTCAACTCATTTATTTTCACTTGGCCCCAATTTGTAGTTTGATTTATGTCGAAAATATTTTAATTTTATTGGCACTTTTGCTAACCTACGCAGGTGCGGCCCCTACAAAATGTTTTGTTTGTTGTTTTTTGCTTTTTTGGGTCTAACCTAGATATTTGCACACAATCCTACACCTACACACATTCCCCTCCCTTGGCACCACACTACCTCATCACTCCTCTCCTCTATCAAATGTCCCTTATTCTCTTTCACATTCATATCCATTTTGTCTGTCTATTTTGGTAAACTGCATTGTTTGAAAATCTCAAATAAAATGTGGGTAAAAATTTTTGCTAGGCTTCAGGTGACATTCTGGCACAATATTTACCTTGCTTTTTGTGTCATCAGACGAACCAGAGAGAAAAAATATATATACATATGTACATACATATATGAAAAGTGGACAAAATTATCAATATGTGTACATTTATATAAAAACACACACATACATATATATATTTCTACGAGGGTTGATCAAACATTGCTAAATAATGCCATAAGGTAACGCAAATGAGTTTTTTATTGATGCTCATATCCACTTTTAGAATTCTAAATTTTATAGTTTGTTAAAATAAAATATTGACTTAAAAACAATTATAATCACTTAGCCACTAAATTAATAAACTGCCCTCGATAGTTTGCTGTTCATTTTAAGCGTAAATCCTTATGATTGAAAGATAATAAAAAGTCTAAAAGACAAATAAGAAATACAATCTTGAAATTTTATATGAATTACAAATAAAAAAAAAATGAAATATTTATTTTTTTCTCTTTCACTTGTCACAATCACAATTTTGCATCTTGAAAAAGTTTTCATTTCGAATTCAATCAAAGTACATTGGGAATATTAATTGATTTTCTGTTTAGGTCAGGCAGTTTAATTAATTTATCAAAATCAACAAGGAATATAAACACTGCAAATCCTTCATGGCAAATCCTTGTGAAGGCTCATTAGTCAGATGATATACACCACTGACACACATTGATAAGTATATTAATGTATGAGTGACTGTGTGTGTGTGTGTGTCCCCTAATTAACCCACTAATGCCATTTCCAGGCAAAAACTTGCTAATTAACCTCAAAATGGAGTGAAAGAAATGATAGTGCTAGTGAAAGAGAAAAAAACAAAATGAAAGAGGAAATATGAGTGAAAAAAAGAAAATTTGCTGCTTGTGGAAAAGGTGAAAATATAAATCAGTTCGTTCAGGTGCGACAAGAAGTTCGTGGGTGGGGGCAGGGTTTGTGTTTTAGAAAAAAAAAAAAAAGCGGCGTCAGAAAAATGCAATTCCTTGGCACACATTTATTCTGATACTCTGCAACCAGCAAATAGGCTAAAAAACGGGTATATTGAGATATTTTAAAATGTAAAATAAAGGCAAAATATTCAATAAACTGAAAATTGTATTCTATGATCTACTTATAATCGAAACAATACCCTAAAGTAGAAAATATTTAAAATCAAAATTACCATTAAATAATAATATTCTAAAATCTTTCAAAAAACCATAAAATATTTTATAACAAAGAGATCAAGAATGTTGCTTCCACATTATTTTCAGTTTAGCTTTTATTATTCTAAGTATATTTATGACATCTTCAGATGGTCACACTGAGCACTTAATAATATTAATTATTTTCTAAGATTTAGACAAAATCGGTATATATTTTACGACTAACATCATTTATACACTTTTGATTCCAAAAAGTTTTCCAAAAAGAAAACAAAATTTTAACTGTTCTCCAAAAATTGTAATTTAAGTTTTGTGTTTGAGCAGAAAATAAAACTCAAGAAATAATTATTATTTTTTTAATAATAATTAATTGATTTCTTTTTCAAATTAAAGTTCAGCATTATTTTGTAATAAAAAATAAAAAGCAATTATTATTGTTTTGTAAATTTTAAAATAAAACTTTTAAGAACTGCTGTCTCTTTTATACATTTGGTACCTCGAGGACAGTCTATGATAAAAGTGCACACACATGTATTGCATTATCAGAGGTATGGCATATTCGATTCCATTTAATAACAGAATATAGTTCCGGTATCTTTATTTTATGTAGTTTTTTTGGCATTATTCTTTTTGTTGTCTTTTCTAAAAACTAAATGTCTTTGACTGGCCCTGGCCCTCGCCTCGTGTCTTGTGTCTTCTTGCTATTTGCTCTCTCCTCTCCTGGTTGACACAATTTTTCTGCTCGCTCGGGGGTCAGGGGTCAGCGATGCGGATGACAATGACGATGGCGGCTGCACAATGTATTTCAAGTGGAGCGAGTGCAAATAAAATTAAAAACAAGACGCGCAAAACAAAAATATGGCAACGCTGCGGCGCCGACCTCATTTCTTTATTTTTCCCATTTTTTTTTTTGTTGTTTTGTTTTCTTTTTTTTTTTTTTTGTTCCCTTTTTGTTTTTGTTCAAGGAGATGATGGGGTTTTTGGGTGGACGACTTTTAGGTTGTTGTCTGTCCAATTCGGACCTCGCCTGCCAACACTTGGCGACCTCTGCTGCTGCTGCTGCTGTTGGCGTTGCCATTTTGTCATTGTTTGCATTTGGCGCGCTCTTTTGTTTTATGTCCCAAAACAGTAGCAGCAATAACAAAAACAACAACAATAAATCGTGTGGGGGAACAACAACAACTATCAACCGTAAACGGAACAAAGAAAGAAAAAAAAAAAACGGAGAATAGTGTAACATAAAAATGATAAACTCAAGGTATAGTCCAGTTAATCGGAGCATAAGGGAAAGATTAAACATTTCACTGGTAAGGTTAATCCAAATGTTTATATTTGGTTAAAGATAATTGCAAAAATAAAAATTAATTCATCAGTTTGGAAAGTTTAATTAACAAGTTTAACCTAATTTAACAAGATTTCAATTGAAATAATGTTGTAAATAAGGTAACAGTAATATCGTTTCAGTTCAGTGTTGGAAAACATTTTGGTTTATGCTTACTGTTGTTTATTTTAAACTATTTAATAAACTTGTTTCAACCTGAAATTGTTTTCGGTTTCGAATTCGATTGATTGGCTTTGAGTCTGCTTCGAATTTGGTTCATTAGTTTCAAAATCAATTCAATTTGATTTGAATGTCTCACAAATTGAATGATGGACTTAAAGTTAAAAATTGGCTGTCATGGCTAAAACCATTTCAAACATTTGCAGGCTCGTAAAAGTAGATGACATATCTATTGTACATATATGTACATACATACATATGTAGAAGAAGGATGCAATGCACCCAAGGAGACCCACAAACAGAAGAAGAAGAGTGAGAGAGAGAGAGAGAGAAATGTAAGCAACTTTTGTGGCATACATTTTTTTACAATTTCGCATGGGTTTTTTTTTACGTTTGTTTGTTTGTTTTTTTGTTTTTGGCCTAGCGGCCATTTTGTCATATTTGTTGGCACCTTTGTCAAGGACGCGCTGACCTCGTCTTCACCAGCTCATGCTCTCCCTCTCTCTGTTACTGTGACCCTTGCTTATCCCCCTCTCCTTCCTTCTCTATTCCTTAGCATAATTTGTGCTTGTTTTGTTTTTTTAAAATTGTCTCACATTTTTTTTTTGCTGTTTATTTTTTTTTTTGTGTTGTTTTTGTGGTAGTTGAAATGAATTTGCAATGGGCACAAGTCGGAAGTTGTGCAAAATTTAAAACGGAAGTCAATTGTCAGACGATGTCAGCCAATGGCCACCGGAAGTGGCAGCTGCAGCAGCCATTTGGGTCAACGTCACTCGATTCTCTACCTCTTCTCCTCTGCCACCACCTATGGATTTTCCCATGCCGGCTTTTCTTTTTTCCCTTTTTTTCTTTTTACTTTTTTTTTTTGGTTCGGTTTGGTTTGGTTTTCTTTTCATGTTGTTTTTTTTTTTTTTTGGCTTTTCATTGAGTTATTGGCGCATTCATTTGCCATACGCCGCATGCAAGATTTATGCCCGCCATGTGTCATGGAGCACACACATATACACGCACACATACACGCACATATACATAGGCAATACTGAGAAATTGTTTAAAAACATTGTTGAACAATAAAAACGATTCCATTTGCTAAAATATGTTCTCAATGATCATCTACTATTTCACAGAAATTTTCAAAGGATAATTGTCATTGGTTTTCCGTTTCGACTTTTGAAATTTTGTGGTAAATTGAAAATGGGCTGTGGGGTAGAGAATTTCCCTTTTTTTTTTTGGCCATTGTGCCAATTCGAAATTTCTAATTGTCTGCTCAATTTTGACATTGTCAAATTGCCTGTCAAATTAAGATAATCAAGTTAATTATTCAAACTTGGCAACAATTGGTTCATTGATTTGGAAATGAATCATGTTGGAGCCAAAAACCTGTTTAGCAATTAAAATAAAATTAAAGTTCATTTGATGTGCAATTAAATGGCCATGCCAAATGCTGACGCAGTCAACCTGTATCCCACCTCCCGCACCCCTTTTACAATTTTTCCCTCTTGCCATTAACTTTTCCAAGCCCTCTAACTCATCCGTCCTTGCCCCGTGCAACCAAATTGGTATTCGTTTATTATTATTATTATTTTCCTTTTATAATATAATGGGCAGCGCGGGGTGTAGACACAAAAGAAGATTGGGTAGAGAGAGAGAGAGGTGGGGTGGGGTGGGGTGAGGTGGGTTGGTTCGTGTCATAAATAAATTTTGAACTGCATTTAACGAGCTGTATGCCGGGCGACTGCTCCAACTGCAAGTCAATGTTCATACAAATGCAAATATATTTATCTGTTGATTTACTGCAAGCATATACATACATACAGACATATACATATATTTATATACATACATATGTACATATATATGTATTTAATATGTATAAGTTGGTCATTATTATGGCCATTGTATTGCTCGTTAAGTCGACGGTAGCAAAGGGTATGTACATATGAACCCATTTTTCAGTTTTTAAATTGCAATATTTTCTATTATTCAATTTAAAAAAAAAAAAAAATATTTTAACATTCTTTTAGCAACTAAAACTGTAAACGGATTAATCAGATAAATTTCTATTTAATTACCATTGTAAAAAATAAACAAAATTTCGATTTATACATATATATTTATCAATCTCAAAAATAATTTTCTTTAGAGATGAGAAAAGAACAAAGATATTGATATTTTGATATATATTTTAGAAAACCTTCATCTTAAATAAAAAATATATTGAAACAGTACAAAAATCCAACTATACCGGGAGGTATAAAAAACAAACCTACCAAAATATTTTCAAAAATTAAAAACAGAAATTTACGTAAAGGATTCCGACTTGAATAATCGAAAACACATAAATAGAAGTGGAAAACTGTGTTTCGTTTTATATCACAAATCCCGAAAACGGTTACCCATTTTCTACCATCATTTACCATAAATAAAGATTTAATATCAAAAAAAAAAACTGCAAACTGCAAAATATTCAGAATTTTTTTATAACCGAAAAAAATCTGAAAACACAGTAAAACGCTTTAAAACTTGTGCTTGACAAATTTATCAAATAATAAAAGATATTTTTTTTGTTCAATTGATTTTAAATATATCTTTAAGGATGTTGGCATTGAATTATATGTATTTTTTTCAAGATTTGACAAAGTCAAGTTAAAACATAAGAGAAATAAATAAAATTAACCAGTAAAAAAAAATATATCAAACTATCATTTTTTTTTTCTTTTTAAACCTTTTACTTAGTTGTGTTCTTTTAATACAAAGAAATAGTTTGCAAATTTAATGGGAAATTAAATATAAAAACAATAATATACAATAAGTATTTCATTAAAATATTATTTGCTTGAACAAATCGTATTTTTGTACATAATTTAATCAAAAAACCAATAAAAGATTATATTTATTAGACAATTTGAAAGGAATCTTTGAAGCACATTGACTTTGAAGTCCTCAAAATCGGTTGCTGTGTGTGCTTGAAAAGATATATCGGACAATTAATTTGAAATTAATTGCAAAACCTGTCAATTGTCTAATTGAAAATATCTTGCAAAATATTTAGCTATTTGATTGGCATATTCAATAGTAGGCTATTCCTTTGGTCTAACCCTTTTTCATTTTGTGCCATTTTCGCCGAGCTATTTTGGGTCATTAAATATTTCAGCCTCAGCTCCAATGATGAGTTGGAAATATGAATTTTAATGCGCTTGCAGAAACTTATTCATAATTAAATATAAATTTATGCTCAATTGTGGTTTAACACGATTTCCGCACACCAAAACACATCTGGTTATCCAATTTCTTCCCCAACGCCACAAAGTGTCATATGTCAACTCCATCCATCCCCTTTCCCTCCTTTACGGCCTACAACAAATTGATCATCAATTTTATACAATTTGGTAACAGAAGTTGCAATTTTTAAAACTAAATAAAAATATAACAATTTTAATGTCTATTTAATTACCCAACCGATAATGTATATTTAATGGAGTCACTTTCGTAATGGAATATAATTTTTAAGCCAGACAAGGGCAGAAATCATCAACGGGAATTGAAAAGTAATGGCTGGCAGTGGAGGAGAGGGATACGGAAGAGCAAATTATAATGAAATATATAAAAAAAAAAAAAAGTATCGTACACAACATTTTTGGAACTTGCTCTGTGTATCCTCTCAGCTATCTAAAAAATATTCCTATTTAATAAATTCCCATCTATCTATTTCAATAATATTTCTATTTAAAAATTGTATATCTTTAATCTGAACGATGCATCAACACATTGGCAAAAATTGTCATTTTGTATTGATCAATTAAATTATAAAAAAATAATTACTTGTTAAAGAAGTGTGTAAAATTTTGTTTAAAATCGATCCAAGGACTTTTGAGAAATTTTAACGAACGAAGTTTTATGCATTGCCTATAATTTGAGAATTATTGCTTTGAATGTATTCTAATAAATTGTAGAATTAGAAGAAAAAAATGTATAATGTTTAATTTGTTTTCCTCCCTTTAAAAAAAAATCTAACTAACAAACTAATAATAATGACTAATAATTATTTAACACCGATTCTGCTTTAAGGCCTTAAGATTTGTATCTGAGTTTCTAGATAATAATAAATATAATAAAAATAATTTAATATATAAATAATAATAAACAAATTTTCTTTATGTTAGATTTGTCCTTAAACTACGGCTTGAGACATTAAAATTATATTTTTTTTCAAGTGACAATTTACAACCTCTTCAATTGTTTTATAGACTTAACGCTTTAGTGGAAAGAGTGTTGAAAAATGTCATAAAACGAGCCCTTCTTTTGAAATCATGCAGCAAACGTAGCTTAAAATTGAATTTAGAATCGTTTCCTTTAACAAATGAGACACATTTACAATATTTATAATACATTTCAACTTTTTTAAGATAGTCAATCAAATTTGGAGCAACATTTATATCCACTTTTCTTTAGCTTCTTACCCCAACCAAGCTATACACAGTCTCTACAATAAGTAAGTGTTCCCACCAACTTTCTATTAGAAGACATCATCAGAGAAGAGAGAGAAAAAAAAAAAATAAATTTATATTTTTTTTTCTCTCTCTCTCTCTTGACGTTGATTTTGAATCTCTGATAAGCGTTGACAACAATAAAGTTTAATAACCTAAAGGAATAACGGGACACGTATAATCAGCATCATCAGCGGCATCAATTTGTTAGCATCAGCCTCTCCTCATTCCTCACCCACCCCCTGCTTCATATTTGGCTTCCTTTTCCCTTTCTACTTCGCTGTTAACGCATAAATGACGTGAAAATGGGCTGGCAGCGTTTTTTCTTCACTCTTCCTCCTCCTTCCCTTTTTACTTCCTTTTTATTCATTTTTTTTTTTTTTTTTTAGGTCTTTTTTAAAAGGCGACAAAACATAAAATTATAATTTATATTTCGTGCGTTGCCTGAACAAATTGTGCATGAAAAATAAGTATTTGTTGTATAGATTTTTGTTTTTTATTTTTGGTTTTATATTTTTTATTATTTATTATGGGTGATTAACAATGGATGTCCAGACGATCAGTTGGAAAAAGGGAAAAACTTTTCATACTTAACTTTCCCTCTCGAAGCGAAAGGTGTGAGAAAATGAATTAATTTCGACCATCCCCTCGTCTCGTCCCGTCCCGTCCCGTCCCCCTTACCTAATTCCCAACCACTCATTTTGTTTTGGTTCGAGATGAGTTTTTGGACTAAAGAAATAAAGTTAGCCCATAATTTTCATAAATCAAAATGGGCTTTTCAATTGGGTTTCATTTTAGCTTTTTTTTTCAGTTTTTCATTTTTCTTCTTTCCAGGCCGCTGTCTTTTGTACTCCATGCGTGCCCGAACACCGTGCACAGCTGCTCGACAAAAGCGAATGGATGGAGCGGGGAAAGAAATGGAAGGCCGGAATGGAGGACCGCCAAGAGTCCGTCCGTTCTTGTCGACGACGGCGACGTTCTCGATGAAAGGCCAACATTTTTATAATTAAATCATAAATTATATGAAAAATGATGTAGCTCAATAGGTAGAATGAATGCTATATATATGTAGGTACGTACATATATACAAATATATATACATACATATATTAGAAGGGAGTTCCTGGGAGGGGGAGGCAAAAGTTGAAAATTAATTTTAAAAGTTGAATAATTGGTAAGGTCTTTTCAGTTGGCTTATGTTTGTGAATGGTTTTAAGTGAAAGAAAGCATTTAAAGAGTAACGGAAGGGTGGTATAATTTATTGTTCAGTGTCGCCAATAGACGACCGATTGAACGTAAAATAAATTTTGATAATCCTTAAGCATTATGGTGATTCGGTTTCTCTTTCATAACTTGCATTTCGATTGTCTTTTAAAGTGTTATTGCTTACATATAACCGTTATCGTTTACCAGGTGGTATCGGGTAACATTAGTATTTCCTGATAAGCTTAATCTGATAACAAGTTTGCATATTCGTTGATTTAGTAAATGATTCCTATACCTTTGGGTAATTCAAAACCATATTCAATTCTATGGGACATTTTCTTTTTTATCTCCATTTTTTTTGATGATGGTTCTTACAATGAAATTTGTGACTTCATTTTATAGACACATCGATATATGTTTGTATGTATGTATATAGATAACAGAATATACACTATATATATTTCGTATATATATACATATATATATATATACTTGTCTCGTGTGTCGCCGGTTTCATTTCTGTGGCGCCCTTGAGACAGGTTCCCTTTCTACCGTCTTCTGCTTCGACATGTGCAGCGCAGCGTGACATTCTATTCCGCCAACGCCGCCAACGCCACCAGCGTTCTTCTTCACCTAGTGCTCTGTGGGTGGGCAAATTAAAAGCACATAAAATGCTATTACATGAACAGTATGAAACGGCTTATGGTGATGGCTGATGGCGTTGGAGTTGGGGTAAGGTGTTTGAGTTAGGGTAGGCGTACCGGTAATGTTTTCCATAAATATTAAGTCATTTACACAAAAGTTAAGTCCTGATTCAACAGCGCATAAATCATATAATTCAAGTGATTGGTGGCCCACATGACATGGGCCGTAAGACAGTAAATATATTCATACATATAAATATATATATGTACATATATATGTGTACAGTGGAAACTCTCTTAGACGGACAGTTGAAGAATTGTATTGAAATGTAAATTACATTCGCTGAAAATGATCCCTTTAAGAGGTTTCCCTTATGGGAGGTTTCACTGCATATGTAATACAGTTTCTATATTTTTCAATTGGTTTTGCCAAGTGCTTGGTTTAAGTGGAAGGCGAACAAGATAAATGATTTACAGTTAATTGAAGGAATTAACCTTAATTTAGATAATTAATGAGTCATTTAATTACTTCCGTCAGACTTGCATTAATTATATATGTACATATGTATTCCTCAATCAATATTATAGATAATCTATAATTTTGATTATTTTACAAAGAAGAACAATTCTCCTTTAACATCACAAAAGCCAAAAAAAAAATAAACTAATCAAGATTATAAAGAGTAAAAAAATGTATAGATATTACTTTGCCCATTCCGAAATTTTTGATACCCTTACAAATTTTTTATTCAAAAATCTCTTTTATTAGATATTTGTATGATTAATATATGATATAGTCAACCGACTTTAATTATACTGATAGAAAATTATATAAAACTAATAAATATTTAGAAACAAACAATTTTTTCTACGAAACTTGTTTTTTGTGTTTTTTTTTTATCATATGTGCTATATGATATAAATGTTCGATTCGGATTCTGATTACGATACAGCAAGCAGTTTAAAGATGCCAAAATGCGAAATTTCATTACGTTAGCGTTAAAACTAATTAACAAGTTAATCCAAACTGATATATAGTTCAAAATCTTGATCAAGAATATATATGTAAGTATTTTATATATCCTTATTTTCCCTTTTTTGGTAGCAAAAAATTTACAAATACAATTTTCTTGTCGTTTTACCAGTTTATGCAAATCGTATGTGATTGTGATTCACAACTTGTTCAGGTCAATGGCAAGGGATTGTCCATGTGACAGTTTCTGTACATTTTTGTTTTTGTCAATAAATTGAATCTATTGTAATCAAACACATTGATGTGACTGGGCGGGGGAGAGAGAAGGGGAGAATGTTATCCGAGATGCTTACACAAACAGAAATTTGCCCTCAAGTCAATTCTAATGTAAAACTATTGACGTATTTCCCGTAGTTATTTGTAACTGTAAATGCAACTAAGAGTACATCTCAAATAGCTGGTGAAAATTTCTATGTATTGTGTATATGTGTGTGTGTGTGTGTGTGTAAAACTTGAATTTTAGGTTGGAAAATTTTTGGCTGTCTGTCTGACTGGCTTGTGGCTTGTGTAAGTTGCTGACATGACAAATTTCGCTGGTATATGTAACTCGAGAGTTGGAACAGAGATTGGAATAGAGTTAAATGTTGCCTTTGCCTGCCCTGACAATTCAATTGTCACATTCGTTTTATAAAGTTGGCAGCCTATGCAGAATGACATGAAATGCACCAGCTAACAGGAAAGAGTGTGTGTGTAAGATTTTTCAAGGTTAACTTTTATTCTTTTTTTTTTTTACATTTTCGTAAATTTTAGCCCAGACATAGGGGAAATATAGACAACTTCAATTCCATGTCTCTCGTTCTCGTTCTGCCACTGGTTTTGAATCTGATTTGGATTACGTTGATGCTGATGCCGTTTCCTGTCCCATTTGATTCTGTCAATTTCACACAGAGGCATACTGTGATTGAGATTGTGGACCGATTAAGGCTAAGGCCATCCACTCAAAAATTGTACAATTTTTTCCATCTCTATCTCTATCACTCCCTCATCAGTCACTTATTCATTTTATATTTGATTTCAATTTATTTTTTATATACATATGTATGTACATATGTAAGCACATACATTTGATAGGTAACCAAAAGACTCGTTCTATGTATAACACAGCTGACCACAAAAATCTGCCATCAAATCTCACATTTGCCCCATATTTTTGTAATATTTAAACAAAAAAATTTAAAGGAAAAACTATGGGGAGGAGCATTGGTATAAACAGAAATCAAATATGTATTTATTACAAAAGCCATTTTATTTTATTATTTACGTTTTCTTTTTTTTTTTTTTTTTTTTTTTTGCTGTTGAATGTGTTTTAGATATACTATAATTTAATATTTTATGTGATAAATTAAATTGATATGAATTCGCTTGGTAAGCAAATATGAAATACACAATATTTTTACAACTTTTAGCTTATCCTTAAATACACATACATATGTTTAATATGTATCCCTCAGGGTATATTATATCCGATTGAAACTATAATAAAATTGCCAATCAACCACCTTATTATTATAAATTTCTCATCTAAAGCTAAACAAATGAAAGACTGTGAAAAGAAGTTAGGTCAAAGGACTACTCTACCATATGTCAGAATTTACTTTAAGAATATTCCTTTAGTTGGCATCATTGTAAATATTTTACACTTATTTTGTAAATAAACCAACTAATTTTAGTTTATATATATAGATATATAAAGAATTGCACTTGAGATAGAAATGGAATAAGGGAAAATAGGTTCACTATTATATTATATTTTTTATTTATACTGCTAAAAATTAACCTTTATTCTGGATATAAAAACACGACCCTCTACGGTTCGTTTAAAAGACAAGTAAAACGAGAAATAAATAAAAAAAAAATAAAAAAATAGTCTATTGCAAGGAAGATTTATTAATACTTCGCTTTGAAAATATTTACAATAGAGGGAATCGGAAATCGTGTCTTTAAAAAACGTTTCCGGAAATGCTCTGAAACCGGTCATCATAAAAAACTAAAGCTAAATCTTCTTTATAACCTAATAATATATAAAAATTTACCATAAATATACCTCAAAAATACTTCTACAAAAATTCGAAAATCTAATTTTTTTGTCTTTCTTGATTTGTACAAAAAAAATCTGCTGTAATGTACAGTTGCTTCCAAAGAACTACACTTAACCTTCGCTTACGTAAATATAAAGACACTTTCTCAATCTTTAGACTAAACAATAAAAATATCTTTTTTCAAAATTAAAGAAATAATCTTCTGACTCAGCTTTACACTATTCAACAATATTTTTGTCTTGTAATTGGAAGCTTATCAATTGAGAAATAATCTCATTGCAGTAGTATTTAGAGCCGTAATGTATTTGTAGGTAAGCTTAGAGAGCAAAGCCATCAATCAATTTGCTTGAATATATTGTAATAGCAGATTAGCACAATTATAGAGCTATGGATGGAGCTACTTACATACATACATATGAATGTATATACATACATACATATACATACATACATATATTCGATTCGATTGCTGATCAAAATCAATTATACATATTCATATACTACCAGTACTAAATACTTGGGCTCTCATTTTGGATTATGCAAACGAGTCTATGAAAGTTTCGCATTAAACTATTCCCACCCACACACACACATACATACACACACACACAACAACTTAGTATATCCGAGGAAACTAATTTATTTTCCATTTATTTTCGCAATCCCTCCTATTTCCCTTGCCACACCCCTCAATCAAAAAGGCACACACACACACAATCGCCCACGCCCTTCATCCTCCACCTACCCCCCTACCCCTTCCCCTTCCCACCACATATCGATGCCGCCTGCATAGTTAGCAAATGAATTCGTTTCGGGTTTTGGGTCACAAATTATTTGCGACTTTTAGATTTCTTGTGTGTGTGTGTCTGGAGGGGGGAAACCCCAAAAAAAAACCATCAACAACAACAACATAAGAACTAAAAAAAAAAAAAAAAAACTACAACAAAAATAGTTAATTTTGTTTATTTCATTGGCAAGGCAAAAGAAACTTGAAACGAAACTTTCTGACTCAAACAATTAACTCCGATTGAAAGTTATGCCTCCCTACCCGCAACAATATAATTGTGCTTGTAAAATTATCAAATCTACACTTGAAGAAAATCCAAGTGACTTTTTGCAAATATTTCATGAATAAACAAAAAGCCCCAATCGTAAATATTTGTTCAACTTTCGAATAAATTAAAGTGGAAAATAGTTTATTTATACTTTTTAAGAGTCGATTTTATGTCAATATATATTTTATATTTACATATAAACTCAATTAGCTGATAAATAATGGATTTAAAAATTTACATAAACAATTTTTAAAATATTTGAAAATATTTTCTTTCTTTTTCTTTTTTATTCACTTGTTAGCCAACTTATTCTTTCTTTTGAACCTTTTTTATCTATGAATATTTCTTTGAAGTGTATTTTGTGAATAATAGTATTTTGTTTGTTCATTTTTTATGTCCAAACTTTTTTTAAAATTCTATTTTTATTATTTCTCAGAAATATTCTTTTGTGCTGAGTATTGAAACAATTTAAAAATATATTAAAATACACATCAATCAACAAAATAACAACAAAATATTGTAACAAACATTTTCCATAATTTTTTTTATACATGTATGTAATTTTAAAAATGTAAATTAAATATTTTTTAAATAATAAATATAAAAACAAGTATAAAAATTTAAAAAAATAAAACGTAAAGTAAAATAAAAACGTTTTATTTGTAGAAAAAGTAATAAAGATTGTATAAATAATAAAAAAAATTAAAAATAATATAACAGAATTTGATTTTTTTTAGCAATCCTTTTTTCGAATTTTAACCATTTTGGAAACGATGACCAGGAAAAATAGAAAAAGATTTTTGAAAATTACATTTTTCCACATTCAATCAATATTTCCATATTATTGAAACTGCTTCGAAAGGTAAATTTTATAAGTATTATCATGGACGCAATTTAAAAATGTATTCGACATACATAGATTTATAGAAATGCATTTCCAAATAAATGCAAAGTTCATTTAAATAAATTCAAAATTAAAGTATGTATAAAATTGATTACTCAGTAAGATTTCCGCTAGAACGATCATAACTAAAATGAAAATATTTTCCAAGTGTTAGTATGCACTATGACTTTTGATTTTCTTTCTTTTCTGTATGGATATATAAACGTATTTTAATAATGCATGGCTTAGAAAAATGCAGCAAAATGTTCCCAAAAGATGCAAATACCCGCATAGGGAACCAGCTTACAGAGAGAGAGAGAAAGAGAGACAGGAGGCCAAGTGGGAGAGACAGGAGAGATAGAAAGAAAGAAACAGTAAGACAAAGATGGTGAAAGTAAATCAGCAAAGCGCAGAAAAACAAAAGCACAAAGCGCACTTTTGGTTACTGCGACGACTGTCAAGCGAAATGCACAGAGACAAAGGCTAAAACAAGGCTGAGTGGTAAGAGAGGCCAGTAAGGCCAGAAGACACAGGGGAAACAGTGGTGTGGAGTGGCAAAGAAGCAACTGAAGCCAAGCCATGATGCAGAATGAAAAAAACTAAAGCCAAAAAAAAAATTAACAATAGAGTCGACTAGTTAGTACTTAACTTATGATAGTGTAAATATTATCTATAATCATATAATTAAAATTCCCACTGTTTATGGGATTTAACCACTGTCAAAAGAGTTAAAAAATATCCAAAATGATCTAAATGAAACCTATTGAAAATAACTAAATGAAAATTTAGTGTAATGCTCTTAAAACTTGCAATATACCCTTTATTTCGGTTACCCTAAAAAAAAAAAATAAAGGATTCAACTTGAAAATGTGTGTATTTTTTTGTTATACACTGTGTCGCATTTGTATTGCGGTTTGGTTCTTCGGCAAGATCCTTTACTACCTTCCTTCTGTTGGCCGAAAATAACAATTGTCATATACATAGATACATACATACATATGTATATATGTACAAATGTATGTGTACCTTATTTTTCCTTTGCACTGGGCAATATTTTCAAGGTCTCCAAACACGCCACAACTGAATCATAAGCTACACAAAAAAAAAAAAGAGAGAAAAGGAAATTCAAGAAGGAACAAAAAAAATTATTGGAAGCAAAGGAAGCATAAGAAATCCCTGAGAAATCCCCAACACAAGCCAAAAAAAAAAAGGGGAAAAAACCAAAATCTTGCGGTCTACTGGCTTTTCCTTAAGGGTTATAGCAGAACGCTGAATGGCGCACTGGTGGTTGCCTCTGTGTCGAAGTAAATTTCACAGTTAAGCCAAGTAACGAAAACTAAATCAAAGCAAAAGTCTGGCAAATTAAATAATCAAAAACAATTGTTCACAGACACAGAGAGAAGGGACACAGTTAAAGCAAAAGATGGCGATGGAGAAAGAGGAGAAAGAGGGACAGCTATGGAGCTGCATTTTGGAGCTAGCAAGAGAGCCAGAAGGGAAGAAAGAGAGCAAAACGTCTTGTTTTCAAATTGGATTACGTCGTGCATCAGTAAAATTCAACGAAACTGTAGACTAGAAACAAAAATACATAAATACATACATACATATATATACAATATATATTTATATACATAGATAGATAGAGATAGCAGAGGCTTTTCACAATAGTATAAACTTGACCCACCACAAAGGTTATCTTCCCTCCGTCTACATATATTAAGTCAACATTGGCCAGTAGAATGCCTTAAAATTCCGTCTTCTTTTTTTTTATTTTCTCGTCTAATCTCTAACACTTTTTTTTGTTGTTTCATACACAATAACAAAGGAAGTATGGGAGAGAGAAAGAACTAGAGAAGTGATCATTTTATAACCATTTTGATTGATGTATTACGTATATATGTATGTATGTACATATGTATATACTAGACAAGTATAATTAACAAAAATATGTTTTTTTTTATTGTGTGCTAATCAAAAACCCGTTAATGGGAATTTTGTTTCTTGATTTCAATCAAATTTCCAGTTGAGATGTTTCTATAAATATATGTATATATTACGTGGAAATTTAAATTCTACTAGTTGTGAAAAAAATTTTAATTATCCCAAAAGGTACATATGTATGTACATTAGTATATTGTAAGCAATCATTAAATTAAATATTCCAAGATACAATGGAATGGAACACTTTTTGAGGTTATAAAGCGATGCGATCATTTAAATGAGTTTTAGGTTATTAAAATAAAACCACTTCATACATTGTATACATATGTATGTAAGTACATATTTATTTTAGCGATCTGAACAAACTTCAGGCATACTTATTTATATATGTACATACATATGTGTATATATACTGAAATCTACACATGACTTTTGTATGATTAATGTCTCATTGTCTACTTGACCACAAAGGGTCCATGTGAAATACTAAACACAGACTCAACTGTTAATAATGATATAGAAATTGAGCATTGATGAATAATTGAATAAAATTATATGGTACCATATTTATAATATATGATATCATCTTATTATAATAATAGTTAATGCCAAATGTTCCACCATGTTGATTGATTGGCTAACAAGTAAGTCTTCATTTTGCTGTTATTATTCCCCTCTTATTGTCTTACTCTCTGTCTGTCTCTTCCATTCAGCGAAAAAGTTGTAAAACTAGGCAGAAAAAAATAAACTGCAATGTTGGTTCTAGTTATAAGTTGTAAGTTCTTCCTCACCACCACCACCACCACCACCCCCCCCCTTTTTTTTTTCTTTTGGGGCATCACTTATAAGTAGGTAGGAATGACTAAATAGTTACACATACACTGACCTGACCTACTCTCCGGTTACAAATAGCGGGAACATATGATGTAGATGATGATTATGATGATGATGATAATGACGACGACCAAGGCGCACAGCGGTATAACAAAATACAAAACAAATCAACAAACAAGACAATGGAAGAGAGAGAGAGAGACAGAGAGAGAAAAGGAGATTTTTAAAATAAAGCAACAAGAAACATACACAAATTTCGTTATAGAACAAATTTTACTAGATATGTGACACGTTGATGACGGTAGTAGGAGAGGTGACAGGGAGGAACGGTAGAGGGGAGGTGTACAAACGAAAGCCGAGATATAAAGAACTAAAGTCGACGGCGGTCGACCGCAGCTCTGCTTTGCTCTGCTCTGCTCTGCTCAGCTCTGTTTGAAGTCATAGAGGGTCCTCTAGAAGAGGACGACAGAGCCGTTGGAGAAGGTGAAGCAGCCGGAACACGCGATGGGGGATACCCTGATGGACGGACTGTTGCGTGTTTTGGAGCCCAACAACTGCGACGTGCTCGTTACTCTAGTTGTTGTTGTTGTTGCTCCTCCCTATATGTACATATATACTTTCTATTGTATTATATTTTATATATGTATGTATGTATGTGCTTTGACAAAGACCCGCCCCATCCGCATGCCCACATAGCCACTTAGACAAACTGCTTCAACTTTCTGGCCTGGCTCTCTTCTCTAGTTACTGTTACTGTTGTTGTAGCTTATTATTGTTATTTAATGTTTATAGTTCGGCGAACTAGTTATTAGAGCCAGTCAACGGCGGGTGGCAACCACAACAAGCAACATACATACATACATACATACATAAGATGTGGACAAACATTCCCATCTCCAATTTGAGGCATATGAAAAAGCATTTTATTTGAATTTAAAAAATTAAGTAAATTAATGTTCCAAGGTAATCTCGAAAACCTTCACTGTAACTGAATTAGTTTGTCTCCTCATAGAGAAATATATCATTCATCATATCATTTATATTTGATATATTAAAAAAGTATTTTATATTCTTTTAGATCACTACAAACACTTTGTTGAAGTTACTTTCTAAAAGAATTATTCTTTACAGACTTTTTTTTTCTTTATCGTGGAATATTATTACGGAAATTTAACGGAACGGAGTAGAAGCAATTGTAATTCCAAAACCGCCGATAAATTTTAAACAGTGATTTATTAAATCTTCCGACGAGTCCTCGCTGCAGTCTGTCAAACCGTGGTTTCCCGTAGGAATTATGCCTTTGAGGAATATATGTATGTATGAACTTTTGTACTTTATTAAAACTGTACCTTGATTGAAACTATTATTACTGAGTTGAGGTTTTAAAACATAACCATATCCAATAGAACAATAGTATTTCTACATTAAAAATGGCTTGAAAAAAATCTTTACTCCTTAATATTGGTGAAGGGTTTAATATAAGAAACATAGGTTCGCGATTTTTAATCCATATTCCTATGAGGCTACTTTACAGACCAAAATCAGATATTGATATTGAGATAACTTCTGAAGAAGCATGGCGATCGGCTTAAATCGTTTACAAGGTTCTTAGGTAAAAAAAACGTACATTTATTGAAATATTTTAAGCACGCATTGCCAGCAACTTTATTGACTTTTTTATTTAGAAAATTTCATCAAAAAATATTTTATATTTTTAAACAAATATTTCATATTTTATTATATTTCACTTTTATACCCTGTTATTTTGGTTATATTAATGTCATCTAAATGTCACTAATATCTGCATAATCACTTAGAAGTTTAAAACAATATCTTTAAAATTCTAAAACTTTAATCACTAAAATTTTCTGTTTTTTTAATCAAAGCTTGTCACAATTGAGACAAAGAATATCTGTACAGGGTATTTCGTATTCGATCTGACAACTTGCTTACGTGATTATTGTTTCTATTCGTTTGAAATTTGACTTTGAGGTCATCACAACAATTTTTTATTATGTTTGCCTTTTGTTTTTAGTAAGTAACATTTTTTATTTTTTAATTTTTGCTTTTTGTTTTGTATAACAATTTGTTCAATTGAAGTCATTCAATAGAAATATCAGCAACAAATTGACAACAACAGCACAGCAAAAATAAAACAAAAACTAAAACAACGACAACAACAATAAATTCCCTTGGAATTGCTAATTAAGTTCAAAAGATAGAAAATAAAATGATACACAACTAAAAACTAGACGATGACGATCGCAAACGATTTCCATATAGCGGATCAATGTCAGCGCGATCATCTCTCGCACTCACACGTGTGTAATCGCAAAAGAAATGATGGGGGAAAAAAAAGATGAGAGAAGGCCTATAGAAATATATTATATAGTATGTATACATAAATACTACAGTAGAATCAAGTTCAGATAACAATGTACATATATATTTCCTATATTATATATTGTCTCTGCGGCATTCATTTGAACTTTATTTTTAAATCACTTTAGCTGGAAGATGATTTAATGGCACACAATATAAAAAACCCAAAAAAACAATATCACTAGTCATTCGTTAAGACAATTAACATAAAAAAAAAGGAAATAACAGAGTTTCAAAATCATTAGCACTTTAATTGTCCAACGTAATTATCCGTTTTGCATTATTGTTAATCGTTTTGCTTTTATAAATATTTCACCAGAATCAAACAAAAACATCTTTTACATACGTAAAAATCTGCGCCAAATAAATTTGTTCAACGTATTGCGAAAGGGAAAATAATACCACGACGAGTTTGCCACCTGACACTACGATGCTTTGTGTTGCACTGAAAGCGCCAAGCGTCATGGCAGCGCCAAAACCGGTTTCGGCATCGGTTCGTCGTTTTGTTGACGATATGTTCGGGTTCGGTGTTCGTTATGATTCGTGCTCGTTCTTTGGCTTGTCCGCAATGACGCGACGCTATTGCCCACTCTCCCATTCAAGCTCTCTGTTTCTTTTTCTCGCACACGCTAACCGCGTGTCTGTCTTGGTCGCGCGCTCAGTGGCGATTTTCAATGCCAAGCAATAGCAGCAGCTGTTCGCCGTACTAACTAACTGTGTGTGTGCTTGTAAAGGAGAGGGGGTGAGCGAGGTAGTGGATAGACTAACTTCTCCTTCTTCCATCGTTCATAAAACTGCAAGTAAACTGAAATACAAATGCTTCTGTCACATACACAATACATGTATGATACACAAATACATACATATGTATGAGATTTCGGTTCGATCAGCTGCAGACAACAAACATGACGTACATAGATACAAACACATGACATGTATATTTATACACATGTAAACCGATCAGTTCAAAAATAAATTTTCTCTTCCGTTAGAAAACAATCGGCCAAGTTTCAATTAAGAGAAGGACAAATTTATACAGCACCAAGAAAATATGTAACAATCAAATTTACTCACTGGAATTTGCTACCAATTTCTAATTAAATTCCATTTTCTATCCCTTTGACAAAATGCATTCTTCTTTACTCTTATTCCCACATTGTTAAGTACAGACACATACATATGTATGTACATACATTATGTATGTATGTATGTATGTATGTATGTGTGTGTAGGTACTGTAAACTTGTTCTTAACGTGTTTTTTTATAGCATATTTGGTTGTTCTAGGCTCTTTGATCAAGGTGTTCACGCCGACAAACGGTTGAGTTGAAAATACAATAATTCTCTCAATGTTTTTAATGAAAAATAACTTCGATACCCTTTAAATTTGTCTAAATACATATACATACATATTTACTATGTATGTCCATATGTATGTCTGTATGTATGTGTGTATATAAATATCTATGTACATACATAAGTACATATGTATTTATGTATGTACATATGTACATAATGCGCGTTTCATGCTCATTAGTGACTGGAATCGCTACACAAACATTCGATATTGCTCACACACGCTGATTGGCAATTGCAATTTCTACTGTTATTGATACTCACTGTACGGATGCAATTGCATAAACGAATCACTTCTTGTCTCATTAAACCAAGGCAACATTAAAATGGGCATTCAATTGAAACAATAAACGAACATCTTTGTGAGCCCAAAAGATTCTTTTTTATAAGCATCCATCCCTAAGAATCTATAAAAATGAACATACACACATACATACATACATACAGTGGCTTACAGCTTAATTCGTACAGAGGTGGGTAAACATTTGTATATAAAGAAGAAGAAGAACCATTGTCCGATTGATCATACAAACATACACATATTCGAATACACATTCATATTTGGTGCATGATTGTATAATTAATAACTAATAGTTTGTAAAAATGTGGCAATACAAAATAAAACTTGATTGTTAAACTTGATTTAATGATGCTTTTTTTGCCAATACTTTTTTATCGTTTATTTGTGCCTTTTTATTTCTATTATTGCTAATACAGTCAATTGCATTGCATTCAATTAAGGATAGAAATTGACTAAGCAAGGAGGAATTTTACATATGTATGTATGTATGTATATAAAAGAATATCTTATAATTTACAAATACATACATATGTACATATGTGTGTATGTACATATGTATATACATATATGTATATTCATACATACATACATAAATACTTACTTTATTATACATAATAACAATATCATTTTAGTTGTTAGCCTATTGAAAGAAAAGTAAACGCAGTTTAGTTTTATGAATTGTTGGTGTGCCAACACTTTTTAAGCTCACTATATGCCTTCATACACACATATGTATGTACATACATACATACATATGTACATACATTTGTAGTATTTGTGGAAATTTTCAAGTTCAAACTTGTTTTGTTTGTTCTATCATCCGTACGAAAGTGCACTATGTACATATGTATGTATTTATATGTATATGTATGTAAGTACATATGTATCTACATACATACGTGTAATAAATATACTAGCTAGTAACTACTATAGTTGAGCATTGTTTTTGTGGCTTTTTGTTGACAAATGTATGTATGTATGTATGTATGTATGTATGTACACACATGCTTTCATAGAGTTTTACGAGTCCTTTTGTTGTAGTTGTCCTGTTTATATCGGCATTTTTCGCTCATAGTCATAAATGTATTTTATGTATGGGAACAGATACTTCTATGCATGTATGTATGTATGTATATATGTATACTATATCAAAAGATAACTGTCGCAGTAATGTAATGTAGTCCATTTGCGACAAATATGCGCAACCAAAAAATGCTTCTCGGACATTGTACCGTTATACAATGGCACAAAATTGTTCGCATATTCATGACCGAATTACCCACATTCAAAGCCACTGACACACACACACACATACACATACATACATACATACATATGAGAGCCGCTGGACAATCTCCCTCTCTTTTCGCCCTTCTATGACACTGCCACCCTCTCGCTATGTAAAAACTTCACTTGCCATTTGTGGACAGCAAAACAAACAAAACCATTGGCAAGGCACGCAAATCTCGGCTATGACCAAAATATTTGCCAAAGTTCGTAGAGACCTAAAAAGAAAGGAAAAAAACAAAAAACCAAAAACAAAAAAAAAGAAGTCGCAGCAGCCGAGCGATGCCAAGAAATCAAAGTGGGCGACACAAAAGGACAGGCCGGATATATTAGCCAAGTCAAGGCAGACAGATAGTTGCACCACTCTTGGTCCCTTCAAATCTGTCGAGATTCCCCTGCAACCTTCTCTCCCGTTGCCACATGACGCATACATACATACATATGTATGTATGTACATATGTATATACATTTCGGCGCCCCACATTTGGGCGCTGCTAACATCATCATCCTCATCAGAGCATTGAGGATTTCTCGCCAACTAATATTTGCCAAGCGTAAAGTAATAAAATATTTCGTCGGTCAATAAATGCAATTGAATGTGAACGATGAGTGGGTGGGGCCAGCCGGAGGGTATTGTCAGTGTAGGGAATGAGGTTAGCAACAAATTAAATAAGCCACCATCGTTGATTGTCCAGCATTTCCGATTTACATGTGCCCTGCACTAAATACTTCAATTTTCATCCGCACTTTGTTTAGTTATAAATTAACTTTCGATATCGAAATTGATATCGTTAACATATGTACTATGTACATATGTATGTACTTCGAAGATTATTAATACATATTTACATATGTACATATGTAAATAAATTTAAATAAACGTAAGAGTATTCGTATGTCGGTAGCACTTGGATGTTCGAACTTCGAACATTATTTCTATTTTTGATATTTTCCCATATCATTTTAATACCTCACCCTCAGTCTCCTTCCCTTTTCCTTGTTTCTTTGCTTTATTTTCCATTCATTTTTGGTCGAGCAGCAAAAAGCTTTTATTGTCATTTGTTTACTTTAGAATGCAATAAAAAAATGTTATGTCAAAGGATAAATAAACTCTTGACGTTTGTGATGAGGAAGGGGTAGCGTAACCAGAGAGGACCGTCTACTAAAAAGAGGATGTAATAAATGCCAGAAGATTGACGCTGCCACTAAAAATGTAGTCAGAGGTACATATATATGTACATACATACATACATCCACAGCCAGAACACATATATGTACATACATACATATTAGAGTCTAGCACTACTACAATCAAAATGCTATTTCGGGCCACTCATACACTTACCTGGCATCACAATGTACACATAACCAAAGTAAGCATCATTTTCATATTTGTAAGAACGAGATGCACGCACAAACTTTAAATTACGGTACATGCAAGTGCGTAGAAGGAAGAAGGTCACTGTTTTGTGATACCCTGTAGCCTTTAGGGGAAATTTTTAACACAATGAATACGTACATATGTATGTGTGTACATACATATGTATATCCCTGATATTCCTTCATTGTAGGGTATAACAATAGCTATGTACTTAAAAATACCAATAACCATTCGAACGTACTCTTGCTGCAAAGCCGCAGACAAAGGCAAGAAAGAATAATATTCAGACTTTGTATTTGGTGTGTATGTATGTATGTATGTATGTATGTGCATGCATACATACAAGCAATTAATGATAAATCGAGTAAAATTTATTCAGAACAGAAATGATGGGAAAACCGATGAATCTCGATGGATTACTATATGTATGTACATATACTTGGTTTATCGTATGGCTTTTAACATGTTCAGTCTCACTCATAAGAAACCAAACAACCTTTACTATGCCAAAAAAGAAAGGGTATTTCGAAATCAATTTTTAACGAGTTTATTCGTAAAAAGGCTTCAATATTTGAGTCCTTTATCTACATACATACATACATACATACATGTGATGAGGTGAGGCAAACATATGCAGCTGCCACCCACAATTTCTGGCTGTGTTAAATGAGATCCTAGCTACGCCCTCTTATGTACAAAGATATGTACATACATACATATATATGTATATGTATATGTACATACATATGTACATATGCATGTATGTATGTATGTACATTTTAAAATTATTATACTTCGATAAATAAAAATTCACTCAAGGAAAGTTTTACTGTAGTTTACTTTTTAGGAATAAGGAATAAGATCGAATAGATCGAGAACCATTTTGTAACGCAGTTCAGGGCTTGGGGTTAGTCAAAGGTATAAAAAATTATTTCAAATAATATTTATTATTTTATTATTATTATAATTTAATACTTATAATAATAATAATTATTCAAAATTATTTAACTTTTTTTGCTACTAAATTTAATAGCTTTAAAAGTTTGTATTTTTAAAAGAAGGTCCTTTCAATGACCACCACAAATCGTTGGAGATTTGTTCAAAATTAATCGCATAAAAAATTTAATATTATTATTTAATAATGTTGTGCATTTTATTTTTTTCAGATTTTTTAGGTAAAAACAAAACTTTTTCATACAAACATTTTTTTTGGTCCGATGACTCCTATGCCAGCTATAGCATATAGTCGACCGATTCTGCTGAAACTCTATAGATATATTTCTATTTATATCAAATTGGCAAATGCCAAATTTCGTGACAATCGCTTTTGAAACACCCAAGTTATTGATTCAGAATACACACATATCATTAGCCTCCATGAAATAATACAATATCAATTTACACAGTTTTGTGCTTTTTATTTTTTTTATTAGGAGACATTAAGATAATAAAAACGTAAAATATAAATTACACATTGTACATTGTTTCCTTCATTTCCATGATGATCGTCATCATAATATAATATTATTATTATAAATTCTCATACGTTCACAGTTGTTCCACAGTTAAATTTGATTTACATGTAATTTTTAGTTGTTGTTGTTTTAGCCTGCTATTTGGTTAATTATATTCTAAAGTTTCATACGTATATAAGTACACGATAATAAATATATGTATTTCTTTGGTTATATAGTGTATATATAGGTACATACATACATACGTACATACATACATACGTACATACATACATAATACATACATACATAATACATACATACATATATCATAAAGGACGACAATCTCATTCATAATTAAATACTTTATCGTTTGGGTTTATAATTGTATAATAATTCTTTGGAAACGTCCCATGGACAGATAATGTTAGACGATCATAAGTCAAATATGAATATGCTACATATATGTATATATTTTATACACGTAGAAGTAATAAGCAATAAATTGTATGTATATATGTACATATATGTACATATATATATATGCATAGGTATTTAGTACATCACAAGACAACACAGGCGTATCCATTCACAGTTTATATTACTTTAGTTCATTCATAGCTACTTAAATACTAATCGTTTATTGGGTTCTGTTTTTTTTTGTTTTTTGTTTTTGTCGTCAAACTTTGTGAAAATTATTTGTGCATCGGTGTTCATTCGCATAGGATCAGATCAGATAGCATCAGGTATACATACAATCATACATCTGTTGCAATAGATAGTGGCTCGGTAGTGCTTCAATAATCGTCAAGGCATGCCAAAAGTTTTCTCACTCTTGATTTCCTGCTTAATATGTGTTTATGTTTTTGTTGTTGTTTTTTTTTTTTTTTTTTTTGTTTTGTTTTAAAGGACGAAAAACCATTAGAATGATATATTAGAAAAGTTAATAATTAAAATGGACTAGATAACTGCTATTGCGTTTTTGCTGCTGGCAGAGTTAGTTAGTGTCAGTAGAGTTGAAGCTAAAATTAGTTACTAACAAATTATAATCTACAACAAAAAACAAAAAAAAAAACATTCATTCTACATTCTATTATTAAAAAAAAAAAAAAAGAACACCAAAACAGAAGCCTGTAATGGGCGGGCGATTGGTCGAGCGAGCGGGCAGGCGGTCATTCAAATGGATAGTTAAGGATTTCTTTCGTTTTTTTCCCAGTGTGCGTGTGTGGTGCATGAATGAGGTAGGCATGTAGGTGTATGTGTGTGTGTGTATGTGGGTTAAAAGCCAATAAATAGGATTAGAACCAAGCTAATTTAGGCATCACTAGCTCACTTAATGGAACGCGGATCCTCGCGTTGATATTTGGCAAATTCAAGGAATATCTCCTCTAATGTCGTCTGACTTATTGAATAATCCTCAATATTCAATTCATCACGTTTCCGTTCCATTAGGCCAAAGATCTCTGACCATTTAATGCCAGTCAATGGAATGTAAAATGTTAGAATACCCTGGTATTCCTCTCTATAAATTGTTCAATAAAATGAAATAATTTAATTAATAATTTAGCTAAAATTTCAATTGCATTTAACAACACTTACTGCAATACGGATTGTGGAAATTCAGCTTCGACAAATTCTTTGACAACATTGATATTCTGCTGGGCAAGCTGTGTTGGTATCGTCGGCTCATCTGGATGTCTTGAATAGCTGCTACTCTTTCGTGCCTGCCTCACTGTTTCCATATTTCGTCTGACTTTGATCTTAAGTATAAGTCCCTTGGAGAATTTATTCTTTAAATGTTGCGTCGAACCAATGCATTTGAATTCACCATTAACCATAATGGCCAATCGTGTACATAATGCCTCACATTCTTCCATGCTGTGTGAGGTGAGAACAATTGATTTACCCGAATCGCGTATACGGCAAACCATATTCCAGAGTTGACGTCGAGCAGCCGGATCCATTCCCGTTGTTGGCTCATCCAAATATATAACCGATGGACTACCAATCACAGCAATTGCTGTGCTCAATTTACGTTTATTGCCACCACTATAGGCTCGGGTCTCCTTATCAATGTGCTTCATAAATCCAAATGACTTGGCCAAATCCTCAGACAATTGATTTATACGCGACGGCTGTACACCGCGCAACAAACTAAAGATACGCAATGTTTCCCGACCAGTTAGATCATCAAGCAGCGCATCAAATTGTGGACAGTAACCAATTTTTTTATATATACTATTCATATCCGATTCTAAACTCAAACCCTGAACATAGGCCGAACCGAAACTAATGCGCTCATCGCCAGTCATCATTTTAAATGTGGTCGTTTTGCCAGCTCCATTTACGCCCAACAGCCCAAAGCATTCCACTCTAAAATAAAGAATAGATTAGTAAAAACAAAATAGGGATACAGATGTGGGGCAATATGCACTTACTCCTCCACACATAGAGAAACTTGATTAACAGCCAAAAATTTGCCATAATATTTAGTAACACGATCCAAAACTAAATTCTTATTAACCAAATCATTGGAATTCATATTGAGTATTCGTTGACGTTCATTTTCCACATCCTCATCGAAATAGCCATCTTCTGGTGGTGGCGGTGATTTACTATGAAATAAAAAATGATTATTAATTAATATTTATTTGAAACTCAGATTAAGACTACGTCGAGGGTGCTGGATTACTCTTCTTATATTTTAATCTGGTAAAGATCTCTGACATTTCATATTCGGCATTAATTTCGGAAATCAACTATATTAATTGCCGAATTAAGTATATAATAGTTGTATAACAGTTTAGTATTTAGTGAATTAAAAACAGAGATTCTATTATTTTAATTATTTTTTACTATTTTCATAAAATTTTTCCTAAGAATTGGTGCACTCTTTGAAAATTAATTTAATTAATTCATTTAACATAAGTTTCAACTCCAAAAATGTTCAAAAAGGTTCCCGAACGTTTAAATTTTTGTTAGATTTTAACCATTTTTTAGTTTAGTTGTTTTGGGAGATATTTTCATTAAATTAAAAATTAAGTATCGAAAAAAGAAAGGTTTAAGCGATTTTGTTATTAAATTAATCAGAGTTTACTTTCAATTATTTTTTTTTGGCATAAACAAATTTAAAAAGAATACTGTTTGACATTTAAAAACTGACAACAGAGTTTTTTTAGCACACCTTGGAATTACTTTTGAATTGTTTTGGAGCTATTATATATTTTCATATTATATTTTGTTGGTTTTATAAACTTACATAGTATGCTTTCTAATCATATAGATTAACTCGTTGATTAAGCCAAATTCTCTTAGAATAATAATGAGAAAGAATATAACTGCTGTTGCAGCCATATAAATCGTTTCTGGTAGCACACCGGGCTCTTGCCAGGAGAAGAAGGGTTTGAGATCTAAAAATGATCAATAGTCATATAAATATTTATTAAGATTAAATCAAATCGTATAATGATTATTCACTTACTGCAACATTTTGGTACGAGCTCGCATAATAATATTGGCGGTAAACCGTCAACCTTTTGGCAGGCATTCCTTGTGGCCACATTTGTATAGATCTTATTAAGACCCATGGCCAATGAGAAATGTGGAAATATGCGAAATATCCATCCCAACAAAACGGCCGTATCCTTGGTATCGAAGAAATCAAATGACATAACCACAACCACTATAAAAAGTGCCATGCCAGCGAATATATTTATTATGGATATGCGGGCAAAACCGGTGGCCGGTTCCCGGAAGAATAACGAAATTAGGTATGTGAATGGCAATACGGAGCATCCAAAGATCAATAGTAGGGCAAAATATCTGCCCAATTCGGAGAAGCCTGTAAAGCCATCCTCTTGGAAACATAAAATGGTCAGTACAACAACAAGTGCAGTGAATGTATATGTTACAAAATCCCAAATAAATTGTGATAGCCAAAATGTCCAGACTTTGACGCCGCCAACAAATTGCAAAAGTTTCGATCTCGATTCTCGTTCCTTAATCAAAAAGAGTATATATATGGCACTAACGAAACACATGCAGAAGCATAGATTTGTTGCCAATTGTGTTCCAAGATTATTGCCCGTATTTAATTGACTTAATAATGTGCTTGTTGTATAGGGTAATGGAGCATTTGTTACACTAATACTGACATTTGGTCCACACAATGAACGTGCTATAGCATTATGGACCAAGTTAACAGTTAAAGGTGCCGTATGCAACGGTTGATTATTTAACCAGGCCACAATCTTTTCCTCTCCTATACTAGCAGCAGCCAAATAACGCGAATTAATCCGAACTTGCATGGTCCTGCCCAATTGAAGCATATAATTGATGAAATTAGATTGTCCTGTTGACTCATATCCATAATTATTGCCATATGAATTTGCTAGTTTTTCATATTCATTTGATATATTGCAATTTTGAGAATTATTAATTAAATCGTTACCACGCTCCATAACCGTTACGGCTAAAGGATATTGGGTTAAACCAATGGTTATTGGTTTAAGCTCTTGAAATGTACCCTGATTACGTGTTATTATAATGGTCATCGACACAAAAAATATTGGCATTATATTTTGTATCAATAGCAATAGCTTATTACGCCATGTATATAGGGCCTTCTTCAATACCATGGCCTGCCATTGATTCTTAAATAGTTCCATTCCCTGCAGCAAACGTCGATTCTCCGAGAATATTCCATCTGCTAAAAAAGTACAAAAAGTAATCAAAATTTAATTTCAATTATTAAAATCAAAATACCAAAAAAAAAAAAAAAGAACTTACATTGCATGGATTCATTGTCTTCATCTCCATAGCCTGTGCCGCCATTCATAATTGCATGTTGATCCTTTTGTTTACCATCATTACCCTTTTCGGCTCCGACTTTCATGAAAACCTCCTCCATTGATGTTATGCCCACACCATAGCCATTCAAATGTAATTCATCTGAACGTTGCTCAAGTTTTCCAAACATTTCTTCAAATTTACCAGAATAACTATCGGGTAATTGATACGATAACTCAGCACCTAAATCGCTTTCTGGCTGAAGACCAGGTATAAATTCATTAAGCAAAGCTGTCACTTCTGTAGCTTGACAATTTTCCCGTTTAACACAAATCTAAAATTTTAAAAATTAGTAATCGATATTGGTAATTTTTTTTTTGTATGAGTTTTACTAACCAGACGATAACCGGAACCGTATTGTTTCTTCAAAAAGAATGAAGTGCCATGACATTTGAGTTCACCATCGCACATGATAGCAATTCGATCGCCAAGGACATCAGCTTCATCCATGAAATGAGTGGTTAATAGCAAAGTTCGACCAATTTTCTCTTGTTGCAACAAGTCCCAAAGTTGACGTCTAGCTGATGGATCCATACCTGAACTAGGTTCGTCACATAGAACAACTTTGGTATCACCGCAAAGGGCACAGCAAACAGAAAGTTTACGTTTCATTCCGCCGGATAGTTTCGATGAGGCAACATTTGCCTTATCCTCCAATTCGATCATTTTTAAATATTTTGCCACTTCGTTTTCAACATCTTTGCCATGCAAACCCTTTAAGCGGCTAAAGAAACGTATATGATTCGAAACGCTCATCTCATCGAATAGGACATTGTGTTGGGGGCAAACGCCAAGGGACATTCGTGCTCCATTAATATTTGTGCGTATATCACTGCCATTTATGATGGCTGTGCCGGCGGTGGGGGGGAACATGCCTGTTAGCATGGAAATTGTTGTCGTTTTACCAGCACCATTGTGTCCCAACAATACAGTTATTTCATCCTCAAACATATTCATCGATAAACCCTTGACAACAGTTTTCTCACCGAATTTCTTTTTTAAATGACGCATTTGTAAGCCAATATGCTTACCCTCGGGCTCTGCCTCAAAAGCATTGGGATCACGTTGCTCCACATATCCATTGGATGGCATATCCTCTACACCAATATAATCGGTTTCGCCAAACCAAAATGATTGGGTAAATGGAAAATTCCATTTACGTGGCACACCAAATTCACCCGGAAATATTTGCTCCACATATAAACAGATGATCATATAAATGAAACATGAAACTATCATCATGACCATAACCATTCCCACAGTCAATGTATCATCAACAGATACGGGTGTAAATAAATTGCTCCATTGTAATCCTTCGCCAGTGCCCTCAAATCCGAGTATCAATTTAACACCAAAACCCATTGCCGTATTTGATATTAAACTCCAGCCAAGTTTTGTACCCAAATCCAGTTCATCGTACGTATTGACCGTGAATGAGAATGGTATATAGGCAATAAACCATATTAATCCAGTTACAGCTGCTGCTGTACTGGCCTTTGAGAAAAATGTGGCCATCATGAAGCAGAAACAAATGCTCGTTATCACATAGACCAATAAAAATAAGAGCAATGCCGTAAAGCTCGAATATGTTAATACGGCAACATCATCGGACCAACGTATTTTCATCAATATAGCTATCAATATGGCCGATATGGTTAGCATTATAAACGATTTGACAAACCAAGCTGTCCAATGTAACCAATTGGCAAGGCCCATAATTTTCATCACCTCTTTCAATTGTTTCTCCTTCTCCGATGTTATATACTGCAAATTAATGGAAAAGATTATAAAATTTATAGTTAGTGACGATTTTAAAGTAATCCTTAATCCAAATATTTATATTAAATATCGAAAAATTTCTATTCCCAACTAATATATATTTTATAATAAAATCTAACCAATCTTTTCGAACTCGTCAGTTCCCTCTTTTTTTCCGTCAGATCTAGTTTATATTAAAAATAGATTTTAATTTATAATTTATTTACTAAGTAAGTATAAATGAATCGAAACTTAACCACAAAACTGTGTAAAACCTCAGCAGCTATAATTCCATTCCTTAGATTCCATTTTAAAGCTTACAGTTTAAGTTTTAATCATTTTTGGAAAGCTTTAAATTTAGCTTTTTAATATTTTTTGAATTCAGTATTAAGGAGTTTAACATTAAAAATGGTAGAAAAATTATTTAGGAACAAATTACTTAAGTCTGTCAGTATAGATAGCTCAGATAGATATAGATAGATATAGATATAGACATATAGATGCTTAGCGATTCCTTTCGGAAAACTTTCAGAAATACGAAAATAACTTAACGTATCAACAAGTCACATGATGATATTATATATTCGTCCCAGGTTCCTATACCTTCTATACGGATCTTCTATAGGGACCTGGTCCCAGTATTTTTATTATTCCCTTGCAAAGGGTATTGTAACGCATAGAAAGTAGCATTTCCGACTGTATAAAATATAATATAAGTATATATCTATATTCTTGATCAGCATCAACAGACGAGTCGATTAAAATAAATCCTTCTGTCAGTCTGTCTTTTTCTTCGCACGATTTATACCTTAAATGTTAAGCTATATGGTGGAAACTTGATAGATAAGCTTTTTATATTTCTACCTTTGACAAGTTTAAAAATTGGTCGAATCGGACTACTTTTTTATAATTTTTTTCATTTTCTATTTACAAAATTTATTTTTAGAAATAGAAACTGATGTAATGGAAAGATTTATAAAATAGTCTTAAACTGCAAGGATATACAAATTTCGGCAAGGTCGATTTTTTATATTGACCTAGCTAATTTTACTAAAGGGTTTTTTAATCGCAATCTATAATAGGTTCATATAAGGCACTATCTATAAATTAGGTAACTCATGTTTACGTTGTCTTTATATGAATTTATGGCTATTTATAGCAAATTTTAGATATGGCACTACGACTATTGATTTGATGAAAAGCCTGTCGATATACAGCCGAAAGTGGAGAGGAATAATCTTTGTTTTTTTTAACGAATTAAGAAAGTATTTCTTCTTTCTTAGATTACGGAAACTAACAATTACTGAGTTTTTTGTTTAAGCGTTGGACAAATTATAGAAGTTCATCTATATTGCAAGATTAATGATTCTTTTAATTTTTCCACTGAAGCTCTGCTGTTGAAGGAAGGGCCTCAACACTATTCATACATGCTTTTAAATGCTTTTATTCATACATGATTTCTAATGACTCAACTTTGTACAAAACAATATTTTTTGTATAAAACTATGTATATACCATCAATAAATAGTATAGAATATTTTAAATAATTTTCACTCACCTTGGTAATGTACGTGCATGGATAGATGAAGCTGAGCAATATAATCAATGACATTATCGATGCCAAACCCTCAAGTAATGGATCATATATATAGGCCGGATATGGATAACGTTGCAATACCACTTCTGGTAATTTTTCGACGCCTGACTTTTTCCTCAAGTATGACATAGTTAAAGCATGTTGTATGGGTAAAAATCCTTCACGTAGATAACCAACTGGAATGCCACCATCACTGGCATTCGCATTACGCGGACCCGTTAAATCGATAATGGGAAATAATCTCATTGTTAGCCAAGTTAAACCGATATTGTATGATGTTGTACGCGATTCAGATGGAAATCGTAAAGAGAATTCAAATTTATCTGGTAATTCGGTTATATTTGCCCATGAATCATCAAATTGAATACCAGCAAAGGAATTATAATTAACAACATCCATTTCCAATTCGGAAGCATTCACTGCACTCGAATAACCAGCCATATCCAAATTATATACGGTCTCATTAACCAGAGCATCCAAAATATTATTAGCTGGTGAATAACGTAGCCAGAATATTGGTGAGTTTCCAGATTGAAATTTACTTTCACTAGAATTGATAATTACATATTAGTTTTTGTGTAATGGCAATAGATCAAGGTTAGGTTAATGCTACATATTAGGTTTTTTAAGTTTATAACTATAACTAAATACCACCAGATAAATAAAAGCCAAACTCAAATTGGGTTAGAATACAAATAATACATGCATATACATGTGTATCTGTATATGGGCAAGTGTTATCGAATATATGTATGTATGTAGGGTGATGGTTATCAAACATCATTTCGTTTAAGTGCAGTGTTTTTTTTTTTAAATAAAAGTGTGCAAAATTATTTAACATTTAATTAAAAAAAAGAAAGCATCGTCAAGCAACTAAGTATTAAAGTGCACAAATACAAGAGAATGCGTTACGTCACTTCATGGAGCGCTTGCAGTAACGGTTATGAACCTATGGGTTAAGGGTTTACTTCAATTTCAATAGATAAAACTTGAATATTAATCGCATTGAAAATGAAATTCAAACCGATAGATTAGAGTGCAATTAATCGCTAAAGTTTAATGATTATATGTATAATAATAGAATAGTTAAAAAGCATAGAATGTTTAACGGTTAAAGAGCTATAATTTACATATGTATTATTAATTGATAACGATAAACCATTTCGGTTACATAACTGTTTGCATTCTCTGGTAGTTGGACTCCAAGCAGATATAAAAAACCATTCTGCCATTCCAATATCTATATATGTATGTACATACATATGTATGTATATTTATTTTGCATATTTTTTTTGTTTTTTTTCGATTACATTCGTTTTGTGCGATTTTGATTGAATTCGTTTACCTCTTCTTCTTCTTGGACACTAGCAGCGCTACGAGAGCGTGCATGCGACGCGAATTATGGATAGTATCTCTGAAAGTTTGGATGGCATACAAATAATACATTTACATATGGTTCATATCGGGGAGTAGACTTTGAAATTGATGTTGAAAATTGCAAGAAATTTAAGAGAAGAAAACCAAAAGAAAAAAAAACGCAAATTACTTTCGAACACAGCGCAACGTAAAAAGAAGGCAAGGGGGGGGGGGAAATCAGGAATACAAATAAGCAAGAGCATTCCGATTTGAATATATATGTACATATATTGTAGAATCTTTTTAACAGTAACTAAACAGATTCTAATATAGTCTAGTGATTCATGTCTATGAAGCCTAGAAACTTTAATCTGAGCGTATTCATTATATGATATAGTTAACCGATTTTGATACTTTATAGTATAAATATATATATATAAAGTTTATACTAGTAAAACTAATAAAATCCTAGTAATAGTAGCTCAGCAATCACATTTAATATTTTTAGAATAGTAGTTCCTAAGCCAAAACTATATCATATTGTCAAACGATTCTGATGAAACTCAGTAGAAGTATTTATATACATACCAAATTTACAAATACAAATTTTCTTACAATTGCTTAAAGAAACAGTCAAGTTATGGAAATAAAATTATATTCTCGATTATTCGTTACTTCGAAAACCATAAGATAAAGTTTACTGATTCTGATAAAGCTTATTAGAGTCGTTAAGAAATATATCAAACTGGGAATAACTAAAATAAGTTCTTCAATTAAAACTATTTCTTTGACAGATCGTTCATATTCATATTCAGGTTTTTTTAATTGAGTTTTCCAATCTGAATGATTGGAAACGAAATTGTCTGGAGATTTTTAAATGACTTTAATTAGTTTAAATAATTTTTTCACAAATTTTTTTTTAAATGATATTGTAATATTGATATAATAATATCAATAATATTAATTTAATTTAACTTCACTTTGATTTTCACTAGATTTTGAATTTAAATTGTAAATACAAAATTAGTTTATCAGATTTTAATAAGAGTTAAAAACTTAAATTCATATAAGCTAATGAAAACTTTTAATATCGTTTAAATTTAGTTTGAGTTGACAAAGTTGAGGTAACTTTAATTTGTCTCTTATAAATATTTCAAATGCTTTCAATCGTTATTATTATTTAAACAAAAAACGTTTAGCATTTGGCCATAAAAACGTAGTATAACTAACAAAAAAGCATTAAGAGAGCAGTCGATATGTACGTTAAGTGGACAGGTCACTGACAGGTCAAGTGAAATGATTGAAAATTCACTGGAATTTTTTTTTTTTTTTATAAAATGTTTAATCAGACAGTTCAATCAATCAATGGATACTAACTTTAGTAGAACGAGTAGTATTTTTATTAATCAATTTAAATAGATGCTCAATATTATGAGTTCATTTGGAAATATATGTATATAAAAAAATGCAATTAATTCAATAAATAATTGTGTATTTTCAATTCGAAACAGTGATGCAACTAATCCCATTCCTCTCTCTTGCAATATAACCCAAAAAATTGGACTAATTTGGCAATTGAGAAGGATGGTACAAATATTTCGCATTGTGTTGCAGCTGTGCGAATACACAAATAAACAAAATGGAAAAGAAACAATAAAATAAATTAAAATATTTTAAATCATATAAAATTGAAAACGAACCCTAAACAAAATAGAATTGAAAATCAAAAGTCTATACTTCATATATTTATATGTATATATGTATTTACTTAAATGTTAAATATTTGTAACTTACTTAAAAAGTTGCATTGTGTTTAAAGGAAAAGCTTCATTATATATTTTATCTGGCATTGGCTCGGCAACTACCAAAGTCCGCACCAGAACCAATAGCAATGAGAATATTGCCGGTAAAAGTAATTCAATAACCAATTGCCATTTGTGATTCCATTGTAGTGTCCAGTTCTTCCATAGAAGGAGCACAAATTTATCCCAATTGCTAACGTGTGCCATATTTATATTTGTTTTCCTTCAGTTATTTGGATTATTTGTCTAAGGCATAGCCACTTTGAAATCACAAAACCCAAAATAAGGTAATTCAGTTCGTTTAATTATCTGTAAAAAAAAATAGATAGGATTAGATAGAGTGAATTTCAACTAAATATCGAATATGAGAAATGCGAAAATCTGGTGTTAAGAAATTTTCAAATATTTAAAAATCACAAAATACAAAAAAAATAATTATTAATAATAAAATAAATTCCACTTTATTTCCATGACTTTTGATTTTCTTCAACCATTGAAATTATTATTATAATGAAAGATTGCTTTATAATTTAAAATAATAAACTTTGTTAAAATATGCAAAAAATTAAAAAAAAAATACTTTTTTCATCATTTAATAAGATGATTTAATTAGAATTCTACAGTATAGTAAAAATTAAAAAATAGATTGAAATTATAACAAAAGTTCTTAGTTAAAATAGAAGTACAAGTAATTTGTCCTTAAATTCTATTTATTTTTTTTTGTAATTTCTAGCACATCCTTGATTGAAAATTGTTTTTAATTGTTTTACTATAAAAAACACTCATCAAGTTCTTGAAAAATGCGGAACAAATAATTATTCTTAATAAGGAATAAGTTTATCAAATAAATGACTCTTTTTTTTTATATAGGAAGTGGAATATGAATTACCTGTTCTATAGGTATCCCCGTACTGATACAAATGACTAACATGTACTTATTTCTACATATGGTGTGTAATAATCTAAATTTTTGCTATCTAATCAGTTATACGTAGTTACGTCTATTGGATTGCAATATGGGATAAGATAATGTATATGTATAGTTAACTAAAACTAAAAAATAACATATGTAAACAGAAAACATTGCACTTGACATTCACATACAAATATATCGATAGATATCACAAATGATAATTCTATTTGTTACTTTTGGACTAAAACTTATCATTAGTTCTTTAATTGCCATTGTAACACCAACACAAAAGAAACAAAGATAGAATAAATCAATAAATAATTAGTTAAATATGGTTCGATTTAATATTTATATGACCAATTGGTCATTATCTTGATTACTTGAAATCGTCTGGCAATTTAATTACTCAAATCTTTAATTTTACATAACTGCAATCAAAAATAGCAACGAAATGCAGTAAATTTATACCTATTTATGTACTTATGTATATACTTGTATTAATCTCTTTGTTTTAAGTAGCAGAAAACCCGACCAACCGATTCCACGATAATAAAATCTATCAGTAAAACAGCTGCCAAACAACTGCTTTATATTGCTCTTTCTCGCTCTACCTCCCCTCCCTCTATCACTCTCTCACTCTCTCCCTTTATATATATATACCTTTTTATTGGTTTTGTTATATGAAATGTATTTGAATTTCCAAATCAAACCAAAATTGCTGACATGGCCATTAGCCAACAAAATTAAGTTATACATATATATGTACATATAAATATATATATTATCTGAAATATTTTATACAATATAAAAATCTTTTTTTTTGGATAAAAGAAAAACTATTTTTATGTTCAAAATAATATATGTACATACATATATAACTTGATAGATATTTTTAAACATTTTTAAGGATTAAAAGAAAAACTTGACTTTCATAGAAATCTTTCAGTTTCTTTTAGTTTTCTGACATTACTGGATGCCATTATCTATTGGAACAATTTTTGTTTATTGGTAGGTTTTAAGTAAAATTACATTTGCTGAAATTTAATAATCTTTTAACAATTTTCCCTTACTATAATAAAATTTTATTGCGTCTAACTAAATTTCTTTTTACTTCATAAGGATTCTGCTAAATTCGATAAAATTGTCAAAAAGAAGTTAGTCTGTCCTTCTAATTATAATTTGTTTATAAATCAATGAAAACTAATTATTTTGTAAAACTAAACTAATTTTATTTATTTACAAGTTAAGTTCGATATAATTTAAATAAATATTCCATTAACTTAAAAGCCCATCTAGGGTAAATGTTCTAATGTAATTCTTCGAACTATTTGTTTATTTTTAAGATCGATTAATCGATTTATTCAAAACTGTTCCGTTTTAAAAAGTTAATTGATTACATGAAAGTTATTAATTTTTATTAAAATTAAAGTTTATTTTACAATAATTTAAGGAAATGAAAACTGTTTTGTGTAACCGACGAAATTGAATATAAGAAATTATGGCTAATCTTTCAGGAGGTCAAAATTCTTGGAACTCTTTTGTGAATATTAAAAAGAAGCATGATTTTGCAATGTTATGGTTAAGTTATTTATTATATTTAACAGAAATCCGATAAGCCATTAGCCACAACATGGCTGTGGTCACATTATGTGAATCCAATATACGGACACCTGTCCGACATAAAAATAATATATATGTATTTCCCCAGCTGATAACTAACTTAACAAACTTGAAACACTTCAAAAAAAAAAAACACACACACAAAAACCATTCACAAACAAGGAAAAAACGAAAAAAGAAAAGTAAAGTAAAATTCTACAGAGGGAAACAGTGTGGGTGGATGTACTTTGTTCACATGTGCCCGGACTAGTTAATCGAACACTCACCTTAATTATTAAGATAAATACGAAATATAGGGAGAAAACGTGGGGTAAACGAATGAAATGCTTATTCGCAATGACAGGGGCAAAATTCGTGACCGTTTCGGAATGGTGGTAATTTCGAACTGAATTTAAATCGAATGTACGCCCTATACATATTTATCAATATAACTGTAATAAATAATCACAATCTAAGCTAAATGGATAAGGCATTTATTAGCATGTGGGCAGTCCCGTTGCCTCTTGATAACGACTAGTGTGTGTGTGTGTGTGTGTGTGTGTGTGTGTGTGTGTGTTTGTGTATACATACAACGGTTACACATTTAATATAAGGATCGCCAATACCTAGAGTGACCAGGCACATTATTGATGTTGCTCTATATTCATTAATAGAGAAACATTTTAATAACATATATATTAAATTAATGTTAATTCAATAATTAATATAATTAAAAGCTTTAACAAATTGTCATTAGATATCAAAGGGAATTATTTATGTATATCAGAGTTGTATGTATGTATGTACACATATTTATAGTATCAACTTATCTGAATTGCACTTAGTTAGGGGCAAAAAAAACTTAATATCAGTAAGACTATATTTACCATTTGAATTGTAAAAAAAACTTGAAAGCAATATCAAAACTTAATGTAATAAAAAGTTTTTCAAGTCCCGCCTACATAGAAGCAATTATTGCTTGCTATGAACATATATGTATATACATACATACATACATACATACATACATACATACATAAATATACATATGTACTTTATATCTTACTGCAAATTGTTGAGAAAATAATGTTATCTACATATGTTGTATATAATTTGTCACAATATTTTTGTTTCAAAGACTTGTGGTGTTTGAATCAATGAATCATACGGCTGGAAGACTTCTAAAATGAATCATCGGCCGAGTACAAGTGACATGGCCATCATATCTTATATTAAATTCGAGTACATCCATATGCATGTACCTAACTACGACTATCAGTAAATAATCAAATCACATTTTAAGTGTGTTTTAAGTTTGTTTATAGTCATAAAACTACTACATATATGTATGTAGTATATTTGCGGTAATATAAGTTAATCCATTTAAATGATTGTATGATTTTAACAAAAATAAAGATAAGAATATTCCAATTTACAATTTTAAAACAATGTTTTTCCTTAAATGTGTTTCAAAAAGGTATGGAATTTAATTATAATTCTATAGTAAATAATAAAAGTAAATAATTGAGAATCATAAAACAAACTTGAAAAAAAAGCCAAGTACAATTAAGTCTAATGATAAGACAATTATCGTAGATAATATTTGGATGAGTAATGAAATGTCGGCCTAATATTTTTCTTGATTTCTTAAATATGTGTCTGGCATTAAGTCTCTTAACTTTAAAAATTTAATAATTAAAAAATAATTCCTTCGAGCCGGATTTGAACCAGCGACCTATGGATTTCTATTGCATTCTCTGGTTTTCCAACTACAGTCCACCGCTCTACCAACTGAGCTATCGAAGGGAATGCGGCAGCGACATCTAAATAAAAAATAAAAAAAAGCGAAACCGGAAAAAAAGTCAAATTTGTTTACGATTGTCAAAAAAAAACCCGATATGAAAATTAGTGGAAAAAAAAGTGAAAGGTAGACAAAGGCAGGCGTAATGTTGCCCTACATTTCAAAAATACCAGAAATTTGCCCTTCGGTTTTTTTGTTTTATATTTGGTATTTAGACGACAATCTCGTAAGACCTTCGATAGCTCAGTTGGTAGAGCGGTGGACTGTAGTTGGCAACAGAAAATGCAATAGAAATCCATAGGTCGCTGGTTCAAATCCGGCTCGAAGGATTTTTTTGTAAATAAAAATGTATTTTACATTTATTTAGTGTATGTATATACTCTTGATAATTTCATATTATAAATTGGTCATTTATTTGTAATGCAAATAAAGCGTTTCTGGTTTTTATAAATATATTTGATCAGTATCATTGATCGACTTTATCTACGGCAAGTCTGTTTCTTGCTTTGAAGGTTTTTTTTTTAATTGTTTTGACCATTCTGATTGGATCCTTATTTGCCATAGCTGGCATGGGAACCATCTGTTAAAAGTAAAGTTGTTATTTAAGAAACTTTTCATAGACATTGAAAAGTTGTATATATTTCCATCAAAGATTTTTCAGATCGCACTATTATATCGTATAGCTCCGCAAGGAGACAATTTTACAGGAATAAAGTTCTCGAATACTTTCAATTCTAGTTAAATGGAAGGGCCCTTTCCCTTCGAAAATGGGTAATTATCCGTTCATCTTTTCTTAATATTTTTGTATTATTTTTTATTTTAAATAGATTTAAGGAAAGTTTGCTTTCGGTTCTTTTTTTTTTAAGTAATCAAGTGATCTTATAATGAGATAGGATAGACTGATATATACCAGTATATATATATATTGTATAAAGTATAAATTTCTAACTTTAGGTACTCACATCACAGAATGATCTAATATTTTTAAAAAGTTACTACGGAAGCTTTGCCGATGGAGTATTGAAATTAAGTGCTTTATAGCATTGATTTATGTATGTGATAGATATGTGCATACGATTTCGATTTTCATTGAACGGGTGATAATAATTATGAGCCACATGATTCAGCGACTCGTGATACTGATATTTTAGTACACTGAATTACCAATTGTGTGCAATTAAAAAACAAACTGCCATAAGTGATAAAATCGACAAGAAACTCTTTTCAAAGATTATTACTAGTCCTTGTGGACTTAATTTAATATATATATATTGGTAGTGCCAACAGATATGTATGTATATATGTATATATGCAACGCACAATTGAATGATTCATGGTAAAATGGTTTTAACCTTTCATGTGAAAACGAATGCATAATACATACATACATACATACATACATATGTATACAAACACAAATATTTTATGGCAAAATGTCAATTTAATTCTGACACATAAAGTCAGGCTAAGGATAGGCTATTATATGCACATTTACAATAATTGTCAATTAAAATATGAATGGTTTGTTTTATATGTATAAATGAAGAAGTGCAACAAGTTCAATGCCAATATTCGATTATACAATTTAGGTCAATATATTTATGTAAATATTTCATTTTGATAATATTTATATACATAAATATTCATGTGACTGACATATGTACAAATGTAAGAGATTAGACTAATTTCCACAATTACTCACTTATGTATATTAGAACTACAATACATATGAATAGATTCGTTGAAAATAAGGTATCAAAACTCCATTCATGAAATGGTACGCCTATATCATCAGAAAGTCCTTTGTTGATTATATAGATCTAAACTTAATAATAAATACAATGCAATTGTATTTTCAGGAAATATGAATTTTCCAGAAATTAGAAACCAAGTTTGTATTCAATTTTACACAAAGAAAAAAAGGATCACACATTTTTCTGTATAAATAAAAATGTAAAACTGAAAAAGAATATTTCCAAATTGCTTAAATACAAAAAAAAAAACCAAGTATAGTTTAGTAAAACAGATTTTCGCACTTTTAAAAACAGTTTTTTTTCGTTTTTTCTTAAAACTATTTTTTTTATTGAAACATATTGAAACTATTCAAAAATCTAAGCCGATCGGATTACTATATAGTATATACTAAAGCTCCGTCACCTTAATATGCGTTTTCTACAAAAAATTTTATAACTCTCACCTCAAAACATTTTTCCATTTTAATAGTTGTCAAATTTCATATTTTAGTTTTTTTTCGCTACTTACAAAATGGCGGACTTTTCATGTGAAAAAGCTTTTTTCACTTGACAAGAAAATTTTCAAATTGGAGAAACAGTAATCTGAGAATCTAATGGAAAAATTTTCTTAATTCTTCCTCTAAATGCAAATTTTACAAATTATTGAGAATAGCTACGTCAATAATTTTTTTTTTTTAATTTTTGGAAAAGTTTTAGAGCGCCTGTTGAATATGAGGAAATAAATGCAAACGGAATATTGTTTTTTTTTTTATAAAAAATAATAATAACTATTTTAAAGATATGCTTAAACTATATTTTCACAAAAAGTTTAAAAAACTATTTTTTTCACGCCTTTGAAAATATTTAAAAATTTTCTTTTTTTGATTAAATTATTTTAACTTGAATTAACTAAAGCAGAAAAATCACATTTCCATTAACTTGCAATAGTTCTTTTACGGCTAGCTAGCTTTCAATAATTTTAAAAACTTTTTCTTTTCTGTAAGTGAAAACTTGTTAGATTACTTTTATTTTTGATAAGAAATTATATACATATGTATATATATACTTTGGCAGACTTTTTTGCAGTGTTAAAAAGGTTCCCACGCTTTCGATGCACTTTGATTTTGTGAAAAATTTTTTCCAATTACTGATTACAAATTAGACAAGACAATTAAAACGATTTCATTAATTTTATTAATCATGATTTGATCAGCGGTGATTGTGCCGATTGGAATAAAAAAAATAATGCCAAGCTGACAGGAAGTATATAAACAAAACTAATATCTTTCGAGCTCAAAATGTCTGTATGTTGCATTATAAACTTTAAAACGGAGCAGAGTGCAATATTTGCAAGCTTTTCATTAGCAGTGAATGGTAAAAGCTCTCATTCAAGGACATGCGTTGGCGTACCATAAGCTAGAATTCTGGTTCCGGGCATACACACACACACACACACATATACATATATAGGGAAAATGCTTTTCTGCCATCAAAATGATGACACGTAATTGTATTTGTAAGTATTGCGCCAAGTACTAAAAGTAATTGGTCTTATTTGAGGACTGGTAATGATGTGAATTCAATCAAAGGCCGACATCAATTGTCAGTCCTTTTTGACAACTATCATTACAAATTACAAAAATGACTTTAATTATGTTAAAATGTCATTGTTTTTAACATGCATTAAATTATGTACATATCTGTGTATATATTGCATTGCAATCAATAGTTGCATGTATATATAAACATATATCTTTCAGTTAAGTAGAAAATTCTAAATGTGCATACATTGAACTCGAAATAAATTATGGAATTAAATTAAAAAAAAACCTCTCAGTTATGTACATATGTATATAGGCAACTGGTCAATCGTATGGAGACCATTATACTCGTATTAAAAATAATAAAAAGAAGTGATATTACACATACATATATATAAATAAATGTTTACTTACATACGTAAACTTTAATATTTTATCATATGGCTACAGGTTTTAGAATTCTTAAAAATTGCAATGACTAACCCAACACATAGTGATGGGCCATGGGGTACAGTAGCGGGCTAAGAGGAGAGGGTTGCTGCATATTTAATAGATGAATTCATGTTAGACAAATAGTTTTACCCTATACCAAAAGGGATAAGGCAAGTTTATAAGGACTAACCAAAATGTATTCAAGTGGTTGCACTTTAATTTTCTATATTTATAGTATAGATATATTTATAACCAAATCAAATTCATTTTAATTGCGCAAAATCTATTTAAAATCAAAAAATATTTACAGCAATTGATACAACAGAAACATGAATGGAAATGAGTGCGAAAGAGATAGTTACATATTTAGATATGTATGTATGTACATATATGGCATTTGTTTATATACAGGGTATTCTTGAATCGACAAACACTGTTAGAAATTTTTGCACTGTCATTATTTCAATTGATATCAGAATTTGATATGTCACAATGAAAGGCATTTTCGACAGCAGATATACATGTGTACCTACATACATATGTATGTACATATATATGTACATACATATGTGAATACCAGGTGTAAACCAGCTGATTTGAGCGACGTTCACTACATTGACATTGAATGTAACATGAACAGCTGATTATGTTGTGTATGTCAATGTCACAGTTACATGTATGCATATGTATATGAATGCAGATTACCGCAATGTAATAGGAAAATATATTATAATAATGATGATAATGATAAATTTGTATATCTAAGTAAATATTTACTTAGGTAAACATATATACATATGTATAATGTTGATACCTACATTAGTTTCGGCAAGCCCGGCAAGTATTCGTTTCTTAAAGAATTATGATGAACCGGTTAATTTATTTATTAATTGTTTTCGCTTATATGTATACATATATATATTTTTTTCTATTTGTGATAGTGTAATACATTTGATTTCTTCGTTTTTTGTGCCTTTACATTGCATTTACAATTGCGTCATTGTCGTTTTCGTTTATCTAAATGTTCTAGTTTTGTGTATAAATTATTTCTTGTACTTATTATTTTGTGCGGTTGTTTTCGCTTTACATTTTGTTTTAGCCGTTTGGCATATATACACACACATACACCCACACACGCGCACACAACAAAAATGAATGTTGAAAATAATATTTGTAATTCTTGAAACGACTAGCACAATAGAGATGAAAAAACTATTCAATTGAACTATCGATAATATCGATGAACTTCAATTTTGCGATAGTTAAGTTACAATGTTAATCAATTAATCAATTTCGCTTTTTCTGATCATCTCAGGTATTATGATTATTATCCAAATAATTGGAATGGTCTCTCTTTCAAGCTAAACGAGAATAACACAGATATATTACACAGTAATTTATTTTTATCGGTTTTCGATAGGCGTTTTGGCGGCAAGCAGTGCGACCACTTTCAAAATCAAATTTAAACTGTCTTTTAAGTTAAATTGATTTCCCATTACCACCTTTCTGCACTTTATATATGACAGTATAAAAATTTCGAGTTAAATGTGTGTCAAACCAATATTATTGCTTTTAAATATTTATAGTGAGTTAATAAAACAGTTCAACACTTGTCCTCCTCCATATGATAAAAAGTCCAAAAGTTCCCAGAGTTCAAAGCGTGCTGCTTTGCATTAATTATGCAGAAAGCACGTTTCTTCTATGACTAACATTTTTTTTAGTTAAAAAGTAATACGTTTAGACATACATACTAACACAACTAATCACCAAGTATAATTTGTGAAGGTAAAGGACAAAAAAAAAAGTCAAGGTTGTAAATGTGGGCGAGTTTTGCAAAGGTACAAGGAAAATCGTTGAGTTATTTTTTTCCCCCAGAATGCCGTTTACCTTAAGCAGGGTGTGCTGATGAGGAAACATTGTTCCATGGATATAGGAAGCCTAATATAATCCCAATAAAAATTCCAGAAGAGTAACAATTTGCCATGGAACAAATTACACGTCAATAGTAGAAGTGTTGGGTAACCTTTCCCTATTCTAAAAGGACATAAAAAGGGTGGGGGGCAAATTGTGTAAATAACCCTCGCCGAAGGCCATTTCAAAAAAAAAAAGAAAAAAACAAACTATTGGCTTTGGTTCGATGATTGGCAAAGGCATTGCTCATGATTTCGAATCGCTATTGAAATCAACCTTTATTAAATATGCATGGTAAATGTTGGGGAGGGCAATCAAATCAGTGTCAACCAAGACTACAGTTAATAATTGTAATAAAGGATAATCAATTTTAATGGCAAATTTTCTCTTATTTTATGTTTTTTTTTTTTTTCGTTACGTAAATTATAATTATATTATTTTTTTTTTTTACGCTTAGATTTACGTGCACCTGTGTTGGATCCTCCACCGCCAGAAAGATCTGAAGCCTCCAACGGTTCCGTTTGCTCAATGTTTCGTTTCAATTCTGCACGAGTCTCTTGGAGTTGAGCCACCACATTATTCATACTTGCCTGATAGATGCAATAGTCAAAGACATTTAATCGCACCTTATTCTTTTCCATAGCACCATAAAGATATGAATAGACAATATTGCCAACTGGTACATAATACTTGAACCAATTGTGTAAGCGACCCCTGAAAATGAATGGAAGGAAGGATATATTAAAAATATCAGTATACCACTATTCTTAAACATTATTCAACCTACACTAATTCTGATTTATCATGCAAAAAGTTGACAAAACGTGCCAAATTCTCTACATCCTTACGGAGACTGTAAAAAGGATAATGGGTTAAAATTAATTTTCATAGATTAATCAATAGTCGAAAGACTCACTTGTCCTGCGATTCTTGCAAGGTATCACCATCGCGTATTAATCGAACTTCCAAATAAAAGCCGTGACTGTACTTATAGCGTAAATATTGCATACTACCAATTGCCAGCATTTCGCTATTATGAAAGAGTATTATGAAATCGGCAAGAACTTTGCATTCTTGTTCATCATTGGTGGCAAATATAATGGTCTTGCCACAATAACGTATATACCGCAATATATTCCAAATTTCCCGACGTGTAGTCGATGGCATACCCGCTGTCGGTTCATCCAGAATAAGAATTTTATTATAGGCCACTAAAGCGAGAGCGACATTAACTTTACGTCGCTTCTCTGGGGTTAAGAGACCACATTTTCGATGCATCCAACCAACCATATTGAGCATTAGGCATAAATCATGCATTTTTTCACCGATCTTTTTCTCCGGCACTCCTCGTATCATGCATAATAAACGTATGTGCTCACGTGGTGTCAAATCATTGAGTAAACCACCATGTTGGGGACAATAACCCACATAGGTTAATATGCTATCTAAATCATATTTAAAATCCAATCCCCTTACATAAATCTCACCAAATGCAAAACCATCGACACCAACCAATTGACGTATTAAATGACTTTTACCTGCATTTCTTGGTCCAAAAATTCCCATGCTCATATACCTGATAAATATATAAATTATATATATTAAGTAGATAGTCAAATATTTCGTCCTTACTCACTTGTTCAATGCAAATGAAACGGTATTGACTTTATTTCCCGTACTTGGAACTTTTGCCTCCACTTGATCTGCCAGAAAAACAGATTGTTTACATTTGTGCATATCGGCATCGGCAATTTTTAATTTAACATCGGCAACATCGCCATCATCGAATGAATAGGTAGCTGTACGCATTTTATGTAAACTAACAGAGAAAAGGATAAAACGGAATATAATGATCGATTTTAAATTTAACTATAATGTGATTTCTTACTCTTTCGATGAATGGAACTTCTTTTCTTTGCGATGAAGCTCTATCCAGAACATTAAAAGTAATGCAATAAGTGCCGAGAGCATCATAAAAGTGAGTGATGGTAAAATACCAGGATCTGCCCATTTAAAATAGGTATCGCTTGTATCTTTATATGGTAGTTAAAATAGTTTAAAAGTTTATCACATCGTTTCATCGATTAGATTAAAAACTTACGTCTACAGTGCGGCACTAATTCCTGCATATTATCCGTAGTACATCCATTCAGTGCCTGACATTTGGCCCTGCAACGTGCATCCTCTAAGCATTTTGTAAATATATTGCTAACACCATCGAGAAGTGAAAATCCTGGTGACATACAAGCGCCATAAAAGAATATATCATTGCTATTGGCCACATCCCAATAAATGATATAGAATACAATTCCAGTTAGTCCATGAAGTAACACCGAAGAGAGAAATGCTCGAACAATTGACTCATTTACATACATGGACAAGAGATATGTAAATGGAAGGGCAGCCAAACCAAATACCATAATGAGTAAAACTAAAAGTATATTCTCATAGACACCAAAACCACCGATGCCGACCAATGACATAATGACAACAATAATGATTGAATAAATGACAAAGGTGAATAGATCCCAAAACAAACAGATGCCCCAATAGATCTGTAATCCAATTCCAGCAATCACTTGCATAACCCGCATCTGATGTATAAGTTCCTCCACCAGGGGTATTATGAATACGGATACGGCCAGGGGTAATATACAACCGATAGTTAATGGTGCATTAATATGGGCTATCTCATTGTCTAGCAAATTAACTTTCATTGATAATGGTGTTGGCATGGGATGATTATCTATTAGGCATACAAACTCCTTGGAATTTGGATATGTTAATCTACAGAAAACTCGAAAGTAATTCAATTTTTTTAAATTAAAGAAGAAAAAAAGAAATTACTCACTTGATTAAAATGTTATGCAATAGATTTAACATTAACGGAGCTGAATGGAATGTATCTTGACTTATATAGCCATTTAAAGTTTGTTCACCATCCGATTCGACGGCACCAAAACTGCTAAAAATATCGTTATTTTTTAAATTCTCCCTAAAGCTGCCATTCATGCAGACAAATGAATTTGCCTCAAAGATACGTGAAATAGCATTAACCTTTTGATATGTCGGAGTTTTGGCCAAAGATTGTATATCAATATAACCACATTCATTAAGATCTGGTATATTATCCATTATTTCAGCATTGCCTCTAAAACCGATATGTATTGTATTATTTCTTATATTTGGCACATCCAATACCACACATAATCTGGCTATAATCACAATCAATATAAAGCTAGTGAATATCATGATAACTGGCCAAACATTTGGTGCCGTATGAACCATTTTCTTATAGCACATAGCACGCATCTGTTGTCTACGAAGCTCCCTTTTTGATACAACCTGATATTTGAAGGTTTGTGCTATATATACATATAAAAAATCATAATGGTAATAAATTTATAGAAAAATGAAGCAAGCAAGTCGTCCCTGCCGACATTGAGTATACCCTGTATCAAGTAAAAGTACTTCATAAAGTCAAAAATGATCATTATCGCCATCAATTTACAACAAAATTATCTTAGCATGCAGCAACAGCAAACGCATGCTACCTCGCTTACTCTTAAACATTCCATGTTGCACTGGGCGTTTCAGTACAAAACGGAAATATGTATATCTCCGATAAATATTGTCAGATTTTGACAAAATTTGGTCACCTAATGCATTTTGGCTAAATTATTAAGTGTGTTAATTAAGTATGCAATATAGTTAATATAGCTAAAGTTATACGCAATTTTTCAAAATTGCCGGGGCGGAAGTGGGAGTGGCAAAAATTTGAAACAAACTTCATTTGCGTAGACAATAGACGAATGTTGATACCAAATTTGGTTGCTCTAGCTCTTATAGTCTCTGAGATCTCGATGTTCATATGAACAGACATGTCTCAATCGACTTGGCTATTGATACTGATCAAGATAATCTTCCTTCTGCCTGTTACTTATGTAAACTTTAGCGACTTTAATATACCCTTTTACCCTATGGGTACAAGGTATAAAAATATATAAAATACAAAAAATATCATATTATAAAATCATAGATATATACATATATGAAACGTTCACTTACTGACATCCGGTATTATCTGTTGCTGTAACCGAAATGATGTTACCAATTTCATATAAATATCAGACATTTCAGATCCCACAACTCGGACATTCTCAATGCCCAACATTTTACGATCATTTTCCAAATGGATTAGCATTTTTTGTAAACGGGGTCTATATTCACCAGGAATTTTATAGATTAATGTATCACCAATTTCATTCTCTGGCTCAACATAGGGTATAAAGTTACTCATAAATATCGTAATTGGTTGATCCGGTACATGGGGTTTCTTGATAATCACCTGAGTAGGAAAATGTTATTTTTCATTCATTTTGATTATTTTACAATTCAAAAGACTTACTAAATCAACACTACTACTAAATTTAGCTCGAAGAAAAAAGGGAGTACCACTGGCTTCCAGGACACCCAAACTAAGAATGCCAACGCGATCGGCCACTTGTGCCGCCTCATCCACACTGTAGGTAGCAATGACAAAAGCCCTTTCATCCTTCTCCAATGCGATAATGGACCAAAATATTTGCGTTTCATGTGGCGTTAATCGTTGAGTTGGCTCCTCCATGATAATGATTTTTGTGTCGCCAGCTAAACAACAGCATAAGGCCACCAAACGGCACATTCCATAACTTAGAGCACCAATTTTTGTACGACGATTCTGAATATGCTGTTCGAGTATGCCCAACCATTTGCGTTTCTCGATTTTAAAGCGATCGGCATTCTCACGCTTAAGCTTCAGACGGATATGATAGACGATGGTTTGCTCGACGGTTAAGTCACGTGAAAGTCCATGCTCATCGCAGCGATAATCAACATAGTTTCGACTTTCACGTGGGGCATCATGAAAATTTTTATTCTTAATATAAACAGAGCCACGCAAAGGAAATTTAAGACCGGACATAATACGCAATACTGTTAATTTTCCAGAACCAATGTGGCCAAGAAGTACATAAATTTCACCCTTGTAGAGGCGAAGTGATATATTTTTAAGCACCTTCCTTTCCGAATCGTGATGAGTTGTGCTAACATGCCTCAAACGCATCAATTCCTCACTGCCCACATCGCCAAATTCAAAATTTTGCCAACTTGGCGATCGTCCCAAATACATAAGGACATTATCCTTTGGCTCCTGCTTTCGGGGTTTATTCATCATAATGCGACGACTCAATAATCGTCCGGGAAATCGCCATTGCAGTAATATTAATATTAACAAATTAATTAACATACAACACAAAGCTGTTGCAAAAAGTATTACAAAATCATAACGTCCCATTTGATCGGGATTATCGAAAAAACGTCGAAACAATTGCATACTGAATGCCAATTGGCTATTGAAAAACGATATTAATATGAATAATACATAATATCCATGATTATCCCAATAACGTTGTAGTATAATGCCAAATGCCGCATAATTGAATAGCCAAATGATTATTGCAAAAATTACTGCATTAGTTGGATTTATAAACAATTTGGCCACCACCATGGCAGTTAATATCAGTTCGATCATAAATATTAAGGCAAAGAGAAACATGAATAATAACGATATAAAAGAGAAACTGCGTTTCTCAATAGACCAACCGACCTGTAATTGAGAAAACAATATTTTAAATATAATTGTACAATTTTCGAAACTGATTCACGTTTTGGACATTGGCTTTGTTGTACCATTTCCATTTTCTTTCAACTTACACAAATTAGGATAAGACAAAAAATTGCTAATATAATTAAACGCATTAGCAGTACCAGGAATAGATTCAACCATTGTTTTTTAAATGAGTAACCATAATGCCATTGATGTACCATAACACCGTCTTCTATCTGTGCGGCAATGTTCTAAAATAAAATGAATATATTATTAACAAATAATTTATAATCAATTCACCTTTTTTGTCTAACACACCCGAACGATATTGATAAAGGGCAGCAAATAGATGAAATTATATAGAAATATGGGTCCACTATTAAAATGAATGCTGGAACAGCCGCCATTTGCCAACTTAAGTCGTACGTTGTGGACTTCAACATTCGGTTTAATAAATGCACTACGATATTGGTCACGCAATCGATTATACCATTCGAGAAATATTTGATGTTGCAATTGAAGGAAACCTTCCCTAATATAAATATCCTGATGTCTATCGGAATCAGTGGCTTTATCTCGTGTGGCACTAACCACACCAGAGCAACGTGTTACCCACAAACGATTCTCAGTTAGAAATGGACTCAATGTACGAAACTCACTCGGAAAACGTAGGCTTATATCAAGAATCTTTGGCAGATTCTCATCATCCATATTTTTGAATACAATGCCAGCTATTGTTGTACGCTCTTCAAATTGGTTTTGTAATTGATCGGCATCAGCAAATGGTATCGTACCATTTAATTCCAATGTTCGGGCCACTGCATTGGCAATTTGTGTTGCATATTCTGTTGTCGGGCAATAGGCTAAAAAATATTTCATTTTCTCACGCTTCGAATCGGCTAAACCTCTGGATTTTATTAGAAAATTATTTAATTAGTTACAACTGTTTTTAATAATTGGCTTACGTCAATATATTAATATCATCCAACTTATGCGACACAATGCTCTGTTCGCCTTCATAATCGCTGTGGCTATATAATAATCGTTTCGAATGTGATATCGGATTTACCAATATTAGAAATAATATTACGAATAATGCTATCGTTTCGAATAAAGTGCGCCGCCATAAACCAACTTCAATTTGTATATTCCGCTTGAAAAGCAAACCAAAACTTGCCGCCATTTTCCTCCGTTCGATCCGATAATTGCCACTTTTCAAGCAACTTGTGTATGTTTGAATATTTGCATCTGGTTTTATTCTCCTGGCATATTAGGTTTTTGTGATCATTTAAAGTTTGACATTTGACAAATACACAAAGTTAACCATTATGGACGGACCAATATATTCATGTATTTTTTTATATAGAAATTGAAACACTTTATAGATTCAGGATATCTAAATTGAAATAAACAAAAATATATTTTACCAAAACTACTTTCCATAGCAAACTTGAAGAAATAATTATGGGAACTAAAAACCGTTAAAGCGTAATAACGTATAGCGTAACGTAATAAACCGTCGCTTTTGGTTCAATGATGATTATGTTATTTTTGTTGAATGAAATTTATATAGAACTACACTTTAACCAAGTGAAAAATTTGTAAATACGTTGAAGAATATTTGCTATTATTTTTTTGCAGTATCTTTTATCAACGTAGTTGACCGTTATTTTAATTTAACGGTCACACTATGTGTGGCCTGTATTGGATAAATAACCCCCGTATTGTTGATTATCGCGCGCCCATATTATTGGATAATTAACCCGTATTAGCGGATAGGTCCCCAACACGAAAACAAATTGAGTTGGGGCAAATTGCAAAGATACAAAGAATAAAAATTGGAAATTTATAATCATGTCAACGGCTGGTGGAGCTGATGACGAGCCATCGACACCGCTGCCAGCGTCAGCAGCGCCAGCTACTCCAAGTGGCGCAAAGGAACAAGAATCTGCGCCAGCAGTTGCCGAGATAGCCGCTTCCAGCGTAAGAACAAGAACGATTTTTTTTTTTTCTTTGCGCGTTTTGCTGACGACGACGACACGTCAACGATTCATTTTTTATTTGTAAATTTGTTGTTGTTGTTGGTACAATTTGTGTATTTAGTTTTTGTGTTGTTTGGTTTATCCAATAGATACGTTCGGGTTTGGCCGAATTGGAATTGAGAGCGTCGCAAGTGCTTCAACGTTTGGAGAATGTGAAAACAGTGCCGGTCGATGACGAAGAGCAGGAACGGGAGCGGAATGCTAAAGATGCAACATCGGCTGGATCGACAACAACGACACTAACAACAACAACAACAGCATCCGAAGAAGAACGTTTGCGATCGGAACATCGTGTGCCATCGGATATATTGAAATCATTGGAGCAACTGGTGTCATTTACGGATAACGATGATGATCCGGAATTCCCATTGCCGGCTCTTGATGATGTCTCACATTTGGCATTAATATCGCACAGCATTGTCGCCTACTTGTCCCATTTGGATAGACAACATCTGCTTAGGGTAACAAATAGCATTTCAGGTGATGCGACACGATGGTTGGGATCGTTATTCCATTTTCGTCATCCAGCTAGCAGTTTTCATGCGGATAATGCGGATGCCATTCTAAGAACCGTCCGTTTGGCCATAGTGGCACGTTGTCCAGGATATCTAGAGGGTGGCATACCGGCATTGGCACATCCTTGTTTTTATATATCAGAGAATACGACACCGGTGCGGCTACAGTATGCCTGTCGACAATTGGGCATTCCATTGGATGCCATAAAGGTCATACCGGAGCACAGTCAATTTGGCACAATAGATTTGGGTTTGCTCCAAAAGCAAATCCAACAGGATGTGACGGCACAAAGAACCCCTCTATTGGTGGTGGCCGATATTGGGGCTTCCCTGTGTGGCCATGTTGATAATCTGCAGAGGCTAAAGGATCTATGCAAAACGCATCAGATGTGGCTACATGCCAGCGGTCATGGATTGGCCGCTTTGGTTTGTCAATCGAATCCCGGCCAGGTGGTCGATGATTTTGTACATTCGATGGCATTAAACTTGGGCAGCTGGCTGGGTGTTCCCAGTTTACCCATTGTTTTACTACATCGTCCGCTCCAGAATTCAGCTTTGAGTGCCTTTGAATCCGATCCGATCCTGTCCAGGCGTCTGAATTCACTATCGCTATGGACAAGCCTACAGGCGCTTGGACGCAAATCTATTGCTGAGCGTCTACATGTGGCATTCCAAACTTGCAGTATTCTCTACGAGATTGCCTCCAAATGTGAGGGCATACGAGTGCTAGTGAGTTCCAGAAAAAACCTAATCCTTATCGGTACAAATATTTTTAAATATAAAATTTACAATATAGAGCCATTCACCCGGTGTCCAGACAGGAGCCAGTCTATCGGAGATCATTAATGGACCCTTAGATGTAAATTCGCTATTCGATGCAGCTGCTCCAGTTGTCGTTTATCAATTTGATGGTAGCACAACCATTCCGTTAGATTCTGTTGGCGCTGCCACTGCTGCAGCCATTGAGCCAGGCCTAAAACCATTGGAAAAGATCAGTAATTCTTCCTATTTTGATCGACTGAACTCATGGCTTGGTCAGATCCTGCAGCGTGATTGTCCCAATGTAAGTATCAACAATCAAGAACCAGCAAATTAAAGAGGAAACTATAATTAATCTTTTAAAATTGATTTTTAGTTTGACTTTGAGGTGATCGAGCATCCAACTCATGGCAGCTGTATACGGTACTGTCCATTGGAACTGGGTCTCGGGGAACAACCGCCCAGCTCTGAGAATCTAGAGAGTTTTGCCCAAAGTCTAGAGGCTCATGTGGACATTTTACGGGCCACAATTAAGCATAAGGCAAGATTCATACATTTGGTTGAGCATAGCGATGTGCTCCGTCTTGTCCCATTGCCGGAATGGGCTGGTATGGGTGGAGTACGATTCGTGCCCGAAGGATGGGAATCCCTGCTAACAGATCAGGCAAAGACCGAACTGAATAAATTGAATATTGATCTGGTTGAGGCATTAAAATCAACAGATAATGCCTTCTCGTTGGGTGAGGGTACAGATGGTTTGATCTGTGTACGTTTTGGCATGGTTACCCATGAGACGGAAGTGGAAGAACTGCTCGATCTTGTTGTTCAAGTGGGTAAAAGTGTACAAGAGAATTCCCGTGTATTGGACACTATGTCGGAGATAGTGAAAAAGGTCAGTGTTCCCTCCATTACTTATCATAGTTTAAATATCATTAATCTTGTTGCTTAATCTACAGGGAATTGAGGCAGCTACAGCAGATTTGCAGCGTGAGTCCGAAGAGAAATTGTGGCAGGAGGGTATCTTACGACATGTGCCTGTGGTGGGACGTGTTTTCAACTGGTGGTCACCGCCAGCCAAAGAATCGGGCATCAAAGGGCGTAGCCTTAATCTCACCCAGGGTGTGGTCGAGAGTACGGAGAATATATACAAGTGAGTTTATTGATTTTATACATTTAATATATAGAGAGAAATTTGAATAATCCTTGCTTAGATATCATATGCAAATGACTGGCGCCACTGCCCATCAATTCCCAGCGAATCGGTCACCGCCAACGCCCATGGTACAGACACCAGTGGGCGGTAGTAATACAACGCCGCCAACTTTCCCCACTGTCGAACCGGAGACTCTGCCGGAAGAGTCACCAGAAGTGGAGTCAGCAGCAGCAACTGGAGCAGGAGCAGCAGCTGTCATGGGCAATCATGTGGATCATAATCGTACTGTTAGCCAAAGCAGTGCCGGTTCCTCGTCAGTGCCCGAGTTGGTGGCTGTCAATAGTGCAATTAACAATAATTAAATTGATAACAAAAAGCCAAGAGGAGTCCAGGACAACGACGAAAATTCATCAGAAAGGATAACCAACTTATGATAAGCAAATTATTCTCCTTAAAAAAACAGACACATACACACACACATACACACACACACATACATATAATTCCAAAGAAATTGTTTTTCTTTTTTTTTTATACTTATTCTTATATAACTATTCCCAATTTATAAATATTTTTATTATATATATTTTCTTTTATTACTACACTATGCAAACATAATTTCGAGTCATTGACTCATTCATTTCTCCTGGAAGTAATGCATTGCTTGCTAGTACCGAATTCGATTAATCGAATATAGATATATATATTAAGATATATATCAATATATATATTGAAATTTTCGATACGAAAAAAAACAAACATTTTTTAATAGCAAACAGAGCATGGCTCCGGCAGTTAAGTATTCGTGATCTTTCTGATCTGATCTTATTTCAAATAAAAATTATGGGAAATTGTATTCTGAAACGTTTTTTGGTTTTTGCCAATACGAAATTTTGGAAAATTAATAATTTAAAATTACTTTCAATGTCAACTTTTCAAACGAATTCAATTTATGTTTGATGTATTTACATACATATATAAATAGAAAGCATATATCCAACATAATAATTCAAAAATGTGTTGCACAGTGTTTAATACAGAGCCAATGTTTTGTTTCAGTAATATTTAAATATTAAATTAAACCGATCAATTATGGCAGGTGTGTTTCAATCTTTCCATCTTATTTTATTTGTTTTGTTTTAAAATTTAACTAAATTATATTGGTTTCCATTCTCTTGCAAATTCCTTGCCTAATTTATTATACAATATACACATATTGTGCACATATATGTCAATATTTATATATAGTTATATATGTGCCCGTATCATTAATCAATGACAATGTTCAATTTTGTAAAGCAATAATTTGCACTATTTATTCTTATGATTTGTTTAGATTCTAAGAGAGAAACAAAAAAAAAAACAAAATTATTATTATAAAACAAAAACAAAAAAAAGATAAAATATATTTATTATATCTACCTATTCCTGCTGACAGATAAATTTCAAGCGAAAAACTGCACAAATTATAAAACAATAATAACATAAAAAAAACAATCTAATTAGAACAACAAACAAGATAAGAAAGAGAAATAAAAATTGTGGAAAAGAGATAACGCTTTATCCATTATGTATTGTTGGTCTCTTCTTTTTGGTGATAAAATTGAAAAATATCAATTTTTGGACACGCAACAACAAAATACTGTTGTAAAAAATTATTAATATAAAATCTGTAACTTTACCTTGTCATCTCTTCAAGATGCATCCTTAAATTTGTTTTGTTTATAAATTTAACATTTACAAAGATTTTTTAATCTTTGTTATGGCTTTTCACAGATTTTCATCTGACTGCAGGTAGATTTTAGGCTGAGTTTCATCATTGGTCGAATCCGAATCGAATCCATGACGCAGTTTAACGACAAGGATCACCATTATAAATTCCCTATAACCCAAAAGAATTCCTTTTTAACTTCTAAGTAAAAGCGATTAAATTGTATAATTTTAATTTATTTTTATTGATAATTTTTTTTTTTTTTGTCTTTCGTTTTACTTTTTGTCTTTTGTTTGTTTTCTGTAATTTTTATCTTTAATTTTTTGTTTTTAGCGTTTTATTTTGCTTGGAATGAAATTTGTTGGTTTTTGTGCCATTTTTGTTTTGTGTGTTTGTGTCCTTTTCTTTTCTTTTTTTTTTAATATATTTTGTTCTATTTTGCGCATAAAATACTTTCAAATTTACCGATCAATTTCCAAGAATTCGACTGAACAATTTCATTTTTTTTTTTTGATCCTGGATATATCGAAACGAATCGAATTTTGTAATTATTTTAGATTTTCATTTTGTTCGTTTTTTGGTTTTTTACCATAATATGCGATTAAGCGCTTCTCTTTACATATTCTTTAACTAATATGCACAAACTATATACATATATATATATATAAATATCGAGTTATCAAGATATATATATATATATGTTTATGTTGTACAACTTGTCTTACATTTTCTTATTGCTGAACATTTCCTTGTTTTTTTTTTTTTTTGTTTTTTCGTTTCCTTTGCCTAATTATTTCTTTTGTCAGTGTGTGTTTTTTTTCTGCTTTTTTTATTCCTTATCTTTTTATTCCTTTTCGAGCTCCAACAAAATTGTCGCCACTTCCGTTTGTTCCATTTCCATATCGTATTATATTACTTGTTATTGTGGGAGATGGGAAAGAGGTAAGGGAGGGGAGGGGATATGGGTTTGTGGGATAGACGGGAGGGGGTTGGAGGTTTGTTTTTAAATAACTACAACGCGTACGATGACAACATTTAACACAGAAATATATTTACGAGCTAATTATATATAATAATATATGTTATTTATATATGTATGTAAATATAAGTTTCGATCTAGGCTCGAAACGATCTTTAGATCCCCCCACCCCCCCACCACTTCCACTCCTACCACGTAAGTGCTCTGATGTGCCTTTTGATTAGACACCAAAATGGGATCCCATATATTTATATGTATGTATGTATGTATATATATAAAAAGATCATGGCAGATTTCCGTTTACCTTTAACCGATTTTCCGATATTCGATTTTCAATTTTTTCTTATTGTTATTTCTTTTGTGTTGTTCTTGTTCAATTTTTTGTTTTGTTTTTTTTTGGTTCAAGCTTTCGAGAGAAATTTTTGTTTTGTTGTTGTTGTTATTGTAACATTATGTTATTGTAATTATATTATTATTATAATTATTAAGCGAATAAAAAAACTTGATTAGGTTTTCGGAGTTACAATTTCTCTTTACATATCTATACATATTTACTTGTTGAAAATTGTTTAATATTGAATAAATGTTCGAAATATTGAAATTTCGAAATTTGTTCAAATCTTTTTTTTTTATAATATCTTACAAAAATTGATCGTATCTTAATGTGCTCCATTATTAGCGCCTGTGTATAGGGGTATAGTCTAGTTTTGTATATACTTATACATATATATACATACATATATGTATATATATACATACACATATATATATATATTTGTTTTTGTATATATGTATATATATTTTTGTGTATATGTTTAAGAACTTTCGCTGACTTTGTATGTAGTATTTTGTCGGGCAGTGTTTGGGATCGACTTTAGTTGATTGGCCTCTATTCACTTGGTAATCTTTTATTTCGTTATCGTTTGGCCTCTGTTCTCATACTGGTCTCTGGAATTCCTTAAATTTTCTCCATTATATAGGTTACCATTCGACATACATATGTATGCATATGTATATGTACATATTATGTAGTTTAGTGTATCTATTTGTATAGGTTTTTTTATATAATCTATAAGTATATATGTATATACTATATATATATATATATATATATATATATATATAATTTTTTTTTTTAGTTTTCTTGTTTCCATCGGCTCAGCCGAGAATGCTAGAAGAGAATAGTAGTAGTAGTAGTTGTAGTAGTATTAGGTAGGATTCAGTAGGTTTTCTTTTCTTTTTTCCGTTTTTTTTTTTCATTTTTTTCGTTTTTTTTTTTTTTTTGGATAGTTTTTAGGGGAAAGTGGGTGAGTGAGGGGCAGTACTTTTCTTTGTTTCATTTATATTGCTATTCGATTCCATAACGCACAATTTAACGCGCAAAGTTGAAAAATGGTATCAATACCTTATTTCGATTATCGTTTAGCTACTAAATATACATTTTATATATCTAAGACTACGTTTATGTATATATATATGTATGTATGTATATATACACATCTATATGTATGTTTGTATGTAAGTGTGTATGTATATGCATATGTGCCTAAGTAATTATGTTTAATAAATGCATTCCATGTTAAGCTTAGGTTAAATACAATTACAATAAAATCGCTTGGGTTTTGAATGAAATATATATTCATTACCCTAGCCCAGTCCCCAGGAGTTCGATCCGGAACCACCTGACGCACAACCCAGACTCAGAATAGAGTCGAGCACTAAGAAGCAATTGACAGAGACATATATACAAAATGTGATTAATATGAATACATATTCAAATTAATTAGATTGAAAGAAAGAAAGAAAAATTTTGAAAGATCTACAAATAATATATATTTTAAATCATTATCAAAAAGTTAAAGCGTTTTTGTATATGTATCAGAATTCGAGCCTATAATCATTTAATTATCATAATTATTGGAAAAAAATAAATTCTTTATATTCAAATCTTAGCTTTAGTTAAATATGAAATCATGAATAAATTTATGAAATTCTATTTAATCTCTTCATTAACTCACATTGAAATTATTGTTTACATAGTTTTCGAAATTGAGATTCATTCGCATTTTTGTGAATACGAATAATGGTGATTTAAAAACATATTCAAACTCACAATTATCATTAAAGTTGCAATGAATACTTTCAGTTTTTGAGCAAATATACATACATATATGGTCAATGAATACACACATTCTCATCCATTGGTCACAGCTCAAATTTGATTTGAATTTGAAGGCATTCTTTTTAAGCCACATTCACATTTTGACCATCTACTTGTATATATGCCTCTGCCATATACATATTTTTGTGTGTGTGTGTGTTTTTTTATTATTATTATTATTATTATTTTCTTCTTTGTTCTATATAAAAATTGACTCCCAAAAACTTTCGAAAATAATTCAATAAAAAATGAAAGAAAAACAAAGGAATATAATTGCTATAACTTTTTTCTTTTTTTTTTTGGTGGTTGTTGCTTTTGTTCTCCGGGAGGATTCTGATTCTTGAACACTAAGATATTTCTATATATGTATATAATACAATATGTTTTTGTCCCCATAATTGTGTTCGTGTTTGTGTCTGTGTATGTGTGTGTGTATTTTGAATTTTTTGGTATTTTTTTCTTCCCATTTTTAAAATTGTTTCAAATTACACAATTTATTTTTTTAAAAAACTTTTCGATCGCTTCTCGTTTTGCGTTCATAAAAATGTCCTATTATCAAAAAGAATAACCGACTATATAGTAGATATAGTATATATGTATATATATATGCCCAATATCTAAATATGCCTGTTTTGTGTTGTATAGTGTAAATGTCGCATTATAGGTATTTAATAATATATAGTTATATACAAAAGTCCAATAGTTGGGTTTCGTTTGTCGTTCCGTCTCAAGAGACTTTTGGTTTAGGATGCATTTAGAAAGGATTTCGGTTTCTGTCTGTACGAATTAAATAAGGAACACAATCGCCTCCTCTCCAATTGGCGGCTTATTATACACAAAACAACATAAATTCCTATGACTGCCTGCCTGGAAGACTTTGTGTATGAAAAGTCTCCATAAAAAAAACTCAAAAAAAAAAAAAAAAAATATATATATATATATATATATATATATATGTATGTATATAAGAATCCGATGCCCATTTTTATGTTGGCCTGGCCCCAAGGGTCATTATCAACATCATGATCATCATTATCATTTGTTTATAACCATCTTACAACTCCGTCACAGCATAGTTGCTTTCATCGGTTATCGCTGGGGGTGGTGGTGGCAAATCATCATCATCATCGCCACCACCTCCGCCAGTCGATGCTCCGCCACCATTGTGTAAGGCAAGACCATTGCCAGCTTTCCCATTTGCAGCCGGTACACGTGTCTTTGGTGGCGTCTGTTGGGTTTGCGCCTCCAGCGGCGGCGGTGGCAGTGATGTATCCTCACTATTTGTTCCTCCATCTCCACTACCACCATTTTCCAGCATTTGTGTGGGCTGTGCCGTTGGTGGCGGTGGCGAGGTTGGTGTACCAATTCGTGGTGGTGGTATGGCTTTCATTTGTGGCGGCAGCTTCATGGGTGGTCGCTGTAGCGTTCTAAAAAAAAGAAATAAAAGGCGCATAATATATAAAGATAACCAGGAAACAATATATATATATATATATATATATATATATATATACATATATATAAAAAGTTGAAATTAAAAGCCAAAACCATTTATTTATTTTTGTCCCACATACTTGGAATAGGTTTGATGATGTGCCTGCTGTTGCTGTTGATAAATCGATTCTACTTTCGGTTGCTCTGCATCTTTGGGTATCTCCGGCAATGGGCAATTTAATATCGATGGCTTATATTTGGGATCAAATTTACCACCTTGACGCAATGTGGAGCATTTATATATTTGCTTATCCCGATCATATATGGCCGTATCCATGGTGGTGCTAATGGGAATAACATCCGATTCGGGCTGTTGTTGCTGTGGGGATTTCAATTGATGCAGCTGCTGTTGCTGTTGTGACGGTGGCGGCGGCTGTTGGGGATGCTGTTGATGCTGTTGAAGCTGTTGCTGCTGCTGTTGCTGATGGTGTGGATTTGGAGGCGGTTGCTGTACATGATGGGCCGGTATTTGGGGACCGCCTTGGCTATTTTGCCGCCTCATTGTGGCCAAATTTGAAACATATATAGAGCCCTGGCTAACAGCCACCAATGGCTGATAAATTGAATGTGGATTACCATTTGCTGCCAATTGTGGTGCTAAATGTGCCGGTATCTGTTGGTATATCTGGCTCTGTCCAGGCGGCAAATGATGCTGGGCATGATGGGCGGCAGCTGCTGCTGCTGCTGTCGTATATGTGCCATATTGAGCCTGAGCTTGAGCCTGTTGCTGATGATAGATGGCATGCTGATGCTGCACTGCAGCGGCAACTGCTGCAGCTGAATGCGTATGGGGATGCTGATGCTGATGGGGATGAGCATGCGGATGCGTATGCGGATGATGACAATAGATTGGCTGTGGCTGCTGTGGTCCTCCCATTTGTTGTTGCTGCAATTGTTGCTGTTGCTGTGCCTGCTGCTGCTGGGCCTGTGTTGTTGGCGGTAGATTGGCGACGGCTGCTGCTGCTGCTGCTGCTGCGGGTGGCGACGATTTTCAGTAAAAGTCATTGGCTTCCAATGTTTTGCATTGTTTGCTTAGGGTTGCATATTTACCATTATTTGGACCTACAAAAAGGGCAAACACACACACACAGTTCAATTAGCAAGGCGGAGATGGAAGGAATTGCGGATGTGGAATGAGGATACATTGCAGTTGAACCGCAGGATGAGGCAGGGCAGGCAATGACATGGAATGAAAATCATGTTATCAGTAAATAGCATATATGTATATATATATATATGTATATAATATACAACATGTAACAATCATAATTCCAAAATCATATTTTATACAAAAATCTAATCTCCTAAAATAATATGCCCAAAAGTTTATTTAAATTGTAAATTCTTACAAATCAGATAATGCCATACATAAAGCTAATCCTTTTTTATATCGTAAAAAAATAAAAACAATGATCTTTTTTCTGCTTTAGTGGTATATTATATATTTAAAAATTTATATAAATATAAAATATATAAGTTCAACTAAGAATTGCTTTTATTTATATAAATAAATATATTAAAAAATGTTTTTTAAAAAGATATATTTATAGAAACGTGTAAAATAAAGGTACGCTCTATTATTGTAAGCTTTATTTTGGTTTTTTTTTACTTCATTTAGTTATAATTCTCAACTAGTTCTAGCATTGATTTGGAGTGATAATATCGCTCAATTAATATACTTATAAATCCTATGATATAGTCCTGATCTGATCTCATTATAAAGATTAACTATTAACCCAAACTCAAGAAAATCAAAAGAAAATGTCTAGATTTCTTTTTTTTTTTTTTACTGATGGAATGACAACGTTTCGAATATTGTTCTGTTTTTTTTTTTTTTTTTTTTGATACTACGAATGGGATAACTTACCAGTCAGGTGGGTGGGGCTGTGATTATGCGATGGTAGTCGTCCCAGAGTATGGGTGCCCATGGCTCGCATATTCTGCTGGATGTGTGCATGGGCCATCATCTCGTGCTGTTGCCTTTTGCTTGGATGTTGGAGTGTGTGGGATCCACTGATTACTGGCGGACTAAAATGCCTATGAGAAATGGATGACACAAAGACACACAAAAGCCAAACGACCACAACGAGAGTAAGAGAGCGAGAGAAAGAGAGAGAGAGAGGGAGAGAGAGAGAAAGAGCGAGAAGAAGAAAAAAAAAGAAAAGAAGAAAATGGAGGCAGGAATACATGGGCTCCGGTTTGTATACAACTCTACCAGACAGGATTTTTATAATAAAAAAAAAAAAAAAAATGTAAAATGTAAAACAAAAACAAACCACATACCCATTATGATTGCGTGGCAATGTCCTAGCTGCATTCATCATCTGCTGATGATTCTGTGGAGCCGGATGTGATATATATGATGGTTCGTCCACCTGAGCATAATCATTCCTTTTGCGTATATAGATCCATGTATGGGAATCGACCCATACCATAATGGTTAATAGGATAGCAGCTATAAAGCTGGCAATAAGCATCAATACCAATCCCAAGAGACCACCTTCACATAGTCCACGAGCAGCGGCTAGAAAATTATGATGCACTGCCTTACAATCCACCAGAGCTGTCAATTGGGTTAGCAAACGTTCACTGCTATTAAGATCTGCATTAACAGCACCCAATTTCGGTTGCAATCCCGATGATTTGAATAAAACTAATGAGATTTTCATTACAGTTGCCATGGCACTACGAGCATTATTCAATGAATTTTGTGATTCCCTTAAGCGTTGGGTAAATGGATTTGTATGACCCGGCTCACATTGGGTATAATGCAATAGGACATTTGTTGGCAAATCTCTAGGTGCTGTCGATACTAGAAAATCAGCTGGACTAATGCATAAATCGCCAACAGCTACCGATGATGATAGATATAGTCCAGACATTAACCAAGAACCAGTTACCGCCAATAGGCCACAAACACTGAATAGTATAAGAGCGCATCGTGAATGTCGTGCCACGCCCACTAAAAGAACAGCACACAGAACCAGAAGTAAGGCCAATGTTGCCACAGTACCAGGCCAACGTATCAATTCCCATTGATCACCGCGCTACAGATAATAAAATAAAATAAATAAATAAATAATAAAACAAATGAAAGGGGGAAAAGAAAAAGTGACGATTATCGAATTTTTACAAAATATTTTTAAGCCAGTTTATAAAATATTAATGTTGCAATTTAGAGAAAAAAAATGAACCTAAACCACCAATTCAAAGTCCGAATTTTAAGATTTAACTGTAATCGAATTAAATTATATTTTAACTAACCGTTAGAAAATGTGTCATCGAAATGCCCATCAATGGTCGTCTAATATCGCTTGCCGCATTTGTTGCCAATGTCACATTACCCTGAACAATATTCAGTGATACAAATAGCTTGGATAATGCTGTCTGATTCGATACTGGCTGATCAAATATATCCGCCAATTCGACTAGTTGCGGACGAATTCGATTCGTTAGGGTATTTTCCAATATATGGGTTTGATTCCGTATTGTTGTTACCAGATTATCAACTTTCCGTCCAGCAGTTAGCACCTCCAGTAATCCATTATGCAGATCATCGTTACCATACAAACCCAAACCAATGGCGGCACAGCACATTACCGTTACAATGGATAGGGCAACCTTTAGACTAGTTATGGAATGCGCTGGTCGTGGTTTACGGTCACAACATCGGGTCATTAGATAGAATAACAATCCCAGCAATGATACAATAAGCAAAGCTGCCGGTACAGAACCCAAGATGCCCAAACTCTGTCAGGAAAAGAGAAAATAAAAAAGAAAAGTGATAAATATATATTAATATTATAATATATAATAAAAAAAAAACAATAGATAAATATATATTAATAATATTATTATTTAAAAATCCTGATTAAAAAATCCTTTATCATCCTAAGAGAAGGTACACAATATTGCATACCAATGCAATTTTTAGGTCAAATTCAAAATCAGTGACCTAAATTAAATTTGGATTGATTACTTGGCTTACAGCTTACAAAATACATATGTAAATCTAAATGTAAATATATAATATATACACATTCTGTTAGATCTTATAAAACTTCTTCAATGTTAATTGAATTATTTTTACTAACTTTAATTGTCTATTGAGAGTTAAATTTGAGACAGTTAGAGATACGATGTTTAATAATTTACAATTCCATACGATAGTTGACTATCGTTTTATGTTGGTTTCTTACCTCCAGATAGATTTCATCATTTGGCCGAAATGTACTGTTGATCTTATGGAACGTTATGTTGTAATGGGGCAAGGCATGAAGCAGCTTAGCTATCACCGGCACCTTGTATTGATCCGTAAATTCGTGATAGTCTCCCATATTTGCCAAAGTAAAGTCCGTAATATTATGTGCTTAAGTAGTTTTTTTTTTCTTAACAGCCGTTTGAAGTGATGCTAGTTAAGTGGGCAAGGGATATGGTTTGTGCTCCCTTTCTTTTTTTTTAAGTTTTCTCCTTTTCCTTTTGATTTTCTTTTCTTTTTAATTTTCTTTGTTTTGTTACTTTTGGTGGGAGTTTGGTATGTTGGGATAATTCTAATATGCTATATGCTCTTCTGGGGAGGGCAGAGTATAGAGTTGCCTAACCTCTTGACACCAAATCCAAATTGTCGTGCACTATAAGGTGAAAACGGGGTGGGGTGGGGTGTAGGTACGGGTGAAAGAGAAGAGAAAATGTTCAAGTAGTTGTTAAACGAAAGGAGGATAAAAGAGTAAATGTAATTTTTTATTTAATATCTGATCAAGTGTACATATATACATACATACATACATATACATATATACATATATATGTATGTATGTATATATGCTAAGGGTGTCACATATTTCAGATTTTCATATATTATAATCAGTCTAAAAATAATTAATAACAAATGTTATTTTAATTCACATTTTTTGCTAATTGAGTCGGCAATTTCTTTTTTACAAATTTCTGCATAACTTTTTAAAAATTTAATGCGTATCCTTTGTGAATGTGGGACGCTCTAATGTCCATACATTGTACATACACGCACATGCTTCTGTATGTATGTGTGTGTGTGCGTGTGTGTGTGTGTATGCACGTGTACATACATACATATGTATGCATGCATGGGGGCATGGCCCTAATTGCTCAATAAGTAGGTTGTCAGACTCTTGGCTACCGCCTGCATGTTTCGGCCACTTTAATTAAACATTTTACATTCCTTTTTTTTTTTTATTTTTGCACACCCTTTTCCACATTAAAAAAAATATATATGTATGTACATATGAAGAAAGGGGAAAAAAGGAACGACAAGCTCTTCCTTGTTTCTTGTTTATTGATGCTGCGGCTGCTGCTGCCCAGCGCAATAGCAATTTTGTTCACTTGTCTCTTCCTCTTCCTGGTGTTCTTATTGCAAGCCAAGAACAACAACAATAACTACAGGAGCAGCAGCAAGAACGTAACGGTAAACTCTCGTAAACCCAGAAGAGAGCGCATCCAGTTTACGCTCTCGCTCGCCAACTGTGCGCTTGCTCTCCTTCCTGTATGATTGTGTGCGTGCGTGCATGTGTGTGTGTGTGTGTATGTTTATATATCTATTGATTAAAAGTTCGCTCTGCTTCTTTATTCCTACTCTGCTCGTAATTGCTGCGCCCACTTTTTACCCGCAACTGCCTGCCTGACCGACCGCCTTCGTATCTTACTATCAAACTTTTAGTTTACTTTTAGGCCAATTCTATGTTATTTAAACAACAACAACAATAACATTAGCATCGAAAAGTAGACTTTGCTATATTCTATCTCACACTTTTGACAAAAATTTAAAAAACACTTGCGTTTCTCTATATTCCAATTGTATTTTGATTTGAATTTCAAAAAAAAATAATTAAAAAAAAAAAAAAAATAACAATTGGTAATCAAATAAACCCGAGACAAGACACAAAACACTCCCTTTTACAGTCCAAAAATGGGTACACAATTTTCATACACAACAAACAAAGCTCTCGGGGCTTATCCGCTGCCGCAACCGTGAATTTGAAATTCTTACTTTTTGATTTGCACTAGCAATCTGCGTTTTCAGTTTTTAGTATTTTGATAACCTTTTGGCATTACATGTCTCAATAATAGTATTTTGTTAATCAGTTTTTTTTTTCAGAAATTACTTTTCTATATATTTTGATTGTTTTCTTTCTTCTCTATTTTTCTTTTTTTTTTTCTTTTTTGTTTAACGAGGATATACAACACAAAGCAGGACCTTCACATTCCGAAGACTAAGCAAAGTATGAAAATTTTTTTGGTCGTTCAATTTTGGTCACACCCTCTAGATTATGCGTACGACGACGACGGACGACGACAATGTCGAGAATATGGCCCATAGAGGAGGCAACCAGGCACGTTTAGTATTTTATGCAGGACTAAAAAGCAGGAGCGGCGAGCTTCGGCATGGCAAGCGAAATACATTTTACTCGATGCGTGCGCAAAATTTCCCACCCCCAAACACATATAAACACACGAACCCGAAAGGAAAGCCGTAATATAGCATACGAACTCAACGTATTTTTCGGGCTGATTTTTGCCAGGGCTACCCGAACCGGTTTTACAACGATTTTTTGCAATGTACAATTTCGCGGTTGGAAAATTCAAATTAGGAAATTGAGTTTACATATGTTCATTCAAATGAAATATTAATTAAAAACTTTACTTTAATCAAATAAAGATTAAACTATTTACGTAGCAATGGTCATAGTCCTTTTTTTGTGACACCCTGGCTAAAGGTTATTACGGATTTGTTGATGTCCACAGATTCAACTACAAAATATTCAATTCTATGAAACTCTTGTTAGGACATAGCCATTCCAGAGAAGCGTAGCTCCACCGAATAAATGTAAACAAATGTCAATCGTGCTATCAAAAGTGCTGAATGAGCTTCGTTCTCTTCGCATTTTTTTAAACAAACTTAGAAATTTAAGTGTTAAAGTCTCGACCTCACATTAAAATGTCGGCCTCACATATGTATATACAATATACCTTACAGATCCGTGATCTAAATAAACCTAATTTTGAATTAAATATATAACGTATTTCCAAAACATCGTTGTCTTATATAATATAGGCCGCAGTATAAAACGCACTCTTGTTTAGGATTTTTCAAATTGTTGACTTCTTAAACCGGCAACGTATCGATATATCTCTCAGCTGTATTAGTGCTATGAATATTTAATATGTAGATTTGCGCAAAATAATCGATAACATGAAAAATACTCTTCACCACAGAAATGTAGAATTATATTGATATCGTTATTTTTAAATGATGATAAAAGAAAACGATAGTCGCTACGAAACATCGAATAAGGAAAACCACCGATGTATCGATAGTGCGATCGATGATTCACCCACCTCTAGCTGGATTTGGATTTAGTTTTTTTTAGCTACAGCTACCCAATAAGCCCAGCAAAATTATAGAGAATATTAAATTAATTAATGTAAAATGAGTGTCCTGCCGTTTGTGCGCGGTATTGACTTTACCAAAAATGATTTCAGTGTAAGTATCCTACGGAATGCTGCAGCCGCTGTTTATAATTTCTTGTTCTTTTGTTGTTTTTTTTGTGTTTTTTTTTTTTTTTGGGTCATGACGGAATAATTTGTCATCAACAAATGAGAGTGCAATAAGGTAACTAACCTTTTTTTTTTGTTTCTTGTTGTTGTTGTTGCAGAAAACATTCCCTAGCTCCATGCGGCAAATGCTGCGAGTGCAATGGCTTAATTTGGATCGCACACAATTACAAGAGATACCCGAGGAGTTGGGTCAATTGCAGAAGCTGGAGCACTTATCCCTCAATCACAATCAGCTAGAGAAAATCTTTGGCGAATTAACGGAACTAACATGTTTACGTTCCCTAGACCTTAGGCACAATCAATTAAAAAATAGTGGCATACCGCCGGAGCTCTTTTATCTTGAGGAGTTAACCACATTGGATTTGTCGCACAATAAGCTGAAGGAAGTGCCCGAGGGCCTGGAGCGAGCAAAAAATTTGATTGTCTTAAATTTAAGTAACAATCAATTGGAGACAATACCCACAGCGTTATTTATACATTTAAATGATTTATTATTTTTGGATTTATCGCACAATCGTCTGGAGACATTGCCGCCGCAGACACGTCGTTTGGTCAATCTAAAGACATTGGATTTATCGCACAATCCCCTAGAGCTGTTCCAATTGAGACAATTGCCATCACTTCAGAGTTTGGAAGTTCTTAATATGAGCGGAACGCAGCGAACTTTATTAAATTTTCCCACCAGTTTGGACAGCTTGGCGAATCTTTGTGAGTTGGATTTGTCGCACAATTCGTTGCCAAAGCTGCCAGATTGTGTATACCAGGTGGCCACCTTGATACGGCTCAATCTAAGTGATAATGAAATTAACGAACTGAGCTCTAGCCTGGAATTTTGGCAACGTTTGGAGTCCTTGAATCTATCGAGAAATCAATTAACCACCCTGCCGGCAGCTCTATGCAAATTGTCCAAGCTGCGTCGTCTCTTTGTCAATGATAATAAGCTAAATTTTGAAGGCATACCATCGGGGATTGGTAAATTGGGCTCCCTCGAAGTATTCTCGGCATCCAATAATCTACTGGAAATGGTACCGGAGGGTCTGTGCCGTTGCGGTAGCTTAAAGTCCTTGAATTTGAGTTCAAATCGGCTGATAACATTACCAGATGCCATACATCTGCTCGAGGGATTGGATCAATTGGATTTGCGTAATAATCCCGAACTAATAATGCCGCCCAAGCCCAGTGAGGCCAGTAAAACAACCAGTTTGGAGTTCTATAACATTGATTTCAGTCTGCAGACACAACTCCGTTTGGCCGGTGCCGCAGTACCCAATTCCATAATGACATCAGCATCGGCCAGTAGTCCCAAGGATGCGACGGCTCGTAAGATACGCTTACGTCGAGGTCCGCGTCAGGATCAAAATGATCAGGAGGATGCGGCAAAGGTATTAAAGGGCATGAAGGATATAGCCAAGGATAAGGAAATTGATGTGGATCATCAGCCAGAATCATTGAAACCAAAACGCTGGGATGAATCCCTCGAGAAACCCCAATTGGACTATTCAAAATTCTTTGAGAAAGAAGATGGTCAACAGGTGGGCCTAACCATATGGGAAATTGAAAATTTCCTACCCAATAAAATCGAAGAATGTGTCCATGGTAAATTCTATGAAGGCGATTGTTATATTGTACTAAAAACAAAATACGATGATCTTGGCACATTGACATGGGAGATATATTTTTGGATTGGGAACGAGGCTACCCTTGATAAGCGTGCCTGTGCGGCAATTCATGCAGTAAATTTACGAAATTATTTGGGTGCCCGATGTCGTACAATTAGAGAGGAGCAGGCCGATGAATCTGATGAATTTCTTGCCCTATTCGATACGGAGGTAATTTATATTGAGGGTGGACGAACTGCTACTGGTTTCTATACAATTGAGGAGATGATTCACATAACAAGATTATATTTGGTCCATGCTCATGGTGCTACCATACATTTGGAGCCCGTTGCCGTCCAATTGAGCTCACTGGATCCACGACATGCCTTCGTTCTGGATGTTGGTACACGTATACATATTTGGTTGGGCCTAAGTTCCAAGAATACCCTTAATTCCAAGGCCCGCCTTATGGCCGAGAAGATTAATAAAACGGAACGTAAAAATAAATGTGACATCATTGTGGAGAGACAGAATGAGGAGAGCGATGATTTTTGGCTGGCCATGGATGTTACCATTGAGGAGGGTAAAGCGTTTAAACCATTGGAGCATGTACCACAGGATTATATACCCATTCAGCCGCGTCTCTATCAAGTACAATTGGGCATGGGCTATTTGGAGTTGCCTCAAGTAGAGCTGCCCGAACAGAAACTTTGCCACACATTACTCAATAGTAAACATGTTTATGTTCTGGATTGCCAAACGGATCTATTTGTCTGGTTTGGTAAGAAATCCACTCGTCTGGTACGTGCCGCTGCCGTAAAATTGAGTCGGGAACTCTTTAATATGATTGAACGTCCGGATTGTGCTCTGGTTATGCGTGTACCGGAGGGCAATGAAATGCAAATATTTCGCACAAAATTCGCCGGCTGGGATGAGGTTATGGCTGTCGATTTCACAAGGACTGCCAAATCGGTGGCCAAAACTGGTGCCAATTTAACCCAGTGGGCCAGAAAGCAGGAGACACGTACAGATTTGGCTGCATTATTTATGCCACGACAATCGGCAATGCCATTGGCCGAGGCCGAACAATTGGAAGAGGAATGGAATTATGATTTGGAAATGATGGAGGCATTTGTATTGGAGAATAAGAAATTTGTCCGTTTGCCAGAAGAGGAATTGGGTCATTTTTATACGGGTGAATGTTATGTATTTCTCTGTCGCTATTGTATACCCATTGAGGAGCCAGAACCAGATGCCGATTCAACAGATCCAGATCAGGCGGATACTAGTCGATCCTCTGCGAATCAACCCCAAGATGAGATACAATGTGTTGTCTATTTCTGGCAGGGACGCAATGCCGGCAATATGGGTTGGTTAACATTCACATTTACATTGCAAAAGAAATTCAAGGCGATGTTTGGTGAGGAACTGGAGGTTATGCGCATCTTTCAACAGCAGGAGAATTTAAAATTTATGTCACATTTTAAGCGTAAATTTATTATACATACGGGAAAACGAAAGGATAAATCTTTAACAGCCGATGGCAAAGCCTCGGTAGAATTTTATCATTTACGTTCAAACGGCGGTGCATTAACCACACGACTTATACAAATTCAACCGGATGCAGTGCATCTCAACTCTGCATTCTGGTTAGTATATAATCATAACAAATTAATATTTGTAATTAACTTCTTTTTTTTTTTTTAATTAATTTCTATTTCAGTTATATACTCCATGTGCCATTTGAAACGGAGGATGAGTCACAATCGGGAATCGTTTATGTCTGGCTGGGGAACAAGGCCTGCAATGAGGAGGCCAAATTGGTACAAGAGATTGCCGAGCAAATGTTTAATAGTCCTTGGGTTAGCCTACAGGTGAGTTTTAATAATAAAATCTATAAAAAATAATTGAAATAATTCTTTTCTTTTTTTTTTTTTTCATTTCTTCATCTTGCAGATTTTAAATGAAGGCGATGAACCGGAAAATTTCTTTTGGGTAGCTTTGGGTGGACGCAAAAACTATGATAAGGATGCAGAATATATGAATTATACTCGACTCTTTCGTTGCTCTAATGAGCGTGGCTATTATACGGTAGCCGAAAAATGTACAGATTTCTGTCAAGATGATTTGGCCGATGATGATATCATGATATTGGATAATGGTGAACATGTCTTCCTTTGGATGGGACCCCGCTGCAGTGAAGTGGAAGTTAAATTGGCCTATAAATCCGCCCAGGTCTATATACAACATATGCGTATTAAGCAGCCGGAAAGACCACGTAAACTTTTCCTAACCATGAAGAATAAAGAATCGCGTAGATTTTCAAAATGCTTCCATGGCTGGAGTGCATTCAAGGTGTACATTTAGGTGTACCAGGACAGCCACAACAGCCAAAATGACAACAAAAATACATATTAGACATGACAATTTTTGCAACAAAAAAAAAAAAAAACAAACGAAAAACAAAAAAAAACCTACAAAATATTGCCACCTCCAATTCCCCAGAAAATGTTTTTTTAAATTATTTATATAATTAACTTAATTAATTATAGGTTCCTTTATTTTGTTTGTTTATATATAATTTTTATTATTTTGGATATTAACAATCTTTGGCCCCTTAACCCTTAACTAATTTAGCTAACTGCAAAGTATTCACTTTTATTTTATATATATCTATCTATCTATATATATATATACATTCATATTTATATCAAAATGCTGAGCTAAAGAGGATTAACTCTTTCTTTTTTACAATATTTTGTGCTAGTCCTTTTTTAACAATGTTAACCAACTGAAGAATGCTGCATATGTACATACAAATACATATATATATATATATATATATACATATATGTTTAGCCGATAATAGAAATCGAAAAACAATTGCAAACATTTTTACAACACAAAAATTATGAAATTTATTGTAACTATTTCAACTATTTATATATATGCAATATATTGATATAAATAAAGACCAACAAATTGATAAAAAAAAACAAATTTAAAATTAAATTTCAAATTGAATTAAACTTTTAGAGCAGTATCTCTTTATTTAAAAAAAATATGTAAAAATTTATAAATAGTAGCCAAAATCCGTTTTTCTAAGCAAACGATTTAATTAAAAGGACTTAATATGATTTTGATAACAATTAACCGGCACTTTCTACGGAACTATTAATGGCCCATGCTGTTTGTGTTATATTTTTCTTAACTTTCTTTTCTAAATTTTAAATGCATATTTCAATTTCTGTTTTCCGTTAATTTTCGCTTAGCGGGAAACAGTTAATTTCAAACGTATTTAATTAACCGATTGAAGCGCTGGTTAACATTTTTACCCGGTTTTAGAAAACTCATAAGCGCCCAGTGGCGCAATAATACAAATCGTTTGGTCACACTGCAGTCAGATAATACGTGCTCAATAGGGGGGAAATACTGGGATGTTTTATACCAACGCTTACACTCTGCAGAAAAACTCAAAAGAAACAACAAGGAGGGCGACGCTTTATTTTGTTTCGTATAATTGCAATTTCTGAATGAAAAACGTTCGCTTAAAATCTTACTACAAGCGTTAGCTGAAAATCAGGGTCAATAGCTGATCTGGCCGTAACTGCATAAATAGTTTTACAGCCAAATCTGAAATTGCAAGGATTAAATTTTGGTAAGGGAGATGGAGTTATTCGATCAAGTTAGAGCGGCGCCACCGCCTGATCGGATTAGGGACATTAAACCGCCAATTGATGTTAAAAATGGTAGCCAAGACGGCAATGATAATGATGACGATGATGATGATATGAAGGATATTCGTATGCCATCGCCAATGGCTGCAACGCCATCACCAGATTTTACCGAGGACAAGTATAGAAACAAAGACAAGGAGATGAATAAATCTAAGGGGAATGGTAAGAGGAAATAGCAAGGCGCCAACACTTGCATTTCATCTATATATAATAAATTATTTAATATTTAATAATTATAATTTATTAAAGCGCCCCAACCTGAGGAGAGTGAGCTGCTGTCTGGTGGTGATGCTGAACCGGAGGGTAGTTTAGCCCTTAAACGTAAAATTTCTCAAGATTCGATGGTGGTAGATCAGTTGTCCACAGATAAAGATAAAATAGAAATTAACACCGAATCGGACACAGAGTTGGATGATGATCAACCGCAACAGAGTTCGCCACCCAAAACGAAGGCGGAGCAAAAAATGTTTATTGATCATCAACCGGAATCAAAAAAAAGTTCTACCATTATAACCGTGAAGACCAACACCAGCACAAGAACATGTCTGGTGCGGATCAAGAGATTGTCACAATGGGAAATTGATCTGTATACCAGCAGAAGCTGCGACAGCACCGGCGGCGGCAATAATAAGAATCAACGTAAACGCGGACGACCACGCAAAAGTGAAGAGGTGGATGATGATTCTGATTCATCGCCATCGTTCAGTAAAAAGTCAAAAACAAATCCTAAAGTTCATATTAAAGTTCCAGTGCTACAAAATGGATCCAAACAGCGTCCCATACACAAATTGAATCGTGGCCATACCCCGCCTCCAAGTAAAACGAATAAATTGGCCAAGGGCAAAGCAGTTTTTAAAAACCGTTCAACTGTTAGTCCGGCTTTAATTAAACGTTTTGGCAAACGTTTCTTTAGCTGTGTGGTGAAGTTGAAACGCTATCCAATGCCCTGGCCCCCCGTCCATGTTACAATACCATTGAACAATAATAGCAGCAGCTCTAGCACAAAACGACGTTCCAGAAAATCAAATCTTTCGGTATCATTTAGTGAGGCTGTCGAAATATTTGGTAGCAATGAGACCGGTACAAGGAGATCCACTTTGGGTTCGGGAAGGTCACCGCGAAAGAGTTCTGTATCGGTGCCCACACGTTTGCAACGTGTCGATGCCACTGGCAATGTATTAGAGGATATATCTCTAATGTCCAGTTCCAGCAAGAGAGTAAGACGTTCAAGCGATGCCAATAACACTATTGGAACGTGCAATGGTGGCGATTCATCGTCAAGGAAACTCAAAAGATCGTCTCTTCGTGTACCCGTCACTGGATTGGCCAGTTTGCGTCTCGAGGATAAATGCAAAAGTAAGACAGACTCTGAAGATGATACTGACGCTGATAATGATAATGATGATGATGACGATGATGATGATGATGAGTATATAGGTAAGTTGGATTCTTATCAATTATTTTTTTTAGGTTATAATCATATAAATTTTATATTACGTTTTGTTCGGTTATTTACATTAACTGTGAAGTGAATCATCCCTAGAATCGTGTTTATTATATATAAAAAGATTTTGTTATATAACCGATTTACATACATATATATATTTTGTATATTGTTTCGGTTATTTATAGGTTATGTTGAATTTACATCTGTTTTTTTTTTTTAATCTTTAAACTTTAATGTTAATTCTGATTGTGTTCTTTTTTGCAGTACCAAACGAATTGCCGGGCATACATCGAGCTGGTACGCCTGTCGTGAGGCCCTTAAGGAAGAGAGTTTCTATCACAACAACAATAAGCGATGACGACGATGATGAAGATGATGAAGAAGGAGGAGGAGCTAACTCCTCTGTATTACAAGCACAAAAAACTGAGTACAAGAATCCAAAAAAGAAGAAAGAGGAGAAGAAAGTAAAGGAAAAGGAGGAGAAGTCGAAGGAAGAGGAGGAGCAGCAGGAGAAGGAGGAGGAGCAGGAGAAGGAGGAAGAGGAGCAGCAGGCGAAGAAGGAGGAGGAGCAGCAGCAGACGGAGAAGGAAGAGGAGCAGACGGAGAAGGAAGAGGAGCAGCAGACAAAGGAGGAAGAGGAGCACCAGACAAAGGAGGAAGCGGAGCAGCAGACGAAGGAGAAAGAGGAGCACCAGACGAAGAAGGAAGTGATGATAATGAAGGAGAAGGAAAAGAGTGAAATGAAAGAGAAAACGGCGATGAATGAAAAGATAACTGAAGAAAATAAGAAGGCGGAGAAAGGGGTGAATACAAGGCAGGAGGAGAAAAAAGAAGTGAAAAACGAGAACAGGGAGATGAAAGAGAAAAAGGCAGTGGAAGAAGAGAAAAGAGAGGAAAATAAGAAGTCGGCGGAAGAAGATAAAAATGCGAAAGAAGATGAAAAAGCGGAGAAAGATGAAAAGACGGAAGAAGAGGAAACGGTAAAGGAGAATATAAATGAAAAGAAAGAGAAAGAGCAAAGAGTGGACAGTGAAGACACAAAGCAACAGAAAGAGAAGGAAAAAGAGGAGGCGGTAGAGGAGAAAAAAGACGAAAAAGAAGAGGACAAGAACGAGAAGAATACAGAAGTAGAAGAGAAGCCAGAGAAAGAGAAAAAGAGGCCGGAGACCGAAGAAAAGATAGATGAGACTGTGGAAGAGAAAACAGAAGAGAGAATAGAAGAGGAAGACAAGAAGCAAGAAGTGGAAGACAAAGAGGAGACAAAGCAATTATCTGAAACGGATAATGAAGAAGAAATCAGGGAAAAGGATAGTGAATCCATGGATTCAGATAAAATAGATTCTAAAGATGTAAATCAGAAAGCAATGCAAATCGAAGAAGTAGAAGAATCATCTAGCGATGGCATAAGCAATATGGAACCCTTAATGGTTAGCCAAACAGATATGTTATGCAAGGATGATGATGAGTCGGATGGCCATAAGGACGAAGAGTCAGTTAAGGATAATGACACGAAGAAAACGAATACAGAATCATCAAAAGCAAAATCATCGCCGCTATTCTTTCTCAATAGCAACAAACACGAGGATCCAGATGATATATTGGAAATTGAAACATCTCTCGATGATGTTCGAGATCTTCATACACCCCTGTCCAATAATAGTCGATGCAGTACACCCCAGTCCAAGGATCTTACAAACAAGATAGTTCATCAGCTTCGTTCCCGTCTCGATTCTGGTGATTCTGATTCCAGTTTTAAATCAGCATCCGAAATGCAGATAACAGTATCGACTATAGCTGATACCCTATCCAAAAATAGTTCTCCCGCAGTAGCTACCAAAACGACAACTCCAGCAACATCACAGCTCAATAAATCTCCTCCCGGCAACATCACAAATGAGAATAATGAACCGCCATGCAGTTCCACAGTCAGTATACCCACACCACCATTTTCAGGAATTGGTGTTATGCCCAATCTGGATGTTCTGGAACAGTTAACGGGTAAGAATAGAGAAACAGATGGCCTACATCTCGAGTATTTAATATAAACTTTACTTTACCATATTTTATTTTGCATAACAATGACTTTTATAGAGTATTCAGTGTGCTATTTTAAAATTGTTTCGGGTTTCCGGTTTCGGGTGTAATTAATTAGCTTAAAAATTCGCTTAATTCTTATAATATCTAATTAGATTCTTTATATAGCTATATAGTTTTTCGATTCATCAAATTGAGTTTTCATTTTAGAGTCGAATTTTCAGTTGAATAACAGCCGACACACAATAACAACAGGCACTTTGGATGATATAATGACAGCGTTGGAATCTTAGAGTGTCCAAACATGATATTATATTCCACACACATACATACACACACACACACACACACACACACACGCACACATACACCAAACATACACATTACGTTAAAACAGGAAGCTAAGCTTGAGGATTGCAATTGCCGTAACGGCTTTGAAAAGGTAAAAGTAATTTTTTGTTTTGTTTTTTATTCATCGTTCCCATTAAAGTCCTGCATATATCCTTTTTGCTGTGAATGATGATGTCCTCTCTCTTTTAAACTGTGCATGCTGTCCCTGTTCCTCACTATTTTCATTTTCTTTTATCTTCGGTTTTATTATGTATGAAAAGATTTTTTTTATTTTAATCATTATTTTAATAACATTGTGTTGTACAGGGTGTTCCATCTATAACTACTTTTTGACTAACTGTGACTGAAAAGTGTTAAAATTTTCGTTAACCTTGGGTAAAAAATTTATATTTCATTTATTAGAAGATGGCCAACACCATTTCTAGTGATCCATATTTGTGCTCTTTCTCCTGGACTATTCATAAGAAATTTTTCAATAATTTTTGGAAATTTTTTATTTGAAACATGGATTTGGACAAGCAAAGTCTTTAGTAAATCCAACTTCTGCTGCCTTATCCTACGGAAACTATTAATCCTACTAGTGAATTTTCTCATGAATGACTGTTAAAAGTCTTCGTAAAGTGATTTTTGGCATGTTCCATTATGACGAAAGAAAGTTCTACGGTTTATGCGAAAACCTTTTCGGAACCTTGTTTCGAATTTCTGCACAGTAGTTATACTGTTAGATATTTTAGCGAAAAGAAACACCGAATTAATTAACATATACGAAATATTGTATTCACAATGAAATTGCATAAATTCTGCACTTGGGTTAGAACTTTCTAAAATGATCAAGAAAAAGAAAAAAACTAAAATGGGTATCTCAAGTCAGTCAGAATTATTCATAGTTATCATATATTGATGGTACACCCTGTATAAAAAATAATTATATATCCCAATAACATATACTATCATATTAAATGACCATTTTTGAATGTGTTTTTTGATTTTTTTTTTTTTTCAAATCTATTACAGAATTGCTCCATGTCTTCATTGACTCCTCGGATAAAGCTACGTATCTTACCTTAATATGAACAAAAATCACACAAAAATCAATATTTCTAATTTATGTCTATTTTTTTAAGTATAAAATATTGTATAAACGAAGATAATGGATTTAAATATGTACTATTTTAAGTTTTGTTTTGTTTTATTAAAATAGGGTGTACTTTTTTTTTCTGTTAAAACGAGTCTTTAAGATCGAATCAACTATTAGAATTTCCGACTCTCTAGTCGGTTCACTGAACAGACATATACATATACATATATTATATTTATAAGCGATATTAATATTGTGCATATAGATGGTTCATATTAAAAGTATCGTGCAGAAGAGACATTAAATAATTAATCGGATTAAAAATTTTCAATCAATTTGAGTTATTCAAGAGATCGTATAAACGGAAATTCAATCTGATATTATAGAACCAAAGATAACGTGTCATTTCGAAATCGATCTTAACGTATCATATAAATAATGATATAGTGCTACCGTTATCTTTAAGCTTACCATTACAATGTCGTGAATTGTACTTTGCAAAACTATATAGAAAGCAATGTATAAGTTAAAGCTATAAAACTATTCTCCGATACTTTTAATGAATCTATATATTTATCTATAGGATATTTATACATATATATATATATATATATATCGTATTTTAGAAACAGCAAACAAATGAATGTTATGTTTTAGTTAAATTTAACATGAAAGAAGCAAATAAAAAATAAAAATACAAATATTTTCCGACATTAAATAAACTATATGTGTATACTAAATGTATCTATATATCAATATATATTTGATGTCGTAAATTAATAATTAATGTAATTTCAATGTATTAATTGGACAATTATAATAATGATGATAATTGTAAAACGAACAAACAAAAAAAAAAAAAAAAGAAAACACTGAAATCAAACGAAATAATTTTTTTTTTTCATTTTTTTCTTTATTGTGTGGGAAGCTGGTAATTAATTTGTAACTTAAGGACACTTAATTAGTAGAAGATTGTTCCGGCTGCATGGTTTCGAAATGATGTGATGTGACCTTCAGTTTAGTGTGACCAGACTTGGTCAGCCGGAGGGGCACTATTATGTTGCTGAAGCTGTGCGCGGCGCGTTGCGTCGCGCGCGCTTTTTCTGTTTTCTTTAATTTTTGCCATTTCAGTTGCCACTTTGACATCGTAGCGTGTGGTTGGTGCGGTGCCAATTTCATTTTTTGATTATTCCGCTGTTGGGCGCGTATTTTCGAAACAATTTGAAACAATGTCAAAATCTATGAAACATGTGAAACTCATAAAAAAACATTGAAAACAATCTCAAAATTAATTAAAATCAATAACCCAAGTGGTCAATAAAAGCAAAGAAGGTGGAAATTCCAATTGATAAGAAATTATAATGCCTGGAACGGGCAAATCGGCGGCCAATGATTATGATTCGCAGGATGAGGCCAGTACAGAGCTATTGGAGAAACTAAAGCATTTGGATCGTCGGGTCGAGATTGTTGAGAATGCCAATGGAGGTATCTGTGGTCGTAGTTCAGCCTGTTGGCAATCAGTTAAATGGAAATCGGCCTTAAATCATATTGGATTGCTTGTATCATTATCCATATATTGCGGTGTGGGCGGTTTGGTAATTAAATATATTTTAAATTTTATTTAACTAACTTTAAATTTCTTATGATTATGAATATACTAAATAATTTTGAAAAATTAACAAAACCAAACAAAAAAAAAAACCAAAAAAATAAAATTGAAAGCGAAACGAAAAAATATAACTTAAAATTAAGACATAAAATTACATATATTTTGTAGAAAATTTTAAGTGCTAAGCCATAAATGGCAGCCAATGCTAATTGGATGGAGGCGGAGCAATTGCATCCACAACGGCCTATCCATGTGCCTGACAGCCTGCCAGTCGTTCCGTTACGTTACGTTGCGTCAGTCTGTCCGTTCCTCCGTCCGTTGAATGATATGCCGCTCTTTTTTTTTCTAGTCTCACTTGTCTAAACATTTACATTTATTTCAGCAATGAAACGCAACGAAATGAAACGAAAAAGAAAAAAAAAAAATAAAAATAAGACAACGTATGAATACCGTCAATTGGGTAATAAACTCTTATCCTCATCCTCGACCGACTCCTGGCACACTTGGAAAGAGCTTATCGTTAGCCCGATAAGCTTTAATTATCCATTTGACATATGGCCAAGTGCCGTGCCTGGTCAGTATTCATCAAAATAAAGGACCAACAATTATGTCTGCAGCTAAATTCGCCTGTTCGATAAATGTTTGCAAAACTTGGCAAAAAAAAAAAAAAAGTAAAAACAAAACAAATATTTCACGTTTAAATAAATGTGAGAATTTGCTTTTTCTTGGTTTCATTTTGGTTACAAAATTTAAATCAATACATTTTTAGTCTGCCCCGATATAAGTTTAAATGAATCAATCAATTTTTTAATAGAATTGAAAATTGATCTTAAGTAACTTATTTATATAGTAAAATATAATAAATTGCAAGAAACACATCAGATTTAATATATGATCTACTGATTGGGATTTAAAATGTTTCTCTTGAATATGTCAGCTCACTTTTTTTTTTTGTTTGGATAGGAAATTTGATTTTTTGTTTTCAACATTAATTTATTGTTTTCTCAAAAAGCATATTAAACAAAATTCTCTATGTGCCCAAAGTTATGTTAGAATATTTAATTGCCTTGCAATAGAAATTTAATTTTTTCTTAAGATTTTTTTTAAAGATTTCTTAAATTTCTTTTGAAATTTGCTGTGAAATTGTTAAAATTTTTTTTTTTTTAAGAACAAATAAAAATAAGATAAGCAAATAAAATATAGTTTTCTTAAGTCGTTCAAAATTAGTCTGAATTAAAGGCTTGTGAAATTGAGGTTCCTTCGAAGGATTTGTCCAAAGTCCTCTACGCATTTAATCGGTCACCTTTTAGTCAGTTTCAAAAAGTTTTTGCATTAGCTTCATCGCTAATATGCATCATAAAAAATTACGTTAAAACTTTCAAAAAAAAATTTCGACAGATTTTAAAAAAATATTTACAGGTCTTAAAATCGTTAAAAAGTTGAAAAATCGAGTGGAAAATAAATTATCCAAGATACTGATACGATTGATTCTATGAACCAAATATTATACAATATATATACATACATTTATATAGTAGGTATTTTTCAAAATCGGTTGAGGTTCTTTTGAAGGATTTGTTTAACATTTTTTTAGCCAATTCCAAAAAAGTCTTTTATTAATTTTAACGTTGATTTATGTATTAAAAATTTATATTAAGACTTTCAAAACTTTCAAAATAAATTCAATCAGTTTTAAATTTCGACCTTTATAAATTTTTCACTTTGGTTTTCTTAGATATTATTTAAAAATTAATAAGTATAATGTGGAAAAATTTAACTGAAATAATTTTAGTTCCACTTTAAAAAAATATGCCCTCTATTCGTCCTCCAGTTCCGATGTTTTTAAATGTTACTTAGAAAAGTGTTTTCAGATAATTAAAATTAAATAAAAAATATATAAAAAACATTTTTTGTTTTTTAAACTCAAACCAAATCAGCTAGTTTTATTATCAGATTTTGTATATTTTTGAATCTGTGTCCACAAAGATTTGAACCTATGTTTATACAGTTTAAAAAAGAACTAAGTCGATGGGAAATCTATATCTTAATATAATAAAATATAAATATAGATATTATATGTGTTTGTCACAATTATAATTGAATAATGTCTTGATTCAAATTTAATTTAACTTTTTCTATTCTTAGGGATTCATTCACTTTCTTAGACACAATTATTCAGTTGATTTTTTTTTTGAATTTTTTGAAAATGATTCATGCTGATTCTCTGGTCAATATTTAATTTGTTTGCCATACATCCCCCTTGCCGCTTATTGATAGTCTTTGATCCAAACTTTTCAGCACCTCAATTGATGCCATATAGCCATTTACGCAAATTTTCATTGTTCCATTTTTTCCCCTCTATTTTTTTTTTAAATGTGAAGAATTCAAATTCATAGATTAAATCGCCTCCTTTGCCATCCCAGCACCCACCTCTTGTTCCTTCCATTCACAAGATCCATTCAATTCTCACACCACATGTTGGCTAATTATGCGCACTTCTCATACTCAAATTGTTCATCAAAAAATGAACAAAAAGAAAAAACAAAAAACAAATTTCATAGATTCTTGAAACATTTGTTTTATGTTACCATATGCTTAAAATTTATATAAAATATTTCCTATATATAGCATGCATTAGAATATAAATTGACAATTGACAGACTCGTAAAATTAATTATTGCACAATTTATAATAAATTTCTACATATATTTCTATGATCTAATCTCTAGGATTTTTACTATATTTCAATGTTTTTCAAGTTGATAATTTTTTAGTTTAGTTAAGTTTTCTTTTCTTTAACTTCTTTCTGGTACTTTAAATGGTAGCATCATCTATTTATTTACATAAATTGATGATTCCGTTTTGTTACCAAATGCATTTGGATTACAATTTACATTTGCTTAACCCTTTGGTCAATTCTTTTACTTTAAAACATGAACAAAATGCGAGAACCTTCATTAACAATAAAGTTTCCTTTAAAAAATTTTCAGCTGCCAAATGAAACGGAAGTGTATGGCATACATGACACAAACACACATATGCACACACACACACACACACACCTAAACATATCGTATGACAGTGTGTGTAGGGGGGGGGGAGATGGCAAGTGGATTATTGGTTAAATTCTTGTTGTTACTAAAGTTGATTCCATTTGCCCGGAAATCAAATCTCTGTCTCAAGTGACCAGCGGGAAATTGCAGATGAAAAGTTTAAATGAAAAAAAAAGAAAAAAAATTCATAGAGCAATTTTTAGAAATCGTAAAATTGTTTTCCAAATAAGTTGTTAATTAAACGGATTTGCTTTTTCATGCTGATCAAGCATATATAAATTTCTATTATATTTTCATTAGACTGCCAAGATTAGATTTCGCTTAAGGGAAAAAAATATTAATTGTTTGTTAATTTACATACTTTTATGAAGAACTGATTAATGTAAATGAATTTTTTGAAATGGGGTATTTTTAAGTGGCAAAATGCCACTTCAAAAATCTAATTATATAAACCTTGGAAAAATATTGTTTTGCGGTGGACTTTAGAACTTAATACTGCATCATTTACTAAAAAAAAAAAAGAAATCACAGAAATTCTATTAAATCAAAGGTTTTTCTAGTTAGCCCTGCAGACTTATTTTTAAAACTAAAAATATAGATTCACAATTAAAAAATCAATACTTAAGATGGGAAAAAAAAATAGTTTTATTTAAAAAGCTTATTAAAATTACGATGGTATTACCTAACTAATGGGTTGTAAAAACTGTATACAAAATTTAATAAAAATTGATAAAGTAATTTTTCGATTCTATTGAATTTCCAAATCGCTTTGCCCTGTACTAAAAAACGCACAGAAGAAACTTAACTAAAAATACTCAATCTTGGCCAGTTTTTTTCGAATTGGTTTGAAATTTTCACAAACTTAACAAAACTTAATCCCTTATTTTACCCTTAACTAAATTGATGTGAATATTGTTTTAATTGTTTTCAATAAGTATTAAATCGAAACAATTAAGTGATTATTTTTTATTGATCTCAAAAAAATTGTTTTGATTTCTATGATTTCAACCGCAATTTATTTAATTTTCATTAAACTTAAATTATTTGATTGTAAACACTTTCCTCACAGTAGACTTCCTTTATTTTTTTAATATTATTTTTGCCATCGTTGCGAATGTTGAGAGCACTTAAATTTTACGGCTAAGCCAATTGACATTTATCTATTTTAATGGTTTGATATCTATGTACATACTTTGGCAGTTTGTCAACAAATGGAAGGATAAAAGTGATGTAGAAAGTCTACATAAAAGTACATGCCATATATATACATATATCTATATATGTATATGTACTGTGTCTATTTGTGTGTGTGTGTATTAATTAAGCTCTTGAAATTCTCATGAGGAAGCTTCTCATATTACCGCATAAACTGGCCTCTTTCACATATGGTTAGGGACTAGGGATTAGGGACTAAAAAGCTAAATAAAAGCAAAAGGACATAAATCATTTTAATTAGCATTTTGTAGCATACTTAAAGGCGTCGATATCAAAGTGTCACAAAGAAAAAAAAAAAAAAAGTGAAAAGTCACCGGAAAATGTTGAAATTGAGGTGGAAAATGAATTAAGTTGTTGGACAGCCAACAATGGCAAAAGGCAAAAGGCAATTAGCCAGAAGTCAAGTCAAGTCAAGCCAAGTCCCAAGCCCAACCCAAACCATTGTTGGGTTATCTGATTAACAGCTGACCAAACATCCAAAAGCTTAGCCAAAGGACATGAGTTTATATTATCGTATAGAAACCCACTGCCATTACTATATAAAGGCCAATTTTTCGTTTTTAGTTTTTGGCCAGGAAACTAGGCGGGGCATTTTTGCGTTTTGATTTCCCGCACTAAAAACATACACACACACATACAAATAGGGAAAACCAAAGACAACAGCAAAAGGAAATCACGCCAGCCCACCATTAAGCAAACACTTTAAATATGGCACAGTGAATGAAAATGGAAAAATCTGTCTTAAAGCGAAAACAAATCACATATAAATATATACAGATATATATGTATGTGTGTATATGCTATATTTATATTACCATAAAAAAGAAACTTATCAGTAAATGTTTAAAATCAGTCAAAATAACAATGATATAGATAAATGATAAACAGAAACAAAGTTTTCGAGTTTATTTATTTAGATAAGCCAGAAGAAAACTCTGTCGATTTCAAGCAATTTTTTTTATTCAATTGTTTAATATTTTAAGTATATTAATATTTATTATAAAATCAGCTACTTTTAATATTTTTTATGTATGGAAAATGTTAAACATATTTAAAAATATTTTCCAAGTTGATCTCAATTTTTTAGCAGGTTTTGAGAAACGATAGAAACGAACGATCTGAAAATTATATTTCTTTCAATTGCTTGGACTTGATTTCTTTCAGACAGCTTGGACTTGATTTGATCAAATTTATATAAGAATTGTATTAGATAATATAATAAACCTTTTAAACTACTTTTGTTACAAGACAATAAAATAATAAATATAAAATTTTGTTATAAATGTATACAAGAAATTTATTATCATACAATTCAAGTTATTGAGCAGAGTGAAAGCGTTATAAATCAAAGAGGAAGAGTTATCAGAAATTATCGATATTATTACCGGGTAAGATCACAACGTAGCGTGAACAATTGAAGCATTTCTGTTTCATTTCCACAGTTTCCAGAGCTTGATCAATTTGTTATAATTCAAAATAATTTAGTTTATCAATTGATAAATTATTTAAGTGTAGAAATCATACCAAGCTAAATAAGTATCTTAAAAATCCATAACTAAAGTGTATGAAACAAAAACCATGTTAATAGCCCAAATGATTCCTATTTGGGACTTTATAATTGGTCAAATGTTTTAGGGAAATCTAGTCTAATTCCTTTTTTATATTTTTCTTATACATATATAATTTAATTACTGATTGGTTCGTCAAGAGATTTATTTTATTTCAGCATTAAAACTGAAAATGTTTTAACATTTAAAAAAAACATAAATGAATTATATTTGTTTACATTTGAATCTTAGCGATTAAATAAACTTTAAAAATTGTTTTTGAGTTTTTTGTTGCTATTTTTTATAAAAAGTCAGCTTTAGTTTTCAAAGCCTTTTCAGTTTTGATTTTATTAATTCGTTTAACTTTTTAAAAATTAAAAAATAAAAAAATTTTAAAAACTCTAGTATGAGGTTTTTTCTTATATATATATTTATTTAATTCTTAAATTAATCGGTTATAATATTTTTAATAGTTACAACCTATATTCTTTGTGTTTAAATAATGCTATTGGAGACGATTTTTTACTTTTTAAAGTTTAATAAATTAAATTTTTTTGGAATGAACAATGTTTCGATTGCTGGATTTTTCCAATATATACATATATATAGCTGCAATATATATTTCAACATGTTTCTGTAATTTTGTCTTGAGCATCATTTCTGTACTTTTCCCCCCTCTTTGTTAAAGTTCATTGCCCTTTGCCATTATTAAACGTATTTTTCTTCATTTTTGGGTTAGCTGGCGACCCGATTCCAAAATAATATATATACATATATTTATTATACATATATCATCAACAATACGAGACCATACAGAAGAATTTCGCCCACATAAATTTAATTTTTATTTTTTTTACTGTAAAGTAAGTAAAAGTGAAAAAGTGCCACGCGACATTTGAATGTAAAATAATTTTATAATTTCTTTTTTTTTCTGTTTTTTTGATATGGTAAAATAAAACTGTCGGATTCTTGTCACCTGCCTGTCAGTACATAATTTGTTAATAAATTTATGGCATATATTCACCCACTTGGCCAAAGGCCAAACGAATCGGCTTGTATATTACTTGTGCATAAAAAAGTATCTTGTATCTGTCGAGTATTTCGATTTTTGTTTAGGTTATTGGTTAGGGTTGCGGTCAAGTGATTTTATGACTTGCAATAGCTCAAATGAAATGTTACATTTGTATGCGAATCATGCGTAACCGAAACAAAATCGAAAGCCAAAAGAGAAAAAAAAAAAAAACTTTATCTCATCATTCTTATGGCTCAAACATGCCGTCAGAGATGTTTCTCACTTAATACACTTAAACACTTTTTGGCCAACAACCAAACAAGAACAATAAACGGACGGAGGGAGTGGGGGGGAGAGAGAGTGGTATTGGAGGAATTGTTATCATTGTTTGGTCATTGTTGAGCAATTTGCAAACATTTCTTTTCTTTTCCTTTTGACATGATTGGAATTTTCAAACAACAAACAAACACGGCAAATAGTTGCCTAACTTAAGGCGCTAGAGCAAAATGAAAGTGAATATTTCGACTCAATGACCACGGGTAGGGGACATTGAATTGAAATTGTTTTTGCTAGAGCGGTTTGGGGTGCAATAATGTCACACTAAAACAGTAAACTGCTCTTCCTCATATTGTTTTTCTTTGATCGAATTCAATTCTGTAGCATATTCTTGGGGGGAAAATGTTAACAATGGAAAAGGGAGAAATTAAGACTCGAAATTGTGTAAATATTTAAGAGAGATAAAAACGATCAATTGTATATATGTATATTTAACATTCCCATATGCCATTATCCCATATTCAGTCATAGTCTCCGATTGATATCACCTGCTGATATATTGAATAATTCATTTCGCTTCAATGAATATTTCTTCTTTTGCTTGTGTTTTTAAGAAGAAGACGTCATTGTTTATAAAAGTGGGTGGAGGGGTAGTTGGAGAGAGAGGAAGAGTAGGAGCTTGGTAACCAATCGGCCAAATCGATCGTTATGCATGACAAGTGCATTATTCCCATTATTTCTATCTCTCTCTCACTCTAGACCTTTTTTCATGGCCATGCTGTCTCTTTTGCACAATTTCTCTGTGTTTTATTTGTTTGCCTTACGCATCTTTCTCACATCGTTTCATTTAGGTTTTTGCTTAATTCTTCTTTTGGTTTGTTTTTTTTTTGGCCTGGTCAATGCGGCGTATGAGTAATATAAATTTTCTTAGGCTGTTGCTGTTGTTCTTGTAATTGTTCTTAGTTGTTGTTGATGAAAACAAATAATGTATAATTATTTAGCATATTTTACTTGTATGTATGTATATATATATATATATGTGTGTGTATGTGCCTGTCTGTTCATGTGTGTGTGTGTGTGTGTGTACAATTTGCTCATTTCGCAAATTAAAAATAATTTGTAAACTATTTGTTTTTGTTGCCTTTATTGTTGTTGTTGTTGTATGTCTGCCAAAATAAACTATCTATAAAAAAGGCAAAAAATTTTCAAATTTCCACAATTTATTATCAAAAAAGAAACAAAACAAAACAAAAACTCAAAATTAGTGAAGAAAAAAAGAAATGAAAAGAAAACACTGAAATAAATAATAATAAATTATAGCGTGTAAAATATGTTTAAATGTTTATTTTGATTGATTTATTAAGAATTATATTTAAGATTCTGCAATTGTTCAAATCGAATGGGGCACGACGGAAACTCAAGGTTGTTCCGTAGTGTAGTGTAGTGTAGTGTAGTAAAGTGTTGTGGTGCCACAAGCACTTTGCCACAGGAAGTGCCTCATAACAAAACGTTCGACGCAAATTAGCATAATTGAAATAGAGAAGAAAACCAAAAGAGAATTACTACTTAAATCAAATAGATTTTGTATACCCTTACATAGATAAAATAATTTATGATTTAAAAATGATTCATAAAAATTTTTGCAACTCTTCGATTTTTGAGAGTTATATAAAAAAAAGAAGTTTGCATTTAAAACCAAAAAAAAAAAAGAAAAGTTTGATCTGTGATAAATTATAACCAAGTTGGTTCAAGGTACCAATAAATTATTTTATTTACACTAAAGTACCCGCTCTTTACCCTAAAAAAAAACCAAGAAGAAAATAAACGAAATTGCAGCAATTACCGAAACGAAAACATCAAAAAGTGAAAATGAAAACAAGACCAAACTAAAATGGCGAAAAAAACAAAAACGAAAAGCGAAATGAATTAAGAATAATACTAAATAGAACTCGGTCAACTTTCGTTTTGGCCATCTTGGCGTCGACTTGCGTGTTTCACGTGCAATATGCCCCCAATCTGAATACCCTGCCCCTTCTCCCAATCAAAACACAGCCACTCAAAAGCATTTACATGCCTTGACGAAGCTTTGATTGTTTTGGCAGTTCTCCTTTCCGACTTCGTCTTCGACTCTCATGTGGAAAGGTTGAAAGGTGAAAGGGAGAAAGGAAAGGGCAAAATGAAAAGCGTCACGCAAGCCACAAAAAACTAACTCAATTTTTAACAAAAGAAAAATAAAAACAAAACTAAATTAAACACATTATATACATGGGTAAACAAAAGTTTGTGTTTTCTTTCTCACAAACTCTTAAAAAAAAAAAATGAAGAAATTTCTCTACTTTTATTAGAAGCATTAATATTCGTTTGATTCTTATGACTGACCTTGAGAATATTTTTTGTTTTCTAAGTTTTATTTTCCAGTAAATCATAAATTGTTAATAAAACTATTTTTCATATATATTTGTTTATGAAATTTATTTTTATATTTCTTTTGGAATTACATCTCTTAAGATCAAATTTTGATCAGAGTTTCAATTAATTCTTGACTGCTATATCTATATACATACATATCTATCTATATGCCCATCTTTTTGGTAGATATTATGCCCAAATACTCCCTTCAAAATCCGATTTGTATAATTTAATAATTATTTTATCTTCTTAAAATAACAAACAACGAAACTATAAATGAAAAGAAATAACACAAAATATAGAAAAAAAAATATATTTTTTTTCTTCCTTTGATACCATTTTTTCAAGATTAATTGTTAATAAACTTTTTTTTAATGAAAAAATAGATTTTTCCATCGAACGAAATATGTTTGATCAAAATTGGATAAAAATTGTTCAAAATTGATACAATTGCGGTTTCTAGAATTCTTAAGAACTTTATTTGCTTTATCTTTACTTTCAATATATTTTCCAGAAAAATATATTCAATATTTACTCTTGTTCAATTTAGTAAAGTCCGAAGAGACGAACTGACGATCGAAAACGGGTTTTTTTAAATGAATTTTGGGATGTAAATAAAGATCAAATATATGGTAGTATATAGAAATTAAATTTTTAAAGAAAATAAGTTCTGTTTTGATCAGAAGTAAAGTGGTTATTTTTTCTTAAATAAAATCTTCCCTATGGTTGGAATTTTGTAGAATTTATAATTATATCTGTATAAAATGTTACTAGAAAAGTTGATTACAAGGCATTCTAGAGGAACCAAATCAACAGAAAAATTTATTAAAGGACTTGGACAAGGGAGCAAAGAAAATAAAAATCATTAAATAGAAATTTTTATTATAAATATTATTCATTATATAGAAAATATGTAAAACTATAAAAAAAATGCAAGGAATTTAAAAAAAAAAAATTAAATTTAAGGGCATTATAATTGAATTTTGTTGGTTAGTGTTATCAATTGAGACATTAATATCAAATTGTTTTTCGATAACCTTTTTTTTTTGTTTTTTTTTGTTCTTTTGTTCTTTGTTAAAAGTTGCGTGCAGAAATCAGTTTTTTTTCAGGTTTTGCTGGGCATTGATTGATGGTGGGTAAGTGCAAATAATGCGCATACGCAGCGTATGACGAGCTGTATAAATCTATTTGCTTGTCGCCTGACTAAACATATTTGCCATAAAGCGGTAAACAACACACACACACACACACACACACACTCAATAGCACTCTAACATACTTACTATATGCTTATGTAGATTTTCTCACACAGATTGATGTAATACTTGAGTGAGCTTCGCCTTTTCCCTTGCAGGCGGAAAAATGCATTAAAAGTTTTCCGTTTTTGCCTGACAAAAACCATCATAAATCAATTGTATGAGTGTGTGTGTGTATGTGGGTAAAGCAAGAGTGAGGAGGGTTTATTAAATTGTCGATGAAATTGACATTGACAATACTATAGCATACTTTTGGGGGCAATATTTTTACAAAAATTTACTTTTTAATGGGTTAAATAATTACCAAATAAAAACAATTGCATTAATCGAAAAATAAAAACCGATTTATAACCATTAAAAACCAAATTGCTTTAACAATTTTTTATTGAGAAAATATAAAGAATTAAATTCTAGTTTTATTTAAATAAATTAGCAAGAACTTCAATTCCGGTAAATAGTTTTTCAAATATGGATAATTTGATGTATAAAACGTGTCGTAAATTGAATTAATTTTAAGTTATTCCTATTTTTGTTTATTCACTTTTAACATTGAATATATTTTCTGTTTATTTATAGACTTTTAGATACCCTTTTAATAAAAGTCGTTTTTATTATTAAAACTCATTTTTAGATTTTAACTTTTCCTTTATTTAAGGACTGAACAAACAGATGTATTGGGATCTATAGGATTTAAAGATATTATGAATTTAGTTGACATTGATATACCCATTTAATTTCAATATGTAGAGGATAGAGAAACCCGAAATATTGTAAGCCTCATTAAGTTTGAAAACTACTTCGACTGTCTGTCTACCATATTAAGTCAATTTGCTTGTCTATTGTTGACCCGCCTCTGTTCACAAAATATAATATGATATCGTCATCATTATCATCATTATCATCAGCAACAACAACAACAATCCATCCGGCAGCTGGCCACAACACAATGTCAATCAATGTCTTTACCACTTCACCCCGTCCCATCTCAACTTGGCAACTTTTGCTTAAACGTGTGAAAATTAAAAATTTTAAATCACAAACACATAATTAAATATGATTTTTGGCTGTCAAAAAGAAAAAAAAAAATTATTATTAATTATTGTAAGATTGGGAGACGACTTGAGAGCAAACACCTGACCAAAGTGTCCAATGTGAAATGATGGGAATAAGATTGTTAAATGCCACGACATAAGCCAGTACACGCAATGGCCATAATCTCTGCCACCTTCATAAACATTTCCTCCCACTCTTACCACACCCCCCGCCACCATCTTCAGCATGGCAGCTGCCATGTTTGGCTCACACATATCACAAACAGAATGCCAACTTTGAAAAATCTTTTTCTTTTTCTGTTTTTTCCTTTTTTCTTTTTTTTTTCGAGTTGACCTGTTTGGCAAACGTTTGGGTATGCCAGCAGCTGATTTGTTTATATTGCATGTAAATTGTTTAGAAAGGGTACTCGTAAGTAATCCAAAAGGACACGCAATTATATGTTGATATATACATACATAAGTAGAAATAAAAATTGTGACTTTGGCGTGATTTAACGATAATAGAAATAGTTTTTTTTTGTTTTTTTTTTAAGTAAAAGGAACACAAAATTATAATTCGATCGATAGAAGTATTAAACTTAAAGAGGTCATTAGTAAACCATATAAATATAAAATGGAACAGCATCTTTAGAGGATTAGATGATGGACCCATTTAAGCGTTAGTTTGCATAGCATGTAAATTAAATATCATTCATACTCATTCATTCATCATACTCGTTCAGTATGTATAATATTATATTCAAAGTCACATTTACCAAATTTGGAATTGTTTTTAGATAAAGTTGATTTCAAATTGCTTGCCGATGCCCACACAAATTTTGTTCTTGTTTTAAATCTTATTAAATATAGCATATAAAGTAATAATTTTATATTTCAATATGACCTTCGTTAGGTGGGCAAGTACTTTGTTAAATATCTGTAAGTATTAGTAAAACTTGCTTTAATATTCAACATTTTTTACAACTTTTTTTTTATTATAAAAGTTTGATAAAAGAAGTTGATTTTGATTTGCCGTATTGTAGTATTTTTTTACTATTTAAACTAAAGTGTCCCACAGTTTAATAAAATGTGGTGTCGATGCTCTATCTCCAATTATTATTTAAAATATTGGCCGTTTTAATGTGTTATAAGTAATTAAAAAAATATATATATTTAATAAAATAAAATTATATTAAAAATATTTCAATGAATAATACTAAACGAAAGTACTTGAGAAAATGTTTCGATTCAATTTCAATGAAAAATAATAATAAACGAAAGTATTTGGTAAGAAAAGGTTTCAATTTAATTTTGAGTTATAAAAATATTGTATTTGTTTCAATGTTTCGATTAGGTAAATTCAAACGATTACAATTTCAGTTGAACTAAATATTGAGTATTTTTGTTGTTCATATTTGTTAAAATCAAACTTTGTATAAAAGGTAGTTCTCAATTATAGATAAAGCGATAGTATTTGACTTAATAATGAGTGACGCAATCCAAATCGGCTTCTATAAGATCAAGATACAGTCTCCATGCCAATTGCATTCATTTGAATTGACCATTTCAGGGAATATATACAAATGTTCCTTCTAATGGTCCAAGGGGAAATCAACACGTACATGGCAATGGAACAGGGGCTGGGGGTGTGGTCATCATCACCATCTTTGTATGTACATACATATATGTATGTATGTATATATTATCCATTGTCATTGTCTAGACCTGATTATCATCTTAATCTGTGCGACATTGAGCCTTCTGTTTTGCTCATTTGGCAGCATATCCTGTTGTCCTTTTTAGTTCCTTTGTGTTTACGTTTTGTTTTTGCAAATATTTGGGTCAAGTTTTTTTTTTGGTTGGAGACATTAGCATAAAATAAACATCCCAATGCCCGTTTCGGGAATGGGCTTGGGAATAATGCCACTTACCTGCTTTGCTTTGTTTTGTAATTTTTTTTTGTTTTTTTTTTTTATTTTGTTGAATTTTTATTTTTCTATCTTTTTTTTTCTGTTGTTGTTTGTTAATTAGCCACGTTGCCTCACAGGTGGGGTCCACTTCCTCTTTCACCGTTGTGGCTATTATTATTATTATCATTATATTTGGTGGCTGAAATTTTAATTTGATTTTGGTATTTGGGTAATTTTCAATTGGGACTTGGCCACATTCTGTGGACTCCATTTCGACCTTCAGTCATAATAATTACACATAAATATGTCAAGTGCCAAATGAAAAGAAAGAGAGAATCAGTTAAACGAGAGAGTGAGAGTGAGAGAGAGAGAGAGATGTAGGCCTAGGTCTTGGCCATGGGTGGTCTCAGGCTCTTTTTGCCAAACTGCTGAAAGCAATAAAACTGTAATAAACGTTTTCATTTATGATGGATAAAAGGGGCAAATTTATATATTTATGCATAATAAATATATAATTGTATACATATGGTAAAAACATGAGATTTAATTTAGTAGGGTGACTCCTAAAGTCAATAATTTCTAAATCTTATTTATGTTCACTGTAGTGGAACTTCATGTCAATCGATCATTAATCGATTATATATTCTCGAATTGTATAACTTAGCTTACATTAATTGTTGGAAGGAATTTCTATAGAAAATAAATAGTATTGCCTTTTGATAAGAATTCTGAATTATATTATTATAACTATAATATATTATTATAATATAATACTATTATTGTCTTTATAGATTAGATCTTTTACCTTTAGGTGAAATATTATGAAGGCATAAACAAAATTAAATTAATATTAATTTTATTTAACTTTATTCAAATAACTCATCTTTGAAATATTGTTAAAAATAAAATAAATTTCTTTTGAATAAAGCAAAAATTATTATTAATATTAATTGATTTTAATATTTTAAAAAATTTCCGAAGTTAATGTAAGATGTGCTATATATGTAGTTCAATTAATAATTGACATAAGTTTCTGTATTAACAAAAAGAATTCACAAAAAAAACTTTAAAATCTCTTAAATTAATAGTAATTTTTGTTTACAAAATCAAATCTCAATGTTAAATCTATTTTCGCGTCATTGAAAATCTTTTAAAACTCTTTTTAAAGAAAATCCCACAGTTTAATTAAGGCCAAAGACTTTCCAATTTGAAAACAATTTTAAATTATTTGATAAGTTGTGAAATATTAAGTCTATTTTACCCATTTAATATAGTTATACTTATATTTATTTAATGTTCATAGATGTTATCCAAAATTATTATTATTTAATTTACATTCAAGTACATTATTTACTTACACAAAAAAAAACTAACTACATATATTGGCATAATAATCAGGCCAAATTTCAGTCATAACAATCCATTAATTTATCCATTAATGATAATTTTAAAAATATTGTAATCAAGGCCCATTTCATTATTTTTAATATATTTTCCATTGAATGCTTTTCGTTTAGATAAAACCTATGGCAATCTCCATTCATTATTCCCCATTTCAATTTTCCCAAATTTTGATAACATATCAAAGTATATTTTCTTAAGGCATAATTTTATTTAGGATCTTGTAAAATATAGCAGACTAACCAGAGAGACTTCTTTGCCAAACACTTTCATAAATAATGAAATGAAAAACCAAAAAATTTAATGAACTGGCAGCGATTTATGCAGCAACAATATTGAGAATTATGTGTTTCTATAGTATAATTTTGTATGAAATCAAAAAACTCGTTAAATCAACAAAAACAAAAAACCAAAAAGGGGGGAAATAAAGTTCAAGTACATATATTTATGAAAATTTCTTGTTTATAGACAGAAGGCGTCGATTTGGAAAATATCGAAAAAAAACACTCCTACACACACACACACAAATGTTATTAAACTCTTTCTATGAGAATCTTTAATGTTAAAGCTTTAGATAGGAAAAAAAGAAATTTCTTTTTTTCTCTTGAGGCGCCCATTTGACGCCTTTGCCAATTTTCGCATTTTACACGGCGCTTCCGTTTTGGCAGACTTCAAGTCAAAAACAGTGCCCAAAACGAAGGTCACGGCATCTGCTGCCCCCTCTTACCTCTCTATCATTACATTGATCTATGCCACTATGAACATATATATCCCACTTGGTGGGGGCCCCCATGGATTTGGGGGGTGTGTTCCCTTTGGTTGGGTTGGGTTGGGTAGAGTTTTGGTCCGGTCATTGGCCGGAACTAATTTTCAATAAATAATAACCATTTATTTTTATTACATTTTACACACACACACAAACTTACACATATACCGAAAATTCATAAATAGTAAATTTCCATTTTATTGCCAGAGAGAATTGCAACTGTATCTTTGATTTACAAAATTTTCAGTTCATAATAAAATGATTTTTCACACATTTTACAATCCTCTCATAATCATTAATTATGATTTGACTTTATGGATGCTCAAGTGGCATCAATAATCGATGTCACCATATTCTATTAGGTTTAATTTTTAATGTTTTATGACAGAAAAATATATATTGAGTGGAAATTAACTGGAAAAAGAATTGACAGCTGTTAGCAAGTGATTGTTGGAATAATAAAGTCATCATTTTCCATTATGTTCAGATTTGAATTGTTCCATTTAAATATGCTTAGATAATTTATAATTACAGATTGTTAATCTATAATATATATTTAGGAATCTATTACCTTATCCCATATTACTTTCAAGCAAAATGTTTTTCCAACCCATGAGAAAAGTAAAGAAAATCAGTAACTCTGTTCATACACTTAGAAAAACAAAACGAGTAAATTGTCTTTGAGTTTCTTTATTAATCTATTATTTGTATTTTTAATTTAAAAATTTTTCTATTATTGTATTATTTGTATTTTTAATTCTATAATTTTTCTTGCAATTCTAAGCATAACTCTTCCCACTTAAACCCCAAAAATGATTAATTTTTTAAATATGCCATTTTTAAATCAAGAAAAATATGCCTAATTTTTTGGCTTTTTTTCCGAGTGCACATACATACATAAATATGTATTTATTGTGTATTTATTTAACATATCCCTTTTTTTTATATGTTTACAATAAATTATGATTATAACCCGCCCAAAATAACAAATTTCAAGTGGATCCTAAATTATTTACCCATATATTTGTAACAAAAAAAATATAAAAGAAGCTAAGTTAAGTCTTGCCGAAATTTGTATACCCTTTGGAGTTTTAGACTTTTTTGTTCCGACTTTTTCCAAACAAAAAATGTAATAGAAAATATGATCTGATTTTAATGTATTTTTGGATGAAGTAAATTGAATTTATTAAAGATTCATTTTAATGATTAAACTCGTAAAAATAATCGGATCTGATTCAAACTACAGAAAAAATTTATACGATACAAAAAAAATTTAATTTTTATTTTACACCTATTATTCCGATAGTGACTATACCTTATAGTAGTTCGATCCGACCAATTTTCAAACTTGTAATGCGTAGACATCCAAAGAAGTTCTTTACCAATTTGCATCTAAATAGCTTAAAAATTAATATCTAAAAGCTGCAAAGAAATAGACAGACAAACATTGCATAACAAATATATCTGGAATATATCTATATATATATTTTATGGAATCAGAAGTCCTTATTTGACAAATTTTATTATACCCTTTGCTATGGTATAAAAGAAACACATTCCCAAACAAATATTGTATATATCGTATATGTATATTGAAAATAATCTGTATTTTTTTTTCGCCTCCTGGCCTTGAACGTCCATTTGTTCACTGACCATAGCCAGCTTTTGGGCGCTTCGCCCTATTGTCTCTCTCTTTCTCTTCCTCTCTTTCTGTTTCTTTATTTTATCCGTCGCCTGGGCTTTTGGGGCAAAAGTTACAACGGAAATGAATTATCACCCGCTAAATGGGCGCGTTCACATCATCCTTCGCTTTTGTTGTAATGAAGAGAAATTGTTTAAATGAAAAAAAAATAAAATAAAATAAAATAAATAAAGTAAATATTTTGACGTACCTAAAAAAAATAGAAATTGAAACAAGTAACTTTAGTTACTCTTTAAAAATAGCCTTCATGTAGCTTTAATTTAAGGTAAGCGAATTTTATTTGCCTTGCGAATAGAAGAGTGTGGGGGGGGGGGGGTATTCCCCTATTCTCCATATGGTTGTCGTGTGGTAAGTGCCACACATACACCAAGGATGTGTGAGTGTGTGTGTGTGTGTGTGAGATTTATGGCGTGCAAAATGGTGTGACAAACTGGCAAGTGGCTTAATCCCCTTTTTAGCCATACAAAAGTACTTAGAAAAAGTATATATAAATCTGCATTTTTCTGTCATGTACTAGCAAAATATTTCAACTTATCTCTTGATATATGTACATATATAAAAATTATGAATAAATTATAAATAGATATAAGTTTATTAGTATTATTTAATAATTTATTATAGATCTATATTAAATTGGATTTTCTTTTTTAGGGGATTTTGTTATTATTGAAGCTTTTGCTTTATGATTAAAATGTGATTTTCTTCGACTTATATTGTTTTTTTTTTTTTTAACCAACATATGTATATATATGTATATATTTTTGTTGAGATTCAAGTATGATTTGTAATAATTATAATTTATGCGCAAGCACATAGCAAAATAATACCGAGTACAGTAAAAATGGTCACAAGCGACGAGTTGAGTTGTGTAAGTTTGATTTAACGCTTGTCTGTGACAGGACACTCACTCACTCTCTCTCTCTCTCTCACTCTATCGCTCTCTCTCTTTCTCTCTGTCAGTCTAGTGGCTACCAAATTACAGATCTCTTTCAGACTCCTTCACTTACCATCCTTACGCATTCAGTTGGCTCTCTGTGGTTGTTTATGTGTGTTTGTGTGTTTGTTTGTATGTGTGTCATGGCACCAATTTGAAAGTTGGACAAGTTGTCGACGTCAATTGTGAATAACTAGATGGAGGGAAAACTAATTAGGCAAATGTTCCATGTCCAGAGAATCGTCATGAGATGGAATGCAACTATTTTTCTAGTTTTCTCTATGGATTTTAATTGCAAAATTGCATCACTAGAATAATAATTCTATCATTGTAATATATAAATTTAATATATATATTTACTAAACTAGAAACAATTCTCAATCATTGTCCATCTAGCTCTCTCTCTCTCTCTCTCTCTCCCCGTCTCTCTTTCTCTCTCTGTGAATTTGAAAAATTGCTGACACATTTAAATTGAATTTTCCTAAATTCTTTCCGCACAATCGGCAAACATTTTTTTTCTTCTGTATTTTTATCTTCATTTTTGCCTTTTTGTCTATTCCAAAATAAAACTGGAAATCAATTTGTGCAAACTATTTTTATAACAATAACATCAAGAATGTGTAAGACAGAGACAACAAATGATAGAGAGACAGAGAGAAAATCATTGCAAAATTTATTGTGATGATGTGTGAAATTTTGCATGAGAATTTGCCTTTTCAACTTTTTTAAACGTAAAAACCTAAACATCAAAAAAGATAACCAAAAAAATACAACAAAAAAAAAAAACACACACACACACACACAAAATATTAACAACATTTAAAAATAATTAAGCCAGAAGAAAAAACATTGGTTTTTTTTTAATGTTCGTGTTATTTTTAATGAGTTTAATGATTCATTTTGCGGTTCAAGTTCATCATTTGCTTTAAGGCAAAACTGATGAACCGTGGGCTTCCGAGTGGATGGAATACATTTTATGTTCCCTTCAGTTGGAAAAAAAACTTCTATAATATTTATTGACTGATTTTTTGAAAAGTATTCTAATTCTAGAGGAAAAAATTTTCCAAAAATAAAATGATAATTAAAAAAGTTGTCTTCTCGAAAGAAGATAAAGGTGAAGTGAATAAAATTTTATTTAAAGGTGTATAAATTTTACTTAAAGATATAGTCAAAAACTATTTCAAATCTATATTTCTACTTCTTATGAAAATAAAATATAGAAAACTACCTTTAAGACAAAAAGTATTTTTCCAAAAATTCATTACTCTTTCTTTCCATATTTTTTTTTGTTTTAAAAATTAATTTAGAATCCAAAGAATATATTTTAAAAGTCCTAAATGACTCTTAAAGGTAACAAAAATTTGAAGAGAAATTTTACATTTTAATGGAAAATATTTCGTATGTTAATTTTTGATAACCACAATGATCCGAGAGCAAATCCATGGAGCTAAGTTTGGTCAATTGTGATCCATGACGGATGGCCAATTAAACCAAAAAACCTACTGACGATAGTTAGAAATGATCCAAATAAAATAAAAATAATGCAGTTATAGATGTGAAGAAATACAATCTTTCATAAATCTAAAGAAACTCGTCAGAAACCGAAGATTGACCGTTTCTGACGAGTTTACTTGTCCTTAGCATTACAAAGGAGTTATTTAGCAGATTTAGAAATGAGTCTTCATTTTCGTTAATACTGTAATATAAAACAATCCATGAATAATGATCGGAATGGGACTTCTATTGTTTTGTTGGCATCGTTAAAACCGTTTAAACAAACGTGGATATAAGATAGATAGGATAAGATAGTTTTCTACTTTGCTAAAAAACTATACACAAAAATGACATAGATCAGATCATTTAGATCAATATTTGTTCAACATAAAAGCAGATAATTTAAGTAAATTAAAAAAGTTGTTTTTTTTTTTAATTTTCAATTAAAAAATTATTTTCTTATTCTAAAACTTGTATTGCTTGATGATTTTTTGATCCCAAATATTAGGGATAAGTTCATATGTAGAACCAAAGGCGGCTGGTTTTATGAGGACAGTAAATAAAAAAAATTGTTCTGTAAACATTTTAACATCTAATTTGTTTTAAGGATATATAATGCTTTTAGTTTGTTCAAAATTATTTTTGAAAAACAAGACACAATAAAGTTTTTCCCCACTTAATTAAATTGAATTTAATATATGATATAAATATAAATAATTAATTTATATTAATATATATATATTAATAAAAAAACATATATACAACAGTGACAGATGTTTCCTTTTTGGTGTATATATTGTATATTTATTTCACATATATTGCCAATGTCTGAAGAACTTTAAAATAATTTAAGTTTCAACTGAAATGAATGAAAAATTGAAGTATTTAATGAACCATGGAAATGCCAATTAATTGCTGCATTTCTTTCTTTTCTCCTTTACTCTTTATCTCTCTATATATTTTCTCTCGATGCTTTCACTTTAATTAAATGCTAATGGGTTTTCTTTCTCATCATAGATTTTCAGACACTTGGAACGTCCGGCAGAGGTTGAACGTTTGAGCCATTTAAAGGATGTGGTTAAAACGCATAGGGAACGTTTCATGAGTACCATTTTGAATAACACCGAAGTGAATAATCTTAACGAACTGTTGTCCTTTGAACTAGCTAAATATGAAGCGGTAATTATACCCCTTTCCACCCCTCCATTTTGTGAGGCATTCAAATGAATTTATTCTTGATTCAGCAGGCTGTTCAACAGGCGGCGGAGGGTGGCCTCCTTATAGTGGCCGATAAAGACTTTCCAGAGCCCTACGAGCGCTGGAGCATACTCCAAGCTGTGTTCTTCTCATCAACTGTGTTAACCACCATAGGTACAAACATACAGACAAATATAATACTGATACTATAAATTTCTCTATTGATTTGGATTATAATCTTTCACTCTTTGCAGGCTATGGCAATATTGTTCCTGTCACAATCGGTGGTCGAGTATTTTGCATTTGTTTTGCTCTCATTGGCATACCCTTCACATTGACGGTTATAGCCGATTGGGGTCGACTCTTTGCCACCGCTGTATCTGTATTTGGCAGGCATATGCCTAGTAAGTGCCCTACGATATAATTATTCCGATTAAGGAATAAGCAAGTTTTTAATTTTTATATATGTATCTATATAGTATCAGATATTTTTGATCATCAACTAATTAGGTATAAATTTTATGAAAGGCAATTTTTGCATTAGTTGTTAAAAATTTATTTCTTAAAACTAATACTAATAAGTTATATCTAAAGACTCTTTAGATTCTAAACATTTTAAACAATTTATGCAATTGTTTTCATTTTGCTAAACATTAATAAAATCTTTAATAAGAATTTTTAAATTTGGCAAACTTATTATTTATCAAATTTAAACCTTTATTATTTTTTAATTACCATTAATCGTTAGATTTGTCGAAAAATAATTAAAAAATTCTTTATTCCAACAATTCAAGTTTTTAAAGGCATTTTAACTTAATTATTATATTTAACTAAATTTAATTTAATCATTTCCTCCATTAATATAAAAAATTGCTGTACAAAATTAATCAATTTACTATTGGATACAAAACTGGTTTTTGAATAGTTTTCGGTTTTTAAAAAGGAAAGTTTTATTTCGATTTAGTTGGGATTTGTGCCTAAACTAAAGAAAGTCTTTGGATATGCCTTTTTTCTATTAAAATCTGATCGATCTAAGGACCCTAGAGTAAAGGAAACATTGAAAGGGCATTAAAACTTCGTCACAGTCAAAGTTATTATGGCACTCTATTCATATTTACAACTCCAATTTTCATGTATGTCAACCAATTAGTTACAATTTTTGAGCTTTAAATTAAATTAATATTGCTTTAAAGTACGAAAGCTTTAAAGCAATTTTTAGGGTTGATTGCCTCCAAAAGTAGGCAACAAATAAAATAGTTAAAAATTTATGATAAATTTCTCATATTTTTTATTTCGAGGAATGCATTTTTACATTACTATTAATTTTTAATTACAATTTATTTAAATTATTTTGTGTTTTAAAGATTTTAATCATTTTGTATTTACCAATTTTCTTTTTTTTATTTCACATATAGCCAAGCCGAAGTTTACAAATTTTATGGGTAAAACCTGGTTTTATGCCATTTTGGCTGTTGGCTTTCTTGGCGTCTATTTGGCTGCCGGAGCTGGTTTACTCCTACTCTGGGAAGATGATTGGACATTTTTTGATGGTTTCTATTTTTGTTTCATAACGATGACAACAATAGGTTTTGGTGATTTAGTGCCGAGTGAGTAAACTTAATCATATTCATTTATTGACAATGTATTCAAATTGTTGGCCATTTAAATAGAGAAACCCAACTATATGCTGCTCTGTACCTTATACATTTTGATTGGTTTGGCGTTAACATCCACAATTATAGAACTGGTGCGACGGCAATATGCCACAAGTTGGGCTAAATTACAGGTAATCAAAAATGATACAATAAATGTATAAATTTTGATGATTCTTTTACCCGATTTTAGGAACTTTCCGGTCCGATGGCGGAGACATTGCGTCGTTTGGGCGAAACAGCTGGCACTGGATTGGACTATACAGCACTTCAAAAAGTTTTGACCGTGAGTTTTATTTACATAAAACAGAGATCAGCTATTAAACTATTATTCATTATTTTCAGGTATCAATGCCCAAATGGAATAGTAATAAAAAGAGTGACCATAGTCCAGATATTGCCGCCTTGGAGGCCATTACCAATGCCATTCTTAAGGAAGTAAAGGAGGCACAAAATAATAAACCAAAAGTTTTACAAATTGTCATCTATGAATCGTCAGTTTGAAGGGATAAATACATATATACTATACTATATATATATGTGAATTAATATCACTTAGTTAGGCTTCCATATATATATTTTTTTTTGTTATTTCTATCTTCTTTTGCCGACTTCCATAAGTTAATATGTACTTAAATCTAAGAATCTACAATATACATATATAAATACATATAGTAATATAGTCAAATGTCTAGGCAATAGTATTGCTCATACGTACTGAGGTCATTACAATATCGAGAGAAAAGTGATTTTTTTTTTAAGTAAGTAAATATTAACCAAATTTAGCCTAAGTTCACTCAACTTTTGTCCATACCAAGCATAAATGTCATCCAATAACAAACAAAATATTAAAAAAACAAAAAAGACTTGACTAATAGAAAATTATAATTTGAAAACCGATTTATTACGAATTTATGGAATTGTTTTTTAAAACGCAAAATTGCTAAAAATTTCATTTTTATTCACTTTCTATAGCATTCATTTTAATTATCTAAGGGGCAGGTTTCGGAATGTATATAGTATATTTATATTTATTTCATATTCGTTTTTAAAGAAAAACAATTTAGGAAAACAAAAAGTTACAACAGAAAATAATAACATTTAAATTGAATTTTATTATAGTTTTAGATCTGCAATCAATTTTATGATCCTGGAACTGGCTAATTTAGGCCATTCCGAAGATCGTATACCCTTCCAAAATATATTTTTGAAAATCATATATATATGTATGCATAAAACTAGGCAAATCTAAATTGAATGTTCGTGACTTAAAAAAAAAAAGTTTTTCATGCTAAACATTTTTTTTAGTCCGATTGTTCCTATGACAGCTATAGCATATAGTCGACCGATTCTATTGAAACTCAATAGATATGTATATTTAAATATATACCAAACTAACATATAGCAAATATCGGGACGATGGCTTTTAAAACAACCAAGTTATTGATCTAAGACTAAATTTTTAACCGATCGTTTCTATGGGAGCTATATAATCAATTTCACCGATTCTGATAAAACTAAGTGGATATGTAAATAAGTATAAAAAAATCTTAACTGCCAATTTTCGTGATGTTCGATTAAAAAACAAAAAAATTTATAGATGCTAAATCTTATTCTCGATCGATCGTTCCTATGGCAGCTATAGGATATAATCATCCGATCAGAATGATGCCTACAGACAAAAGAACTCCGTATGCGGATAGGGGTAAATCAACAAAGATTATCGTGTTGATTAAGAATATATATATATATAGCTGGAAATGATTTCTTCTATATGTGGCGAACGTCTGATCAAAATTAATATAACCATTTTGCAAGGGTATAAAGAATAAATGTTTATAAGAGTTTATTGTCCATAAAACCTTATAATATTTATAATACGATTTATCGCTTGATCAAATATCAAGTAAATCTGCTTACATTTTTAAGGGAAAAAAGCTTTTCATTTGTGTCACAGTTGAACTTTGTGAACTTTTAATGTGACTTTTTACATTACATGCAGGTATAGCGGATTAGCGGAAGCTTTCTAATTTATTTCAAAAAAAATCAAAAAAGCTGTAAATCAAAGCTTTACGTTGATCAAAAGTTTTATCGAAATCATTTGAAAAGAAAGTGCACGTTAATTTTTGAAATACAATACAATCCTCTATTTCTCTTTCTCTATCTCTATCATAATGTAAGGGTAACTTAGGCAAAAGAAGACGATGATGGTTGATTGGGGCATAACTTGATGGTTTAGGGGAAGGACGGAGGGCGGTGGCGAGAAGCTGGTTACCACCGTTCGCACTAGTTCGTTCATTGTCCACATTGTTGGCTATAAAAGTCGTTCGCATTGCCGATGTCGGGCTAGTCATTGTGCGGAGCGTAAAGCGGGTTCATCCATTTCCCCATTTTATTTATTTATTATTTAGTTGTTGTTTTGCTTTCTTGTGCCTCCCTCATACACTTAAACTATATGAGTGTATGTGTGTGTGTGTGGGGTAGCTGATTTTTGTATATTATTTATTATTATATATATATCTGTGTTTCGTTTTTTTTTTTCTTCTTTCCTTTCCTTTCCTTTCGTGTTTTTTTTTTTTTTTTATTTTGTTTCTCTGTAAATCTGTGTTTGGGGACGCTTGGGTCAGTAGTGCGCTGGACGAGCAGCGACCAACAACACATCAAAACCCAACCGATCCGTTCCGACAATACGCAACGCGCATGGAAATCTTCTAATCTCATATCTCGTCTCGTGGTGGAGAGTTAACGCGAGTGTCTGTACGTGTGTGTGGGCGTGCGTGCGTGTGTGCGTGCGTGTGTGTGTGTGTGTGTTGAGGTGCGTCTGATTGTCGTTGGTGAAGTTCAGGTGTATATACATACATACATATACATATATGCCCTGAAATATCCGTGTGGCCATTTTTTTTTTTTATCTTGGTTTCGATCGAACAAAAAATATACTTCAACAACAACAAAAGCAACAACAACAACAACAACAAGGCACACAAAACGCAACTCCTTTCACTATTCGAATGGAGATGCTAAAGAAAGATGCCACAGCGGCAGCCCTGGGCTCACCCAGCAGTGTCTTCTATTTATTATTGCTACCCACTTTAGTCCTATGGTATATCTATTGGCGTCTATCGCGTGCTCATCTCTATCGATTGGCCGACAGGTTACCGGGACCACGAGGATTACCCATTGTGGGTCATCTATTTGATGTAATTGGACCCGCTTCGTGTAGGTCAAAATAAAAAAAAAAAAAAAACCAAAAAAAAAAAAAAATACCAAGGATTACTTAATTGTTTTAATAATCATTATAATGATGATTGACAAATCCCCCCTTCCCATCCCCCTCTCTCTGTCTCTCTAAATTCTCATTACAGCTGTTTTCAAAACAGTAATACGTAAAAGTGCTCCATTTGAGCATATAGCCAAAATGTGGATTGGTCCAAAGTTAGTGGTCTTCATCTATGATCCTCGTGATGTCGAATTATTGCTCAGCAGTCATGTCTATATTGATAAGGCCTCTGAATATAAATTTTTCAAGCCCTGGCTAGGCGATGGACTACTGATTAGCACAGGTACAGTCAACAATAATCGACAAATGGACGAATGGAAATTAGACTGGACTGACGAAACTTACTCGTACCGCACCGGAATGGACAATTTCAATTTAGCGTTTTTCGTTTTCTGTTGAAATCATAAATTAATTAAACGATTTGTAAGCCTGACAGTTGACACAACAGAACAGAACAAAACAGAACTACTACTACTACTACTGCTATAAATAACAGTAATTTTATATCCGTTCTTATATGCATATATAGTGATCTCTTTCTATCTATATCACAGGTCAAAAATGGCGATCGCATCGTAAACTAATCGCACCCACATTCCATTTGAATGTCTTAAAGAGTTTCATTGAATTGTTTAACGAGAATTCGCTTAATGTGGTACGGAAGCTGCGTGCAGAGGATGGACGCACATTTGATTGTCATGATTACATGAGTGAGGCAACTGTGGAGATTCTATTGGGTAAGTGACATATACACACACACACACACACACATACATACACCAACAAATTCAGATATACAAAAAGAGCAAGAGGGAGAGATAGAGAGCGAGAGTGAACAGAGAAAAGTACAGTCAACTCATACGCACTCAGGTTTCAAATCATTTTAGTTGATCTTTTTTTTTTGCATTTTGCTTTCATTGTGTGCGTTTTTTTTTTTTTTTACTGGATTATGTATAATACCTAACATATTCTATATACATTTATGTATGTATGTATATACCATATGCATATGTCACAAATTGAGCACAGACCCATTTCCCTATATACATACAGCTCGCACAAATCAAAAATGTTTTCTGTTTCTATTTGTTTAGTTACTGAGCTAGACAATGGATAACGTAACTGAATTATGGCATCTTCCTCCCGATCTAAGCTTAGGTCACGTAGCCCTGCATTAGGCAGAGAAAACGAGAGACAATTGAAATAGAGATGGAAATCTCTTATTTAAAATGCTTACAATTCAGAATTAGTCTTAGATTTAAGATATTTAATAAGAATTCATTTAATCATTATTAAAACATTTACTAAATCTAATACTAATTGTCTATATAACCGATATAACAAATATCGATTGTATCGATGTTACAGTTTCAGGATATTAAATTAATTGATGAAAGAAATAAATACTAATAATATAATTATAATTAAATTATTTTAATAAAATAAATTAGTTTTGAACCAATATTCTCATATATTTATAGATTTGAACTTTAGAAAACGAAAGTTAAAGCTTTCACTATAAATTTTGGTCATTCTTATATCATAAATTCAACGATGTCTATATATGTATTTGGAGAATCTGTATGTTTAGGCCAATTCACTTAAATTCAAACACGTTTCAACGCTGTGGGCCCAATAAGTTGGCTTCATGCCCGGTCTCTGGCTATTAAACAAATGTGTTAATGACATTCGGTTATAGGATTGGCCGATTTGTTGGTTCAGTTTCTAGGCCAATTGCATAATATGCAGGGTACCCAATTCACCTTCAGTTAATTGAAATTGAAAATCAGCCAAAAAAAAAAAAAAACATATTCAACCCTAGACCCAGTACCAGTACCAGCCGCAGCCCCAATCTCAATCCGCCCCAAAAGAAAAAACAAAAAACAAAAAAAAAACGGCAAAGTGCAATTAAAACCACGTCGCATTGCCATTAAATCGCTTAATCAGGAAAATTTGAATGCAACTGCTTAGACGGTGTATAATAAAAAATAATAATAATAATAATCATAATAATGGCGACTACTGACGCAAACGGGCAATTAGCAATTAAGAACCAACATGAAAATGACAAATACACAAAAACATTTATCAAGCTAAAGAGAAATGAGACTGGAACTGGAACTGGAACTGAGCACTGTCACTGGGAATGGAAATGGAAATCTAAATGGAAATGCATATGGAAGAAAAAAAAAAAAAAAGAAACCAAAATATCCATATCCAAATGTCATTTTTTTCGATTGTTGGCCGACCATTTGCCATTTTCATTGCATAACTCAAAAATTTTCTCTCAATTTTCATTTGTATTGAAACTAGTTGAAAACCAGCTGCCAGAGGCCAGTGGGCCAAAACACAATATAAAGAAATGTAATAGCTGAAATGAAAACAAATGGTGAAAAATCGAAAGCGGAAACTTGATTTTTCCATATAATTGCGCAATCTGTATTAAGGTGAAGAGGATAGATATTTGACCGCATTTCAAAAATGTTGTACAACAAACTTAAGTCAAGCAAAAATAATAAAATACCAAAACGGATATAATGAATAAATAAATTATAGTTAATCAACTGTGAATTGAAATATTAGAATCAGCTAAGATACTATTAAAATGAACTGGTTTTGAGTCTGTATCAGAATTTATTTACGTAATAGATCGATTGCAGCTTTATAATCTAAAAAACAATTCCCCTTCTAAACGAATTTTCTTTTAAAAAATGAAGTTCTTTTATTAACTCTCCTATACAATTGTTAAGATTTAAATTTGTTTACAAGATAAAAGTTATTGAAAAATATAATATATAGAGATTCTATCCATTAATTTATATGGATTATACATATATGGAGAATGAAAGAGACAAATATATATTTAAATTATTTAAATGGAACTCAACTAGATCAACTGATAATTGGATAAAAGTCAAACAAATGGATTATAGAGCATAATGGGCCATGTGATATTTTCGAAACAAAGATTAATGTGATACGATAATGGACCCCTATTATGATTATATGTATCTCTGATGATAATTTCAATTAATTTCTAACTTTATTGAATCAAAAGGATGCTTTCCCTGTCGCACATGCTATTTACTGTCATCTTTTCCCACATCATTTGGAATGCAAATGGAAAGCATTCGGATTGCTCGTTTATGCTATCCAATCTGGTACTACGAGTATACATATATGTATCTATCTATCTACATATCAACACTATATAATATACATACATATATATATATACATATTTAACTATTTATGCATTGTATTTACAATTATGTCAGACAGTAAAGTCAGTCCGAGGCAATCCAATCGCCTGTTGTATGTTTGTTAAGTTCAATTGGCGCTTGGGTCAGCCGAGTGCATTCCACTTCCCCCATATCCACATCGATGGAATGGATGGGTATGGGAGATGAGAATGCTTTTGTTATAATCTCTGCTTTTATACCCTAAACACACTCACACAGACATACATACACGCATACAGATACATAGAATTTATATACATACATATATGTATACATTTCTTTTACTTACAGAAACGGCAATGGGCGTATCAAAAAAGACACAGGATAAATCAGGATTCGAATATGCAATGGCAGTAATGCGTATGTGTGACATACTCCATGCCCGACATCGCAGCATATTTTTACGCAACGAATTCATTTTTACATTGACACGCTATTACAAGGAGCAGGGACGTCTACTCAATATTATACATGGCTTAACCACCAAGGTTATTAGGAGTAAGAAGGCCGCATTTGAGCAGGGTACACGTGGATCATTGGCTCAGACCGAATTGCAAGAGAAGTTACAACAGCAACAGTCCAAAGAGAACGAGGAAAAGTTGGCAAATAACGAATCAGCCACTCAAACACAAACTCAATCTCAATCCACAACATTACCGCCAGTTGCTGGTCTATCATATGGTCAATCCGCTGGTCTTAAGGATGATTTGGATGTGGATGATAATGATATTGGTGAGAAGAAACGTTTGGCTTTTCTTGATTTAATGCTGGAAAGTGCACAGAATGGTGCCCTTATAACCGATACGGAGATTAAAGAGCAAGTGGATACAATTATGTTTGAGGGTCATGATACCACAGCAGCCGGTTCCTCATTCTTTTTATCGCTAATGGGCATACATCAGGATATACAGGATCGTGTTATTGCCGAATTGGATGGCATATTTGGTGACTCAAAGCGACCGGCCACATTTCAGGATACACTCGAAATGAAATATTTGGAACGTTGTTTGATGGAAACACTACGCATGTTCCCACCGGTCCCACTAATAGCACGCGAACTGCAAGAGGATTTAAAACTTAATTCGGGCAACTATATTATACCACGTGGAGCTACAGTAACAGTGGCCACAATTCTATTGCATCGTAATCCAAAGGTCTATGCCAATCCAAATGTTTTTGATCCGGACAATTTTTTGCCGGAACGTCAAGTTAATCGGCATTACTATGCCTTTGTGCCATTCTCGGCTGGTCCACGCAGCTGTGTGGGTAAGTATGAGTAATGGGACTTCCGTTTTTTAAAATAAATGTCTATATCTCAAATTCATTCCAATCATAGTCCAGTCAATTTAATATCTAATATTTTTGTGTTTCTAAAGTTTCTAAAATAGTTTTTTTTTTATTATTTTTGTTTCTGTTTTTCCTTTTATATTTTTTATTTGCCATTTGCAGGTCGTAAATATGCCATGTTAAAGCTTAAAATTCTACTATCGACAATTTTACGGAACTATCGCGTCTACTCAGATCTGAGCGAGTCGGACTTTAAGCTACAAGCGGACATCATTCTGAAGCGAGAGGAAGGCTTCCGTGTGCGCCTGCAACCGCGTGGTGTATCATAATAAACTTATATCCATTAAAAACAGAATGTAACACGAAAAGAAAAAAAAAAACCACATACTATACTATACATATTTCTACTTCTACGCAAGTGATAGTCACCGGTTTATACAGTAAAAGGAAAGCAAAAATCGGAAAGAAAGCGCATATAATATTGATGACACATACAATATACACGTAATTTACTAAAGACCTTTAGATTAATAAGTTTTTTTTTGTTTGTTTGGTCGCATTTAACAACTGATATATGATAAAAGCAAAAAAAAAAAAAAATTGTCTTCATTCTTATGTTTTTTTTTTCTTTGTGTATTTAATATATTGTAATACTATAATACATTTTGTGTAATTTTTTGACAATAAATATGGTGTAATTTTGAATTTCTTGTTTGCTGTCTTAACAGAAACACATATTTTCAATTTTAAATATTAAAAATACTTTCATTACGATCATTATGGGTAGTTTTCAGAATTGTAATACTGGGAATTATTATACATATACTACAAATGACGATAATAATTACAAGATATTTAGTTTTTTTTTGTCTTTGGGTAGCCATTTTAAAAGATAACGGTGTCAGGCAATGGTCTGGAATTTTTGTCACTGTTCTGCATTTTCCAACACTAAATAACGAACCCCTATTAAACTATAGTATTGATACAAAACTCCCATCTCTAATAGGCGGGATATCGATAAATTAAATGCTTTGTCTGCAATATATTTTATTGGCGGGAAAGGGCGGGTAATTAAAATAATTAAAAAATACCAACTATATACATACATATACAAAAACAGCTGAAAACTCAGTCAGTCAGCTGTGCCCTTGTTGTTGATTCAATTGAAAAGCCGCTGACGTCATTTGTTTGGGAGTTGCGCCAACAGCAAGAACAAAAACAATTAAACAATAAACCGGCATAAACCAGAGCACAAGGCAAACAGAAAGCAAAGCAAATATGAACAATCAACCTATACATACATAAATAAATATGCATTAAAATAGCAACATTTAAAGTGTTCTGGCATTATTAAAAATGTATTTTTTGGCATTGGTCCGCAAAGCTAAAAATTCTCTCTCTCACATATAGGCGCACACACATACAAACACAGACACACGCACTGTTTGCGACGGCTTCGTGGCGAAAAAAGTTTTTGTTTTTATTCCGACGACGATCATAGACAACCGCGACTGTCAAGTCAGTCCAAAAGTCATCATAATCATAATAATAAATAATGTCTGAAGATGCTAAAAGTGAGTACTGGAATGTGAGTAAATCTACATTGAATTGTCCACTAAATTCCAGCTTCGATCAATATATATTTTGATTCAGGTCCAGGTCCACGCACACGAAATATAATTGAGAATCAATTGTTTCGCCGTCAGCGAAGTCTCAAGCTAGAGGCATTGCAACGACAACGATCGGTATATAGCGGATCTGGTGATGGGAGCAGTGGTGATGCAATTGTCAATGAGGACGACGACGAAGAGCCCTTCAACAAGGTCAGCTGCAAATGAGTAGATTCATATTTTGATGTAACAAATTTTGATATATGTAAATTACCATATTTCAGACTCACATTGTTATCATATTTACGGAAAAGGCAAAACTGCGTCATTGTCAGGATGTGGAAAAGATAATTCAAGAGTTTGGTATACAAACTACCTTGGAGATTGTCGGGTAATTATGGTAAATCATAGTTACATACTTCTCTCTCACTCACACGCACACACACAAACACACACTTTCTCTCTCTCTGTCTTTCTTTCTGTCTCTGTCTTTGTGGTTGTGCAGAAAAACCGAAAAGTATTTGTACCTATCGGCCAGTCTGGATACACTACTCCGCCTGGCAGATGCCGCTGAGCTGGAGAAGATGACCACAACAGGAAGCATGCAAAAATTTAATCATGGCTGTGTCTCTGATTTTCTGTTGCCTGGCATTAATAAGGAACAGATATTACGCTATTGCGAGATACCTGTACTTATCAAGGATGTTGTAAAGCCGGCGATTAAATCCTATATCCAAAAGGGTTACATTGAGGATATGTTTCCATTGCATGATATTGTTAAGTCCCCCACATTTTCTTGTCTCAATTGTATCAAATTATTATAATCTTTATGTATTCCTATCCACAGCTCTATCTGGACCGTTTCAATTGGAATCTCAAACGCACCAAGCTACCAATCGAAGATATACGCAACTATTTTGGTTCCAGCATTGGCCTCTACTTTGGCTTCATTGAGTTCTATACTAAGGCATTGATATTTCCAGCTGTATTTGGCATTCTTCAATCTCTGTTTGACTTGAATCTATCGATTGTCTGCAGCTTCTATGTGGTCTGGACCACGGTAGGCGGTCTTCAATTTGGGATCTGAATCTAATTTTCATTGATGATGTGTTGTTGTTGCAGATCTTTCTCGAAATGTGGAAACGTAGGTGTGCTGGCTACTCATATCGATGGGGCACCATCGAAATGAGCAGCCTGGACAAGCCGCGTTCCTCCTATCAGGGTCAATTGAAGCCTGATCCCATAACTGGCAAAATGACATTACATTATCCAATGCGCTATACGTACCTGCAAATGTATTGCATTTCGTATCCGGTAGTCTTTGGTTGTGTGGTGGCAGCCGCCTGGTTTGCCCTCTATCAATTCCAAATTGAAGCCGAAGTGTTGGCTGATTTTGGTGCCGACTCCTGGCTGCTATATGTGCCGGTCATTGTGCAATCGGTTTTGATTGCCATCTTTTCATGGGCCTACGAGAAATTGGCCACATTCCTAACGAACCTGGAGAATCATCGCACACGATCTCAGTACGATAGGCATCGGGTCAATAAGCTAATGCTCTTTGAGATTGTCAACAATTTCTTTTCACAATTTTATATAGCCTTTGTGCTGCAGGATTTGAAGCAATTGAAATACCAACTGATGATGCAGTTACTCATTTTCCAGCTGCTGTGCATAGCTCAGGAGATTGGCATTCCCCTAATGGCAGTGATACGGCAAAAGTATGCCAAATATTGTCACAATGAAGTCGCAGAAGATAAACTACAGACAATTAGTAATTTGCCCCGATACGAGCAAAGCTTTTACGAGTCCGGACTGGATGGCTATCATTCGACATATGAGGATTATCTTCAAGTATGCATCCAGTTTGGTTTTGTTGTCCTTTTCGCAGCGGTGGCTCCATTTGCTGCCATTGGTGCTCTAATCAATAACATTTTTGCTGTCCACATTGATTTGTTTAAATTGAGTAACATCTTTAAGCGTCCATTTGCCCGTCGGGCAAAGAACATTGGGGCATGGCAGCTGGCCTTTGAATTGCTATCGGTAATGTCCCTTCTCAGCAATTGCGGACTACTCTTTCTGCAGCCCAATGTCAAGGAATTCTTTTCACATTGGTTGCCTTCTGTGCCGGACTTATCGTTTGTGATCTTTGAGCATGTGCTGTTGGGACTCAAGTTTCTTATACATAAAGTGATCCATGAGAGACCGCGCTGGGTACGCATTGGTCTGCTCAAGGCGGACTTTGAGACCAGTCAGGCCCTCAAGCAGTTGAAGTATGTATTTACCTGGACAAACTGGTCTACATTAAAAAATGTCAAACTTGATTCATACAAATTTTATTTGCAGAAAATTTAAGGCGGAGGCCAACAAGTCAGCCTAAGTAGTGGCCAACAATCTCATCCATCCATCACTTTGGTGCTAAACGAAAACCAGTCCAGTTTTTTATCTAATGTTGCCTTTTATATTTATAAAATGTTTTAAATGTTCTAAACGCCTTTAACCAACTGCAAAAATGGTGTCCCCAAAAAACGTATAGCAAATATTTATATACATACATATATATATATATATTTATATACAATCTAAAATTATTTACTTAATAAATATCTTATTGAATCATATGAGATATATATAACTAGTATTGAGATTTTCAAACAAATGATAGAAGATGAACTTACTTTCATATAATAATCTAGCATGATTTAAGATATATATGTACGAAAAATGTATCTTAACAGTTACAATAATTTATATATCATTTTCTGACGGCTAAGAGAAATGTTCTCTTGCAAATATTCCGATTTTTTTCTTATTTCTTTTAGTTGCCTTATGCCCGCCTGTTTCTATACTCTCTTTGATTTTTTAAGCCATGTTAATAAGATTTAATTGATATAACTAAATCAAATTAATATATTCCAGTTACAAAAATGTAGAAAAAATGTTTACTTGTGGCTAAGGAACTACTTAAACTTTAAATTTAGTTTTGAATTAATTACTTGCATTTTGATTATTTAGCGCATTCCACGAAATTGTTTAAAGGCCAAAAATGCATCAATGGCATGAAGAAGTCCAGCTGCATAACCCATATACTGATGAATGGAATATTGGAAATTAATTTTTGAATTATTAAAACGAAATATTCTTCAATGGATACACTTACATAGCAGGCTGTCATGGCTGGATATGCCCAGAAACCGGGACGTATTAAAAACTGAGGATGCAGCCAAATCATACAAGCGAATCCCATATAACTGGCGGAGCTGAAGTACATGCAACTGGCTAACGTATTAAATAAGGCTTCCTAAGGAATAAAAGAAATATCAATTGATTGTTAATTGTAATTAGAGAAAATAATTGACTCACGAATAACGATTGTCGTATGAGACCGTATGACTTTTCCGAGAAGCAATAGCACATAAGTAGAATGCCATTGGTGGCAAAACAATGACCCGTTGTGGCCAAGAAGCTAGTTAGAGCCTGTCCAATGGAATCGGCATAGGGGACACCATAACGTATAAGTAGACCCTCGCACAACATGGCCAAACCAATTTGCATCAACTTGAGCAGTCCACCGCGGGAGAGAACAAAACCAAAATTTATGCAGGTACAGATGCGACAGCAACAGACCCTAATGCCCAATGGTTGACTCATGCCGCGTACACCAAAGGAAGACATGCTGTGCATAGGATGGTCGACAAGTTACTGCAGCGGATTCGAAAGATAAAACACATGCCAGCAGATGCCAGCATCAATCTAAATATAAATCCTGGAATATATTTGCCCTAGGCCTATGACTACCCCAAGCAAAGACATAACAGAAGAAGAATTCTGTTTTTATTTTTGGATTCTATTTTTAAATATTTCATTTATGCATGTTGAATACATTGGGTTATTATCAATGTTTATTCGAATTTGTTTTTAAGTCTGACTTTAATTTTCATAGCATAAACTGTTGATTCATTAACATTTGATTATTTTTATTGGAGCTCTCTCTCTCTCTCCCTCCTTCTGATTTGGAAGCATGGTTAAAGCGATTCAATGCTACTTTTTTTGTTCTTATTCATACCCAAGTAGGTCCACCATGGATTTGAATGGACTTTCATTTTTGAGCCAGCTGCCGGCGTTGCAGTTGTAGCTGTAGTGGATACCGATCCCGATGTCGTAGCTACAGATCGTGTCAGACTATTGACAGGCATCGAAATGACACCACTGGGCTGATGGGCATCTTGTGCAATGCTTCCGTTGCCATTAGGAACCATGATCTTGGAGATGCTTGAACTCATGCTGCTTGTATTCATCGATGATGTTGTTTTCAGGGACATTTGCTGTACATTAACGAGACTATTTAGCGGAGTGGGTCCGCCATTATTAACAATACTGTTACGTCGATTATGACGATCAGTATTACCAAAAATTTTGGATAAATATGGCATGCACATGGCTGAATATTCTTTTGGTGGGAGGCCAAGAACTAGAGATTATATCAGACAGGCATTTACTTGAAAATTTGTATATATTTTTTTTATCATCTATTTTGTATTTTTTGAAACTAAAAACTGACCTAAATTACTATGCTAATTTGTATAATTAAATCAGAGATTACTTTGTTCAAATGATACAATATTCTAATGCATTTGCATTGTATATTTATATATATTTATCTATATACATATTTCAAATGCAAAACTATAACTATTTATGGCTTAATTTCCATGCCGGTTATTTTTAATAGATTTTTCTTAACAGCTGTTTTAAGGGTTAGTTTATCGTTAATATTTTAAATAGATAAATTTTGTAAAATGAAAACAAAACTGACAATTCAATTTATATTGGGAATATAGTAGTTTTGAATATATAATATAATAGTATTTGCAATTGTCTGCTATCACATAGAGGTCAAATAGTTAGTATAATTTTGTGATTTTTTAATTGGAATCAATTTCACTTTCTTAATGGGCAGAGAGAAAGGTGGGGACGAAAGCGGAAGTGAGTCGGAAGCGTAGGCGTTTGTCTCAATTGTCGGCAACACAGCGATTAGTGTAATTTATCAACCACAGCGAGACAATTTAGCATGATCAAAAGCGGTTTGTTTTCATTATTTTTCAGTTTTAATACCCTGTAATTATGCGAATAAAATGGGTATCTTCTATCACCAGCAAAAACATTTGCAGGAAACGTTATAATGTCACTTAAATCAATCTTGGGATTTCTTTTAAAAAAATTTTGTAATTTTTTATAAATAAATAATGTTAGTTTTCAAATATATATCTGTACAGGGTATTTAAGGCTCTTTTTGACAATTGAATTAATCCAAGTATTAATTTGTTGCACAATGTTGACGTCATTCTGACGAATAATGTGAAAATGCTGCAACAATTGAAACCGCTTTTTAGTTGAATATTTGCATAAATATTTTTTGTATCTGCAATTAGGAATTTGCCAATTCGGTCACGATTTTTGCACATTCATTAAACCAATCTTTTAATGCAGTCGACACTATTTAACTTATTATGTAAATACGTAAATACACATACATACATATAAATATATATATTTACATTTGTTACATCGTTGCCAAGCGGTAAAAGACTGCATAACCGGAAACTATTGTTGTTATCATATAAAATTTACCTTCAATTCGAGAAAAATTCTTTCACTGTCATCTAATCGTTGATTTGTTCAGACACGTAATTACAAAAAGGGGGAAAATACAAAAATCCGCAAAAATTGGAAATTATCTAAAATGATTCAACAAAAGTTATATCTACTTAGTTGGCATTAAAAATTATACGAATTTTCCTTTTCATACCGAAAAACTTTGTACTAGCAATATTAAATACTTATTTTAGATAAAAAGTGCACAACATTTTTAAAAAGAGATCATCATACAGATCAACATTTCCTCATCTTTACAAAGGGAATCCAGAACTGAAGCCGGGATAATTTATTTTTAATATTTTCTTTTCACCCCAGAAGTATGCAACAACAAAATTATATTCTTGCGGTTAAAAAAAAACACTTACAATAACCTCAAATCTCTACAATCGATAACTCAGCTTATAGTTGGAATGTCCTTTGGCCAGATGTAAGTCCTATATCAACAAAACATATTTTTTTTGATCCTATAGAGGAATAACGACTGATTCCCATTTTTTTTCATCCATTTTCTTAGTTTTCATTTAGCTTGCAATTGGGTTAACTTGTTTTATTTTTTTCAATGAAAAAATAGTTTTTTTTTTTTCTTAAATTAATGCAATGTTTTTACCATTAGCTTTAGGCACGTGTAGACACATTTCGCAAATCAGAGTCAGATCATTATATATTTACCGTTCATTACCTATTCACACATGTTTAATTTCAAATAAATTTTTTCAATTATTTTAAAAATATCACAGAAATTATATTATTATATTTTTAATTCTCAATAATAATGTACAGTAATTTAAAAAAGGTGAACAAAGTCCGTAATACATTTTACATTTCAATACAAAAATCCGTTCCTGATTTTGATAAATTTTCATTTTGTAAAGCACTTTCACTTGCTACGCCTTATAAATTTGTGTTTAGCTTAATTCTCTTGGTTATTTTTATAAACAAAATGAAAAACATATTATATAGATGTTCACATACGGATGCCGTCTCTCTCTCTATATATATGTATGTATATATATATATATACATGTTCTATACTATATAGATGGATATATATATATAGTAAATACATGAAGAGAGAAAGATTGTTTTTGCTTTTAAATTTGTATATTTCATTGGGGCAGATGCCTCTGACGTTGCCAGTTGCAAAATACAGACAATTTATAAAAAAAAAAAAAAACAAGAGCCGAATATAAAAAATACGTAAACCAATCAACAAGTGCAACAACAAAATCTTGTTTCCATTGTAATTTATTGAAAATTATTTAGTAAATTGTGTTGCATATAAAAATAACGTTGACACAGTTGACAAATAACAAAAAAAAAAAAACAAGACAAAACCCCAACAATTCAACAAATCCAATAAAACAAAAAAAGAGTGCGCGATAAAACGTTAGTAATTTTATTTTATTGCGGGGCTATTTTTGTTAAATACAATTGCAAATGCGTTCAATGAAAGGTATATATATAGAGAGAGAGAGAGAGAGCGTGGGGGCAGTTAGGGGCAGGTCAATCGAGTTACAACAAATTAAACTGAAACTGATAACCGATCCCGAAACAACAATTGTGTCATCAAACCGTTAAAAAGTTTGTGAATATTTTCAATCATGATAAGACTAATAACTTTTAACTTATTCAAGTATAATTTATCTATGGGAATTTATTTCCCATAAAAATATCAAAGGAAATTACTTTATAAACTATAAACATATACCAGTACCCTTTGAAATCGGCTTCTCCGGCATATCAGACTTTGAATTTAAATTGAACTTGAATTTTTGATAATAGAGATAAAACGCAAATAAGTTATGAAATGATAGGTTTATTATTGAAACAGTGTTTAGATATATTATATAGGAAATAAAATTAAAAGAATGTTTCTCAGTAGAATTTTATTTTTATTTTATATATACATTTGTTCTAATTATTGGCAAAATTGCTTAAGACGCATTAAATCCAGTACACATGAACGCAGAATATTTTTTTCTTTTACACACATGTCTATATATAAATTCACATATTTGTATATTTTATATATATATATATACATATATATTTTTTTTTGGCAGCCTATATGACAATTGTCAATTTCCGTGAGAAGAACAAAAATATGCGAATAACCTTTCTGATTTTTTCCTTATGTTTGCAGAGAGCATTTTTTTTTTTGCATTTTAAGGATCTTATCCAAAAAAAAGTTTCTTAACCAAGTTTTTTTATTTTTGTATTAATTAATAATAATAAAAGGTTGCCTTTGTTAATATATAACACATTAGAAAAGTTTTCAATTATGGTTTCCCTATAGATATCGGGGTTTATTTATTTATATTTATTTATTATTTGTAGTAATGCCTCGATTCCATTTTTCAGGGATTATAAAAAGGCCTAAACTGGGATGAGAGTTAGCAATTCGTTGCATCGACTTGGTTATATCCTTTATTTAGAGATAAACTTTTTAAATTTATTTTCTTAATTTTATTAGCAGTCAGTGATGAAATTTACTTTGCTTTCAGTATGCTATTCCGCTTAGTCTTATTAGCCAAACAAAATTAGATCATCTAATAAATTTGGGCTATAAGGTTATAAGATAAATTAGAATATGAATTAAATTAAAAGAAATATATAATTTGTTGAAATACTAGACAGATAGACTATGATAAAGTCTTTGTATATAGACGACTTATCATTTGATTCGCCTATTTATGCTGATCAAGAATATACATATTTTATGGGATCGGAAAGAATTCTAATGGGATCTAACTTGAACTATACCGAAGTTTGTATACCCTTGGAAATTCTAGAGTTGATAATTCAGAGTTTCAAATTGGAATAATCGTATCGGAAATTTGTTTGCCATATTTTTATGCTAATTAAATGAAACGATTTTAAGAGACAAATGCAATGAAAATAAATAATTAAAAAATTAATAGTAAAAACTATGTCATCTATATGATATAGTCAATTGATTCTTAAAAAAACATTTGTAGAAGAAATTATATAAAAATATATTTTTTAGAAGTCAATTTTTATTTGTTATATTTTTATTTATCAATATATAAACCAAACATACAAATACCAAACAAATAAACAATTTCGTCATTATTGAATTAAAACACAAATTTTGACCGATCGTTCCTATGTACAATATAGTTTTCTGATCGGGATGATTACGAAATATAAGCCTAAACGCAAAATTTTAGTCCTGTTTATTAAATACTCTTGAAGGAGATTGCATGAATGGACATGGCAATATCAAATCAGCTGATCATGGTGATCAAGAATATATATACTTTATACGGCCGGTGATGTCTTCTTCTATGCGTTACAAACTTCTGATCAAAATTAATATAAACATTCTGAAAGGGTATTTTAATAGTTCGTTGCTTCATTGCTACACCCTTGTTTGTATCTGTGTGCGTTTTCTTTTCTTTTTTTTAAGTTGCATCTAACAAATATTTTGTTCGAGTTTTATCAACAAATTTGTATTTTTTTTTTTCTATTATTTGTTAAGCATGTCTGGTGTATTGTAAACATTTATTGTCTTTTAATTCAAGAGACAGGCACACGCCGTGTTACAAAAGAAACTAAAAAATTGAAAAGACTGACATCACGACAAATAGTAACATCTATAACAAAAACAACAACAACAACAACAACAACAACAATACATATTAATAACAATAACAATTGGCAAAAGTAAAAACGCAAATTCATGTGACAACAAATATTTGAATGGCGAAAGTAAAAACCCATAATATAAATGGTCTCCATTATCTGGTTCCCAAATAAATAATTGAAAGTATCTGATCTCAATTATCGGCCGCCTGACCGACCAACAGACCGACCGAACCGTTTGCCCCGTTTCATAGTCTGAGCTAGAGGATTGTTGATTCCATTCTGATTGTGGTCGTATGGGGAATCGGAGAATTATATTTATAGCATATGCCTAAACAACAATTGTTTGTGGACAATGTGAGAGCGTTATTTAAATGCATATATATGTATATACCTATCATAAATGTGTGTCGACGTCCCTACAATCTTTGATTAATATTTTAAACTATCTCTATCTGAAGTCTAAAAAATGCTACTTGGCCTATATGTGTGTGTGTGTGTGTTTGTGTAAGTGGCAGCGATTGTGAATTACGAAAGGTGAACGATTTTCGGTGAGAAGTCGTCCGCCCACTACGTGCCACGCACCGGAGATGAGATGGCAGAACGTGATCAAGTTGCGGGAATACCCATAATATATATGTACATACATATATCTGATTGGAAAGTTATAGGATAATAGACAAATTGAATGAAAAATGGCAAACATAATGTAGATTTAAATATATAGTTTTTATTATCTATATAAATTAGCATAAAACTGACTGGTCATATCGGTTCTAGATCATATGTATATATTGCTTTTTTTTTTTTTTTTTTTGTCTATATATTTTAGTTATGTATGCTCTTATTCAACCACTCGAAAGGCAATTTAATAAGGTATCTTATCAACAACGCGTTTTTGATTGTTTTTACAATAAATATGATTCGTCATTTAGAATAAATCTCATTCCTGGTTAGACACGCAATAATATAAATTGATTATAGTAACTTAATCAAAAAAAAAAAAGAAGCATGTTAATAGTACTTGTATACAAATTTTTTTTTTATAGATGTGAAACGAGATAAATCTATTAAAAAATAAGAAGTATGGATCTAAAATATTTATTATAGAATTTACATTAGAAATCGAAATTATCGGGATATAATACAGTTTTTAGGGATACATGAGTAAGTTACTTAATTGAATCGGATAATTTTTATACAAATAAAAAACGCCAATTTTTTGTTTCAGTTTCGATACGTTTTTTCCCCATTAGAAAATATTAAGTTTTATATTAAAGATGTCAAAACCCATTACGGTTATTTGTATATATGACTAATAATGTATAATTCCATTTGCCAATTGTTAAAAAAATAATAATAATAAAAAAAAAAAACAGTTTTCGTTTGGTTTTTAAATATTGCTATTCACAAACCCCATTATCTGCGTCATTGCGAAAACACTTGTTGTTTAGGCCGAGACAGCGATATCGCCAGTTTTTGGCATTCCATTTGCCATGTAAAAGAACATAGCACAACTTGAAATGACATGAGGAACGGCTACGGGTACGGGTTTGGGTTTGGGTACGGGTTCGTGTACCCATCATGCTAGTTTTGTTCACTTGTTATGTTTTCTATTCTTTAAGATAATTGAACTATTTGTTTTAGTTTTTTGTATCGAATTGTGTTAAATTGATTTGTCTAGTTTATCAATAGAAGATGGTAAACAGAAACGTATGTAAAGAGATGAGTAATGCATTTGTATGTATGTTTAAGAGAAGATCGCTTAGGGAAGATCGCGGTGAAAGGTTTTGACATGTGTGTGTGTGTGTGTGTGTGTGTCTAAGACCTAGAACTCGAACTCGAACGTTTGTTTGGCATTGAATGTGGTTCTAGAATTTCTAGAATTTAAGATCGTTTCAAAGGCAGCATAAAGTTGAACTTGAGCGCCAGTAGACGAACCGCTGCTGTCCCCACCATACCCAATCCTCAATCCGCAGACCCATACAGATTCAACGAACAGCATCGTTGGAGCTGTTGCTGTTGTTACTGTTGCTGCTGCTATTCGATTCAATTCGAGATCCCTTACCACCTCCACCTCACCGCGCCGCGCCGCTCCGCTCTACGTCTCGGATCGCCTCGTTTAGGCGCAATCGAAAGTTACGTTTTGGCTTTACGTAGCACCGCATTAGTCGTACGCTGAATGTCGGCGGCATCAGTTCAACATTATTTTTATTTTTAATATTTTGATTTTCCATAAGTCGGTTTTTGTTTTCGTTTTTAAATTTTGAAATCTTCACGTGAAGTTTGTCGTTCATTAACTAAACAGTTTTGGCTTGTAAGTGTTTCGACTTGGTCAAGTGGTTGGTTTGCTGTTTAATTTTCAAATTGTGCAAGTCAGAATTGTGAAAGTGGAGCGATTGGATTTCAAAATTATATGGATTAAGATTTATATTCTATAAATCATATACAAATCTTCTACTATAAAAATACAAAATTATGTACTATATAATATATTTTGTGTGTGACTTAAACTTTCCATTCATTCGTTTAATTTTCACAAATTATCACTAATAAATTGCATTTGATGGCAGAGATTTTTTTTTTCACCCTTTTTTTCTTTTAGTCAAATTGGATTTTAGATATTTAGTTAAAATCATCCTCATGTGACTGAGTGCTTTTGTACATTTATTTATTTATAAACTTTTCATTTTTGCAATTAAATTGCAACTCGTTGCTAGATACAACGACGCCGCATAAAACAAAAAAAAAAAAAAAGAATAATAATAAAATGATTAAGTAAATTAAATGATTAACATAGCAAAATCGTGCTCGCATTTCTCCAACAATTTCGCCTGACGGGCATGCGATTACCGATTCCCCATTCCCGTTCCATTTTCAGCGGATATATGTACATATATATATTTATATATATATGTATATATATGTATAGTTTATACATATATTGTTTCCGATAGTTCTATTCACTTGTAATGCCAATCACATTTCTACACTGACAATCACTCAATTCACGAATTCAAAACATGATTCCAAATTTGACTCCAACTTACGAGATGGATTTTTGTGAAACCGATTCCTTAAAAAACAAAAAAAAAAAAAATACTTTACATTTGGCTGGTCATTAAAAATACGCACATTTTATTTTACTATTTTGTTAACTAAAGAATCTTTATTTCGCATCTTCTTCTGCCTTTAATCGACACGTGTCCGCCTACTAAAATTAACATGAAGAGATACCCTAAAACTGGTTGAGAGTTGTTAACTAAATAAATGCGAATTTTAATTACATTTTTATGCCACTCTTAATATAAAACGGAAGATATTCAAATACACAATTTAAAGCTGAACTCAGACTCATAAAACATATCAATTAAACAAATTGAAAACAAAAAAAAAAAGAAAACGAACTCATTTAAGTTTTCCACTTACACTTTAAACAAATAAATATATAATATAAATAAATATATAATATATAAAATTCTTTCCTTGTTGCTTGTTTGTTTTAACAAATGTATTTTGATGCCACTAAATTGTTTGTTTGTTGTTTAATAACTTTCAGTTTTGTAGACTAGTGTTATTTATTTAGTTTTTTTTTTTGTTCGTTTTCATTTTTTTTTTTTTTTTGATAATTTGAGTCTATAGCAAGTGATTTGATGAGCGGCTGTATTACCGAATCATAGCAAAAATGTCTGTAAACAATTAAATGAAATTAATTAAAGCCAAATAAATCAGCGACGAACAGCAGCAGTAGCAGCGGCGCCAACGCCAACTGATAAGCGGTAAATAGTGCGACTGAGGGGTGGGCAAACCAAAGCAAAGCAAAGCGAAGCAAATCAATTAATTAGCAGGTTAATGGGGGGCGGGGCACGAGGGTTGGGAGTTGCTTGCCCAGAGATTGGCCAACCATCAGCAGCAACGGCAACGGCAACGGATAAAGTAGTCAAGCGTGGCCGTGTTGCGGTTGCTGCAACTGGGCCAATATTACAAATACATAATCATAATAATCTGGGCCGGTCTTTCTTTCTTTTTGGTTAATGGGAATTTCATCATATGCAGCAGCATCAAGCATGGACCAGATGGAGAGCTATGTTACGGCCACGGGCGGCAATAGCAAACGCATTTTGCTTGAGGATTCAGGTGAGTGTGCAATCGATTTCCGGTTTAGAAAGTTCGCTACTTGAGGAAGTGCGTCGGAGTGTACAAGTACAAGGTGATTTGAATTGCAAACCGGATTCGCAATCCGTTAAAGTTCAATCACTTTGGCCCTGAAAACGCAGACGACAACTCAAACCAGAACCAGAAAAAAAAAAACAAAAAACACAAATGGAATAACGAAAATAATAAATTAATAATATAACTACTAAAATTAGATCAAAATTACGCTTCTTCTTCTACTCTGGCTTTCACACAACGTACAGTTACCAAGGTCAGCTCCGATGGGGAACCCCTACTTACTATGGTGGCTGGTCTGTCTGGATTATTAACTGGCATTATAATTCTGGCTGTGCTGGTTTCCATGGTCGCCTGTCGCAATCACAAAAAGTATAAACGAGTAAATTGCAGTAATAATTTGAAAAAAAAAATAACGGTTAATTTTTTATACTCAGCAAGCGCAGGCGCAGCCAAGTAGCCGGAGTAGCGGATACAAATATGGCCACGATGACTCCATCATTGGTAGGTAAAGGCAATTTAAATGCTGCCTTTGCCGAGAGCACGTTGTCCTTACACGTTCAGGACAAAGATAAGAACAAGGAGTGGCCCTCAGCTGTGGTGGTAGTCGAAAGGGAAAGGTATTGATTCCAGTGCGCAACTTGTAGCTGCAACGTGATTTCATTGAAAAAGCAAAACTTATAAGACTGAGGCAGTGGCCGTTATTATTATTATTACATTTTTTTTTCTGTTGTCTATTTCTGTTAAAATAGTATAATTGCGACTAACATATAAAAAATGTGAAACCTTTTTTAAAACCTAAATATAAAATAAAACTGCTTGTTTAGTAGTAGCAGTTGGCAGCACTACTCGATTAAAGTATATCGATAACTATTTTATTGCCCATGTCCCATCATTAGATATATTAAATCTAACGGCATTTGTATTCATTGTTGTCCGTTTTATTTTTTCTTTTTAACAACTATCACAATGGTAAAAGGTATATAGGATGTGTATATATATATATATAAAATGAAAAATAATATATAAAAAAAAGTAGGAGGTGGTGGTCATGAACGTTTATCCTTTCACAGGGCAGCCGTGCTACGGCAACCAACGACCATGGCCAGCAGAGCCATTCGAATGTACATGCCATACTCGGCCTGCCGGAAGTAGGCAGCTCTGGGATCCGTATCGAAATCACGGCTAATCTCATCCAGGCGCGGCAACGGATGGAGCACAATTGTACGCTTGCTGGCTTTCGTCATTAATTTTGGAGTTAAAATAAATTTGCCGCTGCACTGTATGAAATGAGGGTAAATATTATACATATATTATAGAACAAAAGATCATGGTATGTAAGATTAATTTGGGAAGGATTACTTACCCGCTGGTAGTCAGCGTCGCTGGAGAAACGTTCACGTTGAATTCGCGTCATGTAGATCACATCACTGTCGGGCAACGCTCCTTCGAGATCGTCAAAGAAAGTTTGCTTAACTCCGTGATCTGACAAATATTTCACCAACTCTTTGGGCATCTCCAGGCCCTCGGGTGATACATATTGCAGAGTGACATCGTACCGTGTAAGAAGGCGGGCCAGCGAATGGACAGTTCGTCCATTTTTCAGATCTCCCACCATGGTAATTGTTAGACCATTAACAGTACCGATTTCCTCGCGAATTGTGAATATGTCGAGCAGTGCCTGTGTGGGATGCTCACCCACCCCGTCGCCGGCATTGATCATGGGTTTGCGGGAAAACGTAGCACCGCGCTATAAAAAAAAAATTAAAGACAAAAATGGATATGAGTTTAATCGTCGTTTCATAATTGATTTATTTCCAATCACTTACCGTTACGGCTCCTGGCTCAGGATGACGGAAGACTACAACATCAGAATAGCTGGCTATCACCTTGATGCTATCTTCCAAAGATTCGCCCTTTTTCACCGACGATGTAATCTGATCCATGCTGATTACCCGTCCACCCAAACGCAGCATGGCTGCTGCAAAACTGCACTGAGTACGTGTGCTAACCTCATAGAAGACACTACCCATAATTTTGCCACGCAAAAGTTCATCCATCGGTCGATCCTTGAGTACTCGTAACTTAATTAACTGAGCCAAATTGAAAATTTCATTGAGATGCTCTTTTGTGAACATATCAACAGAAAGTATGTGTTTGCCAAGTAACGAATGGGCCACTGGATTCGGACTGCTAGACGCCAAACTGTTCTTTTGCAAATATTCCCTAAGCGATGACGAATCCAGACGAAGTCGAGGCGATGGTGAAATGGGTCGCAAAAAGTTACCACCAGCGCTTGCATTAGCCGAACCATCATCCACAAAATGAACTTTGGGTGTCTGTTCGCTACCAGTGAGAAGGCGAGCGAATGTATCATTGGCATCAGTATCGCTAGGTAAATCCACCGCCTCGGTCAGGCACTGTTGGGCGAATGTTGTCGCTCGCACATTCTGGCCATAACCAGGTTGGACCAGTACTTGGCCATCGACAAAGGCCACTTCACCGCGCAAAACAACTCGATGGACCCGACCCTTGACCTTGGTGCCATCGAACGGTGTCCAGCGCGCCTTGGTCTGTAACTCACTGGCGCTTATTGTCCATTCCTCATCCAGATCGACCTCAACATAGGTGTGCGGCTGTTCAGGCAAATTGAATATAGTTCTTGGATTCCGATGAAATTTCCGTTTAATATCCTCAATGGTCAGACGACCCTCATGCACGGCCTGCAATAGCAGAGGTAGAATTGTCTCCAAACCAGGAAAACCAGGTGGCGGACGCTCCGATTTCTTTTCCTCTAAAGTGTGCGGAGCATGATCTGTGGCAAACACATCAATATAATCCATATTCTCCCATAGAGCATCCTGATCCTCTGGCGAACATAAAATGGGTCGTACCTCTGACATTCCTGCACCCAAACGATCCACATCCTTGGTACTAAGGAATAAATGATGCGGACAGACTTCACATGTCACCTTCATGCCCTTCTCTTTTGCCGCGCGAATCAATTGGATCTCCTCCTTGCGTGCCACATGACAAATGTGCACCGGGCGTTCCAACAAATGAGCCAATAGCAACATTGCCGCCATGCTCTGCCTTTCGGCATGGCATACAATAGGCGCCCGCTTTGGCCAATGGGATAAATGACGCTGCCAGGCGGCCATATCACTTAACCTCAATGTGCCGAATGTGTCATTAAGATACATTTTCAAGCCGCACGCCTGCGTGGCCAATTCGTGGGCATGAGACCAATTTGTATCAGAGGCACCCAAATACAATGCATAATCGCAGCGTGCTCCCAAACGGGCCAAATCCTGGAACTGTTGGAATGTATCCCGATCCACAATGGATGGATTCGTGTTGGGCATAGCGCACACAAGGGTCACACCACCGGCCAGAGCAGCTGCAGTGCCACTGGCGAAATCCTCCTTATGCGTACCGCCTGGCTCACGCAAATGGACATGGACATCAATAAATCCTGGCAGCTTCACAATACGTCGAGATGTCATACAATCGGTGTGTGTTTTCATTGCAGGATTACGTCCAGTCAGTCTCATCGATTCCACCAACAATTTGGTGCATTTAACATCCGTTACCAAGGGAATTGAATAATCTACAGCCAGGCGACGGGTACGATAGCCATGGGTCATAAATGATGAGACGCTACAAAGTATTAAATTGATTTATAATTACATTTTTTTTTGTTTTTTTGTTAACCCCATTTCATGGTCAAACTAACCGTCTAGCTCCACCACCCCTCATTGGTAAATTAATAACCAAATCGAAATGCTTTTTGGCCAAAAATTCAGCCAAATGTCGCAGTTCACCATTAAAGTCATCGGGAGTTGTCTTATCAAATGTCCATTGAACCGACTCCACCTGTAGATAATACGATAATTATATAGAACTGTTAGAACATAGCACTTCAATACATTATCTCTACAGTTATTCACAAAAGTATTCGTTACGATTTCTCTTATGTTTTTATAAATTTTCCTTGGCTTTGCTAAATCATTTTTATCTTATTTTCTTTTTTTTTTTTAAATAATTATGTCCGGGAATATTTTTGTTGCTTAAATGCCTAAACAAATTTTTACTTTTTTATAAAAATGGTATTATTAACAAAATATTTTTATAAATTGTTTTATATAAATCCCTCGCTATATAAAAAGTGTAAAATAACAACTTTAATTCGTCAATTCAATAAAAAACATGCCTTGGCTAAAAAGGCAAAAAAAAAATTGATAAGTGAGAAAAAAGTCAGTAAATAATGAAATTATATAGAATAAATATATTATTATATATATAAATTATATAGAATAATTATATTATTATATGTATATAATTATATAATCGTTGACAGAATATTCTTAGAATCATTTACTATAAGACAAGATATTGTCGCATTTTATATAGTATCAGAAAAACAGGAGTTTTGATTCTATTAATATTATTAACCGATAAAAGGAAATTTAACATATTTGGCTATATATACGACATTGAAAAAGTTTGGCAGAGTTTAAAGTAAGAACTTTTGCTAGAAACCTTAAGACCAGCAGATTGAAATGGAGAATGGTTAATACAAATATGGGACATACTGAAGCATGGGAACTCCCGTCGTTCGATAAGATAATGACCCTAACAGTATTTCTAGTGACGTAAGTTGCGCAACACTAAAGAGATACAATATTATCCTTAATTATTACAATGATCATAATATTTAATTTAACAAGATTAAAGGAATATACTTAGTCAGAGAGAGAGCTAAAATATTAATAAATTTTAACCGAATTACTAAAGAGAAAATTACTTTTCTGTGTAGCTATATATGTACATATGTATGTATGTATGTAAGTATGTACTGTATATATGTAAACTTGAACAATAATAGATATCTCTGTTCTTTAAATAAAAATAATAATTACAATGATAATGGTTGATAATGGAGACAGTTCATGAACATGTCAATATCAAAGTAATGAACTAACAAATATTTATATATTGTTTTCTCTTTTAATATCAATAATGAGTTATAAATTCTTGAAAACAGTGGAACACATTCTCTCGATTTACCACTGACCATAATATATACAACATATATATCTATGTATCTCTCTCGATGCGAAGCCGAGATAAGCCATAATTATTTTATATCCATTTTATATATATATATGAATATTTTGTGAAATCGTGAATTAATTTAAAATATTGATTAACATCAACCACTGTACTTTAAAGTTCACTTGAGTTTCGATACAGTGATAACTTGGAGCCGGAAGCAATGTATAGGAAGAGCCCATTATCTGGCAAAAATTACAACCTTCACTCCGATCTTATCGCAGTGACAAGAAAATGGCATTCGATTTTCTTCCATGGAATTGCGAATTGTGATTGTTATCAATCCACTATCACTGATCGGAGACATTCAGTATTGCAACAGCGGTGTGCCAAGTTGCGATGGGTTGTTCCTGTTCGAGGCCATTGGTGGAGAGTAACAGTGGTACACCAAATGCCTTGCAGGCGGCTATAACAGATCCAAAGTTACAGAACCAACGTCACCGCCGGCAGAAGGAGAAACGCCAGCGACAACTTAACAAATTGCAGAAACGTAATGGAAAAATTCAACGTCATGGGAAACGGAGAACGACATCGGGTAGCCTGAGACGTTCAAATGGTGGCAATTGGCAACGGAATTCTCATGTTGCCATGCGTCTTTTTGGTGGCAGTAATGGAAGCACTGCCACTGAATGTGGCAGTGCTCTCTATGCTCGCACTGTGGAAAAACAGCGTGAGGATCAACAACGATTAATTGAGAAGAAGACACTTTATCAGTTGGATCGGCAATTGGAAACATTTCTATTAAATCAACTGATCTTGGGCATGCAGTTTTTTGGACACTTTGAGACGGAAATGGCGGCCATCGATCAGCAGTTTCAGGACAAAAAGCGATCTAGTTCCCATTTGCAAAGTGAACACAGTTTGCTCCATGCCAGTGCCATTGATGTGGCAGTGTCAAGGCGTATTCTTTGGAAACCAATGTAAGTCAAATGGATTAATACTATAACTACATATATCTTCAACTGTATTTCAATATAGCCAGGGAAAATTAGCTGGCCAACCATTGGAAAAACCTCTGACTTATGTCGTCTTTGAGAATGTTGATATAGCTCGACCCGATGATGCCAATTACGATTCGATTGCTGCCTTATGCAAAGTATTGCTGGAAACGGATTATTACAAGAGCACACCTTGTCGTTGGGATTATGTACAAATGATGGAGCACACACGTTGGATGGGCTATGTGCGATTGAAACTGCGTGACCAACAGAAGGGCATAAGTCTAACTAGATCCTCCGCCAGCACCAGCGATGAGACAGATGGCGGCATTTACACGGATGGCAGTTCCAGTTCTGGATATAGTACTGCTGGCAGTTGGCGGGATTATGATCATATATATATAGCTCGTATTAATACCCCTAGACCTTTAGAAGAGTTGCGAATGCCGCGAGTTATGCTTGAGAGGAACGTCTTGCCGGATGGTTGTATTTGTCGTTTATCTAAATGCTTACCAGCATGGCTCGATGATGCTGACGATGACGATGATGAAGATGATGATGATGATGACGATGACCATGACGATGATGCAGGAGAAGAGCAAGAGGAATCAGCACGATTATCGTCTGGAACGTTAGGTTCTCAAATGCCAGGGTATGATCATCCCTCTGCCGGCTATGAGACAGTAGAGGTTTTACGCCAATGCCGATTGGAGCAACAGCAGCGACATGCCCTGCTCCAACAGAGCTATTTAAGCTCCACACAATTTATGAACTATTTTGGAGAACTTCTTCGTCAGCAATTGGCTCGAGATATGCATATATCCAGTGTACAGTTGACCTCGGGTAGCTATCGCGGCTGCACGGTGTATCTGGAGCAAGAGTTACTAATTCCCGCCATTCATGTGCCACATGGCTGGCCAGATTGTGCCTTTGAATTCAATCGTCGGGCACGACCATTGCTCACCAATCTACATACGGGCGAGAAATTCCAATGGCCAACCGAACAGATGCGTCAACGTATTAAATCGTTTGGATTTCATGTGGTGCCTGTTGGCTATTCCCCCAAACATAGAAAGAATCCCTTCAGGGAATTGGAATGGCGCATTGTCTTCCCTCTGGCAGAGAAATATCTTGAAAGACAATTGAATCAAATGCAGCTTAAAGTGTTTCTTTTGATGAAAATATTGATCCGGACATTTGTTGGCGATCAATGTTCGGCTATGGGATCACTAATGGAGCAGCTGCGAGCCCATCTCTTTTGGCAGTGTGAGAGCCATACCAATGAGTGGCCAGAGGAGTTTCTGGGTGAGCAATTGGTTCGCTTTGTACGCACCTTTGCCGACTGCTTGGCACGGAAAGAGCTTCGTGATTATTTCATCAAGGAGCGCAATCTCTTTGAGCATGTACCAGAAGATGCTCTAATGCAATTACATGCCATAATGGCCGGCATAGCCGAACATCCTCTATTGCATATGGTAGAAGCATTAAGACAATTGCAGCATCATGATGATTTTTATCCGGCATTAGAATATAAGCGTCTGCTCGAGAATCTCTTTACTGGAGATTACATGCAATTGCATGAATGGAGTAAATTCAAAAGGCAAACAAGCATCGCTAGACCCAATACTACTGGCAACACTTGGCAGGATTTAACCGAAATGCAGAAGCAGGATGTGCTGGAGGAACGTACTAACAAGAGAAAGGACGAAGTCATCACCGATGCCCAGGGTTGGCTAGGTCTAGCCGAGCATCAGGAACGCTCTCGTGGTAAGCTTCGTCGCAAAACCCAACGTATGCAAGCGATCCAGCAAATGAAATTGGTTGAACAACGACAGCGACAATTGCAGCAACAGGAATCTATCTGTTCTGTGGACAGTTTGGATTTGCAGTTGCTACTCGCTACACGGCGTTCCAACTCGAATGCAAGCAACGGCATAGAGGAAACACCTCAGCCTCAGTTTAATAATGGCCTGGAAATATTACGTCGGACTAATCTCCTTGAGCTGCTCCTTGATCATCTACTTAACATGCTCCGCAAGGCCATCACATTTCGTAATTGCCATCATTCTAATCTTTATTTGGAGCAGGGTCAACGTCTTTGCCGGCTCTATCAGCAATTGGGTTGCTCTCAGCATGCCCAGCATTATGTGGAGCAGTTGTGCCAAGCAGCCAGCAGTCTAGAAGAGATGGACACCTCTCCATTGCCATCGTCCTCCCTGTTTTCATCATTTGCGGCTGGACCAAGTTTACCCCGGCGCAGTGCCAGTCCACAGCATTCGCGTAAATCCATTAAATTCGATGAGCATATTGTTGAGATTCATGCCAAATCTGAACATGAATCGAAGGAAGATGAAAGCAACGAATTACCAGCAGCAACAGAAGATAGTTTGGCATCCAATCCAACAGTCAACAGCAGTTGTACTGAGAGTATATTGTCCCTAAATAATATATTACAACGACTCAATGTCCAACCCGATAAGATGCAAACTCTAGCACAAAAAACCGATCAACTAATGCAAACCTTAGCACCGGAGTCCAGACGCGAGGAATTAAGTCAAATGTTCAAGAGGAATACACAAAAGCTCAAAGAAGTGTTTAACTGATAAGTCATATAGATAATAGTAAGAAATATATATATATATATATATGTAGCTGCTATATATAAAGCTATTTCATTGGCCTAAAGATAAAACCATTTGGATTTTATTTCCTATTGTAAAATATGTTTACAATCTATATATGAAAATATTAAAGACAGAAAATAAGTTATATATCATTAACCCTCCATTTGAAATTTCGAATCATAATGCACTATTAATTCTACAAATATAGAATATATACTCGAAGTGACGAAAGGATCTCATTAGCTGTCTTCCGTTATAACTTTTTATACGCTTGGAAAAGGGTTTATTAATTTTAGTAGGATGCATCTCCGACTATATAAAGTATATATATTCTTGATCAGCACGGTGAGCTGAGTTGAGCCCTTTCCTATTTGGATCAACCTGATCTCCTCTGAGACAGGCATTGTATATCTCGGAATCATCCCAAACCGATGATTATATCATATATTTTTCATAGGAACTATCGGTCAAAAATATAGTTATCGACGAAACTTAGTATATCCAAGTTTAGTATATATGGAAATATATCTTTGAAGTTTCAGCGGAATCGGTTGACTATATAGCATTTAGCTGCCACAGGAACAATCGAACCAACGATAATTTTTAGTAAGAATAACTTTTCTTCTCATGTCACGAACATTAAATTTATGTTTGAATAGTTTCATAAACTTTCCAATGATTCTGCTTAATTATTTAGTTTGCAAGGGTATATAAACTTCGTTATGGCTCAAGTTAGCCCGTTTTTCTATATACATATATAGGTACATATATAATCAAATCAGAACTATGCACCGATTCCTACCTGAGTAACGCTTTAATTATTAGTTTAATATCTCTTTTTTTTTTGGAGGGATTATTTCGGATAAGGTATTTAAAATAATACTCACATCAACTCCATGTTCGGCATAAAAGTCACCGGTCCCCATTGAGGCATATAGTTTATAGCCCATCTTGGCCAAATCCCTTATAGATGATAGCAATTCCATTTTATGCTATAAAAACCAAAATTCAATTGATTAATTAAAGTTTTAAAATTAATTTCTTAATGTTTTCGATATCACCTTGAAGCTACCAATTGAGAGTAGAATGGCATTTTTTGGTATCTCAAAACCGGTGGACATCATGGCCTTCAAATAGGCCTCGTAGCGATTGTCACCAAAGCAGGCCACTTCGCCTGTGGATGCCATTTCGACACCCAATTGTACATCGGCACCAGCTAGGCGAGAGAAACTAAACTGTGGCACCTTGACGCCAACTTTGCCGACACCATGAAGCACCTCGATATGCGGTTCGACATCCATACCCATAATGGCACGCGTTGCAATGGCCACAAAATCATGATCTAATGTTTTCGAGACGAAGGGAAAAGAGCGCGAGACGCGTACATTACACTCGATGACCTTCAGTTCGTTATTTTTGGCGATGAGTTGCATATTAAAGGGTCCCGTCACATCCAATACACTGGCCAAATCGCGAGTGATACGTTTGATGGCTTCTAGCGTCTCGGGATTAAGATCCTGTGGAGGTGTTACCAAAGTTGCATCACCAGAATGGACACCAGCATTTTCCACATGCTCAGAGACAGCCATGCAAAGAATTTCACCATCTGCGGCCACTGCATCTACATCAATTTCCTTGGCCTCGGTAAGGAATTTTGATATTACCACAGGATGTTCGCGACTCACTTCAGATGCGGCATTCAGATACGTTTCTAGATCCTGATTCGAATGGGCAACATTCATGGCGGCGCCAGATAGGACATAAGATGGCCTAACCAAACAGGGATAGCCAACCTCATCACAGAATTCGATGGCCGATTCCAAATTTGTTAGCTCCTTCCAACGCGGTTGCAGTATTCCCTTACGGTCCAGCATGCGGGAGAATTTGAAACGGTTCTCTGCACAATCAATGGACTCCGGTGAAGTTCCCAGCACTTTGGCCTGCTGACGATGCAAATCTATGGCAATATTATTGGGTAATTGACCTCCCATCGATAGAATGATGCCACCAGATCTCTCCAATTCATAAATATCCATAACAACCTCAAAGCTTATCTCCTCAAAATATAGGCGATCACACATATCATAATCGGTGGATACCGTTTCAGGATTATAATTAATCATAATTGTTTGTTTCTGTAGCTTACGCAACTCCTTCAGGCATCCAACAGCACACCAATCGAACTCCACAGACGAACCAATACGATAGACACCAGAACCGACAACAATTATATGCCCTCCAGGGAAATCCAAGTCGTGCTCTTGTCCATTATACGTATTATATAGATAATTAGTGCTAGCTGGCCATTCGCCTGCCACTGTATCGATTTGCTTAACATACGGCCGGATTGAGTTCTTCAATCGCAGTTGACGTATAGCCAGTTCTGTGCTTTTAGTTGCCGTGGCTATTTGCTTGTCCGCAAAGCCAAGACACTTTGCCTTAATTAACAATTCCTTGCTAACCTGTTGATTTGGGGCAATCTTCTCCAACCTCTTATAGAAGAGACTTATGTTCTCCAATTTGAGAAGGAACCAACGATCAATTTTGGTTAACTTATGAAGAAGTTCGATCTCCATGCCGGAACGCATGGCAGCGGCAAGGACAAAGGGACGCCTATCCGTGGGCACTGACAATAACTCTTCGTCTACGGTAGCACCATTCGGATCGAAACCTTGGACATCGCTGTCTACCATGCGTAACGCTTTCTGGAATGCTTCCTCGAAACAGCGACCAATGGCCATCACCTCACCAACGCTTTTCATTGAGCTGCCAATATTTTTGCTGACACGCATAAATTTAGCCAAATCCCAGCGAGGAATTTTCACCACACAATAATCAAGACTGGGCTCAAAGCAGGCAGTTGTATTGCCTGTAACTGAATTTTTGATTTCCGGCAAAGGTAATCCCAGTGACAATTTGGCCGCTACATAGGCCAGGGGATAACCAGTGGCCTTGCTAGCTAGAGCTGAGCTACGCGAGAGTCGTGCATTTACCTCGATTATGTAGTACTGCTCCGAGTCTGGACAGAGGGCATATTGTATATTGCATTCCCCGATAACTCCAAAATGCCGAATGACCTTTAGGGCAGTACTTCGTAGCATTTGGTATTCCCGATCCGAAAGGGTTTGTGATGGAGCCACAACAATGCTTTCGCCAGTATGAATGCCCAATGGATCAAAATTCTCCATGTTACAGACAGTGATACAATTGTCATAGGCATCACGTACAACCTCATACTCGACCTCTTTCCAACCCTTAAGAGATTTATCCACTATCAACTGGCTGGAATGGGCTAGTGCCTGTTGGGCCAATGTTTCCAGTTCGTCAGCGTTGTTGGCAAAACCTGAGCCAAGACCACCCAATGAAAAAGCGGCACGAGCCATTACCGGATAGCCAAGACGGGTGGCTGCTGCCAAAGCCTCAGCCACGGTATAAACTGCTTCTGATGGCGCCACCTGCTCACCAATCTCATTCACACGCTGGGCGAATAGCTGTCTGTCTTCCGTTTCGATAATCGACTGTATGGGTGTCCCTAGAATGCGGACATTGTATTTGGCAAAGACGCCTGCTTTTTCCAATTCCACACCACAATTGAGGGCCGTTTGACCACCGAATGTGAGAAGCACTCCGCTGGGTCGCTCCGATTTGATCACCTGTTCGACATAATGCGGTGTTAGGGGCAAGAAATAGCACTTATCCGCCATGCCCTTTGATGTCTGAACGGTGGCAATGTTAGGATTGATAAGAACCGTTTGTATATTGCATTCACGCATGGCTTTAATGGCTTGGGAACCGGAGTAATCGAATTCTCCCGCTTGGCCAATTGATAATCCACCAGAACCCAGAATAAGTACCTTTCTTGGCTTTGGTGGTGCCGGTTCCAATGGCGCTGGTTTCAAATGTTTCTCAATCAATTGTGGAAGCGACAGTTTTGATCCCTTGATGGCATCTAAAAAGACATCAAAGAGGAACTCAGTGTCCCTTGGTCCGGCAAAATGTTCTGGATGAAACTGTACTGAGAAATAGGGTTTGGTGCGATGGACAATGCCTTCATTGGTGCCATCGTTGGCATTAACAAACAGCTCATCCCAATCAGATGGTAATTCTTCAAGATTAACAGCGAAGCCATGATTCTGGGAGGTCATCAAGCAACGGCCAGAGCTCCGGTGCAGACAGGGTAGATTATGTCCACGATTTCCATATTTCATCTTGTATGTGGAGCAACCGATGGCTTTGGCCAACAATTGATGGCCCAAACAAATGCCCATAATTGGTTTCTTACCATTCTTAAGGACCTTGCGTACTTGCTCAACAATATCAGAGCAATTGTCCGGATCACCCGGTCCATTCGACAGAAAGAGGGCATCGTATTCATCGTCCTTAAGTTCAGCGCTCCAAGGTAGCAGCTGAACAGAGGCTCCACGCTGTAGGAGACAACGTAACTGATTCAGTTTCAAGCCACAATCAAATACGGCAATACGAGGACCAGTTCCCTCGACGCTCTTATAGATTTGCTTCTCCTTAATGCTGCACTCTTTTGCCAAGTTCCTGATGTTGGGATCAATGAATTTAAGGTTTTTGATATCCAATGGTGACAAATTATCGTAGACAATGCGTCCGAGCATGCTGCCTTTTTCGCGAAGCTTCTTGGTAAGGGCACGAGTGTCCACTCCACTAATCCCTGGTACATTATGCTGGGCCAACCACTTGGAAAGAGTTTGCCGAGAACGCCAATGCCACGATTCATCGCACACTTCGCCCACGACCAGTCCAGTGGCCTGAACAGCTCCGTTAAACCATTCAAAGTGCTCTGGTATACCGTACTTGTCCACATCCTTTGGATCGGGTACACCATAGTTGCCAATCAACGGATAGGTAAACACCAAAATCTGTCCACTGTACGAACGATCAGTTAGAGCCTCTGTGTACCCAACCATTCCAGTTTGAAAGACCACTTCACCGCTAACGGGCGTGCTGGAAGCCCCAAAAGGCTCTCCAGCCATAACTGTACCATCCTCGAGAACAAGATAACAAGTTGTCATGGCGCTGAAAAAAAAAAACCAAAAGAAAGAAAGAGAGAAACTTAGCCACAGGAACCGCAAATCTATGTACATGCATGGGCGTAAAGGGGGTCTACAATTGGGCAACTGACCCCCAAGATTCCGAACTTTTACATATACACAAACGCTTAAACAATTTGAGACTTTGTGCTACTTTTTGCACGCAACCCCTAAATGAAATTCTAACTACGCTCCTGTTTATATCAACAATGTATCTAAACATATTGTATTAATGTAATTAATGTAATGTATTTATCCAAAAATACATAATCTATTTATAATTTTGATAATATCAAAATATTGTATAAAAAGTTAATTTTTAATTCTAATAATGCAACAACAGTTATATTCTATATTAACTTCTCTGAGGGGTTTATCCCTGATCTAAATTAGGCGTTCAGATCGCTGGATTATGTATCTAACAATGTATAACTCTTTCTGCAGATATCTGAAAAGTTATCTAATTGAAATTGATCGAAGCGGTTGTTGAAATTTTCAGATCAGCTGTTCCTGAGACTTAAAGCTTACAAAATGATTTCATTATTCTATGAGATTTAACAGATTTCTACTGGAAATATACATTATTGGGTTACAAAAACATACAAAAAGCACTTTTAATCGAAATCTTATCGCGTAATAACAGCAAGTAAAAAAATTCTAAATTCTATAAATTCTACAAGGACGATTTTGGGAACTTTATTTAAGTTACCGAAAACAAATTTTGGTGAGTTATTTACAAAAACGACGCACTCGAAACCGAGAAAATTAAACCGATAGTTTCTTTTAATAATTTCGTTTATATAGTATTTGTCTATATCGTACAGCAACATATGGTACTAGATACATACATATGTAAATATGTATGCAACATCAACATGTGGCCAGAGAGTTAACCGCAACCGACCACATGCAAAGCTTTAGTCTGGCAACATGTTGATAGCAAAAGGAATGAAATTTGTGATACTGAAAGCAGAACATTAAATTGATTGAAGAATGAAATGAAACTAAACCTTATCAATTGGTTGTTGTGCTGTTTTATTTATTCAGCGGTTTCGGTTACACATACAACCCATCATTATATACACACGCACACACAGGCATATATAGATACGTACATATACATACATATGTATAAAGACAGCAGACATCCATATACATACATATACATACATACATATGTATGTATGTAGAAGGGTAAGCACGTGTATCTCCCTGAAGCTAGGGCAACAAGCGGCAGCTTGAGAGTTGTTTTTATGAATTTTTTTTTGGTTATTATTTTGAAACCGGTTGCTAAATACTTATAGCATTTACATACTCAACAATAAAGTAGGTACAATTTCAAGCTTCACATGCCAAAGGCAGACATTATACCAATAGCAATCAGTATGAACTTATTTACGCCGCAATTGTGATAAAAAAAATAACCGCACTTCATTTCACTTACATTTGTTCTTTTTCTTTTGTTCTTTTATTCCTGAAGTTATGCACGTGGCCCGAAATCAGAATTTCTACTTCTACTATTTGATGATAAATGTCAAACTGAAGATTTAGATGGAAAACAGTGTTGTTGCATTACCTTTTTTCGGTTTTAAATTCGATAAATTCTGTTTTCATCAATTATAAATGCTTCGCCGCCCTATGCTGTGTCCGTATGCCAACAGAAATAACAAACAAATAACTCTAAGCTTGAGTTTCCCTCCCTTACAGTGGGACAGATCAAGCTAAAAGATGATAAAAAATTTTAACAATTTTTAGAATATGTTTTTTTATAATACTGACGCATTTTTATACCTTTGCAAAGGGTATAATAAAATTGATTTTGTGCATATAATGCATAGAAATAGGAGGAATAAATACTATTGAAGTTATTATTTAAAAAATCCGATTCTGTGATCTGTGAAAGAGACAACGACACGGAACAGGAAAACGAAGTTTGACAGATCAAGATACAAATTTTGGCACGTCTGAAATTACCTTCCTTGATATGTTATATATAAGTATCAATTGTAACTATGATTAATTTGGTATTCCATGACCACTGTGTAATGCATCTTATTTAAGCTGTTGGAAAGTGGGACCGTAATGCGTAGTTGAAAAATACCAAAAAACTCAAAAAAATGCCAAAGTCAACCGCTAAAGCTTTAAAAATATAAGTTTATGTGTTTGCACAATTGCAAATATTATTTATTTATGTGGTTTGTTTGGTTTTGTAAATTACATACATACATTACATTTGCATATATATTATTCATATTTGTAGTACAAAAAAAAAAAAAATGCAAAATATAAGCATAACAAAATAAATAACAAAAATTTAATAGGGGTACGGGGATTCCATCCCCTCGATTTGCCTTTGGGTTAATAAACACAAATGAATAAAATTCTTGATAAAAGTTGATTATTGAAATGCACAATGATAATCTGGATAATGCTTTCAGACATTGGTGGGTGCATCCATGCCACAAATTATGGACTTCACTACTGATGCGGCGGAAAGAGATGCATAGTTCTGCCATTTGCGTGTTGACATGCCATCCTTATAATCGGATATACCCTTAACTAGTACAAAACTCTCTCTACAATTTCCAATGATGCTGTCCAGTACACTGCTCATCTCAACATCGGTGGCTAGGAGGCCATATTTACGCGAAAACTGAGTGCGCAACTCGTCACTGCGTACCAGATCCCGGCCAGAACCAATGGGGCCAAGATGTAACCGTAATCGGGGCACTCCATTGACAAGCTGTTGCTCATCGGCAGCAATCGGATGGGCCACCTCAATGACTTCATTGTGGCCAATGTTCATGAATAGTTTATCCGTTTTGGCATCCGGCCGTGTAAAATCGCTATCCGTTTTCTGAGCCAGAGTATTTTGGGCTTGGCTAAGATATTGTTCCCAAGGACGTTTTAGTTCCATATTCAACTGTAAACTCTCTGCAATCTGCTGCAGTGAATCATTAATGGGGAAATACGTTTTCACATCTTCGCCGCTTCTCTCGTACACATACACATAGGGCTTCTCCTTGCTGTAATAAAGGATTTATGGATGAATTTTACTTGCTTCTTCTATAATTATTCATCTACTTACCTATTACTTAGCAATGCACGTTGCTTGTCCACATACGAGATGACCACATCACCCAATCTCACATGCTTCTTGTAGTCCGTATAATGGGGCACTCCACCGGCTACGCCCACTATAAAGACATAATCAACCTTTTGGAATGTGCCCAGCAAACGGGTTGTTGTGTTGCCTGTTGCCGTCATTGCCTCCCGTGTGCTGCCCACGGATGGGAGCTTGGTGCTGACAATACGATGTGCTCCAATGTTGCCCAAGGTATATACATTTGATTCGCCTATATATGAATGGGAAATGATTATAAGTAAATACGGATTATCCATTATAAATCCACGTTTTGCCATAGATTAACCAAAACAAAAATTGTCAGAAGGCTTTATATATACAGGGTGCCTGTGTATTGGTAGTTACAGGTGTGTGTGTGTGTGTGCGTGTGTTTGTGTGGGCAGTGGTTTGAGTATTTATGACATGTGCGTGACAAGGATAATCAATTGAATTATGATCCTTTACCAAATTGAACAACAACAATTCTTACGAAAGACAACACAAAAAACAATAAATTTTCAGTCAAGTTCACAAAATTGAGCATTAAATTATTAAATTAAATTTTTCGAGTTTTTAATTGTATTAATATTAATGTGTCGCGATATATACATATATAAAAATTAATAAAAGTTATTTAATTTGCAATAAATTAAAATTCTGTAGAAATAAATTTGATGAGAAATGCAACCGTTACGTAACCGATATTGTTAACCAAAATCTAGTAACTGTTACCTTAGTAATGCATTAAGTTTAAAAAAAAAACTATTAAATGTTCCTTATTTAAAATATTTCTTATTGTTAAATTTATTTTGAACTTAAAATTTTATCAGTTGCCTTTAGATATTCTGAATGGATAGAGTCGATCTATATAATATTTGTATGTAGCTTAAAAAAATAAGAAGTTAATGCAATCCATAACCCTAACCTAAACTTTTTTCAGTTTCTTGATATGTGTATCCCAGAATATATTTCAATCAAATGAGTGGATATATCTACGTATCGGTTACATTGCCTTATATAAACAATTTGTGAACTTGACCAATTTATTTTGAATAATTAAATTTTGAACTAAGGCAACGTGGGCTTACCAAATCTTCGTTTCTTTTTGGATTTTCTGAGTGAGTTCGTTAGAGTGGAATCAGAATCTGTTATGTATACATATATATATATATATAGTGTATATAATATATATATATATAAATATATTGATTTTTCGAGGAGGGGAAACATTATTAACAAAGTTTGGTTTTGGTATTGTACGGGCGGGCAGGCAAACAAATAAAATTGATAAGATTACACGCAAGGAATACAAACGGAGAACGAGAGAAATAGAGAGAGAGAGAAAGAGAAAAGAGAAGTGAAGATATGAGAAACATTAGTAGAGAACAAACGCGGAATAATAAATTGATCTCATTTGGTTGCAGCTGCTCTTTGCTCGAATTCGCTTAATGGGCGGGAATATGGCCAGAATGAGCCAGCCAGCCAGCGATTAACCGGTTCACCTACCGACTGTTGTATAGCGAACAAACGTCTCCTTGTTCTCCAACATGGCATCCACAGCGAGTTTCTCACAATACTGGGCCGTTATGATAGCAATTGTGGGCTGCTTATTCGAGGCTATCGTTGGCATCTGTTTAACCACCTTTATCTCCTTATCCTCATGATGGATACGGGTATATGCATTATATTCCATTAACTTGATTAGACCGCGTTCCTGCAGTGATTGTATAACCATCAAGACATCCTGCTCGCTCCATCCATAATCCCTAAAACAAAAATTCGCAATAGAAATAAAATTTATTAAAATAATAAATCAATTTAATTATAATGCAAAACTTACTTGGCCAAATCCTCTGGCGACACTGGATTGGGATAAGCCTGTTCAATAAGTTCAAGGACCTTTTCCTGTGTCAACGGTGGAGATTCAAATTGTGATTCCTCTAATGAAACTGCATAATCGATATAAGAAAGAAAAACAATTTTCAGTGTTAATGAAATTGAAATCAAATTTATTATTATTTTTATTAATGGGGGGGATGGGGAGGCATTATTTCTAAACTGGCAGAGCAACTCTCAAAAAATAAAGCTAAAATAATACTGAATTGAAATCAGAAATGTTAATATAGCTAAGAAAATTTATTTTTTATATTAAAATAATGTAAAGAAGTGATGTACGGAAATTTGTTTTGAAATCGAATTCTTATTAAATAATTTGTAAATCTCAAAATGTTTTTATTTGAACAGAGTTCCGTTTTATTAGTGTATTAAGTTTTTAGTTGAAAATTTAATAATGATAATACATATATAGATTTCTATACATCTAAGACTGATCTGTTCATATAGCTATTGTTTCCAAGCAAACCATTCGCATATTATTATTATTTTTAAATATATTTCACTTATATGATACAAAATCATATTTTACTAGTACGAATGAGATCATATAATCTCATTTTTTTATGTCCTCCATTTCCAGTTGAATAAATTTCAAAAGTGTTTTTCTTTTTTTTTTGTTTTCAAAATGTTTCTTTTCAGATTTTTAGACAAGTTTAGTTGAGTGCCTCTGCCAGACAGATTATTAGAAATAGAAAAAAAATGAAAAAGGTTTTTAACATCTAGGAGCAAGTCTAGTATGGGGGCAGGCGGCAGTGGGGGCGTGGTTAGAGGATAAGAGGCGAGGTGGGTCGAGACGTAGGCCATGCAAACGAACGAGTTGAATTCAGTTGAGTTTTTAAATTGCTTAAGCAGCGCATTTTAATTGCAGGCGGCAGACAAATTGGCCACTTGGGACACGAGTTGTCATTAAAATTGGGGCGTGGCATGATGGCAACGAACTATATATAAATACATATAATGTAAATATACATATATACAGTTAATAAAGTAAATTGAGAAGATTTCAGTTTTTTTCAAGAATTATTTTATTTATACATTTTGTTTCAGTTTCAGGTGCTTTTTATATTTTCCATTTGCTTTTTTTTTTTATGTTTTTGGTTCTGTGTAGTAGATTAGTTAGTTATTAGGGAAAATTCTGTAGGAAAATCAACAAATAACAACGACAACAGCAACAATAACAAGAACAATAATAGCCATTAAAAACGTCAACAACAATAAAATAAAAATAACCAAAAAAGGACCAAGGCGGATATTGGAAAAAGTAAAGAGAGAGCGAGTGAATTAAAGGAGGATTAGAATTGCCAATGATTAGTTAAATTATTAGCCATTAAAGCAGCTCGCTTGCTGGTTGATGGTTGTTTGATCGGTTGGGTTACTCATTTGCGCCTGGCGCTCAGCTGATCAGTGTACATGTCCAGCCAAATGGCCTTCATCAGATTGTCGCCATCACCTGTTTTCTTCTGCGCCAGCAGCGCCTCCTCAAATTTACGATTACAGTCCCCATAGCAGTAGATGATGTAGCCATCGCGTGCTGTTTGCCGTCACCCCGTCAAAAAAATGATAATTGATTCAGAATGTTTATAACCGCGGGGTGGTGGGGTAGGAGGAGTGAAGTGGAATAACAACACAACCATTATCAAAGAGATATATATATGTATATATTAAATAGATAAAATAAGGGATATATATGTATATAGATTGATTTGTAAGATGTTTTAAATAGATGGAACTGAGGACTTTATGGCCATACTTACGCGGACGTGATGGGGGCGCCGATGTCTCCTCCAATATGCGTAACTCAATCTCAATCGATTGTATCTCAGCATAGCCATGTTGCAATAGTTTCATTATCTTTTTTATGAAACCCACATAATCTGTAATAACAGAAAAACAGATATATATATAAATATATGTAGATATATATATACATTATATAGTTTTACCTCTGGGAAAGTCCTGCGGACTGACAAGCTCTTTGAAAAAGTCCTGGGCAATATGTGCCTGCTTCTCATCATTGGTCAACCAATCACGAAACCAAAATCTTAATGTACGGGACTCTTGCGAATGTTTGCCCGTATTGGCGCTAACAAGGAATACACGAAATTCCAATGATAGAGCTGCCGCCTTGCTGGCACTCTTCTGACCGGCAATTGTGTCCTTATTGATTATGATCCCAGTATGATCACCGCCGGCGACATGGACACGATCGTTTATCTCATCGATTAGTTTCCGTTCAATTAGAATTACTGTACTGGTTGCTGTCTTACCACGGGGCGTCATTACGACCTGCTCTGTCCGTGGTGGCGTCTGGCTTCTTGGATTGACGCTAGAGTTCTGAGTGACTTCAGAGGCGGAATTGTGATTCGGCGCTGCTGTTGTGACTGCGACACTTTTATTGCTATTGCTGTTGTAACTGTTGTTATAATTGTTGTTGTTGTTACTGTTGTTGTTGTCGGTGGTTGTGCCATTCAGTGGGCCAACATTGCCATTTGTCTGTGATTTCTTTGGCTTGGGTGGCGGCGGTGGTGGTGCCATTTGTGTCTGACTTCTGCGCCCTGACATATTTCCGATTTACCTATAAACTTTTGGAGTTCTTCTTTCTTTCTTTTTTTTTTGGTAGTAACTGTGGGCTAAGGGTCTAGTGGGTGGTGGCTGTTGTCGCGTCCTTGAGACCAACCTGAAATCAGAGAAAGCAAAAGTCATTGTTACTTTGATATCCTTTAAGTAAAGTAAACACCCAATAAGATGGAAATTTTATCATGAAAATACACCAAATACAACAAAATTTTGTATAGTTTTTATACACTATATTTAGCAATATTTTCCGCAATTTATGAATTTTCTAAGAATTGAGAAGAAACAGAACCAAGTTTTTGTATATATTTTTAAACAAAAATTCTGCAAATCTTTTTTTTTTTTTTGCAAAAAGTATATAAATTTGAATGAAATCTGGTTTATAGCGACTGTTCACTGTCGTGTATATTTTTAGTTTTGGTATTTACATTTTCGTATATCCCATATCATTCAAATTACCCCGCCTCCTCCTCTTCGTACCTCGACCCATCCAGGCAGTTCGTTCCGCCCGACAGTTTGTCTATCTGTCTACATTGAACGTCGCTGGTTGCTTTTGGCAATGCGCCAAACAAATTTAGAATTCATAAATAATTGGTGTCATAAATCCAACCCGAGGAGCTCACTGGAACTCTTGGGGTATTACCTGGCGACCCAGTGACTTGGTTTTGCACACACACACACACACACACACACAAATAAATAGAAAACGACGAAAAACAAAAAATCAATAGGAATTTCGTTATGCCAAGTGCATGACAACCGTATCGGATCGCAGTGCCCTCCATTCAGACCGAAAACTAAATGCCACCCGCTATCCCAAAAAAAAAAACAAAAAAAAACCATCCCCTGACTGTTGGCCTAATATTACAACTTCTTCTACACACATACGTGCTCCCTTCTTGGCCAGCAATTAAAGGGGAAAAGTCAACTTCCGGCCAAATGTCACCAAAGAGCCGCAAAAAGGTTTTTGAACCCGCTGCGGCGGCAAGAGGGTGGCTAAGTCTAAATTTGCATAAGGCAAACAAACTGAAATGAAATAGGCAAAAGGACACAAGCAAATTCCCAGTGATGATGATGATGATGATAAAGCAGAAAGGGGAATGAACCGTACAATCCACAGAGGCGAAAGACCAGAAAAGAATTCAAAAATGAAAAATCGGCTCAACAGTTGTAATTAAATGTCACGGAATTTAAATAAATTTTTAATTAAAGAAATTTCAGTATATCTTCTTGATATATGTTTATACATAGTCCAAATATCTGCATTTGACTGCGTAGAAGCATACAAGGAGAAATTTAAACTGTTTTTCAGCTGTTTGATGGCAAGACGTCGGGGTCACCATTAAATATTTAATTACTATTAGCTCTTTAAATATGTTAAAAAAAAAAACAAACTATATACTTAATTGACATATATTTATTTAAATATTATTTAATAATTTAACCAATTAATTAAACATATTCACACAACATTTTTGTATTATTTCGCTCTATAAATTTTCAACTATTTTGCCATTAATCGACAAATTGCATTGAAAAGAGCCACCACCCATGCCAGATTCAATCATCATCAACGTCATCAGCAAGCATCCCATTCACTTAATTAGATTAAAGAGTTTTCCACTTTGGATAACGCCTGACTAAAAATAATACAAAGAGTAGGGGAGGGAGGGAAAAAAAGGGTGCACTCAAATTTCATGGCCGGATATTATTTAATGTCTGCGATTTCAATTAAAAACAACAACAACTCTTTGCAAATTTATATGCCAAGCCCTCAAAATAATATAATCTACAAGTACAGTATCGCCCACCTCTAAATGCATTTCTTCACTTCCGTTGCCAGAGAGAGAGAGAGAGAGAGAAAGAGAAGGTCAGAAGAAGGGAGTACAAAAACGTGTTAGTTAGCAAACATTTTTCTAGTTGAACGATTTATTGTGTTGTTTTTTTATTTTTTGATACCCTAAAGTAGAATCCAACATAACTTTAATGGCTCCCACAAATTGTGGCAGATTTCTATAGGTTGCATGCAATGCGCAATTTTTTCTTATATAATGGTTCGTGTTTTTGGAAGGGGGCTAGAGTATAGGGACTTCGGCATGAATGAACAAAGTTCAAAATCAAGTTAAAAATTCCAATTGCAAGAGTTTGTACTAGTGACTGACGGTGCGTAACTTCGATGAGGGCCTGTTATGCCTGACAGAGTTAAAGTTGAAGTCACAATTCATATTTTCGAAAAGAAGCTAAACAAAAACCAGATAAATAGAAAATAAAATGGGGGAAAAGGCAATTTCCGTTTTGTTTGCAACCCACATGCAACAAGAAAAAACTTTAGTTTTTCTTTTCTTGTTTTTTTTTTTTTAGCTAGTTTTTCCATTTGTTTTTTGCGTTTTTGCCACATTTGCTGCGATTTTGTTTAAAGTTCATTGCTGCGGGCTGAGGCTAAACCACAAAACCTACACACACACATACACACACACGTACACACATAGATGAACATAGGCGTAGTTGAAAGGGTATTTAATATAAAATCTTAAAAAGAAAGTCACATATTTGTTAATAAATTCCATTATATATTACTCAGAATTTTTTTAGGATTATCAAAAGTTAAACCCCTTTTTGTGGATACGCCACTATCTGAAATTTATACTATCAACACTTTACAAACACCCAACTATTACTTGTGGCTTTTTCTGTTTTTTCTTTTTTGTAATTGTGATACCCAGTATCCGCCTATATTATAAATGGGTATATGTATCTACATATGTACTATATGTTTATTATACACTAGACTCTATATAGCATAAATGTTTGATACAAATTAGAATTGAGAAAATTTATAATAGTGTAAATTCAATACTTTTCTTTTGAAAAGTATCTTAAATAGTTTTTGAGTTACAGACCTTTGAAATGTAAAAACATAAGAGTTTTGTTGCTTTTTCTTCCTGTTTTTCTTTTTTTTATTAAAATTTCAATGTTTTTTTTTTTTAAATTGTTTCAATTTTCAATATTCTATAATTTTTCATAATCGGATTTCACAGTATGTATGTACTATAATTTATTTATAATTTTCTTCCCAACCATAATATAAATTAATAAATAAAATAATATTTATAATTTAATAAACTATTTTATTTTCTCCGTTCTCAAATATAAGGAAAGGCGCTGTCCTCTGATGAGATCTTTGAAAATGTGAAATAAATCGATGAAAATTATTATTTTTTTTTAAATTTGATGGCATAATCTTCATTTAAGTGTAAATATATTTTTAAACTTTCACAGTGCATTTTGTATGCCTTTTTGTTATATTTCTATATTTCAAGAAATCTGATTTTCTTTTAGGCACTCACACTCGGTGTGTTCCTTAAACCTTTCATACATTAATAAAAATATTATTAATTAGTATATAAAATATTGAAATCCCAAAAATCAATGAACAATCTAATTTAGATGAAAAAAATTTAACTTTAGATAGAGAATTACTAAATTATCTCTTTAAATATTCGTTTTTTCTCATTTTGATTAATTTTTTATTCTTCTTTTTTTTTTTTAATTTTTAGTGCTCATTAAAAGCAAAAGCTGCTGATTTCGAAAATAGCTTTGGTACTTAGATTTTGGTAAAAAATAGGTATTTTATATGGATTTTTAAAAAATGGTTTCAAAACTATACTATTAAAGGAGAGAAGACTAATAAAAAATCAATTTTATATTTTAAAAGTAATTTTTTTAAATAATTTCCTACAAAAATAAAAAGAAGCGGTTATTTGGAAATGAATTCATCATTTTGAAAGTGTTTTAGTCATGGAATTCTCTCATACTAGTGCATACCCAATAAAAAGTATATACATATATACATATATTTATATATTTATGATTTATCAACTGACATGTCTATGAAGCGACGCATTTTAAATGAGCTTTTGCATTATGACCCACTTAGTAAAGGGAACTTTGAATAGTGATTCATTCCATTTTAAAGCGTCTCCTATAAAAATGAAGCGGAGAATATGATCCATTTAAATATTTGAAAAAAGAGAAATATATAAATTATATATTATTTTAATTTAATATTAATGGGTAAAATATCAAACAAATCATTAAAAAAAATAAATAATGATTCTAGCTGAAATTTACTTTAGTGAATGTAAAGTAAAGTGAATTTAAAATTATTTCTATAGAAACTGAAACTTTTGTTTTTGCACAATAATTGCAAGTTCTCCGCATATATATAGATTTTAGATGAAAAATGTATACAAAATTGTACAAGTATTATATAGCTACAATATGATATAGACATTATGTGAACATTTGTAATATTTTGTTGGGTGGGAAAATTTCTCGAAAATGTTTCCCATTGGCAAATCAAACAATGGCAAATTGAACACGAAACATTATACAAATATAAAAGTATGTATAGTATACATACATGTACATATATAATCTATATAGTACGAGTACGTACATATGTATATACGTATGTATGTATGTATGTATATAATGACAGCTAATTGCCGCATAATTTGAGTTAATTTGTTTAGTTCGGTAATTAGCCGAGTTAAAAGCACGAAAAGATTAAGGTAAAGGCGCATTGGTAGAGTTACGAGAACGTGACATCAAGTCAATATGTTGAACCCGATCTACTTGTATAGTGCCTGCAATAAGTATGAGTCAGAGAGCATTAAACAAATAAGGGCAGAGGAAACTCAATTGAACTGTTTATATAAACACATATATATTGTCTTTTTATATAGGAGTGAGTATGTGCATTACTTGATGGATAATTAACAGTCGACGTGCTTAAGCAAACAACCGATAAGCCAACTTACTTACTGGGTGGCCATACATACATATATGTATAAATATATATATATATATAGATGGAGTTCACATTGGTTTATATAGATATAACATCTGGTATCTGGTCTGGTGTCTATCCAACTGTTGCAATATCATATATGTATATATAGATTTATATCTCTTTGGACATTTTTTATAATAATATCTAAAATGCTGTCCACCAATCAACTTGGCGGCGCTCTGACAAGGTTATTTCTAAATTATTTTTTTTTTTTTTTTTGGATACTTGAAACAATTTGAATTTTGTTTTTTCTTCGCTTCTCGTTTTTTTTTTTGGGTGTTTGTTTATAAAACAATTTAGATTTTTCTTTTGTATTTCATTATTACCCTCTACATACACACATATGTATGTATGTATGTACAAACATATATACCCTATCGCTATATCAAATCAAATGAGTATATTTGTTTTATAATCAATAATTTTTGTCTTTAATTTTGTATTACGTATGCTATGAAAAGTCTATTTATCAGTTATATAGATACACTTTCTATCTTATATAGTTTAAGCTATTTCATTCTATAAAAATCGTGTATAATATATTTAGCACTATGTCTTTGATTGAATACTTTATTACTGGGTATCTTTTGATCGTTCTATTTTTAGTTTTCAAGTTGATCTTTGAAAAGGTTGATGTGTAAGAAAATTCAGCAACAAATTTGACTTTGCACTATTTAACCGAAAAATCATGAAATTGAAAATAACAAAAAATTATCATACATATATTAACATATTTGCATTTTATTTATTCAATTTAGTCAATTCAGAGTGTTGATTAAATCAACAGCAAATAAAATTCGCATTTAAACAAAAATTCAAAAAAAAAAAAAAAAAAACACACACACACAAAAGGTTGTCGTCATTTTCATGAGGAAACCGATTTGAGTCAGACTTAGATAATGTTTGGTTTATTTTATTTTTGGGCCTGTAATTTGCTTTGTAATAAACTCTAAGTTAGATTACAGATTAGCGGGAATTCGTATTATTCATCATTTGGAAACAAGAATAGCAACAAGTTGTCGACAAACTGTCTAGATTTTAGTTGCGCAAAATTATATATATGTACTATAAATCTTTCGTCAGAGTATAAAAAGAAAAAACAACCAAAAATAAAAGAATTTTTATCATTAATTTACTCAATTTTCGACTGTTTTTCTCTTTGGTATTAATAAATCTCAAGTGAGGGCGGGACGCTAACTCTCCCTTTCCCACTCTCTCTCTCTCTCTCTCCTCTTTCTCTCTCTATATATGTATGTATGTATGTATTTCTATCAATGTTGCAATATAGGCGATTTCGTCATAGTTTGTGTCATGCGTCATTTGGTTCTTAGATCGGGTTGACTTGGCGGCTAATTTCTTATTTTTTGTTGTTTTTGTTTTTAAAACCAAATGAATCAATATAATAGGAATTATAACAAGAACCACAAGAAAAATAAATTTGACATACTTTGTGTGTGGGTTTTTCCCCCACAAGAGCCACCTCGCCCCCCAACCGCCGCCCTCTTCTTCCCCCCCTGGCACTTAAATAGCCAATTGCATTCATTGGACATATCCCTTCCTCTCTCCCTTCTTCAGTGCCTTGTACTTTGCCTCCATTTCTATTAGGCGGCACACGCAAAGGCAACAATAAAATTGAGGAAAAATTAAACACATTTAAGGAATAACGAATTATTTAATACCCTGGGTATAAAATCATATTTTATAAAGTAATGTTAGTATTGCAATCAATATGGTAAATGTTTTGCTTATTTTGGATTACTTTTTAGTTAGAAAAATCGAAAATATATAACTTTGGCCATATAAAATCGATAATGTTTGTTCGTATATATATATATATATATAACATTAAAACAATTTTGAGCCTAAAAGCCAAATTAAAATTTATAACAATTAAATAAAATTCTAAAAGTAAATAAATATTTTATTTAGATTTATTTTCTAATAAATTGTAATTTTTTCATATATCAAATATTTATACCTCAAAGCTATTCTTTAGTTTGTCAGCAAATTAATAAAAATTAAAGATTATTTTTATTTTGTAATTTTCAAAAATAAAACTCAAAATGATTAAAATTCCTCGTATTAATTTATTTGTCTACAGCCTGATTTACAGTCGGAATATTGTGCTATATATGCATATATGTATGTATGTGTGTGTAAATATATTATATTTATATTTATTTATTCATTTATTTATACACTTGTTGCAAGCAGCTGATCATAAAAAGAAACAAAACTTTTGCCATATGTGCAACAGATATTTTTAAATTGTTTTCATTTCTGTAAAATTAGCATATAATTTTCCCATTTAGTTAATAGTTAATATGCCCAATGCAGGGTAGGGTAGGGCAAGAAAAAAAAGTGAAAAAAGAAAATATGCTAGCGGCTTTCTTTTGTTTGCAGTGTGTTTGTGTGTGAGGAAATGTTCTTAGAATTAGCTGACCACCCTTAACCTTTTCACCACCCTCTATAACACACACCATGCCAACCCCAACCCCATCCCCAATCCCAACCCCAACCCTCTTAACGTTAGATCGCGCATCGCCTATAAGATGGCCTCAATACATGCAACGGGCAAAAAGTCGGCGGATGGCCCTGGCTCTTTCATAAATTAGACGACTTGGCAATGTGGGCTAACCTGACAGTTTTATGGCCACAACACAAAATGCAGCTTAGGCAACAGAGCAACCCCTCAACCGAACAGCTGGTGGTGGTTGCAGGGTTCCAGGAGTGCCCCATCAGTCGATAATATTATTCTGATTAAAGGGTCATAATGTGACCCAGTTAATCAGCTTCAACTTTTACAGTTTGGCCAACAACTTTCTAATATTTCGATTAGTTGCAAACTAAAGAAAGGCTAAAGGAGAAGAACAAACATAAAGAAAGGGTATTTGGGGGTGGGGGATAGAAGGTGGCATCATCATCTCAAATTGCATTTTGTCGCACACACAAATGAGGTTAAGTCATATCAATTTACTGCAATTGCGGCATATTGAAAGAAAAACGAAGCAAATGAAAATAATAAAATAAATATATGTAAAACTAGATTATTTCAAATCTCAGATGATTGACCGTAAGGCCATTAGAATGAACAGTTAAGATTCTAAATTATATATATGTATATATACATATATACAACATATTCTACTTGATATGTATAAGTTCGCACAACTTTATTTCCTCTAAACAAGTTGGCTCAAAATTAATGGAATTATTATTTGCAATAGTGGAATGAACTATGAACTAACTTTTGTTTAACCCTTACAAAAAGGGTATACTGATTTTGGTTAAAGTATATATGTATATAGATTCCTGATCAACATGATTAACTTTCTTTCGGGAGTTTTAAAGTTAAAGCCCTGATATATTGCTTTACTACAGGCATTATATAGATACATATTTCGGAATCATTCCGATCAGTCGACTATATTATATAGCTCCCACTTGGGTCGAATTTTAAAATTTATTTTAATACTGATATTATTATTTTTTTGGTATTTGTATGTCTGGTTTATATGAAAATAAATGATTTCACTAAGTTTAATCAAAATCGATTGACTATATCATAAAGATGTTTTAGGATAGATCGGTTTGGTATACCAAATTTTGTCGCTTCTCAAACTATTGGCATTAAACTAAGTTTTCAATAATTTTATATACTTTTTATGATTCTGTTCAAGCCTATAAAATTGTCTCTTAGAAGAGCTTTATTTATGTACATGGCATAAAAATATTGAAATCTTATTGTTTACCCGATTTTTGAAAATCTTTGAAATTGTTTTTCTTTTTAAGTTTAATGTTAAATTCAATTAAATCGGCTTAAGGCGCCTAAATTAATTATGTCTGACATCGAACAAGTCCTTCTAAAGGAACCTCAACATAACAAGGCTTTAATTAAGTCTTATTTTGGCCACTTTTCAAAACTATATCTAGCATAACAACCGGAAAAATTCAATTTTCACCCGATTGCTAATGGAATTCTTATAATTATATACTTCAAAACCAATACATTTAATTTGTAAACCACTAATGAATACTGATCCTGATCAAAATTAAATTTGAAAGTAACTTTTAAATAGTTTTTTAAGGCAACTTTTCAATTTCTAAGCATCTGGAATAATTATGGACTTGGCCATATTGGAGAATTGATGCCCAAACAAAGTGTATAATTTGTGCATATTTTTGTCGGCCGTCTGCGATGTTTTTGTTTTAAAATTTAAACATTAAATGAGACGGTGAGATGGTAGACAAAGACAGAGAGAGAGAGAGAGAGATGTGGTAAAAGGCTGGCAACACAATCATAAAAAAAGAAAAAACAAATGCAGGTCATGCCAAAAAAAAAAAAAACAACAAGAAAATAAAAATGAGTATTTGTAAAGAAATTGCGACAACACAAGAAAAAAAAAAACTCTGAAGCGGAAATGTTTTCAAGATAAACGCGGGGCCATATGGAAACATATAACGCATATACCAGAAGAGTAAAAAAAAAGTATTTAACCAGAGAATTTATCAGAGAATGCGACACCATTATGCATATAACGTAATAGCAAGATGATGATAAAAGTCAGTGTTGAATTGTTATATTTGAAGGCCATAAAGTCGGATGGGTTGCTGGAAACGAATCTAATTTTAGCCAATGGCAAGTACATTTATATAAATTTCAGTAGAAATTATAAAAACAATAATGAAGTCCATGTATGTACATATGTACTTTAAATTAATTTTCAACAATTGATCAAATTGTACAGGTCCAAAAGAGAAACAATCGATTTACTGTTTCGTACAGAAGAAGTTCAATAATTCCCTCGTATGTATATTTCTTTACCTATCTTAAGGATATCTTATCGCCCTCCCCTTGTTGAAGTGCAAGTAACCGTTTCGTCAAAAAAGAGCGCTTTTTTTTTTTATATATGTATAAAAAGACTCACCTGTTAGCGTTTTTATAGATTGTTCTTTTCCCCTGTAGAATGACGTGTGTGTGCCTTGGTTTGGAAACTTTTCGTTTTTTTTTTTATTTTATTTTTTAAGTTTGCAACCGGTTTTTGTTTTTTTTTTTATTATATATTGTTTTTTTTTTTTTTGTTGTCTAATTTGAATGTTGCTCTAAAAAACAAAAAAAAAAATTTGTTCAATAAACAAAAGTTGTTAAAGCAAAATGCAAAAGGTAATATGTAATATGTATATACATTTATCTTATCTTATCAACTTTTAGCATTCCTCTTTTTATTATTTTTCTTTTTGTTTTACTATTTTCATTATCAGCTGATATGAATATTTTTCAGTTTGTTTCTTCTGTTTCTAACTTTAGTCATAAGCAGCGGGTTAGGGATCGAAATGACGTCAGATCCTTAGATGTGAATTGAATCATCGCTGATCGAATCATCATTAATCGAAGAGAATACAACGGGAGAAAGAGAGGGCGAGAAAGAAGAAGAGAACAGACAATGGAATTACGCTCTAATGATCATCATAGAGTGCCAATGACGTCATTTGGCCAACAAATTGAATTGCACTTGAAAATAAACGTAACGGCTGCCACTGGAACTGGTTCACCTTCAGCTGATTAAAGTGAGACATAAAACATTCCGACAGCTTAGCCCGCCCGTCAAGCCTCACCCTCCTCTCTTCGAACTACCCCAGCACATCATTGAAATAATTGAAAACACTTGGACAAGAAACAAAACCAAATTGTTTGCGCTAAAAGTAATATTAAATTACGCTCTTCACACACACACACACACACACAGACGCACACACACACGGGCACGGTAATGCGTGCCGCTTTCTTTCGTTAGTTGCTATTTTTGAATTTGAATTTTTCAAATATATTTTGCCAGTCTGCAACTTCTACTTCATTATTTTGTTGCGCGCGTCACTTTGCGTTGCGTTTTGCCGGCAAAACAAATTTCAACAAAACAAAAAAAAAAAACTTTACTCTTCTTGCTTTTGTTGGCTCTGCCGTGTCTTTTTCTGGCGATAAACAAAACGATCAAACAAACTTTATCAAATTATAAATAAGTTTTTTTTAAAACTTTTAAGACTTTAAGAAACAAAATATACGAACATCGAGCGTTGACACAACCTCTCACGTAGAAAATAATAACAATACTGAAAAACCAAACACATAACCCAGCGAACATTTTTTAGAGAATATTATTTCTGGCCACTAAAGGAATTATATCCCACAAAACATTTTTTTGCGGCATCAGTTCCATCATGGCAAGCAGCGTTGTCTGAATGGCAGTCAGAAACCTCGATAGTTGTCTTAGTTTGAGTGAAGTTTTTCATTTTTATAAACAGTTGATCATTTCTATTTGAAGTAAAATCAGATTTAACGGTCAAATTTTCAAAATTGAATGTGAGTGGCTTCCTATATTTCATGTTTTTAAGATATTCGCCCCTCTTAGCTTGAAGCTAGACAATTTCGCCGCTTTTTGGTTTGAAACCAAATAATTTCGCCGCAAACTAAAGAGCTTCGTCGCGCTTTAAATATAAACAAAATGGCGGTTTTATTCATATATTTTCGTCTTGCATAGTCCTTCAGTGCAATGACTTAATTGTCATAGTTAATAGTATTAATAAGGATTCCCAGAAAATAACGGAAAATATATGAAAAAAATACGAAAAATATAATTGCTGTAATTTCGGGATTATTGAAAAACACAAAAATCCATGTAATTTGTTAACTTTAAGAACATTCAGAATGTCCATTGAATGTTAGTTCAAAGTCCGTCTTGAATAGCAAATTGGTTATCACTCGAAAGTCGTTTGAAGGATCAGGACGAATAACTAACTAACTCCTGGCTCGAAGACTCCATATAAGCCCTTCCATTCTCCAATTTAAGTTTACTCGATAGAAAAACACAATGCGTTCTAATTTTTTTTCTTGTTTTTCTTTTTTTTGTAGCATTTTTGAAATAATTGGTTTTAATTCAAATCTCACTTTGAATTTTCATTTCAACTAATTTTTTTTATTTTTGTTTGAGTTTCTTTGTGTTTGACTTAAGTGTTAATTGAATTCATTTTCTTTTTTCGTTCATATTACACGCAAATTTCTGTACTTTTTTTTTTTTTATTATATATTGTAAGTTTTTCAGTTTTTTTTTTTAACACTGCTTAGTTTCCTTTCAAAGTGGGTAATTGATTTTTTTTCTTTTAATTTAATTTAATTGGCTTAATAGGATTTTTCTTGGTTTTGTTTTTGTGTGTTAATTGAACCTTTTTTTAATTGAATCGTTTGACAATTTCATTTTCCATTTTTTTTTTGTTTTTTGAAAAATTGTTTATATATATATATATATTTGACTTATGTATTGTATGCATTTTTTCTTCTATCATTTTAAAAGCTCCGCAGATAGCTAAAAAAATGTAAAAAAGTTCAAGGAAAGAATTAATCGATTAACAAACTGAAAAAAAGATAACTAAAAATTAATGTTTCTAGAATCAGAACTTCTAAGCCCAACAAATTTTCACAAGGAATCATAAGGCAGCATTTTAATATATCCTTTTTTTTTGTCTTTTTTTCTTGCATTTCTTAAAATTTTCGCTAAGCTTTTTTACGTTTGTTAAAATTGTTGTGTGTCTGTGTATTTTTTTTCATTATTCTTTTTATTTTGGTTTATACTATGTAATTTATTTTAATTTCGTTTTCTTTTTTTTAGGCTTAATTTTCACTAGGCAGACAAAAAAATGGTTGTATATATATATGTATTTGTATATTAGTTCTTCGTTTTTACATTCAATTAGTAAGTTAATTTAAGCATTATTACACATACATATTATTCACTATATATATATTGTTTTTTTTTGTTTTTAGGTAAATTTAAATTTACATATAAATACAATAATTGATTTAAGGTTAAATTTTTCTTTGCTTACAGTCTAATTCAAAAAAAAAAAACCAATTTGGTGAAAAAAATGTATGACAATTTTCACATTTATGCTGAGGTGTGGGAAGGGATTGCGGGTGGGGTGAGGTGGCTCCAGGATATAGGGGGTATTGACACACATATACTATAACCCGGTCAATCTATAGTCAATATAATTTATATACACACACATTAATGTATATATATATATACATATATTAATAGGAATAATATTCTGTTTGATATTCGAATAAACACAATTTTGTGTGTCCAATATCGGGGAATATATAAAATAATTGGTTGTAGCTGAGTGGTTAACATGATGTTGAATAAAATCATTTTGATTTATAAATAGGAAAATTGATAATTTCTTGATATAGTCGTTCGATCTGACTTCTATTTTGATATGCAAAATGAAAACTGTTTGCAAAATTTTATTACTATTATTCGATTCAGAGTCATTGATATCCTTATTATATTAATTTGGCTAGTCAGACTGATCAAGAATCTATATAATTTGTAAAAACGGAAGGATATGAACAGTACAAGTCAGATATTGATTAGTAACATTTTTAACCGATTTTGAAAACTGAAATGAATGCATTTAACAGCTAACAAAAATTTATATATCCTGTATCTTAAATATTTGAAGATATTGGATAAACTTTTGTATATTTAACTCAAATTTTATGTTTTTAATCTGGGGGCGGGGGGCATTAGCTTTCAAAATTGATTTACGGAATCAGCTTACATCTACAAATAGGACAAAAATCGGTTCATAAAGAACGATAAAAATAGTTTATAATGATCATGACTTATCATATATGTATGTATGTACGATTCTTTCAAAATTTGATTTCAAAATTATGTTAATGATATGTTCAGCTTTCAGAGCTTAACTTATGGATTTAGGTTTTTAACCCCCTTTGACCGGGTTAAAGGTCAGTTTCTACGGCTTTAGCCGTAGCCTCTAAAACTGTTGGCATTATTCTCAACATTCACTTCATTTTCTATCATTCGATTTTATTTTTGGTTTATATGTCTAAAAAATTTGATAAATTTTGGCTTAGAAAATTTGTGTTTTGTTTTTATATTTCTTCTTATGGCTGCATTTTGTTTATTTTTATTTTTATCGTTTTTGTTTTTTCTTTGTTTTGAAACTAACTACAGGCTTTATTTAAAATTTAGCAATTTTCGTAGTTATTTGTTTTATTTTTTGTTTTGTTTTGTTTTGAATTTCTTTAAAATGAACTTTTCAAGTCAAGTTTTTTCGGTTTTTTTTTGTTTGTTTTGTTTTTGTGTTGTGTGTTTGTTTCGATACGTTTCGTTAATTGATATTAGCCATTTGGAAAATTTGCACTAAATATATATATATATATATATATGTATGTATGTATATTTATATGTAGATATATTTTTATGCATATGTATGCATATTGATGTGTGTGTGTTTGTTTCGTTTGCCAGTTTAAAATAATTAACGCTAAAAATCACAATACGGTTTTCCTTTTTTTTTTTAAATATATATATATATATTTCTTTTTTTAAATTTTCGAAAGAAAAACATTTTTTATTTTATGAAAACATTTTCTTGTATATCCTTGCAAAAGTTATTAGCAGATAAAACAGAAGGAGACAAAATCGGATTATAGATAAATTAAATTGAAGAAAAATTGAAATATTTTTCTACCGATTTTTCGGATAGCATATGTATGTATGTATATTAAAATTTTGTATAACTCCGATCCAAAATGACAACTATATAAATTTTTTAAGATTATATAGTCACATTTTCTAGTCTATATATAAAATATATAGAAAAGTTGAAGCTCAAAGTGCATTAGGCGGTTTCTTCTTTAAAGGTTTTTCAGATCATTTTTGAACTTCATTTTATACCGATCGCACAGCTATAGTTATATAACATATTATATAACAGATCTGTGTAAATGTCCAATAAATTCTCCTATGAAAATAGTTTTATTTTTGAGAATTTGTAAATATTTTTCATATTATATTTTTTGATTCTTCTTTTGACTTTTCCCTGTTAATGCATAATATTTGATATTTCATATTTGGAACCCTTGCAAAGATATAGAAATATCGGTATACCGAAATTAAACTAGCATCGAATACTAATCTTTCTTTCCTTCCATCAGTTTTAGGTCTTACTTGACTACATATAGAATTCTAGACAATACGAATTACGAATAGTGCTAATGGCTTTATCCGAATTGACAAACACAATAATACTAGGATTTATATTAAGAAAAAAAAAAATATTTAAAAAAAAAAAAACAACATTGACTAAGCAAGTATATATGTATGTATGTATGTGAATGAATGGAAGAGAAGCTTCCTTTCTTCATCTTCATCTTTAGACATGCGTGGCCAATGGTCCTTTTTGGGTAACACCTTTGCCATTGTTGGGCAATATAAATTGGCCGGAAGGACTCTGAGCACTCTGGCTGATGGCAATTGTTGCCGTTTGTTGTTGTTGTTGTTGTTGTTGCTGCTGCTGCTGTTGCTGCTGACTGGCCAAAGGTGTGGCCGCCAATGTATTACTGCTGGCAGTCAAATTGGAACTGCTACCACTAACACTTCCTGGTCCTCCTCCACCGCCACCGCCACCGCCACCGAGGGCACCTCCAATGCCAATGCCAATGCCACCACTCTGACTGCTACTGCTGGCCATCATGGGATGATGATGATGATGATTGAGACCAAAATGCTTTAGGCCACCATTACTGATATGACCATGTTGAGATGAATTATGCCGTGTGGCATGATAGGGCGGTGGGGCTGGTGTGGCTGCTGGATTGGCTGTACTGGGCGGTGGTAGAGGTGGCAATATAGATGAATTAGTGCGTAAATACGGATTACCATAGATGGCACTAAAACGGCTATCAATGCCATTCTGTAGCAATGGTTGACCTGGACAATTAAAAAATAAAAAAAAAGAAAAAATAAAATAAAATTAATAAATCTATTTTTCATTTTCCATTTAGTTTTTAATTTAATTACCTAAAAATCCATTGGCCTGCTGTTGCTCATTACGTTGATTTCGTGGCAAACTGGAACCACCACCGCCGCCGCCGCTGCCAGATCCTCCTGATCCGCCACCAATTGAGCCACCCGGTTTCATACCCACTGCAATAGCTGCCGAATGTGGCAATGTGGCCGAATTGATAATTGTTGTTTTCGATTTCTGTTGTTGTTGTTGTTGCCCATCTCCAGAGACAGCTCCACTACCTGGTGGACTATAATCCAATGCATATTCAAAATATGGGGCATAACCATTACTGTTGCTCTCCTGCTGATTCTGATGATTCTTTGCATTCTTAATATGCAATTGTTGTCGATTATGGGTATAACGATCATTGCCAAAATCACCAGAGAAACGTTCATCAAATTTAACTGGTCCGGCCAATGGTACACCCAAAGTGGCACCCTTCATCTGTACATCGGGCATTGGGGCTTGGGTTAAATTGATTGCCATTAGACCATCATTTCCCGCCTCCGAATATTCAATATCATAGGCGGAGGCAGCTGCTGCTGCGGCTGCCTTTGAACGCAATTCGCTTTTCAGTTCGTTCAGTTTATCACCGCCGCGGGATGCTTCCGGTATAACATCAGCTGGCATGGGTTTCTTACGGCTACGACGTTTCTTATACACAATGATAATCATGACAATCATCAAAATGATGGCCACCGATGACATGGAGCCCATAACTACCAGAAGTACGGGTATATTGCCCGGCTCTCGAACCAATGTTATAATCAATGAATCACCGCCATAGGAATTGAGGACCGTACAATTATATTTGCCAAAATGCTGGGAACGACTCTCCTTTATGATTAACGCTGCCCGTACACCCTCCGGCAAATGATGCTCTTCAAATATATAAATATCCGGATCGGCACTACTCATATTAATCAGTTTACCCTCAAAGGACCAAAGTATATGCTCAGCTTTTGGTATACTAAATGCTAGACAATCGATTTTAACCCGACTACCGACAGCACCAAATTGTATTTTATGGGATGTTATGACCGGAGCACGTTTCACATAGACAGTAGCCTCGGCACCAATTTCCGGAAAGCCATTGACCACTGCCTTGCAAAAATAACGACCTGCTGTACCGCTATTCACCTCCAATTTAAGTTCCGCTGCTCGACCAACAATCTATCAAAGAATTTTTGTATGTTTATTACTATCTAAAATTTATTATATATTTAAATTAATTATATTTACCTGATCGGAGTTCTCTTTGATCCATTCAATTTCGGGTGTAGGATTTCCGGCCACTTCGCAACGCATTGAAACAGTTTCACCCAGATCGGCCTCCACACTAACGGGACGTTGACGAAACACTGGTGCAACTAAGTGCCGCGAAATGAAAGCGTTAGCTTAGCAATACTGTTTATTAAATGATTTTCTTCACTTACAACTTATATCCAAGGTTTCACTCTCTTCGCTCTTGCCCACAGCATTCACTACCTCACATTTGACAATTGCATCATGATATTGTCGTGTCACATTATGTATGATCTTGAAATGGAATAGGTATATATATGTATATAGTGTGTAAATATATTAACTGCAATGAATGTTGACTTACCATTCTGGTGGTAAAATCACCAGTCATAAGCTCATCATTGATAAACCAACGATAGCTAACCTCATGGGGATTGGCATCTGCCTGACAGCTTAAAATGACTTCGGCACCTTCCGGTATCCGACCACCGGCTAAAGCACCACCGACTACCGAAACGGATACCTTTGGTGCATATTTAACCTCGAGTAAAAGTTTCGCCGAACGATATGTCCGATCTGCGGTATTCTGAGCCTGACAACTGAAAGTTGTATTGTGATGTTCCTTCTTTGGAGCTAATTTCAATATGGATTTGGCGGTAATGCGTCGCGAATCGGATAATGGTTCTTTAACATACTCAATGCCCTTGGTTAGGACATTGCCAAGACCATCGATCCATGTGATTTCAGCAGCCGGTTTGCCACCCACCGAAATGCATTCCAATTCAATTTCACGATCCTCTGTGGTAACGAGATAGTCACCTTGTAGAATTTTTGGTGCTTCCGGCGGTACTAATATCGTCAATTTAGCGAAACGTGATCGTATACCCTGTTGTCCTTGTGGACCGGGACCAACTTGACATTGATATTTGGCATCATCATCCAGCATAACGGGATATATGTCCAATGAGAAGTCACCCTCCTCATCGCTTCCAACCATGGAGTAACGCTCAAATCCACTCAAATTACGATGTTGGCCCAGACCGAAATCATCTTTGGTCCATTGAAGGGCACCCACTTTCTCCATAACGCGACATGGCAGGGTTACACGTGATCCAACCACAGCGGTTTGATCTTGTGGTTCCATGGCAAAATGTTGACCATTATTGTTGCCATCTTGATGACCCTTCAATTTACTTCCCCCCTCCCCACCATTCGATGAGGAGGAGGATGATGCGGACGATGATGATGATGAACCATCATTACCATAATGGGAATTCTGATTCGATTTGTTTTTAGTCTTCAATTTGGCCATCGATACACTGGGCAGCAGCATTATCAGTGTCATAGTTATGAGCACCAATAGAAATAGGTTAACGTCTTGGCGTGTTTTTAACATCATTGTTTTAACCTCTGTGTTGTCCGTGCAGTTGGCCAGAAGGGAGATTTATAATAATATGGGGGAGGGGGGGGGGAGTGTGCTCACACACTCTCTCTCTCTCTGTGTCTCACTCTTCCTCACTTTATTGCTGTTGGAGTTGTCTGCAAAAATAGCAAAAAAGAAATTCATATTAGAATTTAGAGAATTTTGAATTTCTGTTATAAATTCAAACTGTTTTTGGAGAGGAGCCACAGTGCAAATGCTGTAGTTGCAAAAATAAACACCTAGATGGCGCACTTAACAATTTCAAAGTGGCGCCACTGTTCTCAGCCAACATATCTCTCGAACTGTTTCCAGGCATTTATCAAACATTTACTATATAGTGAGTCTTTAAAAATAAAATCTGATATATATATAAGTATTCCTATTATATATTTTAATTTATAGTTAATATATAAATTTGTATATTTGCATGTATTTCGCAATGGATTTAATACATTGTTTTGTAGATTTTTTAATGCAATATTAACTGCAACGCAAGTTCAAATATCACTCCAAAACCTTAAAAAAATTCAAAAACAAATGTTTTTTCATCAAAAGAATACTTGCAATCATTTAAAAAATACAAATGCTGTAAAATATTGCTTTGGTTTTCAGATTTTCAAAATATTGCCATTTTTGGATTAGTTATAGTTCAATAAACAAGTCAATCTCGAAACATCTCGTATTCTCTACCTATGAGTAAAACAAATTATTCAAATTTGATTCAATATTAAAATTTAGAGATTAAATTGAGTGATTATTCCGATTTTTTTTGCTATAAAACATAATACTAATATGGATTAATTATAGTTTTGGCTCCAAAGTGAAAGTGCTTTAATTTAACAATATTAAGAAAATATACTATAATAATTTCAAATTCTTTCGTTGTTTAAATGGAAAATTTTCTTTTTTCTTTTACCTGGGATAAAAGTTAACAGGTAGAAGGAAAGAGTTCCGACCCCATAAAGTAAAAAAACAATCTCAATTTCAGAAGACCACAAATTTAGGCCAGTTTTAACCAATTCTGAACAACTATATCTTTATTTTACTTTCCAGAATCGCATCTTTAAATTTGGGCTAGAATCCGACTAGAATTTAGACACTGGAAAAATTTACAAAAATCTAGTTGATTTTATTGTTCTAATTTTAAAAGTTTTAATTCTTTATCGAATTAGTTTTAATAATGTTTCGAAATTGGAAAGGCTGACAAATTGTTTTTGCAGCCGTTTAAAATGTTTAATACGATTAATTTCACTATAAAAGATGCAAAAATAAACTGAAAATTTACAATCTTTTACCCATATATTGTATTTAATTTGATGAATCTTGGCGTAAATATGCATATAAGTATTTGTATAGTTGATATATGTATGCAGATATTTACCTCACACATGTGTACCCATTGAGCAAGGATACAACAACAACAACAAAAATGACCGAAACAGAGATAAAAATTTATCCCTTTCATTTCGTTTTATTTTTTCCTCTTCTGTTTCTTGTGAAACATTTTTTGTGGGTCAAGTTTAAACAGAAAATGGAAAGAGCCAGTTAAATTTAATTTACATCGAAATTTTTATACCCTTTGAATTAAAAATTAAAATGAAGATTCCTATAAATCATATATATAGTATTTTGAAATATATTTTTAATAAATTAACTGGTAATATTAAAAAATAAATATTATATTTAAATAAATTGAATAACAACTCTTAGGATATAAACAAAATTCATTGAATCGAAAAATAAATTTTATTTCTATAAATAAATAATATTTATTTTATATATAATAAAAACTGAAAGATTTCCTTGAATAATTTTGAACAATTTTTTTTTATGTAAAATAGTAAATTTTAAAGGATTAATGTATTTAAAAAGGAAAACTATTTTGAGTATACGAAATCGCAAATATTTCTTTTTCGAAAAATAGCAAATTACTGCAAAACTGAACATTACTATATAGAACAAAGATCGTCTCAAGTGTTTTATTAATTGGATTGATTGATTAATTTGATTTTATCATAAAATTTTATGTGTTGCAAAGTGAACTCATGTGTGCTGAACAAGAATCTATATACTTTATACTTATAATTGGATGTACTTGCCGACTACTGAACCAAAATGAATATGCTCTCTGAATATATATATATATATATATATGTATATATATATTTGTATATATCTACATATATACATACTTAAAGGTATAGTGTGAAAAGAGGAAATCTGCATGAGTGTAAGTGTGTGTGTGGCTTATTCAGCTGTCAGTTTCTTTGTTGATGGGATGATAGAGGAGGTGGGGGGGAGAGGGGAGAGTAAGGCAGCAAAGTTGCAATTGCAACGGCAACTGCAACTGCCATAACTGTAACGGTAAACTGTAAATGTGACCCAGCCAATGTTTGGCAGAGGAGAGGAGAGAGGAGAAGATGACGGTGGCCATTTCCGTGAAATTGAAACATATTCGCGACTTGTGCTATCCACCTACATACAAACACCCACACAAGGACTTACACTCACACTCGCACACTCGCACACACACACATGCACACACACACACACGCACAGTAGCGGTATTTGGCCTTGGCATTTGCGGCTTTTGCAGCAGTTTGTGTTGTTGGCCTTTCTTCTTTCTTTCTTTCATTGCGTTCTCTTTGCTCTGGGCCAAACAAACAAACCAAAATCAAAAGAAACGCATGAATACAGATACAAATACTATTCTAGATATACATACAAAGAAATATGTACATACATACATATGTATAAATATATATATATATTTATATATGTATGTAAATTTATCTTTAGATGCAAAATTTAACTTTAAGCTAAATATTTTATTAGTTACATGTAAAAATCAAATAAAAATTAGTTAATAATTTGATTAAAGAAGATTTTTTTCTTGGACATTTTTCTAGCAGTTTTAGGAGAGAGAGAGAGAGAGGGAGAGATATTAGAATGCGGTTATAGAACTTCTTTCTTAAATAATATTTTAAGATATTTTTAGTAAATATATAGAAATATTTATAGAAGTTTCAAATATTTAATGTCAGTACTACGGTTAATCCACAATATTCTCATAGGTTTAAAAGTAATTCGAATTTTCAAAAATCAATTCATATGCATTTTTTTGAATAATGTTGTCTAAAAATTTGAAGCTGATTCGATAAATATTTTCGAAAATATACCTGAATTTATAAAGCAACTTCAACTATGGGTAAGGCATTTTTGAAACTCAAAACTATGTTTTTTGAACTGTTTACCGCTGTAAATCGATAACCGTTCTGTACATTTTTATGAAATTTCATTTTTAATTTAATTAAATTGTTTCGGACTAAAACTTAGATATAGATACAGAATGTATCCTTTGTAATCAACTTGCAAAAAAAAAAGAAAAACTTAAAGCAAATAATTCAAGATTTTAAATAACTCTAAAAAAAAGGAAATAAGAAAAAATGAAAAGCTCAGGTTACCCGCAAACTACAAATAAAAAGTTATGAGTATGTGTGTGCAAGAAAAATCATGTCCAGTCATTTCCTGTACATCCTGCACACACACACATAGACACACACACACACACATAACACACTAAAGTTCTTATGGCCATAAAAACATTTTTATTATAATTTTTAATAATTTAGGCAAGCATATTGCTACAACTACAATCCTACGGACCGAAGGACCTGCAGACCTACGGGCGGCTATCACTTGCTGGCACACGTACACATTGATACCCCATACCCATACACACACACACACACACACACACACACTTTGGTACATACGCTCGCGCGCCGGGCATTTCCGGACAACGAAACGAAACGAAACAAACTACTAACCGGACCCGGAGAGTATACACTCTGAGTGCAAATGCCGTAAATCATTGGCGACGCAGGTAAACAACAAGGAAACAAGTAAAAGGAGCAAAAAAATAAAAGAATGAAAGAAAAGTAAAACTAGAAGACAGAATAAAATTTGCCTATATCGACTTTTGTATACTCTGGGCTCAGACATATTAAGCAATTTTATTTTAATTATTTTATACAATCAACCGATTTTGAGTAAATTTAGCTAAATCATTATAAAGTATACAAGATTAATAAAATTAAAGTAGCTAAAAAAAACACACACACAATTTTTTTATATTAAATTAATATTTTGTACCGATATTTTCTATCGATTTAGTCAACCGATTATAATGGAACTTGATAAAATTATACATAAAACAAACGAATATTAAATTTCATAAGAATCGCTTGGAAATCAATAAAGTTTTTGATCTCTATTCTTGATTAATCGTTGCTATGATAAGAGCATTCGATTCGAACAGTTTCGTCATATATATATATATATATATATATATATATACAGCTTTATAACTGAGCGACTATAATGATTAGATCAAGAATATATATAATCCTTTCAAAGAGAAGTAACAAATTTCTGAACAAAATTAATATACCCTTTTCTTTATTTTTTGCAAGGATATAAAAACCAAAAATGGCATAAAAACAAAGCAACAACAGAAAAAGAGAAAATGCTGGCGATAACCGGAGTCCGGTATGTATTAAAGTGTGAGAGAATGTGGGAGACGAAGGAATACGGATGTGGATGTGGATGTGGATTGGGATAGGGAAAGGGAAAGGGAAAGAAAGAAGTTCTGTTTCAAGCGCTAACTTGATGAAATCGTTGGCATTCCGCAGTTAATGGCCGCCATTGTGCGTGCGTGTGTGTGTAGATGTCTGTGTGTGTGTGCACGGTTCAAGAAACGCAAAAATTTCTAAAAAATTCACAAATATTTTTTCTGCTTCGCCAAATTTACTTAATTTTCCCTTAGCAAAAATCTACGCAACTTTCTATTGATATAGAAGAAGAAACATTGAGAAAAATTTGTTAATCAGCTGTTTCAATCAGCTGTTTTATATGAAATAACTCTTGGTCTAAGTATCATTATTAACTTATCTTCCTTAAGGATAAAAGCTATTCCAATATATTATAAATATATCATCTTTCTGTAAGTCAAATGTCTTAAAAAAATTAAAATTAGATAGGTTTTTTTTTTCTATTTATGATGATTCTACGTATAAATCTTAGTTCAAGATTTATATATGTATATAGAATAATAAATTATTTATGTTTTATATACATACATATATTAAATTTGTAGTATAAATATTTGTAGAAAATAAATTTTCTCTAAATTGTTTTAATTTCTTTTAAATAAATTTTATAAATTGTTTTAACTTCTTTTTTGTTTTTATTAAAATCCCAAAAAAACATTTCAATTAATTGCATTTGTGATGAATCAATTACCGTTATATTTGGTATATGGACAAAACATATAGCATGAAATCGTATATAGAATGTATGTTTTGTATGTTGTTGTTTTTCTCCTTTTTTTTTTGTTTTTCTTTTTAGCTCCTTCTCACTATGCCATGGCGCCGTTACCGTTTACCATTTCCTTTCGGTCTCTATCTTTTGCTACAGTTCTACTTCATATATTCCGTTACTTTTAGAACATTTGGTTGCGTTTTGTTTTTGTTTATTGTAATTGCAGACGTTGTCAGTAGCATTGCTATTGTTGTTGTTGTTATTTTGTTATTATTGTTGTTGTTGTTAGTGGGGGTTTTCGGTTAGTCAACGCACGTGCTGAAAATGCCACCACAAAAAGGGAAAAAACAAAACGAAGACCGGAGACGGAAAAACTGAGAACACATGGCACGAAAACGCTAATGACACATGCATACGTACACACACACACACACACACAGTAACATTTATATATACAAAAATGTATACAAGCATATCTCAGTATATGTACATACATACGTACATACATATATTCCTTCTCTCTGCTGGGGGGGAGAGAAGCAAAAATAAAATAAAACAAAAAAAAAAAAAAAAGAAACCTGGCTGGCAGCCCTAAGAGAAGGGTTGTCATGTGTTTATTATCCTTTTGCTAGCGGAAGTTTACAACGAGTGAAGAAAAAGAGTTGCGTGGGTGGAGGTAAAAGATTGTGCGATGGAGAAGAATCTAAGGAAACGGACGCAAAATGAGTGTGTGAGGGTGTGAAGGAGGGAGGTGTGGGGACATTTGGCTAATAAACAAACCGCAGACCAAAATAGTATGCATACATATATACAGACATATGTGTTTGCTTGTGTGCATTTAATAAATAAACGTACAACGAGTAGCGAGTAGGGCACAAGTGTTAAACCACTAAACAAATTCTTTAATCAAATTGAAAATAAAAATAGTTAAAGGAAAGTGAAACGTATTATGATAATTACCGAAACACTCTTACTATTTGTCAAATCTAATCGACTTGGAACGAGTTAAACAACAGGTAACAAATGGTACGAGTTTCAAACGAGAGAAACAACTAACGAGTAACGATAATTATCCCTTTAATGAGCTAGTATTGATAAAGTCAAAAGAAGACTTTAATTGACTATGAAATATTAATGACAAGCAACGAATAATAAAAGTTAAAACAACACCAAAAACAAAAATAACAAAAAGAGAGTTATTCATAAATTGGTAGAAACGCTAAAGAGATGGAAAAAAAAGGATGTGGCATGTGCTTTCACTTTATAGCTGCCTATTGCAGTAACGAGTAACGGGTAATGTGTAACGAGTTCTTAGCTCGTGCAACGATTAAAGAGAAAAATTTCACATTTTTTGCCATAAATTATGGGGCGGGGGGCGAATAAGCATTTTGTATAGATTTTCAGTAGGTGGGGGAGGGGGGGGGGGGGTATTTTGTGCAAGTTGCCTGGGCGTTGCCACCACCTAATAAATTCATCAATTCAGCCCCCTCCTCTTATGCCATGCCACGCCCACCACATCTGTTCAGCCATACAAATGTATGTGTGGTGCCGAGAGAGAGAGAGAGAGAGAGAGAGAGAGAGAGAGAGAGAAGAAAGAACACAAGACGAAAGGAAAGAAAAAAAAAAGGGCATTTTAATTGAATATTAATAACCAAATCCTGCATATTAAATCGAAAGGCCACGAAAAGGGAATCCTTGCCAAAAACCTTTTGTTAATGTATGCCAAACACACATACATACATACATATACAGAGCATGCATGAGTGTGTGTGTGTGTCCTTTGTGAGCACGTTTCTAACCGCCTACATATAGAATCCCCTTACCCTTCTATCATCTCCTTTTATTCTATCATCGAATGGGCCGATGTCAAATGTTAATACAATCAAATTGAAACCTCATTCAGCTGCGGCTCGACTAAATTTAACCCGAATTCAATTATCCAATTTCAAGCCAAAGAAAATGCTCTTCAAAATGTTTTCAATTGTTGCCTTTCTTTCATTAAATAATTTTTTTTATAAATTTAATTATCATAACTTTAAATAGTTTTTTATTTTTTTTTTAATGGGTCAAGAATCAAAAGGGCAAATGGTTTACAATTTTTCTTCATTTTCTCTGTGTGCAGAAGGTTAGGTGCATAGAAGAGAGAGAGATGAGGAGGAGGAGGGGTTTGTTGTTGTTCTTTTTTTTAGAGGGGGGCGTGGTGACTAGGTAGAAGTAGGTGGCGCTTTGCTTTATTGTTATAGCGCAAACAATTTCATGTCATCCGCAATTAGGCAGGCTCAGAGGCACCGCCAACTCGCTTTATATCGATTTAATTGCGTTCAACAGTGGGAGTGAGCGAGATAGAGCAAAAGTAAGAGAGAGAGAGAGAGAGTAAGATGGTTTTGTTGGTCGTTGCATTGCATATTGAAAACAAATGTGTGAGGGGGAGGGTACAACAATTGGCCAACACGAAATGTAGCTGCTGCAAACAGGTGCACTACAACAAAAACAATAAATATTGTCCACAAATGAATGAATTTTAATCTATTCACTTAATTCATTATTCATTTATGCTTTCTAGTTGAATACGCATTCCATTGTATACAAATGAATTTCATTATGCCCATTCAAGGGAATAAATCTTTTAAATAACCAAGATACGAATGTTTTATCTATTTATTCACTTCATTCATTCATTCATTCATTCATTCATTCATTTATTGACTATATATTTTTACATAGTGAAATTCTGTTTCTATATTCATTTCGATTGTAGTATAAATCAGATGAGAATTCTATTAAGTATTACTTTACAAAATTATATTGAAAAATCGATTTATTAAATTCAAAATATTTATGAATATCTTTGAATGTATTCAATGATATTTTTCATAACTAATCGATTCGAATTTGTGTTTACATAAAGTATTTTTGTTTTGCATTTTCAATTCCCCATGGAAGGAAAGGAAGAGATACAGTAGAAGAAGAAGAAGAGTTTTATGCTTACACACACCCACGAGACGTGTATTCATTTCAATGTGAATGATTCATTCAATATGTTCACTATTTTCCTTGCAGTTGCTTCTATTCCCATGTAAAGTTATATCCTTCTGCATACAAACAGAACAACAACAGAGAAACAAAGAAAAAAAAAAAAAAAAAACATACAACAAAATTGTTTATTATACAGCAGCAAGACTTTTATCACTCTTCTCTTTCGCACACACACACATACATATGTACATATGGGTATGTAATGTGTAAATGTGTTAGTTTTTACATAAGGAAAAACAGCGAAAAAACACATGTCCGTTGAACGGGAACGTTTCGTTTCGTTCCGTTCCGTTAAAACCCGCACCCAAGTATTTGCCCGCCCCCGCTCCCGTTTCCGCTCTACAAACTGACAGCAGGTGCTCTGTTGCACGCACACACACTTAGACACTTGCACACATGTACATATATACATATATTATATACATATACATACACCTCCCTTTCTCTGTCCCATTATCTTGTGATTTTTCTTTTTTTTTTTTTTCATTTCTTGCATGCAACAGAAAGAATTTTTTGTAACCTAAGCAAAATCCTTTCTTCCCCCCCTCCTTCTCCTTGGGGGCCTTCTGGCAATGGAAAGTTAACCTTTTACACTCTATGGAAAAGCAAAGAAAAATTGCAAAATTTTGTAAGCTGAAAATGTCTCCGATTTAAATTGTTTTGTGCTAATGATATATATGTATGTACATATGTATATAAACGGACGATTTTAATGAATAAAAGTGAATAAGAAAATAAATATATTAATCTATATAAAGGATATATATGTATGTATGTATTTATGTATAATATATTATTCAAAATATCAAAAGTATTTGTATACTGCTCTAGTTATTTCAGTTGATAGTTATTTAAAATGGATTCATTTAATCAACATTTTGGCTAAAGTAATTTTAGTTTAGTTAGCCTAATCATAGTACTAGGTTTAACTAGATAATTTATTTATGTATATGAATACACAAAAAAGAACCATAATATTATGTAAAAAGAACTACAAATTTTGTAATCGAAAACCCTAAAAAACAAATTATACAAATTATGATAAATAAATTTGTATTTATTAGTCATTGAGAAAGGTTAATAGAGTAACTGAATATTATTTTATTCGACCTTGCATTAAAAAATTACTTATTTAATTATATATGTATATACATAAGTATATGTATATATAATTATCTGTCTATGTTTTTGATCATACTAAGATATTAACTTTCGCTTATTCATCTCGATTAATATATATATTAATCTAACAGTTTTAAAGTTATAATTCATGGCCAATTGGATCGGATACAGCTAAGTATATAATATCTTTCGAGATTATAATTTGTATATAATATTATATTGGATTTAAATATTTTTAAACTGTTTTTTTGTTTGTTTTGTTTACTTGAAAATCGATGAAATATAATTTTTTGTATTATTTAGAATTATTTTCATTATTTCTATTATTTTTATTAAGTCTATTAGTTTTTGTATTTTTGTTATTTTCATTATATTTATTATTTCTATTATTTTTATTATTTTTTCTTCCACATAGAAATAATTGTTAAAGCATTTGATTAATATTGCTACAAATTCTGATTGAAAGGGTGTACATAGATCGGCATGGATTAAATTAATTTGGACTCTCAATCGTTTTCTATTGAAACCATGTTGCTCCTTTTCTCGTCTGGAAGGCAACATAAAATGGCACTAAATTAAATAAAGACCCATATTAGGCATGGCCCTTACAACATTACCCGCGATGACTACCCCAACAATTCCCTCGATTAACCCCCCCCATCCCACTCCTTATCCAACACAAACACACAGGTAGATTAGTAGTCTAAATTTGTATGGATGTTTATGTATGTGTGTGTGTGTGTGTGTATGGATCAATAATGGGCACAAAAGTTCCTTCTCAACAGCAACAAAATCGAATTGAAAACAGGGTTGGGGGAAAGAAGAAGAAAAAAAAAAAAGAAAATGGGAAAATTAACTGAAACGTTTACTCACAAAAGTGGGCGTGACAAGGATTTTCTAATGCATGAAAGTTGTTTGTGCAACACAAAATTGACTTAACAACAATAAAAGCAAAATGGCTATAATGTAAAATAAATTGTGCATAAACTTTACTTTGGCATTTTGACTCGGATTCGATTTAGTTTACTTCCATTTTAAGGACACATTGATGATTAAATGCAATACTAAGTGCTCATTTAAGCGAATAATAAATATTATATTAAATAGTTCAAAATTATTGTGCTTCAATAACATAAATATAATATAAATGATAGAATAGAAGATTATTCTATTTCTATTCCTTTCGTTCTCATCTATTAATAATCTCAATGTGATTTTCTTTTTTTTTTTTGTTTTATTGCAATTTGTATGAAATTTATAAATTATTACAAGAGTTTCGATAATTTATCGTTGATGTTTGCATTGAAATATGAATCGAGTCATCATCGACCATTAACGAAACACTCGATCTTGGCGATGCATACAACATTTGCCTTTTGCCCTTTCGCCCCTTTTATCCCAACGCCGTCAATTTGCTGTTTCTCTTTCTCTCTTATAGGGTCATCAATCTCATTTGCACTCTCTCTTTCATCTCTGATTTTTTTTTTTTGTGTGTGTGTGTGTGTGTGTATGTGATTTTTTTTTCTTGGCTTTCATCCATTGGAAATGCCATGGAAACTGCGATAACTTTGCTTTGCCCATTTTTTGTAGTTGTTTTTTTTTTTAAACGTATTTTTTTTTCTCTTTTTATCGATTTGGCCGTATTTCAAGTGCACAGTTCTCGTTTTCATTCTTTTGTTTTCTTCACTTGATTTCATATTTTTTTGTTTTTGCTTTCTTTTTTTTTTTTTTTGCATATCGCGACGCGACATTTGCATAAGCCCGCATAGAGCCGCCATTTTACATGGTACATAGTGTGTATGTGTGTGTGTGTGTGTGTGTGTGTGTTTGCACTTATTCATGTATGTATGTATCTATGAGATTCGCTACGGCTTGGCTCTACCGCTGTTTGGTGCCACTCCGCACACACACACACACACTCTCCCCACCATCAGCTAGCACTTTATTATTTACTGCATTTCCAATAACGTGCCCCCCCTCCTCCCCCCCAATCTCAGTGCGTTGCTGCTGCCGTTGTCCTTGCTCATCTTCATGCTCATCCATATCCTCATCCTCACAATCGTTGTCATCGTCATCGCGTCCACTCATGCGCAAAAACAAAATGCATTTAAATTTGATTGAAGGCACGCGCGTTTTCAAAAGATAAAACTAATCAATAATTTATTGAATTATTCTACTAGATCATAAAATAGAGAAAAAAGACATATATCAGAAATGTGAACTTTGAACGTACATTGTATACGCTTACAGTTGACTCCTTAATTACTTTTTCTTGTAAAATTTAAAGCCAAAAAAAACACTGCCAGTGTTAGAAAACGCGGCTTACTGTGTATTTTTATTTGAAGTAAATTGATTTCATTAAAGATTCCTTTTACTGATTTGTAACCGTAATAATTTATTCTCCACCAATTATTCCTATAGTCGCTATATCTTATAGTAGTCCGATTCGACAAATTCATAAACTTGCTTTGCGTAGACGTCTAAAAAGCTTATCTACCAAGTTTCATCCACATAGCTTAAAAACTAATGTCTAAAAGCTGCAAAGAAACGGACAGATGGACAAACGGACAAGGCTAAATCTAATCTGCTATTGATGTTAATATACTTTATGGGGTGTAAGCGTAACAAACATCTGGGCAATTTTATTATAGCCTCTGCAAAGGTATAAAAACGAGTGAAAAAATAATATAGCATAAAATAGTAGAATAGGTAAATTTTATATCGATATCCTTGCACAATCCTTATGCTTTTTATAGCAATCAAAAGTCAATAATAAATGCAAACAATTTTCTTGTAAATACATTTTTATAGTTTATTATTAGAAGGAGTCGACCCATTGTCCTTAACATGTTTGATAACTGAATTCAATAATTTAAAAACTATTTAAACGAAGATTTTTCACTTTCTTTTCTTTTCTTTTTCTGCTTGGTAACCCATAATTTAGTTTTCATTTCTCTTTATTTTATTTTTAGACAGGAAAGAAAGAAAAAAAAAAAATAAAAGAGAATTTAACTTTAGCTTGACAAGTTTTCAAGGGGCGTGGATGAGAGCAGTAGTCATAGTAGGTTGTGAAAATGATTGCTGGCAACTTAATTGTGGCAATTAAGTTACAAGCGGCATGGCAGGAGTTACCTCGAATGTCCTTTACGTTACCATTGGCCCATTGTTTAGCACTTGACGTTAGCGTTGCCGTTGCGTTTGTTCTATAAATGTTTTAAACATTTTAATTAGTTTTAATAAACGCTGAAAAACTGCTGTTTGAAGTGCCACAAAACTGGCAGTGAGGCGGGGACAGTCAGCCGGTTCCATTCTCTCGGTTTGACAATGAATTCGTGGGAAAGGTCGTCGTCGCTCAGTTTTTTCTTTTTGTTAATTTTTTTTTGGTTTACGTTATTTTTTTTTTTTTTTTTATATTGGTATGTTCCCCACATTTTCATTTGTGAGAGCTTTGGCAGCTGCTGCTTGCTCTCATATATATAAGAGACACGTGGAAGAGGGGCCAACAGACGAGGAGAAGTTTTGTGTGCGGTCAACGGGGCGTATGCGTAATGTTTAGTTCGTGGTCGCTGATGGGCATGTTGTTGGTTCCTTTCACTCCCTTTCGTTCACTTTTGGTTTTCTTGCTTCTGGTCGTTGCGGTTGCCCTTAAGTTGTCATACCCTCCCTCCCCCCCACCATTCCACTACAAGTCTTTTCTTGTCGAGCGTTTAGATTGCGTGTCAGTGCATTATTATTATACAGTTGCATAAGGGATGAGAGAAATACATATTTACTATCCATTTTGTGGTATGTCTTTTGGTTTTTGGTCAATTATGAATATGTTTTCCTTTTACTATATATAATACAATTTCTTTTTTTTTGCTTATAAAATATTTGCAAAAACTTAAAGATCAAATTCATTTTCATTTGCTTTCTCATACTTTTTTTTATTTTTATTTTATACTATATTTTTGGCTTTTCATATTTTTACAAAAGGCCGTTGATTTCCGCGCTGGGACCCGGAAACTTGAAGATAAGAATGGTTCGGCGTTTTTCTTTTTTTTTTACTCCCCCTATCTCTATGTTGTTTGCCCACTCTCTTTCTTTGCGCCTTCATCTCCTTTCATTTCTTTCTTTTTTTTTTTTCGGCGCCTCACAAGAAATGCTAAATAAATAAATAAATAATGAAAAATAACGACGATAAAAAATATATATGTATATAAATATATATATAATATATATGTATGGGAAAGTTCTTTTAGCTGTGCTCTCAGTAAGGCATCACTACCACTACACCGCCCCTCCGCCCCACCCGGCTCGCTATTTGCTGTCAACGCGCAGCGGCCGCGACAGGAAGACGATTTGCAGCCATTTGTCATGTTGGGGGTAGCTTTTCAGGAAGTGGGCTGCCAACACAACAACAACAATAAAAAAAAAAACGAAGAAAGATTATAAAAAAAAAAACCAAAAATAATTCGTTACATTTAGCAAAAGGAGTCGACTTTAAGTTATCCTGTAAAGGAAAAAGTTTTAAAAAACTTTCCCAAAAAATTGTTTTAAAAAGAAAAGGATTATAACGATTAAAGAGATTCTATGGATAACTAAAAGATAACTAACAGTGCTGTTAATATGTATAATTATAGACAAATTGTGTATATACCATTTGAATATATATTATTATAGGGTATCGAGACAAGTAAAATTTGAAGAGAAATCGTTTGGTGTTGGTTTTGCTGTAGTTGTTGTTTCAGTCCCCAGAATCCAGTGAATTGGTAAGTTGGGAGAAACTTAAGCAGAGGAGTGTTAAAATATATAAGCAGTAAATAAGCTGAAAATCTAGTAAAGTACAGTGAAATAACAGTTATTGACTATTTAATTACAGGTTAATAAATAAAATGAAAATCCCCTAAATAATTGCAACAGCAAAGAAGAGTTCATTTAATGCAATTATATTTCAAAGTTTTAAATTGAATTGCATTGAAGTTGTCTTTAATTTGGCTCTAAGTTAACATTTAGTTAAGTTAGATTTAAAATTTTAAATATGCCAAGTTGTGTTGTGAGATAAATCGAAATTAAAATGGTTTTCTAATATATATAAATCAAAAAAAGAATTATATGTCTGAGTCAATGTTAAGTCAAAGTTAAAATTAATCTAAAACAAGAGTTAAGATAAATATATAATATTCATTTGTACACATTTGATTTAATTTAATCTGAAATAAGTTCAAGTTTGTTATAAATAAAAGGTTTAAGTTAGAGAAAATTCTTGCTAGCTTTGTTTGAATTTGATTCAATTTTCAGTTAAGTTTTGTTTAAATTTTCAGTTAGAATGAGAGTTCAATTGCAATTTCAGTTTCAAATGGTTTAAATTGAGGTTTTTGGCCTATTTAGCTTGGTTTGACTGTAGCTGCGGCATCTTGATTCTTCACACATGCGGACCTATATCGCTTACCCCTCTCTCTTTGTCTCCCTCTCTCTGCCAGCCTTCTGCCATTTGGTGAGTTAAACTTTTCATGTTGCCGGCTGTAAATTTCATTTTAAAGGCAGAAAACCGAAGGGTGGGAGTGGGGTGCAAAAACACAAAAAAAAAGAAGAGCAAATACACACACACACACACACACATACACAACAAAACGCGAAAAGTTTGGCGGCCTCAATAGACTCCCACATCCATTTCCATTTCCATTCGTTGCCTTTGCCCTCCTCTTGATTTTTATGGCCTGCTCTGTTCATTTGTGTGGGTGTGAGTGTGTGTGTGTGTGAGTGAGCTTTGTTTCAACAATTTATTCAAATTGAGTTTTGCCAACTGCCGCTTGGCCATAACTCAAAGCAAGAAGTTTTTGGTCCTTTTATTCTTTTACTCACTCTCTTTCTCTCAACATTCGCTCATTCTGTTTCTTTGTGTCGTTTCTTCGTGTCGTTTGCACTTCTTTTTCTTCTGCTACTACTTTTGGTCTTTCTCAGGTGTTGATGGCTCCATTTTGATGGCAAAAGCGGAAGCCGCAAAAGTGCGTGAGTCATAAAAATAAAAAAAAAAAAAACACACACAGCAACTAATACAAAAAGCTAAGCAAAAAGAAAAACGAGAGTGAAAGCTGCGAATAAGTTTGAATTATGCGCTTTTCGCAGTCAATCAATGTGTGTGAGCCTGTGTGTGTGTGTGTGTGGCAGGAGCAGGTATTATTCAAGGGGATTTGTCAGTGTCTAGGTTCTGTCTACTTACTTCCTAAGGCTTCCCATTCGAAGGATGCCTGAGGAATGTAAGAAAGTAAAAGAATGGGAATGGGAATCACAAAGTGGATGCCAATGAGAGACAAGCTAACAAGGACCTCCAAAAAACAAATCGAAATTAAATTGTAAAGAGGCAGGACCCATATAATAATAAATACCAAAGAGAATCAAAAGAAATCAGCACAAAAAAAAAAAAAAATAAATAGAACAGAGAAAACAGAAAGAAGACTAAAAACAAAACCAATGAGAAGAAAAGGAAAATACAATGCGGAAGGGGTTTGGGATCCTTCTTAATTGATCTCTTTTGATTACCTCTCTGTCTCTCTCTCTCTCTCAATCTCGCTCTCTCTTTCATTTCATTCTTTGTCTTGTTCTTTGTGGTTTTTCTTTTTCAACCGGTTTCAGCATTTTCAATTTAAACGAATTCATTGAAATAGCGTTTTCTCCTTTCGTTACAAAGAAAGGAAAATCCAATTGGTCAATGAGAATTGCACCATTTAAATAGATCAAGTAATTAATTAATTTTATTTAAAAAAAATAGTCCAAGAAATTTTATCTATCGAAATATAGATTCAAAATATTAATACTAGAAATCAAATTTCTGCCTTTAAGTTTCAATATCATTTTTAGAAAATTTTTACAAATAATATTGAAAATATTTTCTTTCTTTTGTAGAACATTTCATTGGAATAGTTTTTGTTTTGGGCATTTTTTTTTTTAATGTTGTCTTTGGCATATTTTTATCTTGTGTTTATATTATAATCAAAATTTAAATTCATCAACTGTCTGGATGTGGGGGAGGGGGACCATTATTGACTTTTGGTCCCACAAGATCTGGCGTCTCATTTGTCACTCACTCACAGAGATGACTTTGCCTCAAATTGGCCTCTTTTTCTCCTTCCCCCTCGATAATCTTTTACTCGAATGTGTCATTAAGGCTAAAACTGAAACAGAAAATGGGAACAAAAGAGACAGAGACCGAAAGAGAGAGAGAGAGAGAGAGAGAGAATTAGAGCAAAGTTTGTCCCAGCTGATGGCGGGCGAACACGTCTTTGGTGGTTCTCCTTCGGTTTGCCACATATGGCGGTTGAGTTTGGTTGCAGCTCTCAGATGGGTTTCTAGCCAAAATGCTTTCACATCACGTGCAGGTCAAATCATGAAGAAGGACGATTCGGTGCAGGAGTAAGACCAGCAAAACCAGAAGCCGATGTATCCAGCAGAGGGAGGCGAATTGGCAATAAAACGTGGCTAGGCTATTGGGGTTACCCCATTCAGCATTCAGTGAATGGCATACAAAAGCAGCAGCAAAAAGCCGAACAAAATTTTGTATCAATGCGATTTATGCAGGCCTCCACACCCCACCCAATACACACACCCCGTTATCCATACTATGTCAATCCACCATACTCCATACTTATGCACCATTTTTCTTCTACCACATGCCCCCCCCCCCCCCCTCTCATACATGCATAAGTCGTGGCTGCCGCGATAAAAATAAAAAAAGAGAAAGAAATAAAAATAAAAAATTTTAAAAATAAATCGAAGTAAGAAAAGCATCGAAGAAAATTCAAAATAAATTGGCAGCTACCTATGGCATTTCGTTTAAGCCCCCCCCCTTTTTTTTTCGTTTCCATTTGGTTTTATTTTTCTTTTTTTTTGTTCTCTTTTTGTATTGCTGCTGCTTGCTGCTGTTGCATATTTCAAGCACACACAAATTCTCCAAGAATTTTGTCTCATTGTCGAATGGATAAAAAAAAAAAATCAGAAAGAAATAAAAAAAAAACAAGAAAAGGACTAAGAGAAAAATGAAATTCTGCTGCAACTCTTGGCCAATTGCCAATAAGCCATTAATCAATTGTAAAAGCAACCGATTGTTTTTTTTTTTTCTCTTTTTTGCTCGTTGATTTATTGATTTATAAATTATTAGAAAATTTTCATCAAACAAATGTCATGTGACATATTGTAATTAGTTATTGCAAAAAGAACCGATGAAAGAAATCAAAGTGAAATGTTATATTAATATCTAGCAAAGGTATTTTTATAGTGGAAAACAGAAATTGAAATATAAGCTAATACTGGAATTATTTAATATTAATTATAAGTATTAATATTGATTATTAATATGTTTTTCATTTATGTAGCATTATTTTAAATAATACTTTTCCTATTCAAAAAAAAAACAAGCAAAAATAAAATCGATAATTATCTTCGTTTTAGAAGAAATATATTATGAGAGAGCACTCATTTCTATTAATAAACTATATATATATAATATAAAGCTATATAATATAATATAAGACTTATATAGCTTTATATATCTATAATATTTTGTCAATTCATTAAAAAAATTTTCTTAGAACAATTAGAAAAAGGCTCAAAAGAGTAGAAAGTTTAATATTTAATACTAAGAAAAATGTTTAGTAAGAAAAGGGCATATTAAAGCTTTTTCTATTTGTTCAAGAAAAAATTTGTTATGATATTATTTTGAATACCTCTGTTTGGCAGCTTAATTCATTAACTAAAAGGAAAAATCTTTTTTTGATTTCAATATGGGGTAAAATATTTTAGTTTCTCCTTTTCTTATTTAAAATATTAAAATTTCAAGAAATCGAAAATCCCAATCCAGTTTTTAAGTTAAGATTTGTGTGAATATTTAAAAAATAAAAACTTCTTTTCAAAATAAAAGTTTAAAAGAAGTCGATATAGGCCTTGGAATTTTCTCAAATCGAGTCTTAAATACATTTTTATACCCTTGCAGAGGGTATAATAAAATTGGTCAGATATTTGTAATGCTTAAAATAATAATAAGCGTTTCCAACCCTAAAAAGTCTATATACATATATTCTTAATAAGCACCAATGGGTGACTCGATCTAGCCTTGTCCGCCTGTGCGTTCATCCGTTCATTCGTCCATCTGTCTGTTTCTTTGCAGCTTTTAGACATTAGTTTTTAAGCTTTGTGGATAAAACTTGATAGATAAGTTTTTTGCATATGTAGGAATTGGTCAGATTGGATTCCTATAAGGTAAAGTCACTATAGGAATAATCGGTGTAGAATGTAAACAAATTTTTTTTTGTTCTTTTAAATACTTTTTGTATCTAAACACCATGCATTGAATTTGTATCAGATCAGAATTCATATTTCAATTTATTTTTTCTTTTAATTTCACACTTACAGCATTCATTTTTAAATTTTGCATTCAACCCAATGTGATGAAAAAAGTAATTAAATTGTCTTTAATAATTGAATTTGCAAAAATCTTTAAATTTGATTTGAATTCATATCAACGATATTTTATATTAAAAGATATAACGATAATATATTGTACGGAACCGGAAACATTATCTGAAATTATCTATAATTCTAAATGGACTTCATCTTTAGCTGGCTGTGTTTCATTTCATTTCGTTTCGTTTCGCTTGAAGATTTACCCAAATAAATATGCTATAAAAAATATGGCTAAATATGTCTCTGGCAACTGCAACTGACATTTTTGTTGTTTTGTTGCTTTGATTTCGATGCGAAGCAACAAGCAGAAAATTTTGCACCGCAGGGCCAAAATTAATTTGGTTGATTCTTGTATAATTATTTCAGATTCTTCTTCTTCTTCACCTTCATCTTTTTATGTTACTTGTTCCTTGTTGTTTGTTACGCCTCTCATCTCTGTCTCTCACTCTGACATTACGCTGACAAACTAATTAAGTTGATGTTGTTTAATCAACACAAAGGGAAACGAAAACAAAAACGAAATATGCTAAGAAATTTCCTAAGTATTTGAATCTTGGCTAAATCTCTTTATGAATTTTTGATGGCTAAAATTGTATAAGAGAAAGAGAGAGGAGGAGATGGAATGTCTGTCAGTATATTTGACTGTTGTGTGTTTTGTTTCTCTGTCTGTTTTCTTGGCAATCAATTTCGATTTAGTTGAATTCTGTTTATACTCTTGTATTTTTTCATGTATTTGACTTCGATTATAATCAGCTGCCACGCCCACTTAATTAAATGCCTTCAGGCTAATTCGTACTTAACCTTGAAAGCGAGAGTGTGTGGGTGTCAGTCTGCGTGTATGTGTGTGTGTGTGTGTGTGTGTGTGCCAGCTTTGACCTGATTGAGCTAGATTTCCAATGCATTTAACCAAAGATAGGGCTCCTTGGCCACGTTCACTAGCCTAGCCTTGCCAGCCATTTATAAATACAGTGAACACTTGTCATAAAGAACATATAAACATATAATAGATTATAAAAATGTGAAAGAAAATTGTTGTTAGTTTAATAAGAATTATGACAGATTAAACAAATAAATAAAATTAAAAAAAATGGTCTAAATTTTATTCTATTTATTTTTAATTTTTTAAAACTATTTTGTTTAGGTAAAAAAGCTTTACTTGAGATATAAATATTTAGAGCTTTTTTATTTATAAATTTTATTTTTTATTCATTTACAACATAAAATATTAATAAATTATCTAACAATAATTTGATTTGGTGTTTTTATTATTTAGATTTTTTTTTCGCTAATTTCAAACCGATTAGTTCTGAAATCATGTTTTAGCTCACATAGATTTTAAAAAAATTATTAAGTTTTCTTTAGTATGGAACACTTTATCACACAATTTCACTGTACAGTTTTCCATCTATTTGTATGTCCTTTCTTCTCTCTTATGTTTTGCCATCTCTTTCTTGCTGTATGTTGCATTTTTCCCTCTCTAGTTTTATTCTTTTGCCTTGGCATTTTTATTTTTTTCATTTTTTTTCTACTCAATAGCTCGACGGTTGGTAGCGGCCTTTCTACTCCTTTTACCCCATGTCCCCATTTTGGTTTGCTTTGTTTTGTTCTGTGGCGGCTGCTGCATGCTGCCTGTTACCGTTAGCTTCTGTTTCTTCTTCTTCTTCTTCTTCTTATTATTTGCGGTTTGTTGGGCAAAAAAAAAGGACAACTTTTTGCTTTCTCTAAGTTGTGTATGTGTGTGTGTGTGTGTGTGTAATTTTTGCAACTTTCAATTAGGAAGGCATTAAGCCAGAAAGTGCTTCAAATGAAAAGCCGACGCAAAAAAAAAATATGTATATATGTATGTATATATTTATTCCTACTTATTTTTATATATGTATGTATGTATATATATTTTAAACCTTGGCTAGGTAAGATACCAACAAGTCTAAAGAGAAAGAGTTGAAAAAACCTTTCAATGAAATTGGCTTTTTTTTTCCATAAATATTTTATGAAAAAATTAAGAGCAATAGGGAGAAAGACAAAAATGTTTAAAAAGAGACTAGGGAATGTGAAAGATTAGTTTCAAAATTTAAAGAAAATATTTCATATTTTATAATTATGACACGGCCATACAGTTTCGATTTTATTTATATGTATATGTGGTAAAACTTCTTAAATATATATAATTTTTAACAACAATTATTCAAATTTTTGATACCTCAAATAATTATCCAAGTTCATTGATTTAATTTCCATTTTGTATTTATTTAATATTTGTTTAGTTCCAGTCAGCAAAAATAAACTCACCTGCAAATAGAGAGACAGAGAAAGAGAATATTTTTATTTATAAAATTTAAATTATATGCGGTTTATTTTGCGTATTTTGTATTTTTTTATTTTTCAAGTTAGTTGAAACAAAATTTGTATTAGTTAGTCTGTTGACTCAACAAAAATTGCCACAGAAAAACCGCCACAAAAACCAATAACAAGCGTAAAACTTCAAAATGACTGCCAAAGCAATTGACAAGCGGCATAACTTTTTAGTTTTTCCTTTTTTTTTATATCTTTTCATTCCCGCTCCACACAAAAAACAACAAAAGAAAATTCAATCAGTCTTTTTTCAGGCCTTTTTGTGGCATTTTCTTTGATTTCATTTGCATTTTTGGCCAACAACTAAAATAGCTAAAAATTTTAGATTTTTTTCTAGGAAAGGATCAAATTATATATACCCTGAGCTCACAAATATTATAATCTATATCTATATAAAATTTATATTATTTAATTTAAATGATATATACAAAAAGTTTTTAAATTAATCTATTTAATATAATGTATATGGGACTCCCATTTTAATATTGAACAATTCTATAGTTCTATAAATATCATTTATAAGATAAAGAATATGAATTGAACAATTTATTCTATTATATAATAGTTTAAACTGAACCTATGGAAAACTTTTAAGTCCTACTGCATGGATTATTATTTACTTAAAGTTTTTCCTATTGAAATACAATTCGAAATATATTTATATATATAAAAGAATAAAGGATGCGTTATAATTCAGATAAAAAATTTCTAAATTAATTTCCATAGTTGTATTTAAATTGCATATGCCGCATTTTGTTAGGGTATCAAAAAAATATCATAAATGCTTATGACAAATAAAAAGAAAAAATAAACTAGAAAGGAAACATAAAAATATAGTTGGGCAAAGTGTGAAATGATTTGCACATTTCATTCCCCAATTATTTGTGGGTGGTTCAAAACTAGCTATTGACCTAGTTGGGTGTGTGTGACTGTTGGTGTGCTTATATATATGTAAGTGTGTGTGATTGTGTGTCTGTATGGAAAAGCCAAGTTAGCGGCAATAAGCGAAAAACTGATTACATTGCCAACGGGCCAGAGCAAAGCAATTGAAATTGATAGGCGGCAAGTTGATGATAGGCACAGACTGAGTCCAGCCAATGTTTGACTGGTAAAGAGCGTTGGGGAGGGGAGGGGAGGGGTTTGACAAATCAGGGTTGAAATTTGAGAGGGGCGAGGAGAAAAATGAAATTGTAGAGTAGGTAGTTAGGAGTGATAGTCCCTGTGGTTGTGTACGAGATTAAATTGCATTCAGTTTGGCCTTTAAACTGCCAAAATGATTGCATTTGAATTGATTTGGCATTATGAATGAATGTCAAGTGAATGAATGAATGGTTTGTAGCTTAAAGCCTAACACAAATATATTCATAATACATTTTGTATAATTAATCACTAAACGAAATGCATTTACTAACAAAATTAATGGCTAAAATGTCGACAATTTGTATTCATTGGCTATAAATGTATTATGAATATTTAATGAATGCAAATGAATGTATTTGTTGTTGGAGAAAATCAATAAAGAATTTTAAAAGAATACTAACTGATTGGAAAGTGAATCAATGTTGAATTAAATGCATTGGGTTAAGAATTTATTCTCTTATTAATAAATATATTCAAAAGTTGTTAACATATTCAAAGGGAAATTAATGCATTTAATAGGAATTCAGTTTTATAATGGGCTACAAAAACTCTAAATTGTACTCATTGAGTGTATTCATTGTTGCTAAATGTGAATAACGGTTTATCTTGGAGTATATCGTTTAATTGAAATTCGTTACAAGAGTTTACCGATTAAATGCTAACAAAAAAAAAAGAAAAAATTACTGTTAAAATCGTTGTTCCGGATGGTGGAACTTGCATAGTCTGCTTTTAGGCTAGCAAAGAGATAGGCATAAAATCCCATAGAGTCCCAAGAGTTAATATATGTATAAAAAGACACACGCACACACACACAGACACATACATAGTTTTCCCTCATTCCTCATTTAAGCAGGGTCCATGAGTTGCATAAATTTTCATGGCAATTTAAAAAAAAAAAAAGAAGAAAACACATACATACAAACAAAAAAGAAATGGAGGAAAAGACGAGAACGAGGATGAGGACGAGACGAGGACGAAAAGGACGATGTAGCATGTGTGTGCCTGCCAGCCGTTTGGCCAGCCATGTTGGCTCTATTTGTCAGCTCGTGAAACAATCATAACTTCCTCCGGCATACACCACTACATTCTCTCATCTCTTTCATTCTCTCACGGATTTTTCCTGGGTGGGGTGAATGAGTAGGAGGAGGAAGGGTGGATGGAAAACACGCATGTAACAAGCGGCAAGATGACTCCCTCTTATCCTGATGCCTACTGCCTGCCGGCTTACCTCACACCCATTCATTTGGCCAGCTCTTTAGCTTATTGCATGCTGCATACATTTGTTAGGCTATTTTGTGCCACTCCCCCCCCCCACCACTCCCTTCCTCCCACTGTCTACCAGCTAAAACAAGCTGAGCTGCAATGTGAATACCTCTATATGTGTGTGTGGGTGTGTGTGTCCTGTGTGTGAAAAATTCATTGAATCATATGACAAGACAAAAACGCATTGCAAAGAGGCAAAGGAATGGTTATGGGTGGATGAGGCTACAACAGATACCAACATACCAGCATAATGGCTTACTCTCCCTGTCTCTCTCTCTCTCTCTCCATCTCATTTTATCTCTGTTGATCTCGCTTCCCCCTCTTTCACTCTGTCACTTTTCTCTCGGACTGCCACTGTGCGTGCCTTGTGCATTACTTTCGGTGTCTGGCTGAAATATTGCGTATACGCAATATCATGAGACCGAAACTCGTTTGGCATGAGAAAGTAGACACAGAGGCAGATGCTAAGGCAGGAAAACTAACGCACGCTTTACGGACACAACATACTCATACCAATACACACACACACACACACACACACACACACACACACACACACACACACACACACACACACACACATAAAGTATAGCACCCGTTGTTGGTATGCCTTATCGTGGTCAACAACAACAGCAACGAAAAAAAAAAAATGAAAGACCAAAAAAATTTGTGATTTTCATGACTCTAGTGGAAAAGGCAAACAATGCGAAAACTCTTCATGAAACTTGCCCCTCTCCCCTTGTATCATTCTCCTCTCAATTATGATTCGGTGGAAAGAATGACAAAAAAAAAAAAAAAGAGAGCAGGTAAAAACATAAAAACGAAATATAAATTTAAGTTTGTCGTTAAAGATAAATGTGGACAGATTTATTCATTAAAATGAATATTACATTTAATTCTAATTTTGTTATTCTTCATATGGTCAGACACCTGACAAATATTTTTGGGTCATTATGTGCGAGAGTTGGCTGAAAAGTTTAAGAACCTAAAAAAAGAAATGGTTCACTTAGTCTTAAAGTTTTTCTTATATTGATTGGCTCTATTTCTTGATGATTTATTGATAATCCAAAAGTTAAAGTTAAAAATTAAATTAAAGGATAAATTGTTCAGAATTAAACTATTATAAGTTTTAGGATGAGATGAAGTCAAATAGAAATAAAATCCTATAAAATAGGGTAGAATAAAATCTAACAAATTAAAGAAAAAAAATTAAAACAAAATATAATGATGGAAAAAAATATATATAAAATACTTTAAAATAATAAAAAATATTATAAAATAATGTAAAAGAATATAGAATAGCGTTCAAAAACATAAAAAATAATACGGTACATTATTGAAATAAAAAATACATAAATATATAAAAGGATGGAGGATTGCGAAGTCATGTTTAAAAACAAACCAAACTAAAAATCTTTTTCACCTAACTAGCAACTTTTTTTTTTTATACCCTTTTAAAGGGTATACACGAAAGTTGAAAATGTTAAGGATGAATCTGTCAATGAGTAACTTTGTATTAAAATGGAATTCTTCAGTAATGGAATTCAGAGTTTAAAAAAAGAAAAACCAATTAGTTAAAATTATAATAGCAAAAATAATCAATCAAGTAACAGAAATTAATTAGTCAAATCATATAACTAAAAGATTTATGTACAATATTATTCTATTTTTGGCTTGGGTTTCTTTTTTTTGTTTGAGAAAGGGTATCTAAAGATCATTGCATTGAAATATAGTTTTATTCATTGTTGTTATTTGTTGTTTGCCTTCTGAAAATATTAATTTCCACTTAAATGAAAAATTATGCTCACATTTCAGCAAATTTATGACATTGAGCAAATAAATTTTAGCACATAAATTTTTCGGGTTTGGAGGGGCCAAGCGCTAATAATAATAACAATAATAATCATCAGCATTAGGGAGGGAAAAATGGCCAAAGGCAACAAACATTTATGAATGCAGTCACGCCCACACTCACACACACGCACACCACCCTCAAATACACACACACGCATATACACAGACAGTGGGAGTGAGTTGAGGAGCGAGTTGTATGTGTGTGTGTGTGTGTGTGTGTGTGTTGGTTGAAGGGCAGGTTGAAGGGGGAGGTGTAACCTAATGGCTTGGGCTATCGTTGGGCGATTAAAATTTTGTTATTAATTAGATGCGTGTAGTGTAATATTTCACAGCTACGTGTGGGAGTGTGTGAGTGTAGATATGTGTGTGTGCGTGTGTGTGTGAGCTGTTAATGTGTGGGGCATTAGTGAAAGTTCGAAATTCAATATGATTCATTTAACAGAAAGCAATTAAAGCAAAAATTTAAATTGCTTCAAAATTAATATGTAAAATTTAATGCATAGAAAATATGATATGAATTTGAAATAAATGAATGGTTCACCGAATTCATTCAAACGAATGAATGTTTGAAATGAATAAAAGCGTGTGAATAGGTAATAAGAATTTTTGTTGAAATATAATTGCATATGAAATGATGTCAAATATATCAAGTCCGAACAAATTGACAATTCGCATTCATCTAAAACGAATGAAATGTAAATAATATTTGATTATGATATGAATGAGCTGTGATTGGTCTATCAATGAATCACATTTAATTGATGGATAAAGTATCTAATAATAAAAAGAGCATGTGAATAAAATATCTTAATAATTATTATTTTATTTAGGGAACTACTAGATGAGTCTTTTTAACAAATGACTCAATTAAAGAAAACTTTTTGTATTTCGCCAATCCTTAATGGTTAAATGAAACAATAAAATCAAGTTTAATTTTTTGCCAATTCTTAATTGAATCTTAAAACAATAAAAGAAAAACATAAAAGCAAAGTGCCCGCATAAAGGAAAAGTTTTCTGTGTGCTTAAAACCAACTAAGCCGACTAAGCCGACTAACTAAAACCAAAGTCAACAGAACTAACACCCACATAGAGATTCGCAAAAAGGAAAATATATACTACGAATGTAAAAGTAAAGCAAGAAAATTAAATATGCTAAAAATAACTAAACAGTAGTAAATACTTTGAAGTTATTTAATTGCCCAAGCTAAAATCTAACCTCAAGAAGCATTCGATTGAAACATAGAATTAATTATACTCTTATAACTCTTAAATATATTAATTATGATTTTTATACAAATTCTTAGATCTAATTTTATTATTTTGAAAGTTATGTGAACTTATTTAATTTTTAATCTAACTAATTAAATTTTATAGATTTGTGCGATTTTTATGAAATCTCTTTTAATCGAAATAGATTTAAAATCTAATAGATTATATACCAATCAACTTGTATGTATAGAAATATATTTATATAATTTTAGTGTTTATAATGGGAAAAAATAAAAAACAAAATTCTTTGTTAAAGCTTTAAAGACGCTTCAAAGTATGCAACACTTTTGTTTATTCACTGGGCCTGGGCAATTGTTGCGCCCACAGCATACACACACACACACAACAATGAAGGCGTAAAAAAAACTTCAGGGAATTGGGAATGGTTGAAGAAAGCAAAAAATACAAAATGGCAAAAATAAAGCAAAAAATAAAAAAAAAAAGAAAAAGAAGGAAAAAATTGCGCTCGCATTTTAAAATTTTAATGCGACAGCGACGAAGCTGCCAATGGCAACGACGACGTCACGCTGACTAAGCACAGTGCGTCAATAATACGACGCATGGCGACCCTGTTACGCCAAAAGAACCAAAGGAAAAAAGAATACAGAAAAAAAAAAAGAAAAAGAAAAAAAACAATACCGAAAAAAACGCGACATGGTACGCTGATAAAAATGACAATTGATGGGCGTACGTGGGCCTCTCTTACATTCTGTTCTTCTTCTTTCTTTTTTGGATGGCATGGGCAATTGCTGAGTTATGTTTTATGACAAATGGTGGGCCGAGAATATCTAAGAAGGCGTTACCAACAATATACTTATGGGAGTGCAACAGTAAAGATCGATGGAAATGGCATATACGGATATCCCATCAACTTTGACCCAAAACTTTAGGCAAACATCAAAAGAAAAATTGAATAAGATAATCGAAAAGAAAATATAATTTAGTCATTATCAAATGGGTAACTATTTTTATTATGTAATAGTATAAAAATAACATTATTTCCATAATGTTTAAATAAGTGTAATTTTGTGATTGTCACAAAAAAAAAGAACAATTATCAGAAGTCATTGAATAACAGTTTAATAATTAGAGGCGTAAAGTTTAATTAATTTATTCTCGGCCATAAGTAATAAAAGCGCTGATTAGTATAACAAATTTAAATATATAAGTATAGCTGTATAACAGCAAAGATAGCTGCAAGTGGTCGAAAATGGTATAAAAATGCACCAGCAGTACTTCAAACGTAGTTTCCTATAAATTGCAATTGGTCGAAATGGTAAAAATATCCACGAGTAGAATTTTAAATTAAGTTTCCTATAAATCTGTTATACTGTTTTATAATCTACCAGCATTCTATTAATAGGACTTTTAGGATAATTTCCTATAAAGCAGTGTAAAATTCTACCAGTATAACAGTATAACAAATATACAGTCATCGCCAGTAAGTACACTTCGTAGTTAACATTTTGGTTGTATAATACTTGCTTTATAGAGTTATGTATAACAGTTCAATAATACTTGTAGGCATGAGTGCTATAGATCAGACATTCAAGTGTTCTTTGACGACTAGCAGTACAGTATAGCAGTGCTATAACAGTTGTATAACAGTCATATAACAGTCGTATAACAGTTGTATAACAGTTTCCATATAACTTTCAAAAGCATTTACACCCTATAAAGAGCATTCAGGATTTTGCTTATCTTATGTAAATTTCTTTCTCTTTGATTTTCTTACATTCATATTCAATTCTTTTTTTTGCTGCTGTTGCTGTTGTTGTTGTTCATGTTGGTCGCCTTTTGCTGTGGCATGCATTACGTGTGTTGCTTAACTAATCAGCACAAAATCAGCACAGAATCAGCATTGGCGACAGGACGACAGAGGCAATACAGGGACAGAGTGCGAAAGAGAGAGAGAGAGAGAGACAGTGGGAAAATTTCAAGTGGAGGATAAGCGAAAATTTTGTTATTGTTGCATTTGATGACAAGCGACGAGTGTACAATAAACGATTCGACATTTTGCTTGTGGATGTGTGTGTGTGTGTGCGTATCTGTGTGTGTATGTGTGTTCAATTGTGTCAATCACATGCAATTTAAATAAATTGAGTGTTTTATTGGGTTTTCAATTTGATGGTCCCTTTTGTCCCTCCCTTTTTTTGGCCACCAATTTGTTATACGTGGCCAAAAAAAAAAAAACTTTGTGCATATTATTAATTATCATGAGTTAAATACGCATAGTTCATGAATTCATTTTGGCCAAAAACCCTGTTTTATATATGTTTATATATGTATATATCTATGGCTATGCAATTCAAATTCAATTTACCGAAAATTTAATCAAAAACAAGTCAGATACAAGGAGAGAAACAAGGATAGAGGAAAAGGAGACTGAGAGTGAGAGATTGGGAGACAATTTTATCGTGCTCATTGGGACAAGTAAAACTTTTTTAAGCTTAGAAACTAACTAACTAACTATTTAGAACAAATTTGTTTTAAGTTTTGATTAAAATTATAACGAGATGTCAAAGAGACTTAACCTTTTACCTACTTAACTCTTTGTAGTAGTTTTATTCTTTTCTTCAGGTTCACATTTTGTTTTTTTCTTTTTTATGGTTAAAAATGCCTCAAGAGTCAGTTAAAAATCTGGTTTCCACCTTACCGGCACTCAAAGAAAATGGTAAAAACAGACAGACACACAGAAAAACACATACATACATACATTCATACATAGAAGTCCAATCACTTACTCAAACTGAAACTCAACTCAACTCAACTCATTCATTCATTCATTCAGGCCGGACTCTTGGGTCCAGGCCGAGTCTCTGCATTTAAATCAATTTAAGCGTTTTACAGTCAGTTGAACCTTTTGTAGTCTGTGTCATGTGCACACACTTACACACACACAAAGGGATGGTGGAAGAAAGAGAGATGAAGATAGAATGAGATAGACTCACAGTTAAAGCCCACAGGCATAGAATAAAAACAAAAAATGAGGAAAATATAATGCTTAAGCGATGAATGTAGAGAAATCAAGTAAAACTCAGTCCATAAATAAAATAAAAGTTATAATTTGTAACATATACAAAAAAAAATAGACAAGTTTTCTCCATATAGAATAATATGTCTTATGATCTATCAACATTAAGCAACTAAATTGAGTTAAAACGGAATTAGAATTAATTTATCAATGTCCGTTCAAAGAGTTAATTCATTCTTTAAGGATTCATAGTAAATCTATACAAAAATATGTTTTGACTATAAAACTTTTTTCCTACAAATCATTTGTATATATCTATATATAAAAACTAAGAAATTTATAATCCTTTAGGAAGGAAAAGTTTTTTTTTTAACAAACTTTATATAGTTCTTTTTATAAAATATTTTTATTAAATTTCTTTCTTTTTCTTTTTGTATTAAATACGAAAATTCTTCAGATATTTAAATTTCTAATCGAGAATTTAAAACCTAATCAATATCGGAATCGCTGGTCTCATTCAATACACAATTTTTGATTATAATGCAAATGTAGAAAAAAAACGAGAAAATGTAAATTATTGTTATCCATTTTTTATATTTTGACCTGGCCTAGCTGAATTGCGCTCATCCTTAATGTTGGCACACATCCACGCAAATACAGACACACACAGACACATACACTCACACACACACACACACATTCCTTTTGCCTGACCTTTTTGCAACTGGTAAGCCAAAAGCAAATTATGCAGACACTTAAATATGCCATAAAATTATTTGAATTCTGCAGCCAATTCTTAGCATTTATTTGGTCTTGAGTTCAAGTTTTGACTCTGTTTCTTTTGTTTTCCCAGCAAATATTATTTTTTTTTTTTAAGTTTTTTCCTTGTGCAAAGTACATATGTATGACTGACTGACTGACAATTTGTTTTTGTGTTCCGAATGTATACAGAGTAATAATTATATTCATATTATAATTATTCATAATTTATATTTAGAAGCAACATTGTCTTTTATTAGCACAAGAATAAATAAGTTTTACTGCAATCCTTTTACTATATACCGATCAGTTGATTGGCCAAAATGAAATTTTCCCAAGGGCATTTATATATATACATACATATATAAACTTGAAACGGTTATTATTATTTTAAACTTTATACGATATAAACAGATTTAAAACTATAATATTTTTCATCTTTTTGCTCTTTTTTTTCTTTTTTTGGTATAAAAACTAACGTGTGAAAATTGCAGCCGTTGTTTCTGAGCATACAGGATACAGACACGCAGACACACACATACATGGTTGAGGATGCAACGTGCAATGTGCAACAAAAAGCTTGCTGGACAATGAGTTGGCTCGGGCACAACAATTGTCACAATTGTTAAATATTTATAATAATAGAGAATTTTTATTGCTGTAAAATATTAAGCGAGTGCTTTAGAGACAGCCACAAGGATGAAGAGAGGGTGGTAGGGTAGGGGGGGATAAGGGATAGAGCATCCACTTCCTGTAGTTGCTTATTAACAACAGCTGCTGACAACCGCAGAGAAAAAAAATAGTAAAAACATTTATTTACTTTTAAAGCTTACAAAAAAAAATTATAAAATTTGTTTTTATGGCATTTGTTTTTTTTTTTTGCCTGTTTACCTATGCAAATATAAGTGTATGTGTGTATGTGTGTGCGTGTACTGTATATATATACATATATATATATGTAAAGGGAAACCAATTTGCTAACTGACTTTTTTGATTACCATTAATCCAAATGTTGGAAATTAAAGCTAATTAAAAAATTAAAGAATAAGAAATGACAGTCAAGGATTTTTCTTTGGATTATGTTGGATCATTTATATATAACTTATCAATCTGAAAATAGCAATATAATATATTTAATATATAACGTATAAAATTTTTGATTTATATATTTTATATCATATAATTATTTAATAATATATATTATTAATCTAAAAGACTATAAAAATTTCTTTAAATTAAAGTGATTTTTATTTTACAATTTTATCAATCATTTTTAATGGTATTAATATATTTTCTCTTTAGAAATATTTCATTAAAATTGAACTGTTATTATATGCAATTAATTTGCAATATTTCTAATCAATATGTAAACTAATTTTGTTGGTTTAAAATAATTTCCGAATGAAATTAACAGTCATTACTGAATGTAAATCTTTGCTTTTAATTAAAGTTTCTTGGATAAGGCAAAAGGATTTCAAGAATACATATCCATTGCATAATTTAAGGCTCACACACACACACACACACACACGCAAAATTTGGAATATTTTGTTGATTTTTACAGCTTTGATTTGAAAAGAAACTAAATTGAATTTATGTTAAATTTTCGTCTCAACGAATTTTTCTCGTTTTTTTTTTTTTTTGGTCCACATTTTATTTGCCATAATGTGAACAAAATAAAACATGAGACAGCCCAAAGAATAAAAACACAAAAGCTAAAGAAGAAACAAAGAAAAATAAAAATAAAAAAACTGAAAACGGAAAACTGAAGAAGGAAAATAAAAAGTAAAATGCCTTTGCCTTTGCCATTGCCATTTGCCTTTTGCCCTGCTGATGGTACATCAAACGAACGTTGTGTGTGTGTGTGTATTTGTGTGTGTTTGTGCGTAAGCGTGTGTGATGGTGTCTTGTATGAAATTTGTCTGTGTGTATGTTCTTTCTTTCTCTCGCTCTCTCTCTCTCAGTCTGCCTGTTTTTGTGTTTTTGGCGCGTTTATTTGTATTAGACATGACCGCAAGCTTCATCAAAACTAACCAAATGCCGGCCAAAACGCATAGTAGTTGAGTGGTGGCCGAGTTCGGGTGACTGGAACAGTTTGAGAGTGCACGGAGTGAGGGGTGTGGGGGGGGGGAGCAGGCGTTTCTCTGGTTCTGGGCCAAAGCCAAAGCAAATAAACGCTTTCGGGGGCAACATAAAAATTTTATATGCAAATGAAGGCAAACAACAACGAACGAAATGGGAATGGGAATGGCGAATAAGGCATGGATAGGAGGGGGAGGCGGGGTGTGCGGTGGTGATGACAAGGGCAGGGGAAACGGAACAGAAAACATAAAAGCCAACGAAAATTTTGTTTGCTTCAGTTTTTTCTCTTTTGGTGGGACTTGGCCAGGCGGCATTTTTACAGGTAGGCAAAGTGAATGGACAAGGCAAGGCTTTCGTTTCGACTAGTTCTCTTCTTCCACTTCTTGCAGTTTCCTGGCCAGGATAATAAGTAAATTGGAGAGTGAGTAGGTGAAAAAAAAAAAAAACTGTGGCGGAAGGAGTGGACGGGAAGAAAGAGTAGTCGTGGGATAAAAGCAAAAAGAAAAGTCTCTTCTTCATTTGTATTCGTGACCTGCGATTGTGACTTGGGCCTATGAATTGAATTATTAAGCAGTAGAATGTGTGTGTGTGTGTGTGTGCGGTGTGTCTGCGTGTGTATATGAGTAGGTCATTCGAATGCAGGAAAGCAGAGTCCAAAAAGTAAGAATAAGAATCAAAATAATAATATTACTAAATATATTAACAAAAAAAGTAAACAAAAATCGGTGCCCCCTAAATTATGTTAGGTTTTCTTCTTGGTTTTTTTTTTTTTTTTGCCTAAGAGAATCTTTAAGTCCAAAAACAAAAATTGAAAATGCAGCAAAGCAAATGGCTAAATTCACATTTATTCATAATTTCTTTTATTTTACTTAAAATATCCCTAAATTAAGCGTTTTTAAAAGTATGCGATTTTAAACGCACGCGACTTTAAACGCGTTTGTTCCAAAGGATATTGCAAGAACAATTTTTATATTAAATATTAGTACTTTAATTGTTAATTGTAATTGTTGTATTTAATTTCTATTCTTTTTCTAAATTTTCTATTATTAAGAAAACAAATTTTCAACTAATTAAGAAAAAGGAAATTTGAAGTCTGTGTTAAAATGTAATAAAAGGGATAAATTGCGTTTTTAATTAATTTTAATTTAATGAAAGAAATTTCGTTTTAAGAACAAACAGACTTTGATTGAATATGGCTTCAATAATGCAACAAAATTAATAAGAAGAATTTAATTTCCGCTCTCTTTCTCTGTTTCCCTTCCTTTTTTCTGTTTGACTTCCTCTGACTAAAAACTTTGTCATATAGTTGAGGGGAGGGGTTGGCAGTCAAGGGTTTTTTTTTTTAAGGTGATTCTTTAATAAGCATTAAGGAAAATTCTGGCATAGGCGCAAATGGAAAAGTTTTCTAATCTGAAAAAAAAAAATATTTTGAAAAAGAAAAAAAAGGAAAAATCAGAAAGTGGAGAGGGAAGGGGGAATAAAGGCCAAGTGCAAAATAAAATTATGCCATTAAATTTTCATGTCAATTACAAATATACAACTAACGGCAAAATAATCATAATAAATGATTGCTTTCTCTTGCCGATTCCGCCAGCTAATGCTAATGCAAAACAAAAAAAAAAAAAGAAGAAAATAAAAGGAAAAAACAGAGAGGAAAAAATCGTAGCATACTTTGTTAGGCCGGATATGGAAAAGATACGGAAAAGCGTAACCAAAATCAAAATAAATGTACCTTTTCATTTGGACTTGATTTTACCATTTGGACTAATGTCAAGACCCTGTTTTTTGGGTCGTTTGTTAACTTTCATTGTTATGGCCCTTTCTCATTCTTACACTTTGACAAAAGTTTTTTGCGCTAGTTTTTCCTTTGCAACACCAGCAACAGCAGCAGCAGCAGCAGCAGCCCGAGTTGTAGCAGCAAGGGGATAGGGAAGTGGAGGGGGTGGGTGGGAACAACGGCAGCAGAAGTGGCAAAAATGTAGGATATAAAGTAGGTAAAAACTTTTTCACGTCTTCTTCTACTTGTTGTATATTCTTCTTCTCTCTTTCTTTTTCTCGCTTTTTTCGCATTGCCGTTTATTTCTATTTTATGTTTTGTTATTTTTATTTTGTTGGCCAATTTCCGGTAATTCAGTTTTATGCAGCAAACTTTATTTTGGCTGTGTTTTTTTTTTGTTTTACTGTTTATAAATACATTTACAGGGAAAAGTGTGTAAAAGTGCCAAGGTCAAATATTTGCTTAACATTTATTCTCCGAATTCGTATATCTATAGGTATATACGCCTTTAAAAATATATATATATATATATATATATATATATATATTTGTTAATTAAAGTCAAAGAGTCAAACTATTGAACCTTATTTACCTATTTATAATATAATTCTGTCTGTTTTTATCAAGATTTCCCTTTTGTTTGAGTTGAGTTTGAAATTTCATTTCATCACACTGCAATATTTCTTATTTGTCATACAAATGACAAAACGATGAAGAAGTTTGCACAATAATTAAAATAAATTAAAAGACTTTAAAATACATTGCTTTTATTGCTATTATAGAGTGAAATTTTTGCTACAATTTATATTTAATTGCCAAGATGAAAACGATGAAAAAGATGAAAACTGATGGAAAATTTGATAAGAAATTTTCAATATATGGTCAAATGTCAGTAATTTAAAACAAATTCTGACTAAAAACTCTAGCTAATTTTATGCAATGAATTTGTTAAAATAAAATTAATTATTTTCTATAGTTTTGCTTAATAAAAGTGAAATCAACAAAAATGATGTCAGATATTTCTTAATTCTAGTTTAATAACATTTTAAAGTTTCTTAGTTAAGTTTTGTCCAAATTTATTGGTGAATTGAATTATTTGTTATTTAAATGTTTTAGTTTTGTTTTCATTAAGGAATAATAAAAGTTTAAATTTTTCAGATTTGATTTAAGAAGTTTCAGAAATTTGAGCAAAGTAATTGAAAAAAATTTGTAGTCAAATATTTTTATATTTATTTTTACTTAATTAACATTTTCGTTTTTTTTTACCGCCAAATTTAGAGAAGAAATTAAAGAAGAACAAGGAGAAGCAAAAATGTTTTTTCTTTGACATCGTTTTGAATACTTCATGAATTCCATACTATTTTGTGTCCTCTCTCTCTCCTTCTCCATTGAGAAAATTTGAGGGAAAACGATTTGTCGCAAAACTAATTAGTAGAGAAAACTTCATACATAGTTGCAATCTTTTCATGATTGACAGAGATTTGTGTGTCAAATGTTGTTTTTGTGACACACATGCACACTAAATGCTTGGTAAACACTTACACACACAAACACACACACAAGCAAACAAAAAAGAAATCATAGCATACTTTGACGCAGCGGCAAAAGATGAGAAGTAGAAATTGTTGTTTAGTTTGGCAAACAAAATAAATAACTTACCATAAAGAAAATTGTCCACATACAAAACCAAAAAGGAAAAGCGTACAAACGGTCCAAGGCAGCAAAAAAAAAAAATCAGGGAAAAAAAATGGCCTTGTAACTGATGAAAACGACGGTGATGGAATTGAAGTAGGAGTTGGACCAGCACCAGCACCAGCAGGAGGAGATTGTACCAGGAGGCTGTGTTTTGTTTGGCGGCACTTGAGCTACCGAAAACGGGTTTCTCTTTCTCTTCACTTGGGTCTCCCTCTTGAGACAAGATGCTTAACTTTGTTTTGTTGCTGTTGTTGTTGTTGTTGATGTTGATTTGCAGGTGCTTAAAGACCGGTTGCACAGGAAGCTCTCTGCATATACACGCACAGTTAAATGAAATTAACACAACAAAAAATTATAATTACAATAATAATATTATGTGTACATATAAAATATATATATATATATATATAGTAAACACTTTTTTTCACTGATCAACTGATTTATTATTATTATTTTTTCTTTTTTTGTTTCGAAATTTCCGTTTTGAACCTAGGACAACATTTTTGCTTTCTGTAGCACCACTTGAAAAAAATTTCTTACAAAAATTCGGACGAATATATTTTTAAAATATTTTATTAAATAATTTAATGAAATTAAGTTAATGTTTTTGTTTAATTTTTTTTTTTGGGTCTTTTTTAGATTTTTTGGTTTTGTTGTTGTTGTTGTTGTGGTTGTGTGTTAGGCCAAACGGAAAAAAGTGTTTAAGTGTTGTGCCTTAGTTAGTTGAGCCTGGGCAGCGACAACGACGACGGCAGCGACGACGATGACTGTTTGCTAACACGGCGGAACACGTACTAAAAACTTGTTTCAATACGGGAAATCACCGACGACGACAAAGACTACGACTACGACGACGACGACGACGGCGACGACGACGCCAAACGATGCCAAGCGACGCCAAGCGACGACGCCAAGTGACGCCAAGCGACGACAACAGTTGTCTGATGGCAGCGCAGTTGACGTTAACAGTATTCGATAGAGATGGCAATAAATGTAGAAAGAGAGAGATAAAGTTAGAGAGATAGGGAGCTAGCTAGCTAGAGAGCGATTGCATTTGAATGTACTAAACTGTTCCCAAGTGCAATATATATCGGTACGTCGCGTGCCTTCTGCTAAAAATAACGAAGTGCACACACACACACAGACACAGACACACACTTCGTCGCCGCCGTCACATGGAGTGGACTAAAAACCAATGAGCCGAATAAGGCATTTATCTCTCGCTCACTCTTGATAGTGGGGGCTCTCTTTGTCTGTCTCGTAATCAGAAACCAGGTCGTTGGTCGTTTGTTCGTTTCCCCGTTTCTTGCTGTCGTCTTGTCGTTTGACTGCGCTGTTAACGCAGGATAACAGACAGTCACAAAACAAAACAAAACAAAATCAAACCAAAAAGTGAAGAAAATTAACAACAAAAATAACAATAACAACAACAACAACAAGAACAACAAGACCAATATGAACAGGAACACAAGAATGAAACTTAACAGACTGTGAGTCGAGTCGACCCCTCTCTACAAGCAGTTTATAAATATCTATGGCCAGCTTAAGTGATATTATATCTTCTTCAATACTTCTATATATATATACAGTTATATGTACATATATATTTTTTTTATTTTTTGGGGTATAAATTAGCCATCACATTAAATACCAACACACACACACACACACGCACACCCATTGATTGGTGGCCAACAGATGCAGATTGGGCAAGAAAAAGGAAGCCGAAGAAAGCAGCCAGCCGGAAGTGACAGCAGCATCGGCATTAACATCAACATCTACGCTTGGCCTACATATGTAAGCATGTATGTATGTAGATATATCTCTATATATGTACATATGTATGTACATATGTACATACATATATCTTGTTCCCCTTTTAGCGCCTCGATCACAAATTTGTTGGGAATGAGTCGGTCGTCGATCGAGGTAAATGAGATGAGCAAAAAATTGCATACAATTTTCTAAAATTGGCACAAAACAACATTATTGTATGTCAAAAGAAATGGTTAGTTAATTACTTTCTGTTACCAATACCATTAAAAGTGGACTACTAATTCGGCAGTCTGTTAACTTTAGTAAATATCTTTAACTGATTTTTGTAGATTGTAATTACTTTTATTTTTTCTTTACTTTAATTTTAAAGAACTTTTAACAAAAAGTTTATTAAGTTTTTCGAAATAGTTTTTAATTGTAGACCACATTAACAAATAATAAATTTATTACCTTAGTAATATTTAAAACAAAAATAAATGAATGAGCAGTTACCGAAAAATATTCCTAGTTAAATTAATTAATTAATATTTAAAAGTGTCAAATTATCAAAGGTCGATAGTTTTAAGTACTTACTTGAACTAATTTAAACTAAATTATTTTTTCGATATTAAAGATTAAAAATTCTTTATATGAAATCAATTTTATTTTTAATACTTTGAACAGCAATTAAATAATAAGTACTACCTAACATACTTAAATAATTATAGTTACTTATTAATGCAAAAGTTTTATAATTCTAGATTACATTTTTTAAAGCTCCAACGAAAAAAGAATATTTTTAATTAATGAATGATAAATGAATTACTTTAGTGATATTTAAATGGAAACTATTATATTAAGAAAACTAAAAATATTAAGTTAAATATTTCAAGTGTCAAATTATACAAGGTCAATAGTTTTGAATAAGTAATTAAGCTACTTATTCAAGTAATATTTTTCAAGATTAAAAAATTACATTATTGAATTTAATTATGTAATTAAATATTTTAAGTGGCAAATTGTCAAAAGTGGATAGTAAGTACTTGAATGACGTTTCTATTAGTGGATCTATTAGTATGGCTTACTTAGATAATTAAACTTAATTATTAATTTACAAGGTGGATAATACTGGATTACATTTTTGAATGCTCCCAGAAAAAAAAGTGATTTTTAAATTGATGAATAATAAATTATTTTAAATATAATTAACTAAGTTGTTATTCAAATAATATTTTTTCAAGATTAAAAAATTACTTTTATCAACTCAATTATTAAAGTAAATATTAAACTAAATATTTAAAGTGTCAAATTTACAAAGGTCAATAGGCTAAAGTAAGTGCTTAAATGACATTTTTAGAGTAGCCGCACTTAAATAATTAAACTTACCTATTAACGCAAAAGGTTAAGTATTGAAATACTTAAGTAATTAAGAGTTATTATTTGTATATTGACTCAAAGAGGCTCTTGAGACGATGCTGGGATGCGCTTTCCAATTTGAAAAAGAATTTTTATTGACATTGCAATAAAAAAAGAAAGAATAAAAAAAAAACTCAACTCTTAAGTTGCTTGTTGATGATGATGATATTGCTTGATTGGGAATGAGGTTAAAAAATTTAAATAAAATGCGCATGCAAAAACACAAAAAAAAAAAAAATTGTTGAAGAGAAAACAGAGAGAAGAGAAAGAACCATAATTAACGGCAAACAACAATAACATAACAAAGGCCTGTCTCATAATTAAAACGAGCAAACCCGAGAATGCCCTAGAATGCAATGCAAACCATCTAACTCGCCCTCCCCGCTCCTCTATATAAAAAAAAAAATACCCCTGGCTTAGTGCAAATTGTTTGCATACCAAAAATAAAAAAAATAGAAACAAAAAATGTACGTGCAACGCCTCCTAAAACAAAATGGAACAACAAACCGACGCCCCCCTTCCATAGAGATTCTTAGATTTCTTTTTTGGTTTCATTCTGTTCAATTTTTAGTGACCTATATAAATATGAATCGAAATGGGTATATTGGGCATACATATATCATTACAATCTGTTGGATTTGCTCTTCTACTTATTAATTTTTTTTTTTTTAGTACTGTTGGTTATCGATTTTTGTCTAGTTTATAGTTAGTTAATATAGGGTAGCTTGCTGTCGGTACACTCTATTTTTAGGGATGAGGGGGTTTTCTATGTTTTTGGATTGTGACAGACAAATGTCAATGGAGAGCGGCTGCGGCAAACGGCAATCTCATCTCATCTCATTCCATCTCATCTGCCTGTTTCATCGTCTTCTGCCCATCAACAACACAAATCAATGGACGACGACACATGTTGGACATGCTGGGAAAACCCAGAGAGGATGGCTATATACAGAGAGGTAGAGGACCAATTGTATCAGAAGATACGAAGGCAGAGGCGGAGGCGGAGGCGGAGGAAAGAAAAATGCAATGCTTTTGAAATAGAAAACGTTGAAGATAAAGAGGGAGAGAAGGAGCTAAAGCAACAATGAAAGCATTTAAGCATTTGGAAGCAATTACCACAGCAATGAAGCGTTGAATGAATGAGAATGCCTTGGATTGGTTAGGGTAAAGTTGGGTGGAGGAGACACAGACGAGTGTGTGTTGAGGACACGTGTCTGTGGATCACCTAAAAAGCAACAGCAACGGGAAGCAAAACGAATTTATGTGCATTTTTCCTAGTATAGGGGATTACTTACTTAGGGCCTGAAATGGAGTTGAAGATGGAGATGGAGATGGAGACGGAGACGGAAACACGAGACGCTTCAAATGCCAATGAGCCAAAACGATGAGCCAGATGAAGTGTGCGTCGCTATGTGTGTATACATATGTGTGTGTGTGTGTGTGTGGTTGTGTGTGTGTGTGTCTTTATGTCAATGGCCAAATGTAGGCGAAGATGCTTCAAAATATTAATCCAATATATAACTAGACATTTTTTTTTCTTAAAAAGTGCATATATTTAGAGTTATTAAACTGATTTCTATTTTAGATATATAGATCTATTTTTTAATATCGCTCAATAAACCCAATTTTAGACATTATATTTAGTGTGAAAATTTATCTGAGTTGATTTTATTAAACATCTTTGACTTACTTTTTTGAAGTGTTTTTTAGATATGGCTGAGTTTATTTTATTATTTTCTTACAAAAATTCAATTTGTATGCATTAGCGATTATTCACTGTAGTTTCCAAGTGCTAAAATTGTTTCCGCATAAACGAGATCACAAAGACGGAAGCGATTTTATATTTTTGTGAATATCTTTCAAGGAAATGTCTGTGTCTATGCCACAACGCTGGTGGGCAAGAGAGGGAAAAATACAGCTGGAGTTAGCGAAAGGGAGACAGCAATAATCTATAAAACGAGACAAAAAAAAAAGATATATACATATATATATATATACATACGTATCTAGCTAAGGATCTTAGGACAATGTTGTATCCAAAAAAAAAGAAAAAATAAACCAAAACAAAAAAGATTTAATCGAGAAATTAATATAGAAATTGGATTTATGTCTTTAAAACTTGTTAAATTTAATATTGAATAAATATTATATTTATTTATAATAATAAAATTTATAAAATTTTATAAAACATTAACGAATATTAAATATATTATTGAGCATAATCGTTTTTTGAAAGTTTTGAATTATTTTTTAAATGGTTTTAAACTAGCTAATTATATATAAAATTTAAATTTAAATTTTAATATGTGTAAAAATTCGTAAAAATTGCCCCCTAGGTGGCACCACAGTGTTCAATCTTTTATACTTTTTTTAAATGCCTGATAAAAGTCGAAAATTTTCCTAGCCCCTTAACCCCCCTATTATCTTATGGAGTTCTAAGCCACGCCCATGTTTTTTATTTTATGTTTTAGTAGTGGTGCAAGGATCGGATGATGGTGAGAGAGAGAGAGTGAGAGAGAGAGAGAGAGTGAGAGAGAGAGAGGGGGGTGCAGGTCGGTTGACAGCTTGCTCTAATTGCTGCACTTCACTTTAAAAATTTTGTGAACATTTTTCGAGTTTGCATTTTCTTCTTCTGCTTCTTCATCATCTATTTGGTGATTTGAGGATGAGTGAGAGGAGGGGGAGGAGGGTAAAGATTTTTACGAGTTTTGTTGTTGCTTTTGTTTATGTTCTGCCTCTTTAGTGTTGTTATGATTGCAGTTGTTGTTGTTGTTGTTGTTGATGATGATGGTGGCGGCTGAACGCATCGTTGACAGCTGACTTTGGTTGTGGGTGGAGGATAGCGCCGCTTGCCATCGCCTCTGCATAGTGGAACAAATGCATGACAAAAATTTAAGAAAAATAATTATACATATGTATAAGGAATTAAAGTAGGAGATATGGGAAAGAAAAAATTCTTAGAGCAAAAATCTGTAATAAAGAAATTAATTCTTTTATTTAGTTAAATTAAATATAGAAAATTACTTTCAAAAAGTAGGAATTCTTATGAAAATAAAGCTATAAAAAATTATTCTGAGTTCTATAACAGTTGAAATTTGCCTAAATAAATTATATATAGTGCATATATATTTGAGAAATATAGAATTTTTAACAAGAAATTTGTGTTTTGGAAATTAATCCATTATACGAAAAACTTCATTATATAGAATATCATTTTGTTTGACTGCATCTCAAAGATTATTATTTATTTCTATTAGATATCAGTATCCAATAACTATATAATATAGCAGAGATGAAAATGTGAAATATAAAAGTTTCATATGATATCAAGTTTAAATCGGATAGATTATAACTCTAACTTAAATGATTATATAAAGAATTGCTTTTCAAACTCGATATATTTTGTTTTGGAATAATAGATTAGAAAATAAATATTTTTCTTATTCGATCTCAAACTATTTATATATATTTAATATGTAAATGCTTGCTTTTAGTCCACTGTGTGTGGAATCAGAATCATTGGCTAAATTTTTTAACAATAACGTAAAACCATAGGGTCTGGGACTGGTACTTCCGTTTTCCCCTTACCACTATTTTCTTATTTCCTATTCAACTTTTATCCATTCGCTCTTTTTAAATCCATTTTTTCTTTTCGTTTTTGGTTTTCATTCTCTTTTTTTACAATGACTTTTTGTTTTTCTTATTTTTTATGTTTTTTTTTTTTTCTGGCGTTGTTGTTGTTGTTTCAAATAGAAAATTTTAAATATTAAACTTGTGTTTAGCGCCTGTTTTATTTCTTTTAGGTTTTTTGTTGGTTTTTGGTTTTCGACTCTTTGTTTGTGTTATTGTTTGAAAATTGAGTTTTGACGTTGATACTTTTATAGAGAACAAGCGAGCGAGTCTGTGTGTGTGTGTGTGTGTGTGTGTGGAGTGGTGCGACGTGGTGTGCTGTTGTGTGTGTGGTAACTGCTGGGTCGGGGGTCATCATGATGAGAGCTTCCGTTTCCGTTCTGGCAGCAAGCAAGGCCAATTACTATATATACATACATACATACATACATACATATATACACATATTACTTATTTGCTCTGTTCAAACCGTTCGTTCAAGCGAAAACTAAAATTAAAAGAAAAAGCTCAACGTGAGGGATGAGCGGACTATGTGTCTATACCAATCATTTAATACCCTAACTAAAGTTCGATTAATTCCATTTTACACTTGGAACAAGCTCATTTATTATTGAAAAATTATTCTAATCGTAATTTCGTTAAGGACATTTTTTTTGTTAGTTATTTGTAAATTTAAATTAATAATTTTCATTCAGTAAGCAGGATAAAACTTGCAAGTTTATAAATAAATTTGTCATATTTTAATATCAAAATTAATGAATTTTCAACGATAAATATAAATATCTTTTTCAAAAATGTTTACATTTTTATAATCCACTTAATAAAAAAATTTGCTAAAAGAATTTCATTCAATCGGTTTCTTAATGTGCAACTAATTTCTCAATTTATCGGTTCCTAATTGTTTTTATAATTACAAAACTAAACAATTATCTTTCCATTGTTCACATTAAAAGAAATGAAAGCTATGGTAAATGATCACATGTCGCTTCTTCGTTTTATAATACCCTTTACGGAAAGGGTATTTAAATAGGTATATTTTAGCGAAAGAACAATAAGAAAATAATGCTGCTGGTTACAACAAAATAAAATTATTTCACAAATAATATAAATCGACCATGTAAATGACCTGTAAAAGGAATTTAGAAAATGGAAAAATTTTATTTAAAAGATATTTAAATTTGATATAATATTTAATCAGTCATTGGAAACCAGTCATTAAATTGGTAAAAGTTATATTTTTAGTTATAATAAAATGTGAAAAATATGAAAAATTAACAAAAGAAAGGATAACCTTAACAAAAATATACTCAAAATTGTAGGGACTACTTAAATGTGTATCCTGCATCCTTTTTTTTTTAAATTAAGGTAAGGTTGTGGTAATTGGGAATTTTAATTCGAAGTTAAATAAAGTTTATCTGTGAATTTGATAAATCTAATTGAATAATGATTGAAAATATATAGCACAATAGTATTAAAATTTATTTCTTAAAATCATTAAATATTTGTAGGCCTAAAAAATATAAATATATTAGTTATATATTAGGATTATAGATAAATTTAGCATTTCAAGTCTAAACCAGACGTATAAAGGAATGGGAATAATTTTATCTACAAAAATGTTTTTTACCAATGGAAATTTCGAAACTTATATATTTTAATGGAAATAAATGGAAATGGAAAATTCATGTTGAAATGAAACCTCTTATGTAGAGACTTTATTATGCAAAAATTATGACATATAGAAATTATTAAAATAGAATAAATAAACTGACATTTTTATATAAATTCCATATATCAAAATTTTTTTTTATATATTTAGTAGATGAAAACTATTTCTAATGCTTTAAATATCTGTATTACTTATTTAAGGCTTGTTAATTAAAACTTAAGAAAAAGAAACTATATAATTTCATTTAAGTCCATTGTCATTTTTAATCCTCTCTACTTTATAATAGAATATGGTAAATAGACAAAAAGGGTGAAAATTCTGTTAGAACTTTGGACGACACTTCAACCCTTAGATAGATAGGGTGTCTGTATTTATATATGACTTTCTTTGCTTTTACAGGGTATCAAATAACAATTGCTGAAAATGAAATAAGCAAACAACAAAACAGCAAAGAAAAGCATATCAATAGAACCAAAGAGTGGAAGCCCTCATGATGTCTACTTGCCTTACCTACCAACACAGTTCAACCAATACTGTCCCCCAACACCATTACTATCCCCCCGCCAACCCTCTTGTTGAGGGAGTAAGAGTGAGGGGAAGGAAGATAGGGTGTGGGCATACGTCAATAATTGCGCTTAAAAAGGGAGAAGTCGCAAGACGAAGGCAACCAAGCGTCGCTCCAGACGAGAAGAAGCACTAGAGAAAGAAGTTGAAGGAGCAGGAGGATAGGTTAAAGGCAATGAAGTAAGAGAAGAAGTCCAAGGAGACAGTCGCCTTACTGAATCCTCTCTGTCTCTCTCTCTTCCTCTTTATATATATGTATATATATATATATATATGTATATCCCTTGTTCCTTGGCTCCTCTTCTTATTCTTTTGCCATTTAATGTGAAAATCATGCAATGAACCAAATTCAAACGGAAATGATTCACACTCCAGCTGAAATACAATTCAAGTGATACACAATTGGGAAGGGGGTTAGAGGGCAAAGAAAATAAAATAAAAAAAAAGAAAGGGAGTCAAGAGGTCTCTTTGTATACCCTCCCAATTCCCTCCAATCCCCTCTCCCCTCACTCCACCATACCTATCACTGTTTCTTTCCCTTGTTGAAATTGCGTTTTCAACAATTGTTACAACTACAACAATAACAATAACAAAGATTTCAATATGCTTCAAGAAGAAACGTTGCGTCTCATCGCGTCACCTACACCAAACCATTCGCGTGCCTTCCCGTGATGAAAGCAGATGAAACGCTGTTCTTCAAGTAGAAAACACATGTAGTAGAAACACATTCCCGATGCCAATGTCAACGCAAATATTTCACTTCCTGTCTTCGATTTCGCTTGAATGGAGAAGTCATCGTATACGATAGAAAAGGGGGAGGGGGAGGGGAAAGGGGGGGGGGGGGTAGTGGAATACATACACTCATTTATGGTATGAGATTGAAAGAATGAATTAGGGGAAAATAACGATGTTCCGCTAACGAAACGTAGTTAAAGCAAATAGTTCAAAGGTCAAGGCTTTTTACGTTTAATTAGACTTTGCAAAAGATGAGCCAACAATTGTGGGCGTTTGCATCAGCAGTTGTGGGCGTGTCTCAACTTACACAGAGAACCCATCCCACTCCCTATCAACCATCAACCATCTTCCATCTCTCATTCCATTCTCTATCCCGTTTTAGCATTTGAAATTCCAATTAGCCGGGAAACAGCGCGTTGAAGCTTTAAATGATAGGTAAGTATAAAAGAAAATGCCGTAAAATGTTTGCACTCCAATTTCAATTATTTAAATTAGTCAAATTCCTTCTATTTTTTTTTTGTTTTCATCCCTCTCTTGTTTTTTTTTTCTTCTCCTGTCTTTTGTGTTTGGAGAAATGACAGGACACTAATTCGATTCCTCATTTATGCTAAATGCTATGACAACACTGATGAGTTTTCGCCTCTTTAAGGTGTATGACAACTCGAATGTATTTATTTTAAAAGAAAAGTTTCTTTAATATTAGTTTTCTTTAAATACTTTCTTTCAAAAATTATTTTTAAGTCGGTAATTAAAATTTGTCAAAAGAGTTTGGATCAGTTTCAACCAAACTTTGTACAGTTCTTTTAGAACTTTAATTCCTGGATTAGTAGTTTCAACTTAAATTTACATTTATAATTTTAATCATTTTTTACTTTAGCAAAAATTACAAAAATTTTTAAAGAAATAACAAAAATAAGAATTGCCTGTTTAAAATTCAAAAAATAATATTTTGTTATTTCCTATTTAAAATGTTAAGATATAAATTTAAATTAAGGAAATATTTTTGATTATTCTTGTACACGAAGCAATCAATTTTTATTTTAAATTTTTTTCAGTTTTAGAGTTTTGCTTAATTTTCAATACTATTTTATAAAAATTAAGTGGAATATTCTACGAAAATTGCTTAAAAATGTAGCAAAAAAAAAAAAAAGAATAAACAACCAATTTGTTATGTCAATTATAATTGACAATTTTTCACACAAATTAAAGGTTCGTGGTAGCGAATAAATGCTTATTTAATATATTATATACATACATACATATATAAAGAACTTATACGATATATAATTACATTAGTATATATATATATATATATTTTGTTAAAGCCTAATTAAATAATAAAATACTTGAAAGCATTTCACAGTTACTGTGGCCAACATCTTTTACCAAAATCCCAAAAGCACCTCCTCTCCCCTCTCTACCTTTGGTTTATCTTCTTGCTACCACATCCCAACTGTATCCTCTTCAATTTCCCCCCCGCTTATTTCCTCTCAAGTCTTTGTTGCTTGGTTTATTTTTGGTTGATTTTCCAAGTTGGTTTGGAAAAGCTTTAGCAGTTTTTGTCGCATGAAAAGTGTCTGACTCAAAGGGTTAAAATGGCAAAAGAAACTGAAAATAGTTTCAAGTAGAAGATTTTTCCCATTACCATTACCATTTCCCAACCCTATCTACCCTCTCTCCTTCCTCTTCTTCTTCGTCTTCGTCTTCTTCTTCTTTTGGCCTGACACACTCCTCACACACTCAAATGAATTAAAATGCAATTGAAATATGGCAAATGGCATGCGTTGAGTGGAGCGCCAAGACAAGGGGCAAAGTGTGTGGTTGGGGAGGGGGGTTTAGGGAAAAGACGAGTGGGGGGAGACAGAAAACATCTTGGTACGTTTTTCGTTTAGCAAATAACAACAACCACAATGCGAAACTAAGAAATAGAATGAAAACTCTTTTAGCAAATGTGAAAAATGTACTTTTCATCCATTTAATAAAAATATCAGCCATGACAACAATATATATAATAAAAAATAGTAAAAAGGTAAAAGAACAAAAATGGCAAAGAAAAGTCAAAGGAAAACTCATTGAAGCTCGAGTCATTCGACGCATTTAATTTATATTATATATATATATAATTTATACGACAAATATCAAAAACAAATACACAACTTATTGATTTTAGAATAAAATATTGAATATTTTTTTTTATCATTAATTGTATTAGAAATGAAATCAAACAGATATCGACTTAACAACTTGTTAAGGTACAAAAGAATGAAAAAGTTATTTAAATTTTAGTTAATTAAAAAATTGTTTCCATATTACTTAAGAAATTGCAATGAAAAACTATTACGCTCCGATATTTCAGTGATTAGGGATAACCTTTTTCTTTTTCCTTTTTTTCGAGTGAATTTCCAACCTTCCGCCCAACCGACCAAAGGGCACCAATTGTGAAGAAAAATTCATAAAAACACAAACTAAAATAGAACAACTATCGTTAGTTAATATCTAGATAAAAAAAGAGTAAATAATGAAAGATTTTTGGAGTGATTAAACGATAGAGTCGATTGTAATCAGTTCTTAGAACTCGAATTTTGATTCTATTTTAACTTGGCCAAGAACATACAAAAACTGTTTTCTACAAGAGGATAAAAGTATTTTGGGTATCATTTTCAATTACAAATTTAAATGAATTTTTTCTGTTTAATATACTTTTATGAAATAATTGACTTAAAATTGTGTTGCATTTGTTAAAGTTAAAGTTTCTTGAAAAATCAGTTGCCACTCTTTCTTTTCTCTCTCTCTCTCTCTCTCTATCTCTCTTTCCTTGAATTTAATTTAAACATTTGACTCGCCTGAATGACTTGGATCCATTTGGACATTTATTGTTGTCCTTTGGGTTCGGTTTTTTGTTGCCGCACAATTGCCCCATCTCCATTACTTCTCCATCCTTCAACCATTTGCCGTTGTCCATTTGGCCATTTATGTTGTTTTTGTTTTGGTTGTTGCTGTTGTCGTTGTTCTTGTTGTTGTTGTTCTTGTTGTTGTTCTGTGGCGCCTTATTGTTTACTCTTACTGGTTGTTGTTTCATGGCTTTTTAATTTTGTTCATCTTTTTTCTTATTTATATATAATTCTTTTTTTTTCATTTTTTTTTCCTTCACTTTCATTTGATTTCCATTTCCATTTGCTCGACCAAGACATAAGTCAGAGAAATGCATAAATATTATTTTGCTTGCTTCTTGCATAAGAAGGGGAAGGGGACACGGTGAAGGGGGTGCTGTGTGGCACATCATAAAAATGTTATTTCATTTGATTTCATGTCAATTTTCTTTGATCGAAATAAAATAATAATAAAATGGCCAAGTAAATGAAATTAAACGCGCAAATAAAAAACATTTTATATACTCCTCAAGAAAATTTAATGGAATGAAATGTGCCACTCGTCGCTAGATGGAGCCACAAACACTAAGGAGATGAATAAAAACGAATAAAACGTGTTTGGTTGAAGGGTCTGTTAGGGTGTTAAGTCTGAATAATATTAAATTTATAAATGTTTCAAGTAATTTCTAAAAGATATTAAAATCAAAGCCTTTCAACCATTTAATTAATTTATTTTACAAAAGTATTTAAGCACTTAAAATATGTGTAAAAGGCAAATGAAAGGATTTTCTATGCTTTAAAGGGAATTATCTATCAATATATAACCGAGTTGATATATTATTTTAAAATACTTTAAATAAAAAAAATGTAAATAATATAAAAATAGTAAATAAAACAAAATAATATAAAATATAAATAATACAAATAAATAGTAATGATAAATGAAATTTTGAACAAAGTTATGTAAAAACAGAAATAAAATAAAAGAAATATAATAATATATAATAAAATTTAAAAGGAGTTTAAAAAATATATGGAAAATAAAAGGAAATGATTAAAAGAATAAAACAAAATAATAAATAAACATTAAATATAAATATATACAAAAGCAAATAAAGGGTTAATGACCGGGCAGTATTTAGTAAATATTCTATAATATATATGTATAATACGAATCATGATCTGATTGCTGGAAATTCAGATATATAATTATTGTTGTTAATAGACGTTTTTATAACACTTGAATGATCGTGGAATTTATCAGTCAGATAATAATTTATACTGTAAAATCTGTAGAAAGAAAGATTTTTAGAAAATATGTTAATGATGCAAATTGGCATAGTTAAAAAGGCATCTAGCTAAAAATCTATTAAATTTTAATGATTTTTCTTGCATTTCCCTTCTTTTAGTCTGATACTTCCTCTCGTTCCCTTCCCCCCTCCTATTGTGGGGTATTACTTTTCATTTATGAAAAATCGTTGGTCCCTTTATCCATGCACTCGAAATAGATTCTTGGTGTTCCCCCCAATGGAATTGCAATGCCGCATTGCATAAACACTCCACACAAGTCTCCCCTTTCCTGTTCCCCCATCTTTCTCCATCCCAACATCAGTCCCCCTGTATCCTTCTCTTTCGCTCTCTCTCTCTCTCTCTCTCTCTTTCTTTAGCCCTATAGCTGCCTTACTCTCTCCAACTGTTATGAATTTCCGGGCATTTCTATCCTGTTGTTTGGGGTTGGCACGCGCCGTTTAGTTCATGTTTTTTTTATTGTTGTTATTTTTTGCTTCGCTTTCGTTTTTTCTCTCTTTTTGTTTTTAACAAAAATTAAATTTATTCATATTTTGTCTGAGTGTTGTTTTTCTTTTTTGCTTTCATTCGTACCACCTTCTCCACTGTTTCTCGCATAAGGGAATTTTTCAGTTGAAGTGCAATAGCGTTCGCTCAATTTCCTGGAACGATTTGCACATAGCTCAACATAAGACATTAAGGGCTCAAAACGGTGAATAGGCAAACCTGGGGTGGGGAGGGGTAGGTCAGACCAAGCAAAATAAATTCAAAGAGGAGGGGATGTGCGTGATGGGTGGGGACAAATATTGACGCATTGGATGGCCACAATTCAAATGGTTGACAAAAAACAGAAACAAAAGCAAAACAAAAAAAAAGAAAAACTAAAAGCAAATAACACAAAGGTAAAGCAGAAGATGGATGGGAGGTAAAAAAAAAAGGAAGTAAAAGGAGGAAAGTAGGAAATTATGATATCATCTTTATGACGCCATTATGGCTTATGTATGTGTGTGTGTGTGTGTGCGTATGAGTGGTGTATCTATGTGTGTGTGTGTACCTTACTCTTCAGTCAACATGCTATGACTAACTGCCAACCAGCCACCCTTTCCTTCACATTTCTATCCCCCCCCACCTCACCACCCCCTTGTCTGTCATGCCAAACTGTTGTAAATGTCAAAGACCGGAAACGTACACACACACACACACAGACAGAGACACAGTTGAGCTGAAGAAGCACCGTAAAGCAGAAGATGACAAGAATGCAACAGTTTTGAGGCGGCGCCAGTGTCAACTACTGTCAGTCAGTCATGGGTTAAGCCAAAAGGGGTTAAGAGAAAAGCCAAAGCTATGTTGCATGTTTAGCTCTTCCTTCCTCCTTTGTCCGCTTTTTTTTTTGTGGTGGTGTTTGAATGTATTGAAACCATCTGAAAGATATGATGTTCCAGTTAAAGAGTTAGTTTATGAGCATCTCATGTTTAGTGGACTAAAGTTAATCGATTCAAATTTAATAAACACTTAAATTTAAAAAAAAAAGTAGCAATTTATCTCCCAATTGGAATTTTCCATATGCTCTTTATTTTTCTTCAGCTTTGATTTAAATGAGAAATGGCTATTTATACCCTTACAAAATGTTATATTAACTTTGGTGAGTAGCTTGCTTTCCGATTATATAGGGCTAAGTTAATATAGCCATATCTGTCTGAATCAATGCAAACAAGTCTCTCATTTCTAAAGCTATCATGATAATATTTTGGACACACTTCTATTTTTGGTTTACCTTATATATATATATCGGAAACAACCGGATCGAGCGACTATAACATAGACATTCCACATAAACTATCGGTCCAAAATGGAGTTTTAAGTCAATCATTTTGTTGGTTTGAACACAATTGACACAATATTTTACTAATTTACTACTAAGTTTAATAGGAATCAGTTGGCTATATCATATAGCTGCCATAGAAATAATCGGCTGATAAAAAATAATTTTCCTCGTTTAGGAAACTTTCTGTTTGTTCAGCTCTAGTCGAAAACTAATCAAATTTTTGTATACTTTTTAATGATACTTTTTAATCATTAAAATTTGTTAACTATATTATATAGCTACCATACAAAGATTAATTAAAAGTGACACTCAAATTCGAATTTCTAGACATTGGATGTATCAAATAGATAACTCTGAAATCTTAGGATATATTGGCTATATTCATGTTTTTCATTTTCTTGCAATTCGCCTTAAATATTTTATTTTTATAACTAGTACACATAAAGTAAAGTACGATGAAAACATAAAAATTGAGAAATTTACACCTTTATTGGGATACATTGCATTTTCAAATCTGCCCAATTCCATCAAACGACTTTAAAATGTTTGTTCGAACGAGAACTAAAATAAATTAGCCTTATAAAAAAAAAAAACAAATGATTAATCAATTTAAATTTGAAAATCAATTAGTTGGCCAACATTTAAATGAATTTAATTTTTATTTGACTTTGGCAGACAATTACAATTATTATATGACTTTATATAACTCTACTGGTATCAAAATCTATCCATTAGTTTTTTTAAATTCCACAAGAAAATTTTTACTTTCTTTACAAAACTACATTTTGTAATTTGCTATTTAATTTTAAATTTTTTCCGACATTTATATTATTATTATTACACTTGAGACGTTTATATATTTCTTTACTAGTCTCCAATTTCGTTTACGTTAGCATTTTCAATAGATTAGTGAAAATCAAAAAGAAAATGAAAATAAAAAAATCATAGCATATTTTACAGGATTAGTGAAATATTTTTATGGAATGTTTTGGGCATAAGGCAAGGATCTTAAGATGCTTCTTTTAATTTGCCGTTCTTAGAGACCTAAAGTCCCTCTCACTCTTCACTCGCTCTCTCCCTCTTGCCTCTTGCCTCTGCCTCTGCCTCTATTTCTCTTTCTCTCTCTCTCTCTCTCTGTCTTATTTTCTCTGTTTCTCCATTTCCATCTCTTTTACTCTCTCATTCTGTTTGACTATCAAACGTTAGCTGTTTTTCGAATTATGCCACGGCAAAGTTGCTCATAAATTTAATGATGTTTTTCCTTGCAGCTTCTTTCGCTAGCTCTCTCTCTCTCTCTCTCTCTCTCTCACTCTTACTGTCTCCGTCTCTTTTTTTCTTTTTGTTGTTGTTAAGAACTTCTTGTTGTGCTGTTGTTGTTAAGGATGCAAAGAAAAGAAAGGGGAGGGGGGGGGAGAGGTTGTGTGTGCGTGTGTGTGTAATAGGTAAGCCACTTGGGTGCCTAATGAAGGCGTTGATGAGGCGGCAGCAACAGCAACAGTAGAGGCTGAACCATAAGTCTCTCTCTCTCTCTCTCACTGTCTCTTTGTCGGTGTGTGTGTGTGTGTGTGGGTGTGTGTGTCTAACGTTCTAGAAATAACATTTGTTGGTAATAAATTCTAAAGATAATACACCCAAACAGTCCAGGCTAGGTTAGACTTGGCTACAGTAAGACAACGAGTATTAAGGTTAGGGTGGTGGGGGATGGGGGGGGGGGGGGGTTAGGGTATGGGGGGGTTAGGGTATGGGGGGGGTTAGGGTATGGGGGCAAGGCCATAACTTGACTCTCTTGGCTATTTATTGCAGGTCTCCCTCTTGCCACTAAGCTAAGCACCAAAAATATAAATTTGCAAAAAGCACAAAAATACAAGCAGATGGTGAGGCTCCAAGGCGTGGGCTATGATGGCAGTGGGCGTGGCAATGGCGGTAATGAAACTGAGTGGCAAGTACAATATGAAAACGAAACTCTACGCACATTGAAATATTGCTTACACCTGCAATTGTCGATGCCTGAGACATATTTCAAGGGGCCTTGCCCCATTCCCCGTTAATGAGTTTTGACTTAAAAAAAAAAACACACACACAAAACGAAAAACGTAAAAATTTCTTATTAACTTTCTTTTCTAATTAGAATTCATTTGTTAAGAAAATAAAGAAAAGCGGCATTCTCTCTTTTTCTTCCTTTTCTCTCTGCATTTATTATTTCCTTATTAAATGCCAAAAAAATAACTGCCAGTAAATTTGAATTTTCACCAAACGAGGAATCGGGCGGAATGCTACTATAATTTCTACCTGAGTCGGTTTCAACTTTAGGATAACAATATTATAATAATTGTTTAAAAAAAAAAAACAAAAAAAAATATTTCAAAAATTGCGGAAGAATTTTACAAATTAAAATTAAAATCCAATAGAAAACCTCATTCAAAATAAGAATAAAAAAATTCTAATATTATATTATACAAATACTATATATTAAATAATTTAACCATAAGTCCATCATATACATATAAGGAATATAGAAAAACTATCTCTTTATTATTAATGAAATCCTTTTAGGCTATTTTTTCAGTGGTTTTCCAAACCAATCTCTGACTTTCAAACGACTCTTCAGAAATTTTAGACTTTAAATGCTACTTTTGGGCCAAACCAAACAGATGTGCACACCCACACACACACACACAAACTTCCACCTACACACACACATAATAATAATAATAATATTCGTTATTTTTATACATATTCTCTTTTCATATCAAAATTTGCAGCGCCTTTTATAGCTGGAAACTTTTTTTTTGTTTTGTAAAGTGAAGTTCTACGTAATTTTTCATAAAAATCCACAAAAACCAAAGGAACAATAAAATTTTGAACCTATTGACTTTTGTATATACTACATTATATATAATATTAGATCGATATGATTGAAACTTTTTCACAGTTTTAAACTTTGTCGAATTTTTTGATATTGTGAATTTACAGGATTTTCCCACTATATATAAATATATATTTGTTTGATTTTAAATAAAAGCATATCAAAGAGATATATATGTATATATAATAAAGTTAACTGTTCCTTCTCTTAGCAAAGTAGTTTTCTTTATGCCATGCAAAATGCATATTAAAACTAATATACTTTATTTTTCAGAAAGGGTGTGAGAACTTGAAGAAAATGAAAACAAAGGAGAGTATAAAAGTTACATATGTACATACGTACCTATACACATGTTCGGTCTTTGTACGTTTCCTTACATGTTAACCACTCCCCCACCCCCCCCCCCCTCCGCCTTTCCAATCCCCAACCCCCTTAACTTCCGCCACTTTCCTTTTTTGCATATTGTGTTTGTTATTCTCTGATTTTAATGCGGCATTTTGTGGTTGCAAAAAGGAGCCACAAAAAAAAAGGAAGAAAGCAAAAAAAAAAAAACAACAGCAAAACCCACAACAAGAAACATTTTATGACATAATTTTTATTCTTCTTCCCGTTGTTTGGCAAATGTTGAAAAAAAGGACTATCTGACACATCGATGACCTGGCAGGTGCTTGGAGTCTCCTGGATGCTACCTCCATTCCACCCTCCCCACCCCTACCACTCTTACTGTACTGGTGGAACAGAGACAAGGGTCTTGGATTCAAATTTTGGTTTCGCTTTTGGTTTCGGTCTCGGATTTACATTACCATACTCGTATTATGGCCATAAGCTGTACGCCTCTGTGAATTGTAATTACAAGCATGTAACCTAATGACACGCCCCCATACTCGTAAACCTCCAACAACACCATCCTACTATTACAGAATGCTGGTAACAGTCGCTGCCTACTCCCCACCCCCCCTACCCGTTATCCACCCATTACTTGGCTTGTAAGTGGAAAATGTTGTAAAACCAAAACAAAATGAAGCAAGCAAGTCGTCCCTGCCGACATTGAGTATACCCTGTACCAAGTAAAATTACTCCATAAAGTCAAATACGATCAAAATCGCCATCAATTTACAAAAAAATTCTCTTAGCATGCACTGCTTGCCATGCAGCAACACTGCACTGCTTGCCATGCAGCAATAGCGAACGCATGCTATCTCGCTCACACTTAACAGCCCATTTTGCATGGGGCGTTCAGTACAAAACGGAAATACGTATATCTCCGATAATTATTGTCCGATTTCGGTCAAATTTGGTCAGCTGGTGCATTTTGCCTATATTAATGTGCATGCCAAATATAAATACGATATCTTTAATATTGCTCTAGTTATAGGTTTTTCCCAAATTGCGGGGGCGGAAGTGGGCGTGGCAAAAATTTGAAACAAACTTAACCTGTCTACACAACAGACGGATGTTGACACCAAATTTGGTTGCTCTAGCTCTTATAGTCTCTGAGATCTAGGTGTTCATACGGACGGACGGACAGACGGACAGACGGACATGTCTCAATCGACTCGGCTATTAATACTGATCAAGAATATATATACTTTATGGGGTCGGAAAATTCTCCTTCTGCCTGTTACATACATTTTAGCGACTTTAATATACCCTTTTACCCTATGGGTACAGGGTATAAAAAAACAACAACTCTGTCGACAAAAAAGTAAAATTCTTAAAAAATATTATGCATTCATATAATTATCTTGGATACACAGTTTCCATATTGCATATATATGTATATAGATATATATATGTATCTATGTATATATATATATATAGAAAACCCACAAAGCATTTTATATTAATTTGGTTTACAAGGATTTTCATTTTAACCAACTTCAAATATAGTTTCAGTCCTTAGTGTTTCGTTTATAGTTGGTTCAATCAAGTTATAGTCAATTGATTAGAAATGATATTAGTTTTAATATAGTTTTCAATATCGTTTTATTTAATATAAATAGAAGCCGTTTTTACATTGTTTAATCAATTTAATTGTTAACTATTACGGTACATTGAATTCTGTTTAGTTATTAACAAAAATTGTGTACTTTTTACTTAAAACTTACCAATCTCCCTTACTTGAAATAAAGTTTTTTTTTTTTTTAAGAATCCTTTTGGATTTTTTTTTCTTTTCTTTCCTCTTCAAAAACTACTCGTAAAAATGTGGCCAAACGTTAAATTGCGTTTCGTCGGTTTCCCCCTTTCACACTTCTACGCTGATCACTCTTTGCCTCAAGAAAAAAAAATAACAAAAACCAATTTCCAGCCATATGGATAGATTATTCAAATACCGCCAACATTTCTCATCACTTCCTGTACTTTGCATCTTTCGCCTCATTATTTTTGTGGTCTCTTTGGTTGGAGCATGATATGTCTTGTTTACCCCTCTCTTCTCTTCCCATTTTTTACTCATCATTTTTTTACGGGTGTGTCTGTTTTTAATACCCTTAAGAGAGATTTTTTTATTATTTAGTTTTAGCATATAAAGGAAACACTAAAGTAAGAATTTTTTCAATGGATAAAAACAGATTGACTAACTTATTTTTGATTATATATGTATTATATATACCTGAAGGATTGTTTTTAGTTTTGTTAGATATTTCTAAAAAATATAGCAAAATTTTTAAATATACTAGAATCAATAGATTTACTTAAATAAACATTTCTAAAAATAAATTTTAATTTAAATGTTTGCTCAATCATATTAAAGGGTATGTGAATTTCGTATTTTCGTGATAGTTTTAAATTTTTTGTCTAGATTGTTTTTTCTCTGTACATTTTTTTAAGTTTCTTTTTTAATGTTCTTTTTTAGAGTTTTTTTTTTTTGTTTTTTTTTTGTTGTTGCTCTTTAATGTGTCACCGTAGACATCCATTAAAACTTCATTCATTTTGCGGTTATTTTCAGTGCGAGGACCTCCAATTCTAACCTCTCGTGCCCCTTCTCTCACCATTCCCAAAAAAAAAAAAAAACAAAACCCCGAATAAATCTGATTTTGAAAATGGAATACAGAGTGCTGAGCATTTGGGAGGGGGAGGAAGGAAGGAGCCATCATATATGTACATATGTATCTATGTATGTGTGGTGGTAGGAATTGTGGTGTGTGTGTGTGTGTGTGCGGTGGGTGTGTGTATGGAGGCAGAACAAATAACAGAAATTAGATGAGCTCTGCTTCCAGTTTTCAGAGCTAGAGCTACCAAGTCCATCTGTCAAATATCGTACTCGGTGACAGTTTTTGTGGCTTTTTATTGTTGTTGCTGCAGTTATTGTTGTTGTTGTTGTTGGGGGTCCTGTTGATGATGTTGTTGGCGTTATTAATATTTTGTGTATTTTTTTTTTTTGGTTTTTTTCTTTCTTTTTTTTTTTTTTGGTGGCGGGGGGTACAACATGTTAAAATATGAGCACAAATTCACTGCGTGTGTGTACGTGTACCACATGTGGTAACGTTCCGTTCAGTTGCTTTCCATCTATTCACCCACTAAACCACCCATACTCATACCCACTCCACTCCACTCTACTTCACTCCCACCTATCCCATCTCTTTCCCTACCTTTTCTCTCCATCCGGTATCATTTTGGCTTCTTTTTTTTTCCTCTCCATCTACCTGAGGTCTGGCATATGTGGCCTTTTATTACGATTATGATTACGTGTAAGTGCAGGAGGAGTTTGGTAGGAACGCACAGGAATAAGAACAGCTGCCAGAATCAATATACTTACCTTTATCCATATACATATACATATACCTATGTACCTACCTACCAATCTCATTCTCCCAACCTCCCTCTTAATCCACCTCCTCTCGCTGTCTCTTTGTCTCATTATGCTAATCATAATCATTAGAGATGGGAGGGGGAAGGTAACAAAAAAACAACGCAAAAGAAACAACATAAAAACAAAAACAGAAAGAAAAAAAAACGATACCCAATCGGAGCTCGCACAATTTGTCACACTGACATGGAACAATGGAACGCCTTTTATCGGCCGCAAAAGATCTTTGAAATCACCCAAAAAAAAAAAAAAATAACAAAAACGAAAAAAAAATAACACAGACCCAAAAACGAAACTACAGCACGATAAAGCGTAAATTAAAACAAGTGTGTGTTAAGCAGGGAGAGGGGAATGGGGGTGGGAAATAAGATATTGAAAACTTAATGAAGAGTTGAGAATACCCTAACGATCCGAACTGCATAATGAGTGACTAATCTATTAGATAAACTATCTAACAATCTTTTTAGCTTAAAGCTTCATCAATGAGTAATTATTTAACGTAATTAATTTCAAAAATTCAATATTCAAATCGATCGAATTTTTGTTTTTACTGATTCTTATGCAACTATTAAGTATATATAAATGTTATATAAATAGTTTTAACTTTATTTTGTTGGTTTTGTATTTTTAATAATTGGTTTTAATTGTGGTTTTAATAACTATTTAATAGGATCTGTAATATTTATAAAAAAATATTTTACAAAAATCAACAATAACTTTTGAACTAGGAGTAATATTTAGTCAATCTAAAATTATTTTTATTTTTATTTTTTAAATATTTCTTAGGAATAAATAATATTTATTAAGATAATTTTTCAGTTTACTTTTTCTTAAGATGTTTGAATATAGAACTGTTTATTTATTTATCTTAATTATTATATTTATTGTTGTATCTCATAAAACTGAGGAATACATATAAACTATTTATGTATATTAATTTACATATAACTTTTAATCATTAAATATACATTTTTATTGCTGTTTTAAAGAGTTCTTTAAATCGTTGAATAAAATAAAGTATTAATTTTCTTTATTTTACATGTATTTTTGAGAATTTAAGTCAAAATTAAATTATAGTTTTAATTATTATATTCATATATAATAATTTCTTTATGTTTGTATATACATATAACTATTTTCATATATTAATTTATGTATCATTGAAAATCTTTGTATTTAATAAAGTTTTGCATCTTTTAAAAGTTTGTGAAAAAAAACCATAATTTACCACTATTGGTTAATAAATAAATATATTATATATAAACATAATTTATATATTTTTGAATAATTTTAAAATGAATAATTTTAATAATTTAATAATTTTTATTATCAATTACTTTAAGAGAATTTATAGTAATTATTTTTAATTTATTTTTTAATAAAGGGATTGTTACCACAAACTCTCTGTTTAAGCTCTTCAAATTTTTGTGGCTATAATTCTCTAAAATATTTCCATTTTCCAATAGAATGTTTTTAACAAATTGATAGATATTATTTGTATTATCTAAATTTTTTGATCTACTTTATTCTTAGTCAACTTTCTGTCAATTTCTGTAAACTCTTTCAAATTGAAGTTGAAGATTAATGCGAAATATGTTCATTGGTCGAGACCAAAAACTGGCAAACAGAGTATAAGTCAAAAACTTGGAAGACAAAGACAAGTTCTGTTTTTGTATTTTTATTTCTCCTTCATTTTAATGGCCAACAATGTTGGCGTTGGTGAGATGTGCTCATTGATAATCATAATCAAGCTAATGATGCGGCAGACGATAAGCCTGGACCGGCCAGCAACAACTTCCAACTTCGAGATTTCAACTTCTTTCTTTCTTTTTTTTTTGTTAGTAACGAAACATGTTTGAAAATGGCCTTAACGATAATATAGCATCATGAGCGCCAATGCTACTTTAAGTCTACTCCATACCAATCGACTCGACTTTAGTCCAATTCAGTCCAGTCCAGTCCAGTTTTGTTTGAATCAGTTCTGGCAAAACCCAATTGATCGCATCTATGAAGTGACGATATCTTTCAATTGGCTCTCTGTAAGATTCCTTAATAATTCTGGTCAGCGGGCAAGTTAAGCCAAGTCAAGCCAATTACGACTATCTTTAGTGGGTAGAGAGGAGAGTGAAAGAAATAGTCGGTCAATTGGCTGCTGATGCTTCTCATCGAACTGAAGTCGTCTCAGAGTTTTGGCTAATGAGTGCAATTTGCTTCTTGTCTTGGTCTACTAAATGCTCGCATTAGTTTAGATAAATAGCTTAATTAATTCGTTTTGTTTGCATGTCTCTCCTCTAACCATCTATATACATACATATATGTACATATATACATATGTACATATATATCTAACTGTCTGTATGTCTATTTGTTTCTCTGTCTGTCTGTCTGTCTGTCTGTCTGTTTGTATAGACGATTATTTGGTGTTGGGCATTGGGCAAAATCGCGCACAGTCTGCCGACACAATTACAAACAATAATGAGGAGCAATTATTAGCCTAATGGCATTGTTTGATTTCCGTACTGCACTCTTGGGGTCCACATACTTCTACTGAATAGTTACATTCATATACATATATACACATACAACTGTAAATATATATACATACAAATATATATAACTATATACAAATACTTTAGCCAGCGAGAGCCGCTAAGTGGGCAATATTTGCAAAAGGTCAGTCAAAGTGTTAATGTGTTTGGTTCGGTTTTTGGTGGGTAAATATTGAACGATAGATTGTCAGCAATTACCGTTAGTCTCCACAACTTCAAATAGTTCTCAAGAAATCACAATCAAAGTTATCTTTAGTCTACACTAATTGTAAAAAGTCTTCACAACGTTTTTATAAAGTTGTAACAAAAGTTATATTTAACTTATTTTTATTAATTCCACTTGAACTCTCCACAATTGGTGAAAAATTCTCCACAGCATTAAATGGCTTTTCGCGATTACTAAGGAATTTAATTTTAGATATTTTTAACAAATTGATCTCTACTTGAGTTTTATTCATATTTTGATATTGATTCTACTTGAGTTTTATTCATATTTAATTCACTCTAAAAAGTCTTCAAAACTAACTTACAAATAATCTTGGTTTTATTCAGCGGTCCTATAAAATAGTTTTAACATAAAAATAGCTCTATTAATATCTCTATGTAAATATAATTGAAAGTCTACACTTGATCTTAAAAGTCTCCACAATCAAGTTATAAGCTTAAAATCAATAAAAGTTGATCCAGCTTATATTTAACAATCTAACAGTATACTCTCCACAATTATTAAAAAAAAGTCTCCACAGCATTTAGTAGCTCTCTCAGACTTTACTTATGACTTGGATATATTATTAACAAATTGATCTTTTTTTGAATTCTGAGTATATTTTTTATCTTCTACAAAGTCTTCAAAACTTAATAGAGAAATGGAGAGAAGTCTACTGTCCAATAAAAATTTGAATAAATATGATTTACAACTAATCATATTTATTCAAATATATTCCAAGTCTACAAATGAGAAAAATTTCAAATATTTTAGAATAATCAATCTGAAAGGTAATTCTTACATACATTCGTATATAATTTTCAGTGTATAAATTATTGTGCAACGATGGGAAAACTTAAAACTCTCCACATTTCTCCACACTTAATTAACCAACGGTGCATTTCCTCAAACTTGTATTGCAATTGCACGTATTACCCATTAGAAATAAATTCATAACCAATTCAATTCCACACATTTTTGTTATAATTTCACTTTTTGTTTTCCGTTTGAACTCTCTGCCATGTCTTAATGACTGCCCTAGATAGAAAAATATTTTGAAAAAAAAAAGCAAAAACAAAAAAAACAAAAGCCATGCCGACCGACAGACAACCGATTGACGGAGCGAGCAACCGCCACCGACAACGCCCCCATATTGACCGTGACTAATGCAAAATACCTCTGACCATGCCTCAGTGTGCCTCATAAACACCTCATCAGTGATCATTACCGAATGCCTTCTACGAACGAAATTAGATATAAATAAGCCGACGATGGCCCAAACGAAAAATAAGAAGAAGACGACGACGGTCCAAAAAGAAGGAAAACCAACTATAAAGAAGCAAACAACAGAAAAACAAAAACCAAAAACTAAAAAAAAATGTCTCAATAAATCTGAGACCAAGAAACGCCGACGCAACGTCCAACCGATCATCATCAACATCAACGCACTGCAGCTCTACGATAAATCTCTCGGCCGATCGCAGCTCGTTAAACAAAAATTAAATTAATAAAACTTAATTTGCACACAGACACCGTAAAGAAATGATGGCTTAAAACTAAAGTAGACCAAAAAAAAGACAATGGGGATCTCCGTCGACATTTGGAACGACCTCCTTCCCTCCCTCCTTCCTTCTTCACCGTATATGGGGCAAATGACCAAATCAGAGCACCAAATTAGCTGCCCACCAATTTTCGGCAAGATCGTTCCTAGGTTCACATTATTTTTTCGTTAATTTTTGCTTGATACCCTATTTTGGTTAATTGAAACGGTTGTTTAGCATCAATTGAAGCTACAAAATGCGATAGAAAATGAACAGTTTGACGGTTCCTTTAAAAATGTTATCGAAATTTCAATTTTAAAAAAGAATTTCATTACGAAATCAATGTTAAAGTAAAGGGTATCTAGAGTGCGAGGTATTTCCCTCTCTCTCTCTCTCATATGCGGAATCTTTTCTTTTTGAGGGCGTTTACGAATTGTGTTGACGGGTCGGCTGATGCCGTCGCCACCGTTACCGTCGCTTCTGATAACGATCGATTTTGGCGCTTTTTATATATACTATATACATAAAATATATATATATATATTTTTTTTTTGTTTTGTTTTTGTTTCGGTTTTTAATGTGTCAAAAGCAACGCCAAAGTCGCCTTCAATGAGATGGCGGCATTGATTGGGGGCGCGAGCGTTTGTCTCGCCTTTGCATCAATTGGAGGGATGATAAATGATGAATGACAAGGCAAGAATGCTGGGATGAGAAACAATGTGCCGCATTTCAAAAGAAACCCAAGTCCTCGACAATTGTTCTGCAAGGTTAACCAGATTTTAAAAAGACACTATAAAACATTAACATAATAAGTATATAAAATTTATAAGCAATTGCTAAATATCTGTGAAATTTTAACTTTATTTTTTCCATTCTGAAAAACAAATATTAACAGTTTACGTAAAACATAATATATACCAATTACTATATATTAAAAATTGAAATTAATTTAAAAAGGACCAAGAATAATCGATTTACTAATTTTAGTATCATTTAAGAATTATCTCTTTTATTTTTAGAAATATTTAAAATTCATATTGAGTGAATAAAAATAAACTAAGTATTTAAAAGAATCTCCCCCTCGATATAGAAATCGAAATGATTCTAAGGAATATGAAATCAGATTGAGATTAAATTATTTTCGAAGGCAATTTCAGGTCTTGTTTTCGATTCCAAATTAATTTGTCGGAATTGGAAGCGAAATCTGTTTTCACAAATTATTATCTTTTAAATTATTTGCTAATTTTCACATAAATATATAAGCTTTTCATATCTCAAACATTTTCTGAATAATCTTTAAATTATTGAGTATAATATTAAAATTTAGTGGATATATTTGAATCATTAACATTATATAAAATTTTTTTCAACAGATATCGAGAAAAATGTGTGTGAGAAAACTGTGATTAGCAATTAAAATTTAATCGACCAGTTCCAATTTTTGATCCTTTTAAATTAAATGATTAAATTCCATTTTAATTTTTTGTGTTTGATAGAAATTGGTAGAATAGTTTTTAAATCGCATCAATAAAGTTTGTTTCACATTTTCATTATTAGAATTTCCATAGATAAGCGAACAGTAATTCCAAAACAATTTGGACTTAAAAAAACGTTTCCAAAATAAGATTTGGGCCCGTTAAAATAGTCCGATTCGAATCATTTTGATTTGAAATATTTAAAACAGATAAAATTAGTGACTGAATGATTTGTCAGTATAATCAAGGATCCTTTTAGATCAATACCTTTATGACATTTGAATAGTATTACATAATTGATTCTAGTCACTAATTTAATTTAATAGCAGATAATACTATAATTGTGAATAATTCTCAATAAATATTTTCATTTACTTTCCCTTTTTTTTTTTGTATTTTCTAAAGATCCTGTGGCCTGCAATTGATTTAATGGTAGGGGGAAGAAAAAAACCCTTGAAAACCTCTTGAAAAATCCTTGAAACTTCTCTCAACACAAAAATCTCTACAGCATTTGAAAATGTCCCTCTCTCCCTCTCTCTCAAGTGACGAAATGGACGATGATTAGAGGAAAAAGAGGTGGTCCAAGCGCACTTCAAATGCCAATTGACAATTATTTTTTCCAGAGTCCATAAATTAACCAAGTTTATGGGGGCGTTTCTCAAACATCCAAAACATGAAAATCAAATTTCCTCTACCATCCGGCCAACAGAGATACTAGTGCGAGTGAGATAGTTAAATAGATAGATAGTTAGAGGGTCGGTCCACTTGTTATGGACATTTGTCAGATCGGGTATAAGCAGGCATATTTGAGTGGATAAAAAAAAAAAGAGAACTAATGCCTACACTCCAAATCAAGTTGCAAATGCGAGTTTTATGTAAAAATTCTGACCAGTTCCTAACTCAAGTGGTTGCGCCTATCTCTCTCCCTCTCCCTCTCACTCGCTCTCACTCTGGCTAAGGCTCTTGGTGTGGAGCAGCTGCACTTATCCTTGTAGATAAAGTGCACACTGTATGGCCCTTCTTTTGAGTTTTGTATTACATGCACACATTCAGGATAATGACAAAAAAAAAATAAAAATAAAAAAGGTTTCAGGACTTGGCTACATTTTGTTACATTTCTCAATTCCCTTCTTTACTTTGATTTTTTTTTTTTGTTTTTGATCCGTTTGTTGTTGTTGGTTGGTGAGTCGGAATCGATTTCATTGAATGTAATTTGAGTTGCAAGTTCTTTGCTTTCAACATCTTTCCCTTGTTGCACTTGTTAGCGTTTATTCTCCTTTCCTTTCCTTTCCTTTCCTTTTCTTTGAATTTGCGCCGCAACTTTGTTGTTTATTTGTTTTGTCAACATTTGGTCGCCAGTTTCGCGTTTTTTCCTTTATTTTTTGAAGTTGTCTACAGTTACGCACGATTTTCCATTGAAAGTTTCAGATGAGATGCCGCTTCTCTTTTCTGTTTTGTTTTGGAAAAATCGAAGCAAGGAAATGCAACTCAATCAAAGACGCTTAAGAGATGTCCAACAACGCATCAAGCGGGATGGGTTGAAGGGAGGGGGGCTGCACCACCAACTTGTGTGGCTTTTCTCACACACATTTTTCACTTGAAACAAGAAAAAAAAATAAAAACCAAAGAAAAAGAAAAAAAAAACGCGAGGGTCGGTTTATCAGTCAGTTAGTTTTAGAGCCGAGCCGTTGTGTGTGGTTTTTTTCTGTCTTTGTTAGGCTGCTGCTGTTACTCTTTCCCCTACCCCCTACCCCCTACCCCTAACCCTGTTCTTATTGGCTTAGCTGGTCACCCGCTGGTCGCGACCTTCATTTGTCATGCTTGCCACTCTGTTTTCATAATGAATTTGTTTTACCAAACGAAAAAAAAAAAAAAAGAAAAAGGAAAACAAAACTGAAAACTACCGTGTCTCAGTTTTCGTTTTTTGCTTTTTTTGGTGTATATATTTTTTTTTATTTTTTTATTTTTTCTGGGGTGCTGCATGTGGCGTCAGTAACTAACCAACCAACCGACCGCCGCGGCGCTTTTCATTGGATTTTCATTAATTTGAGTCCGTGTGTGTGTGTGTGTGTGTGTTTCTACTCCTCTTTTTTTTTTTTTTTGTTGAAGAGGGCACGTAATTGATTTGTGGTTGCATGCACACATCCTAAGCAAATAAATTGGATTTGAGCCAGTGAGCAGTTCAGCAAGTGTTTCTCTTCACACACACACACACATACTAACATATACATATATGTACATATATCTAGTTCATAGTAGTAGTGGAGACTGATGGAGAGTTTGCCCCACTGACTTAAGTGCCCATTAAGAAGTCACTTTAGTGTCGAATGCAAAGAGAGTTGTTGTGGAGAGTTTTTTTTTTTTTTTTTGTTGATTATACTTCTTGTAGAGTTTCAATTTGATTTGAAATGCTAAGCGAAATTGTCAAATTTTGATTTCGCTATTTGAATTATTTGCGGATAGTTGAGTCCTTTTGTTTTTTGAACTTAACGTAAAGATTTTTGAATACTTTAAAAGAAAAAACTTTTTTATAGTGGTAAACAAAAAATCTATCAGCTTGATATATTATTATTTATATATATAAGTCGAAAAAAAAGAAATATATTTTTCATTTTTAGCAATTTTGTATGAACGATTTTTAGCAGTGTCCAGTTTTAAGATTATCCAGAAGATTTTAACGCTTGGCAACATTGCAAATCAAAAATTCAAAAGAATTATTCTTAATAAACAATATAGATTAATAGAATTATATATATTCGTGCAAAAATAACACATTTTTGTCCAGTGTAAAAAGCGACATAGAACGAAAAGTTGGTCGTGGATATCCTTATCCAAAATATTGATATAATTTATCCCAATCGGTATAGAAAATTTATTTATAAACCGGGCCAACCGGAAAAATTTTGTTTTGATATAAAGAACACGTTGAAAGATTTAACGCCCAATTAAAATGATAACTATTTCGATTCCCAAAATATAGTAGTACAATCGGAAAAAAAGGATTACCAAGCATTACCTTTTATGGAATAACAAAAACAATTGCAACTATTATTTAAAAATTAACTGTAGAGTTTTCTTTTGCAGAAATATTATTATTTTGCAGTATATTATGTGGCATAGTGTTCAAAAATCTTTTGCAAATCCCTATTGATTTTGTTGGCAGTTCAATTTTTTTTTTGAAAATCCTCAAATGAAATGTTGAGAAGTCAGAAGTCTAAAATATTTATTTTTGGATGTTAATTTTGGATTTTAAAAAGACGATTAAAAAGTCAACTATATAAAAGTTGTACAGTAGTTTTTTGGTTTTTCACTTCTGTATTTTTTGTATTATTCATTTTAGATTGAAACAGAGTAGCCACCATTTCGATTTATTTGATAATTTTTATAAATCTTAAAAATAATTTATTCAAACCGTTGTAAACGAAGCCATTTTTTGAATTTAATTTGAACCTTATTCTAGGCCCTTTAAACTGATCATTAAGATCACAAGTTTTTACTCTGAATATATAAACATTTGAATTGTTTACAGATGCACAATAAGTTAGACAGTTTGATAAAACTTAAGTATTAAAATGAATGAAATTGATTTCTGGGATTCTTTGAATGCTATTTGATCCAAAAGTTTTTTATTTTATTTTTGTATAAACATTTTTCACTACATATGGAAAATTTTAACATTTTAAACCGTCTAAAAAGATTTCTGTCACCTCAACAATTGATTTTGGATTAATTTCCATGAAAAGATTAAATTCGAATAGTTAGTAAATAAAATGGTAATATATTTTAAATTTTTTTTCAAACAGTAATTGTATCCATTGAATTCGTAACATATTTAGTTTATTTTAAATAATTTAAGTTATTATTTATATTATTGTAGTTCGGTGGGGAAACTGGGAAATAAAATTTCTTCTATTTTTAGAAAAAACAAGAATGAAATGAAGTCTTTAGTGTATTGAGAGAATTTCATTTTATTTAACTCGTGTCAATTTTTCTAAATGGTAGGGAAAAAAATTGAAATTATTGAGGAAGAAAAAAATGTAATTAACCAAACGACAGAGAAGATCCCTTTCACTTTAATTCCCTCTGGCTCTGTTTATTTTCCGCTGATGGGCAAATTCTCAGACCCCCCTCACACACACACACACACACACTCACACACAAACACAAGCATACACAAGAGAAAAGACAAAGATAAAGCAAAGATATGGCACATCATGGACTTTGCCCCATTGCCGACTGTGGGCTGGGCCCCGGGCCCGGGTCCGGGTCCGGATCTGGCGTCAGCTGTCTGAATAAGTCTGAATATCTGAGACTTTGAAAGTCAAAAAGTCTGCTCTTGTTGGCAAGGCGAAAGTTAAAAGAATTTCCAGCCTATGTCAACGACGCGACGGGAACAAAGTATCCATCCACATTCACATTCACATTCACATTGGGGGATAACAGAAATAGACTGAAAGATCTCGCCCCCAGTCGACATATTCTCTTCAATTCTTTTTACGTTTTTCGGTTTTCGTTTTTCTTCATTCTTCTTCTTTTTATTTTTAATTTTTTTTTCTCTTTTTTCGCATTAAACATGTCAAATGTTCGTCTCGTCGACTGCAATTAATAAAAGGTGCCTCACAGAGGGGAAAGATAAAGAGAATGACAGAAAAAGAAAGAAAGAAAGAACGAGAGAGAGAGAGAGAGAGAGAGCGGATAGAGGAAAGTACACCCCATGGTATCCACACCAAAATTGTCTGGTCAGATCCAAGAATAGATCAATGTTGGGTTGTACCCTAAGCTCTTTAGTCTCTATCTCCCTTCCTGACTCCAACTCTCTTCCTGTTGGAATTCTTTTCTTTGCGTGTTAATTTGTTTCGCCCCTTGTGTTCGCAGTGTCGCTGCTCGTTGAGACTTAAGTGGAGATCCAAAATACTCCATCTCTCCCCAGAAACACCTCCCTACACAGCACACCTATCCCCCCTCTCCTTATGCATCACCCCAAGCCTCATGCCCTTTTGTTTCTAACGTTTCTTGTTATTTATTTGTCGCGTCTGTTTGTCATTTGGGGAAAAAGTGCAACAACCCCCACACCCACATCCACACCCATTGCATCCTCTACTCCCCCCCCCCAAATAGAATTGTCTCTTCTTTTTTTTTTTGGATATTGGTCTTGAAACATTTTTCAATGTTTCGAAAACGTTTACCTTTACCAGAGGGGAAATAAGATTATTGATCTTAAGTCAGATAAAGAAGGCGTTAGAGAGAGAGAGAGAGAGAGAGAGATGGGTGGGAGGAAAGGGAAAGGGGGGCAGGGAGGGGATAGGTTGAAACACTATTTCCGTCACTATTTTTGGGGGCCACATAAAGCCACCCTCTAAACAAAATTTCAAAGAAAATGCGGAGACACTTCCGTTAATGCATTGATATCACGTGTTACATTTGATGACAATTAAACCGAAAAGTCAAAAACCATTAAATACATGAAGATTAGAAAAACCAAAAGTATTTTCAAAATTCAAACAAGGAACAAATTGTCAATTTTCATATTAGTTACAAATGCAAAGTATTTGATATGGATACATAACTAAAGGAAATTTATTTTTCATATAAAACTAAAAACTAAAAATAAAAATTTCAAAGTTGTTTAATTTTCATAGTTTTGTTATACAAATAATAGGATATATGTATGTACATACATATGTATATACAACTTTCAGAATATATAAAAGATACAGTTTAATTTTTTAATGACATTTTCTTTTTATATTTTTTTAATATTAAATTTTTTTCTCGTTAAAAATGGTAAAAAAAAACCAACTTATTTGTGTTATATTATTAAATTTAATTTAAACCTTTGCGTGACATTCAGTAAATATAAAAAATATTAAGTAAATTTCCTTTGTAACGTCCGCAAACAGAAAAAGTTTTTTTATTTCTCTTAACTGAGTCAATAGATTTACCCTTTTATGTTGAACCAGCTTAGTAAACCCAGATAAAATTGCACTTCAAACTAAAAAAAAAGCAATTTTATATACATAGTTAAAACAAATTTGGAGAAAAGTATATATTATAATGTGTGTAAAGTTCCCAAGAATATTTAACTTTATAAAATTGTAAAAGTTAAATAAAAGAAATTGTGAATTTATTATAATTTTGTTTAAGCAATTTTAATCCAAGAAGTAAGTTATTATTAAATAAAATTATTTAGTATAACAAAAATACCTCAATACAATAAATATGTCAGTTGTAAAGTCAGCAACCAATTCACGATTTATTTAAATTCAAAATAATATATTGGGAAAAAAATTAACAAAGAAAAAGAAATTAAATAAAAAAGGAACAAGTTTCGCAACGATTGAACTTTTTGATTTTTTTAATATTTTCATGTATAATATATTTTATATATAATGTCATTGAACTTTTTGATTACTATTCAAAAATTTGTTCAAAAAGATAAGCAAATAAATCAGCAACGACATTTCTAATATTAATATAATATTTTGCCCAAAGGCATTAAGGTAAATTTATGAAATTCTTTTGCAAGTACCCAAAAAACAGTATGTACTAAAAGTTTAATTCAAAAACCTCTATCAAACACACAAATAAAATAATAGAAAAGACTGGGTTAACTATAAGAAATAAGCATTATACAGTTTTTCATATTTTTATTGGAAACCTTCATAAAATTTTTTATTCACATTTTATTCAATTTTATTTACAGTGAAAATAATTTTAGGGTCAAGTTGTATATAATTTTTAGGGTCAAGTTGTATATAATTGTTACAAAATACTTTTGACCACTATTATTGAATATGTCCGATTATATAGTATACGTATTTAATAATTTTATGTGTTTTCACTGTTGTTCCTATAAATATTTAAGTCTTTGGGTTCTTTTCTTCCTATTTTTCTATTATTTTTCCTTTAACTCATTAAACTTGGTTCGCTCTTTTGGCCTCGCTCTTATTCACATTCTACGCAACTTGAAATTGCAATTCGCCATTAAAATGTCATGGAATTTCACTTAAAAATGTTGTCGAAAATTTCTTGAAAAGGATAAAAAAAAAAAGGAAAAACTTTTAGCTTGGCAATTCTATTGCCAAACGCATTTTGCACTTCAATTGCACGTGAAAATGAAACTGAAAATGAAAATAAAGTGTGTGTATGTGTGTTGGTGTGTTGGTGTGTGTGTGTGCGTGTGCGGTTTACCGCCCAATGCCACCCACAACCACCAAGGACCATCCAGAATTACCCAGAACCATCATCCTGTTCCTCAATATCCCTTCTTCCTCCCCATCTTTTAGCCACAGTGAAACTGAGGAAAAAGCCGAAACTGCAAACTGAAAAATTCAAGCCTGTTAATATGCGTAAGTGTGCAGGGGGGAGGGGGTCTGTTATGTAGTGTGGTAAGATGAGGTGAAGTGAAGTGAAGTGAGAGTGGAAGATTCCAACTGCCTCAGGTTGACACAATCCTGGCATGAAATGGAGTTGCTTTGCACTTGCCACTTGCTGTGCCTGTGCCTGTGTATGTGTGTCTGTCATTGATATGGCGTCCTCTCTCCTCTATCTCCATCCCTACCCTATGAGACACCACCCACCTTTCACCTTCCACCTGCCACCTTCCTGCCTCAGTGTTCTCGTTTTGTCGCCTGTTGTTAATTGTCATTGCTTCGCTTTAAGCCGCTCACCAACAGCAACAGCAGCAGCAGCAGCAAAATTCTACTTCTTTTCTTTTCGTTTGCTGATACCCTCTACAAATAAGTGTAAAAATGGGTGTATTCAAGTCGTCATTATATCAATTGTGCTATCCATTTATCAATATATAAATATTAAAATAAATAGTACAGGAATAACCTTTAATATTCAAACAAATTTAGTTTAGTGACGCAAATCTAATATGTAATTTTAATGTAATAAAAAAATAATTATTTCAACACGGAGTTTAAATAACTTTTTTTTTTAATCTTAGTTATTAATACAAAATGGTTCATAATTAAATGGTGTTGTAAAAATGTATTAAAGAAGAACTCAAAATCTTAATTTCGAAATTTTTCATCTTTTGTTATTTTAAAAGGATTTCTTATAATAGAATCTCTTTACTATTCAAGTGAAAGAAAACAAATTTTAAAAGTCAAAAAGAAATGTTTCATATTTTCCCTTATTATTAAATAAAACTTAAATAAAAAAATAGTTTTGTTTCTAAAAGAAAATATTTTATATTGGATGTTCTTTGGAATACATTTTTTGGAAAGATTTTATTAGAACTCAAGCAATGTTAAAAATTTCAGTTTTAATTTTAGAACCAGACAAATTTGATAACGCAATCATCTCAATGAAATGGTAAACCCTTTTAAAAATGAATATTTAAATAAAACTATTTGAAAGACGATTAAATTTGAATCTATATTTATTATATTTATGGCCATCACGAAATATTTAATATATACTATTTGTTCACACATTTAGATCAGAGATTTGCCAGTAGAAACTAAACAATATTAGATCCCAGTGGTTCAAAAAAGTATTCCAAAAATTTTAGTTTTTTCGAAAATTTTCTTTTGGTTACATAAAAAATTTAATGAAGTTTCAAAGGTTGTTTCTAAAAAAGGAAATTTTTGGAATTTAAGCCACTTAGATAAAGAAACTTTATTTTACATATTCAAGGAATATTCTATACAGTTTTAACCGGTTTTTCTTTTAGAAAAAAAATGTTTCTTTTGTGCTTGTTTATTTCAATTAAAAGAGTTGTATACTTATATTTATTAGTATAGAATATAGAATAATATTCAATTTTTGAGTTTTTTGAAAATATCCTTGTGTTCTTTCGTCAACTTTTTATATTTCGTTGCAGAGTTAAATTTGATAAACTTCTAATGAAATATCTGTTCCATCTACATTTATGGTAGAGGGTATTATGAAATCGTCGGTTCGTTTCAATAAACTGAATTTTTGTTGCTGTTGTTGTTGTTGTTGTTGCTGTTGCTGTTTTCACGCGCGGTTAGCGCCTGTAATTGCATTGCCAAGTAAACGACGAACCGCGAATGTGTGAGACATCTGTGTGTATGTGTGTGTGCGTGTGTGTGTGTGTGTGGGTGATGTGTGTGTGTATGTGTGAATAAGTGAAATTTATTTCAACGCCCGCCAGGCAATCGCAGTTCCACACGAGAACTGTCTTTTGGCCCCCAAATTTGGCAAAAGTGAGAAAGATATAGAAAAGAGATAGCGAATCTACAGAAAATTTGATCAAAACTTTAATTTTCAGCAAACGTTTTTAAACACTTTTAGTTAATACAATTAAGCGAATATCTCTTGCAGAAAATGCCATTTACGATTCCATCAAGTATACGACATGTGGCACACAGTGCCACAGGTGAATAGAAAATTTAATGTTTTATATATATATATTTATGTATATAGTAAAATAATTCAACATTAATGCAAAAGAAACTGTATATATTGTATATATGTACATATATATATATATTTAAGTGGTATATAAACCAAAGTATAACGTTCCAGATTTTCTTTTTTTTTGATCAATACTAGAAGGACATAAACGAAATACGATTTTCTATATGTATATAGTTGTTCATCTATTAATCCCTGATTATATATGTATGTATGTAGATATAGCTATTGAAACAGAAATCCTCGTATCACTTATGAATCATCATTCCGATCAAACATAATTTTATTATAACTACTTTTAGTATTAAAAAGATGATAAAATTTGAAAAATTGTACAAACCTTTTTTTCGATTTCAATGGATTGTTTGAATTGAAAAATTCTTTCTTAAATGTGAAAGTTTATATCAGATAATTGTGACTATGCAAATATTTGGTAATGGAACATAACAAAAAGAAGAGCCACTATTCGTAACATAATTTCTTATCAATTTCAATTGATTGATTGATTGATTTACCTAAACCATAAATCACGATTCAACTGGCCAAATCTGTGTCAATTTTTCAACATTTTTACGATTTGTTTTTCTCCTCTTTTGTTTTTCCTATTTTCTTTGTTACGTTTCTTTCCTTTTTTTGCTTTCTTTGAGCAATTTTTCTTAGTTTTATCAGATGCCAACAACAACAACAACAACATGATGGCAGGCAACAATTAAAACAGTAAAACACTTGGCTGCCTTAAGAGAAGGAAAAACATAGTTAACAAAAAAAAAAAGAAAAAAAAAAACAAAAAGAAAAAAATATTTAATGTGTTATTTTTTTATGCTGCAGTTTTTATACCCTGCCAAAGTTCTATTTGAAAAGACTTTGGAAATATTTTCAAATTATTATAATAATTTTATAAGTCTTATTTGAAATTAGTTAAGTTAATTAAAATTCTGAAACATAAATATGAACCGTTAATATAATATAAATTGTAAAAAATATAATATACAATCTAAAAGGACTTTTATTACTTAAAATTACTTATTCAATTTTGAGAGATCAGAAGGATATACATATGTATGTACATATATATGTATGTATGTATGTACATACAAATATACTACACAATTAGCTATAGTTACCAATTTCTAGTCAAATATGTATGCCCATTTTAGAAAGTGTATGCAAAGGTGGGGAGGGGATAAAGTGTAAAGAATGCGGGTTGAATAACAACAACAACAATAATAACAACAATTAGGTATCTGACCAAGTGGCCAAGTGCCGAAAGAACCAGGCATATAGAAGCTAGAAGAGACGAAAAGAGATAGAGTATGATAGAGGGGTATATGGAGCAAAAGAGTAAATGAAGGAGGGGGGAGACATATATGTATGAAACCAAAGATTCGCAACAAAAATCTGCTCAATCACTTTTCACTTAACCCAACACACAAGAACTTCAAGTTGAACCAGAATGTGCAGGCACAAAGCGTAACTCGTTGATACAGTTTCGGTGTGGTGGAAGGGATGGTGGGTTTAGTATGGGGATGCAGTAGGGAGGGGGCATAAAAGTGATGTGTGGGCTTTTGAACACCAAAAATACAACAGAACAAACAACAACGATAACAACAGCAACAACAACAACAACAACAACAACAGCAGGATAGCAAGCAAAAAAGCAAAAGCAAACTTTACGTGGATGATGATATGCAAAAATACGATATTTCTATTTAAATAACCGACTTACAAAATACCCTACAATAATAAATTCAAAGAAAAACTATAAGAAATTGTAGGCAATTTCATTTAATTATTTTATTTTAACATAATTACATTTAAATGGAATTTTGTAACATGATCAATTGATCATTTAAAACGATATTCCAATTGGTTTTCTTTGGCATTTCAGATGCATTAATATGCCCTAACTGGTAATGATTACAGGGTATTCAAAAAGCAAACCAAAGATAGAGAGAGCGAGACGAAGGCTAGTGTTGGAGGTCGGCCGGCACACATGTGTGTATGAGTATGTATATTTTAGCGTGTGTGTGTGTGCGTGTGTGTAGGGCCAAACACATCACTTGATATTTAATTCCTACTCCAAAAATAAAAGCGTTTCTCGGCTACGTCAGCAGCCTCAGAAGCAGGCAGCAACAGCATCAAAAGCCTCACTTGACCCAAAAAGAACAAAAAACAAAAAAAAAAAAAACGAAACACAAAAAAAAGAAAGAAAAAGCAAAGAGGCAAAACAGAAAAAGAGAGTGAGAGAGAGAAAAAAAGAACCATATTGCTTGACCAACAAAAAATTGTTGTACCAGGCAAAAGTAAACATGGAACAGGCCCCAAGCATATTTTTGGTCCATCTCGAAGGGCAAACATCAGAACCAGGTCCAGGTCGAGGATAACGATGAGAATTAACGAACGTGAGCAAAACGATATTTGAATCCTTATTTTAAACCTATGTCGATATATTCTCGGTAACAGTTCTTATATTTTTTTTTTATACTTTGATCAATATGAATTTTAGCCATTTATTAGACGGTTTTTTTTTACAGGTTTTTGGTTGAAAGAGATCTAACTTTTTGAGTTTTCAAATTATTATTTTTGATTTAATAGAAATTCTTTTTTTTTTTAAGTTTTTCTCTTTTTTTAACTTTTGTTTTTCGACTATTTGCTTTCTCTCTCTTTATCTTCACCTCCTTCGTGCTTTTTTAATAGTTATTCCTTCTCTAGGCCACATATAAACGCTCATTAAAGACCAACTAAAGAAAATTTTTTAAGAGCCAGGTCTGAATCTGTGACTTAACAGATTTTATGCTTCTTCAATTTTTTTTTTCTCCTCTTGCATTTCCTTTACCTTCCTTCATGTCCTTCTCTGCTTGATTGCCTTTTTTTTTTTTTTTGGTTGCAATTTGTTGTTGTTGCTGTTGTTGTATAGCTTGCACTACGTTGAGTAGGAGGTTCTCGACTTATTGGCATTTTCCGAATGTGTCAGCAGCAGGTGCCACGCCTACACGCCCACATACCAAAATCTTTATACGCCCACCAATCAGCCCGCTTTTGTTGATGATGAAAGTGCGTCAAATGGTTTTTTGATTTGCTGTTTGCGTAACTGAGCTTCAATTCGAACAAACTCCTTCTGGCCCATTCTCCATCACCGCATCTACCCGAATCCCTTTAAGCATCCAACTTCATCACCATTACCATCACCCACACCCACACCCACACCCACACCCACACCAACTCCATCATCGTCGGCATGTGCCTGCGCCTCTCCTAATTGTGTATGCGTGTGCTGTACTACAGACTGTTCCTTCTTACTATTCCTTCGACTTTTACAGGATTCTTGCGTAAATTTAACAAGTTCGCACTTGAGGCAAAAACAAAAACTAAGGCCTGAGAAAAGGCTAAGCTGAGTTAAATAACACAAAAAGTGGTTGGGGGGGGGGGGATTCAAAAAATGTGGCATGAAGTATGTTGGGGAAGAGGGGAGGGCATGGAGTGTGCTGTGTGCGGCAGTGGAAGGAGCAAGTCTCGTAGGGATTAATTTGATTTAGATGTTGGAAGTGTTTTAGATGATATACCCTAAATGTAAATTGCGGCATGTGGGCGAGGCTAAATCAAATTTATTGCATTATTTTCAGTGCAATGAAGTTGTGGCGGAATATGATGGACAGTAAGGAAGACTAGAAAGAGAAAAAGGCGATAAGGAATGAGAGAAGGAGAGAAGGAAACGAAAAATACGAAGAAAAGAATGACAAAATGAAGGAAGGACAAATGGAAACGAAAGAAAAAGGATTTCAATAATACAAAAATAGCTAAAAAGAATTGAAGAAAGACAGAAAAAAGAGCAAATAGAAAATGAGAATTGGAATGACAGAAGAGCGACAAAATAAGGAAAAGAGGATAAAGAAGAAAAAAAGAGGAAAAGAAATGAAAGTATGAAAGAAATAAGGAAGGAAAGGAGGAACGAAAAAAGGGAAAATGAAGGAGGGAGAGAATGAAGAAAAAGACGAAAAAGAAGGAGCAGAAGGAAGAAGAAAGAAGGCAAAGAAGGAAAAAATAAATGGTAAACATAGATAAAAAAGGAAGAATAGGTAAAAAGAGAAAAGGAAGGATATAAAAAAGAAGAAAAATAGAAGTCTTTCAAGAAGGAAGAAAAGAAAGAAGAAATATTAAAGAGAAAGAAGAAAAATTACGAAACGAGAAGAAAAGAAAGAATGAAAGGGAAACATAAGAACGAAGAAAAGAAGCAGGGAGTACCACAAGCAAATAAGGAAGTAAAGAAAAAAACTCAGCAGAAAGAAAATATTAAGGAAGAAAAAAAGGGGAGACTAGAAATATGTACATACATAAGTGAGAGAAGGAAGAATAGATGAAATGAAGAAAGGAAGAAATAATGAAAAAGCAACAAAAGAATCTATGCGAAGAGGGAAGAAAAGATACAAAAAAAAAGGGTTGGAAAGGAGGAGGAAACAAAGGAGAGAGAAAGAAAGACTGGAGAGGAAGAGAAGAAGAGAAAAGAAAAAAACGAATGGCCGGAAGACGAATACAAGAATAAAAAGAAATGGAGCAACATAATAGAATGAATTTTGGATAACTCATGACTGGTTACCAGATCAACCTTTTATCTGTTGCTTCCCATTCGTTATCTAGTTCCTGTCGCATTCTTCCGTGGAGGTGGTGGTAATTACCACCTGGAAAATTGGGAAAGCGTATCCAATACACGATACTATGTTAACTCAGTCGTGTACCCATTCTGTTGACTCATTTTTCTCTGGTTTGGCTTTATTTTTCTTCAGTTTTTTTTTATGTTGTTTTTCTTGGTCGGTCGGTCGGTTGGTTGAAGTAACAAACAAAGTTGCCACGTTGCCGTTGACAGCTCACAAAAACACTTAAAACGCTGATTTACGTCACGTCTTAGACAGGCAGCGAACCCTTTATTGAATGGTGAGTGAGGGTGACTGAATGGTGTGTAGATTGAAGGGAGTGGGGGCGGGGGTCAAAGGATCATTACAACGCACAAAAATTTGTGTGTTGACGCGCATTTGGCAAATTGACTTTGTACAAAGTGCAATTGAGAGAATGGAATGGAATGCCTGAATACCTCCAATGACGGAGCTACAAATCGATGAGGTGTCGAGGCCCCCCCACCCTCCTTACCACTTAACTCCTGCCCCAATCCCCCAGCAGGCCTAACTCTAACGGCAACCCTCTTTATACAGAAGGTGCCTAATACTGGCACTTGCGTTCTTCCATCAAGCCGTTGGCCAAACCTTTATTTGCAGTTGTTTTTTTTTTTTTTTGGTTTTTTCTCGTTTTTTTTTTCTTTTTCTTTTCTTTCGTGTTTTTTTTTTTGTGTGTTTCATTCCTTGTTCTACTTGTTTGCGCTTTGACAGCTGCAAATTAATTAAATTTAATTATTTGACGTTGGCGCTGCTGCTGGCGTCCTTCGAACTGAGGCTCCCCCCCACGCCCCTACCTTCCTTCATCCATTGATTGAGCCTAATTAACTGTACTTGAAGTTTGTAAGCGCTTGGCAAAATTTTAATCATCCATCAAAGCCAAAAACAAGGTCACTTAAATGTATGAAGGGTTTAAAGAGCTTCCCCCCCCCCGCACTTCCCTCCGATTACCAAGTAAATCTCAAATTTGGCAAGGTGAAGAGGTACGCACAATCGCATGGCGGGGGGCCCTGGGGTAGGAGTTAGGTAGTTGGCTGGATAATTGGCAACTTGGGTTCAAAATTAGGACAGATATTTTCTTGTATCTTGTATCTATTACAATATGTTTGCAATTATGTAAGCACTGACATCAATCAATTAACTTCTTATCAATGGATAATTTCCTGAAGTCCCCAAATGGATTGCCCTAAGGGAAAGGGGGATGGGACATTTGGGCCTCTGGCTAGTAGATGGTTATATACTAAGTGGATTAACCTATTATTAAGGACAATAATAATTGTTGCAAATTGAATTAAATTTAAAACATTATTACATATTCAAAACCATTAATTGAATAAATATGTTTCTATTTTTATTTAAACTTAACTTTTTCATTTTGTTTAATTTTTGGTGCTCCACATTTGAAACATGTTTCGGCCTTTGATGATTTATATATTTCGATTTTGTAATTAATTCAAGAAATAAAAACCTCATTTATCAATCAATCCAATCCAATGGTAACACGAGTATGTCAAGTCGCAAAATCAAAGCACAAAATCAAAAAAAAAAAAAAACAAAAACTTAACCACAAATATCATCGACTTTTCAATACTCTGTAAATGTGAATTGAAATTGAAAAATTTCAAGGATATAGTCAAAGTTTGCAATTGCCTGAACTAGTTAATTTAACTTATTTAACTTAACTTTTTGTTTGCTTATATAAAATAAAATATTGAAAATTAAATTTATATTATTTTTAGAAACAAAAAATTAGTAAAAATAAAATTAACATGATTTTTTTTCTTACTATTTATAAATTTAAATCATTGCCAAGAACTTTAGATTTGAATTGTACTTTAAACTTAGATTTTACTCAACTTCAGAACTGAATGTTTTCAAGTTTTTAGTATTGTAAAATTTGAATCGAATTCAGGTTCTATCTAAAAATAAATTACCTTTAAATTGGCAATATTTCTTAACGTCTTAAAAGAAATTTTTGTATTATATAAATATATAGTACTTTTTCCCCATATAAAATTATTTACTGACTTAAAAAAATTTTATGGGTTTAATTAAGGTTTTGGCTTTCCTTAATCTGGATCGTTTTAAGCCGATAAAAAAAATGATATACAGTATATTTAATATATTATACATATAGAATCTACCAGATTTATACATATACACAAGACCGTAATATATTTATAGAGTTCCAAACATTATAAAGATTGTCTAATATCCTCTCTATTTTTCGCTATTCAACAAATAGAAATACTAAATAAATAAATTAAAAAAAATATATATATATATGTACATACATATATACTGGACAAGTATGCCAAAAAGAAGAAAAAAAAACACTCTTAACAACAACAGCAAAAAAAATGTACCAAGTCACACATTAACGTCAAGGTCGCTGCTTCCCCACCTCCCCCCTCCCTGCCACTAAGTTTCCACTTCCAAACAACAGTTGAAACCGAAAATTGGCTTACAATTGGCTTGTAAAGCGACGACTAAGTAAATCAAACGTCAAGTGGATAAAAAAAAGAAACGAAAAAAAAACGAAGAAATAAATAAAAAGCGATAAAAAAAAGAACAACAACAAACACGTCACGGCAATTAAAAGCCAAGTATGGTTACTAGTAAGAGGGTAGAGAGGGAGGAAAGGTAGTTGGGTTAGGTAGAGAGGAGGGGAGGGGAGAATAAAAAACCAAAATACTGAAACGCTGGAAATTGACCATTTCAAATAACGGAAAAGAACGTTGCCAAGCACTAAGACACGCTCAAAAAACATTTTCTTTTTTTTTTTCCTTTGACACTTTTTGCTTTTCGATGGATTTCGATGATGGACATGATTATGATGATGATGATGATGATGTTGGAGATGATGATGATGTTGGAGATGGTAATAAAGAAAAGAAACTGACGATAGCCACAAATAATACTCGTAAGTTATTTAAAGAAAAAATATTAATGTGCACCGTTCTTTAAATTACTTTCCGAATATTTAATAAATAAATGTAATAATAGAAAAATAGTAATTTCGGCACTTTCAATTATCAGAAATCGTAAAATAGAGTGGATTCTTTTAAAGAATGGATAAATGCAGCTATTTAGAACGAATGAATATTAAAAATGTTTATTTTTGACTATTTAAAATTTTTTTATTGGTTTTTTTTTTTTTAAATTTTCGTTTTAAATTGTTAAAAAAGAAGTAGTAACAATTTAAAAAAAAAATTATTCAGTACCTGAAAAGGTTATTTAACCGATGTGAAATTGAGATCAACTTCTTTAAAAACATATTGAATTTTGAAAAAGTCGCACGTGGTTCTAGAAATTCGAGAGTCCTTCCAAAATTTTCTTATCGAATGAAATTCATTTTAAGAGAACTTATTTAATATACGTAGAATCTGAAAATGCTACGAAAAAAAAGGTTTTTCGAAATACCAACTAGAAAAGAATTTTCGTAGTTAAAATTAAATTTCGGTTTTAGATTTGTTTACAAAATTTATTACAGTCTTATTAAAGAGATATTCATTTAATGATTTTGTCATAATTCTTTTTTTTATCATAAATATCGAATGTGATTTTAGTATATCGAAAGCGATTCTCTTGTTTGATTTAATACCTAATTCAATTTTTGATTTCGTAATCAATGTTAAGGATTTTTTTATTTTAAAGTCATTGGATTATAACTTTTTTTTTTTTACTTTTGTATAGGTTTTATAGCTAAATTCGCATAATGAGTAGCACTTTCTTATCAGAAAGAAATATATATATATATATACATATATTTAGTTTGATTTTGTTAAATACTTATTTGAAATTTCTTTTATGTAGCATTAACATTTTGTATAGATAACACTTTAATTGTTAGTGTAAATATCGGTTTATTATTTTTGTCTTTACGATTGATGGTACTCTCATCACTAGTATGACTTGGGCTAAATGTTTTTAGCCTTTCCACCTTTCATCAGCTCCTTGCACATTTAACCATTCCATATTCCATTTAAGAGTTAAGTCTACAATTATGCTTTAGCCTGACCACAGACATAGATACTCTGCATGCCAAATGTCCGAATAGTGGATGGAGTGGCAAAGTGGACGATTTCTGGGTGAGTTGAGGTGAGGTATGAGGTAAAGGAAAAACTTTTCCACTTTGCAACTATTTCAAAAGTAAAACGAAACTTGTGCCCCACTTGGCCTTTACTTAGCTGCCCTACTACTACAACTACAACTACCATAACTGCTTCTGATCCTGCTCCTGCTCCAAGCTTCTGCTCCTGCTCCTGCTCCTGCTCCTGCCGGTCCGTTTGTGTTCTGTGTCAACGCTTTTAACTCCCCTTTTGCCGCATGTCGTCGGTGTCGTTGCCATTGCCGTTCTCTTCGTCGATTTCCAATGCGGTTCGTGTCTTTGCCTGCTGCATGATTTATGATTTTTTGCCCAAATAAAAAAATAGAGAAGAAAAAAAAAATAAAAAAAAAAAAATAGAAGCATTTGCGGCCTGGCCTCGAGGCAGTCAGAGAGTCCAGAGTGCCTAGAAGCGTTCAAAGTTGTCGACTCAAATCATTTTAATTGAAAATTACACATGAGCGAAGCCAAAAAGTATAACAAAAATCTATGGAAAAGTGAACCCATCAACATATATCGAATATATAAGTACCCTATAGAAAGATTTAAATATTCGAAATTCTAATTTTAAGTTATTCGAATCGAAATCGAATAGATATGAACTAACTTGTTCGAACTATGACAATAGTTCAGGTATAATTATTTTTTTTTTGTTAATATCAAGTTTTTATGGTTTTAAAAGATTACCTTTCATGTCATTTAATTTTTTTTCAAGATCTTGGCATTATTATTAAATCAATATATATATGTAAATATATATGTAATCTATTAATGTTTTCAATTCACAATTGCATTCAATTCTAAACTGAATGTTTCCCTATTTGGTATTCACTGTTTGTCGAGGTAAGGGCATTGAAATGTATCCAACATGTATTTAGACAGGGGATCAGTGAATATATGTATATATATAAAGAGTAAGAGAAGAAAGTGAGTGCAAGAGAGAGAGAGAGAGAGAGAGATAGCAATAGGTATGGACAGAGAATTGGGAAGGGGGAACACATGCCCTTGGGTTTGGCCCCAAGGTTTCGCGATGACGACGATGAAAACGTCGAACTGACTGCTGTCCGGATTCGAGTCCGGCCCCAGGCACAGGCTTGGCCCTAGCTTTGGTTGGATTTGGTTTGGTTTGGTTTGGCCTGGACTGGGTGGGTCCTTGGTTTGCCGTGTGCCGTGTGCACATGGCACGTTTTGTACGTACCGGAAATGTCCATTCACTTGCATATTAACAAAGTTCCGCACAGGCCAGCAAATAGCAAAGCGACCTCTTCGTCTCCATTTCTCTCCTCCCTCCCTCTGTGTCTCTCTCTCTGTGCATATACTTTGGCAGTACTTAATAAACTCCCGAGACTTGGACGGACGGACACACACATACACACACATGGCAAGAGCAGCATAAGAGCAGAAGAAGTGGAAAAGGAAAAGGGGAGAAGGCCAACTAAGTTGCTCGTACATCATAGCATACAGCTGTGCGAATACCGCCTGCTGTGGTTCAACTTAACTTGAGTCAAATAGCTGATGAGGATGAGGACGAGAACATGAAGGAGAATGGGTAATAGGGGAACAGGGCAAACTGTGGGTTGTTAGAGTATGGTGGCTGTTGGACGAACAGGAAAGTATTTCGAAGGCACCGGAAACAGGAAGCAAGCAATAATTCAAATGAATTTCAAATCAAATCATTACAAAACATTTACAAAGTATGCGCAGAGCGTTGCACAAAACCGCAGGAGAGAGATTCAATTCGAGTTTTGTTCCCCTGCCGATATGGCCCCCACGTTGGCCGCCAACTTTGACTTTTGCCAGTCAAGTCAGGTGGCAAGTCGCAAGTGGCAAGTGGCAAGTGGCAACAACAAATGGGACGAGGTATCGACTTGCTTTGACTGCAGTGATTAATTTCTATTATTATGACACTGATTACGGCCACTTACTGGCTCATTACAGTCATGAGCACATAATGCACAAAACCCGGACACACACAGAACACGTGAACAAGGGAAACGGGAACGGGTTGTGGGTTGTGGGTGCTCTGTCGACATCAGCCAGCTAAGATGGTTGCCGTGACTCTCTAGCAAACATTTTGCAATCCACAAGGAACAAAACGGTGAGAACATTTATCAAGACATTGACCGCCGGCCGCATGCAGCGACAAAGATCGTTTGTCTTGCACTTGAACAGAGTAGGCCAGAGACCGGGCCCAGACTGTTCATGGTTAGTCCAGTTAACACTAAAGTCCAGTTTACATGAACCATTAAAGTGACTGCCACAACTGTTCTGGTGTAAATTTATGCATTCTTCTAGTGACTTGGTATTCGTGTTTGTTTCCCTTTAACAAGCAATTTCACTTGTACACAAATGAAAAAAAAAATATAATTTACATTTTGATGAAATAATCTTTATATAATTGGGTTATCAACAATTATTCTATATAAATTTAACAATCGGAGTCAAGTATATGATAGGGTTGGTATTAATTGGTTCCAAAAATTGATAACAAATTTAATTTAATAATTTTTGATAATCTCTGACGAAATCTTCTGACTAAAGTTGTATTAAGTATTTTTCCATTAAAATTGAATAAGATTTTATTAGAATTAATACATTTACTTGCATTGCTTGAAAAATTGTAAATCATAGCCAATCATATTAATAGTCACCACTGTATATATGTATATATATATATATATATATATATATGATTACTTATATTTGTTTATGAATTTTTAATATTTAAAAAATATTTAAATTAATTAAAACATTTATCATATAAATATATTAATTCGTTTCTTTCAGTTCATAGTCCACTTCGCAAATCCATTTTACTATCAACTGGATAGTAAAATACTTAATATTTTATTTTATAGTTAAAATAACTCCAAGTACTTACTTCTAAGTAATTCCCTTTTAGTAAATATTTTTCAATATATTATATATGTATGTACATACAAATGTACAGATATAAACATAAGCAATTAAATTAGTAAAATTCCGCTTAATACAGATTCATTCGAATACACAAATTTTGCATAAATATTTCAACTTTAACGTTTTTAATTTAATTTTACCCTATTAAAACTGGGTATAAATATGAGCAAGTCATTGATAGAATTTGGTCCAAGGATCTCAAATTACCAGGACACACGTGAAGCTTGATGAACCATTTCTGTTATATTGTGAATTGTGCAAAAATTGTCAACGCTAACAAAATCGAATGTCGAATTGGAAATCAGAGACGATTGTATTACAGAGCTTGCCGTTTGTTTTGAAATAAAAATAAGAAAAAAATGAAATAAAAAAGATGATTTCAAACTGAGCAAGTACATAGAATTTTGAATAATTATTTAAATAAATGAGCAAAAATCTATCTATATTCTTTTGTGCCCCAACATGGTATGTAATGCAAATTAAAATTACCACCTTTCGAAAAGAAAATATTATCGTATATATATAAAGAGTAAAACTATGTATTTAAAATAAATACATATATATATTATTTTCAGTTTGCCTTCTCCAAGAAACAAAAAGTGTTAATCATAAGAATTATATTTTATATAGTCTGATTTGAACGAATATCGGTGCGAATATTGAAACTTGTTTAAAAACTTATTGACGTCGAATTCATAAACCTAATTTAACTATTTTGGAAGGTCGTGGATTGATTTTGTATATATTGTATATAAGTATAGAAATAAGACAAAAATTGAATTCTGGCATTATGTATATCCGATATATATTTGTGATATTTATGACTCAAAGTATAGTGTGCTTAATGTTAACGATAATATTCAGGACTTATTCGATAGATAACTTTTCTCACTTCAATTTTTCCGACCGATTCTAGCGACTGCGTTGCCACTTTTTTTTCACCTTGATCCTGCCACTGCGAAGGAAACGTTTTCCCTTCTTCACGAAGTTGAAGAACAAATTTTCTTTCTTCCTTACTATCTTAATGTTTAAATGATATCTTTTTCAAAAAACTAGCTTCAATTGCTCAAAAATTCTTTAATATATTTTTTTTGTAGGTTTACCTGTAATGCACCTACATATTTTTGTGCCCAGGTCAATTTTTAAAAACCAAAACTTCTGTTAAAAAGTGCCCTTTTTCTCGTGATTTACCGATTTCACTTCAAAATTGTATTACCAAATTAGATAGTATAGTTTCCTGATTCTAGAACTTGGTATATTATTTTTATTTTGTTTGATGACTTCTTTAAGGATCACACCTATTCATTTTTCCACATGTGTATATCCAAAAAGATCCTGACTATATATAGGATTTAGTGTCACTGATATAGAACTGATATATAAATGAAATTAATTAAATGGATTGAAATTTACATTAATTTGAAAACAATTTTTATGTTTGTTTAGGTAAATTTTGATAGATGTATTTAGTGGCTTAATTTCTCATTTATACATCGATATTAAATAAATAAATTATTAAATTAAATAATTAAATGAAAAAAAAAATTTGTTAAGTACGATTTCTTTGTTTGAAAAAAAATAAGTTAGTTTTGCCATTGCTTAACTAAATGGTTTTTTTTTTATGTATCTTTTAGCCGCGATTGGGACGGACTATCATCACCTGGGCCTGGCCCTTCTTTTTGCCACGTTTGTTCTTATTGCCACGACGGCGACGATTGGCATTGACATTGCCTCGACGCTTGTTCACACGACGGCGACGATTGGGCTGGACGCGGCGACGATTGATGCCACCAGCTGCTGGACGACGACGCTGGAGGGCACCTTCGGCAACAACTTGTGGCAACAGATCGGCAATGGGTGAGGAGCCATAAATGGCCTGATTGATGGCCGAATTTGTGGCCGATGACGATGATGTTGATGATGAGGATGATGATGAGGAGCCACCATTCAAATTCACATAGATGGCACCATTTGAAGTTGTTGTAACTACACCAGTTCCACTAGTTGTTGGTGATGTTGTTCCTGTCACTGTGGTAGTACCAGTACCTGTACCTGTACCTGTATTTGTAGTAGGTCTTAACTGTTCAAGCATATCCTGTTTATTGGTAATATATTGATTCAATGCCGAATTAATGCCAGAGCTGGAAGTGCTGCTGCTACTTGTGCTACTGCTGCTGCTGCTGCCAATCAAACCAGAGCCCAAAAATCTCAACTGTCCATTGGCATTGCCATCTTTGACATAAATGCCAGCCAAATGGCTTTCACCTTTCACTGGTGTAGATGAGATACCTTCAGTTAATTCTGACTGAGCAGGAGCAGGAGCAGGAGCAACTGATGGCGATAATATCACAAGCCATAAAACGGCTACCAATATTTTAATATTGTTCCACAACATTTTTGGGTTTTTTATTTCGATCAAAGTCTCAAGACTGAGAACTGAAGACTGTGACCTGTCGGCTGACAGTTGGGCATTTTTATAGCTCATGGCTGAGTGTAATGAGTTGGTAAAAAAAAAAATACATATATATATATTTATATTATCACGCTTTCTTCTTTATAGAATTCAGCATTTTCTTTTCATTTTTTTATTTTGCACATATCATTTACTATTCATTCTTCATTATGAATAAATGAAAAAGCCCTCCAGCCATTGGCAGCTTTCTAAGTACGAAGCATGTCAAGTACCTTTATCTTTTGTTTGCTTTGAAATCAACGAATGTTGCTGCTGTTGATTCCATCGATTCCACTAATTCTGCTGATCGTGCTGCCCTTCTCAAGTAAACAAAATTATTTTTATTGAATTTATGGGGAACTTTTAATTAGACAACAATTTCATATGCACCTTGACGAAGGAGCATAAAAGTCGCCTCAAGTAGGCGCCGCATTTGCTTTTAAAAAGATGAAAAGAAATCGAAAATGTTTGTATGAGATTTTGTTTGTGTTTCCAAACATTTGAAAGTTTCAACATAAAATTCTGTTAATTTGAATGCCAACTACTTGAATTCAATGGCACATTAATATAAAAACGAAAGTCTTTCACAACCAATAAATTAAACAAAAATGTAAAATTTCAGAAAAATAAAAATACCTAGAAGAAAACATTACAATACAATTTACAAAAAAAATTGTAATGAATTTCAAATCAAATATGTAATGAATTACAAGAAATTCTTAAAATTCTTCTCCAAAATACAAAATAAGAATTATTCTATAAGTACTTATATGGAAAAGATTTCAATCAACAAAAAGTTCAAATAAAAAATAATCTGATATGACTTAGTAATCCTTTATTATCCAATCATAGGAATCTAAATTCTATCCTAAATATCTATCTCTATTTTGAGAAACTTCTAAATTTCTTTTATTATTTCTATTTTTTCTTTTATTTTCTATATCTATTTTATTAACTCAAAATACTTCAAAATAAAGTTTATAATACATTGAACTGAACTGATTTGCCTTTTCATTGACTATCATCAATTTCCTTTATATTTTGTCACTTATTTATCATTTGCACTTCCGCTTTTCATATTTGCTTTTTCCATTTTTTTTGTTCTTTTTTTTTTTTTTTTGGGGGAAAAACTAAAACTGAATAACGCACAAAATGAAACTTGGGTAAAAGGAAAAGCAAACGAAAAGGCAACGACTGCCGCCAGTGTGAATTATGTGAACAAGCTCTGGGCAATATTTTATAGTCCTAGCCCCATGCCGCATGCTCTACATGTTCCGTCCCCCCGATGCCCCCGATGCCACATGCCCATGTGTGCATCATAATTTACAGCACATTTTGCAGAAAGAAGAAGCTGATTAGATTACGTCTCGCCTACAAATTGGATGAGATTCTTCTGCTCGTTGCAACATTTTCTTTAAACAAAAAATGCCGCCACCGTTGCCTTAATTTCCCAGTTCCTGTCAGTTAGGATCTCTTCCCTCGAAAAAATCAAAAACCAAAAACAGATATCCAGATATTCAACTTGGTTATCGAGCGAAATTAAATGTGCATGTTGAATAAAGGTTGAACACAAAAATGTTTCTTTTTTTTTCCTTTTTTGATTTTTGTTTTATTCCTCTGTTACTTTTGGACTTTTTATGCTTTTTTTCTCGTTATTTCTTTTTTTTTTTTTGGGGGGGGAAGAGTGGGGAAAATTATAGAGCACGAGCTGAAGAAACCGCTAATTAAAAATGCATTCATCTTACGATAAACTCCGAGACTGGCTCCTGGTATAAATTGTGTTGTAGCCAAAGCATAAATCTTTATTATCGTGGAAAAAAAAAAGAAATGGAAAAGGAAAAGGGGTGTGGAGGAAACGGGGTAAAGGGAAAAATAACGAAACGACAATACGACAACAGTAAGCCCAATATACCAGGAAAAACGCAACAAAACGAAGATAAATATGAGAAGTCATGGAATTAAGAAATAAATATACAAAACCAATAAGCATAAGACATTAAGTAAGCAGCAGCAACAGCAGCAACAGCAACAGCAGCAACAGCAACAGCAACAGCGGCAGCAGCAGCAGCAGCAGCAACGGAACTCCAAATGGAACTTAATTAGTTCAGGCCAAGCGGACAGTTGCACAGTGGTTCAAAATCAGCATTGGTTTAAGAAGTTAATGATATTGAAACATATAAACTATTTTTATTTTTTATTACGACATTTAAACCTAATCAAAAAAGAATTGTATTTGAACCGAAATTCAAGATTGTAACTTTGAAATTTGAATATAATTATAACCGTAGGGAAATGATTATTGATTACTATACTATATATTACTTGGTAGGAATCGTTTTATTTTATTTTTATTATGATCTAAAATGTTTTTGTTTTATATTCATAGAATTGCCATAATTGTTAAAAACAAAAGATCACTTGGAAAATATGCTCGTAATTATTATTGAAATTGTATAAAATCCTGCCATCAAATTTTTTTGGGACTTTTAGTTGAGATAATTAAATTTAAAAGCAGGATAATAATCTAAACTATCGATAACATCAAACGGCAAGATAACGACGCAGCACAAATAATTGTTGGTTGTCCAATTTGGAGCTTCTATGTTTCATTCCAGCTGTTTCTAATGCTTTACAATTCAAATATTTCACTTTCTAATTTACAATATACCTTATTCTGTTTTTTATATATGTATAATTCTAATGACAAGAAATATTATTGAAAAATATAAGAAATGAAATAAAATAATATGTAAAACATATTACTAATATTGTGATTTAATTTTAACCAAGTTTTTTATAACATTATAAGGCTAGATAAACAATTACCATTACTACTATTACTTAAAATATATTTTATTTTTAACGGATTTTTAACGATTTATCTATATGAATTAATAACCATTAAAAATGATATTAGTTAATAAAATAAAAGAATAATATATTCAATATAAAGAATAATAATTAAATGTTAATAAATATATAGAGATAAACGGATGTAAAATTTATATTAATTACAAGTTAAGTTATTCATGGTTAGTATTCAACAATGGATTATGTTCTATTAGGCTCCTGAATACTCTTTTTTTAATACCACTGTGTCTACATTGCATTTTGATCGCGTCTGTTGGCTCCTTGATTGGCGCCTGAATCTGGTTTGGTGTGCATTTATGAATTGAGTCTTTGGCATCAATATACCTACTTAATGAAGTACTCACATTGACTCACACTCACAGCAGTCACAGTTGGATTCACTTGCTCATTCAGCTGCTCCTTTCATTAGCATTCACACTACTAATTGTTCTCTCAGGCCCGAAACATTTTCTTTTGCTGGTGCTTGGTTCTGGTGCTTTTGCTGATTTGATTGGGAATTGAAAACAATCGGAATCAGAATCACAATTTCAATTGAAATTGGAGAAATCAGTGAGGAAGCAGCAGCAGCAGCTGCTAATGAAGTCAAAACTCATCAATGCATACAAAATGCGCTGCGTGGCCATTTCCGCTCTGATTTATGCCTTTTTTTTTTTTTCTAGTCAACGGTTGCCTAAGGGAGGACCAACTAAAAGTCAGAAAGCAATGGCAACAATCGGAAACAGAAATCGTCAAATGTGCCGGGCAAAAATGATTAAATGATGGAAATAACTGAACGAGCTAGTGTTTATTCCAGGGGGGGGAGGCGGGGGTATGGTTGGATAGAGGGTTTAGGGCAGTAATAGAGGGCCACCAGGTGCTGATTGTGACGAAAAGCTGCTAATTTGATTGATATTGATGATTGTGAGAATAAAAGACCAAACAATTATTGAGAACCATTGCGTTGACTGATGCATCATGTGTGCGGTTGTGGACAGCACGAGAGTGGGGTGGGAGGTAGAGTGTGAACTGTTAGTTTTTAAATTGAAAATAAAAATACAAAAAAGAAAAATTAAGAATTTAATTAACTCTTGTCTATTGGAAAAATGACAAGAAAATTTAAGTTTCCAGAGTTATGAAACGATTTGAAATCTAACCGTAATAAACCGATATGCACACGTATATATGTATATATATATATATCGAACTATAGTAAAATGAATATCAATGCTCAAGCAACTATTTAATCATTATAGCATTACGATTTAATACGGTTACAGAATATAATTCAAGAAATAATGCTTTTGTTCGGTGATTAACCGAATAAATTAATTGTTTAAAATTTTGAATTAAAGTTTGTCTAAAATTTTAAATTAAAGTTCTTTAGCGTTAACCGTTATTGAATATATGTAAATCTATTTATTGGATTAGGTAAAGAAAATACTGATAAAGATTTAATTAAAATCCTGTGTTTGGGTAATATTTTTTAATATTAATTTTCTCGACGACTCCTTGCTATTGTTTCTCCAATCGAGAAATGATATCTAAGTCTAAGAAACTTTTTTGTTTCTAAATTTTTGTTATACTAAACTTAGTATGTATTTATTAGTTTAATATAAAAATCGGTTGACTATATCATATATATACCACACAAATATTTTGAAAAAAATTGCATGGCATATGCTATGTAAAATTGGTATTTGGCCTAAAAACAGAAATTTTTAAGAGTACAACAAAGTGCAGCAGTTAGCTGAATTTATTCTGCCCCTTTAGTATTTTTATTTATTTTTTTTTTTTTTAATTTTTTGATGACCGAGTAAGTTGATTAAGTTAGAGCTTATATTTTGACTTAGTACTGCTGCTATATGTACTAAATATGCATATATTTATTGTTGATAATTCAGTTATAAATTTCATTTTTATTTGCTTTGAATTTTGCAGTTTTGTGGACCTTGAATTGGTAGCCAGCGAATGAAATGTTCCAGTTGCCAGTTGGCTAGTTATTCTTGTTGCAATATGTATATTTGTTTGTATGTAGTTGTTGCAATTGTCTGCATTGCAGCAGGCCGTAAATTTATGGCAAATAAATTTATAGCATTTTGTTTTTGTTATTGCTATTGTCCTTCTCATCTGTTGACTGCCTTTGCCCACCCTCCCTCACCCCAATTCAACCGACAAATGTACATTTGCTAGACTATTGCCATACTGCCTTATACTGTCCGATGGCTAAGAAAAGGCAGGCAAAACATTTAGTAAAAATTGCTAAAAATTGAAATCAACTGGACAAATGTTGCCAGAGACAATTGTCACAAAACGGACAGATGCAGAGATACTATGACTATAGAAACTGCCATGAATATCCAAAGGAGGCAGGTGGACGAAGAATGGGCCAGAATGGGTACCTTTGTTGGCCAAGCACATTAAGTTGTTCCTTGTTGTTTGCCTCGTTGAGAGCTTATCTGCATGCACCACAATTATTTCAGCTTGTCACACGTTTTTGGCACAGAAGTTTCCAAGGCAATCTCAGTGCGGGGGGTGGTTTGGGGAATGGGGGGGTGGGTACATGGCAATAGGAATGACAGATTGGGAATGGAATGGACATTGCTGGCGGCGGGTGTCGGGAGATCCGAGACAACTGGCAGGGACAACTTGTGAACTTTACAAATTGAAATTAATTACTTTGCATCTGGCATTGTTTAAACAAAACAAAAAATAAAAAAAAAGGAAAAGAAAAGATATAAAATAAAAATTAGCCGCTTTTGAAATAAATGAAAACCAAAATGTATTTTTAATTGCGTAACCAACATATAAATATAATCTTAATTTCGGTTAACTAAAATCGATTATTCATTTCATTTTTTTCTAAAATTTTCTTGAGTGAAAAGAGGAGAAGGTAAAGTTAAGGAATTTTTAATTCAATTTTATAAACAGTTTCTTAATTTTATATAGTTTATATTTTTATATTGACAGGCAATTTATTATTAATAAAGAATCTTTTTTAGGAACAGTTAAAGACAATCAATGTATATAGGCAAAAAATCTGTATAATAGATAAATAATATACTTCAATTTGTAGTTTAGGAAAAGAACTTTGTAAGAGTTATAGTTATAAGGTTTCTGATAAGTAGACCCATAAGCAGGGGTAGTGGGCAGTTTGGAAATTCTAACACTTCAATATTTTACATGGATTTTTAGTAAATTTTTCGTTTATTTTTTTTACAATAAGATTGACTGATTATTCTTTGTACAGTTGTGTTTATGAAACTACCTTCTTAAGCCTTATAAAGTTATTTTCCTACGAAATCTGGGTTTAAATATTAACGTAGTTTACGCTTTTTGAAAAAATATTTTAATACAAGTTCATTATAGGGAAGTTCGACTGTAAATGTATGACTATTAGGTGACAGTTAGCCAAATGCCTTTTATTAGTTAAAACTGGTTTAACGTGGATAATAAAAGTATGTAATAAGTAATTCTGTACTTTAACTGTTTTATGTTGACAGATTACACAGCACTGGTAGCTATATACATATACAGATATATAAATGTACATTTGTAATTTTTTTTCCAGCACGGTTAACCGTTCTCAACAATTTGCATTATCATATAAAGTTTCGCCATTTGTACGAGGGTGTGGTAAATCCAAAGTTTTTACCACTAGAAAATAACTACATGGACCATTTCCCTGTCAGGTTTGGTCAGGTTTGCAATGCCATCTCTAACTCTTTTTGCCTCTACCCAGAACGCAGCCTTCCTTCCGCTTATCCTTCCCGAATATCCTTTATGTTGTTTTCATATTTCCATTCGTTCTCTCGGTATTTGTAAGTTTCGTTTTTCTGCATGTTTCTTGTCTAACATCAGTTTTGTGACCGCTTTGCCACGCCCCTACCCACTCACACATTCCCATACTCCCACTAAACGCCCATATTGTTAGAATGTTTTGTTAGGTTTGTTGCTTTATTTCGCTTGGCAATTTTATTTTTTTTTTTTTATGTTTTTTTGTTTGCTGCAAATTGTGCCAATTTTTTGTCATGTTTTTTTTTTTTTATGTCAGTTTTTCATTGCCGCTTGTTAGTTTGCTGTATTCTCTGGCAAAGTTCTTTGTCATGTTTGTTGTTTGGTTGTGTCTCTTCCTCCCCCCGCCACCCCTTTTGCTGTCTCTGTTCGCTGTCGCCTAAAACGAAAAGCGAAATGTTTTCATTTGCCAAGACTCAAATTGACATTGACAACAAAAGCAAGACAACAAAAATGTGAAAAGAAAAGACAAGAATAAGTGGACAAAAAAATATTACAAATTACTTGAAAAATTTCTTTAAAAATATATAAAATATCTATACGTGGCTTTATCTATAAACTTCAATGACTTTTATATGCAGTGAAAATTCACTGAAAGGACAATCTAATTGAGCGGAGAACTAGTCTCAAAAATGTCTCCAAGAATTCCAAGAAAAAAGACTTTTTTGACAATTCCTAAAATGATCTTCAGGGACTTCTAAAACGGGTTTCTTGTCAAAATTTTTCCCAAGTTCCCAAAAGGATCACGTATTCCTAAGGAAAATTTCTGAAGAGGGGAATCTTAAAACGATTTTCTCAGGGAGTCTTCAAGGACTTCTTCAGAAATTCTTTGAGGATTTTTTTTTAAGCAAATTTTTAATACAATTCCTGAAGGATTCGTCATTGAATCTTAAAGAAGGAAATCTTAAATTTCCTCAGGTATTTTTTTTAAAGATCTTTCCATTCATTTTTCCTAAGGAAATTATAAAATATATTCTTAAGTTTTCAAGAAATTCATCAAGGATTCCGCTTGAAAAGAAAATAATTTATGTATATATATCTGGACCTTAAAGTAGGATAAGTAATCAGTATTTCATTAGCTAAAAAACTTTATAAATTTTCTTAAATATTTTCGAAAATTTTGTTATATTAAAGGAGGCAATATATATATATATATCTTCAGACCTACATATATATGTATGTACATATAGAACTAGAGTCATTTTGTTTCTTATATCTCCATAAATCCAGCACTGGCACAATCATAATTCTGTGGAAAAATCGCCCTCCGTGAACTTGGCTTGGTCGAAAAATATATGGCCTAGAGTTGAATGTATTTATGTATGTTTGTGTGTGTGTGTGTGTGTGTGTGGTGTGTGAGGCATTGTTTACAACGTGGCACAATTCCAGCTGCTAGTGCTCCTGTTCTCCTACGCACATAAATTGTTGTAGTTGTAGCTAAACATAAGTTATGTGTGCGAAAGGCCAAAGCGAGTAGATGGGCGAAATGGCGGTGGGCGGAGACACTCATGAATATGAACATGAATATCATCTGCATAGGAGAAAGTGAGAGAGAGAGAGAGGGGGGAAGAGGGAGAGAGATAGATAAAGAGAAAAAACAACAGAGCTTAGGCCGGGGCAGTTGGAACCAACTGTAACCAACTGTTGCATGTCTGCAACTGAAATAAAGCGCATAATTGCCGCATACATTTGCTATACCCTAGAAAATCGATGGGAAACATTTTTGGCTATATAAGAATAAGAAACGACATCAAAATATAACAATTTCTAGAAAACAAATCAAAAGAAAAATTAAAATAAATAATTATCGAAAGTGCATAAAATTGGAATTTCGAACTACAAAAAGAGAAAAATATGATTTTTCTTATATTAGAATTAAAAGTAATACAAATTTTGATTGTCGTTAATAATTTAAAAAAAAGATCAGGATAAACTACAAAAATTAATTTTTTATATTGTCTTGGCTATTTTTGTTTTTTTTTTTTTTGTGATTTTGATTTAAAAATAATTTATTTTTTTGTGGCTACAGATATTTTATTGATTTTTTTTTAGATTTATATTTTTAAGTTTTATTTTTTCTCAATAAATTTTCAGCTTAAAGGTAGAAGGTATTTAATTGGTCGACTTTGTTGGATATTGGGATAACTTCAACTAGCATTTGTTGGCATGTTTTACAACACTTTTTCTAGTCAGTTAGTCAGTCAGTCAGTCAGTCAATCTACCATCTGGCATCGATGACACAATTCTCAAATGTCTTGACTTGGCTTTGTCGACACAGTTTTAGTAATTTTCACATCTTCAAGCTGACTTTCTTTTACCATCGAGGAATTCGTTTAGTTTTTCCCTTACAAACATCTGTCCAATAAGTCACATTAAATGGATTGAAAATGGAAAAATACGGCAGCATTTTGATAGCCCATTTAGTAAGAGACTTGCATAATACACGTAACAAATAACTACTTTGGTTTAAGCCAAATTTTCGTTTCTGGCCGAAATGCAAATTGAAATAATTATTAATTATAGTTTTAGCACAGTCAGGCAGATAAGTCAGTTTCCGTTCCGTCCTAGACCCCAAAATCTGATTAACTAAGAAAACCAGAGACAATAAAAATAATAGAAATCGAAATAAAATAGACAGACAGACAGTCAAAGACAAAAGCCAACATTTTCCACTCTCAGAGTACACACACACACACACACACACACAGCTTGAAGCTGGGAATAAGATCACAGTATGCAATTTAAGAGCGACTTAAGTAGGTAAGCCCCGTCCCATAATGAATGACTTCTAACCGGCAATGAGAAAATTGCGTAAGACAAGTCCAACCGACAGACAAAGTGGAATTCAACTTGAATGAATGAGCAAAAGTAAAGGAAAAGAAAAAAAAAACAAAGAAAAAAAAAAGAAAAACAAAACCGAAACCAAAACCAAAACAGATACAGAAACAGTTGACAACTGACAATTTTCCAACAATTACATGTGAGAAAAAAATCACTTTGAAAAGATACAAATTGTATACCCTTGCAGAATATATATATATAAGATATATACATTAATTCTTGATCAGCACGATAAGCTGAATAGATCTCTTCCGAGCCACTTCAAACGGTTCGATTCGATTTTCGAATTCATCCCAATCGGTTGACTATATCTTATAGCTCCCATAATCACAATCGATCAGAAAAGGATCATTAATTACTTTGTTGTTTTTATTTCTAAACATACCCAACAAATTTTATCAGAATCGGTTGACTATATCCCGTAGGAAGGATTGGTTACAAAAAAGGTTTTTTGGTATTAAAAACATTTTGTTTCTCAAGCTAATGTAAGTAAATTAAGGTTCCATTATTTATTATATACACTCCCTAAGAGACAATATTAATTTGTTAAAAATCGGCTGAATATAGCATATACATATGTAGCTTTCATGGATCATGGTCAAAAAATAAGGTTCAGATCAATAACTTCTTTGTTTATGATATAATATAAAAAATAAAATCATACAAAAAATACCATTATCTGCGAATGGCCCCAATACTATTAAGACGCAATGTAAGAAAACTATTAAAATTAAATGAATTGTAATAAAAATGCCATTAAATTGAAAAGAAATAGTAATGATTGAAATAAAATGATTCTAATTTAATATAATTTCAATTATTAAAGGTATATACATATATATTTATCTCTGTATAATGTGTAGAATTTTTCACATATAAAATTGTTAAATTGCCACTATAAAATTAAGAAACAAAAATTAAAACTACCTGAAATACCAGGCACCTGTCCAAACTCTTAAGAGCCTTGCCTTTGGGCCGTCTTTAGGACCTCCATTGTCCATTGTATTATCCCCTACCCCTTTCCCCCCATGGTGATTTTTTTTGTTTTCTTTGCCTGGACATGTTAATTTTCAATTGGAATTGGGCAGCAGCAACTTTTGCCTTTGGGTCGTCGTCTTTAACGCTAGCCTTGTCTTTAAAATGGGTTGGGTTGGCCAAACTGGTAATAAATGTGCTATCTGAGGGGGAAGGGGGGTACTTTAAATTACTAAACAACAAAGATCTTGGGGACTCAAGGTATATACGGTAGCGGTAGCTGGTAATTTTCGCACCGATGATGCTTTTTAATAGAGATGATTGCGTGACACGTAATTTATTTAAAATATTATATTTAAAAATTTTAAGTTTCTAATAAAATGTCAAAGTATTTTTTAAATAGTTTGAATAGCGTTAATTAAATATAAACTTTGAATTTATATTGCAGTGCATAAAGGTTATTATATTTCGTGTCACGCTGTTATCTCTATGGCAAATGGAATGCACTGCTGGCAGAGAGTTGCGTCTCCGCAATTTCATTATAATGATGATGACGACGACGAGGAGAAGTCAGTCCGTCAGCAGCAATATTAACTCCAACTTGAACTAAACAACTTGAATTATATTTTACTACAATTCAAATTTAAACAACAATCTTTGCAGACATTTTTCATACCCTTTATTTAATGTATCTAAAGAGTTTGAAATTGTGCAAAGGTTTAAGTTTTTTTAGTTTTAGTTTTAATACAATGTCTAGAAAATAGTTGATATGATAAATTAATTATCGAATTATTTCCTTATTTTTTTTTTTTGGGTAAAGGGTATCTGAAAGTCGATTTTCTCTACATTTCGTATATTGTTTTATATTCCTTTTTTTTGTGGGTATTTTTTTTTGTTTTGTTTTTGATGCTTATCCGTTTTTAGAATATCAATTATAAGTCATTTACTTGTGGGACACGTTCATCGGTTGCTCTGTCGTTCACCTAGTTACAGTTACATAAAATCTGGGTGGTAAACCCGCTCCCCTTTTCCCAACCTCCCCCCCCACTCCTCTTTGACAGATTATATGCTCCACAACGACAAGTGTGAAACTGTAAAAGTGCTTTTTAATTTAAGCTCATTTTAATTGTGAGAACTTTATTCTATTTGCTTTGCTTTGCTTTGCTTCGTTTTGATTTTGTTTCATTTCTCTTTTTCCTCACAAATCACATAAACATTTTGTTTACCTTGATTTCAAGTTGGGTTTCTTTTTGTTTCTGGCCCAAAACGAGTCGCAATTAACTTTTCTGTCCATTTAAATGGAATTACATTTTATGAGCATTTTTACTTAAAATTTTCACCAATTAGTTAGGTTTTCCCTTTCCAAAGTGTACAAAGAGTTAGAGAGAGAGAGAGATAGAGAGACATAGAGGGACAGAAAGATGGAGTTTTCATGATTAAAACATTTCCTAACTAAATACATCACATTATATAGACTCCTCATAACATTCACTTAAAATGTTGAAAGTGATATATAAAATTAAAGTCTGACTCTGTGATTTATATATGTCTATTAAAATTAAAGAAAATTTTGACTTCTTGGGTGGTATTTAATAAAAATCCAAATACTATTAAATAAACTTGGAAAAATGCTGAGCATCCATTTATATAACAGTTTAAAAAAGAAAAGTAGAAATGTAAATCTAAATATTAATATAAATTGTAATCTGAATAAAACTCACAATTTTAATGTAAAATCTAATTTTAATAAAAGTCCTAAATAGCACTCAGTAAGGAATTTTGGATAGTTGTATGAATAATAATATAAATAAAAGTCTAAAAAGTGGCCTAAATTGTATTCATTATAGTAGGAGGGATAGCAATATGAACAGGTAAAATATTAGTATGAATACTATTTTTAAAAGTAGATTAAATAGTAAACGGAATATTTGGAATCGTAAGTTGAACAGAATTATAAACCAAAAATATTATGAATAATAGTATAAATAGTAGTATGAATAGAAGCATGAATAGTAGTGTAAATAGTAGTAAGCGTAATAGTATGAATCGTAGTAAAAATAGTAGTAAGAGTAGTAGTATAAATAGTAACAAATAGTAACAAGAATAATACTACGAGTAGTAGAACTGATACTAGTATGAATAGTAGAATAAGTAGTGATATGAATAGTAATATGAATAGTGGTATGAATAGTGATATGAATAGTAGTATGAGTAGTGTACGATTTCGAGCAGTGGTCAGTAAAAAAGGAAGAATAAATACGAAAAAACTCTTTCAAATAGTAATTAGAAAAGGGATAAGAATTAATAATTAATAGTAATTGAAGTAGATTAGTGGACAGAATAGAAGTTAGAAAAATAATATGAATAAAATTATGAATAACAGTTTAAAATGTACTCAAAAGAGAAGTCATAAAGTGCCTTAAAAATATTTCTGAATATTAGTCTGTATGGAAGACAGAATAGTTGATAAAATGTTAGTCCAAAACTATATAAATATTTTATCTGAGAAGTAAATCAGAGTAACAATTATATTCTGCACCTAAATCTTTTGAAACATAAGGGATTCGGCACATTAAATTTGTCTCTTTTATCACTAAATCACTAAATATATTTTCGATTAATCAGCATATAAAATAGAATCACGCCCTAATCTTGACCAAGATATGGATAACTATAGTTTATTATTGTAGATATGTGGACCTAATCTGATCGATATACGAGTCTTTCTCTCTCCCCTTTTTTAACCTGCTAAAAGAAGTTCCAAGATTCTCAGTGTTATACCTATTGTACCCGATGTTCATTCAAGTAACTACATATTTCTCTTTAAGCCAAGTTCTGTCATCGTGGGGAAGTGTCCCATAAAATGTTCGCAATTGATGAAGCTAAGCAACCAAATGGCCGATAAGATCGTCATAAATATCTGCCGGCAAACACCTTTTTATATATATTTTTGTGTTGTTGTGCCACGCCCAAGGGACTGTCTACCTGCTACCTATTGTCCAAACCATTTGTTTATGTTTTTTTTATTTTTTTATTTTACGAAGGAAGTTTGTATTCGCTTTATATTTGCCGATATCTGGCAATAAACCACTGCAAAAAAATTGTTTATTCTTCTATCTGTTTACTTTTCTGATCATTAATTGAGTTTTTATCGGTCCAATGGATTACCCAATGTTTCCTGGTTTATCCCCAGGGGTTTGAAAAAAAAAATAACAGAAACAGAAACAAAAGACGGCAGAAAACATTTAATTGATGCAGCAGTTAATTAATTGTAGCAAGTTCATGTTGCAACAACATTCACAAAAAAAAAAAAATAAGAGAGAAGAAGGCCCAAGTGTAATGCACTTATGACTGCTGCCGCCACAAATCGAAGTCATAAGCAGAGGCAGCTACATTAAATGGCTACTTGGTTTGGACCCGACTTCTTGGCCACAAGCAAATGGAAAGCAAAACAACAAAACAAAAAAGAAAAACAGTCATAAAAACCAAATCGATGAGGAACGTTGCTGGGGATGGGCCATAAGTGTGGCCATATGAAAGGTGGTGAAGTTGGGTTAGGAGTGGAGAGGGGGGTTAGCTCTGCCACAGTGGTTACACAAAACGGCGTGTTGATGCGAACTGAATGGGGCAAATGGACACAAATACAAACATAAATATACATACATATACATAAAGATTGGTAGAAAGAAACACGTATAAAACAAGGTGCAAAAGATGCACCTTTATTACAGTGTATAAACCCGAATTTTTAATACTCTCTATCATGCAACTATGTAAATTTAATTGAATATAATAATAGTCAAATATATATATTAACTTGAATATTATAAACCAGATATTTTACTTAATAAAATTTACAAATTGTGGTCAAATCAAAATTTATTTGCTTGAGAATTGAGAGAACTTTTAATTTTAACTAAATGTATTATAATATTATATTAATTTAAGTTTATAACGCATATGAAACTTGGCAAAATAACTAAAATTTTTTATATCTAGAATAGCAATTCTGATGATATAAATATTTACCTATATTTTACCTATATTTTAATATTTGGCGTAAATATTTCCCACTTGCAGTTTTCGGTTTCAGTATAAGAAATTAAACTCATAATCCAAATAATCGATTGATCGATTATTTTATCGGTTTATTAATACATATGGTTATTCAATTTTCAAAACTCTCTGTCTGTTCAATGATATCTTGGAAATTCTCAGCTTTCTTTAATAAATTAATATTTAATAATTTAATTTAATTTAATTTAATTTAATAATTTAATATTTAATTTATTGAAAACCAGGTCTTCAATTGATATGTTTATCATTATCAATATGTATGTAAACAGAAGCCATATAGATTTTAATATATATATTTTTCTATCTCCTTATTAGAAATTATCTTTGTTTAATTCTTTAAGTCCATTTTAAACTGATATTCTCTCAATTCCGATGCTGTATTCTTCAAATTTTTGTCATTCCAATTATTGGATTAGATACTGAAATTATTATTATTATTTAACTACGAATATTTTTTCTATTCAAATGGATCTGTAAGCCGCAATTATAATATTATATTTATAATAATATTTGAATATTTGTTTTTCTGTTTGTTTAACTATTTAATGAAAATAATATTTATAATAGATTATAGAAAAAATTATAGACAAAAAAGAATGGAAAAAAGCATAGTTTTAATTTCTTCATTTTCTTATCATAAAATTTTGCAACTAATTTTTTCCTAGTAAAACTAGATGACTTTCTCTATTTATATGTGTATATATTATATGTATACCGAAATATATTCCATTTCTTAAGTTATATTTAATATTACTTTTTTCTAATCTTAAAATTCTATATATTTTTTAATGTTACATACCATATCGGTTATTGCCTATAACCGATTGAGCCAACTTACACTTTGGCAAGGCCATTAAAAAAAAGAGCAAAAGAGCGGGAGAAACAGACGGATGAGAAAAGGAGTAAGACAAAGCAGAGATAGAGAAAAAGAAAGGGAGAGAGAGAGAGAGAAAAGTAGAAATGAACATAAAAACGAAAGACTTAAGGCACAAACCTCAGCACTGGCATTGGCATGGGTAAAGACTTTAGTTTGCTTGAATCTAGCATTTGGGCCCGGTTTATAAGTTGAACTAGCTCGTTGTCTGGTACGCGGCCATACATTCCGATGCAGCAGGTGTTTAGCATAAGTAATTGATATTCCACACACACATACACACACACGCAGGCAAACTGAATAAACGCACCAAAGAGAAAGACACAAAAAGAGAAAAAGAGACGAGGAGGAGAGTGAAAGAAAGAGACACTAGTTAACTTAAACTGCTTTTGAATATAAAACAAATCCTCAATAATCTTAAGATTCAATGTTTTGTGAGTTCTTCGAAGCAATAAAAAGAGCATTTAGTCCAATTAGAAAGAAGTTCTTCATAAATAAATATTAAGACTTTAGTTTCTTATGTTTTTGCAATATAAAAATAAACTTAAAAATTGTAACAAAATTGTATTTAATAATTTACAATTTACTAAAAACTTTTCAACAATTATAGTGGATAAAAAAGTACAGAAATAAATTAAAAAAGAAATATTTAAAAATTTTTTATTATGTTTGTAAACCCAATAATATGTTTCTCTAAAGATTTTACTATATTCCCCATAAGACTGAAAAAACAAGCATATATACATAAATCCTAGTTTTCATAATTTTTTTTAAAAAATTTTCAACATCAATTGAAATAGATAAAGAATTCAAATGAGTCCCAGATGTTTGAGTTAAATAATATTTATATACTCTATCGAATATTAATTCAATGTAATGGTTATGAATAATATGAGTAGACGAAACCTATTTTGGAAAGCCATAGCTTTTGTTCTCATTATTTATGCTTATGCATATTACAAAACTTCACACAAATCAGAAGCTTATTGGCAAACCATTTAGCTCTGTGGCTTTCATTATTGATTATTTATACAGCGATTTGTTGGCGCCCCAAAACAAAATCTATGCATTCAGTTGTATACCTACGTATAGATAAAGAAAAAAATTGTTGATAAATAAATAAATAAATATGTATATAAACCAGACTGTCGCCGAGCATTTTGCATTCAAAACTTGTAATTTATGTAAATCATTTCACTTGAATTGTGTGTATAATATCGTATAATATGAACGAAAATCAATATCGGAACGCCTAAACAAAAATGTCAAGACGCCAGACGCCAGGTACTGCAAAAGATATATATGGAAGATATACATATATATACTTACATTGGAGTATACCCTAGAAATTAAAAATTACTTTTTTGTAGGGTATATCTAATACCTAGTAGTGAGGAGCTTTCAAATCAGTTTTAATTTTCTAAAGTTGAAATGAGAATTTTAATAAGAACTACTTTTCTATTTCTATATATATAATATCTTAAAATTAAAAATATAAAACATATACGTACTAAATATATATCGTTTCAAAGGTTGTTTTGTTATTTCTAAAAACGTTTCTTCATATAGATAAACATTAGCTTCATTTTTTTTTATAGTTTCAATAATTAATTGATTATTGAAATGCTAGTTGCGTATTATACTTTTCATATTTTTCCCGGTATTACTATTCCTGATTTGCGTACATATATTTAAAATCTGAATTTGAAATGATTTACAAAATATATTACTGAATACAGTAGTCTATATATTAATACATATCAAAAACAATTTATATACAAATTAAATTAAGTGAGATGAAAAAATGAAGAAAAAACAATGCAAACTATAAGATATTAATGGAGATACATAAATATGTATGTATATGCTATAGATGTTTATATACTATATAGTAATTTTCAGAGGGCTATAAAAATTTGTAGAATTACATTACATATACTTATGTTATATATCTTTTTATAATATTATTTTTATATAATATAAAAATAATTATTTTCAATCTATTAAGTCGATATATTATTATATTAAAATTAATCAAATGATTGTAGTTAAAATATTTATTAAGATCTTTTGAGAATTTTGTATTATTAATTAGATTGCTTTGTATACTCGTAGAGTACCAGAAATTCGTTATATTCATTTAATCAGCTTAGTCGACTATTTAGGTAACTTTGGAAGGGGTGAAGTCATACCGTTATAGTTAGTTGATTTGTTTTTTATTGAGTTCTTTTAACTATCTTGTTGGAGAATTATTGTTTGGAGTTGTGAGACGCCCACATTGGACACGATTTTAACTGAGTTTTGTTTCATGTTTCGTATGTTGTTTGGCATTGACTCTTAAACTACAACAACAACAATACAGCAGCAACAACAGAAACCACAATTAATGCAAAAGGTCAGTCGCAATTCGCAGAGTCAACTTGAGGTTTGGTCAGTCGCAAAAAAAAAAAAAATAAAAAAAAAAAAGTGATTGGGAGAAACCTGCCCAAGAAGTCGCAGATAGACGTACAAATCTGGCCCGGGGCCAATTTAGAAGACTGTCGTCTTGGACTTCAACACAACGCCTCCCCTTCAATTCCCCTCCCCTCATCGCACTTTTTGCCAGGTGGCACTGTCAAGTTTTTTTGTTTGACATGGTCGAGAGTCAAGCAAAAGTTTAATTATAACATTTGCCACAAAAATGATTATTGTTTTAATTGCAAGAGAGATAGAGAACTCAGTCAAGAAAAGAGACCTTGGACAAAAAAAGCCACTGGATTCGAGCATCTTAACAATTTTGACCAAAATAAAAACCTCACGTTTATATTTTCAATTAGTAAATTGTCAGATTGAAATATTTTATATACAAAATGTATAAAGGAAAACTTAATTAAAAATATGGATGCCGATTGACATTCGAAGGATATATAATATTCTTTCTTAATATATCCGATACAATATATCTGGGTAACCATTTTAATTAACGTGTTTAGTTTACTAGATTTTCATTTTACATGAAAAGAAATTTGTTTAGTTGTGATAAATTTCTCTCATTTTACTAATTTTGTTTTGTATTCTTTTTCCTTTTTTTTTTTTTTTTTGCAAGTTAACATTCCGAAATGAACTTATCTTTCCTTTTAGGTTTTCTATTCGATTTTCTTTATATTGGGAATTATATAAAATTGATTCGATTAGCTTCACATTGCACAATTTTTCAACTTTTGTTCTTTTTTTTTTTTATTCTGCCCTGATGTGTGTGACCTTTTGCCTGTTTTGATTACCAAATCTATTTTATATGCCCTAACCAAGGGTCAGGCGGGTAAATTGAAATGGTCAGAAAGCTTGTCATACTACAAATTAAATAAATATATATTCCTGATTACCTGAGAAGTAACCAATTTTGGTATATGGTAAACATTGCTGGATTACTTCAACTGTCACTTTATATAGGGCATTAAGACGTCGGCAATGGTTAACATGTAAAAGGTTTTCTTTTTCTTTTTTTTGGGTTGCCTTTGCACAATTTAAAATGATTCACATTTGCTGTTAAGTGGCCGGCCAAACACTCAAATATTCGACAAGAAGCAACAGAATACGAATAGAAAAAGGGAAACTAAGGCAACCGAGAAACTTCCGTAAGGACCTTTTGCGCCTTTGCATTGTGTAGACTCTCTGTCCATTTGATTTCGTGTTCGGATTGCGATGACTCGACAGAAAAAATAAGGCTTGCACAATTTTCAGGCATTTTCATTACGAATCGACTACCCTCTGTCCCCCGTCTCCGGTCTTTCATTCACGCACATGGGTATACATAGATGTAGATGATGATGGCAATCAGTTCGTTATCTCCTTGGGTCATTCAGCCGCAACAGGATAAAGCCTTGACTTCCGTCTCATCATTTTCTTGTGATAAATGTTGCCTCCTCGTTCCAATTTTTCCATTTACCCCCATCCCCTTATACACTTCACTCTTAGCACTTAGCACTGTTCCTCCATTTCCAACCCATATTGATAAAGGAGGCACAGAAGAGAAACAATGATTAAGAAAGTGTGAAGAGGAGAATGCAAAAATGCTGAAAAAATAGTAAAGGATATCACACAAAAAAGCAGAATATCAAATGAAAATGAAAGTAAAAAAGAAATGATGATTGAATGAAGTCAAAAGAGAGTGTAATGGGATCCACAAAAGAAGAGAAAATGTTAAAAAATACAAAAAGAAAAATAATTAAAAAAAGGAAAACAGCGAAAATAAAAGGAAGGAAAAAGAAAAACCAGAAAGAGGCAAAGTCAAAGTAAATAAATGAAAATTTAGGCAAAATGTTACATTAAAATGGGAGAGAGGACAATAATAAAATAAATAAGACAATAAAAAGGAAAATTAAAAAAGGATAAACCAAACGGCAAACTGACTGACAAAAGTGTGAATAAATAATGCTGCATAAATGACCAAAAAAAAAAAAATTCAATTAGACTCATGCTGTTCTCCTATCCTCTGAATTATCTACCCAGAGAAATTCTACCCTAATATTTTTTTTTTTGGCAAATTATTAAACACCCTTCGTCCCTCTTAACTATTATAATTTTATACACATGGAAAATTTGCCGGATAGCTGACCCCTTGATGTTGCACATTAGCCAACGCCCCTTCCCCCTCCTCAGTGAAAACATTCCTCACCCCTGCAAATGCAACGATCTCGGACCCTATTATGTGTATTCCCCCAAACAAAAAATATATCTGGAACCAATTAAGGTTCCGTGTCATTAAGAGTCATTAATTTTTGAAATAAATTCTCTATTTCCGTATTTACCAGATTATAATCTAGCGAATATATCACAGAGGCGCCCCCTACCGCTTAACGTTGCAGTAATGCTTACTTTGCTATTTTCTTTTCAGTTTTCCATATATCTGGATATGAAAAGAGATGTTATTCCGTTTTAGATATTTACAGGGTATAGAAAATAATCCTTGTCGTAGAACTTCTTTTTTGGTCTTACTCTGCTATTTGCCCAATCAATTACGATATTTTGGGCCAGGATATGGATGACAATGACTAGGCAGTGTTTGGGTACCCGCTTTTCGACGTGTTCCAAATGTTGTTGCCAGAGGAAACCCAAAAACCAAACGCAAACCCAAAGCAAACGTTAAGGTGGGCAGCCACTCGAGCTAAACTAAGTGACATATTTAGTTTTTCTCTCATTTTGCTTGGTCACCTTTTGGTTTTTTTTTCGGTTTCTATTTCTCGTCTTTTTCCCCTCCTTCCCTTTTTTGTTCCGTTCCGTTGTCGTTGTGGGCCAAATTGATATGCTAAGTAGCTTGGGCCACATAAATTAGCTACCTGAGTTACCATTTCCCATATCCATCACCATCACAAGTTGCATTTTCCGTCAGCTAGCAGAGAGAAGGGTGATGGAAAACTCTTTCCATTTTCAGTTTCGTAATTATCACAGCTTTTTATCAAGTGACAGTCGACGGGCTAATTTCCAAATAAATGACCCGAAAAAAGCAGAAAAGAGAAATAATTAAGAAACGCGCATTTCCGTTTCATCGATTGACCATTAAATGACAAAAAAAAAAAAATAAAAGGAAAAAAAATACAACCAACCGAAAAAAGAGAAACAAAAAGGTATCAGAAGAAGGTCGAGAGGGTAATATGGTGGGGGGATGGTGGAGCGGGGGTATGGAGTAGCTAAACCAGTGATAAGGTAACCGCAGCTACACTGACAACAAATAAAATGTGTAGGTAATAAATAAAAATTGTTTTTAAACAACTTAATCGAATTTGTGTTTTGTGATTGACTTGGCTGGCTTTATGCTCCAGTTCGCCGCATGCTTCAGCGAGGGGAGCCTTAGTAGTTATGGCAAATAAATGTATAATGCATCGTTTCTTGTTTCATTCTGAAGTTTCATTTCATATTTTATTTAGATATCATTCTATCCATTTCGCAGTTGATGTATATTTATATTTTGTTTTCGTACTTCTCGTTTCATTCACATTTTATTTACGTTTCTTCCTTGTTTCATTCAACAGTTCCATTTCCCATTTGAATATCATTTCATTCTTGTTTTTGAGTGTCTTGTTTCCATTTCACATTTGATTTTTTTCTTTTGTGTATTTTCGATCATTCTACAGTTCCATTTCACATTATACTTATGTATGTATATTTTTTCTGTTTTCATCTTACTTGTTTTATTTGTGTTTCTTTTATTATTCCACAATTGCATTCTACATTTGAATTACAATTATTTCTTGTTCTCGTAGTACTCGTTCCATTCTGAAGTTCCATTTCCCATTTGGTGTATATTTCTTTCCCATTTTCGTCTAGAAAGGGCAGAGAAAAGACTCAGAATTCCGTTGTTGTTGTTGTAGATTTCCTTGCTGGTCCTCGATCATACATCTCAATTAACCCTCGTTGTAGTCTCTTGTCTATCATTCAGTTCGGCATTTTTATGTGTGCGCCTTTTGGCCTTTGACTTTGACATAAAACACTCTGCCGTCTTTTTGGGTGTTGCAGCCACAGACTCAGGACTTTCGGAATGTGGGCGTATTTTGTTGCTTCGCGTTGGGAGGGGCATTTGAGGATAGCAAATGCGTTTCTGTTGTTGTTACAGCCATTTTTATGACGCAAATGGTCATAAAATTCTGACACTGTTATTTCGGTTTTTCTCTCTCTGTTTGTGTTTGTGTGTGTGTGTGTGTGTGTGTGTGTGTGTGTGTTCGTGTGTTTGCTCATCCATTGTCCTTATTCCCAGCGACTCTTTGGAAGGTAAATTGTGTATTTTGACTTTAACGCCCATTTTCTTTTAATGAAGTGTTGCTCAGCCACATCCATATGGATATGTATCAGAGAGTAATGTATATGTAAGTATATATATATACTATATATAGTACAGACCTGGCTAAAATGTTTTTGACTATTTGCATTCTCTATTTTAATTGAAGTTTTTTGTCCACATTGTTTTTTTTTCTCCCTCTCTCTCTCTCCTTCTTCCTTAACAATTTCCAGCGTCATACATTTTTTGTATTTTTTTTTTTTATTTTATTTTTTTTAACATTTTCCCATGTCCAGACTGTGAAAATGACTCGGGGCGCCACAACAATTTTTGTAAAACAAGTGAAAGTTGTTGCTGCAACAACAATAACAACAATGACCACAAACAACATTAACAAGCATAACAATTTTACACGTGTTTGTTACTAGCTGGTCCATAACCACATATTAGAAATATGCTTATCAACTCTCGACACTTTTGGCATGCCAACAATGTTTAAAAAACAACGTAAAAATTTTTACTTAACGAAAATAAAAAACACAAATATTAAAAGAAAAAAAAAAAAACAAAAAAACAATAACAAACTACACGATTTGGGCAGAGACAGGGGAGGAGAGGTTCAATGTTGTAACTACATTTTCACATGGTAAAACTATTTAAAGCATTTGTTCAACATGCGGTCATTAAAATGTTGTTTAAATTGAAATGGATATTGGTAAACTATACGAGCCAGATCGAGAAAAATCAAATCGAAAACTAAAACAGAATTCACCTACCTGAAATAAAAGCATTGGAAACAATGTAGATACACACACATACACACAGTTGATCAATAAAGTTCCCATACAAAAAGAAAAATTTTCAAACGATCGTATCAAGAGTTAGTTTTACCTAAAAAAAGGCAATCCCCTAACTACAGAGAATATATATGTATATGTATGTATATATACAGTAGATGCCGGTTATAACGATACAATATTACTTGTCCCCTTGAATATCGTTATAACTGGCATCCACTGTATACATATAAGAGAAGAAGTTTCTAGAGACCTTGAAGTATAGGATCGTGTTACCTTTATGAGATTCTCATCCTTAGAGTAATAAAGCACAAAGCAAGAGAGTATATTGCCTTATTGTTCAGATGTATAGGAACAATGTTTCAGAAACTAAAAACAAAAGTTTGTTTTAATATTTAGTAACTCATTAAACGATCTTAAATATCTCTTAATATTTTAATTTAAACAAATTTAGCACTTAAAAAGATTTGTCACCTTTGTAAAAACTGCTATTACCCTTTGGATAATTATCTTTAAAGTTTTCATACTAACTTAAAGCCTCAAGGACATCGGAGAAGTTTTTCTCAAGGCTCAAATTCAGTAAAATTTTAATAGCTTTAAAAAGAAAGATTTTTTAACACACACTTTTTATGTTTTGTGAAGAAGGTCCCACTTACCTGGTCCCTGATAAAGCTAGAAATGGTTAACAATATAAATAATCTAAAAATTATTAGAAATAGAAAACATTAAAGTTGAAATTTGTTTTGAACGAAATAGTTAAGTCAAATATAACTGATATGTGCTATGTTACAGCGTTTGTACATTTTCCCTTGTAAATTAAAGAAATATAATACAAAGTCGACCAGATCTTTATAAATATATATAATATATAATTAAAAATGTAAAAATATTGTATATTAACAAAAAAAAAAGGCTTAAGATCAAAGATTATGTTTGATGGAATATGTTAAATTTTTTCTACAGAATTTTTCAAAGTATTAAAAGATATCTAACTTGATCTTTAATTCTCTTTAATAATGTCAAATACTTTTAGCCTCACAATTTAAATACATATACAGTAAAAACTCTCTTGGGCGAACATGGACCATCATCGATTTTTTGTCTGCTTAAATTGTACCAAAAAATAAATTAATGAATATAAAAATTCTACACTTGCATTAAGAGCTTAAAATATGAAAATTATTAGAAACTAAAACAATATCAAATTCTGATTAATCCTGATTAATCGTAAAATTAAACTAAATTAATTTCCTAATAAGGTAAAATATAATCATTTATGTATAAGTAATTAAATTTGTTCCAAAATCTAGTTATGCAAACTAAAACAATTTTCTTAGTTTCGCCAAATGAGAACATTTTTTATTTAACCATAATTATCCAACTTAAGGAAGCTCTCATTTGTTATATACTATATACAGATTACAGATTCCATAAAATGTCAAAAATCTTTACTAGATTTTCCCCATAAGTTTTTCAAAGACATTTTTAAGGCACTCTAAATAACGTGCATCTTGTTTTGTGGTTGCTACAGATTATTGACCTTTTCATTCGTTTGTATTACCAAATTGACCTGTTAAATCGATGAGGAGCCAAACAAAAGAACAAAGGGGGCAGGTAAACGGAACGCACAGTATTCCGTTGCGTATATATGAATGAATGAATGAATGAAGGTGCGCGACGTGCGATCAGCGATGTCTTTATTGCAACGTGTGGGCAGTTGGCTGCCGGTTTTAGCCTCTTCCTTTTTCTTTCTCCTTCGTCAATCGTTATTTTTTTTTTTGCACCAAAATAAAAAATAAAAAAAAGAAACTGAAATCTGTGCGCACGCGCAAGACATGCGCTTGGCATGATGTGTTTTATTATGCCAACAAGAATGAGTGAAAGACAGAGATAGAGAGAGAGAGAGAGAGAGAGAAACATTGCTAGTGGCTACTGTTGCTTTTCAAGTTAAACTTTGAACTTTTAACTCAAAGCAAAGGCAACCACAAACAAACCTGAGACTGACTTTGGAGCATAATTATGCTTGAGAGTAACCAAAGCCAGAAGTGCCACAAAAGAGAAGAGACCCAACCCAGGGACCCAGGTACAGTGAGGACAGACAAAAGACACCTTTCGCGATTCCAATGGATGGATGGGCATTGACGGAGGTGTCTTAAGTGTGCCGGAGGAGGAACTTTAGAGCCTGTTTCTCAGTCTCTTTGGCAACCTGTAAACGATACAAATCACACACAGAAACCACAAAGGCTCCACATGGCTCTCAGTTAGTCTCACTCTGTTGCAGCATTTGGGGTTGTATGTTGTCGCTGGCAACTTTTGCGGCGGCAAATTGAAGCACCGCAACAACTTTGTACCTCTTGTTGCCCCCCCCACCCATCGCCCTCGCCACTGTCACTTTGATTCTCTGGTTCATTCCACTCCCGCTCACACAATATGTATTTGTATGGCTTGAAGCAAATATGCGCCCCTATCGGCCAGTTTTAGTTTTCCTTACTGACTGACATAAACCAGTTAAATGCACATCTTATGCTCACATATATATATATATATATATATATATATATATGTATATGTATGGAACTGCGTACGCATGGGTATATTAAGTTCGTTCCTGATGTCCTCCTCCTGTTGTACATACATATATGAGAGGAAGAATACGGGAATATGTACTATGTATGAAGAAAAGTGATTTCTTTGCATAAAATTGCGCCAGACTGAAATGCACTGAGACAAAATTTATATATTAGTTAAGCACTAAATTAAAGCTACTTCGTCAAATCGTTTAAGTACTTTTTTTTTGCAAAATTATTAAAATTTATTGAGCTAACTGATCTTTTAACCATAACAAATACGATTAGAAAAGTAAAACCTAAACTGACTTAATTAGTTTTTAAATTAGTCTTAAATTATACACCAGCCATTGAATTTATTAGAATTTAAATCTATTTATATACTGTATATATACATATTTTTAAATAAAATTGAAACTTAAACTTAAATTTTTACAATAGTTTTTAAATAATCTGTCGATAATAAAAATAATGAATATATTTAATGTAGATAGTGAATGTACTTATGTGTTGAATAGTTGTTAAATTATTTATATATATTAATTTTAACATATAACTAAGCGAAATTTTATAGATTAGATTTAAAGTTATATTGAAATTTTAGATAATTTGTATATTTATTTCCTGGATTGCCTTAAATTATCTATCAGACACCTAATTTATATTAACATTTTTATATATGTATATTAACTTTTAATTTACATATCCTGCATTCTTCTTATATACTTAACTGAAACCTTTCTTTCTTATTGCAAACTAACTTTAAATTATCTTTCAGTTACTTAACTAAGCAATTTAAACATTTAAAATATTAGAAAACTAAACCCAAATTTTATTTATTTATTTATTTTTTGTTTACAACTTTAACTTGACAAAAAATTTAAGGTATTTATTTTTTATTCCATACTATTTTAAAAATTTATATATGCTTATTTTTTTATTGTTTATTTTATATAAAAGCAGTTGAAAATTATTGTTAATTTCTCTAGAAATCTTAAATTATCTGTCAGTAATTGAATTTGAATTCTAAAAAGGGATTTAAATTATTTAAATGTTTGGATTTACTTAACTAAAAGTAAATTTTACTTAAAGGATAGTAGTTATGTGTATTGTTACTTTATTTTTCTTTCAGTGTATCGATCCCAATTCTGGGGACCGTGACTCGTTCGCTCTGCCTGATGATGATTGGGTATAATGGGTTTTATGGAGCAGCTGCTGCTGTTGCTGGTGTGGATGCTGCTGTTGGTGGTGCCCCTCTGGTACTTGAAGCACTCTCCCCCCCCCCCCAAATACCCCTCCCTGACCAACCGCATCGTCTTACCCGTTACCCATTCCTAGTTGCGCTTTGGTTTTGTTCAAGTTTTGTGGCTCACACCTGTGCCCTGGGTTTGGCCTGACATTTTGAAATATTGCCATTGATTTGCTCTGCAAAGAAACGAACGAAGAACAAAAAAAAAAAAAAAAACAAGAACTTACAAAAAAAAGAAACATAAAGAAACTGATTTAGATTGTAAAATCCGATTTGAGTTGATGTCCAGCTCTAAGTAGAGTCCCGGTGTGTGCCCATTCCCGTTCTTGTTCTTGTTCCCATGGCAAATTCTAGTTGGCCCAAACAATTAACAAAATAACAATTGAATAAAAAACAAAACTATAGAAAAAAAAAATATTTAGTTCTTGTTATTGTTGTTTTGGTGGATACATGTATATATTTTTTTTTTGGGTCAGTCGCAATTGGCGTCGCCGTGGCGTAGATAATCTCCATAAGTTCTTATGGTTTGATGTTGCCAAGCCCCAAAAATAAACAAATTCTAAAAATCACATGCATATATTTATAAACAATTTACAACAAATCAAATGATGGACACGACAATTTGATAGCCCCCATTGGGAGGTAGACGGGGATAAGAGAATCAAACAGCAGAAGAGAAGACAAAAGAAGAAGTAAAAGGTGAGAGACGAAAAATAAAAATAAATAAAAAACCATAACCAAATTCATTAACATTTTCGGCACGCACAAATTGTAAATCTTTTAGCATAAGCATAAAGAGAAATACGTAAATATATTTATATATATATATATGTAGATATATCTAAAACTATATATTGATATATCAATGTCTGATCATGATGATTGACATGATTTGAATGCAGTTTTCAACATTTTTGTCTCATGCTTGATTTAATTTTCTCAAGTTTTTTAACACCTTTCAAACAAATTTCTTGTTGTTTTTTATAATTCTCGCATTGTTTAAATTAGAATATTTTGAAAAAATATATGAAAAAATATATATATATATATATATATATATGAACGATTTGATATATATGTACATATGAATGCAATTTTTTTGCTAATTATATTAAGCTCTGAAAATCAATCTTTTCTTTTAATAATTTAGTAAATTTTCTATATGTTTCCATATATGTTGATTTCTTTAAAATTGTTTCTACATTCATTGCTGTTTATTATTATCATTCATTGAATGGAATTTAACTCATTTCTTTTATTCACAGTATTCATTTGTTGTCTTTTCACCAAACTCTTATCATTCTTATTCTCATTCCCAACGCCCTGCCCATTTTCCATTTTCCCCCCAGTTTTTAGTCTCAAGTGCAAGTGTACTCAAAGTCTGCTGCTGCCCCAATGTTTGCTTCTGCCACTGCCTCGGTCTCTGCCACAGCGTCTGCCTCTGCCTCCACCTCTGCCTCCGCCTCTTTGCCTTTGCTGGCAGCGTTAAATCCCCCCGAGGGCAAAGCCATATGTACATACATGACGAAGTAAGCATATTCAAAGTCCAGGCCCAGAGTCAGAGTGTTCCATCAATGCTTTGCCCAGTTAAAATCCAAGCAACGCTTGCCACAACGCTAACCATTCCCTCAGCCCTGACCCTGCCCCACCCATCCACCATATACCTCCTCCGCTTCACCTGTCACATGCAACGGTTTTCTCATTTTTATACCCAGCACCCCGCAGTGGATCCAAAGGCATGATAACATTGTCAATTTATTATATTATATATGATACATAGTATATAGATTGGTGACCAGTTATAACATATAAGCTAAGGTCATCTAATCAAACAGAATTAATTTTACTATAAATTTGTAGTTACAAAATTATTAAAATGAAATTATTCTACGATAGATGACGCCACAGTTATGATAGTTTAATATTAAATGGTTGAATAAATCTAATTTATTAAAGGGTAATTTAAAGTCGAACATATAAATTTATTTATTGTACTCTCTGCTTTATTCCCCCCACCCACAGCTCTCTCTCTCTCTTACTCTTACTCTGTATCGTTCTTCTTTGTGTTGTTCAACATTTACCTGCTGCTGCATTTTAAAATTAATATTTGGATTTTAATTAGCAAGAAATTTACTTTGGGCTATGGCAGTTTTTTGGTTACCTCTCGTGTTTACATTTGCCTGCAACCCCCTTTGGATGTGTGTGTGTGTGTGTGTATATTTAATTAGTGTGTGCACACACACATACACACACATTCACATATATGTATATACACATATATCGATAAGGCTCCATCATCAAATATGCAGCATTTGCTTAGTTACAAATTTAATTTCTCCTTTTCATCGGCCATCTGTAAATGTGACCAAAAATTATTCAATATGTTGATTATATGAATTCAAATTGTTTAATACAATACACAAATTGCTGATAACTAATTGTTTAGCCTCCGTTTTGATTGTTTGTACATTTGTGAGAAAGAAATACAAAATTTACCCTCTGGGGCCACCAAAATGCAAACAGTTGAAATTTTCATCGTATATTCAATTCAATATACAAAATTTACAATCATTTTTAATCAATTGTATTAAATTATTTTTTTTCTATATACATTTACTCGATTGATCTGTTTAGTTTGGCCGATCTAATAATCGTTCAGTTAAATATATGTTTTCTTTTTTTGAATTTTTTAAATTTGATAGCTAAAGATAAGTTTGATGGTTCGCTTCGAACATGTTTGATGTTGGCTCTGTTAATAGCTAACAGAGCTCTGTTACTGCACACTAGGGACATGTTAAATTTATTGGGCCAATTCGCCTTCTAAGCCAAGAAAATCTCAAGAAAAGAAAAAAACAGAAAAAAAATCTGAACTGAACCGCAGATGGCCAATTTCGGTTTCCTCTGGGAAATGCATCAAGATTGGAATGAGAAACTCTTCTTTTCACAACGAATCTTAAATCAAGCTAGATATAAATTAGAATTACTAAAGCCAATTAAGCGGTTATCTTTAAGTTTGTCTATTTTACTTTTATTATTGCCTATTTAAACGGAAAAACGTTTTAAAAAACTGTTGGAAACAAAGTTGAAAAACAGCTAATACCTATTTATATATTGATTTCATAATACCTGCTTAGGAAAAATTTCCAATAAAAATGAGAGTAATAATTTTTATTTGATAGCCAACTTTACCATGGAACAGTATGGCATTATTTATCTGAAAGCCTTACCTTACCACGTTATCATTGTGGTCTAATCTTACCTGATATAATAATTTTGAAGCTCTTTAAAAATTTTTGTAATAAACGTTTTTTCTCTAATTTTTTCCTTTGTATTTTTGCTTTCATTTGTTGCATTTTTTTTAGCCCGAGTTTAATTAAAAAGAAAAACGAAAGAATAAAAAAGAAAACCGTTTGTTGTTGCCTGTTGTCACTTGGCATGAAAATGTCCCAAAAGACAACCCCCTCAAAAAAAAAAAAGGAGAGGCAGAAAAGGCAAGGAAAGAAAAAAAGTGTAAGCCAAAAATGTCCGAGACTCGCGCTTGGTGTTATAATTCAAATAATAAATTCTATTTTACGGCCCTCTGAGCTGAAAACGGCCAACAAATGCAGACAGCAAAAGAGTAGGCAAAAAGAGAAGAAGAAGGACAAAAAAAAAGAAGTATAACCCGAAACGGAAGGGAAACGGAGGTAGTAAGAGCAGGAAAAGAGGGTTGAAAAACTGAGACATAAAAGCCCGGCAAACGAAAGCTGAGCCACCTTGGCTTCCAACTCCAACTTCGCCTCCCCTTCCTTCCCATTGACAATGCACAAAATCGATTTAGCCAAAAAAAAAAAAACCAATAAAAAATTATAAAGCACATAAATTGCCTAAAAAAAAAAAAGAAAACGTTTGTTGTCACATTAAAGGGGGCGACAATCAAACAAAATGAGAAAAAAAAAAAAACAAGAATATATGCATATATATGTAAGGAAAATATCGGACAACTATACTGAAGTTGATATACCCTTTCAAGTAGACGAACCATTATTTCATGGATTTACAGATTAGACCAACTTTAATTAAAAAAAAACAAACAAATAATCCAATCGCTTTCCTTATACGATACTTCACTTTAATATATAGAAACAAATCCTTAAAAAATTTGATAAACAATAATTGAAATGAAAGATATTTAAACATAAAACCTGTGAATCTAGTTTATCTATTTTTGATCTAGTCTGGTGTCTAAAAGGGTATTCAAAGTGAATGTAAAATATCCAAAATTTCCAAAAATTCAAATAAAATCAACCACCAAAACCAAATGAAAGGAGTTTTTGGTAAACAACAAAAAGTCAAGCTACGCTTTCATTCATTCAATCGCTGAATAAGAACGACATGAAGGATTAGGAGTACGAGTAGGAGTAGAAAGTGGAGTAGAATGAGACAGAATACAAGGATATACTCTCCCTTTATGTGGCTGACCTCATCGCCTCCAACCACAAAATATATCTTCAACACTTATTGAAGTTGGCAGATTTATTGGAATTTAAAATTCTTTTGTTACCCAAAGTCAAAGGCAAAAATCTAATAAAAAATTGCGAAAAATGTAAAAAGAAAATTAAAATCGTTTTGGGGTTTTAAAGTTTTAAGAGTAGTTTTCTCTATGATCTATTTGAATATTTTTTATTTAATCGATTGACAAATCGAAAATAAACTGCAAATATAAGCAGAAAATTTTCAAATATTGGAATACTTTGCAAACATTTTTAACTATCATATATTGTCTATTTTTATATATGAAATATTTATTTATCTCAGTCACTAGACTAAACTAGACGTGAATGCTAATGGATCCGGAAAGTGCATCCATTTTTGAAAGAGTTTGAAAATATGGAAAATTAATGAAATTCTTAACTTATTTTAATAATATTTTCGAATAGACTAAATGTGTATAGTTCCATCTGTTGATTATTCAAGTAATGTTTGTAAGAGTATTTTGGAAATTCTAGCAACCACTCCCCTACCTCCCCTCCCTTCAATGGCTTTCAATTTAATTACAAGTGGCAGAGAGGAGCCTCATTAGGTTTCTGGCTCTTGTCCTACTTTGCTTGAGCTTCAGCAATTTACTTGTTACCATTTTTTTCGCCTTTTTTTTCGGGGACAGAGACTCGACCCAAACTCATCCAAATGCAAAAACCCAACCCCAACCCCAAACCCGACCCCAACCGGAGGGCAGCCAAGCCAAAAGCCATTATCAATTTCTATAGGAGGTTTGGGAAAATGAAACTGTAACCAAAAGAATGAGCCAAAACTTAATCAAACCAAATTTTATATGCTCTTTATTTTTAACTAAATTAAAAATTAAAATATTTAAAAATAGATTCTACTTGAAACCAAAATACTTTTGATATACTTTATACATTGTTAAGTTTATTTAAGGATGTTATTAAAAATTAGTTCAAATTAAAATCTTATTTTAAATATGTATAATATAATATTCTTTATAAATACAACGACAAATCTTTTCTATAATTCTGAAAGTACTAAGAACTAAAATAAATTTAAATTTAATACAGCAAAATATTTCTCTTATGTTAAAAATTTCATTATAAAAACTATAGTTTATAGTTTTCCGATTTTAGTTAGTTTCATGCAAAATCAACAAAATATTGAAACTAATCATTAATGATTTGATTCTTAAGGTACAGTTATATCAAATTAAATATATTGAAGTGAGTTAAAAGCAACTTGATAATAATTTGTTTTTAATATATTATAGACATCTGATCCAATCCTATATACATACATATATATATATATAGAAATCTGTGCAGAAATTAAGAAATGAATCCATTGACGTTGCCAGACTGCTAACAGAAATTGAAACAAGCAATGTATATATCCTTTTTACAAGGGCAACAAAAGCAACAGCAACAAAAAAAGAAAAAACAAAAATTAAATACATATTTGGGGTATATATAACGATTTAATTAAAAAGTTGCAAAAAAAATATAAGTATGTTACTTAAAGTTTTTCATATTTATATATATATATTGTTGTTGTTTTGTTTTTGTGCTTTTTTGTCTGAGTCAAAGCATTATCCTGGGCCTGTGCCCGATTCTGGGCTTGGTCCTGGTCCTGGGCCTTTGCCATATCCTTGCTCATTAAGTCATCGCTTCAGTTCAGAGTTATTTAATGGGGGGTGACCTTTTGATGGCTCGAGGGTAACCAAGGGGGAGAGGATTGTGAACTCCCACGGTTTTTTACATTTCATAATTTAATGTGAGCGCCTTTTGTTTTTTCCGTTTTGTGTGTGTGTGTTTTTTTTTTTGCTTTCTCCTTTTTGGCAATGCTCAAAACACTCGACAAGAAAACAAAAAGAAAGTAAACCGAAGAGGAGCATGATGGCAAAATGCGCGGAAAATCTGTGCGGAACAACAACAACAACAACAAGTGGAGGGCTAAAAAAGCAGAGCAGAAAGGCAAACAGAACAAAATGAAAATTGTGAGAGCATGGAAAAATCAAAGAATGCGAATGTGCGAAACGTGGCAAATGCGTGGCAGTCGCCAAAGAAAGAAAGAAAAAAAAACCCCATGCCACCTCCAACCAACTCCCCCCACTCACCACCCCAACACTCCAACCTTCCATCGCCATTCCGACCGCTCTTCTGGTATAACTTTCACTTGTGTTCCCGTGGCCTTAAGCCAAAAAAAAAAAAAAACAAAAAAATTAAGCAACGACTGCAAAATGAGCGCCAAAAACGTTTACCGAGTTGTTTACGAGGCTGCCATTTTTGTTTCCCTTCCTCCCTTTTACTCCTCCATCCCCCTCCCATCACACTCTCCTCTCCCACGCTGATGCCCAACATCTGTTGAGTGTGCCGAAATATAAAAATAAAAAAAAAATGAAATGAAGAAAAATTAAATATATAAAAAAAAAGGAAGAGCATTAGGAGTCTAAAGACCTGCTGAAGTGAACTGCTAACCCAGTTTCCGGGAAATCAACTTATGTGTTGAAAGATTTTCATTAAAATCTCATATTTGTGAGAAGTTTGCGCATTTTTGCCAAAAGATGCCATCAAGAAAGTTACTAATTAGTGGAGTTGTAATAATGTAATTTCTTCAATTTCCTTTTTAAACTTTTAATAAAGAAAATCAAAGTGCAATGGTAAAGTGTCATTAGATAAGGTTAACTAGAGGCTAGATTATCTAAAGTCTGATTTAAATACAGTTAACTTAATATAAGCTTTAAATTATAAAGGGGAAATAATATTGATTAAGTGAAAAAATAGCATAGTTTTATGAATTATTATTTAAGTAAAAGTTAATGTTAATGTATTTATTTATATAAAATGTAATTAGGTGACATTTTAAGAATATGTGTAATTTTTATTGAGAACAAACAAAAAAAAATATTAACACAAAAAAGTCTATTAATTTTCAAGATTTTCTAAGTCTTATTTTTTTTGTTACATCCAAGTCAAAATATCAATTTTTGACTCAAAAACATAGCTTGGAAATTACAGTAAAGCGTTTTCTCCTGAACGCCAATTTGATCACGAACTTAACCGAAAAAACAATAAACTTTTGATCTTTCTTTAAGTTCACCTATAACATGGAAATAAAATTTTACTCAAATATTTATTATAAGTTGAGCTTAAATAAAGAAATAACCAAATCAAAAGAAAGCATAAAAAATAGATTTTTGTTAATGAAAATAGTTTCATCTCTAACTTTTGGATCCTTTGTCCATGTCAGTTGATATCCATTGATTTAGGTCAACGAGAGAATGTTAAAATAATACATACTTAGAAATAAAAAAATATTTAAAAACTCGACAGTTTTACTTGACTAATTATGTGCAATAATAAGCCATAAAATTAAAAAAAAGCGGTAAAGTAGATTCCGAGTGACAGTGAATTCAATGAATTCGGAAAACCTGCCTGTGGAAAAATCGTTCTAATGTTTTTCTTGTCTTGAAATTTTCATACAACATTTCTGAAATAATGCACATTTATATTAGAAAAGTAAAAACCAACAAACAACCAAAAATTAACCAACTTAAATGTGTCTAAAAACATATCCGATCATTGTAAGGTAAGTTTTGTATAAGTATAAAATTTGATTAGATATTTTGAATAGACAAATAGATTCATATGATTTCGAATGATTTATTATCCAATATATGAATTATTTGCCCTCATTTTCAGAACTAATTTGTTAAAAGCATTTCGGACAATTTATGGATATGAATATCTGCATATAACTAATATTTATAATAGAATGTCTGTTTATAGAAAATTTTAGCAAGTGGCTTAATACAAATATTTTGTGTTATTAGTTTTTTCTATATTATTTAGTTTTTTTTTGTTTTTAGCTAAAATTCACATGCAAATTGTTTGCTTTCGAATAATGCACCAAAAGCACTGCATTCTTTTCAAATCATTTTTCATTGGGCCTTTTGTTTTTCATTTTCATGTTCATTTTCATTTGCATTTGGTTCTTTTTTCTCTCTCTCTCTCTTTCTCTCTGTGTTGTGTGTGTGTATATTTCGATTGTTCTTTTGTTTTTGGTGTCTTTGTTTATAAAATATTTTGCGCATTAATTGCTTTAATGAAAAGTGCGCTCGTTGTTCGATTTTTAATCATTTTTAATAATTCAAAAGAGGCGCATGGTGTCCACCCATAGAAGCCATAACCTCACCAGCATCCTGCCTCACCTCACTTAATATTTTCATGCCACCCGCATTGTATAGCTGTGTGTGTGCGTACATATATATATATATATATGTATATATATATATATGTATATACATATGCATCTGCGTGTGTGTTTGGTAGAACAACGCTTTGACGAGTTTTAATTATTTCTGTCATTATGCGACAATTATTAATAATAATTTACCAAATATTTTTTAGCCAAACGCTTTGATGGCTTCATTAGGCTGTGTCCCCTACCAATACCTCCACCCACCCCTTTCCCAACCCCACTCCTTTTAACCAGCATAAACATTTACTCGCTTCGTCAAGCGTTCTGTTCAACTTGTGTGTGTGTATGTGTGTGGTGTGGCACGCGTCTCATTTAAAAGTCATTACGGTTAATAGAAAACCAACAACAGCAACAACAACAAAGGCACATCAATTGTTTCGCCTAACGGTTATTACATAGGACGGTCTCGTTTATGGCCATCATCATCATTATTATCATCATCGTTCTTCATCATCATGATGATGATCGTCTTAACGTCGTTTGCATGCGCCACACATAAATCAATTGAATTTTTATTTGAGTTAATTTTTTGTTAAATTTATTTTGTTGTTGGCTTTTTTTGTTTTTTTATTAATTGCATGCTACGCATAAATTGCTTAAATACTTAAATATAATATATAATTTTTTTGTATGCCATTTAAAATATTAAACAAACATTAAAAACATTTAAAAATGCGGGCGAACGGCAAAACTCAAAAAGCGACAACAAATGATTGGCGATCCTACAAATATATGTATATATATATACACATATATATATATACATGATCGGATTCTTAATTGTAAATACATATAAGTATTCATTGACTATTCCTTAGCATTAACAGCTTAGTTTATTTAACCACTTTAGTAATTTATTCAATTCAATTAATTATGAAAAATAAAAATTTTATTGTTGATTGATTGATAAGAGAATTTTTTATTACCCAAAAATCCATCTATGCAGATTGGGGATTTCTATCTGGAAACTGTTATTATTATTCAGATTATATATTAGATAATAACCATTTTAAATTAGGGACCTTAAAATTCATAAATTGTTAAAAAGAAAAAATTAATTAACTATCAATCTCTCCGCGAAAAGTAGTTTAGAATTTTTATATTTTTGTAGAAACAATAAATCAAATTTAAACATAATTTGCGAAAAATATTAAACTTCTCTCAGAATTCTGTACGTAAGATTCGCGGAAAAAAAGGAAACTAAATATTAAAATTATAAAAACATATAAAAATAAATAAATGTACATAATTTATATCTTAGCTTTGGTTTTATAGATTTTTTGGTGCTTTTACTTTTAATTTTGGGATCATCTTAATCTTTTACTAATTTTGATTAATGAAATAGCTTTTTAAAATTATGTTTAGTTTTTAAGAAAATAAAATCGTAATGTTTCACCATTTGACTGACAAGTAATGTTCCTATTTTACCTGAATGTGTTCTTATAATATGTATATACCAGTAACAAAACCTTAAGTTAGCTTATTGTATATGTAAAAAGATATTTACTTGGCCTATCAATTCTAAATATTTTCACACTCTTGATAAATTCTACAGGAATCCAAAAATGTCAAAATGTCTTCCCTTCATTGTGTTTTGTGTCCTTGGTGGGAATCCTGTTAACTCGACGCCCCGTTTCGCGTTGAATGGCGTCCCAGACAGCGACCACATATCATTCAGTTTTCGCTCTGCTGGCAATGGTGTTAGCCATAATGACCAACTCGACGACGACGACGACGAGTTGGGTCGAATGGTGCAGATGGACAGATGGACAGATGGGCAGAAGGCCAAGCCAGGACAATGATGAGATGGCCAGCAGACAGTGAGACAAGACAGACAGCAGGATAATGACGTTGATCAACGCACACACCCTCTCAAAGCAGAAGCGCGTTTATTGCGACGTCCATTTGTCTAACCCAAAAACCTCTGTGCCAATGCCACAGCACACAACCACCCAACCACCGAACGCCTTCGCAATACCGTTAGAGTCTTTCGCACGAATTTGTTTGTCTGCGTGTGAGTATGGGGAAACTCTTTTTGTTTCATTCCTTTTTCACGCACACGAAAGGACATGGAATAAGAACTGGGATGGTTGTGGCAATAGTTGCCAGTTTGCTTGCCGAGAGGGAGTAGACAGAAGAATGGGTGCCATTGCCACACCCACCGCCTCCATTCTCTATACATACATACATACATTCAAGTCGAGGAGTTAGGTTGGCGCGTCAGCAGCTACAAAATATTTACAATGAAAAATGTCAGCAGGTATTTATTTTTATGGCTCAACATTCGTCAGTCTTATTGTTAGTTGAGGCGGCAACCGACCAGAATATATATATATATATACTATATATATGTATTTGTATTTGTATGTTTATAAATGTGTACGTGCGTGTGTGTTTTTATATGGGAGAAAACATAAATGAAAAGGGGCATGGCGTGTGACTGTCAGAGATAAAAAGCTGGACAATTTTGCCTCATGACCGGACATAGTCTCAGAGACATAAGCATCCTAAATTAAAGGGGTTTATCATTAAATCTGTACGATAAAACTGTCACACAAAGAAGCTACATACATACATATATGTATGTATAAGAATAAGTTAATCTATCAATAAAACAGATAAAATAAATTGCACTTATCGGAAATGTGTACTAAATATCTCCTGTAATTTAGTCAGTTGGGAAAATAAAGGAACTGAATAAATATTATTAAATTAAATTATATACATATGTACTTATATTTATATATACATATATATATATATATATATATATATATATATATATACATATATAGCTATAATACATATTTGCTTTTTGTTGTCGCCTTCTTGAAGTATTTTTGTTTTTCTGTATGCATTTTCCTGTATTATATATATTAGATAAATTCTCTTTTGATGCTGGTTTGGATAAATATTATTTATCAAATCAAATTTATATACAGTGGTTAACAAAAGTATTTACACAAAGCTTCTTTTAATAATCTGTGATATGTAACGCGCATATATTAGTGCTTAAAATAAAGTAATCGATAATAATTATAAATAAAATAAATGAATACTTTATCTTTTATTTTTCTATTAAACTTTATTAAACCTAAGTTAGGTGGAAACTATAATTTTGAAAAAAAGAAATCACTGTATGGTAAAATTTAAATTTTACATGTAGGTTTATGGTGAATCAGAAATGCATCTTAAAAATTCCCAAATATGAAATATTTATTCAAATAAAATTTTACTGAATTGAAACTTCAGCTCTGCAATTAGAAATAGTCTTTTGTGTGGGGTAATCAGGGATTTTTTGATCGGAAAATATTTTTTACATAGATTCATCCCTGTGCAAAATCTATAACATTTTATTATTACCGTAGAACTATAAAAATTTGTATACATGAGAATTTTAATACCCTCTTAAATATAAACTGTCAAAGGCAAAAACTATTTTCTCGTTAGTTTTATGTGAACAATTAGCCAAATTATTAAGTTTTTTTTATGTGACTTTCATTATTCATTTTTATGTTAAGAAAAATAAAAATTTAAGATCCAACAAAGGCAACTAAAAATTGACTAAAGAACAAATTAAAGTATTTTATTTTGTTTTTTAACTAATATTCTTAAAAATTTTTTAACCAATTTATCTTTGATTTGCTTTCCAAAACCATTTCACAACACTAATTGATCAACAACAGAAAGCTAATTTATTTCTGCTTTGATTAAAATAGGCTTAAAATTAAAGGACAGTTCCTTAATTTTGATTTTGAATAATTAATAATTATGACAGTAGGCATCTAGGTATTTATATGGTACTATGTAAAAAGATTTCCGTTTCTTGTTTCTTTAGCTCTGTCTAAGTGTGGCCATATCCAAAAATTTGCAATAAAAAAATAGAAACACTACAACACTAAAAGTTCTGCATAAAAGTGACTGATGAAGATTTATTTTTCTTATTATTCTTTATTTTATAATGGTTAAAAATTGTATGAAACAAATCTTCCATTATTAAGGCCACAGTGCATCAAAAAGTATACATACGTATCAGATGGACATTTCTGACCCCTTTCATTGAAGTGAACTCTTTTGCCATGGCCATGTCATGTCATGCAAAATATTTGCACATGATACGAGCATTTGAGAAACTTTGAAACTTTTTAGCTCTTTGACTTCTAAATTTAAGTTTCATTTTCTTTTTTATAGAATTTTGTTCTGATGAAAACTAATAACGGAACTCAATGCCCATGAATAGGTTAGACGGGAGGTAGCCTTGTCTTTGACTTTTAGCAGGCGTGGCGCGTGTTTTCACTTTCTCTCCTCTGCCTCTCTCCTGCTCTTTCTCTCTCTCTCTCCCTCTCTCTGTGTGTGTGTGTCCTTTATGAATATTTATTTTGTCTCGCATATTAAAAATACAAGCCCAAGCAAATGCACACACACACACACACACATAGCGAGAGCAAAAGAGAGAGAAAAAGAGCCAATGACTAATAGTTGTATATTTTATTAATATTTGTCTACCTTATGGAAAAGGGGTAAGTGGTATGCGGGCATGCATATATTTGTATGTATGTTTGTATGTATGTTGTGTAGCACAAAGACGTAACATATTAGAAAAGCTTTTGCTCTGCCTCGGACATGGTAGAGATGGTGGCGGGGGCGTTGAAAGAAAAACAAACCAACAAATAGCATAGAAATGTCGAGAGAAAGGCGAAAAGGCTTGCTTTACCAAAGTAAAAGTAAAAAGGTAAAGGGAAATGAGTGTAAGCCGCCTAAAAGCAGGCAGCACATTTTGCGTGCGTGGCACAAGCAGCAAGTGGCAAGTGTAGAGTAGCGAGAGTAACGCGAGAGCGAGTAAAAATGCTGCCACATGTTTTTTATGTCACTTCCGTTTTTATTTATTTTTATTCTTATGCCCTTTCGCTTGTTTCTTCTTTTTTTTTCCATTTGCGTTTGTGTTCTACTGTTGTTCTTGCCCGACCTCTTTTTTTTTTTGTTTTTTGTTTTTTTTTTATTATTATTATTATTATATATTCTATATCTGTGCATACATATATCCCATTCTCAGTTCTCTCTGACTCCCACTCTCTGTTTTTTGTATTTGTGCTCCAGCAAATACACTCAAAGCTGTCAACGTCTGGCCCAAAACTCTTTGTTTTCTCATTAGACGTCACTCGCTCAACCCTCTATTTTGGTGACACTCCCACTACCAATGTTCTCCTTGTGGGTTCTCGAACCATTTCATAATTGTCAACATGACTTGGCAGGACAACGACAGAGTGCCTTGGGCTCTGAACCCGTACCCGTACCCGCACCCAAACCCAAACCCAATTTTGTCGTCAGAAAATAAACCAAGAAAAACGACCCAAGAAGAAAAATTCACAATCCAAAAGTCCGAGAGGCTATATAAGCCAAGCCACATTTCCGTATTTGTGTTGATGTTTGGGTTGGAGTAGAAATGGAAGGGTTTGGGTTTCCTTCGTATGTATGTTTTTGTTTTTTCTGCCCTTCCACTCGTTGATACACATGTGTGATTTATGTTTGGAGGCAAACATAATGAGCCTTGTGATGAGAATTTCGCCTTGTTCTTGTTGGAGTGAGAATTGGCGTATTATTGGATTAATATCAATAATACATACAAATCTACATACATACATACATACATTTAGTATGTAATGTCAATCTATGGAAATACTGTTTTCGATTTCCGAATTGATGGGTTTTCTCACAATTTAAAATATCAATATCAATTTGAATTTAAGCAATGAAATATTAAAAAGTTAACTCAATCGATACTTTAAGTAGTAAATATTCAGTAAATCAAATATAATGGAAAGTCAACGGTTTATTTCTTTAAACGACTTTCATATTTGTTATATTTCATTTTCTTTTTTTTTTGAGTTTTTTGAATTCTTTGCTAATCTTACATTACACGTTACTTAAATTCAGTATTACAAATTATTCGGTTAATTCACTTCTCTTTGGTTTAGGTTTTTGTGTTCTAACGTGTCTTCTTAACGTATCTACTCGTTACTTTCTTTTTGGCTCTTAATCCTTAAGTCATATTGATCTTGATCTTAAGGAAGGAGACGCTCTAACAACATTTCATTTTTTGATTCTTTGTCTGCTTTTGTCCTTTTGTTTCGCTAGTTTCTAGTTAATATAAATCAAAACCTTTAGAGAATCAAATTTATTCATCTCCAAAAGTTTTAATGATGTTGTTTTTGTGTTAAAAATAACTGTTATGGCATGGTAAAAATTAAAAAAATAACTTTTATTTTTATTTAGAATATAAATTATCATAAAAATTGTTTAAAATTAAAATATAAAAAAAATATTATAATTTTTTAATAAAAGTTTAAGCGCCATTAAATCATAGGTATTTTTTCAAAGAAAAAGAAGAAAATAACAACTATATTATTTTCGGTTTCTGATTGAAAGGTTGGGAAAAGAACTTTTACTGATAATCGTAAGCAAATTTCCGAAAACAAATTTGTAGTAGAAAATAATTTGGTTTTGTTGATTATTCAACTCGTTACTTCTTGCAATCGATAAGCTAATTCGTTATTCTTAACTCGTTGATCTGTAGGGGCACTCACTCGCTTATGTTTTACTTGTTAATTACTTTATAAACATTAAATATTTATTAACTTGTTTCTTTTCCAGGAATCAAATTCAAGTTAATTTGTTTTTTTTTTACAGAGTATAAATAAGTCGATCATTTTTCCAGGTGTTTGTTCTTTCCTGTTTTCAGGTTTGGCAACTTGCTCCGACAATAACTAAAAAGGGTTAATATATATTTCGATTTTACTTGTTGTTATTGTTGGTTAGGTAAATATTTATAGCACCGTCTCGTAGAAGGGAACTGTGAAGTTGCTCTTTTTTTATGGCTACGTGTTGATTTGTGGCGCCTTCTGTTGCTGTGACTCATATATGTGGACTTGTGTGTGTGTGTGAGTGTGTTTTATGACCCCGCAAAAATAACAATGAAACTGAACAGAAAAAAAAAACAACAAGAAAAGCTGTCACCATATATATACACACACTCGCACACATACACACTCGCACACATACACACTCGTAAACGTACAAACACACACACACACAGAGACAGGAAAAGTTCAGCTTGGACTTCGCCTTTCATTTCCGTTTTGCCGTCCATTGAATTTGGACAAGCGCTAATTTAATGTCATTAAAAGCTGGTTCCGATTTCACTTCCTCTACTGGCTTCCTATTCTATCCTTGCCTACTTTCCTCTGTCCCACTCTCTCTCTCCCTCTTTCTCTATCTCTTTCGCTCTGGCAATTGCCTTGTAGTTAGTTTGGCACATGTGCAATGGCATTGAAATTGAATAAATATGCAATTTCTATGCAATGTTTTTTTGTAATTTCAACTTTATTTTCATATATGAGGGAAAGGGTAAGGTTAATAGCAATCTGGCAGCCCTGTTTGGTGGTTTAGATATGGACAAAAAAAAAAAGAAAAAAGGTTTTAAATGTAACTACATTACGTTTAAAATTATCAAATATATATATTTTTTCTAAATTAGCATAGAACGCGGCATACGCTGCCATTAAACTGATCTAATCTAAAGTTTTACTAAAAGCAAAACATATAAAAATACAGGAAACGGAAGTGAAATAAACCGGAAACCATAGACCCACTCAAGTCTTAAGTCCAATCATTGCTCCAAGACAGATTATTTTATATGAAAGTGTCATAAGAAACGATATAGATATCATTTTAGTTTCGATATCATTTTCAAAAGAAGTTTTGCTCAAAGAATAGGTATCAAAATTCCAAAATTTTTTAATGTTTCGCATTCGAAACTGTATCGAAAATAGTTATTTATTTCGATAACGCTAGAAGTGTAAAATATTAAGAATATTGTGCGATTCAGCAACGATTGCGAATTTTAGTTCAATGGAAAAACTATATTAATTGAAATTCTTTATAATCTGAGAATATTATTTATGTATATAAATATAAATTGGTTAAGGACACGGAAGCAAAAAAAGTAATAATAAATAATTATTTAATGTATTTCCATACGTTAAAAACGAATCTAAAGTCAGAATATTTAGACTTGCTTAATTTCAAGAGTTATTGATTTTCGAAAACAGTTTTTTTTTTAGATTAGATTAGAGGCCAATTCCAAATTCTGAATTAAGATTCAGCTTCAGCGAGTAAAAATTGCTTATCCATGGTTATATATTATATAATAAGAATAAATTGAATTTAGTTTATAAAACCTAATCGAAATATTTTTAGTAAATAAACTTAAACTTTAATATATACAAATTTTATATAAATATTATTATAAAAATATTATTTAAAAATATATTTTATATACAATATTTATATATTTTCATCATTTCTTCCAAAATAGTGAAATTCCATTGATTAGTTGACTTTAATTTAAATATATAAATATTCTTCATACATATATAGCAGTAATATCATTTTAAGAATTCATAGTTTTCCTTAGTTATACATATGAAGAGTATGTATTGAGTCGGTGTTATAAGTATTTACTTACTTTTTGTGTTATTTTGCATAGCCTTTAGCCGAAGGGGCACCTCTTTTGCTTTTTCAATATATGTAGTAAATTATATTAAATACAGTTAGGATGGGAGGCAGGACAAAGGTATTTCAATAGTTTTGCACATGTAATGGTAGGAAGGAGATGGCAGAATATCGCCTCTGTCTTTCTCTCTCTCTCACATACACACACACATACATATAGATACATACTACTGACTGTGTACTTTTCTCATTTGCTCCTGAATTTTTATTACAAATTTCTTCATGATGATGATGATGATGATGATGATGATGATGATGATGACGAAGTTGGCAGGCAAAGAGACAGCCAAACAAAGTTCTTTTTGCTTTTCCTTCGCCTCGTTTTCTTTTTTCATTTCTTTTTTTTGCTGCCTTTACCAAGGCCAAAATAAATAGCCGGCAAAAAGGAAAATCATTGCAATAGGAAATGAAAATGTTGCGGGCGAATCGAAAACGAAAATGCCCGAATTGAAGGCATTTGGTATAGATATAGACACAGGTATAGGGAGGCATCGGCAAAGGGGACAGGATGTGGACGAAGCTGCAATAAAGCGGAGTTTGGGGGCAAAATCAATAGGAAGCAGCATAAGGATATTTAAGCAGGATATTTAATATGTGGAGGGGGGTGGGCTATTCCCCCCATTTAACACAAAAATATATATATATAGTTTTCGTTTCCCCCTTGCCTCAGGTAAAGGTGTCTGCCACATTGTGTTGTATCCTGATGGCATTTCATTTCTGTGTTGGAAGGAAAATGTAGACAGCGAATAGAAAGGAATATATATATATATATGTATCTATATCTTTGAGATACATTTTTTTTTGGACCAAGCCACTTAAGCCACTTTCAATTTGATATCAATAATAATAATGCCAATGCTACGCCTCTCCTCACGCCCCCTGTTAGCCATATAGCTCATACCAATTTTTGCTACTTTTGGCCATTTTCCAACGTCTGTTGCCTGTTGTTTTCTTTCATTTCATTTAGATCTTCCCATCTTCTCATCTCATCTTTCGTTTTTCCATTGTATCTTAAAGTATATTTTGGCCATATATGAAACTCTCCACAACTATTTATCTTGTTAGCAAAAATCTATAGAAAATGTTTACGTCTGTCTAAGTGTGTGTGTGTGTGTGTGCGTGTGTGTGTGTGTATGTGGGCGTTGATTGCAAGCCCACCATATGCTAGAGGGGAAGCCGCAAAGCGTAAGGCCCATAGAAGTGAGCAAAGAAAATCAATTAAAATATTTGTCCATGTTTAAAGAATAGAAAATCTTTCGATTGGAAATCGATTTTCGATTTCAAAATGTTCAATACATGTAAAAACTGATTAAAAATATATCAATTTGTGTTAATTTCAGTTTCTGGAAATTTTCAATTACAAAATAATTTGCCTACTTTGAGGCTATAAGCCATAATTCATAATCATTTTTGATCGATCAGTATCACAAAATTCATTAGTTTTAATTAATAAAACCATTCAATTATATTTTAATGTTTTTCAAAGTAGAAATCAGTAATAATTTTATTAAATTGTATTAGTAAGATATTTGAAACAAGATCGTTTGAATATTTTTTATATATCAGTAGCTCGTTACATTATAAATAATAATATATATATTAAACAATTACAGCTATTGTAAAATCTTGTTTTCTTATTAGCAAATATTATAATCCGATATCACTCCCCTTTAACCCTTTTCGGGATTACCGGTAATAAAACGTGGCAGAAATTTACAACATTTGTACAATCAAAAAATAAATACACCAAAACTTAACTTAAACGACTTTTGATTACTTTAGTCTAACATTCATATTGACGACTTTTACATTCATTATGATAATATGACCCACTAAAAATAATTATTGGGATTGTCAAGTTTGATATAACAATCTATTATGGATTTTAAGATAAAACTTCGCCCAAAAAGAGGTCAAGCTAGAACTAGTTGAGAATTACAATATGCAGAAGCAAAAAAAGTGTTAAAGCTAGAACTAGTTGAGAATTACAAATTAATTGATCAACGCAAGAACTTCGTGGCTCAATCGTGTTTAGTGTATGTGTACTGAAAATGTTTTCTTTTTTTTAAACAAAGTTCCTTTAAATTAGGGCTTAACTTCTTCTGTACTGCTATTCTATGGATTTACAATTAACGAGTAAAAATATCTACACAAACAGGAATAAATTGTAATATTCTTAGTCTCAGTGACTTATATGTAAGCAAATAAGTGCATTTATCTTAAACGGCATGGATTCTATTTAATTCAATTTGAAACAATTTTCATTTCTATATCTGATTGGGTAGGTTTTTTTTTTGTTCGTTTCAGTTTTGAATAGTATTTCTTTTGCGTCAGTTGGCCTGCTGATGTCGTGTCTGCCAATGAAATAAAATCAATAAAACGCTTTCAATTATTTTGCAATTTCATTGCGCTGTTCCTGTGGAAGGTTTACCTGCTCCCCATCAACATCAACTTCAACTTATGGCAATACTTCACCTCGTTTAACGATACTAAAACGTTAACGGTAACTCTCTGAAACTATCAGTGGTTAACAGTAAAATGCCGAAATCTACAACACATGTTATTGTCATAATACGGCAACATCGCGAGACTCTCAAGGAGGGAAGAGGGTTAAAAAGGCGAGAAAGGGAAAGGGAGCCATTCTCATTGCACAACGGCAACCCTTTTCTTTCCCTTTCGTTTCATTCCATGTCATTTGTTTGGGGTGAGGAGGGGAGTGGTGGGGTTTCTTTTTTCTTTCCATCTATGTTGCTTTTGTGTTGACTTTTTAGCGTTCTGTCTTCACATTCATTTGGTTGGTAGCTTTATTTGCGGTTTTGTGTAACTGTAAATTACACAAACATATGTAGCAACTGTACTTGCGTTTATGTGTATGTGTGTATATGTGTATATGTGTGATTGCTAAGGCATAATAAATTATTAAGTAAAACTCAGTATTTTGCAGTATCACATGGCAAATGGCAATGCCAAAAACGTTTGTCACATACATACAAGGGACCAGGAGCAGGAGCAGTAACAGAAACAGGAGACGTAACAGGAACAGGCGATGCAGGGGATGGAGGTGGAGACGACAACCCAAGCCCACATATAACGTATCTATATGCGTAAATTTCTTTTATGTATGTGTGTGTGTGTGTGTGTTTGTATGTATGTGTGCCAATGTGTCTATTATTTATGCATACGGCGCATGGAGAATTGCAATTGGTTTTTGGCAGCTTTTGGTCATGTCAATTTTGCTTTGAACACAAATATTATAGATAGATATACATATATGTATGTATGTATATGTATGTAGGTGTATATGTATATATTTTTTTACCTCATATATATGCATATATCTTATATGTATATCAATTTTTTTCACCTCACAAAAGGCAATCAATTGTAACAGTATTCCGTGGAATGGTAAAGCCGTTTGTTTTTAGGTCTAGCAAAGGATCACATTTCACAAATTGATTTTCCTATTTGAAATCTGAAACAAATATTTTTAAGCTTTGGAAAACGATTGAACAAGAATTGAATAAGTGAAAACCGAACCTTAAAAAGACATTGAAAGGGAATTGGACGTTGGTTGAACAAGATTCACTTAAGTATTCAATTACTATGATAGAATGTGCAATAGCAATTTAAAAATATTAAACAAGTATTGAAGTATTGAACAAGTGCTAGAAAGGAATTGAACAGATATTGATCATGTTTTGAACAAGTACTGAACAAGTATTGAATAAGGATTTAACAAGAATTGAACAAAAATTGAACAAGAATTGAACAAAAATTGAACAAAAATTGAACAAAAATTGAACAAAAATTGAACAAAAATTGAACAAAAATAGAACAAAAATTGAACAAAAATAGAACAAAAATTGAACAAAAATTGAACAAAAATTGAACAAAAATAGAACAAAAATAGAACAAAAATTGAGCAAAAATTGAACAAAAATTGAACAAAAATTGAGCAAAAATTAAACAAAAATTTATCAATAAATGAACAAGAATTAAACAAGAATTGATCAATAAATTAACAAGAATTAAAGAAGATAGAACAAGAATTGAACAATTAAAAAGGGATTGAACAAGAATTAAACAATTATTAAACAAGAATTGAACAAGTATTGAACAAATAAAGAAGAAATCAAGAAGCTACGAACTACAATTGAACGACTAATGGACCCACATTGAAAGTGTGTTGAATGAACCTTGAACGATTGTTAAATGAGCAGCAAAAGAGCAATTAACTAAAAATGAACGAGCAATGGATAAGCATAGAAGATACGCTAAATGAAAGTTGAATAAAATTTAAATGAGTATTAAACGAACATTTAAGATGAGGTGACTAAGGTTAAATAGCGAAATAAACATAACATTAATGGAGGGGAAAGACAGGCTTAAACGAGCAATAAACTAGCCCATTGAACAAGAGAAAAAGAACAAGTATTGAACTAGAATTGAACAAGAATTGACAAGGAATTTAAATGGCAATAAACTACGATTAAATTAGCAATGGACATTCATTAACCGAACATTAAAGAAGAGTTGAAAGTGCATTGAATAGGAGTTAAACGAATACTGAGGAATCATTGGGCAAGCGAACTGAACAAATCTAATTTAATTGGGGATAACTGTACATTTATATGTACATATAATGTTCTCTGTACATTATTTCATTATTAGTAGCACTGACATAGTCCAAATGACAATGTTTATCATGCTTTATCATATTAGTAATTTCGTTTACATAGTTTTTTTAGGTGACTTTTGTTTCTAAAACACGGCTATTAAGGAAAAATGGTAAAGTGTTTACTCCTTACAAGGATAATTGAATGGGGCAAAACCTTTATTTATCCTCTCTCTCAACCTTCCTTGCCATCATTTTAATTTTATAAATATCCTATATAGAACAGGTTTCATTTCATGCTTTTTTTTGTTGTGTTGTTTTTCATAAATTAAGTCCGAATTTATTTTTTCGTTTTTTTGTAGGTAGTCTTAATTCCTAGGCGACCCTTGGGGTGTGAGGCGGAGTGAATAAGAGGCAATCGATGTATCGATTGATAATAATGATTTCTGCTATTACTGTTTCTCTCTCTCTCTCTCTCTCTCTCTCTCTCTCTCTCTCTCTCTCTCTCTCTCTCTCTCTCTCTCTCTGTTTCTCTTGTCCTTGAAGCACATTATATAATAATAATAATAATAAAAATAAAAATGTTAATTTCTGTTGATTTTGTTAATGGCGCTGCTGATGTCTTTGGTCATTTGTGGGTGAACCAAAAGTTCCTGCCAACCCACTGATTCCCTGTCCCATGGTATTTCTATAGTTAATGGGCGTGCCACTAGCCTTCTCATCATTTACCCCCATTAAACTATCACAAGAAAGTAATTAACAATAATTGAAAAATTTCCAAGCAAGTTGACAAAAGTTTCAAGTATAACTTTTAGTAGTTGCTCCTGCCATTTAACCAGGAAATGAAAAGGGGAAGAGGGGTAGACGGAGTTTATATATAATTAAGAGAAGGATGAAAACCACAAAAATTTCGTATTCAAACTTTATGTAACTATATTCGACTTAATTATTAACCAAGAATTGCTGGTAACTGCTTATTATAATTTACTATATTTCTACACGTAAACTTAGATTCATGAAATTTTGAAAAAAAAAAGAAAAGAAAAAGATTTATAAGAACTATGTAACTATGCAACGATGAAAATCCTTTTTACTACTTAATACTTATTACTTACTTGAAATTTCTTTGAAAGTCTCTGAAAAGTGCCTCAAGTTAGTTGTTCTTGTTGCATAGTTTTGCTTGCTTGCAATTTGTTGCAAGAAATCGTTGCTAAAACGGACATTCCAAAAGTCAATTTTGTTCTGTATGTGTGTGTGTGTGTGTGTGAGTGTCCATGTAGACAAGGTCACGGACCAATACATAAAAACAATATTGGTATAAAGAACAGAGAGAGAGAGAGAGAAAGAGCTGGCGATGGAAATCTTTCAAATGCCACACACAACTTCCATTTGACAAGACAAGTGAGCTTAACCCTTGGTTGCCCAGAAGCTCATACTCTGTCCTCTCTTTTCACTTTGCTCTTCACTTTGGTTTCTCTACTCTTCATTTTTCTTTTTTTTTTATGTTTTTATGGAAAAATGTTTGCGTAGAGCGAGTTAAAACTGAGTGGAAGAAGTGGAGGGGGGGTACGAAAGGAATGGTTGCAGAGACAAGTGGCAAAAACCTTTTGACAACTGCAGCCAACGGCAGCAAAATGCAATGACATTTTAATCGACAGGCAGCGACCGCAGCAGCATCCCAAAAGGTACCTCCTTCTCCTCTATCACTCCCTCCCTTCATTCGACAATCCCCTCTGGTAATATGTAATAACGTTCTAGTCACCATTGACAGCTTCCAACATCATCAGCAGAAGCACCAGCATCACCACCATCAGCCTCGCCCTCAACAGTTGTCTGGAGGGCCGCCTTCTTTACGTTTCGTTTCTCCGTTGGATTTTTTTTTTTGTCGTTTTTTTTCACATTTTTTTTTTTTCCATTTTTCGGTTGCACTGGCATCATCATCATCATCATCGACTTGTGCAGCATCACTGCCTCGTCAAAACGTCAATCGGTGTAATCAAGCGTTAAGTGATTCTGCGGAAGCGCAGCGAAGGCCTTAAACATTGTGCGGAGCAGCGCAACGGAGCGGAGCAGAGCAAATCGAAGAGAACCACAGAGAGAAGAAGATGGCACACAACTCGAACGATTTCACTAGCTGTCAGAGAATTGCCAGAGGAAAACAATTTCCCCCCTCTCTACATAGAAAAATATATATTTGCAGAAAAAAGAAACATAAAAATTTCCTTTAGTAATAACAATTTTGATTCTAAATAATTCCAGATACTAGTTTAATAAAAACTCTCTAAATAATAAAAAAAATATAAAAATGAAAACAATTTTAAATTGTAAAATTAAAAGAAATGGAATATATATGAAGAATGATATACATATATCAAGCAGATGTAGTTTTTATGCGTATATTAATTTTTTAAGATTGCAAATTGAAATTATCGTATTTAATCTAATTCAATTTAAGTTCTCGATTAGTTAATTACTTTTGGACTAGCTAATTAATTTTTTCGTCACATCGTTTTGGATGCCAAATTTATTAAATTGATTATATTTTATATAAATTTATACCCATAACAATTATCTGATTTGAATTTAAATTTTAAGGGATGGCAAAAAGAAATCAATTATTCTTTTTTAGTATACCGATTGTTCTGATAGTGACTATATCTTATAGTAATCCGATTTGACCAATTCTTAAACTTGCAACGGGTACACATCTAAAAAGCATTTCTACCAAGTTTCATTCACATAGCTTTGAATTTAAGGTCCGAAAGCTAACGTATCGAGTCGTCTATTGATTTTAATTTATGCGTTACAAACATTTGAGCAATTTTATTATACCCTTTGCAAGGGTATAAAAAAATTTGTTTTATTGTTTCAAAAGAAATTCTTCGATGTCCATGTTTTAGAAGCAATATGTTAAATTCTTAGAGATGACCTTCAATTAAACGATGGCAATTGTTGAATAATGTATTAAACTAATGCATGAAACAGTTTGAACTTGAGGTAAACTTTGATTGAAGATCAGAGGCGGCAAAGGGATAACTGCTTAATCAATTTGTAAACACTCTATGACATTTCAATTAAGTCGGCATAATGAGAAGTAGACGAAGAAAGAGGTAAGCTGAGGGAGAGCAGCTAGACCAAATCAGCAAATAACACTAACAACACTAACACTAACAGCAGCAGGCGGCCAATGATTAATGGCCAAATGTTGAAATCTGCGACCAGGCTGCGAAAGTGTTGACTGCTGCCGTTGTCCATCTTTTTAATCCTGTCTGTCGCACTGTCGAATATAATTTGCCTACAAAGCAAAAGAGGTATGTCTATGTGTGTGTGTGTGTGTGTGTGTGTGTGTGTGTGGGGAAGGGTAGAGGCGCAATTCAACATCAATGCATCAAGAATCGAGAATCGGGAATCGAGCATCGAGCATCATCAGCATCAGCAGGTAGTCGTGGCTCTCGGCTCGCTTATCTTCATTCAACGATCTTTAAGGGGCATCCTTATGCTGTGGCATAAAACCGGTTCTGATCCCCTCCTTGGTCATTCATCTTACTCTGGACGAGAGGAGTTTGCAGCAAATGCAGATCGTGCTAAAGGGAAACGAGAGGAATACCAAAGCAATGTTTTCGCGGCTTATTACGCGCGATCGCTTGCCCGCTACAACAACAAATGAAATGAAGCTAACTGAAGCCACCTGTGCGCAAAAGAAAAAAAAAAAAATATAAAGAAAAACGCAAAAAATCAAACCGAAAAGCAAAGCTCGTTATATTGTGGCAAGGGGAATATGTTGCAGCAGGCAATGAACCAGTTTCCAGATAGTTGTTCGAATGGATGGATGGATGGATGGATGGTTGCATGCATGCATGGAAACGCCGCCAAAGTGGAGCAGTCAAGCAGGCTTTGTGAAATGCCGCAAACTGCTCAAAAACTTGTCCCCCTTTGCTGGTGATGCGAATATTGGCCAGACTGTTGGCCAAAACAGGCTAATATTGTTAACAACAATTAAACCTAGCCATTGCTAGATTATTTATTTTTCACTCGTTATTGTTAATCGCCAAATCAAGTGTCACTCTAACGAGAGAATCGCTAAGAAGTTAACTATAAAGTTTACTCGTTTGAGCTTATTTTTGTTTTTAGTTCATTATTTTACAATTTAGCCAATTTTTCTTTTAATTTTTTAGCCATTTTTTCTTTGCTCTGCACTGTGGCAAATATAAGTCAGGTTTAGAAGGAAGAAGACAGGATGCTGCACACGCAGAGCCACAGAGCCAGAAATTGGTGTGGAGTAGAAACATGTTACCTGAAGTCAGTTAGTCAGTCAGAGTCAGGGGGAGCCATGAGATTAAGCACTATATCGGGAATTTTGTTGCTACATTAGACTTGTGACCACCTGGCGCTCTCCACCAATCAGCGAGTAGCAAAGTGAATTAGTGGACCCCAATGTCCAGGAAGGTAAACTTGTTGTTGTTTGGCTTATTTTTAATATGCGTAAATTTTTACGAGCCCCACACACACACACACACACACACACTAGAACACTCCATTCTATATAGTTGTAGTTGCAACTTGTTTCCTTCTACATTTTTATTTTTTTTTTTTTAGTTTTTGGGCGTTCCACAGACACTTGTACACTTAAGTGATTTAGTGTAAATGATTGTGCCAAATACGAGTCAAAAGAGAGGCAAAAAGGGAGAACATATTTTTTTTTTCTTATATCTTTTCGTTTTCTTTTTAGTTAGTTGTAATTATTAGGCAAGGTGGAACGATAAGTGTAAATGGTTAATAGCCAAGTATAGATTGGATACGAAATAACAACTTGTAGTTAGGCAAGATGAGAGATTTGTTAGTCAAAATGAAACATTTTCGAACAGGGCCAATAACTAGTTCGATCTTATGCAATCAAATACAGAAAATACGCCCACCACAACCCCTCAGTGGCATCTTCAAGCTTGACAAAAAAAAAAAGAAAAACACAAAAACCAGTTAGTTGTAATCGTTGGCCATGCAACTAGAAACCAGTCAGCACATAACACTTCAACACTACCAACAACATTTATGTTTATACAAAAACAGAAAAAAAAAAAAAAGAAATGATTTTAAGAGAAAATGACATTTCCCACACCCCTCTGGCCCTTGATGCTTGTCTGCATCTTTTGATACTCCTCCGCCATCGCCATAGTCATCGCTTGTTGAATTTATGTACCGCGTTCTAATTTTAATTGCCAATTTGTGGGCATAATTTGTCCATAAACCTTAATTAACAGCGAAAGCTAACAACCGAGCAGCTAGACCAGACTCGGGCCCGTAGACCAGTCAAAAGATGTCAAAATATATAAAACAAACACCTTTTTTTTTAAAACAAAAAAAAAAAGAAAAACGAGAAGAAAAAAATATCATATAAAGAGCTGAGACCGAGACCAAGACTGAGACTGAGACTGACTGTGACCCCGTCTGTGTTTTCGTTGCTCTATTTGCATGTAAATTAAACTGAAACACACAAATAACAACAAAATCGAGGCTAGAAATCAAAGACAACTCAAATGCTATGTTTTCTCAATGAAATACATTAAGAACGACATGAAAAATACACTGCAAAGTAAGTCCTTCAAATTGATATTGTAAAAATTAACAGAGAAAATTCTTTTATCTGAGAACTTGAATTTTGTTTATAAATAAAAATAAAAACCTATTTGGTTCTAATAAAATAATTATATATTAAATCTTATAAAAAAAATGTATTTTTTTAAATAAATATAAACTATTATATTTTAGTATTTTTATTGTTTGTTTCTAATAATTAAAGGAAATTGATTAAATTGATAAAATTAAGTTTATAAGCAGAAGAAAATTTGGTAATTTAATTTTGAAAAATATATTTTTCAATCATTAATAATTAAAATCGTTTAATTAATGAACTGGAAAACATTTATTAATTTCTATTTGTGTGAAATATTTTCAATCTATAAATTAATTAATTTTTTTAATATAATTAGATGAGGGAAATGTTATAATTTGAATTTTTATATTTTTATTTATTAGTTTATTAATAATTTAATCCATTTAATTCATATTATATTAATAAACTGAAACAATTTAGTAATTTGAACAAGGGAAAAATAATTTTTATTTTTGAATAATTAAATCAGTTTAATACATATTATATTGATGAGCTGTTTTAAATTTAGTTTTTTGAACTAAATAGATTTTTATCTATTAATAATTTAATCAAAATACTAGAGACATACGCTTTTATATTTACCTTATAAAAAAATAGAATGTTTGATTAGTTGTGATTGAATTTATTTTGTAAGGGTATAAAACTAAATTAAAGCAAAAAAAAAAACAAAAATTAAATTAAATCGAATCGATATAAAAATTATATTAAACCAATGATACAAAGTTTTATTCCTCTCTAACCTTTTCTCTTTTCCCTCTTTTACCAATTTACCCCTCTTTGTCTATGTGACAAACCCCGACCCCCCTCTTGCCTGTCTGTCTTTGTACATCGTTTGTTTTTGGTCATTTCTATTTAAATTTTGATTTGATTTTATTGCATTTCGTTTTACTTTACAGCCCCAAAAAGTAACATAAAAATTAACAAAATAGAAAAAAAAACTAACACACAAAAAAAACGTCACATACATATATATATATATACATATGTATATATATAAAAATTCTAAAGGTTTTGCATAAAATTTTAAGGGGTTTTTTTTTCTGTTTCGTTCTTTCTTTGGTTTTGATTTTGCCTTTAAGCCGACCATAAAAACTGTTTCATCTTTTCATTTGATTTGATTTCAAATTCGTTTTGTATTGTCTTTTGTTTTTCTTGTTTTTGTGTATTCCTTTTTATAGTTTTGTTTGCTTTTGTTTTTATATGGTCCAGCACCTTATAAGCTTAATGTAATATCATTTGTGAACCGTTGAAATGTGTCTTTAAATCAATTAGCCGATGCAAATATGTCAATAAGATTCTCCTAAATGTATAAAAAAAGCTAATGAAATATGACAAAATTAGGCGAATTTTGTCACCAATTTTGTGATGCTTTGTTAACTTAATCACTTGAAGCGTTTTGCCCTTATAACCAAAGGGGTATATAAATTTAGTCATAGATTTTGGTTTTGATTCAACATTTGCCCATTAATTTTGTTTATTTTGTTGCTTTAGGTTTGAAAAAGAAAATTCAGTTTCAAATTCTAATTGCCATTCAATTTCTTTCAAAGACAATTTTTCCAATTGTTTAATGCCCCCATGATTGATACCCTAATTGATGCTTAGCTGCGCCACAAGACTCCAAGGAGATCCATAGAGCTGCCAAGAGCAAGTGCATCTTGAAAGTGCATCCATGAGTTCGATGAGAAATTGTAAGGAAGGGGGGGAAGGGTGGGGCAGTGATCGGGAATGAATGGAAGATGGAGTCAAATTGCAAAACGGCAGCGAAACACGTTTTCATCTCGCATTTCGCTTGCGTCATTAAAATGAGCCTGATTTATGACTGAGCCAGGCCCAGGTTCAGTTTTAACTTTTGCTTCAGGTCTCACAGGGTACTGGATACTGGATACTGGATACCAGATTCAGATTCAAGTCCAGGTCCAGTTCTAGGCTTAAGAATTGCCCGTGTTTCCACACTTTGGCTACCACATTTACTAACAACAACAACAACAACAAGTAGTAAAAAAGAAAGAAAAAAAAAAAAGAAATGAGGAGCATAAGGAGAAAGATGGGGGAAACAGGCGGCAACGGTCAACGCACATTTTTCCCATCGACTGACTAAAGTATATAACTATAACTATGACCAATGAAGATCCAAAGCAGTAAGGCAGCTGGAAGGTGGAAACTCTGATCTAGAACTGGGAGCCAGTGCTCCAGCTTCATATCCAACTCCTGCTACCTCTCCTTCTGGCAGCGCAAATCAAAGCGCAATATGTTGACTACATTTGACTTCCCGGTAATTAGACCTGCATGGCAAGGAGATGTCCATGATGATGATGATGATGATGATGATCATGATGATGATGATGATGAAGAAGGCAACGAGGATGACGCTGACGATGGCTACCAAAAGAGAACCAACTAGCAAAATTTTTATACATGTGTACACATTCGATATCTAAGTAGTGCATCCAGGTTCAATGTCTGATAAACATTGGTCACACTGTGCAATGATCTATAAACATTTATATATATGCATGATCAGTCAATTAAAGTCGAAAATAAAAATGATATTTAAGACCCTATCAATTTAATTAAATCTATTAAAATGTTTAATTATTGATTTTAGTACTAGCTCGAAATAAATAAAATTATATTGAAAATTTACCACTGTACTAGATATATCGGCTTCTGCCTTAGCTTCGACGTCACTGCCATTGATTAAGTGTTTCGAGTATGTTGGTCCATGGGCCTGGCCCTGGGCCTGGGCTCCACCACACTTCAAAAGGTCCACACGATCTTTGGTTTATTTTTGTTTTTTTTTTTTTTTTGCCTTTGATGTGAAGTGCACCTGTTGCCGTTGTTGTCTAAGCCATGCCGTTGAATGACCAAACAGAGTCATAAAAGTCGCCATAGCTAACTGAGAGATGGCCACGCGCACAGACTTCTCGCAGATTGTTACAACTGGTTGGAGTGGCTTTTAGGTATATTCTAGGATGATGGCTTTGACTTTGAATTCAGGTTGTTTCTGGTACTGATGCTATGCCGCCGGCTGCTACCCTGGACCACCGACGTGCCTTACGTATGAGCTTGGATCACAGATTGACGTCTCTCCTTGTTATTATTGATGCCCAAGCATAGTCCACATAAATTACGTGGCTCATAATCAGACAGACTATGTAGCCAGCCAAGCAGGCATTTAGGTTTATGTCTTGGCTACAATCACACACACACACACACACACACACACACACAACACTTAGCCAATCACAACATACCAAATATGGTTGGAAAATGTAGCGCCAGTTGCTACCATTGAGGGCGGATGGAGCCGGATTCAAGCTGATAGAAGGCGGTGACAGGTGCAATTATATCCAATTTCAAGACAAAGTCAAAGTCTTTGCCATTTTCGCAAAATATAGAATGCCTTTTGCCTAAATGTGTAATGGAAACGATTCATTCAATAATTTCGACTTATTTCCATTCATATTAAAAAATTTTTCGAATCACTTTAGTCATTAGGAATCCTTTCAATATTTTGTTACAGTAAGAAAAAAAAGAAATTGGAACCGATTAATCTTTAATAAGAACGTTTTTAAGAAACAAATATTTAATTTGCAGATCTTTTGTTGAAATTGAATACATTGTCACTACAAATTCAAGTTATTTCACCATTTAATGGAACAGTTTTACAAAAGAAAGAGTATCTAAGGTAATCACAAGGTATGTAAAAATATAGATAGAAATGCTTAGAGCGATTATCACTAGATCGAACCAACCTTTTAAACCTAACATAACCTTACTTTGTGTTGATTTATAATCCAATGTTTTTATTCCCGAGGAGAGAATATATAAAAATTGGTCATATGAGTAAACGTTTCCAATTGCCATAAAGTGTATTCTGGATTGGCATTAATATCTGTCGGTTTCTATGCGTTTTTTAAAAATTAATTTTTGAGCTATGTCGATTAAAATTGAAATATAAGCATTTAATAATTGAAGCATTATTAGGTTTTTAAATTAATCGGTTTAGACTGCTATATCATATAACCACCATACATATATAGTAAAAATTAAAAATTTTATTTTAGGAATTTTTTACAAGTTTCTGGATTTTCTTACCGATTAAGTGATTAATTAATTAATCGATTAGAAAATTATAGATTTATTATAAACTAAAAGATTTTCCTTTCGACTAAGTGAAGTATCTAATTGCACATTTATATTAAATTTCAATCAGATGAGAATATTATATGTATTATTATAGTACCAAAAATAAAGTTTTGATATCATTTTCAGTTTTCAATTTGAATTATTGCAAACTGTCAGGGCATACAAACGTCGGTGTGTTCAAAATAAGCTTTCGAAAGATATTTTATGGTTTCTTTTAGCTACTTGACTTTCTAATATTTTATCTAAGAATAAACCGCAAGGCTTCTGTTTGCCTACACCTTTAATTCTATCAGATATTTGTGCTTTTTTTCCCCCTTCTTCTTCTCTGCTCTTCAACTCTTTCCTCGAGTTGTGGATCACTTAAGGGTCTCAGGTAACGCTTATCGTTGTCTGACGATCACGCGCCATGTTGGCAGTTTTAATTATGTTGTTGTTGTTGTTGTTGTTGTTGCTCATCTCCCTGATACCTGCTCCTCTTGCCACCCATCTTTGGGTCTCCTTTTATCGTCCTAGCGCTTGTTCTGTGGAATGTTGACGAACTGCTGTCGCAATTAATACGCATTTTGCTGTCGTCTTTGTTGCTGTTGTTGATGTGGTCGTCGATTGATACCACTGCAACTGACACTGACACTGCCACTGCCACTGCTATTGCCACTGCTACTGCCACTAGTGGCACTTTCCCCTCCTACCGCACCTTACCTTAACCATTTTGCTATTTATAGTTGTTTATGTCCCCACGCTTTTGTCCCCACAAAACACTGTTGCAAACTGGTCGTCATCAATGGAGAGAGGTTGCTTATGAAATGGCCATGGCTATTGAATTTTTTTTTTGAAAATTACCTAAAGGAATCCAGAACTATAGAAAAGTCGATGTAAAAATTGAACAACAACAAAAAAAAAATTGTAGACGACAGTGGAATAAAAAGAAATCTTCCATCCAGCCCCAATAAAATTTGAAATAAGTAAAAAACGAATAAAATTTGTTACCCTTTCCACAAACAAGAAAGAAGAACTAGAACTTATCTTTAATTTTTAATCGACTAAAATAGTTATCGATTGGATAAAAAGGTGTTAATTACATACGAGTGTGAGAAAAAAACAGATGGTAAATTTATTGCTATATTCGATTGAAAAGTGTTACCCGAAATGAATAATATTATTGTTTGTAAACCGATAAGATATATTAGAAATTTATATAAACAATATTTTATGGTGATTATCAAAACAATAATGGTTTAATTGTAATATACAAAAATGTATATTTAAGAAATATAATAAATAAATATATATAAAAAACAAATAACTGTTTAATTGTAATATACAAAAATGTATTTATAATACCATTAACCAATTTTTTAACTGAAACTTCTTTTTTCATTTTAACTCATTTATATTTTGACAAGATTATAATTTCAAAAAAATAACGGTTTACCTTTATATAATATATGTATATATAACAAAATCCATAATTAAGTTCAGTCAATATATAATTTATATACTTTTCATGATTCTTTCTTTGATATGATATTATTTTCACAATTGATTTGCATAACAATTACAAAAAATTTAATGTCTTTAACTTAAGCTAAAATGTATCTTAAATATTTAGTTACTGTTGTTTGACTGTTTCTTCTGTTTGGCCCCTTTGGCAAAATAATGAAATTATTTGTAGTTTTTCTGAGTTTTGTTTTCCGTTCGCTGTCAGCGGCAGAAATGAATTGTTCGATATTTGTGGCAAAACGGTAAGCGAATGCCACATTACCCTACCTAAGCACCATGCCTCCTACCGGCTTCTCTGTCTCACTTACTCTCTGTCTCTTTCTCTTTCTTTCCATCAACCTGGCTCGTCTTTTTCCTTAGTCAATGTAATTATTTCAAACTGTCTGTGCTTCCGCTGAGTGACTCTGGGCCCCGGCTCCAGCTACAGCTACAGCTCCAGCTCTACCTCCGGCTCCAGCTCCAGCTCCAACTACGTTTCATTTCAATTTCTCTGTCTCTCTCTCTCTCTCTCTCTTTTTCTCTTCTCTTGTCATTTCCCTACTGTCATTTCCTTTGCCGTAAAGTTTTTCTTAACGCTTGTTACACTTCTTGCCACTATTTTAGCCATCCCATACACCTCCCAAAAAACCCATCGAGATATATAGGAATAAGAATGAGAAGAGAAAAGCTTGAAAGAGGAAGACAGAGAGTGAGAGAGAGAGAGAGAAGGATTGATGGCGTGGTGGGTGGGTAGTATGGTGATGGGGGGAGGAGGGTTTAGTTTTGGCTTCAATTTCAATGCAGAAATCAATAAATTCGCTTGTGCAGAAATGGGGGCCAAGTTAATTTTCGTAATTGGCATCTTAACAAGGTTATCTGCATTTGCATTCCACATTCTCCCTTCCCTCTTCCCTCTACCCTCTCCCCCTCACCATCATTCCTGCAACAACTGCTGCTGCACCATCTTCCACCTTTATCAATTATGCAGTTGGCGTACTTCATGCTTCCCCTTTCTCACCGGTTCTTCAGCTCTCTTCTACTTCGTTCTTCTCATCCCATTAGCATCTAAATGTGAAACGTATAGAAAAAAGAAAAATAAAAATAAAAAAAACTTTTGGCTGTCAAATGCTTTTTGGCTGCAAACCAAATTTCATATTCGATTTTTGTGTCTTTTACGTTTGTTCTTCTGCATTTAAATGAAGTTTTCAAAAAGATAACAAAAAAAGGGAAAAAAAAAACCCCAAAACACACACACACACACACACACATGCATACACACGCACACACACACACACACACATGCATACACACGCACGCACACAACATCATTCATCTCTTGCTGTGACCTGTAACCAAATCCTATGCAAAACCCAACAACAAAAAGTTATATGCATAAAAAAAAATGAAATGAAAAATTAAAAAAAATACCTTTAAAGAAAAAAAAATGAAATAACTAAAACCAAACTCAATACCGATGCGTGTGTGGGCTCTGAGAGGCTTTCGGAATAAAATTTATCTACCCTAACTAAAACGGAAAGTTTTCTAAATTTCAAATACAGTTTGTAAGGCAATTTATTGCTTTATATTGAAAAGTAAACTATATAATCTTGATCAGCTAACATCAGTGGGGAATGTCTTTCATATTCTGTCCTGACTTATAAGGACGATATTTTATTTAAATGAGTATACGTGGATATATATTTTAGATATAGCATTTAGAAAGTAAAAAAGATTTTAACTTATTTGAATAATTTTGACAGTTGAAAAAAAAAAGTTTCACTGTAAAAGAAATTTTATAATTATATTAAAAGTACTAAAAGATGAGCAACAATTTGTATATATTAAATACATATATATATATATTATGTAATTCTATATTCTTGTAAAAAAGAAATATTAATAAGAATTAAAAACTATTTCTTATTGATCTGCACAATAAATATTCAAATCCGCCTGAATCAAAAACCTTATCTCTAAGTATTGAAATTGTTTAGTTTTAATTTTAACTACACATTCGGATCGAAAGACTATAAAACATGGTTAACATAAAAAAATGATAGTACAATAAATTGCATTTAGATCCATACAAATTTTGATTTTATAAAACTTTTCTCTTTCTTTCTCAAATGATCGGCCGGCTATATCATTAAGTTTTACTAGAAATAATTGATATAAAATCTGGGTTAAAGCTGATTAAATTGAGCATATTAAATATAATTTAAAATATTCTATATAAATGTTGGATTAGTAAGGGTATGCATAAATCGGCTTGTTCAAATATTTACTCAAATTATTTTTTATATTTTGTAGTGTAGTTTACATGCGGCTTAGGCGCATTTCCATTTTTATTTTAAATCAACTTATCTTCTCCAGTTTTATTTATTTATTTATTTTTCTGTTATTGTTGTTGTTTGTTATTTATACATATATATTTTTTGATTTGTATACTTAATTTATGCATGGCAGCTACTTGGCTTGATTCGTTTCAACATTTTCGACTTAAGGCCGTCGTTTGTCCATTCGCCCATTGTAATTTATCTTTATCATTTTAATAGTATATATTATAATAATAATAATTATAATGTGTCTTTCACTTTTTATTCTTCTTTATTCTTTCTTATATTTTTTTTGTGTTTTGATAATTTATCCCTGTTCTGTGATCGGTAAAATATTATAATTCCATTATATATATAGTTCTAGTTCTTTTAATCAATATCTATCTTATACATACATATATATATTTTAATAAATGTTGGATAAAATCGTTTTAAAAAAATAAATAAATTGATGAAAAAGATTAAAGATGCTACACTAGTTCCTTCTTCGTTCCCCTCATCCGACTTAATACAGAGAATATTTTTAAGTTAGTTTTTACCTTTTTTGATGAATGGCCCAAAGACAGTTGAATGGACATATATACACACATTAGCTGTGCGTGTGTGTGTGTGTGTGCGAGTGTGTTAAGTTGTCATTATGATTGACAACTTGACTACGTGATTTGATTTCGTAAAATCAAGTAAAATATATGGGGACAAAATATTCTTCTTAGTTTTCACTGTTAAATATTTCTAAAGACTAAAGTTGTCCAAATGCCTGACCCGATCTCATTTAATTTCAAGTCAAATGAAAACATTTTCGTTTTGGAAATAGATTCTAAAGTACTTACCAAATTATTAAAAATAAGGTGCAGAATAGTAAACAGTTTTAAACTATTTAATTGACTATAGAATAATTTCATTATGACTGGTGGAATATATTATTTCAGATTCCTAAGTATATCATTTTATTTAGAAGTGAAATTAATTTTTAATAAATTGTGAAGAAAATTAACTGATATGGTAAAGTAATTAAATATTATTTAATGACGTAAAGTAATTAAATATTATTTAATGACGTTTCCTCTAAATTTAAATAGTATAAAACATAAATAATAATCTGTGGAAAATCTTTTCTTTCTTTCAATAATTTCTTTTCAAAACATCAAAAATGAAATTTGAAACGAATATTGTTAAACATTTAAACAATTCTTTTTTAAACTTTAATTTTAAATATTAAAAAAAATATACTTTGGAGATTAGAGATTTTAGTGATTATGAGAAAAGTGTCAAAAAGAAATCAAATTTCCCATTTTGCCTGGAATGACCTATAATAATAATAATAATTAAGAATATTCAAGCCAATTTATTTTTTTATTTGGAATACGAACGAAAAGCTATCTAATTAACTTTCGATATTATATAAAGGCCAGAGTATCGATTTCAATAATATTATCCCTCTCTCTTTCCTTTCCCTTTGTATATATAATATATAGGTATATATAATATATAATAATATATAACCGATCTCTTCGAACGATGCAAAAAATTGCTAACAAAAAAATGCTGATCTGGTATATGGTATATATGAATATATCTGAATGACTTCTCAAAATTTTTTTCTAAATTCCTTTTATTTTGAATTGTAGGTGTACCTTTCCCCTTTGCAATTTCGTGCAAGCAAATTGAATTTACCTTCTGTTAGGCCATAAATTGTATAAATTGTTACAATTTCGAGCTCCCCACTACCCGCCCCATTGAAGGCATGAAGTCCTCCACTCCACTGCCCAAAATCCAATGTGCCAAACCAAATCAGTAAAACCAAGTTACGTCCTGTTTTTCCTTCTTTTCTTTTCTTATTCATTTTATTTTTTTTTTTTCTTTTGAGGGGTCGCACTGAAGGATGAAGGACGAAGACGAAGACGACGACGAGGCAGCCAGGCGGCAAGACGGCGGCAAAAACAGCAACAACGAAAAATAAAATAAAACGCCAGGATAATCAATAAATGAAATTCAATTTGCTGCGCCATTTGCGCAGACTTTGCCAGATCTATGCTGCACTTTGGCCACGCCTCCGTACCATCATTGTAGCACGCCTCCCCTCAATATGGCCCCTAGCAGCAAATGTCGCCCTTCCACCACCACCCACTACCAATTCTAAGCACGAATGCTCATAAAACGAGGCCGTCTAATGAGTGATAGAAGGGCCAAGGGGAAACTGGTAAGGGGGCATAGTAAGATGTTGATTTTAGAGAGGGAGAAGGAGAGAAAAAGAGTGTGAGAAGGGGGAAAAGGTGAGGCAGGGCGGCAAGGCGGCATGCCACCGTGAGGAACGCGTGACGCGTTCATCGTGTATTTTATCGATATTGCAATTTATTGTCTTAGGACATAAAAGAGAGAAAGGGGATGTCGCAGGACTTTCCACTAAGAGTAAGAGTACGTATATGAGAATAGGGTTTTGGGGGTTACAGGAGCAACAACATTCTGTGTGTCCTTTCTTTTGTTTCTTTCCTTTTTCAGCTATAAAGTGAAATATGTGTTAATTTTTGGCCTTTCATTCTTTTTAGCTTTGTTTTTGTTTTGTAATGATAATATTGACATTGATAAGCGTCACAAATTTATGCACAATTTGGCTAATTGATTGGGTGGGCGGAATATTATGAGTATTTCTCTTATTATCGTCATCCAAAATGGCAACATCGCACGCAAAAATATCGACAAAGAAATGCTATGAAAATGTGGCAAGAGTTAAGACCAAACGGTAGAAGGGTAAGGGGAACATTGTGGGGGAGGGGGGAAGGGTCTACAAAAGAGGTGTGGTATATAGGTTGGGTGCGACTAATTGGTGGGACATTTATTTTATTTAAATCTATTTCGTGAAACAAGGAGTGAAATGGGTAGAATCAGAAAAACAAACAAAATAAATATATTTACATATAACCTCAAAGTCATATTTTATAATATATAATAATAACTGTTATCGGTTAACGGTTTGAAAAGACAACTAATAATCGTAGTTCACTATATTGTTACTCGATATATGTCAGAATGATAATCTAATAAAATTTTAATCCCAGTTATTTCTTATATATAGGTAGAATCATATCTATTTAGGGTTACAAATTTTCCCGTTTCGCAAAACTTTTATCGATTCCACATACTTTTTAATATCAAATAATTTACTTTTCGATACCGAATTGTTTTCGAGGTATATTCAGCATCAGCTCTTTGGGCATCACCAATCGATTTAAGGGCTGTCAAGGTTTAACAATCGAATCGTTAAAGAATCTGTGTAAACTTCAATCAAAATGTGGATAGAAACAATTTTTTGATATTATTTAAATAAATTTTCAATATAAAGAAAAAATTTACGGCATAAAATTAATAACAAATTTAATTACAGTTGACTGACAACCATATAAATTTTCTACATAGAATTTCAAACTAAAACATTTTTAAACCGAGAAGACGATCGATTTTATTTCAATACAATTTCCTAGTTGTCTCGAAAATTAATTGAATTTATTCACAAATATTAAATATTTAAGATTTATAGAAAAATGTTTAAAAGCTAAACAAAAAAATGTGCAATTACATTTCATTTCCCTGACTGAAAGGCAAAAGTTTTCAAAATAATTGTCTTGAAATCGGAAATGCGAACCAGTTTCGATTTCACTTCCCGAGAAATTAGTTTAAAATCGAAAAACGGAAACTTGACTAATTGTTTGACTTATCCAACAAAAACTTTAAACTTTTATTTCTCTTATGGCATAATCTGAAAAAGATTAAAGAGAATATTTTATAGTAATCGGTATATTTTGCTGTTAGATATTGCTATTATAGTAACATTGATTTACTATTTGACATTATTTTTTGATTCATTAAATTTGAAATTTAAATTTTTTGTTAATTGGTTTAAAAGCACAAAAACCATCTTAAATTAACTGATTAGTATGTTAACTTACTTAATTCTGCTGCATTGCCTGTTACCTGTGAGTTCTTCAACAAACTTTCAGACAGTTTTTTGTTGGTAGATTTTTTTTTTCTAATTTTTTTTTGTGCTGGTCAAACATTTGATACGCGTTGCCAACATCTTCGACTTCAATTTGAGCTTCAGCATCGGCGCTCACTTTTGGTTTCCCTTCTGTTTCATTGTTCGTTGTCTTGTTGTTTACTTTTCCAATTGATTGAACAGCTTCAGTTCGCCTCACTGACTGACTGGCCAACATGCTCCATCCCCCCCGCCCCCTCTCTAATATCCATTCCTATTCCTCTTTCACACTGTTGGCGATGCTGGCGCTGGTTCTGGTTATCAACGCGGTGGCATCAAATGAAGCATGAAGTGTTGAGGCGAGACGCAGCCACCGCAAAACGGCAGCTAGCTGCCTCGAAGACTCTCGTCAATGTCAAGTGCAAAGCAAAACACAAAAAAAAACACACACACACACACACAGCACAAGAAATACAACAATCGACAAATATATATAAACAAAAACAACAAAATAAATTTTGACAAAAAAAAAAAAAATCAAAAGAAATCAAACAGCAAACACCACGAAACGCCCACACAATGGCAAACTGCTTCCCTAACTTGTCCTATACAAAAATTACTTAATTTTTTTCTTTTTTTTTGCCTTGTGCTTAATACAATTGAAAAAAAAACAGAGGGTTTATTATGAAGTTAATTCTTTCAATAACTCCTCAAAGAATCTTCTGAATCTTTTTCAAAATATAAAAATTTTATTTGTTTTGCGTATCGAAAATAAAGATTTTAACTGCAGTTTCGTTTAACTTTTGCACCTTTGCTAAAAGTTTCTAAAACAAGAAAAAATATCCAAAAAGTTTAGTTTGGCCACACCGAAGTTTGTATACCCTTGCAGCTCTTTTAAGTACTTTAAGAATAAAAAAAAAATGGAAAACATGAAAATTATTCAACTCTGATTGTTCCGATAGTAACTATGCCATATAGTAGTTCGATTCGACCAATTTTCTTACTTCCGAAGCGTAAATATGTAAAAGACTTATCTACCAAGTTTTATCCACATAGCTTAAAAATTAATATCGAAAAGTTGCAAAGAAAAGAACAGACAATCGGACATGGCTTGATCGACTCGAGAATAACTCGAGATACTTTATATATAGATGTAGATGCCTCCAGCTATTCCTTTTCCAACTTCTGTCCATAATTAGTATACCCATTTGGCAAGAGTATACAAAAATAATACTAACAGAAAAGTTGGCAAATTGAATTGTTAGCACAAGTTTAGCTTAGCTTTTGGTAGAAGTCTCTTTAGCTGACCAACAAATTTTCGGTTAACTTGCACTTTTTGCATTGGCAATGGTCATTACCGATTTTTGTGCCGCAAAAACTCTTAATTTAATAAAAAGGCAACAAAAAATATATATATGTATGTATATAAATATGAGGATAAAAAAAAAATACACACACAATATAATAACAGCGGACACAAATTAATTTTGCAACCCGTCGCCAAAACGACACAAATTGCCGTGTCATGTCCAGAGTTAAATTCAGTTTTTGTATCGGGTATCCGCAGTTTATACAAATTTATACACACACACACACACACACAGTCACAAATGCTCTATCTCCCTCTCTCTTCCATAGCTATCCTTATCACGCTGCTGGTGATGCAAGAGAAACAGATTCAAATGGAATATGCAATATTATTGAATCGAATGAAATCAATTAATCACAAAAAATGTCAAAAAGAAGAAAAAACACTCTTAAGCAGAGTAGAAAGATTTATATTTTCTTTTTATTAAAGAAAGTGCGTTTAGAGGTTTTAAGATAAATCAATATATATATATGTATATATATAACACTGATTGATCGTACTATTTCTATTTTCTTACTCAGTCTTAAGAAAATGTTTTTCCCTTTAGAAAATTTTTATTTCATTCGTATTTTATTTTTTTATGTATATCATTTTTATATTTATTTATGCGACAAATAAAAACAAAATTTGCTGTGATATGATTAACCCTTGCTTGATCCTAATTTACCCTTTTTGTTTTAAACCTATGCATTTACAGGGTATATCATAGCCTTAAAAGCAGCGTGTGAGTAAGTGCGTGCGAAAGAGATAGGTATATATAGATTTTTACAATAATTACAAAACGGCAACTGCAACTTGTTTTCTGTTTTTTCCGTTTTATGTTTTTCACTTGTCTCAGTGCAAGTAATTTCCACTAATTACAAGGCAATGAGTTGCAACTGCAATTGGGTTTTCGCTCTCTCCTTGCCATTTGGCTTGAAAATGATTTGCGATTTTTTTTTCTCTTTTTCTTGCATCTTTCCTCTGTTTTTTTGTCGTCAAAGAAGTGTTAACGGACAACGACAAAAATCGTGACGGCATCTGTGGCTGACTTTTACCTTCATCTTCATCATCATCATCTGCATCCACAACTTCAACTTCAACTTCATCTTCGCAGCCCTCAAAGCAAATTAAATTGTTTCTTTTTTTTTTACTTCTTTTATTCATAAAGACAAATCAAATGAATTTTCATAATTGCAAGGCAACAAAAGAAGAAAAAAATAAACAATATATTTACAAAAAAAAAAGAAGAAAAATACAATAAAAGAAAAATAAACTTATTATTAAAAGACATTATGATGTGCATTAAAAGGGCGTGGCTAAGGTCTAGACATGGAAAAGTTGTCATGCCTTCACCTTACTTCCACCCATTTCCATACTAACCGTTTGATGTTCATCAGTTAATCAATTGGTAGATGGACGACAGATCTTAACATAAAAAATTTGTGTTAATAGAGAGACAGGGTATTGATAGTGAATCACTTTTCCTAAATACCATATTTCCCAAAGTAATTTTTACCAATAAAATGGGTTCCCAAAATATAATCCAAAAATACATTTTGACCCACTTTTAATTGCCTTAACGAAATTTCGATGTCGGTCTGTTCTTTCCGATTTTCTACTAGAAAAACGTAAAAACTTGTATGAGAATCGAAGGTGGATCTTCCAGATATATGTTATTTCTCACAGATTGTTGGAGAAAGGCATCGTATTAATTCCAATTTGGTTTTTTCCTCAAACTTATATGGCATAGCAATATTCCCCCTAAAGACACTTCTCGTATAAACGATTTTGTTACAAAATGCTTAGCCTTTAATTGACATTCTTTTATCAAACATTGAAAACTATAAATCTGACTTGAACATTATCTGAAATATATATATATATATTTTCCTAACTGAACTACTTTAATTTTGTTCATATTTAGAGACGAAAAATGCCAACAGAAACAAATTTTTTTATATCCAGCAAAAGTCTCATAATAAAAACTAAATATTTAAAGGGTCAATTTTAAAATAAAAATCATTACTTACACGGTCCCTGGTTTCAATTATTCAAAGAGTATTCAATGTCATATTTGCAAATTTCATATAAGTATTTTTTAAATTATTTTTTATTTAGTAAATTTTCGATCTAATTTTGGCTATTTTTTCTCTCCCTTTTTATTTTGTGTTTTGGATTTCGGCTTAATGTTTCAAAGGTAACTCAAAACCGCTGAAACAATGTTCAGACCAAAGAAATAGCCCAAAAGGGAAACAAGAAAACAGAATCAAACTTAAACCGACTGAAATAAATGAGAAAAAAAAAAATTTTTAAATAAAGACCCCTTGGAAAAAAATAAAGTATAGGTAGCAAAAAAGGAAGATAAAATTGGTCTTAAGGGCAACAAGGATACAGTTGCAGGCAGTGGGCGTGGCCACTTGCGGTTTTTCTCTCTCGAAATTTGAGTCCTCTTTGCATCGCTATTATCATCATGATCATCATAATGTCCTTCGCCGTTTCTTTGACCGGAGCCATTAAGAAATTGCACTGGCCATTGCAATATAAGAATCTCAAAAAAAAAAAAAAATGTATAAAAAATTATAAAAAAATCGTTATTTTGATACGAGACCAGTTTAACCGGTTCAAGAGCATCAGCAGAAGCAACACGTGTCCTCCACAGCCATCGGGAAAAAGGGACCTCAGCTTCTCAATGCTAAAGGACAGCTGTCAAGGGAGGAACAGGTTGAAAAGATTCATGTACTTGGCGTACACTTGATGGAGGGCAAGATCAGCTGGGATAGTGAAATATTCCCCAATCTGCAGAGATATATATAAGATTGACATCTCCTGAATCGCTTAACAAAAGCTGTTTGACTTTGCCAAATTTAATTCGTTTTATAATAAATAAATTGGTATTAGTTACTTTCAAATCAAACGTCGGGGTCACCATATGGCTTATATAATATCTATTAAGGATATCTCTGAACAAAACTTGCAAAATTATATTTAAAGAGGCAATTTGACCTAAAACTGAAAAAAAGAAATAGGGGTTGGCATCAAGCAGGGGAGGGGGAAGTGCAAAAATGTTACAAACAAATCGAAAGCAATTGAAGCGACACTTTTCCAGTGTTCAACCAAAAAGGAAGTCAAAAAGTGTAAAGTCAAACAATTAAAAACTCAATTAGCGCCATATTGAAAAGCTGCCAATCATTTGATACAAACACACATACATAGGCATACAAATACACACACACACACACACACTCATAGATATAAATGTTTGTTTGCCTGTTTGCTTGCATTGTGCGCCGCAAATTGGTCAAAAGTACAAAAATATCAAAGGAACAAAAATCAACGACTGAAAAAAAAGCACCAAAAAACCCCAAAAAAAAAAAACGAAACAAAATAAAACAAAAAACAAACAAACAAAACCAAAAAAAAAAATGTAAAAACCAAAAAGCAAATCAAACAAAAGGCAAATAGCAAAAACCTCACAAATAGAGCGTGAAATTGACAAAAAAACAAAAAAAAAACAGAGAAAAGAAAAAAAAAAGCGAACACGATAACAAAACGAAATCAGGAAAAAAGAAGACAAGCAAAGTGAACAAAAAAACCGAATGTAGAAATAAAAGCAGGACGAAGTGCCAACCATAACAAAATGCAAAATAGTTCAATAAACAAAGAAAAACACACAGAAAAAGCAAAATTTGTAAAACATTGGTTAGAATAGTCAAAAAGGATACGAGTACTCTCAACAAGGAGTCACACATGGGACGTCATTTGCTGGTTGAATATCAAAAAAAAAAAAAAAAAAATAGTAAAGGTTAAATACAGGACTCACCTGGTCAAACGAAACCACTTGACCCATTAGCTTCCAAAAATACCGCCGGTAGAGAGCCTTCAGAATGATTTTATCGAATAACACAATAAAATTTTATAAAGGAAAACAAAAAATTTTATTTAACAGTTGTTTAAAAGCAATGTAAATTTTTATTACAAAATAAATTCTAATGCCATCTGAACTTATCACCTGATTATTTAGAATAGTAAATTGTTAAAGTAACGTCTTAAATAAATCACTCAATTTACAAGTTACAATAAGTATTACTTTTAAACAGAAAAAAAATATTGAGAAAGTGATTCCTTTGGGCTTTAATATATTATACTTTAATTATACAAATTTACAAATTATTTCCTTTTATATAAACAACAAATTGAAAATAATCAATTTTTAAATCTATAAAAATATAAAAAACAAAAAAATTTACAATAATCGCGTATAAGTATACCAAAGATTTATAGAATTTTGAAATAGATTCCATCAATTCTTTGTCTTATCTGGAGGTATTAACGAACAGTTCTTAAATAATAGAGTTTTTAGGTTGAGTATATTCTTTAAAGATGGAATAATTCTAAGCAATAATAACATTATACGAATAATCAATGGAAAAAGTATGATTTGTTTTTAAATCCGCCCTCGTATAAGTATTTTTCACTTCAAGTGATTTTCCGTTTGGTTAATTGACTGGAATTTGCTACTACGATTATAACACGCATTAGGATAATTAATTGAAAAATCTATAACATTTGAGTGGCATTTAAATCACATTTCCTTACATACACCACACCACTTTTCCTTTCGTTTTTCCTTCTTTCCGACCAATGTGAAATGTAATTTTGCATTTATTAAAGTCATATGAAAATTGCATCGAAGTTCCATATATGTATTAATAATTGCCCTCACTACCACCCCCTCTCCATCAGTTACACTTATTTGTATTACTCAATTTCTCATCACATAGTATATATATATGTATATACTATATATACTACGTGTACGTATGTGTCTGTGTGTGTGCGCCACACAGGTAAAAACGCTTTTTGCTTTTGACTTTTTCTTTTTGACAGTTTATGCAATTTGAACTTATAAATATTTTAAAATGGCTTTCAAAAGTAAATTTAAAATTTCCACTGACAATTATGAGAAAGAAAAAACAAGGCGTCATTCGGTTGGAAGAAAAAAAATATATAAATCAGTGAAGAAAACATTGATAACATGGAAAAGCAAATTTTTAAAAACAAAATACATATATACTATATATATATATTTATACTATACCAGAACTATTATAAATATATATAGGATATATTACACATGTATTCAATAATACAATATACAGTACTACGACATATTAAAAAGAAACATTTTCCATTAGTTTTCTAATTAATTATACTTTATTTTGGTTAATTTTAAAACCAATACCACTGATTAACAACAGATTTTAATGAATTAAAAGTTATCCTTGGGAAAATTTATAATTCCGAAGTAGTCAAAAGTTTCGTTTCAATTGTAATTAAAAACTTTATAAATTTTATATCATTCATATATTGCTTGAAAGTTTTTAATGGAATGAAAATAATATTCAGGCTAAGATAAAAAATACGGTTTAAAATTATCAGTTCATTTGATAAAAATTCAATAATGATTTACCTTTTAATATCGTTGATATAGATAGTAGTTTTTCTTTATATACTTGGCAGATTTTTTTCTAAATTTCCTTTATCTTGTTGAACTTTCACAAATTAAGAATTAATGTGAATTAAACATTTTAATTTAGTAAAAGTTATTTTAAATATGTCCAAATAGTATGATTGTTTCAGTTGTAAAATCTAAAAAAATCTTCAAAATGGGCTTTTTCAAATTTTTATAATGCATAATTGGTCAGCAAAAATCGAAAAACTAAATTCACAAAAATTTAGTTTCATTTAGTTTTCGTTGCTCCCCCACAATTTCAGTTACAGGAATAAAAATTTAGAAAAATTAATTTAAGGTATTTTCTAATTAAAAAATGGTTCCCTTATATATTAGAACCAATGCCAAAATAATGTCCCACCATTATGCGATAATATTCACCTTTTTTACGCTATTTTCTATGTGTGGTAAGTTTAAGAATTGCTAAAGAATTTGTTGGATTAAATTGAAGTCTTTGATAAAATTTAATATTTTTTTTCGTAACAATTTTGTATACTTGTTTCATTTTTTTTTTCTTTTTATTGTTTTTTGCTATATCGCATTGATTGAAAAATACAAAGGAGACCAGAAACACACAAACATACATATACAAACGCACACACTTACTCATACACCAATACACACTCATACAAACAAATTATTTAATGCTATTGCGTTTAATTGGAAATTTCTGCTTGAGCTGAGCGACAGCGATGCAAATTATGAAAAATCTATATGAATATGCATACAGATATATGTATAATAACAGCAACAACAAACAATATATCGGATCCGTATACATATAATGTATTTATAGTGCGAATGGAATGGCCAACTTAAAGGCAAGAGCAAAGGCAACACCAAAAGCAACAACAATGTGAAGATTAAATGCAGCGTAATTGCCATTAACAATGATTACCTGAAAGCCGATTCCCAATAATTAAATGTGCAACAGCGCACCATTTTTAATTGCAGGCCACAAAATGACCGAGCGTACGTCCGGGCCAGGACGAGAGGCCGTCCAGTACGACACATAGTCCAGGCGGAGAAATTCAGTATAGTTTGGCTCTAGGTTCAGGTCCAGGTCCAGGACCGGGTCCGAACGCATATCACAAAAACACAAAAAAAACAAAAAAAAAAAAAAAGAGAGAGGAAAAAATGGAAAATGTTGATTCTGATTTTAATTTATTCATATTTATGCAAAAGAAGCACCAACAACAAGCACATTTGCTTGCATATTTTTTGGCGCCGCAGCTGTTGATAGCACGCCCTGTATACACACATATAGTGTGTGCGTGTGTGTGTGCCTTTCTGTGTGTGTTTGTTTATTATTTTGGTATTTAAAACTCTCATCATCTCAAATGTTCACGCACAGTTTTCAGCAGATGGTCCTTTTAATTTGGTTTCATACGAGCTTTGGTCACTCTGAAAGTCATATGGTAATTTTTTATTTAATTTTGTATGCATTGGTCACACTACGAGTTATTCTGTATAGCACTTGAGCTCGGGGATTCTTGTTTTCAACTTTCGTAGCGAATTCAAAGAAATGAGAAAAATGATTTACTAGTTCAGTCACATTATTTTTTTAACACAATTCCACCAAATATATGGCCACACTTGACAAATTAAGTAGTTAATTTAATTGAGTAGTTAAATTTATTCTTTGCCCTTATCGGCGTATTAAATTAAATCGCTTATATACAAATACGCTTATAAATTTTATTTATTTTTTATTTCAACATTTTCCAACAATTTTTTGTTGTTGTGGTTGAAACTCTGAATTTCCATACCACATACATTGGCTAATACCGGCTGATGATTTATGTATGTATGTGTGTATGCATGTATGTATGTGTGTATGCTGCTGTCTGCAGTCAGTCAGTCAGTCAGTCACTCAAAAGTCAGTTTGGGTCATTCATCCAACAGCAACGCCTTGCGGTGATGTCTACCCTGACTAAATACTCGTACTTCATTTATTTTATGAATAAAAAACAGAAGAAATAAGAAAATACTAAAGAAAGAAATAGAAAAAAATGCCCCCTAAAGTATGCTAGGACAAAAGGCAATACATATGCATGCCCAGCACCACCAACACCAAAGAACAACACCACCACCCACTCGACATAGAGCTTGAAGTGATGACGTCGACGACTACGACGACGACTTCCTGTTTATCTGTCAAGACTTACCATCCCCTCCCCCCTTGTCCCTATATCCACCCCGTTGTCATATATTTTTCTATGTGCATCTCTTGTTCGGAATCCGGATGATTCCTGGTTCCTGGTTCTTGGTTCTTGGTTACCAAGTGGCGTCCGTGCATGCTGAAGCATCCACTTTTGCGCCATTCACATGGTGCCAGCCACTCTACCTCAAATCCACACCCCACTCTAACCCCCCCCCCCACATATACATACATACATATACACACCAAAAACACATCGAGTAACCAACCAAGGAACCACCCCATCCAACCGGATGGATGTGTGGGGCCAACTGCGGTTAAGCGTTTTATATTCCAAGAAGCAGAAAACAGAATCTGAAACAGAAGCTGAAGAGGTGGAAGTGGAATTAAAAATAGAAGATGAGATGCCCTGGCCTCAAGCTGAGCCTGCGGTTACTTTACTTGCACGAGTTCATATTTATATTTAATAAATTTTAATAATGAAATTGTAGAAGCCCTGCAGCATCACCTGAACTGCAACAATTTTCTGAGAATTTTAATACTCTGTAATAATATCCTCTAATGATGGAATACTAAGTGGAAACTATAACAATGTTGAAACACAAAATCTTTAATCTTTATGAAGAATGCATTATGCAAAAAAAAAAGAGAGAGAGAGAGAAAGCGAAGGATGATTAAAACTAAGGAGAGAAAACAACGAGTTAAACATAACGAGTTGAAATGAACGAGTTAAAAATAACTAACAAAGAACGAAAAAGATAAACGAAAAGATTAAAAGAAACGAGTTAGGCGGAAGAGAAATACCGCGTAAAAAATCAAGATTAAAAAATAACAAGTAAGATATATCGATTCTAAAATAACGAGTTAGTTATTACGATTCTTTATTACCGAGTAACTTTAAATAGATCAAGTTGAGAGATAATGATCAATCTCTCACAATAAGAATTAACAAGAGCGAATTTTATATAACGAGTTTAAAGGAATAAGATTAAAATACCAAGTAAAAAGGGATGGTTTAAAAAGAACATGTTGGAATTCGAAACTTCTAATTTAGTAAGAATATCAAGAATAATGAACAATCTAATACGACAAGGATTAAAAAGAGCAAAAGAAAAGAGAAGTTTTTGAAAATACCTAGTTAAAATAGATGGGTTAAATAGAACTAATTGGAAATAACGATTCATAAATAATAATTTACTTTAAATATATCAAATAATAGGGTAAAATGATCGAGTATAAAAAACAATCTGATACGATAACGATTAAATAGACAGAGGTTTATGTAACAGATTAAAAAGGAAAATTTGAAAAGATCAAATTGAAAAGGATCAATAAAAGCGAACGAGTTCAAACTAACGATTCTCAAATAACGATTGATTTTAAACAGATAAAAAATTTTCCTAAAGTGGTCAAAAATAATGAACAAATTGATACAACCATTTTATTTAAAGTATTAATGAGAATCGTAAATTCAATTTAGTTAATTTCTAAATTAGACAATGCCATAATTTATTTGGTAATTTATTTGGTGTTTTTTTTTCCAGCTTATTTTGGTGAAATTTTAATGCTGAATTGGCATTAAGAATTTCTTGGTATTGCCGCTCTTGTTGTTGCACCGAACATATTATGCTAAAAAATTTGTGGAAATTGCAAAAATATTTATATCCACTTTTCCCATGCTTCACTTCCTCTCACCGCATCACAACTTGCATTTTCAATTAAAATACCTAAGGACAGTGCACACACACACACACACACACATACATTCACACAAAGCATGTGAGCGAGTAAGCGATAAGCGGGAGCAAGGTTGTCAGTGAGAAGGAGAGGGAAATGCGTTTCTGGTTAACATACCAGGGCATGGTCATGGGCTTGGTCATCCTTCTGGTCAATGCAAACTAATTAAAAACAAGTGTTCGGGCCACTTGAGAAGCAACAGCAGCAGCCCCGGCATGTAAAATACATGAAAGTGGATAAAGATGAAAGGGTGATGCGGTGGTGTAAGGGGGTGTTGGAAAGTGAATTGGTATGAGTGGTGGAACGTTTTTATAATTCTCACATTTTTCGGGGCACAAGGAGGAAGAGCAAGTAGCATGCAGAGTACCAAAAAACAGGAGAATATTTCAAATTAAAACATTTGCCAAGATGATTAAAGTAAATATGGAAAACTAGAATCAGAAATATAAAAATTTGTGAATGATTTGTTTAATAATAATCAGTCAACTTTTCAAATGATCTATAAATATATTTATTATTATTTGTATATGCACCTAATTGTCTGAAATTTAAGTTCATTAAAGTAATGTCACTCAAAAGATTTGAGGGGGAAATTTAGGCTTTTGTTCAAATAGTTTGAATTAGTATCTAGTAGATGTGCATATCTATTACATTACAATTAAAGCAATATTATGTACAACAAAGCCGACATTCAATCAACATTCCAGTTTCCGAACCATTTACAGAGGCGTAGCTAAGGGCAAGGAATCAGGGTTTATTATTAGAATATTGCTAGATATTTTATTTTTATTGATTAGTTTTATTTACCTAAATTAGAAAAAGAAGTATTTAAAGGAAAAAGAAGTATTTAAAGGAATTTAATTAATGAAGTCTTGTTATATAAATGTAAACTAAAAACTGTTATATACTTTGTGTATAGGTAGAAAAATATAAGAAAAGAATTTAATTTCAACTTGGATTAATAAATTATGACTAAAAGCAATAAGTAACTACTAATATGTGGATATGACAAAGATGAAGATCTGTAATGAAAAATGTATAGAAAAGTTAACTTTACTTAATATTTAAGTAATAAAACCCGCAGATCGTAGTTATTTCTTAAAATAAATATCAATTTCAATCAACAACCAATTCAATGAATTTAATACAAGTTGAACTAAAAAGTTTTTATAAATTAAAAAAATAAAATAAATAAATAAAATATTCCAACCCTATTGTTAGAATTGTATATGTATTACTTTTTTTCTCTTTTACTGGAACCATTAAATAGTGTAAATTTGATATTTGGTTGCAAGCTATAATAAAAGAGTTTTAATAACCAAATTAAATTATAATAATTAAAGTGTCTTTAATTACAGAGAACAATCTGTGTTTTTTTAATATCAGAGATTATTACATATTTTTCCATTCGATTTGCATAGCATCTGTTAATTATGGAATATTTCTTTTTAGAGTTTTTATGTTCGATACTAAATTTGGCTACACTATGAAATTTGTAATCTTTTTTCTAGAACGTAAGTTTACTCTTTTTATATATATATTTATATATATATACCTAATTTCACTGCAATTGTTATTCCTGGAAATATATATAGATATTTCTAACAGCATGGATGTCCTTCTATCTTCTCTTCATATCTAAATGAACATTTTCTAATTCAAACTTAAGACAAAAAGTTTAGTTAAACCCATTGAATTTTCTTTAATAATAGTTCTTTTTTTACTCTTAATAAAAATGTTTCTAGGAGAAGTTATGTATCAAAATTATAAGAGTTTATTTTCAATAAATTAAAGCTAAATATTCTTGGATATTAGATTGTATATATATTCAAGTTATTCAAAAGTTTTCACTATTTAGAAGATGATTGCATTTTTTTCTGTCTACGCCCATGCCTCTCTTCAAAATGACATCTCAGCAACATTCTAGACCATTCCTGTCTAGTTAGTGTTGTGATGCAGAATGTATGTATATACATATGTATATATGCTGATATATATTCACATATTTGTATGGTATGTATATATGTACATATGTATATGCATACTCATATGCTGGCCGCAAAAGCTGTCACCCAAACATCAATAACTTACAGCTCACAATATGGCCCTTCTTTTGCTTCTCTTGCTGCATTTTTAGGGCTACGCCGCAAAAACCACAAGAAATCAATTCCAAGAAATTGTTTGTCTTCCGCTGCTGCTGCTGCTGCTGCTGTCGATGTTGCCTATGTTGCTTATGTGTTGCATTTAAATCGGAATTGAAATTGGTTCCGTTCCGTTCATCACATTATCGATGGTTAATTAAAGCAACCAAAAATGTTCAATGGCAAAAGGTTTAACAAAAGAGATGAAAATACGATCATAAAAAACGAATTAAGTGGCGGAAAGGAAGTGAAAAGCGAACAAACAAAATATATGTATAACGAAAATGAAACCAAAGCTAAAGTAAATTCATAGCGTGACATTAACATATAATGATAACAATTTGTTATTTATACCTGTATATACATACATATGTACATATATATATATAAATATATAGACATATATAAATACATACATTTATTTATATAATTATAAAAGGGTATGTTCATTCGATTGGGTAACTCAGCCTTTTGCATTTTCTCTTAAATATTTCCAATATTAAAATTAAAATTTGTTTACTTTATTACCATTTTTACCTTTTTGTCAAAGTTTGCAAAAATATTACTCATACGACACATTGGCTTATTGAGCTTTTAGGTATAGATTATTGCAAAATAAATTAATTATTGTAAACTTTTTATTTCTTTTAACTTATTAAAGAGTTGAAAAACATTAAAAATATTTAGTTAGAACTCAGTTTGTAATTGTTGTATGAAACTATTCATAAATGATCAAAAGAGAAAAAATACATTAAAGAAATTAACAAAAAATAAAAAAAAAATATCAAATAAATAAATCCTTGTTGAAGTTTGTATAATCTTGCAGTACTAGACTATTCGAAAAAAAGAAAAGATAAATATTATTTTGCATTGGTTATTCCAATGGTGACTATACCTTATAGTAGTCCGATCCAAGAAATTCTTAAAAAGTTTATCTACCAAGTTTCTTTTACATAAGGTCTAAAATGTACGAAGAAACCAAAGGATATGGCCAGATCGACTTGTTCTTTTGAAGTTGATCATAAATTTTATGGGGTCAGAAACGTTTATTTCTTTAATTGTTTATTATTTTATTTATAATTTTATTTATTCCCTCTCCAATATAGTTTATTTTTAAATATATTATAAAAGGTACAAAGTGTAATTTAAGATTCACTAGAGTAGATTTTGTTCATTTGTTTTCCAAGTCCAGTGGAATTCGAATTAATGTCCTTAAATCGGATTAACTAGAAAATACTTTTAAGTTGAATTCAAACATTTCTCGTTAATGCTTTATAATAAAATAAAGAATTTCATTCCAAATATTATTGTGGTTTCTGTTGCCGTGAAAATAAAATTTGATTAACAATTAATCGGTAATCGACTGCAACTGTATTTCAAATCCGCTTAGTGAAATCTCAGCATTTCGCTAGATGGCAGTCTTTCTAATTCTCAGAGTCACTTTGTTGGTCAATCTCGGCAAAACACTTGGCTCAACTTGGCTAACTGCCTGCCACATGGCAGAAACATAGTTGGCCAGTCCGTCAATCAATCAGAGTTCGGCCAAGAAAACAACAGACTGACAGACAGACATGCAGACATCCAAAGTTGGAGAAGGGGTAGATAGAGACAGATAGATAGAGTGAGAGAGAGAGGGTGATACTTCACATGTACAGCTGATTTTTCTCACAATAATTTGTAGACCGCTAGGTTGGTCATGTCTGTTGTTAGTGCCTTTTTTTTTCTTTTTTGTTTTTTGTTGCTATTCTCTGCCAGAGACACCTGTTTGCCAGGCTCCGTAGGAGGAGAAGGAGGTGTGTAAATGGCAACCAAATATGAACCAAAAAGGCTGGGCCATAAATCTGTTGGCCTGCCTTCTTGCCAACCATCGAGAGCAACTTTCCACTCGAGTGCTTAACAATTTTCAACACGCGCACACCTAACCAGACGAACGGACAAACGTCCAAAGAGAGCCACACCTGAGACACCATGTTGTTGGGCCATGGGAAATGGCAATCCAACTGTGCCCCCCCCCCCGCTCCTACCAAACTACTCTTGTCTTCGATAATGTGTAATAGTTCTATTAGTCGCATGTTGGCGCGTCTCTGGTTACAGCTAATCTCCACTTTGGCTACTAACTTTTCTTCCTCTGCCTCCGTCATGAGAACCAAGAACCGGCTACTGCAAAAACAAAAAATAACAAAAAAAAAAAAAACAACTGAATAGTACGTGGTTTTCTTGTATGTGTGTGTGTGTTTGTATATATATTTTTTTTCCCCGTTTTGGCCTGAATAGTTTACGGCTGGCGCCTCGATGATGTTGCCCAATTTTGGTGCGCATGCTGAACCGGTTCGAGGCGACTGAATTAGTCGATTGCCGTTTCTGAACTCGTAAACTTTATGGAGAAGTTGCCAGTGCAAGAGATAGAGAGAGTGAGAGAGAGAGAGAGAGAGAGAGAGAGAGAGAGAGAGAGAGATATATATATATCGACTCCAACTCATAGTTAGTTCATCGAGTCTGTTGTCTAATTAAAACGGAAATATTTATACCATAAATAATAGCAGTTTGATGAAATTTCCATGTGGTCTCAATTTTTACCATTATCTATCCAAAAGATCAATCCGCTGATATCAAATGACTTTGAACTCATGCAAATGACTGAAAACTAAAAATTATAAACCAAATAAAAAGCTTGTGACCCATATAATTATATAGCTAATTAGCAGCTAATTATACAAAATTTTCGATACAGAACTAACAATTTTTATTTGAGATTTAAAGATTAAAAATAAAACGCTTTAATAGTGCAGAATATTTACTGCTATTAAATTAGCTAATAATATGGAATATTTACTGATATAAAATTTAACAATAGAAAGCAATTTTAAATGATTTTTCTCAAGTTCTTCAATTCATTTTGTAGTCCTTTATTAAAAATAAATATTATTCTATACCTTATTTTATTGACCTAAAGTAATATGAAAATTTTTTGGTTTAAGGTTTTTTTACCTATTTTTGTTAACATATTTAATTCAGTTGTTCAGAATTTTTATTTAGAAATTGGTAAAACAATTAATTTAATTAATTAAAATTATATATTTTTTGTTTAAAACAAGAAATTTATTTACAGTACATATATACATATTATATGTATATAATCAACAGAAGCTAGTATAAACTCTTTTCTTCCTGTACAAAAAAAAAATAATTTCTTACTTGCATTAACATTAATTAACTAAAAATATATATTCGATACATAAATTGTTATGGCTTGACTTTTTTAATACTTAACTATCATTAGATATATTATATTAAGGAAAGTTTATATTATATTAAATATAAACTAATTTAATTTGAATTTAATGTTTAAGTGAATTTAATGTTAATAAAATTTCCAAAAAAGAGAAAGAATTGTTTATCCTTATATTTATATTTAAATTTTTATTGTTTAAATTTATAATATTTAATTAAAATTATAAAGTATTGTCTCTTTTCGAGTTTTCTTGTTATAAAGTTTCATTTTATTTATTTATTAATACCCTTTAAATCTCGTTTATTAGGTATTAAAAAGATATTCCAATAATAAAATAAAAATTCTATTCAAATTTGCTGCCTTTCATCGGTTTATAAGTTAACTCTATATATACATACATATATACCAAGGTATTCCTGGGTCGAATCTTATAACCGACAAAGTTAAATGCCATCTAAGACACAATTCATGTTCATTTAATCTGAACTCTATCTACATATTTCATCAATGTATATATCAGTTGGTTAAGCCCAAAATGCTTAATAATTTTATGTTCCGACATTTACGAGCATCGTCTCCTCTCCACCTCCCCCCAACCCCCATCTCCCGTAAATACCCCTCTATCCTCTATCCATTGATATAACTTCAGCCAAAAATCACAATATCCGCGTCTGCCTAAACATTTTATGGCACCTGCCACAAATCGTAATATCTTTTTGTTCGAAAACAAACAAAAGTTGGAGGCAAACCGAATTAAGAATCGAGAATCAAGAGACTTGAGCAATGAAATGGAATGGATTGGATTGGGAGCATAGGCATCATAGTGAATAAAGGAATAGAGTTGTCGTTGGGGTTTTTTTTTTTTCTTTTTGTTGTTTTTTTTTTTTTTATGGCCAGGTTTATGGCCAACTGGGAACATAAAACTGTCAAATTTTCTGTTTTGCGTTACAAATGAAATGCAGTTGACAAGCGTTAGATAAGTATTAGATATAAATAGAGATATTGGGCAAAAGGAATAGAATAGAATAGAATTGTATAGCATAGGGTAGGGTAGGGTAGGGTAGGGTAGGGTAGGGTAGGGTAGGGTAGGGTAGGGTAGGGTAGGGTAGGGTAGAGCAGGGCAGAGTAGAGCAGGGTGGGGTAGGCTTTGGGCTTTCACCTTTTGGCCCACGCCCTAAAATTAAGAAATTATACAACTGGATGGATTTTGAAGCTTCAACCAATTGAAAGCAATCTGAAAAGCTTGTCTCTCGCTCCATCACTCCATTAGAGAGTGAGAGACAGTGGCATAGTTAAGTTCTCTCCCCCCCGCCCCCACCCTTTAAAAATAAACATGGGCAATTATTTCATTTTATGCTCTGCTTTATTCTTTTCTCATATGGAGTTTATGTATATATATATACATATAGTAGAAGTACATAAAATAAGGAAAATGGGTATGCGGTGTATGGGGGGGGGGGGAAGGGGAAGCTTGGTTATCCGTTGTACATAAGTTTGTTTTTGTATTGTATTTAGAGTTTCAATGGGCTGCTTCTGGTGGTGCTGCCTGGTTGCCTGCCTCTTCATTTGCATGCATATTCATTTAAATATTCAACAATGAGGCACAGACTTAATTCATTCATTCATTGCCTTATTCATTGATCTTTCTCTCTCATCTGTTTTTTTTTTGTTTTTCTTTTTTTTTTTGTAGTTGTTGTATGAGCATTGTGAAGAAGTTTTGGTTTGTCTTTGTTTGGGAGATTTGTTAAAAGGGGACGCCGAGCAACGCCCCCTTTTTTTTTATATATATATTTTTTTTTTGTTGCCCTCTATCAATGATCCTTGCCTTTGTAGAGATCTCTTCCCTTTACTCTTTCTTTCTCTCTCTCTCTGCCTTTCCCTTACCAATTTGTATGCCGTTAATTATGCAAAGTAATTAAGTTAATTGCGAGTGGCATATGCTCAATTGGCAACTTCTTCTCAAATGAACTATAAATTGTACATAAACGATTTCAAAGATGCAAGATATTATACAGAAATATTAATTTCAGAGTAACATATCTTAGAGTCGATGAAAAGAAATCCAGTTTCAACTACTTTAAACATGTCAAATTATTATATATTTTACAATTTATATTTATTTTTATACTTATCAAAAGTTTGAAATTTTTGCCTAAAAATAAACTAATTTAATTCTTTGGAATTTTGTGGTAAAGAAAATCTTTTCTATATCAGTTGGCAGTAGATTGATTATAAGTACAAATTAAATTGAATATAAATAAATTATTATATCTACTACTATAATATATATATACATATATAAAAATTTATATATTATTTACTAATTTTAAGGTTCCATCTACTTATTCTGTGAACTAAAATATAAGTATATTTCAATATTTTGATAGAATTTATAGGATTATATTTTTTCAGAATTGTTTTACAATATCTTTTAAAAAACTACTTTTCTTACAACTTAATAAAATATTTTGACGTATGCCAAAGATCATCCGTATTATATAATAACAATCGCTTAAGTTTCTTGATATTGATATATAAAAATTGACAATAGTTAAACAGCTGCAAAACCTTTTCCTGATTTATAGTTTGGTTTAGCTTTAGTTATAATTCTGGCTTTCTATTAGATTTCTAAAAAATGTTTAATTTAAATTAATGTTTAATTCAAATTTGCGAAAATATATTTTGTTTTGTTGGTCTATTGAGGCAAACTTAAAGTCAAACTAATAGATATTTTCGGAGATAAAGCTGAATTTGTATTATGATTGCGAAACTTCTAAAACTTGGAACACCTTTTTCAAAAATTCTACATTTTCATATCTATATTATCTATATCTTGATTTCTCAGAAATTGCTCAATCCATCGGTCTACATAATCTTCTAAAATATATTTCTAAGTTATAACTAAAAGGAATAAGATTTAAAAATAAAACAATGTAATTAGAGCAACAATTATAGTTTTGAAAGATGCAAAATGAATGTTCATAAAACCTTTTTATTTCTTTGTACAATCAAATTCTTTTGTATTTTATAAATGTACTCCGTATGACTAAAGATATATATTTATTTTAACTATGCCAATATTTTCGCAAAAATTATGCAACTCATTAATAAATAAATTTCATTAAATTATATCTTTTGTTGTACATTTGATTTTTTCTTGGCAAAATTAAATTTATGAAAACTTATTGAAATTTTGCTCAGGCCAACATCAAGTTCAAAGACTTTAGGTTTCTTTTTTTTTATTTATTTTTGGTGAGATAAATCACAAATTTATCTGATTCTTTACTATAATCTATTATTTGCCTTTATTCTCTTGTTTGTCTTGTAAAACATGCCATCCTAACTCAAAACATTAAAAGCCGGAAGTGTTTAATGAACACAAGAGGCAAGTAAAAATAAAATAAAGAAAAAGAACAAACTACACAACAAGCGCATAAAAACAAACACCAAATCAATGTTTTTTTCTAGTAAAACAAAAGACGAAAAAAAAAAATTAAAAAATAAAAAAAAAACAATACAAAATAAACCGTCAACCAAACGAAAATAGAATCGAAGCTTAACCAACAATTTATTGGCAAACACTTTTTGATTTTGGATTCGAAAGAATGGAAAGGGGCAGCGTGGGTGGGGGGAAGAGTAAGTGACGTTTAAAGCCGACAGGCGACATGCACAAAATCCGATCAGACTATAGCCTAACCAATACGCCAACCCTGCACCCCTCACCCACACACCCTGCACCTTTTACCGTCCTTTCGTTTTTTAAAACTCTCGGCTAAACTTAAGCACAGCAGATTAGTCACCATTGCCTTCTCCTCCTCCTTCTTAGCACCGTTTTCGTAACAATTTTCTTTTTTTTTTGGCAAGGGAATATGGAAATATGGTAACAAGCGATAAACTGCATAAAAGATGAACGAACCCAAAAGCAAAAGTGGAGAGAGAAGAAAGTTTAGAAATTCAATTGAAGAACGATAATATAATATGATTTTTTTTTGTTTTACAAGAAGATTAAAGGATATCAAAAAACAAAAAAAAAAATCGAGAAACAAACAAGGAATTTAGAAATCCAGAAAGATTCATTTGGAATATATTTTTATATAAATAATACCAATATCTAAGCGAATTTAAAACAAACTATAGTTTTATAATTATAATATTTGATCTAAAAAATATACATAAAACTAATACTTTTTGATATTTCATTTCGAGAGATCATCGCCATGGAAATTGGAAAGATAAACGAACCAAAGAAGAAAGGGGAGAAAGAAGAAATTATTAAAATTTTAATTGAGAAACGATAATATACTACAATTTTTTTGTTTACTACTTTGACTTTACAAAAAGATAAAAAAAAAAAATTAACACAATTCTAAAAAATCTTTAGTTTGTGATTAGAGGAACCACTTTACTTCATATTTGTTTCAATGATAGAAATTGGAAAAAAAAATTAAATAATAATATTAAAAAAATATATATATATTAAATAAAACTTAAATATTTGGGACACTTTGCTTGGAATGTCTCACATGTCAATCAAGAATTTACCTCTAAAATATTGTATAATTAGTTCCAAATCCAAATGTTTAAATTTCTATAAAATTTTCCCTTCTTTTGCTTGACTTAGCCATAAATCAACGGTCAAAACCCTTTTTAGTTAGCGTTTAAATAGATCACAAATTGACATTAAATAAATGTGGCAAAAACAAAAAGAGCCCAAAAATTTAACAAAGAAAACCAAAAAAAAAAAAAAGAAAAAATAATAAAAAAATTGTTGACTATGCGCCGCACGCGTTTAACACGCGCGCTAATTTTTCGCCTTAATTATGCAGCCCGAAATCATATCAATATTCAAATGAGCCATCCACAAGAGACGTCAAGAGCCAATGTGATTCGGTTTGGCCAAGAGAGCCTATGGCATGAGCAACGTCGTTATTATCGGGCAACTTCCATAAGTTTAGATTTTGTTTAGCTATATTTTTTTTTTTTTTGTTTTTTTCCTGGTCAACCATTTTTGGCCATGCGTTTTGTTTTGATTGCCTTTGGGTCTTTTGTATATGAAATTTATGGGCTTAAAAAGTGTTTAGTTTTGTGGACCAGCCACCACGCAGTCGAATAACACAAACACAATGCATAAAGATGGCCCAAAAATTTATGCGTAATCAGTTTTAAGCGCTGCCAGGCCGGAATGTTGAGGTGATTTTTCAAATATCAATTTTACGTTATCAAATAAGGTGAAAAATGAAAAATCATTAATAAATCAATTTTTTCAATTAAATTCATTTTAAAGCCGAATTTTGTAAATAATTTGAAGTAAATGAACTTGTTTCAAAATGCAATTTTCATTTTCAATTTCAAACTAAAGTTGAAATAAAATGTCATGTTCAAATGAATGCAGTATTAATCAATATTTTTCTTTTACAGTGTATCAGGTGTAGCGGAATAAAACTTACACAACTTAATTTCACAGTGAATCAATTTCATGTCTAAACAATATTAGAAAAAAACATTTAACTAATAAGTTTTAAAGAACAGCTAAAATGACGGTCTAGTTTCGATAGTGTCGAAATTCGTATACCCTTACAACTTGACTTTTTTAATTTATACATTAAATATCAGAAATTTTAAGCAAAACTAGTTAAGCCTAAATTTAGTGTTTTGAAGTTTAATAAATTTTATTTGTAATACTAAACATCATGTCACTCCGATTGTTTCTATAGGATATAGTCGACCGATTCTGCGATTCTGAAAATCCCTTTTAAAAGAACCAAATCATTGATCGTAAACTTTGATTCCGATCATATCTATGGGAACTATTTGATATAGTCAACCGATATAGTAAAACCTATTTTTCCCTATAAACAAAATTAATACTTTAGTGTAATAATATTAAATTAAAACAATTTGATAATGTTAAACTGAAACAAAAAACTAATATAAGTTTAATAGTTTCTAAATCAAAAAATTAATCATATGTAAATATATATACTTAAATTTAGCTTAAACCAAATTACTAAGCAACTAATTATATTTGAAATTAAAAGCTAAAAATCTTAAAGTTATTTAAAATTCGTTTATTGATAATTTTTCGAGATTGATTAAGTTTTATTTAAATCTATATCAATTTGAACGATATTGAACAATATTTTATGAAATTTGAAATTTAATATTTTTCTTGTTCCAATTTGTAGAGATTGGAAATGTAATTTTGTTAATTAAGCAAAATTATACAACGAGTGTTTACCCAACCAGTTAGCCAGCCTCGAGCAAATCCAACCCACATCCACATCTACAACTACTTCGATATCCACATCCACATCCTCATCCGTCACATGTTGTTGCAACAGCAACAGCAACAGCGGTGGCAGCAACGCATTCTACCTCACTCAATTTTAGCACGTTTTTCGCTTTCTAATTAGGCAAACGCGCTATTTTCGCACCACTTCCCGCGATTAGATGAAAAATTTGAATAGGATTTTAGGAGGCAAACCGAGAGTGAAAAGTCAGAAGAACCGACACACATGGTATATTGTTGAACTCTGAAATCAGCTCTAATGATGATCAAAGCAGAAACAAATTTTAATCACAACTTCCTGCATGAATCTACTAAATGTATGTATATATATATGTATATATCTTTTTTTTTGTTTCTGTTTGATTCGCTGCTGCTGCTGCTGGGCGTGGGAAAAAGCTAAAGGCAAACATGATTTTATAATTTCGGGTGTGGACAGAGGCAAAACAGCGGATGAACGAATGGCCACTTTAAGAGGGAAGTCAAAAGACCGAAAATGAGACAAAGATTGAAGAGACTTTTAATCTTAATGCATTGTTATTAATAGGTAACCAAGAAGTCAGCTTATAAACTGTACATATATATTAATACATATATGTAGATAGATATTGATTTAAAAATTATTAACAATGAATTCCTATATATATGTATATAAATCAGTTTATGTATTAGTTTTGGAAACAATTTGAACTAAAAGGAAACCAGTTTTATTATCCACTTGAAACAATTTGCAATCTCATTTCAGTTAAATGAACATTCAAATTGTATTTCTCTTTCATTTGCCATTCGCCATATATGATAAAGCATAACAAATTTTTTTCACAATTTTACACTCAATTTTCCTATTTAACATTTTTCCATTTTCCCCTAACCATTTAGCAACGAACTTGACTTCAAAAAAAAAAAGAAAAAAAAAACTTAAAAGCCATAAACAAAAACAAAATAAACGAAAAAAATAAACATTTTTTTATTTCTAGCCAGAAAGACCTTTTTGGGCAATTCAACAGAAAAATACAGATAAACAAAAAAAAAATATATATATATATAAAATATGATTGATTAATTGACTTGGTAGTCTTTTCAGAGTTGTGACTGACTATCAAATGACTATTTAAATACAAGAACTACAGCAAAGAAACCAATAATGATTACATGACAGAGTTCACAAAACGCTTGCGGCGAACCCAAAAACTAGGGAAGGGCAAGAGAGATATAGAGGAGACATCCCCTTCACCTCCCGCTTCAAGTCGAGCTAAAAACGCAAACTCCAAATCGAACACGAACCCCTCAATCATCAGAATTAAACAAACGAGACTAGACCAGACCTCTCTTTTTGTATCAGTTCATCAGTCAGTCAGTCAGTCAGTAAGTCATTCATTCATTCAATCAATTAGTTAGTTAGCTGGTCAGTTTAGACCCTACTACCTTGTCTATTTCAGTTAGTTAAAGTAAAGCAAAAAAAAAAACAATGCTCAAAATTTATTGATTTTATCTTTTAAAATTATTTACAAAAACCACAAAATGTTTTACAGATTTTTGTATATATATACATATATATATTTATGTATATACATTCAGGAATTTATTTTAAACTTACTTTGTAAATTATTTATTAATATATTTTATTAATACTTTTTTATTTATGTATTATAAAAATAATTCTTGAGTTTTATTTAACTTTTACTTATTTTTAGACATTGTTTTGTAATCTAGAAAATAAAAATTATTTGTTTTACTTACAAAATAAAAATAAATTTGGGTGTTTTTTTTGCATACAAATTTTTTTATTAGAATATAGCTTTATAACAATATTATTGTTAAATTGTTTCATATTACTTAAAAAGTATTTCACCTTTTAACTAGTCACATATTTTGAAAAATAATTTTGCAAACTGCAATTCATTTTCTGAACTCTTCCAAAACCATTTTCTGTGAATAATGATAATAATATTGAAATAATTAAATTATCTCAGCTTATTACAGCTAGTAAATTAATCACACATCTTTATAAATAATTTTCAGTTAGTCAAATAATATTCGCAATAGTTTCAATAGTTTTAAACAAAGTTGGTCAAAAGATATTTCAAATATTTTGTCATTTGTCATGAAATTTGCTTAGATTTAAGGCAAGCAACAAAATATTTAATGTTCAATTTTTTTTCCTTTTTTTCAGTTTTTACAAATAAAAAAGGAATAAAAAAAAGAAACCCGTAAATAAATAAATATAAAGGAAGATCAATGTTTTGCAAGTGGTTTTAGTTAGTTATTATGGTATATTAATGTGTTGGCTAAAAGCACTGCGAACTGAAATGTATATGCAAGGGAAATGGTTGTATAATGGAGGGGGGGGGGGGGGGGGATAAGGAAGTGAGGGGATACAAAACAATGGGACACATTTGCAAAAAGCCACACGAATAACCGCATGAAATCACATAAATTAAAATAACTCTATTAACCTGAACAAATTTATTATTTTGACCAAAGAGAATTTCCTTTTTTTTTTTTGCTGTTTTTTTATTTGTTGTTCTACGTGTGTTTGTGTGTGTGTGTGTGTGTGTGTGTGTGTGTGTTTGGGCCAAAGTTTATGGATGATGGTGGTGGAGCTTTGAAGAGGCTGGTGGCGGGGGCAAAGGAATGGGGAGATGACAATGAAACGCGTGACTTGGAACATACATAAAGTGAGTGAGAGGGAAAGCTACTGCCACAAAAATACAGAGGTTTTCGGCTTCTGTGTATATAGTTTGTTCATTTTTTTTTTGTTTGTGTGTGTGGGGTTGTGGAGGGGGGGGGGGAGAAACAAAATTTATTATACCAAATGGGAGTAAGAGAGGGGAATGGATAGTGGGTGGTTGAATGCTTTTTGTTGGTCCCAGGTCCGTTAACTGTGCGGCATTTAAGCACCTGCTGTGAATCAGCCCCCTCCACCCCCTTGCCCCATATTGCACACACACACACACACACACTCACATTCACATTCACACTCACACTATGTTCCTGTCGTCTTCCATACATCATTGTGCCGCAAAATGTTTATGACCCTCAGGTCTCCACTTTGGTTTCCTATTCCCTCCTTCCCCCACACCACACCATACCACACACACACACACACACACACATACTCTGGACTGCACCACATCGCACCGCTGCCACCTTCTTTGAGAATGCCCCTTGCTGTCCAGCCATTTGTCGTTGCCCCCCAACGAGCATTTAATAGTTTTGCGCGGCAATTCTCGTAATGGTTTATTTATTTTTAATCATAGAACAAATACGGCGAACCAAAACGAAAAATATAGCCCATCATTTGTTCAACGATATGTGCAAGCAATTGGCGCATTAAAGCGCAAAATACAATATGAGTACAATCAATTTTGTTTGATGGAATGAAAAATGTATGAAGACAAAATGAATGACTGAATGACTGACTGAATGATAGAATAAATGAATTGAATTGTAAGTCCAAGGACTCTTGTCATACATACATACATATATCATAAATACAAATGAAACAATAAACAGAAATACATTAAAGAACAAATACAATCTTGATCAACATTAGTAACCAAAAGGTAAGATCAAGAAAAACTTTGCCATTAAAAGAAACATATATACCAAATGGATATGAAAATGAACTAAAAGAGATCTTAATCTCATAAGAAGGCATAGGGAGAACTATAATATTTACTATAAATAAAGGATTCAGTTCTTGCTCATCTATAATAAAATTAACAACTTGTTCTATTTACAGTCTGCGGTATGGAAAAAATAATAAAGAAGTTCGAGATACGAAAAATCTTTTGGTATAACCGATTAAATTATTTATATAAACAAAATTACCTGCCAATTGCATATTTTTAGTATCGATATTACAATATTTTAGATGAGTTTTTATATATACCAAATTAAGTAACTCTTTGTTGAAATAAATTATTGTTATTTTTAAAATTTTTTGCAAATATTTGAAAATTTCACAGAAATAATCAAAAATTTACAGGAATAAAAAAAATATATATTTCGAACTGGAATCAATCATCTTTTTCATTGCCATCTGTTTATTTATACTCAAATAATAAAAATACAATATATAAAACAAAGAATAATTTAGTTGATAAATATTTCAAAAAGATATATTGGTGTAAAATAGTTAAAATTTTTTTTTTTCATAGTTATAACAAATTCAAAATGAAACGAAAATAAAATTCTTGTTTTATTAAAATAAAAATAGAGGAGTCAATAAAAGAAAATATATTTGTCGCTTAATTTTTTCTTTTGTATTCAATTATCTCTTTAGTACACTCACTCACACACTCACTTGGACACTCGGTTACTTGATTCGTTCTAACCATTAAAAGTGAGTGCATCCTGTGTTCAATTTGAGTGCCCATCCTCTTTGTCCAATTGCAAACGTTGAAAGCCTCAATCTTTGGTTGGTTTTGACCAAATCTTCGCCTGCATTTCCTGTCCAACAATGGGAAAGTTCCAACAACTGACAATGATGATGATAATGATAATGATAATGATGATGATGATGATGACGGTGGCAATGGCAATGGCAGTGGCAGTTTTCAGGCGGCAACAAGTGTTGCACTTAATTTGCATGCAACATGCAGCTTCCCCTCCCCCAGCAAAGATTTGCATACAATCAAAGTGAAACGAAATTGATTTGCCACTTTGTGTTGCGCTTCTGCTGCTGTTGCTTCTCCTTTGCCTGAGCATCATCATCATCATCTTCATCTTCATCGTCGTCATTATCAGCATCATCATCACCATCATCCGAGTCTCGTTGGTTTCAATTTAGCAAATGGCATTTGGCCTGGGACCTGCTCAATTATTAATTTTTGTCGCGTGCCAAACCAAACGACGCCGTTGCCGAACTTGAAAAATGATTGCGCATAATTGAAATCGAAATGAAGCGCAACATTTTTGTTAACGTCAGCCTAACGACCATCAAAAAGTGCCTGTCACTCACAATATCGATAGAATGTATATATATATACTTGGTCTATATATTTATGTTGAGATAGAAATACTTTTCAAAGATTGGCAGCCAACTATTATTTCATTCTATGATAAATGTGAATATAACTTTGTCAATACACTGAAAGGACATTCTTAAATAGAAATTTAAACATAATAAAAAGTGTGGCTGCATATTTGGAAATAAAAAATGCCAACAAAATATTGAAAATAATTAAATACTCAGATATAAATTAAACCTATCTTGGTATAATGAATATATTTAATTTATATTTAAATTTTTTTCTCAAGTGTATAATGTATATTTGTGCCCCAAAGCCACCTGCACTCCATATATGTATGTATGTATGTATGTATGTAGGTATGTAGGTATGTATGTAGGTATTTAAAGGCTATATAGAAATAGTTCAAAGTGGGCGTACCATTGTCTGATTGTGTCAACTTTTTGGCCTCACTCAATTTATATCTTCTACTTTGGTGGATACACGCACATGTCCCATCGATTTTATACCAAGGATAGCCAACAACTAACAAAGATCTTTCCTATAAATAGCGTTGCCCCCGAATCAAACAAAAAATACATGTACATATTTTGCTGTCAACCCCATCACCACCCATCGAAATAATTATAATAAATATTTCAAAAAAAGCTAATAGACAAGCGTGAGAATTTTACTTTCGGTCACCATTGCCCTCAGCTTGCAATTATATAATTAATTATTTAATAAACCGAAGAAAGCAACAGAAGCAACATAAATAGAAAATTGTTTGTGGCATGCAAGCCATTCATATATGTATGTACATATGTATGTAAGCAGGAGACGGCTATGTGGTAGGTGGCAGGTAAAGTGTGTTGAACCACAGACGTGTCGGTCGAAACGGTCAAAAGTTGACCCGTTTATCAAAATAACCACTAGACAAGACAATGTCAAAAAATGGTTAAATAGTTGGGATTTAAATTTGGTCAGCAAACAGAATAGTAGGGCCAAAAACAACATAAAACAAGAACAGTGTGGCTGCATATTACAAAAACGGAAATCTTAAATTGTTAAGTGTTTTTAAAAGTGTTCAGCATCTGCATTAATGCGGTAATCTCTTTTCTTTTTCATTTTTTCTTATTTTTTTATCATAATGAACCTAATAAAATCATTTCATTCTAAGCGGAAATTCCACACGAACGATTGAGAGACATATTTCCAGAATAGACGTCGCTTGCCCTTCCTTCCTGCGCCTTCCTCAATCAACCTAGCGTTCAGTAGTTTTAATGTTTTTCATTTTTTTTTCTGTTGTTGTGAAACTTCCGTTTCGTTTTTAGTGCGTTTAGTGAAGATTGGCTAGCAAACTATGAAGAAGTTCTATGGAAGTTCTTCTCATTTCTGTTCAACATTTTTCCTCTATTCTCAAGAACTTTACTCAAACTTTATGATGAAGACCCAATGAAACTAACGGCAGTTGGTGTTTGGGTTTAGCGCAAAACGCGCAAATTAAAATTAAAATAAATAGCAACGGCAAATGATGTGCTCTTAAAGATATATATGTATGTACATATATACATAGGTAGGTAGGTATAACCTATATACATACATACATACATATATATATATAGTATGTATTTATATTTGTGTTTGTATTTTTTTCTTTTTCTGTATGTATTTACTTATTTTCAGCATCTGCTTTTGCTGACGGTCAGCAAACTTTTGCCTTTTGCCCAGGCCCTTCTAATTAAGATGAATTAAGCAAAATCATTTCGATTAGAAGGAGAGAAAGAAAGAACTTTGGGACGCAGAGTAAAGAGATGTAGATGTTGGGTTAACTGTTCTTTTTTTTCTTTTTGTGCCTCGTTTGATGATGAGCCGACGAATGATGCGGCATGTGGAAAGTAGGAGGAATGATGACAAATAGGAAAAAAAAAACCCCAATGAAAAACTTCCAAAGATGATAAAAATGATGACGATGATGAAATGTCGCGAGTTAGCTTGACAAAAAATAATAAAATACAAAAAGAGTCAGAGAAAGAGCCAAAGAGAGTAGAGAAATAACCAAAATATTAAACATCGAAAAATGCTACATAGTAATTATAAAATTTTATCTAAATTTTATAGAGAAAAATTATTCAAATTAAAGCTTATAAAAATAATTATTAATCCACTGTAATTTGGCTTAAAGCGAAGAGTCAATTGCCAATAATACTTTCCTTAAAGTAACTCTTTTTATCATATATTCGATCAATCATTTATAGACTAACAACATTTTTTTCTTTTTTGCGGCATTTGATCAAAAGGTGCAAAAACTTTTAACTTAAAGATTTGTTTTTTTTTTTTTTTTTGTTTTGGTCAGAGACACAAACTCTCATCACTTGTTACTTTGTTGGCCATGTTACTAAGCATTTGGTTGTTGGGGTCGGTTTTTGGCTAATGTTTGTTATTGTACTCTTTGCTCATTGTTGTGTGTATTTTAATTAATTAAGATTTATAAGCGGGCAAAGGCTGGAACTCGGACTGGGACAAACGCAATTCAGCGGAAATTTAAATGCATGAAAATGACGACTAAGCTGAAGAAGAAGATGATGCTGGACCCAAAAGACAAGTGAAACTCACTTTTTTTGTGTATTTATTTATTTGTTTTTTCTGTTTTCTGGTTTTCGGTTTTTGTGTGTGTGTGTGTGTTTGTTTTGTTGGCCATTGTGTCGGCTGGTGTTGTGCGAAAATTTTCACATAGTCGTTTGGCAAAAAACCCCCACTAACCCCTCACCCCTTTACCATAGCTCTTTCTACCACACCCAGTTGCCACTTGGCATTCGCAATCCCAAATTACTTGGCATCTTGTTGTTGCCATGTATTTATTTTAATTGAATTTTCGCCGTTAGCAACGGTCAAACGATATACTGAGAATGACGAAAAAATAAAAAAAAAAACCCAAAGCAATTCCAGTGAATACCTAAAGGTTGATGAAGCTCATAGACATTCAGAGAAAACACTAACACACTTTAGTCCAAGCTCCATCGAGAAGTAATCTTCTCAATCCTTCTAGGAACACCTCTAGAACCATTTTAGAAACTGACATCGGTAGTGAAATTCTCTCGATATCCTTCCAGGATTCACTCAAGGGACACGCAATGTAATTCACAGTGGAGATGCGATGATGACGCCAACGAGAAACTTAACGAGCGAAACGTGGCCCAAACCGTAGAAATAAAAAAAAAGAAGAAAATGGGAGAAAAAAGTTCAACTAAAAGAGAAAAAAAAAAAACCAAGTTTGAGTTTCAATCTCGACCCCGACTACAGTTACAGTTACAGTTACGGTTACGCTTACGGTTTCTTCTTTACCTCAATTTTTGTATTTCCTTCTCGATGGTGAAGGATACACACGGTGGTGTTAGGGGGGAGGGTGTGTGTTGCCGGGTAATATGATAAAATGATTACACATCCGGCGCAAATTTTGCACCGACACATTACTCATACGACACGTTGTTGGTTTTGGTTTTTTTTGGGCCCATTGGCAAACAGGTAATCATGTTTAGTGAGAGATTAACGATGGCGTCTATAGCTAAGGAGAGAAAGTCTTTCCCTTCACCTAATTGCAAAGGGTGGCAAACAAAACCCTTAAAGCGTTCGAATAAAAATATGAAAATTTACGAGTTTTAGTTTAACTTTTGCTATTTATGATAATAATTAACGATACGCCAAAAAGTTTTTTGCCACTTGACCTGAATGCCTAAAAGATTAAGGAAAATTTCCAATTTTATATTAAAAATTAAATGGAAAATTAAATGAAAAACAATTGCAAAATTAAATGGTTTTAAGGCTTAATTAAACGCTTTCTCATACTGTTATTTTTATTTTAATGCATAATCAGCATAAAGTTAAAAAAGACTTTTTTATGTTAAAGATAGATTTGAGATTGGATAATATTTTTGGTTATTTTTTTTTCTGGCTTTTGTTGTTCCAAGTTGGGTAACCAAATAACCGTTTATGTTGACATATTTGGTTTCGATTAATCGATTGTCGCCCACCTAAAACAAATTTTGTTTCAATATTTTCGAGATTAATTAATTGATATTCGACAGTCAGACATAACAATACAAATTATTTATGACGATTTTCAATTTCAAAAGCGAACCTTCAATAATTTTGACCAAAATTGGTAGCAAAAAACAAAAAAACAAAATGAAATTTCTATTCCAAATGGAAACTAAATATATAGATAATTGATTTTGAAAGAGAAGTTGATAAGACTATGATAACTAAAAACAAAATTGAAACTAAATATAAAGAAATACAATAAAAGTACTTAAAAACTAAATATTTGAAAGAAAATTGATAAAGCTTATAAAAAAGAGAAATTGATGAAAAGAAAATTTGTACAACAGCAAAAGAGAAAAAAAAATCTAATAAATATTGTAATTCAGAAAAATACTCAGACTCAAAACTCATCTCATCTTATCTTTCATTTTGGCTGCAATTCGAGTTGTGACTTGTTGGTGTATAATAAAGCCAAAATCAGGTAGCCGCAAGAAGAAGGCAAGAACATAAAACAACAGATAACAAGAGAAAAAAAATTCAAATTAAATGCGCAAAAGAATAAATAATATATTAAAAAAAAAAAACAAAAAAAAAAAGAAAAACAAATAAGAAACGAAGCAACACAAGAAACAAACTTTACATGAACCAAAAAAAAAAAAACAAGAGAAAAAATTGGAAAAGAAAAAAATTATAAAATGGTAAATGGCAGACAGAAGACCAAGTTCGACTTGATTAAAGTTGAAACTGGCGACACAAAATAAAATGCGCTTATAATTTTTGTATTAATATTAAACATTTCGAACAGACTTCAAAAGCTGACCAAACAAAGTAAATATCAATACTAATAGTCGAAAGCTAAATACCCTAAAGGAATTTTTTGATTTTTAACATTTAATATTAGATGAGATAATACAAATAAAAATCAATAATTTGATATTTCAGAAAAATATATAGCAATATTTCAACTACTTTAAAAAATAGTTGTAAAATAGAAAAATATATGTAATCGATTGTTATATTTAGATATATATTATTACTAGAATTATGTTGGTTATTACCAATAAAATGACCGATAAAGATATATAATATATCTCTATATCAAATCTCTTTCTTTCATATTTTAGAAAATGATCCAAATGCATTTCTGATGTATTTATAGTCTTCTTGGTTAATTTGATATTTGAGCTATTATCAAATTGAATGAACTCTTTTTGGCAAGTGTATAACACACACACATATACACACACCATGATAGACATGTATAAGAAAACTCGTTTCAATTTGAAGTTTTGCTCGTTTTATGTCTGTTTTTTTTTTTTATTGTGGTTGTTGTTGCATTATTAGCATTTTTCTCTGTCATTTGCTGTTTTGTTGTAATAAAAAATAACAACAACAAAAAACAATAACCAGCACACACACTCACACACACAGACATACATATATACACAGACAGAGGGAGACACCGACAGAAAACAAATCCAAAGTTATAGCTCAGAGTTGTGGGGCAGGTTTCGGTTGAGGACGCAACGCCCACGCGACCAACATTTTTTACTTTGGCCCCCGTCCACTGTATGTCTTACCTCTGCCTCCTTTCCCCCCCTCTCGATCTCTTTTTTCTCATTTTGTATGCTTTTGTCCGCGCTTTGTCTTTCCCATACCCTCCACTTACCTCTCTTTATGCCACCTATCCATGTATCTTGTTGGATTGCGCATACGTCGCGTGGTCGAATCAAAAAAATTCAAATCAAAGTGTTACACGACAATTCGTGCAGGTGTCATTGAGACTTGCGAATGATTTGGCGCCAGTTTATGGCATTAAATGACAGCTGGAGAAACGAATCAGCAGCAACAACAATAACAATAACACTAACAAGAAACAAAACAATATAAAAAAATCAAAAATCTACGCACAATGTTCCCCAAATATTAAGGTTTTGATATGTTTAAAAAAATATTAATTAAATAAACTTTATCATTTATACTACATATTTGACTTTTACTTATATTGACCATTTCACGCAGTTTTAAGTTGAAAAAAGATAATTATAGTCTTACTAAATTGAATTTTCAATTATGTAAATGACAATTTGTGTATACTCTAAACAACAACTATTTTTTTAGTTAAACAATTTAGTAAATTTAAGAATCTATGTCATAATTTTAGTTGTAAGCAAAATGAAGAAATTATACTGAAAGTGAAAACGATAAAAGATATATATTAAGAAATATGCAACAAAAAATGTTCAAACATTTTTTCATTCACCGTTTAGAAATTTTTAAAGACAAATCGACTATTAAGCGGGTAAAAAAAAATGTTATAATAAAAATATAATTAAATTTAATCTAATTTATTTCTTTTAGAAACATTAGGCAAAAATTTATCGGTTTTCATGTTTTCAATATAATGGCTTTATATTTGGAGTCGAAAAAATGTGAACTGCACAAAAAACTGCCTTGAAAAGACTCTAAGTAACATCTGAGTTTTTCGGATTGTCCTGAATTTATTATAAAATATTTCTGAAATATGATACTTTTATGTCAATTAAAAAAAAAAAAACAAAATTTTAAATAACCTATCAAAACCTTTGAAATATTCACACAGATACTTATGTTTTGCCCCCTCTAGAAAAACAGTATCATTGCATTTAAAAGGTTTTATCATGATATTTCATTAAGAATATAATATTTATTTTGTTTTTTCTTAAATTAGTTCCTTTCCATATACATACATAAGTCGATACAATATACTAAATATATATTCATTGACTACATAATGGTCAATCGATCAATTATTGAAACAAAGATTGACTACCCGTTTCGATATAAATTATAGTTTAATGAACTTTTCATTCAAGTTAACAATATTATCGGATAAAAATTGATTTGTTTACCAATCTTTATAAGCTCATATGTAAATATATTATATTCATAAACCAAAAAAACAAATTATATATGCTAGATAAAACTTTAAATAATTACTTGACAAATTTTTGCCCTTGAAGAGATGAAAACTTATAAAATCAGACAACATTCCCATTCCCACACAGATTTTTGGACATAGATCCGACATAGACATTGTAACAAATCGCTGTGCTACTTTAAATGGTCCCACTAAAATATATCTTAAAGTCATCTTGGAAAAATGCCATGTGAAATATGTGCTTAATATGAGCTTAAAATATTTCAAACCAACAGCAACAGCAACAATAATAACAACACCAAAGCCACATAAAATAAATGTTGATGTCTACAATGGTTTTCGGTTGTTGTTGGTTTGGCTTCATTTTTTTCATTTTTTTTTTTTTTTGCTTTTTGTTTCATTTTTTATACCTCATTTTAATGTTGATTATCACCAAAAAATAAAGGAGAAAAAATATGACGATGCTTTGCATTCTTTTACTCCGGTGTGTGTGTTTCCAGTGGTTCATTCGTTTCAAGTATTTCGAGTGTTGCAAATGATTTACGATGTGTTTGCTAAATTCAAACATTGACTAATTTCATTTGGCACGCTGCTCTTTCGTTTTATTTCCTCTTCCCTTTGGTTTTGTTTTGGGGTATATTTAAAGAGTATCAATAGTTGATCATAAATAATGCATTATAAATATAAATAATAATATGTATTTATAACTTATTTGATTTCTATTTAAATATAAAAACTAATTGTGGCAATTTAGTTTACCGATACAAAATCAGTTCCATATTACTAAGATCGGTAACACAAATGTGAACAAAATCATAGAAAATTTTACTGTAAAAAACTTTTTTACTGAATCGAAGTATTATATGTATTAATCTCAGCGATTCTCCAACTAAAGTACTTTTGGCTAATACAAAATTCTTTTAAATAAAATTTATATAAAATATTATATGTATATATTACTTAGTCTAAACAATAGCAGAATAAAAATTCTATTTCATATCGAAATGGCGATTATTAAAATTATTATGTACAATGCTATCTCTAGATTCTCCAGAAATCGTACTTATTTATATACCTGATTTAAATAATTTTTTCTAAAATATTTATAGATAGAATAGGGTATCTAAAGTTCGGTTTTTGTTTTCAGTTAACATTGACAATTGACTTTTGATATAATAAATAGTTACCTGGCTGCGCACGCGCTCATTTTGGGTCACGCCCGACAAGATTGATAAATTATGTCCAACATTTTTCTTATCGCTTTTTTTTCGGGTTTAACTTTTAACCTATTTTGCATTTAAATTGGAATTATAATTAAATTAAATTAATATAAATAAAATTCTCATTGATTAAAGTTCCCTCGATATTTATACAGACATATGTATATATTGTAGATATATATATAAATAAAATAAATAATGCTAGTTGAATTTCTCATTTTGTCAGCTCTTGCATCATTAGTTAGACTTATGCAAAAGACAAATCTTATCAGAAGACAAACCCGCAGCAACTGTAAACCAACCTCAAGCCAAGCCAAGCCAAGCCAATCCGAGCCAAACCCAACCCATGCCAATCCAGTAACCGATTTCGGTAACTCTCTTCTGGCCGTTGTTGGCTTATCAGCGACTTGTCAGGCTGCCTGCCAGAGACTGGCCCACTGTTTGCCTGGCGTTCACATTGACTTCGACTCACATTTAACCTTTTTTTTTTTCTTCCATCTTCCAGTGTGTTTTTTTTTTGTGTTTTTGTTTCGTTCGAAATTGAAAGTTTTACTGTGCTTGCGGCAAAACAGAAACTGAAACTGAATGGGAAACTGGTTTATTTGACTGAAAAAAAATCTAGCGGCCGACTGCCTAACTGCAAAAATACAAAAAAAGAAGCAAAAATAAAAAAACAATGCGACAGCAACAATGCAAAAGAAAAACTGCAACAAACAACTAACCGTTGACAGTGGAACAAATAGTTTAAACAATATCGATATATCTCTATTTGGCAATCAAAATGACAAATTCTATATATTTCTTTAAAGTTCTAGTTTCGACGGTTAAATTTCAAGAGTTTCATGAAGGCAAAAAATAAAAGAAAAGAAATTAAAAATACCAATAAACATTTTAACTATAATTTGTTGATTAAATTTTACAAATTTTAAAACAATAAAAATTTTAAAGAAAAAGTTAAAAAAAAAAGAAAAAGTGGACACTCAAATAATAAGCATAATTCAACATGAAATTTTTATGAATCGTTAAATATTAAAAAATAAATACGATATAACTAATTTCTCCACAGTTATTTTTTTTAATTATTTTCATAATTATTATTATTAACACTGTGTTATTATAAATTAATCTAAAGCCATAGCCACCGAGACTTTCGACTGTTTCTCAGTTTAATTTCTTAATAATTCCTAATTTTTCATTACTTCTAAATTTATTTAATGGTTATCTAAAATTGTTTAACTAAAATTAAAAGTATTATATCACCCATTTTGAAAAATATAGTTTTAAGTTTACAAAGTTCATAAAGTCAATTCGAGAAGTTTTACTACCGCGTCTTAAAAAATATATTTATGTATACAGTTTCTATAATTCCTTGTGTCAGGTTTTTCAAAATCTAATAATCTTTTTCCATTTTTTTAAGTTCAACACTTTTTTTGTATATCTAATCAAACAATTTATTGTACAAACTTTCAAATTAAATTTTAAGTTCTTCTAACTTTGGCAAAAGCAATAAACTATTGTGGCACAGTTTTAGCTATCGATTTATTTAAATTAATATATAAGAATCCCAGAAGTTGCCAAATGAATTTACTTAAATAAGTGGAAAAATAAATATTTGTAAATATAATAATTAAGTTACACAAGATAAAGAAGATAAATAATCTACATAAAAAGTTTTAATTATAGGCATTAAAAAATGCTTCCCATTGGAGATGATTTTAAATGAATTTGTCTTTAAAAGTTAACTTGAATTATATATATAAAAAATAAATGTTATTTTCTTATCGGAAATTTATAACAGATGATCCGATTTATTTAAACGAAAATGCCATTGTAATCATTTGCTGATACACAAGTTTGACAAGATGCCACTGTGCAACTGTGTGGCATGACCAACTTGCCACAAATTCTGGGGGAGGCCAACCAGCAGTTAACAACAATAACAACAACAACAACAACAACAACAACACTAACAACCACCAGTCAGCCAGCCCAACCTCAAGTTTTCTGCATTTTGCGGTCTTTCGACTTGGTTTTCGACTTATTTTTGGTTCAGTTTGTTTCTTTTCGTTTCGGTTTTGTTGTTGTTTTCTTCTTATATTTGTTGTTATTTTTTTTCTTTTTTTTTTTTTTGTTGTTTTTGTTTTGTTTGTATTTATTGTTGTTGCCGTTGGTATATTTTCGTTGGTTTCGTTTTCATTTTCGGTTTTCTGCGCCTTGCCACAACTAATTTCTGGGCACCTCCGCTGTCAGAGAGCGAGGCGGACATGGACATGTAATTGCCACTCCCCCAATTGGCTGGGGCACCCGATCCCCAACAGCCATCTACCACCAAGAACGAACCAACTAACTAACCAAGCAACCTCCAACCGACCAAGCAACACCGCCACACAGCCCCAACCACCCCCCTACCTTAACCCCTTACCATATTTGCAGCTTCTGCTTCAGCTTTTCGATGCACGTTTGATATTTTGGCTCAGGTTTTTGTTTTGGTTTGGTTTTTTGTTTATTTTTTTTTTTATTTTTTTTTAATTTTTGTTGCCATGTTGCTTGGGCAACTTTTGCCAAAGTCGACAAACCCGAAATTATTTACAAGTTTTTTTTCTTTCTATTTGCCGTTTGGTTTTGTTTTATTTTTGCTGTTGTACTCTTTGGCCTTTACCAAAGGGAATGGATAGAAGAGAGGGGGGTTGGTTATTGCAGCAAGGGGGTTGCACCTGCCCCATACATAGCGTCAACTTGTACTCGTACCCCATTTTCCAATGATAGTTAGATTAAAATTTATATTTGGTTTGGTTTGGTTTGTTTTGTCTTTGGACCATGGAAAGACACATACAGAAAAATGTGAAATACAGTGAAAAGTTTTGCATAAAGAGATTTTACTTTCTCTCTCTCTCTCTATCTCTATCTCTATCTTTATCTCTCTCACTTACACTTACAAACAGACAGAATCTTTATATTTATTTAGATTTTCATGTCTATTTTCTACTTTACCCTCTTTTGTATATTTTCTTAACAATTACGCAATGTTTGAGGGTAAAGATTTTTCCGAGGTGCTATAAATAATTACAAACAGTTTGAAAAACTTTGCTAAGACTATGGAAAACTCGTATTGGTCTATAGCAAAAAGGGAAAGGGCAATGTGAGAATACAAAGGAATCAACCCTGGACAAGGATAAGGCCAAAACGGATGTTGGCAACGAAAAAGCAGATGTCGGTTAACCGCAGCTTGAAATTTGTCTTTGGTTTTGTCTTTTGGCCTTCCCTCCGCCTTTTTCTGGTCAAAGTATTGTAAATAATTTCATGTTATTGAGTTTATTTCAAATTCTTGGCTAACTAATGGAGAATCGGATATACATAGATAAATTTAAAGTAAAGAATTTAATATACCCTTTCAGTTAGCTAGCCAACTAAAGCGGATAGTAAAGGAATGTGTTTATAATTTAAAAAATATTTACTTAACTCTAAGTAAATTATGACGAGAGTTATAGTTCTTATGGAATGTATCGCTTTCTTAATCGATCCATTGAAATGGTTTTAATAAGCTGTATTTTCCTTCATATGTCACTTTGGTCTCACTAATCATGGGTTATTGTGGCGTAATACTGAAATGCTTCCTTTGTAATTTGACAACTGTACTTCGGTAAGTACAGTGCAAACAGCTGATGTTAACAGTTAATGCACTCGCTCTCTTCTCTTACAATTCTTTCTCTCTCTCTCTCTCTCTATCTCTATCTCTCTGTCTGTTACGCTTTGTCTCTCTTAGCTTGTCCTTGTCTGTGTCTGTACTTAATTGCGCTTTAATTAACTTGCATTGTTCAAAGCGACGTGTCAACTCTGCAACTTGCTCTCTATATCGCTCTATCTCTCTCTCTCACTCTAACGCCTCTTATTGCCTCTTTTGGCTTAAATGGGAGGGGAAGTGGGCAGCCGCCCAAGAAAATGCGGTAGCTGTCAGTTTTGTTGGTTGGTTGTCTCTCTGCTGGTATTTGTATTTGCTTAAAAAACAAAAGGAAAAGAAAAAAAGAAAACAAGTGTCACTGCAGTTGGGTCTATGTTGCTCTCTAACTCTATCTCTATTTCTCTATGTACCTACATACATACATATATACATACATGTGTGTGTGTGTGTGTGTGTGTGTGTATCTATGTGAGAGTGAGTTATTTTGAATGCCAAACTCAAACAGTCAAGTGTCGTGCAGTGAACTGTCAATAGAGTGTACCAACAATTTTGAATACCCTGTAACCCAAACACTTAAAGGGTATATTAACACTAGCATACAATTGGTAGAATTTCGCAGTGTGATTTTCTTATAACTAAATAATAATTGACACTATTTAATGAAGGAATTCTAGTAGTGCAGCGGCACAGTGGTTAAAAGTATATTTAGTATCAGGATCGCTTTGAGCCCCGTTCGTAAACATTTTTTTTTGGTATATTTTTCAGCAACTCCGGAGAAGAAACTTTCAAAATTCCTCAAGGAATTTCTTAAAGAACATTTTTTTTTTGGACTGTTTCCTGTTCCTCTCTCATTCCTTGATAATTTTCATCGAGAATTCCGTAAGTCACATGTTCCATATATATTTCCTAACATTCAATTTAAAAAAAGACATAAAAATTTACCTAATTAAACTAAAAAACTAGCTAGCGAAGACTGTAAAGTTGTTGAAGAATATTTTGCTTGATTTTATTTTAAAGGATTACTTTGTGTATACAAATACTTAGGGTATACAATAGTTCACTCTTCACTTCTCTCTCTCTCTCTCTCTCTCTCTCTCTCCCTCTTGCTCTAAACAACAAAAAAGTGGTAAAAGAGGAATTTAGGAAATTAGAAATCGAATCAGCGGGATAAATTTCCAATCACAATAGATTAATAAAAGAATTTAAAACATTTTATTGAATTTTCATATTTAAAGAAAATGTTTTATTATATTTAACATTAATTTTCGTGCTGTAATTGAAATTATTTTATTCACCAACTGTATTCCATTAATTATTTTATTGATTCAATAGATAAAGGTAAGTAATTTATTCTCCAATTATTTGTTTAATAATTTAATATTAAATTATTTAAAATACATTGTGTGTGAAAAAATTATCATTTCTGACCAATAATAATAATAAAATAGATGGTTTACTATTAAGCAGATTCCACAGGGTATAACTAAAGAGTAAAGAGAGTTTTTCCTCTTCTTCTCTCTTGCTACTTAACATTTTCTTTTTTGTTGTTGTTGTTGTTGTTGTTTTTTTTTCCAGCCTCCTGTTTTACCTATACCACCCTGTCTGTGGCACCTTAACCAGCATCCATCCAACGCTAATGAGCCCCGTTTCTTTGGTCCTGGATCCTTGTGTTGTCGTTGTCGCCGTTGTCGCCGTTGTAGTCGTTAACTTCCTGCTTGGGACTTGGCTTTTGTTCTGCAGAGAGCAGAAGACTATATTGCTGCATCAACCCTTATGCCCCCCTCCCTCCACCATAAATGGGAGGAGACGAACACAACCTAGCCCAACCCAATCAAGGGAAACCAGCACAGAGTACCATAGTCTTAGCTTCAGCACACTTTCTTCTTTCTTTTCTTTCTTCCTTTCTTTTTTTTTTTTTTATTCTGCTGACTAATCTATTTCATTGAGAGAATTTGTGTTTTACTCGCTTGTCGTCTATCCCTATCTCTATCTCTATCTCTGTCGCCATGTCTGCCTTCCATGTCTTCCTTCTTCATTTGCTGTGATTTGTTTTATGAATGAACTGAACATTTCATTCATTTCTTTAAATACTACGCGCGACTTGCACAAATCCTAAGGACATGCAACGGCATGCATGAAGCTTATAAGGATATCCTTCTATCTTTGCAAGAAAACGTCTCCACACTCATATCACCAACACAATCTCCTCATCTCCTCATCGTCATCGTCATACTTTGCCTGCCAATTAAAATGCCACCGCCAGGCAGATGTGAGTGGTTAGATAGCAGCTGACAGGAGGATAGGCGTCCCCCTATACCATCAAAGCATCCAAAAGAGCCACCCCAAAACAAAAAAAAAAAAGAAAAAGAAAAAAAACAAACCACCCACTGTCACCCACAACCACCCACAACCTGTCTAGCTCAATTTGATGATGACGACGGGAGACGCCTTTAATGACTGTAAATCAAGCGTGCTTTGCATTTTTCCCTGCTTAACCGACGATGTCACCGGCAACAGCAACAACAACAATAACAACAAGGATGAGAATGACGTTGACGATGAATCCACATCCGCCTTCTCGTCCTGTTTCTGGCATCCTGGGCATCCTGTTGCCTATTTGAGGCCTTTCTCTCTCTCTCTCTCTCTCTCTCTACCTCTTTCTCTTTCTCTTTAACAAGCACACACACTAAACAACAAAATTAATAAATTAGTTATTTACTAAGAGCCGATTTAGATATTCTGTCACACTACACAAATCAAAAACTTAGTTTTAGTAAATAAATTTAACTCCTCCATAATCAAAAATGTTTATAAAATTATTCAAATATAAAATATAATTATATAAGAATTAGAGTTCATTTCGATTTGATTTAAAAAAGTTGCTAAAAAAGTCAATATTTTAAAATTAATTCAAATTTAATTCTAACATACATTAAAAGAAATAAATAAAATAAAAAATATATTTCAATAAATAAATAAATTAAATGCAAAACAATAAAAATATGCAAAAGTTCTAAAAACATAAATAAGAATAATAATAAATCTTATTTATTAGTTCTTAGTTAGAATATAAAAGTTCTAAGAACACAAATAAAAATAAATAAAAAATTATAATATAAAATTTGAAAAATAATCAAATTAATGTCGATTTGCCAGGATATCTTTTGCTAAAATTATAAAATTTATAGAGTCAAAAAAAAACTATTAAAACTGATTTCATTTCGAGATCTAAAAAAAAAATATTAAAATATAAAAAAATTTTCAAATAAATAACTAATCATTTTGTTTTATATCAATAATCGTTTAAATATTTTCCAATTCCAAGAATTTGGCAGGACAGTTTTTGCTTTTTTACATTAATTACTTTCGGTGTTGTGTGAGATGCAGTCAAACTTTCAAGTGACAGGGACTAGAGAAAATGTAAGGTAAGATCGTAAAGGTAAAATGGGCGTGGCCAATTAAATAGCAAACCTTAAACACCCTAAACTCCCCCTCACCTTAAATGAGTAAAAATATAGGAAAAAGAAGGCTTACCCAACAGCTGAAAAATATTTTATTCCTTTTTTCTTTTTTTTTTTTTTGCGTTCCTTGTATTTTGACCAAATGAGTCACGTTGCAGCGCAGTCACCGGAAACGAATGATGCAGAAAAGCAAATTACAAAAGAAATCCTTAGAAACGACGACAACCCCGAGTATCCACCCATGCCCATGACGTTGACAAATGCCATTCCGTTCCGGGAATCGCTCGGCTGTTTGACTATATGGCAAATGAGTCAGTCAGCCGTTGTCGGCACCTGCGTTTCGCCTTGTCTGGCTGTGCGTCTAAGGCACGCGACCAACAAGAGAAAACCCCGCATGAAGAAAGCAAAAAAAAAACAAAACACAAAAACTAAATCGACCAATCGACGACCCCTCCAGTCTCTGAGTCAGCCAAAAGATAATGTGGAATGTTGTTTTTTATTTATTTATATTTTTTTTTTTTGGGTTTGGTCTGATAAGCAGCAATTATGCAAAACCATAGAGGTACAGGAGACACCATGGAGGGATGAAAATTGTCTGCACCTAATTGACAATGCGACAACTCACAGGTAACCAAAACAAAAAATAAAAAAAATTAAAATACTTAATTGATTTAAGGCATTTAACTGAAGCTGATTAAGGGCAAAATTTGAATTTCTTTTCTCAATTTTGGTAGAAAAGGATCGCTTTCCGTTTACATTTTGTCACACAAATTTGTTGCTAATTTTCAATTTTCAAAATCTCAATTATTTTGCATTTTCTTAAAGTGCAATATATTAGAAATATTATCTAATAAATTTAATAATTAGAAATATAAATTAAATAATATATTAAAAACAGTATCTGTTGAATTTGAAGCCAATCCGATAAATATTTTTCGAAATATACCTGAATTTGTAGTGACACTTCCATAAGGAACATATGTTAGAACTAAATCAACACAAATAGCGGTAATAACATTTCAAATTATTCATTTTTTATTTAAAAATTTTTGTGAAGTCATTGTATTATATTGTTACTTTTATAAAATATAATAAATTACTAGACTAAAAAATAGACAGATTTAAAATGAATATTTTTCCATGTCTCTGACTACCCCTTACTCCATAATCTTAATTCAGCTAATTTTTCAATAGACTTCCGGATATGAATTTGTGTGTATATATTAACAATAAATTTTTACCGCAAAAATTTCGTTTTTTTTTATTGATATCGTTGTTTTTTTTTGTGCAATCATGATTCAAGGTAATACAATAATTAGCACATTCCGCAAAATTATTGTATGAATTATAAAGTTTATTACAAATTACAATGCATCTCCCTTTTTTTAGCCTGTGCAGCCAAAAATTATTGTCACATTGGCAACATTATTACATTACATTTGCATTTTTGCAAATGATTAAGCAAAAATAAAAATTAATTAAATAGAACGGAAAGAGGATCAGAGAAACAAAAATGTTTTCAACCCATAATAAACATTTGCGTATTTATTGCCCGACGTTTGTTGGGATTTTGTATCCAAAAAACTATTTTGCGGCATATATAATTATCCCAATAAAATATTTGATTAAATGAAATATGCACAATATCATATATGTGAAACAGAATTGAGAGTAAGAGTATGAGAAAAATGAAATTGCAATTCAAAATTAATTTATTGTATTTATGTGGCTAAAAGAGAAAGGTGTGGTTGAGAGGGGTGAGGGTAAGAGAGGTCAGATCAATTTATGCAAGTGCTTTGCAATTTATGGCCTATCTAAAATAAAAGTAGCTAAAAATGCAAAAAATAAATAAACCGAAAATTATAGAAAACTAGAAACAAAATCCATGTTGAATTCCTATAGCATTCGATTCAGGGCAGATTTAATACAATATTTGTGCACTGATTCCAAATTGTTTTACTTCAAACTTTTTCTATTCAAAATTTTATTTAAAAATCCTTTAGCGAATTATCTTAAATGTACTCTGCCCGATAGCCGATTGAAATATCTTTCGCCGCAACTTTTTAAATTAATATATTTTCGAAATTGTTCACAGAAATTTGTTTGAAATAATAGAAAACTCGTAAATTGAAAAATAATATATTACAAACTGTTTATTTTTAATAAATTAATAATACAAATTCGCCCTTTTCACTGGCATCAACCGATTAGCATATAAAATTGTAACTTCTGAACACGTTTTTAAAAACTAGCTAAATAAATTTTTAGCTATTAGTTAATACGTTTTAAATAACAACATGCAAAAATGAATAGCGATAAACTGATATCGGAACAGGAAAAAAATCCAATTAAAACCTATATATATGAAGTGCCATTTTTCATAAAGCTAAAACGCAAAGCAAAGAAATTCGGATAAAATTTGAATTGTATCAATTCGTTAATTTATATTAAAAAAAACTATTGGATTAAATATATATGTACATGTATAGTGTGGTTTATCCTTAGTACCGATTTGGAAACCAAACAAAGAACCAAGTAATCCATAATAGTAATCCATAGGCAACTACTTATTAATAATATTCTTAATTTATTCTTAAAAATAACATATTCAAATTAAAAAATATATTAGTCTGCCACACATTTATTGTTATTTTATTTCGTATAAATCTTTTATAAACTTTATTCTTGAATAGTCACTTTTCAAGTAATTTCACTTTGAAACGTAAAAAAGAAATTATGTTGACTTAGTTTCCTTTGGGGTGAAATATGTATATCAAATGTAGTGACACGTAAATTGGTCGGCATAAAATCCTTTGATTTGTAGCACATAATAATTTAGACTCGTTCTCGTAATGAGAAGCGTAAAATGGGTAAGGGGTTAGAGGACAAGAAGGGAGGGGTTAATAAGTAACTTTTCTGCTCTAGCTGAGTATGCCGAAAGAGATGGAGGGAGAATAAGAAGGGAAATCTTTCAAGTGGACACATTAATTGCTAGAGCACACAGGCAAACACAAGGTCGTTTTCGTGTTTCGCTTTCGTCTTGGGACACGCAAAAGGACTTTCGACAAATTATAGATTTAAAACAAATTATGATCCACGTCGTCGTGTGGGAAACTGACAATGACATGCTAAAGATGCCAAGATAGATGCCAAAGAGAGATGCTGTTTAGGCTGTTTAGGCTGCTCGGTCTGCTCGGGCACGTCTCTAATCGTCAAACGGCAGCCTCATTTCTGTTTGTTAATTACACTTTAGTGTGTGTAATTTTCACAGGATCAAGAGAAGACAAGAATCAAGAAAGAGGCAATGAAATGAACGCATCACAGGAAGCCGTCATACCAGACATACATAGACAGCACAGATTCCAATGACGACTTCAGACAAGTGATACAAAAATATTAACCAAAGACCATGGGGGAGCAACTCGGATTGCAGGTACAAAATGACTTCACACAAAACTAGATTAAACTGAGAAAAAAAAAAAAAGAAAACCCCGATGTAGAAGGAAGGAAAGAAATATATGTATAATAAAATAAAAATAGGGGAAAAGCAAAGTGCACAAAACAAACGAGCGAAAAATTCAAAGAAATCAATTGCAAGCCAAAAGGCACGTCTCACACAAAGAGCAAACGAGACAGAGCTAGAGTAAGCGATCTTCACATGAATGGGAACACGCACTGGCATAAGACACGCACAGTGCCCCATTGTCCCTATACCTACAAAATAAAAAAAAAATAAAAATAAAAAAAAAACCTATCCCTTATCCCTTCCCTATTCCTATTTGATGATGCGTTGTGAGAGACGGCGACTTGAGCTACCGGAAATGCAGCACATTGCACCAGACGCAGACACAGAGAACTAGACTAGACAGCCAAAGAACTAAGAAAATAAGAATGTGCAACGTGCAACAAGAAAGAGAGAGAGAGAGAGAGAGAGAGAGAGAGAGGGGGGAAAGAGAAATACATATTCGTATGTCGGCGATTTCTGTGAGGGATTTTAGCAGCTGTTCTAGAGTTTCCACAGAGCTCTTCTATGGACAATTTAGAGTTTTGATTTAAATTTCATTTCTTTTCTCTCTCAGCCTACTGATTTTCATAGAAAAATATGATCCAAGCAGCAGCGATAAATTAAATTTAGAAAAAAAAAAATAGAAAAAAAATTATGTGTAATATGAAGATAAGCGATTTGGATTCATTTACTATAGCAGATTTATGTTTAACATGTGATTAGGAGAAAGGAAAAAAAAAAACACAAACTAGTTAAGAATTATATGGAGTACTTCAAAATATATATTCAATTATTATTTTCTCATATCTAAATTCAGATTTAAGATCCACTGTGACTGACATATGGCCATAATGCCATTGACTTTTTTTTTGCAAACAAAATTTAATCAGCCGCATAAATTGCATTACAAATTGTCACAGGATTGCGTTGTTCTTGTTGTTGCCATTATTTTGTTCTTCCCATCAACAAATATATATACTATATATATATATATATATATATATATAAAGTAAAGTGAACACAAGAAGCACATAAAAGAAGGGAGCGGGTAGTAAAAGTAACAACAATTCGTAATGGAAAACTAAATGGAATAAGGCGCATTGATGGCATTCTCTTTGCACTTGTTCTTCTTTATAAATTCTCCATCATCTGTCTCACACTCGACTCCTTCTCTGTCTTTGTGTTCCATGACCTTTGTGGTGCCTTAACCCCCCCCCCCCCCCATCCCCCCCTTTAAGAAAATACGTTGACAAAAGCCAGAGCCAGTTTGAGCTTAAGATTGGATGGATAATGGAAACGGGTAAGAGATGAAGCTGCCGCAGCTGCCACACATATGTGATGCATCCAAGTGAATTTAATTGACACCCCAGAGAGCGGCAAAATCTGCGCCTGCAATTAGCCAAACAGACAGAAAGACAAAAAAAACAGAAGACAGACCGAGAGAGAGAGAGAAGACAGAAAACAGATTCCTATTCCGATTCCCAGATACTTGACTTGGCCACATCATTATTTATTTTATTTTTTTTTATTTTTTTTTTGCTACCAATTTACTTTTAGCCAAGTTTTATAATACTTTAGAGTCTGAACTCATTTTTCTAGACTGGCCTAAAAATTATGCAAAAGAAAAATCCATTTTACCTGGCAGCAATGTAAAACTTTTACTGCTCCCCATGCAGCAAGTTGGCCCATGTTGCCACTTGGTTAACACAATTCCCATCAACCGGGACAAGGTTGCTTTGCCATCAATTCAATTGAGTGTGAACAAGAGCACACAAATGGCAAAAAAGGGAACAATCCGGAACAAATAAACTGGTATATGGATCGGTAAACTATATAGAAAAAAAAAAATGTTCATTAAATATTTATACTAAATAAATAAGACATGAAAGAAGTATTTTTGAAAATTTGTTTAAACTCAGCTTATTGCATTAAAGCAACTAAAAATATATTTTTCAAATTAAATGAATATTCTGTTTTCCGTTAATGTAACTAAAAATAACTGCAAAATGTTTTCCATTTGTGTGTTGAGTAATTTTCTTTGAATGCCGTGTTCAAACGAGAGTTTTCCCAAGCCTTGGGAATGCATTTTCTTTTTGGGTTCTTCTATTTTATTTTATTATTTCTTTTTCTTTTTGAAGCAGTAAACACACTTCTAATGAGCATCATTATGTATTGGTGTGTGTGTGTGTGTGTGTGTGGTGTGTGTGTGTGAGAAAGAACAGAATCCAAAAATAACTAGGCAACTCAACCACAAGGTGAAGATAAGAAGAAACATCTCATCTGGTTTACTAATGAAGTGGAATGAAGGGTCTCAAGAAAGAACGCTCTAGAGGGAGAGTACAAGTAGTAAGAAAGAAAGAGAGAGAGAGAGAGAGGAAGAAAAGGATCTGTTAGATACAAATTTCATGGTTAGTCTTTGTCGTTGTTGTAATTTTATGAGCCCCACACACACACACACACACACACACACGCACACACAGCTGGAGTCGGTCCATCAAATTTGACTTTGATTGAAAGTGTTTTTAGTTGCTATCCCACACAAAAAATCGTAGATATGTCAATTGAAAAGTTATTTATATTGAATGATGATCGAATGACTATATCTTATAATCACCAAAAATGTTAATTTTTATCGTGTACTAAATATGTATAAGTATGTGTGTGTGTGTGTGTGTGTGTGGGTGATTTGATTCCCATTTTATCCCTCTATCCCTCTCTGTCTCTCTGTCTATGCTTGTTTCACCTTTGACCTTAGCCGCTTCCGACTCACTCTTTCGGGACAGTTTTATAATCGACCTTTTCTTAGTCTTTTTTTTTATATTTATTATTCTGTTCCTCCATCTCCTTCTTCTTCTTGTTCTTGTTCTTCTTCTTCTTCTCACTGTCTTTAGTTGTGATTTTGTGTTGTAAGTTTATTGTTATTACCGTTTGTGTTCTTTCTAGCCTTGATATTTTCATTTTCATTTTTTGGTCAGTAATTAAATGAAATTTACAATAATTTCTTCTTATGCCTTTTCTATCTTGTTTTCTATTTTTGTTGTCATTTACTTTTCATCTTCTACACTTTGCCCATTTTTAGGTTTTTGGTTGTTTTTCTTTTTTGTATCTTCTTTTTTTTTTTTCTTTTTTTTTGTTCTCACACACCCAGTTAAAATTCACGTCTCCGGGGGGCTATTAAATGCCATGTCCATTGGGTTTCGCTGTCCTCCAACCTTATTTTGCTCTTGTTTTTGTTGTTGTATCTTTCTGTTGCTATTTCAGTATATTTTCTGTTATTATTGTTATTACAACACGCACACACAAACACACACACACACACACTCACACAAAGAGAGATAGAGAGAGAAAAAGGCATCACACACAGATTTAGGTAGAAAAAGAAAGATACATTTTGTGTCATTTTCGTAACAATAACAACAATAAACACCTTTAAGTCTCTTGGCAATCTAAATTTCTTTTTGCTTACCGGCAAACAGCAACAACAGCAACAGCAACAACAACAACAACAACAGCAACAGCAACAACAACAACAGCAACAACAACAACAACAACAACAGCTTCCGCATCAGTTAAAAATAATGACAATTGAAATCTTGGAAATTCCAATAGAACCTAAAAAGAAACAAAAAAATATAATTATTTCTTAGATTTTCTACAATAAAATATACCAAAATATGTAACTATCTAAATTACATTTACGTAACACCTACATATCAGGTAACTTAATGTATATATATTTTCTAGAATACTAAATAATGTGTAGATTTTGTTTTCTATTTTTTTAATTGCTGAATATTTGCAAAAATTGATTAAATCATTCCTAAGATCTTTATTTATATTGATTAATTTAATTTTTTGTATTTTATTATTTCCAAGTTATTCCTAATTCAAATTAGATCTTACTTTATTATTAATAATAATACATTGCTTAATTATTATTTTTATGATTTATTTATTGTTTATATTAAATATATTAATTAATTAATCCTTAAACAAATACATATATATCCATCAAGTACGTAATGATATATTGTGAATCAACTTAAAGGCTTTTAAAGTCAATTTACAGTACTTCTACTATAAAGAAGAATAATTTGAAACGATTCCACCAATTGCTTAACTTTTTCAAATCGATCGAATTATAAAATAGTTCAACCTTAAAAAACCTTAAAAAAATAATAGATATACATATGTATGTATATACATATCTCCATATACCTTTTCGTTTACAAGTATCTGAATTACAAAAAAAGAATTTAATTTCGCTTAATTTTATGCTCTTCCTATGTAAGTATATACATATATATAATTATATGTACATATAATAATAATTCTTTTTTTATGTTTATTTTTAGATAATTTTCCATCTTTCTCTTCTCTCACTTCCATCTCACATTTACCATGTGAAACTGAAACCGAAAAAAAAACACAGAAAATTGAAATCTAAACTGAAATTCCAGCAAACAGCATAATTACTAGACTTTTGTTGTTGTTACTCTTGTTATTAATAATTTGTTTTGGGGAAGGGGAAACAACTCGTTACTTTATGTTCACTTAACTTCAGTTTTTCCCAAGCCCAAAAAGTAAAAGCTAAACTTGGCTCTTTCCACCGCAACTCCACATAATTTGAGTTACAGCCCCAAAAGTTAATAAAAAAAAAAATACCAAAACCAAACCTCAAACACATGAAAGAAGAAATTGAATCATAAATTTTGAAATGTTTCAGTTAGGTAACCGCAAAACTTGAAAAATAAACGAAATCTTTATAAAACAATAAACTTTTAAAAAATTGAGTGAAAAAATTCCATATCTCATCTAGAAAATGTATACATCCTTTTTATATAAATTTACACTGCTTTGTACATACATATAAAGTTATTTAATTTCAAATAATAAGAAAAGAAATTAATTAGGAAAAAAATTAAATTTTAGACGGTTTATTCTGATAGTGTATATATGTACCCTTTGAGGTACATACATTTTTTTTTATTAATTTCTTTTATTATTTCTATAATTTATTATTCATTATTTATTTTTACCTTGGCCCGATTCAGCCAATTTCTAAATTCTTTTCTGAGTACATATCTATAAAATTTATCTACCAAGTTTCAACCACTTAACTTAAAATTGAAGGTCTAAAAGCTGCGAAGAAACAGACAGACGGACTTTGCTTTTGATGCTGATCTGGAATACATAAAGTTTATGCGGTAGGAAACGGAAATGATGCGTTAAAAATAACAAAGCAATTTTATCATACTAATTCCAAAAGTTTAAAAATATATTGCAAGTAATGGGAAAAATCTATTAAAATTTATACTTGAACCGGCTATCCTGAGGCTGGAAATTGTGTAAAACACTTCTAATTTGGGTGAATCTTTTGAAAGACATGCAAAAATTGAAATTTGTTTTAAAGTATTTACTTTTCAACTCAAATAGAACTTTTAAATAGAATTATCTACCATTTATCAGCAAAACAATAAAAAATTAACTCTAATGAAGACTTCGTATAAACTTGGTTAAATTAAAAACTTCAAGAATTGATTTGCCTAAGAATATTTATATTTATTTTCAAACTATCGTACTTAAACATAAAATAATCTGATTTGTTCGATTGCATTAAAACTGGTATATATGTATGTATAATTATCTATTATTTGATCTGGCAAACAAGTTTATATAAATATTAACACAATTTTAGCCAGTTCTTGAAGGGTCAAAATCCGCTCGCTTTGCTATAGACAGTTCCAACAGATTTGCATTATTTCATTTTTATGCAGCACTAAACTAAACGACAAAAATTTAAATTGAATTTGAAACGAATTAAATCAAATGAAAATAAAAGTTTCTGCGTTACGTTATGTTGAAAAATGGTTGGTCCATTTTTCATGCATGCAGAGGAAAAACCACAATGGCACACAGCGTCAATCATAAAAAAAAGGAAAAAAAAAACAAGAAGCTGGAATAAAAACTCCAATACATATGCGTGCATTTATATATATATATATATACATATATATATATATAGAACAGATCTAACAAACATGTGTGTATGTTAAAAAAAAAATACCCCTTGACAAGAGTATAAACTCAATTTGCATGGCAGCTGCTTTACTGCTGTAAAGCCGAGGGCCGATCCACATCTAATGGCAACACTAATTTCGTATTATAATATTTAAGTATTTCCCAATTCACACAATTAAAAATAAAATAAAACTTCGTTTAAATTAAAAATTTTTATTAAAAATTTATTTAAAAATTGAATATATAGTGTACACATATATATTGATTCACAATCAGTTGGTATAACATTTAAGCAATTTATAAGAAATTTATCAATTGATTAAGCTGCACATTTCTTAAACAATTTAAACAACTAGTAAATCACTCCTCGTATAATATCATATCATTTTTTAATGTATAAATCTGATATAAATCGCTGTCGTTTAAAATTCAGTCAATGGGCGTTGCAAATAAATCAAAAATTTATTGTAACGCATTTAAATACATGCATATTTCAGCGATAAAACACGACAAAAGGCAATCCACAAAAAAAAAATTCGGTGGCAACTCTGAGGAATTGGCAGATTAAAGTTTCTTAACATAGACCCATAGATGGCATCTCATATATAGAAAGATAGCTGAATAGATAGAATGTTAAAACTAATTTAGAAATTAAGAATAACTTAGAAAACTTAATGGTTAACGGTTTTAGAAAACTATTTCAATTTATGAATGGTACAGTTATTTCAAAAGTTAACAGCATATTCAACATCAGCTGTTTCATTTACTCTAAAAGATAAAACTTATCAATTAACTAGATAATCGGCGATTTAGACTTTATTTCTAGTTAGTATTAGCATTAGCTAATCAGTAGCTAGATTCTAATAAAATACATTTCAATTCTCACCATACATGAAAATAATATAGTACAGTTTAAAATGCCTATAATAAATTCGCAAAGGACCAGAAAAACTTTATTATATAGAAATTATTATTTATTATTTTTTAAGATTAGTATGCATTGAAAAAAGAATTAAAATTGTAAATTAATTCATAATACAAAGAAATTCATTATATAGAAGTTCAAAAGACTTAAATATATAAGTATCACAGAAAAACATTCCATTTTATATATTTAAGTAGATCCTATTCTGGGTTTTTCGTGTAAATTTCCAAGAGATAAAAATAATTTTAATACCGCTAAAAAAACTTCTTTAATTTTTTTTTTTGTGCATTAAACTTTTTATTTCTGTTTTTTTTTTCTGTTTAAAGAAACTTCATGCCACCTTTTCTTTTTGGTTTTCCTTTTACTTTTACTCTGTTTCAAGTTCATTGTCACTTGGTATATTTCCAGCTGGCGTCGATGCTGCAAAAGATGAGAAACCAGACCCCCTCTAAGGCGGGGCACCAATGCCAACGACCCAACCATAATCCAATTATGAATTTTCACATAAATTTTTAACACAACCCCAGCCAAAAAAAAAAACCAAAATGAGATATTTAGTATATATATATATACATTGTGACGAGTTGAAAATATCGGCTATGTGTTGGTATATCTACATATATACATATATATGCTAGTGTGTGTGTGTGTGTGTGTTTCACCCTACAAATAATAACAATAAATTGTTCAAAGCATGAAGCAATTCAATAAAAATAATGAAGAAGAAATGCAGACGTCAAAAAGGGCTTTTCCTTGATACTCACTGGCAATAAGTAGGAGAGGGAAGGGGAAAAGAAAGAGGTTGTGTTTGTTAAAAGGGGGAAAGGGAGAAGGGAGCAGCATTATGTACTTTATTTTTATCAGTCCGTCTCATGGTCTCATAATGATAATGCTGATAATTACAGCAGCATCAATTCGAGCCGAACTTTAGTATCAACTTTGTAGATGGATTGGAGGGGGGGGGCGAGGGGGTGTACAGAGTGCAGCATCTTCGAGTTGACTCATTGAAAGTCATCAGGGCGACAACAACGACATCAACGTCAACGTCATTGTCAGCTTGCAGCTTGCAACAATCTGTGTCTGCCCCTCTTCCCGCCTCAAACCTAAAGCAAACCAAACTGAATCCCGTCATTCTGTCCCATTCCATCCCATCCCATCGCATCGCATCGCATCCAATCCCGTCATCATCATCATTATCATTATCAACTTCGTCTCTGAGTCTTCGTCTTCGTCTTCATCTTCATCGTCGTCGTCATCAAGTTGAGTTCCCATTTGCTTTTGCCATCAAACCCATCGACTATGACAATTTCATTTATTTAACATGATTTTTATACAGCGAGTGTCTGGCATGGGTATACGAATGAGTATGAATGAATACTTATTCGATCTTCTTCTTTTTTATCATCATCGTCATCCCCCCCTCCCCCAATATTTGTTATTATTATTTGTTTTGCATCATCTGCATCATGGTTAAGACAAGAAAAAAGAGAAAAGTTTTCTTGTTGCCATTTCTCGATTGCTGCCTCCGCTTGAGTATTCATTTTTAATGAATGTCTGATTGAGTTAACTACATTATGAGCGATGCTCAATCATGTGAGTGGCAAATCTATTCAAAAGATTTAGTGGCATGAATATAATCAAAAACTATTGTACTCGAATGTAATGAGAAAGAGAGAGAGAGAGAGAGACAGATTTATTCGCAAACTTATTCTCTCTTATTATTAACTTTATTCTTTCTTAATGAATTAAATTTAAATTCTTTAATCATTAAATGTGAGTGAGTAAATGAAATTTTCTTTAACAAAAAAATAATGTGATTTATCTCTTTAATTTGACTTATAATCGGAATCAATCGCATTTGAAATTCTTTAAGATTTTCATTCATAATTGTGTAAAATGAATATTGCAACATTTTTATTGTATACTCGAATTGTTATTCATTCTGATTTACACTCGATTTCCATTGAAAGTCTCACAATTTTCTCCTTATCCCCTTTTTTATCTCTAGGGGACCCACACTGATTGCTGGACTCCCTCTTAACCACCTCCCCCTTCCTCCTCTTCGTTAAAATATAGCTAGGCACTTTCCCAGCTGCTCTCTCACTCGCACTTTCTTTGTCACTCTCTCACTCTCTCTTTCCCCCCCCTTTTTTTTAACCTCTTTGAGCTGAAGTGATCTGTGGCAAGTGCCTTCTCTTCTCGCACTTTTGGTAATGACAAACGCGCAAGTTGGGTGAGAAAATGAGGGATAAGGCTAGAAGGGGAAGAAGAGGGGGGAGGAGGCTTGTTGCTCTCTGTGTGATTATCAGCAATTTTCATAAAGAAATGGAAAATCGAAAAATGAAATGAAATGAATTGAAAGCAAAGTGCCAGACGACGGCAACGTGGTGAAGTGCCATGACCATGGCTCCCATCACCAATTCCATTCTCCCCCCACCCCACCCTTCCCTCACCCCTTACCGTATCACACCCGCACCATCACCATCATCATTCTCATGCCACCAACTTCATCTTCTACTTATCAATGAGCTACGTGCCTTTTCGGCAATTCTGCAGCCTCTCCTGAAATAAAAAAAATTACAAAAAAAAAAAAAAAACAACCAGCCGAAAAAAAATCATATTAATAATAATAATAAAGAGACTACAAGAGACAAGAAAATGTTCAACAATGGGGGGAAAAATCAAGAGAGTGAGAAAAACGTGGCCGTGCGAACCACCTAAAAATGTTGAAATTGTATTGAAAAAACCATCGTTTGAAATCGGTCGATATATTCGTTTGTATTAACCTATATTTTATTTGGTCTACGAATCGAATTGCAAGCATTACGTGTCGCAGTACATGCACATGGGCGTAGTACCAGGGATGACATGGTGCATCGACTGCCAAAAAAAAAGAAAATGATTTTTTTTTCTTTTACACCGATTATTCCTATAGGGACTGTGCCTTATAGTGCTTCGATCCGACCCATCCTTTAACTTTATCAACTTACGTATCTAAAAAGCTAATCTTCCTAGTTTCATTCGCATAGCTTTAAAATTAAGGTCTAAAAGCTGCGAAGAAACAGACAGATAGACATGGCTAAATTGACTCGGCTATTGATGATGATCAATTATGGCTAAATGAGAGAGCTAAATGAGAGAGAGAGAGAGAGATGCTAGACATGAAATAATATTACATATGTATATCAATCGGAAATATAGCAAAATAAAACCCTTTTGTATCTTAGCTACGCCACTGATTACTCCCAGAAATCGTTAAATATTATGGAAATACAAACAAAATTTGGTGACAAAATAAATGTTAAACATAATGCCCATTACAAGGAATATTCCAAATACGAAACGTGCCCGAAAATCATAAGATTTAGTCAAGACAAACCCACATTTTGAAATAAATTAAAAAAGTAGGAATTTTTCAAATTTTAAAGAATATTTCTAAGAATTTAGAAAAGTGTCAAAGTAAATTAATTTTGTATTTCGAATTACTTATCTAATTGAAAGAGTTGCGAAATATATAGATGTAAGTAAAATTAATGGAATTAGTCGGCATTTTATTACTCTTTTGAGCTTAGATCTGATCCCAAAGAGCACTACTATAAAATAGTCTAGAGGAGAGAGAACGAGACCGAAATAAATGGGCAGAAAGGACCAAAATGTTGAGGGGGCCCACAATTGTTGGCTTATTGTAAAGTTTCGAGTTACGAGTTAGCAAGACAAAATGCAGGCAATTTTAATTACTTACATTTCACTCTTATTTTTTTTTTTTTTTTTTTTGTCAAATGGACGACGGCAGCCGGTCAAGTGCACAACACCCCAATGCTTTGCCCCCTTCCCATCAATCGCTCCAGGCCTCTTTTTCTTTGACTATATTGTATCCCAAACGTGCCATAAACCGGTAAGCACGCACCACACGAGTCCCCAACGAACAAGTCACCCACCCATCCATTCACTCAGTCACCCATTTGTCCAACCACCGAATCTACCTGTACTCACAGTCACGATTCATCGAGCCAAAAGTCTGTCTTTTAAACTAATTATCATTTTCGCCATTCACATTCACCTTGAGCTCTCAAATAACAACAAAAACACGTTGGTATTTCTTTATATGTATATTTAAACAGCGAAAGTAATCGGGTTCAAGTTGATTTTTAGAAAGAAGGAGGGGTTATTCCCTCCTACTCCTAAACCACCGCCACATCTCTGGTAGAAATAAAAAGAAAATACGAAATAGCATATAAATACCAAACACTTACAACAGGCCAATGGACGTATGTTTGAATGGTCATACTATAGTGTGAAGGGTGTCAATGGAAGCCTGACTAAGACTGACTTCATTAACACACGATTCGAAACGATGGTAGAGTAGGGTAATGTGGTCTGTGTCCACCCACAGATGTGCCAGAAATTGCACAAGCTGTTCTTTTCCTCAGCTTATTAAGCTCTTTACAGGTAGAGTGCGATAAAGTGAAGACGAAAGGAAAGTAATCTTTCACCCAAACATCTAGTGATGGCAGTAATTGTAATTGAAACTACTTTAACTTTACTCTTACTAAACTATACGATATATTACAATCATAAGCGATAGTTCTTTTAACTATCTACATATATATCTATCTATCTATTTCTTCTTAAATAGAGAAGATTATTTCGTCTTATTTTAGTTTTTTTCTTATAATTTTTGATTTATAGCTTGAGAGTTATTGAAAAAGAGTTGCCACCTTTTATGACTAGGGATCAACAGACTTATTAGAGAGGAAAACGTTTGCAATTGAAATTTATTTCACTGTGATTGTGATTCAAAAATCAAATTTCACTGTCTCCGCCATAGCTAACAACGATTTTGGTGACATTGACGTAGGAAATTTTTTCCATGTCTCCCGCGTCCACCCCTTCCCTTCTATTGCTTCATTTCATTTTTTTTTCTTTCTTTTTTTTCCTTTTCTTTTTTGCCAACGATAATTACATGTCGTCTTAAGTGAACACACAGCAACAAGGGTTGGACCAAAAACCTTGGTGAACGGGGGGTACAGAGAGAGAGAGAGTAGGAGATAGTGAAGGCATGGTGGGTAAGTGGGAGTCGAAGGAGAAGTGTAGATTTCGCCAAAGTGTTAGTTACATGGTCGCCATTCTCCATTTCCTTCGCCTTTGCCTGGCACGTAATTTGCTGATTTTGAATTTTTCGTCTGCGAGGCAGCAAATGAAATGCTTTTGCATTTTAATGCGCCCCACAGACTGACAGCTGCCTGAAGGAGTTACATCGCAAAATGTGAGAATGGGGTGATCACTCTCCATGCCTTCCATTCCCCCCCCCCCCTTCCACCAACTTTTCCTCTTTCTCTCTTTCACTGGTGAAAACTATTTGCTGCTGCCGCTGGCTGTCAACTCCAGACCAAAAGCAGCAGCAACGTTGCCGCCAACCAGCCCCTGAGCCAACACACCCCCCCCCCACTCCCCCCCTCCCAAACGCCCCAATCCCGCAATTCCTCCAACCCCATCCCCCAATCCCAGCTGGAACATATTTGCACTGTCTGGCAATTTTTAAGCAATTTTAGCTCGCCTGAGTTGACTTGCTCGCCCTTTACCCCTATCCCTCATACTATTACACTTCTTACCATCTCTTTCCCTCACTTCTCTGTCTCACTTGCTTTCTCTAGCTGCATTTGCATCCTGTTTAAATGTTTTCCCTTTTCCTCTTTTATATTTTTTTTCTTCGTTTTTTGGTTCTACGTTGTCGTTGAAATTAAAAATAAATTTCACAGTAAACACATATAAAAAGAGACGCCAAGTGAGGGCACATGGCAACAAGGGGAGAAGCGAGATAGATATAGGCAGACAGAGGGAGAGAGAGAGAAATGCCCTTCTGCAATCAAAAATTGAATATAGATTTCCCCTAACATTAAATGGTATTTTTAAAAGTTTGTCAAAATTTCAAAAAAATTAAAGTATTAGAAAAAAAAACTATTTCATTGTAGACCCACCTTTGCCACCTTTGATGGCAACTCTATACTCCAAGAAGATGTGGCAGCTCGTCAAGTTGATATCTTGCATCAATATGAATGCTTTAAGAAATTCTCAGTAGACTTAGTTTTACAACTTTATTTCAATATAACAATTATTTGTATGGAAGATAGGAGGATAACACAGTCAGATTTAGTCAACTGGTAGATGGGCAACCCTAGCAATGGTTGCCAGACTATTCATTTATGCATGTACACATGTCGTTTGCTTGTTAGCAGATCTTCTAGATAGTATTGCGTCCATGAGATTTTTAGTATAAAACTTCTGTAATAAACCCTGTAATAATCCCTTCTCTATTTTCTTTTTAGTTAGGGTATTCAAAAAAGAAATTGTCAAATAAATGCTGGAAGAGCACGTAAATGTATAAAATTTGTATAGAATGGAAACGTTTCAAGTTTTCGTATATCCTGCGGCTGTCGGACATTTAAAAATAGTTTTTTATTGCCAATGGGATTTACTTTTAGACATTTGGCGGCAACGGCGGTGTCTATATCTTGCTTTATTTTTTTTTTTTTTTTTTGTTTTTGTTGCCCTTGAATACGGCCCAAGGATGGCGGCGGATGAGCGCGTGCCAAATGTGTCTGTGAATGGCCATGTAGAGCACAGGAGGCCGACAGCAGGGGAGGAAGTCTGTTTGACTTCAAGTGATATTTTTAGCATCTCCATTCCTCATTCTCATCCCCTTCCCCATCGCCATCGCCATCGCCATCTCAATTCTTTGGTTCTGCGTTGGCAACCAAAGCAATCAATGCTAAAATAAGTGTAAATGCAGTTGCCATGGTTGTACATCGTCATCGTCATTCCGACATCGGAGGAGAGAGAAAGTGAGAGATAAAGGAGACCACGATGAAGAAATGAAACGCAATAAGACGAAGAGAATGAAAACCACGAAAAGAAAAAAATTAAATGAAATAAAAGGAACCAAACTGACAACCGAAAAGTGTGAAAAGGATTGCCTTTGGACTACATTTTGATTTCAATTGATTTGATTTGATTTGATTTGATATTGTTTCATTTAATGGAATTGAATTTATTAAAAAGAATGTTGCATCACTTTTCCCCTTGGCCAGTGGGAACGACCGCAAAATGAATGCGTTTTAAAAATAGACAAATGCCTACGCAGAAATGAGGTGCAAATTATGTGAATGCCCCACAGCATCCGGTAGAGATATATATATATATATATATAGATATAGAAACTGTATGCCAATTAGATGGCAAAAATCTAAAATCTAACATTTTAATTAAATTTCCAACTTTACTCTTAGATAAGGGTTTTTTTTTGTTTTGATATCGGGGAGTTCTTTTTTTCTTTTGAGAAGTTGCAAGGGAAAGGAACAATTTTATCGAGAGTGCAATTAACTATATAAAATTCAGTTTTTATTAAAGACAATTGGAAACTAAAAATCGGCCATAACATTTATTTTTTATCATTTATACATTTGTGCATATTGTATATGATTTAAATCATTTTTACAGTAATACATGAGTTTCAAATAATTTATTTTTCATACAACCAAGTAATCGGCAATCATTTTTAATCTTTTTTTTAATTTTTTGATACTTTTTATTACACATATCATAATTGCAATAATCTTAAAAAAATAAGTTTAAAGGAATAAATTAACAAAGTATCAATGTTTCATTCATTTCAAGTTTGTGATGCTTTCAACGAAGTCTTCCAAGAAATATCAAAAGTATTCCAACATTAGTAAATTAAATTGATAAAATAATTAGTAAATTAAACATATAAAATAATGTGCTTTGTTTTCGATTGGGGGTGAATTTTCCAGATAAATTTTTATATCAATTTTGTTATTGCAGAAATGAAAGTAGTTTTTCGAATTTTTTTGAAATCGATGAACATATATCAACTTGGTGTCTAGTTTTCTTATTTTCAGTTGACTTTTCTTTGAATATTTCTTTAAGATCTAAAGTCTATATAAAGCAGCAATCGATATTGTAATATATATGTGCTAAAATATCTTTAACAATTTAATTGTATTCGATTGATGGAATTTTTCTAATAATATTTTCTTTTATTATTTGGGTTCATTGAACTTTGTTCATTTTTCTAACTTATCAATAAAAATATGATTTTCAAATACATTTAATGAAAGTTTTTGACCTACCCGACTTCAATATGAAGTAAATCATTTCGAAAAAAAAACTCTGCTGTTGGTTCTATTTCTAAATGTTATTGTTTATAAACAATGCGCATGAATTTTTTTTTTTCGTTTAGATTTTTTTTCTCCCTTGATGGGTGTGTGAGTGTGTGTGTGCATTTTTTATCATGCCTTAGTAGAGCTATCTCTAGCCCTATATCGTCAAAACAGAAAAGAAAAACATTGATATTCCCATACGTCGACCATAAATTACACGACAATTACCCAGAAGCGAATGAAAAACAAAAAAAAACCAGAACAAAAATATACCCAAAAAAAAGAAGAAGAAAAAACAACAACAAGAAAACGGCGGAAAATTGGAAAAGAGCGCAACATTGCCGACACTTCATCACGCCCCCGCTGCCGCATCACCGCACTCTGCACTCCCCTGCCTATAGATAGATAGATATACATATATGTACATAGATATATATATACATATGTACATATATATATATATATATGTATGTATGTATGTATGTATGTACGTATGTATGAGGCTCACACGCGTAGTTTAAATTACGCTTGCTAGCAGCAATCGTGCTATAAATTTCCCCCGTTCATCTGCCCCCTCTCTCCTTTTTCTAGTTTTCTTTTAGGAGAGAGAAAGAGAGATATATAGATTTTGTTTATTTTTGGTCTCTGGAAAATGTCTTTTGGCTTGTCTCGTCTTGGATTCATTTTTACCATCTCTTCCCATCTCGTACCATTTTATAACAATTTTTGATTCTATCTGGCACTCTTTGTGTATCGATTCAATTATGGAAGATTTCCGAATCGGCGCATCATGCAGTCGATCGATCGATTGATTAACACAATCCCCCCCCCCCACCAACTTCCTTCTATGGCTCCCACAGCGTTTTGATGCACAAGAAAACATATTTAAATTCAGTTATATGTAAGACTAAAACTTTGAAAACTTATCAATCACAAATCAAGTGAAAATCTTAAACATTTGTAAAAGGATAGAATAATAGTTCTTAGATTCCAATACTAACATGGTTCTAAGGTTCTGATAAACCAACTCAAACTTGCAGAAGCCAAATGAAAGAGCAACTCCAAGAGGTCAAATTTCGTTTAAAAAATAAAATGAAAAAAACTTTAACTCGAGTATATCAGACGTATTATATAATTACGTATAATTGCGTAGTATATAAGTATATACACACCGTAGATATATACAATAATTTGCTTCTACATATATTTTATATATATTTTTTATCTAGAACCGGAAATAATTGTTCTTTTTAAAATTTTCTTTGAAAAAAATCGTCTCTCAATAACTTTTTTTTAATGAATTATCTTTTTCTGTTATTATTGATTTTCAAAATATTTTACAAGATTAAATTTTATTTTTGATTTCACTCAATTAAAAATTATTTTGAACTTTTATTTTTGATAAAATTACAAAATTTCTCTAACATAAATTAAATTTAAATTGTTTTGCTTAAATCAAATATTTGTTAATATTTGGATAGTAAATTTAAGATATATTGACAAAAGTTTTTAATATTAATTTTATATATTGAAATGCTAAAATGCGAAAAAAGAAGGTTTAAAAAAATTAAACACATTTTGTGGTGCAACCTGAATAACATTAACAATTTTTTCAATTTGTTTATTTTGGTTTTTTTTTTTTTAAATGCAGAATTTTGAAAAAATGTAAGAATAAAAATATGACTTGATTTTTTTCTGTGTTTCCGATTTTAGAAGTAAGCCTTATAGTGTATAATTCTATACGATATATGCAAATCTTTCACCTGAGGGATTAGTTTTTAACTTGATTCAACATATTTTGGAATCTTTTTTTGTTTTAATGATATTTTGTACATTTTGAAATTGCTTTTCTACGATTTCTTCTTGGTAGGGCTACGATTCATCATTAAAATTGATTGCCTGTAATTCAGTTTCCACTTTTCACTCTGAGAGATAGAGAGAGAGAGAGAGAGAGAGAGAGGAGAACCAACTGTTATGGTATTTTTTAGCCGCCGAGGTCAATGCTGTCATGACACCTGAGGTGAGGACCATCGCCAGCATCAACAGCAGCTGTTGCTTTTTTTTTTTTTTTGGCCAAATCACCCACAATTTTCGGTGGGCTTAAGCCTTCCCCCCTACTTATTTCCCTTATCCCCCCACCCGTATACCAATCAGTGGTGGTAACATCTTTGCTTGAAATTTGCATTTCTTAAATTGAGCTAAAAAAGAGTTCAACCACCAAAAATAACTAAACAACCAAACCAACATATGGCATGATGCTCCGATCGCCTGCAAAGGAAAAATGGTTAAAATCGAAAGATTGTTTCAAATGAGTGAACAATAACAATACGAATATTGTGAAAATGTATTTAAATTTTAAAAACATTAAAATTTGATTTATAATACTTACAGATTTTAAATGGATTAAAAAGCATAAACTGCATCGAAAAAGAACCTTTCCAATACAACTCCCAGGAAAATAATAATGTAAGAGTTCTTTGGCCAATTGGTAACTTGTCAGCAATTTGGTCTCTATCTAAGATTATTGATTTGTTTAGCCACATTTAGGCGGGGCAACTTTCTCTAAACTATATACACTTAAATATTATTATTGGAGCAGACACTTTGTCTTGGATATATATTAACTATTAAACTTTCTATTCGGAATGATGATTATCTTCTAAATATTCTACTTTATTTTATAATAATAAACTCATACTTGTAATTTTCTAATCTATATTTTTGTAATTAAATAATATTTATATATTTTCTTATATCTTGAAAATCTTTGCCTTTTGTATATGTAGAGGCTGAATGAGATTAAATTTGTGTATAAATCTTTTTATTTCTTTTTTTCGAAATTCATGCTTAATCAAATGTTGGCTGTAACTGGCTAATGCATCCATTTCTAGTTGCAACTGGCCAAGTTAATGGCATTTGGAATTGCAGTTTGTTTTGTGTGGCAGCCTCTGTTAACTAATAACAGAGGCAACATATGCGTGTTGCATCGTGTTCGATGCTCGATCGAACCGCGTCTTGTTTTGTTCGTTGCAGACCGGCTCAGAATGGATATTTTGTACCCGCATTACGTTTCGTTAGCTCGTGGCGTACGTTTCGTATGACCGGATTACAATCGGACAAAACGGATTATAAACAAGAAGCAGAAAATCCATCAACATAAATATCAAAGACGAATTTTCGATGTGTGAATCACTCAAAGCAAATTTTATTTTAAATTACAATTACAAATCTACATAAAACAACAACAAAATATATATATAGATAAATATATATTAAAATTATTTTTTTTTTGAAAATTTTTTTGTTTACTCAAATCAGTTTTTGTGCAAATAAAAAGCCAGTGACAAAATTTCTAGCCTGGTTTGGATTACCAGTGGAAGCAAACAAAAAAGAAACCAACAATTCTCAAGTAAAAGAAATTGATAACCAAATTAAAAAAAAAAAAGAAAAATCATATACAAAAGAAAAAAAAAAATAATAAAAATTGGATTTATGTACATACAAGTAAAATATAAAAAAAATTATAAATTTTATTATGTACCCATTTAAAGTGAAGTGCAATTGTTTGTGGCCAAGGAAACCTCAGTAGGAGAGAGGTCAAATAATTTAATTTGTTCAATTTTTTTTCCATTTATTACAATCAACAAAACTAAACTGCATAAATTATAAAAAAAGAAAATAAAAACAAAAAAAGGAGAATCAGAAGGAGAACGAGAGAGACAGAGGAGAATTGTCAAAAGAAATTGTGAGTATTAAATTTAAATACAAAATAAAAGTCAAAAAAAGAAATAATAATAACTAGAAATTGTAACACACTCACATTTGACCTTTCATCTAGTATATCAAATGGGTTTTGGGTTAGTTAGTCAGTTAGTTTGACATTTTAGTATGAACTCAAGTAGAATTGTGGGTTGGGTTCAGAGTTGCCTAGTTTAACAAAAGTTGATTTGAATTGAAAACGATTTGCATTTAAAATACCCCAACCTCGATTCATCTTTACGACTTAGAAAACCGAATTCATTAAGTTCAAATCGTTTTAGTCCATGATTATGGTAGATTTAACTAGATATTCGATTAACTCTTATCGAGATCTTTTGATCAGTTGATTTTCGACTTTAATAGAAATATTTTAAACTGTTTAATTATGTTTATATATTATATATAAATATGAGTATTCTATGATAATTCAAATATTTACAATATTATTAGTTGTATTCTTTAAGATTTATCTTTTCTCTTCTATTGGTTGACTTTTAATTTATTTAATTTATTTATGGTCTATTCTTTTTATATATTATATCTTTTTCTTCGCTGATCTTTTTGAAGGGTTTACAATGATCTTTTAACTAAGTTTTAATCTTTGTTTTTGTAAAATGTTGAAACTATAGATTAGCTTAGATTTTTATATAATTTTTGGAATAGAATTGCTCATTTTTTAAAATATTTAGCCAACATTTTTATTAAATTTTATGTAAATGTCATTTTCAATATTTATAGGCAACATAAATTAAGGCTAAAATTATAATTTGATCTGATAGATTATTATGATGGATAATGAAATAATTAGACAAGATCAAGGCGACGGTCGCTATCCACCCAAGAGAGTTTTCACTGTACACATATAAATAAATATAAATAGCATTAACTATACTAAATTTACTAGATCTAGTTTATTTTACTAGATTAAATTGATAGAAAATGAGCTTAAGCATTTATTATTATATATAACCTTCCCTGAATTATAGTGGTCTTCTATATAATAAAGTATTCCAATTAGTAGATTAATTTCAAAGACATTATTTTATATTATATGTATATATGTATATGATTATATTATATGAAAGTTCTATATATACGATCTAGATATACCGATCTTATATTCTTTGTGTCAATATGATTTTTATCAAATATTTCAATTATATTTTTAGATAGTTGTGATCTAGTAAAGAATGTTAAAGTTTGATATGATCGACTTTTCTTTCTAACTTTTCGAAAACAAATTCTTGATTATCAACTATATATACATACATATACATATATATGCATTATATATACAGTTTGAAATGATTTCATCTACTAAAATGTTCAGCTTCATTTAGTTATTCAATAAATCTTTCTTGAGCAAGTTCTTTAATTTTGTCTACCTGTCACCTGAAACTAAGCATTAACTGGTTTAAAACTCACTATATATATACATACATACATATATATATATATATATATGTGTATCTGTATGTAGACCCCGTTAATGATTTATGGGATTACCAAAAAAAATATATATACATATATATAAAAATAAAGAAAATAAAAACGATTATCATTGTTTAAAGCGACAGAAACAAGTTTTCATAAGAATCTCCCCAAAGCTATGGTAGTGTCAATGCTTGGATGCAGCTGGCCCCAAGCTCCACACCTGCCACAGACTCATTAAAAATAATCAAAAAAAAAAAAAAAATTGGAAAAAAAGCAAAATGCGGTGGTCGGGGGGTAAAGCAAAGTAAACCAAAGAGTTTTTTTTGTGTTGTTGTTTCTTTTCTACATTTGGCTTCTGGTTGGTGCTTCACATTTTTCGTTGGATTTTTTATAATTTGGCCCAATTTGGGTCTGGCATTGCAAATTGCTGAAACAATCGACAGGCCGACGGAAGTGCAACATGCTCATGTTGCAAGTTTAGCCTGCTGCCGTTGTTGTTGTTGTTGTTGTTGCTTTTTATTGATTGCAACTTTAGGTTTGTGCAACATTTGTTGGATCGTTCTGACGCTTTCTTGTCAAGGAATATCGAAAGTTACCTTTTTTGCGTCCTTACTCAGAGTTTTAGTGTTGCCTGTCGCTTTGTTAGCTCTTTGCATGCCACAAATTATGCTTTTACCCTTCTCCACCTTTTCTGCTGCCATCTTCTAACCCCACCCACCCCGTCCCTATCCGTTGTGTGCCAACTTCGCTCTGATAATTTCCGTGTCCACCCTTGAAAGCTGTCAAAGATTTTGACAGTGATTTGACTTCTTCTTTTTCTTCGAGTCGTTTTATTGAATGTTCATTTTTATTTTTCCTCTCATTCTTCGATTTTGTTTATTATTTTCTCTGAAGGTATAGTTAAAAAGAAACAACAACAAAAAGATACATCCAAGTGGGGTAATAGATTTAATTATAAAAATTTAAATGTAAAAATAGAAAGAAATTGACACTTTTTTAAATTGATATATGGAAAATGTATTCCAGTCAGATTTCTATTTATATAGTTAAACGATCTGTAGAAAATGTCACGAAAATATCAATTATGTATATAAAAAAAGGAAATACTTTTCCCAAATCAATTTTATATATATATGTATAAATACAGTGGAACCTCGTCTAACCTTTGTAATGTGGGGACAGATTGCCAAGAAAATCGTATAAATGAAAAATTCGGAATGTTTTTGAGTTATTCTAATAGCCGTTTTTCTTCGGCACCGCGGATAACGAGAGCCCTAACTAACAGAAGACCCGATAAACGAGGCTCTACTGTATCCTAATGAGTACTATGAAGGAGTTTAGTTAAGATATCAATGAAAAAAAGATTATTAAAAATAATTTTTCATATTTTGATCTATGGGATCTTTATGAAATAAAATTCTGAAAATGTCAATTTTACTTGGAGCAAATGTTTAAATTTAAATTAAAGCTACAGTCGAACTACAGTATAATGAACTTCTATATAATGAAGTTCTTTGTATAATGGAATCATTTTTCATTTCATCTTTCGTTTCTATATATACTAGAATAATGAAATCGTTTAAGATATCTCTGAATCTTTACAGATTAATGAAACTATTTCGTTAACTAGAAACGATAATAAATTTTCTATGGCTTTAAAGCCGATCTGACATATATAGTTAACTGTACTATATATGTATGTATTGTATATATATGTGAGTTATAGAAGTTTCGAGGGTTGTATTGCAAATTTCAAGGTCACCAGCAAATTACTCTTCCGTCCCTCGTCCACATTGTAATAGTAAATGAAATCGTAAACCCTTATGCCAACATTTTCTGCTGCCTAGACAAAAAAAAAATAGATTTATATATATGTGTGTGTGTGTGTGTGTGTGTGTGTGTGTGTGTGTGTGCATATATATATATGTATATATGCATTTTCTATTGTCCAACAATAAGGAAATTTTATGCCCATTTGAGCAAGTTGCCGCTGTCCTTCCTTCTTGTTTTGCTCCCTTTATCTTGTGTTCTTCCTCCCCCCTCCTTCTTGTCTATGACTTTGATCTAATTCAATGCTCAAAAGTTTGAACAAAATTTTTTTTTGCCTTTTTTTTTCTCAATTTTGGGCTGAATGCCAACCCTCAATGCACACATGGCCACCCCCACAAATAGACTGAGGCTGACTGACTTAAGGGGCACACTTCACTTGCTTCAACTTTTCCATCAATGACTATTAATTGGCATACTCAATGAGGGGCAGGAGGAGGTGAATTCTGATGGGTAGGGAAAGGGCAAAGAAGAGTAGCAGGAAGCAGCCAGAACGCTTCACTTGCATTAAGGCGGCGTCGGCGGTGGCCATTAAAGCTCATCAAAAATGCAGGCCAAACCTAAACAACTTTTCTTCATGAGCCCAATAGAGGGAGGTGGGGGAGGGGGGGCACTTAAAAGAAAAATGAAAACCAAAATAATAAAAAAAAAAAAGAAAAAAGGAAAAGCAAAAGCAAAAAGCAAAGAAATGCCGCTCTCATTTCCAACCCCAGCCCCATCATGTCTTCCCCCCCCCCCCCTCCCCTCTGGGTTGGGTTTGGGGCTGCCTAATAGCTGATAGCTTGACAAATATTTATTGCTTAAGCATTTGAGTGCAAATATTTTAATTAGTCTGGCGACAACCGACAACAATAACAGAGAGGCATAGTGGGGACAGAGTGGTAGTACATAGTGGAACAAAGAGTGGGGGAGAGGGGGGGAGGGGGGGGTTCACATAAAAACACAACTCGAAGATGTTGACTGGAAATGTGCTTTGACTTTCATCACAGATGCTGCTGCTGATGATGATGATGACGATGATGAGGATGAGACTTAATGAACTGCAAAGCGGCTTTCAATTGTCTTCAATTAACCAAATTAACCGAATGGACATATTTCTAGTTAAACGAGATGAGAACTTATTAGGAATTGTGTAGAATTGTGTATAAATCTGCATGGGGCAAGGGCCGATTAGTTAAAATAGCGGAAAACAGAAAATGAAACCTAAAAATAAGCCCTTTCAAACTTTCTATATATGTATATATATATATACATTGATCTATATATACATTACTATATATGTACATATATATCAGATTAATTTTGACATTTCCATAAAGTAATACTAATAATAGATTCCTTTTTGAATTCAATTTCGAGATTTTTCTCCTGAAATATATAAAAATAAATTTAATTTCTCATTTCTATATTAAATTTTGTATTATTAGGTTCATTATTATATTTATATTTTATAAACTATGAAAAGTTAGAAAAATATTGTATTTTTTACATTTTTATTTTCTTTTGTATTTTTATTTAAATTTAATTAAATATTCTTTTATTCCTTGAAAATAATTTGCAAATCCATTTTATTTGATTCACTTTAATATTACCTCAAACAAGCACTCCAAATCCAAATCAAAAAGCACTCTTGGCGATCAGAAATATATATTTATGTACATATATATGTATAAATATTTATTTTATACAAATTTATTTATTTACCATATTCTAAAGAGTATTTATACTAGACCTAATAAAAAGATGGGAAAAAGGAGAGTACAAGCTTCGTGTCCTTCGACTCATTTATACATATACATACATATATATATACCCATATTAAATCAGTTAAAAAAACTACGTTTCTTTTTTATCATAGGGTGCATATTTGTATATATGGTTTTTTAATCAATTTACAGATTTCAAACACTTTTGGACCCCAATGGCTAAGGTTATGGCAATGTTGTCAAGTAATTGGCAATAAGTTCCTGCTACAACCGCCTACCATTCCCTCTACACTCTTAGAACACCCCCTGCCAATTACCCCCCTATCTATCTATTTCATTTTTTTTTTCTATGTCCTTATCCACAATTTCCTCAACTACACACCGAAACAATTTCCCTCACAACAACACAACTCATCATCTGCGACGACGACGACAGAACTTATGAAAATGTTTTACAATATCCTTTTTATGTTATTACAAGTGTATGTCCTTGTCGCCAGCTTTGTCAAAATGTCTGGCAACGCTTCTTTACACTTTTTTTCTTTTTCCTTCCTTCTCGTTTGCCTTTCATTCGTGTTGGTGTTACTGCCACTTCCTTTCGTCCCAATGCCAGCATCTTCATCTTCATCTACATCGTCGTCTTCTTGCCGTCGTCAACTTCGCGCTTTGCGTTTGAATATGTCACATTACTCCCATTTACCCCACACCCTTTTGTGGTACACCCCCCTCACACACACACTCACGCACACACATCTACCTATCACTTTATACCCTCTCGCCACCACTTGAACAACAACTACAATGTTAACGCCTTGTCGTCCCTTAACCAACAAAAAAAAAAGAGAGAAAAAGAAAAATTGATAGAAAAAAAAACACAACAAGAAGGAAAACAAGGAAAGACGAAAAAAAAAAATATATGTATATATGTATACATATAAATTCCTTCCTTTCGTCAACGTGTCTGTGTGTGCGTGTGTGTGTGTGGGCGGAAGTGACAGTTGAACATTCATTCATTCATTCGCTCATTCATTGAAGAACCCAAAGGCAACGCCAGCGAACGAACAGGAACCATAAAGGAAAAGCTTGACGGGCCAAAGAGAGAAAAAAAAAAGAAATATTCTATGGCAATTTTGGTTTGAGCCATGTCCATGGCAGCATTATTCTAGAGATGATCAAAAAGTGTAATTTTAAATAAATTTCAAATGAATTTGTTTACTTTTCTTACACAATTTAGTTATGTTATTCAATTGTTGTTTATAACTGCCATTTGATTCATTTGTTTTCATATTTTATCATTTATTTAATTTACATTTACTTTTTCATACATTTAGTGAAGAAGTTTTCAATTTTATTAATTTATTTTTAAGTTTCTATTCAAATTCATATGAATTTTGGTTTATTTATTAATTTTTAGTCACGCTGCCATCACAAATTTTCAACTGTATGTGCATATCCTTCCATATGCGATATTTTTTGTCTACGTAGTCCTTTTACCCCGTGTTTCTTACTGTTGTAGACGGAAACACAACGCAATGTCTGAGCGGAAGTTTTTTGGAAGCGCATAAAATTATTATGGAGTCGTCCTCCATTTCCCCCTCGTCTTCCCCCGTCATCCCCCACACGTCTTTGGCATTTCCTTTGCCTGCTCGTCTTTTGCTACATCTTGTTCGTATTCTACATTTACTTCTTCTCGGTTTGGTCGCGTCAAGGACCTTTTCTTACGTCGCCACCGTCACCGTTCTTTTTTTTTTCGTTTTTAGATTTTTAGGATGGACGGACTAGCACTTCATAGTCAGCTTTTTATGGCTCGCCAAGTTGCCTGCCTGCCATTCACTTTAGTTTTTGCAACTGGGTGATTGGTTTCCTCTTCTTGCTTGTGCTTCTATATATTCCCCCTACCCCTCTTTCCCATTACACAATTCCTCTATGGCCTCACCTTCAACTCCCCTCAAACTCTCCAACGTACACATCTATCTCATATTATTTTTATGCTCAAATTTAATATTTACATTTAGCCGAAGTGGATTTGTGTCGTTGACTTTTTTTTTCTCTTTTTTAGATAGATATACTAGGTGGAGAGGGGCCAGTTATTTGAGGGGTCCTTCTACTAGGCTTTAGTATATATTTTATCAACTGACTGACAAACCGCAAAATGTTGTTTTCTTTTTTTTTTTTCCTATGAGATAAAATATGCTGAAGTTTGATGGCTAAGGGGAAAGAGGTTGGCACCGGGGCAGCTCTCATGTTGAGGAGGATAAAGAAAAAGAACTCACACCAAAAAAAAAAAAAACACACAAACCAAAAGAAACAGAAAAAAAATGGCATTTAGATAAAACCAGCAAAAGTTTTTCTTGATGAGACCGGCCAAAAGGATAGGGAAAATATATATAAATATATATACATATTTGCGGTTATGCTGTGGCCAAGTGGTGCGCCTATCATTGGCATCAATGGTGGTGGTTATGGTGGGTGAAATGCCAAGATGAACATTTCCCACGATTTCTTATCATTTGATATAGTTTCGGTTATTATAATTTCATTTGCAACGCTCTGAAATATTTATTACATTTTCCATCAGAAATCCTTTACAAAACGAATTTTAGTTATCGAATAAAAACGGTAAAAAGTTATGTACCAAAAATGGAATATCAAAATATAAAAATTATACGAGGTTTATTTAAAAAGTATACCGAATTTTGAAGTTTTTTTTTATTAATTTAATTATTTATTGTTGAAGATATTTTTGTTGTTTGATATTCTTTTTTACTTAAAGGAATTCAATTTTCCCATTCCCAAATCAGTTCAAAAACCGATTTTTTGTATTTTTTCTTACTATTAAAATTAATACTAATTTTTTGATCAATACTTCAAAATTCAAAGTGCCCAAACATATTGGCATACATAAATCAAGGTTATGAAAAATATGGAAAATCGAATACAGCTTCCCAATATTTTTTGAACCCAATTTGTATATAAAATGAAGCAAGCAAGTCGTCCCTGCCGACATTGAGTATACCCTGTACCATGTAAAAGTACTCCATAAAGTCAAAAACGATCAAAATCGCCATCAATTTACAAAAAAAATTCTCTTAGCATCCACTGCTTGCCATGCAGCAACAGCGAACGCATGCTATCTCGCTCACACTTAACAGCCCATTTTGCATGGGGCGTTTCAGTACAAAACGGAAATACGTATATCTCCGATAATTATTGTCCGATTTCCACAAAATTTGAACAGCTGGTGCATATTGGCTATATTATTAAGTGTGCCAAATAAGAATGCGATATCTTTATTATAGCTCAAGTTATAGTTTTTTCTAAATTACGGGGGCGGAAGTGGGCGTGGCAAAAATTTAAAATAAACTTGAGTTGCTTATACAATAGACGGATGTTGACACCAAATTTGGTTGCTCTAGCTCTTATAGTCTCTGAGATCTCGGTGTTCATACGGACGGACGGACGGACGGACGGACGGACGGACGGACGGACGGACGGACGGACGGACGGACGGACAGACGGACAGACGGACAGACGGACATGTCTCAATCGACTTCACTATTGATACTGATCAAGAATATATATACTTTATAGGGTCGGAAAATTTTCCTTCTGCCTGTTACATACATTTTAGCGACTTTAATATACCCTTTTACCCTATGGGTACATGGTATAAAAATATACCTTGATAATGAAACTTTAAGCAAACTTTGTGGCTTAGTATAATAAATCTATTAAAATTTCGTTTATATAGAAATTGAACTTCATTAGATAAAAAACATTTTCATTATTAATTTACAAGAGCAACAATTCAAATAATTTGTTAGAAATTAATTTGACAAATTTTCCTAAAGACAAATTTTATAATTAATTGCAATAAGTGAAACTTTTACTATTTGATTGATAATGTGAATCTTTATAAAATTCAATATACATACATACATATATATGTGAATATATTTATTAAACAGCAATACTAACTAAATTATTGTTATGGAAATGGCAATTATATTTTGCACTCACTGTGACAATCATTTATATTGGCATAAAATATATATAATTTCTGTTTCTATTTTAATTGATATTAAAATCGGCTTTTGTGCAACTGACAATGAACATATTTGTAGCAAAATTTTTGCACAATAAATTATATTGAAATATTATATCATAAATATACACATATATAAATTTTCATAAACAATTTAATTTTCTTTATTTCACAATTTTACTTTTATGCAAAATTTTCTTTGCATTTGAAAGTCAAAATTTTATTTTTCTTTTTATATCAAATTAGAAATATTTTATGTTTTTTCTTTATTTTTTGCCATTACTTTTGGCATGCCGAAAAATTTTCTTTATAACAAATTGAAAAATTGACATATTTGTGGAGAGGGGTTTAGTTAGAGGGTTTATGGAGGGGATGAAGTGGTATAAACTGTAACCACAGATAGTCAGTTATAGAGGGGGGATCAAAATGGTAATAGGGGTAGTAAAGTGGAGGGGAGGGTGATTGCATTTTGATAAACAGCAGGTCATGATTCATGATTCAGTATTTCTTTTTGGCTTTGCCTCACTTTGTATATTAGACTTTTGCATGCCGCTAACAAAAATGTATATACATATGTATAAATATATGTATGTATATAAGTATATGTGTGACACATACATAAGAAGGAACATGCAATACAAAGGAATGAAACATGAAAAACAACAACAACACCAAAAAAAAAAGAAAAAAAAAACAGATACAAATAAAAAAAAAGAAAGAAAAGGCAGCAACAAGGACAACTAGGTACAAAACGTGTGGCACGATACCAAATGAAATGGTAAAGCCGAATCTCTGTCCCACCCCCTCACCCTCTTTCCTTCTCTATGCCTGTGACTTGTGTATGTGGGTGTGTGTGTGTGTGGGTGTGTGTGTGTGTGTGGGTGTGTGGGTGGTGGTAAAACGCACTCCAGGACACAACAGTACAAAATGGATGAACGTGGCAACAACCGTTAAGTGGTTCGCCTGTTTGTCTCCTTGTTGTACTTTGAAATGTTTTACAAATTCAACAGAATAAAATAAAAAAACAAAAAAAAAAAAAAGAAGAAATAAAAAAAAATGAATGATATAAATAACAGTAAAAGTGTGAGAAAAATAACAATCGGGCAACGAATGTTATATATCCTATATATCAAGTAGGCGTTCACTTCTTTGCGGCTTTAAGGAAATTGACAAGGTGGCGCTCCCTGCGGTAATTGTTATATTTTTGCCTTGTTGCGTTCAAGTCAATTTACTGTGGCAACGTATGTGATATATTCCTTGTATCTTATTTTCTTCCTTAAAGTTGTCTAATTAGCAAAGTGGCGCTCCTAGCGGTCAGTGTTAGTTGTATGCTTTATTTTAAATGAAATATTAATCAAATTGATCTTTGCAATGCCATTGAGATACATTCCATATAATAAATAGGCGTCTCTTCTTCTAAACCTTTAAATTTTCCTTTAACTTAATTAGAAAAGTGGCGCTCCTATCGTTAATTGTTGTTTTCATGCCTTATTGAGTAAAAATAATGTTTGTAGTCTCTTGTTACTGATCAGTTTACTTGCAAGTGTTATTTTTTCGAACCTTAAAATTGTTATTTAAATATCTCTACAGGGTATTAAAAGTGATATAGAAACATTTGTTTTCCATTCCTTCACGACTAAACTCACACAAACACACACACACACACATGCGGGGGTGTTTCACTTTGTCAGCTGTGTTGTTCCTTAAAGTCAGCTGCTAAACAAAAAAAAAAAATAAATAAATAGAAACACACACAAAAATTGAAGAAAAAAAAATGTGCTAATTTACAATACAGCGGGGGGTATGAATGCAGAGGCGAGGGTTGGGATGGAGGTGGTGATATGGATGGGGGTTCGGGTGGGGGTATTGAGGGGTGCCGCATAACAATAACAAAATGAAAATTAGGCAAAGCAAATGCATGAGTCATCAGGGTAACATAATAAAAAAAAAAAATCTGGGGATGGAGTTATATAGTAGAAAGATAAAGTGTGGGTGGACAACAAAGAAAGCAAGAAAGAGAGAGAAAGATAGAAAGAGTGAGAGAGAGAGAGAGAGAGGGAGGGTGAAGCTGACTGAGGGTTGCATTTCGGGTTAAACTAGATCTGACTGCGGGGATGAATGACTCATAGAAGTCCAACAAAATAAATAAAATAAACAAACAAAAAATTGGCATGACTCCGTCCTTCCAAGAAATTAAAAATTCCCTTTTTTTAAACCAGATTCTCTGCATTATAATGAATTGACAGTTAATACAGAGAGAGAGAGCCAATAGCAAAGACAATCCACGTTCAGGGAGTATCTTCAAAAAAAATTTTTCAATTGCAATTGAAATGGAAAAAGATAAGAAACAAAAAGGACAAATTTGATCAAAATCCCATCCATTTTTGCATTAACAAAGCACATTTTGGATCAGATAATGGAACCAATAAACTCTTTTTCTTTAAACCTTTTTCATTATTGTATAATATTTCTAAAATAAGTCAAATTCACAACTAAAATTTAAACATTTGATTACTTTAGGTGATAATATTAAACATTCATTTGTTTTACAGCCTAATCTAATCTATTTTAAAAACAATTTTTAAATCTAATCTAAACTATCTTAAAGCCAATTTAATAAAGAAAACTTCGATAAATTTTAGTACCAAACAGTTGCCTTTATATTTGGAATCATTAAAGTTTCCAAATAATAAATTTACATCGAGAAAAAAAAATTATAGCAAAGCTATAATTATATGTAGTAAAAGTAAACTTCTGAAATGCGGAACATAAATTTTTATAATAATTTACCATAATTTCGTTGGTAAAAAGGTTTTCGAATAAAAGCAGAAAAAAAACTGCAGTAAAAATTAAGTTTCGTCTACTTTTTTTACATTTGGAATAATTTTGAAAACTGCATAAAAAGAAGAAAGAAGAAAGAATGAAATAATTACCAATTGTCGATTTTTATGCGAAAAATGCGTGCCCAGATAGCCCTTCCCTTGGATACCCCGTCTTCCACTTCTTATAGTATAATACCCACTAGAGCATATTATGTCTAATAAACATTTTGTGCCCTATAAAAGCGAAAGAAACGAAAAAAAAAAAATATTAGAGCTGTGTAGAAGTGGGGTGGGGGGTAATGCGGAAACCGTCATCGCAACCTAACACGGCCCTGTGCGTGTTAATGGCCAAATAGAAGAAAGCCAATGTAAAAGTATAGATGTATGTATGTACATATGTATACGTAAAACAACAAATTAATATGTGTAATATACATGGCAAAAACAGAAGTCGCGTAAAGAGCTTAAATTAATAAGCAGATTTTTATAGTCATTTTACCATTTTCCACTTATTTAGTTCTTTATTTTGTCGTTCTATTTACAGATCTTTTGGCAAAAGCAAAAGTTTCAACTAAGGGAAGCCAATTGGTAAGTAAATTAATATATTGGTATTTCTGCATTTCAAATGTGCAGCCACACTATTTTAAGTAAAAAAGTTAAACTTTTACAAAATTGAAAATGATATCTTTATATCTTCTACAAAGATATCTGCAAATAATCACTTTAATTTGAACAATATTCCTAAATAAACTACCTTACCGTACTTTTTAAAGAGAAAACTTTATCTGCTGTTGTAAAGTTGCATTTTATGATATTTATGCATTAGGAATATGCAGCCACACTATTTCAGTAATCGCATAAATAATGCATAAGCCAATTATTTAGACAACTTGAACTTTGATATATGCAAAGGCACATACATATATACCATAGCCAGTGTGTGTGTGTGTGTGTTTATGACTTACACAATATGAGAGAGTAAGTAGAAAAAAATTTGAATTTCAAATCAAAATCAAAATCGAGAAAACAAGTTGCAACTGCCCACGCCAAGCCCTTGAAGAGCTGGCCACACTGCCTCCTCATAAGTCTCTGCGTCCATAATAATTAGTTATAATCGGCTTTGGTTAGACGATGGAAGGTGTCGTGTGGCCTATCGGCCTGGTCTGGCTGCATTTTTTACTTCACTTCAATATCTCTCTGCCCACACTGAAAATGGTAACGGGCCAACCGGCCACAAATTCAATATCTATGTATATAATATAACAAAAAAAAAAAAAAAATAAAAAAGTAAAAAACCATAAAAAATATAAATAAAAAATGAAAAACCAAATCGAACAGACGAAAAATCTTTTGCCAACTCTTGAGTGGGTCTTGTGACGGCCTCCACATTTTGCTGTCTGTTTTCATTTATTATGCTATTTTCTAACACGTTTTGATTCGATTCATGCGATTCATTCGATTCGTTTGATTCGTTAGCAAAACTCAAATGCACTAACTAAGTCAAGTCTATCGAAGAAGAAAACACAACAAACAACAAAAACAACACGAAAAAAAAATAAACCAAAAAAACCAAAATGAAACTAGTCGACAATTTTATTTTTTTTTTCTGTTTGTTTGTATTTCATGTGAGCGGGTTTGAGAAGCTGGTTGGATATAACTCAATTAGCTGGAGAGAAATGAAGAAGAAGAAGAAAAAAAAAATATCAACATCCAAAAAAAAAAAAAGAGTGTGAGATGAAGTGGAGAGCTGGAGGAGAGGTTAAAGAAAAGAAATGGTATAAAGCAGAAGAAACCTAAGTCATTGGGAACAAACATTGGCCATGAGGTGGCAAAAGATTGTTTTTCTTTCTCTTGTCGAACAGGTCAAGCCAAAGCAAAAAAGGGAAATAAACGATTATAAAATCCATGGGAATTTGAAAATTTCATTTCACTAAACTAAGAAAGAAAATTGTCATTTATTAGTTAGTAGTAGCATATGAGAAACTATTTTTAAAACTAGCTGCCAGTTCATGTAATTTTATTATTGTTTACTTTAGAAAACTTTTCGAAATTATTTTCCTGCTTTTCATTTTTTTTTTAAGTTTCTAAGGATGTGTTTCCTTTTATTTTTATAATATATGTATATATATTTCCATCATTATTAATCTGTTTTATCATAATTTTGAGATTTGAAATATTATTAAATCAAGTTCACTTTTTTGTCATTCCCAAACAAAGAGAATAATACAATTTAGATATAACCAAATCGGATTATATATAAAGAGAATATTAACAAATGTAACAAACTTGTATTATATATGTATATATATGTAAAAACCTACATTACATATGTATATGTATGTATATTTTGAAATCATAATTTTTCACTATTTGCCAATCGCTGTCGAATGAAATTGAATCGATCTCTCTTTTCAATTTTTTTTTTCTTTTTGGGTTTTTGTTTTCTCGTTTTCAGTGTTTTTTCCAAAAAGCCCACACATAAAATATATATACACATATATATATATATATACATACTATAACTAACAGCAACAATCTGAATAGTTGTGTGTGTGGGCGATAGGCAAAGAGCTTGGACTTTTGTGGCAACTTCGTATGGAGCATAAAATATGTTAATAAGGCTTAAAGTTATACAAATCTCAGCTCAAAAGTCTGGCCAATGAGGCATTCAGTTAGCTAGGCACCGGCCGATCGTTCGATCGTTGGATCGATCGATCGATCGATCGATGAATCGGTTGTAATACAAAACCATAAACATGAATTTGAACAACTCACAAAATGAAGATCGAAGCAGCAGCACCAGCAAAATGTCTGTGAGAAGGAGTGGAAGAGATGAAGACCTAAAAGAGACAGCTGGCATGAGATGTGGACGACTTTTGGGGACCGGCAATTGCCTACTGGACCTGGAATTGGACCTGAATCTCTATCTTAAGCTTGGGCTTGCGTGTCATTGCATATCTTCCTCTCTGTCTCTCACTCTCTCTCTCTCTCCCTCTCTGTCTCTTTTCTTCTTGGCCTGGCTTTAATTTCCTGCTGCGCCCCTTGTTCTCTTTTGATATCGTTATGTCTTCTTTCTTTTACTTTGCTTTGCTTACAGCTTCTCCCTATATATACATATATATATATATCGAACCACAAAATCAGTTAAGTTTCAGGTGTTCAATTTACTGATTGAAATTCGGCTTGAAGATGTGGCCAAGCAACTTTCCTTTGTGCCTTCTTTTTCTACTTGGTTTTTTTTTTCTTTTCGTATATAAATATATATATATATATACTTTTTTTTTTCTTTTTTGGTTTTTGATTATTTTATTTTTTTTTTTTGCTTGTTAAGCGTACCGATATGAGTTTGTTTCATAATTTTATATGCTTGAGCATTCTGTGTGTGCGGCCATGTCAGGAATTATGTTAGAATTATGCTAATGAGATTCAGATCGCAGGGCCCCAAAGATTTGTTTTTTTTTTCTTGTTGTTGTTGTTGTTGTTGGTTTTGCTTTATCTTAGAACACCCCCCCCCCCCCCCCACCACCACCCTCCATCCAAGCATATTATAATTATACACGGTCAACAAGTTTTTAGTTTGAGAGTGCAAAACGGTAGGCAATCGAAATATATCAAGGGTATTCGTGCAAAAGTTTCGCTACACAAAATTAACCTTTGTTTGCGGTGATAAATTGTAATAAACGTGCAAACCTTCCTAAAAAGAATAAAATTAAATAGAAATGAAAGCAGTTACAAATGATAAAAAAAAAAAAGAAAGAAAAATAAAAAGAAAAAAATAATTCTTAAAACGCTGCGTAAAGTGGCCCATTTCGATTATACCCTTTGCCAAAAAAAAAAAAAAAAGGGTATATACATTTTATATAAAACGCAAAGTAAAAAGTTGTAATTTTCCATTAGTAAACTGTAAACTTATATCTAATCAAAGAATCAATAATGATTAAATCGCGCTAAAGAAGAGCTAAAATATATCTAATTTAAATGCTGTACAGATCGTTTAAATATTAAAAATATTAATCCAAACATAAGCTAATATATTCAAAATATAAAAACATTTTTTCCAAGACCAAAATTTTTAGGGTATAAAAATTTTGATGCAGCAAAGAAGAAAAAAATATAAGACCAAAGAAAAAAATGAGCTCAACTTTCTGGTTATCTTTTTGTAGGGGTCAAAACTTAACTTTTGCTGACTTTGTACATAGATGAGATAGTCTACAAAAACTTGAAAGGACTCTAACAAATAAAGACACACACATACACACACACACACACACACACATACATATACTGAGTAAGTTACTCGTCCTGGTTGTATCTGGCCCATTAATAGGCGATTTAAGTTGATTTTTTGGCCGTTTGGCCCGTTTTGCCTTGGACTTTTTATTGACACTCAAAGGGTCCCGTTCGGGCTACACATTTGTCTTGGGCTTTCATTTTTATTTGGCTTAAAGAGCAACAGTATGAGATACTAAGGAGAGAGAGAGGGAGAGAGAGAGGGAGAGTGGAAGAGTGGAAGACAGAGAGAATGGCAGATTGAATCCCGGATGCCCATCATTGTTGGTTTTGCTTTGACTTTGACTTTGGCTTTGCTTCCCTTTTGCCACTTAGCCGGTTGCCTTTTAGTTGATTTGTTCGAGCAAACAAATTGTCAACTAAAGGCCAAAGGATGCGGGGTAAGAAAGAGAAAGAGAGAGCGAGAGAGAGACAGATAGAGAGATTGCAAGGGGAGACAGACACACGCACAAATTGATTTTAATTGTTAAGCATTCCCTTTTTTAATTGTCCTAATCTCTGCTGAACTCTGGGTCAGCAACCAATATCCTTTTACCTTTTTTTTTTCCTCATCTTCTTCTGCTATTTTTTCTTTTCTTTTTTTTCTTTTCCTGCTCTCTATCCCTCTTTCGATATCTCTTCCTGTTTTGTTGGCCATTTTCATTTTGTCAGCAAAAGTCCTTTAAGTAGCCCCCAATCTTTGTATCTATGTATGTGTGTGTGTGTGTGTGTGTGTGTGTGTGTGTGTGTGTGTGAAGGGTTAACCGGTCCCCGAGGGCATCTTTGAATGTATGAAGGGAGACAATTTCATCTTTCTCTTTCTCTTCTTCTCCGTCTTAAATAGGGAGCATTCAAGTACAGTTGGCTCTTTAAAAGCTAGTTAAAGTTGCCTTTCTTTTTTATTTATTTTTTGAAATAGTTGTTGAGCAAATAAAGTTGATAATTTATCAATTAAAATTTAATTATCCAAAAAGAACTAGTTCCGTTTTTAATTGAAATATCCTTGAAAACAATTGCAAGCAATTCTCCCAATTGATTTAAATTATTTCAGATTAGTTTATTTATTCAATTTTTTTAAATAGTTTAAATTTATTTAAACGTTAGTTAAAATATGTTTGAGTGGAAACTAATAGTTAATTGATTTGAGTTTAATAACTTAAACTAAATATTTAATTTGGCTGACTGAATTTACTATTCCCTATTTCAATTTATTGGATATTTTTTTCAAGTTTTTTTTTGTTTATTCACAAACAAATTGTGTAGAGGCAATAATTAAGGCTCCTCCGATTCCCCTTCGCCCAGCAAGTGGCCTAATAGAATTTATTTTGTTTTTTTTTTTCTATTGTTTGTTTGGTTTGTTCCCAGCTTGAGAATTTGCCACTCCACAATCAAAGAGTTTAGTTGATTTTTCTTTTTTACTTTATTTCAAGTTTTGGTTTGTGCCAATCACAAAACAGTAACAGCAACAAAAACAACATTTCCGTTCATGGCAAACGCTTTCCGCTCCAGTTTTTTCAATTTTATTTTTCTTTTCTAGTTGTTATTGTTGCTTTTTCATTTTCCCCCTACCAGAAAAAGCAGATACAATAATTATTTTGCCAGGCGACGCTTATCACACATAAATCTGGAAACCGAAGCTGAAGCTAAAGCTGAAGCCGAAACCCAACTCTGGGTCTTAGGCTGGGGCTAAACCGGAGTCTCTGGTCAAACCAATCGATATATATACATATAGAGGGGAGGGTATAAGGGGATATTGGTGCAATCAGTTCAAGAAGGTAGCTTGTTTTGTCAGCCACCAGCAGCCAGGCAGCAACACAACTTCCCGGGCCAATGGGTTTCCTTTGTCGAATTGTGGCAGCTGTTGGCTGCTGGGTGCTGGATTCTGTTGAACCTGACCACAAGATGCTTTGCAGCTGCATCAACATCAACAGGCTGGCAGTCAGGCAGCATCCTTTAACGCGCTGCATGCCAGGCATCTTTGCCGATATTTATAGCCTAACCGAAGCCCCAACTGGGGGAACAGGTGCTGCGGCAACGCCCGTTCTTTGACTTTTTTTTGCAAAACCTCACTCACTTACCCGCTCACTCACTCACTCACTCACTCATTTCAATGAAGTTATTTTTTCTGATGAATGTGCAAAAATATAAAAAAAAAAACAAAACGTAAAATGGCACTCGACCAGCGAGGAGATAAACGTGACACGAACAAGATCTAAACAATTTATAAGAAGAAAACTCCGAAAATTTTAATAGGAAAATTTCTAAATTTAAATTTTTAGGTTTTTTTCGATTTTGAAAACCTTTTTTTCAAATTTTTAATAAAAAAAGAACAATATTAAATGTTTTAATAACTTTTAAATTTTTAAATGATTAGCAAAATTTAAATAATTAAAAAAATGTTTCTTATTTTAATAATAAAACACAAATAATTTTACAATAACAATACAATTTTTTTTTTAAATTTTTAAATGATTGAAAAATTTGGAAAAAATTTCAATAATCGAAAAAAGCAAAAGAGAGACCAAACAGAGGCATTCGATATGATGTCAATAAAATTAAAATAGACCCAAAAATATTATACAATTAACTATAAAAATATAAATTCTTTTATATGCTTTTATTCATTCTCTCATCCTTTAACTTCGAAAACTAAATCTAACTGACATTTGCTCAACGTTCCACTATCTTTATGTCCATTAAATATTCTTTAAAATTATGGATTTACTATATCTTTATAAAACTATTTTTTTTTAAAAAAGTGATAGAGAAATTTTGATATATACAAGAAAAATGATTGTGATAGCTGTGTAATTTTATTTAAAATTTATTTATTATACGTAGAAATTAATTTTAAAGAAGTTTACTTTACATATATATTTATTTAATTGCAGTTTTTGATTTATTTTAACTTGAAACAATCGTTTTCTAACCAAAGTAAATTTTTTTGTTTGTTTTGCTTTTTTCTTGAGTCACGTGGCCATCTCTAACATTTCCCCCCCATTGGTACCCCTTCAAGAACCACTCCCTTTAACCATGCTTTACCACGGGCACGGCACCCAATGCTAATTATTTTATTTTTTTTTTTATGTTGTGCAGTGTAAAACCAGTTTGGACGATCGTCTTATTATCATCTTTTCAGTTATTAGATGCAAGCTGCAACGGATGTACAGCTTCCTTTTTGTTTCTTTTTTTTTTTTTTTTTTTTTGTTTTTTGTTGCAATAGACTTTGCTTTTTTGTCATTTGGTTACAATTTCTTTTTTATGTTTTTTTTTTCTCTTTTATCTTTGTTTTATATTTTGCACTCATAAATCAATAATAAAGTGAAAGAAATAAAGGCCCCACCTGGTAGAAATAACTTTTGAAAAATTTCTATTGAATAAAAAAGACAGGAGAAGCTAAAAAAAAAAAATAAAGAAAAGAAAAAAAAAACTGTTCATCACTCCCCGCCGCAGGTGGCAAAGCAAATCGAAACTTGACTTTAGTTTTAGAAGAGCAGAAGAAGACGACCAACAGCAGCAGAAGCAGCACTTTCTAACATCAATTTCTTAGGCCAAAAGAGATTTAAGGCCCAATTGCAGCTGCTGTTGGCCAAAACGACAACAACAGCAACGGGTGGAAAAACAAAAATGAAATGGGAAGCTGTCAAAATCACCCACACATGTCCCAGGTATGACATGGCCTGGATTTTCCACCCTCAAAAAAAAAAAAGAGTTGATAAAAGAAGTGAAAGGATAAAAGAAAAGGCAATTTATTAGTGTTATGGTATTGGCTTAGATTTATGGCAAGATGAGATTACTTAAACTTAACCTAATTGCAACAAAACAATATATAAAATATATATAAATCAGTTAAAGCGATACTATCATAGATCCAGATCCAGAACCTGTCTAAGGACTGATTAGACAGGCCTAATTAAACCAAAATCTTAAACTTAAAGCAGAACAAACTTTAAAAAGCCAAGGCCTGAAATAAATACATATTATATCATTAAATTGTTTGGCTATGCCATCGAAAAAGCAAAACAATTTTAACTTAATAGTTTCTTTTTAATTTGATCAATTTAAGTTAAAGTTATTAAAACCAAAAAAAAAAAGGCAACTTTCCACATAATCAATCTGTTTTAAATTCAATAAACCATTGAAGAAATTTCACTTTTCCAATTTCCTCAACTCACAATGGGAAAACAGAAAAAACTAAACCACAAAAATCTCCTAACAAAATCTTTATCGCCTGTAAACTTGGAGAAAAAAAAAAAAAAACAAAAAATAAAAAAATTAAGATAAATTAAAACTCTTGCTGGCGATAAGCGAGCGTGTCTATAATCGCCTTTAATTACCGCGACACTGGCAAACGCAACATCATCATCATCATTATTATTATCATCATCATCATCATCATCATGATGATGAGGAAAGTTGTCGTCATCGGACATATTGTGGTGCGGCAGCTCCCACCGAATTGACAAAGAAATAAAACCAAATACTATCAAAAAATAAAAAAAAAAAAAAGTAAAGAAAAAAATACAAGAGAAGAAAAATAAAAGCCAAAAGCAAGCAAAGAAAAATTTAATAAAATAAAAACCACTCGCTGCATGGGTTTTTTTTTCTCTTTTTTTTTGGCTCTAATTTTGAGTCATTTCCAGGTCTAACCCTCTCTCTCCACATCATCCAATCTCTCTATCTCCTCTCGGTCTGAGTCTAAAAGAAACGGAAACGCGCTAATCTTTTGCCTCCGTGTGCTTCATTTTGCCTTTATTTTTTTCTATTTTTTTTTTTTATGGATTTCTTCGTCATTCTGTTATAATTTTGTTTAATTTTTATATCTCCCCCCCCGGCACCACCTGCACCGCCGTCTTACTCCACATTCTATGTCTGTTTCTTTTTCGTGTGTTTCGTGGGGCGCCAATTTCCGTATAAATGCAATAAAAACAAATAATAGCGACGAAGTACAAGAAAACAAAATTAGTTGAAAAGCAATAGACGCCAAAGTGGCGGAAGCCGAACTACTACTATAAAGGAAAACCTAAGGAAAGAAACGGTGCTGAAAGAGAGAGTGAGATAGAGAAACAAATGCGTGAGAAAATTCAAACACAGGGCACACCTGTAAGGTAACAGAAGTGAACAATGAACGAGCTGCTGACAGGTGTATGTGTGTGTGTCTGTGTGTGTGTGGTCTGCACAATGTGTGTTAAGGGCAAGCGAAAGGTCTCCAAAGTGCAAGTCTTAAATAAATGGCAATACCAGTAAGGTATAAGTTAGGGGGGTTGCGGGTTCCGGGTTCGGGGGTTGAAGGTTATTTGGGTTTTGGCTGATTGCTTGAATTGGAAACGTCATGTATTGCATGTGGTTGCAATTTATTAAAGAAATCATGTTTCGATACCAAAATAGAGTGTGAAGTGTGTCTAAGGGTGTTACACGGAGTGTGCGTGTGTTTGTGCGTGTGTGTGTGTGTGTGTGTGTGTGGAAAAAGGGTTTGCCATGGCATCCAATTACGTGAAATTATCAACCAACGTTCAACTATAATAATAATAATGATTGATAAATCAAACAATTCATCGATAATATCTACAATCGACAACAAAACTCAATAATTGGCCAATTTGTCCAATTACTTATCAAACCAGCAAAGGGAAGTTACGAATCGATAGACTATATAAAAAAAAAAAAACAAATATAGAAATAATAGATTATATAAAGAAAAAAAATAGAAAAGAAATAGTTTTGGCTTTCGTTAATAGTCTAAAATTTAATATATATACATATATATATACTATATATATATATATATAACATATATATCTCTATGTGTCTAGGCTTAATAAAATACAAATTGAAATATTAATACAAGAATTCGTTTAATCAAAAAGGTTTCAATTTATTATAAATTTTAAATTTGTATTCAAAATTTTTAATCGATTCGTATAAAATTGTATAAGATGTGATCTTCGAAAGAGAAGAATCTGTAAGCCAAACCAAAACTCAAATTTCTAAATTTTATCTAATTACAATTTTTCAAGACAAAATTTGCAAAAATATCATAAAAAACTAGTGAAGCGAACCTTTTGACATTCAATATATTAAAATGCTGTATTTGATAACTTATTTCATTTAAAAAAAAAATGACCATGCTTTAGTATTTCATTTGTTTCCGAATGTTTTTTTTTTTTATTAAATTATTATACTTTGACTTTTTGGCATATTTTATTTAAATTTAAAAATCGTTTATATCCTTTAGTCAAACACTTTTTTATACTATTATGTAACTAGATACGTTGACATTTTTTGTTTCAAATAATCCAATTGTCTACGGAAACTGGTCACTGCATAACATACAAATAAAAATATATAAAAATACATAAATATATTTTTTGACGGCCATTTGTGACACAATTGTGTAATAATTAAACAAAAAAAAGTAAAAGGTTTACATGACATAAGCTCGCCTAAAAAGGTTTTCCTTTAAAAAAAAATGTCAACATAAATTTCCATTTATTTTTTTTTTTGTTCAAAATTGAATTAAACTATTAAATGTATAAAAATTTGTTTTTAATTTCAAATAAATTTCAATGTCTACCCCAAGAATATTTTAAAAATCTTTATCCAAGTGCTTAGCTTATAATTCATTCAAGTTTTGGAATGGTTTTAGACAAAACAGTGTGCACATTCATACAAACATATATGTACATACATACATATATCTATATGTAGGTATATGAATGGATTCCACAGCACTTAAGCCCTTCCGTTGTTCAGGTATCACTTGCCTGATTGTTACATATTCCAGAAATTGGTAAAAAGAGTCTGGCAGAGTAGCAGCAAGTGTGCCTTCTTGATTGCCCGTGGCAACCCTTTTTGCTTGTCATTTTTTACATATAGAAAAAATATTTCTTATATTTTTTTTTTTTGTTTCTTCTTTATGAACAGCATTATGACTCACACATATATACATGCAGACACACACACAAACACGTGTGTATACATACATACATTTCCTTTCATCGTTCAGTTTTATACCCTTGCAAGGGTATATTAATTTTGATCAGAAGCTTGCAATGCATTTCCGATTATATACAGTTGATATAATCCTTTCTGTTTATCTGAAATTTTATACATTATCCCGATCGAATGACTATATGATATGGCTTTCATAGGAACGATCGGTCGAAAATAGCATTTAACATCAATAACTTTCTTGTTTTTCAATCGAATATTAAAAAAATTTGGAATTGTGAGTATTCTACACATTTTAACATATCCAACAAGTTTTAGCAGAATCGGTGGACTATATTATATGGTTCCCATTAAAAATATACTTCTAGATTAATAACCTGATTGTTTTAAAAGCGATTGTTTTGTATTTATATATCTACTGATTTTAAGCAGATTGTTTAGCATGGAAAACTTTGTTTTTCTTAGCCACGAACCAAGAAATTTCTGTTTAATTAGTTTTATAATTTATATTTAAATCAAATAGACAGTTTGCAAGGGTATACAAAGTTCGGCATGTTATCATTTATCCTATTCTTCTACTTACTTTTTACTCCTTTTACATATGTACATACGTACATACATACATATATTTTGCAACATTTTTACACATTCCTTGTTTATATGTTTTGTTTGTCGTAAATTCCTTTTTTGCCAAGAAAAGGATGCCAACATTCAAGCCTTTTATTTCATCCAACCCCACCTCCCTCTCACTCTTTCTCTCTGTGTGTGTCTCGGCTTGTGCTTTCTTCCTTATTTTTTTTTTTTCTTTCTTTTTTTTGGCTAATTTGAATGTAATTCGGTTTTTTTGCCCCTGCTCACGTACATTCAAAAAGGAATTGGCGTTGTCGCTGTCTGCACTTTACAAGCGCGCCGAAAGCATAAAAACATAAATAAAACAAAATATAAAAACATGAGCGCCAACAAACGGCAAACAATAAACGCAATAATAAGTAATAAGACCCTGAAGCAATTGTTCAACAACAAAAATTTGTACAACAAAACGCGATATAATAAAAAAATACAAAAAAAAAAATAAAGAAAAAAATAAGGAAAAAAAAAAATAAAGAATGAGCGAAAAAAAAACCCATGTTTTTTTTATAGGGTCTTTGTTACACCACACATACATACATCTACTATATATATATGTATATATATATGTATATATGTATGTATGTATATACATATGTTTGCTTTCAAGGCGCAAGCAATGTGAGTCAATGTCAAAGGCTAGCCTAGAGGCACTCTCACTCATGCTTTTAACCTTGTTATAGCACCACCACCACCCCCCCCTCTCTCACTGTCTCTCAATGTATTGCATTTCTCACCTATTTCTTGTTTTTTCTTTTTTTTTTTTTGCAGCATAGTATCAACAATGGATGGATCAGTTTTACAACTATTTTGGCTATTTTTGGCCATTATTTTGGTGGATAAAGTGACGCCTTCATCGCTTTATACAAGCTATCAGAATCAACGTTTCGCCATGGAACCGCAGGATCAAACAGCTGTGGTTGGTGCCCGGGTTACATTGCCCTGTCGCGTCATTAACAAACAGGGAACACTCCAATGGACGAAAGATGATTTTGGTTTGGGAACTTCGAGAGATTTGAGCGGCTTTGAGCGATATGCCATGGTTGGGAGTGATGAGGAAGGCGATTACTCATTGGAAATATATCCGGTTATGTTGGACGATGATGCCAAATATCAGTGTCAAGTGAGTCCAGGACCAGAGGGACAACCGGCAGTAAGATCAACATTTGCCGGTTTGACTGTATTGGTACCACCAGAGTCACCAAAAATAACCCAAGGTGATGTTATCTATGCCACAGAGGATCGTAAAGTCGAAATTGAGTGTGTGTCTGTGGGCGGTAAACCAGCAGCGGAGGTAAATACAAAATTTTTAAATTAAATGAAATACTTTGAAATGTAATTTACATTTAAATGCTTATCATTTTTACAATATGTCCTCTCTCTCTCTCTTTCTCTCTATCTCTTCCTATATTTTCATCATTTCATATCTATTGAACACAATATAATTTTATTTTTGGATACAGATTACCTGGATTGATGGCTTGGGCAATGTTTTAACGGATAACATTGAGAATACGGTTATACCTATGCCCGATTCACGTCGATATACAGCAAAATCATTGCTGCGACTTACACCTAAAAAGGAACACCACAACACGAATTTCACATGCCAGGCCCAGAATACAGCTGACCGCACCTATCGCTCGGCCAAAATACGTGTCGAGGTAAGCAAAACCAAACAGAGAGAGAACCAAAACCCCCAAAATCCATCCCACCCTACCCCAAAAAGCCAATTCATATACACTGCGACCCCAATCCGCAACCCGCAGCCAGATGAAACCTTCTGTCATCCATCCATTCCCATATCGCTCACCTTTAGTTGCCTAGTCGATTGCAGTTTTTTTTTTTTTTTTTTGTCGAAAGTGGCAAAAACAGCAGGGTGCAGGGTGCAGGGGGGAGGGAATGGAGCTTATCTATGTTCCTGGCACAATGCGCTGACGCGTCACAGTCAACGCTTTGAGCCTACTATCAATTTTACGTGATGCTTCCACTGGGCCGGAAGACCATTTATGCACGGTTACAAAACCCAAGGATAGTTTTTTAGAAAAAAAAAAAAGAAATTTCTTTTTTTTATTTGCTCTTTTTTTTTGTGTTTTGTTTTGTTGGTTTTTGTTTTTTAACGGGGGGGCTTTGTGTTGAATATGACATAGACAAGCTAATTCATGCCTTAGCCATAATGGAACAGACCAAAGCTGCATCTTAGTAACAGGAAATTCCAGGGAATAGATGAAAAATAGAGGAGTTTTAGTCCTGGACATCGATTGTGATTAGAGATCTATTATATTATATATAAATACTATTTGACGTTTTCCCATTTCAGGTTAAATACGCACCAAAAGTCAAAGTAAATGTTATTGGCAGTAGCCTGAAACCCTTTGGCCCACTTGTTGAATCACAACCCGGTGTCGTTCCGCGTATTGTTGAACATGCACAGGTGCGACTCGAATGCCGTGCCGATGCCAATCCCAGCGATGTACGTTATCGTTGGTACATCAACGACGAATCAATTCCAGGCGGTCAAAAATCAGAGATGGTAAGTACAGAGGGTAATTTGGGGGGGAGGAGGAGGGGGGAATACAAGTGCTCGGTGAACTGGAACTGGATCCACATTCCAGATGCTAGATATATCAGCTACTAGTCAACTAGCCGCATAATTAGAGCAACTTTGCAATAGAAATGTTGCCCAGGCAATTACGAAAAGAAAATGAAAAAAAAAAAAAATAACAGAAAACCAGTTAGAAGAGGCCGGAAAGGCCACTAACAACAATGTTCCCACAATTTGCTAACCTGATCTTATATATTTACCTCACTCTTTCTCAGGTCATACGAAATGTGACGCGAAAATTCCATGATGCAATTGTCAAATGTGAGGTGCAAAATAGTGTGGGGAAGAGTGAGGATAGCGAAACTCTGGATATCAATTGTAAGTTAAAGAGTTCTTAAACATTTTCTGATTAGCTATATACTTATATATATATATATATTTATTCCATGCATAAATGTTAATCCATTGCAGATGCACCCAGTTTTAAGCAACGTCCACAATCATTGGAGGCTGATTTTGGTACAATTGTAACACTAAATGTTGAAATTGATAGCAATGTGCAGGCCGATATCGTTTGGATCCATCATCCAGGGAATCGGGTTGTCGGAACTAGTTCGAATCTAACATTTAGCGTCAGCAATGAGACAACTGGTCGTTACTATTGCAAAGTTAATGTGCCGGGTTGGTCGGAAATATCAACGGATGCATATGTCTATATGAAGGGCTCACCGTCCATTAGTTCTCCACGTACACAATATGGCTTAGTGGGTGATACAGTGAGAATTGATTGTTCGGCAAGTAGTGTACCGAGGGCACGACATGTTTCATGGACATTCAATGGACAGGAGATAAGCTCTGAATCTGGACACGATTATTCGATACTTGTCGATGCGGTGCCCGGTGGTGTAAGGAGTACACTAATTATACGGAATAGTCAGTCATATCATTATGGCAAATACAATTGCACCGTTGTCAATGATTATGGCAATGATGTGGCGGAAATCCAATTGCAGGCAAAAAGTAAGTATAAATTTTAATGTTTAATTACTTAAACTAAAATTAGTAATAGATAAAATCGATGGTCAATATTAATCGATATTTATTTCTCTCTCTCTCTCTCTCTCTCTCTGTCTCTGTATCTGTTTTTGTCGTCTATTTATTCTTTTGTCCTTAGAGAGCGTTTCATTGCTAATGACTGTTGTGGGCGGCATTTCGGCTGTGGCCTTCCTTTTGGTCATCACTATATTAATTGTTATCTATTTTAAATGCAAGAAACGTACTAAATTGCCACCAGCTGATGTTATTAGTGAACATCAGATAACAAAAAATGGTGGTGTCAGTTGTAAACTTGAACCCGGCGATAGGACATCAAATTATAGTGATCTCAAAGTGGATATATCTGGTGGTTATGTACCCTATGGCGATTATAGTACACATTATAGTCCACCTCCTCAATATTTAACAACATGTTCAACTAAATCGAATGGCAGCTCAACAATTCTACAAAATAATCATCAAAATCAATTGCAACTTCAACAGCAGCAACATCAACAACATCAGCAACAGCAACAACAACAGCAACAGCAACAGCAACAACAAAATACACATCAAACAGTGGTGCAAAGCGTACCAATGACTTTTCTTACAAATAGCAGTGGTGGCAGTTTAACTGGTAGCATTATTGGATCACGAGAGATACGACAAGATAATGGTTTACCCAGTCTACAATCGACAACAGCATCGGTGGTAAGTTCCTCACCAAATGGCAGTTGCAGTAATCAAAGTACAGCCACCACCACCCATCATGTGGTTGTGCCAAGCTCAATGGCATTGAGTGTCGATCCACGTTATAGTGCCATCTATGGTAATCCCTATTTACGTACATCGAACTCATCGCTACTGCCACCGCCAACAGCGGTTTAAATGAATAAATAATTAAAAAATTAAAATAGAAACCGATGCGGGATCTAAAATGAAGCTAAAAAAGAAAAAAAAAAACAAACAGAAATTGTATGCAAAAAGAAGACTGATCTCAATTGATCGCATTTTCTTATTTTCTTGCTATTTTCTAGCGGAAAAAAGGATTATTGAGGAAAAATGGGGCATTTTCCTTTATGGGGGAAGAGGGTGGTAAGGAGGGAGGGGGGAAGAAATTGATTTATAGAGTTACCAAAAATTTGCCACACACAAACATGTCTGAAAGAAAATATATAGAATATTATTGTAGTAGGCATCATTAATTGCAAACTAGAATACCAATTATATTTACAATTATGCAAATAAGAAAAGTTCTCTTATTATAAATCATTTTTTTTTTTTTGTTTGTTTATCATTTATTGGTTTGAAAGAGTCAAAATATTTGCAAACTTTAGATAATAGTTAAACTATTTTTTTTTTCTTTGGTTAAACTAGAACTAAGATTGCTTCGTGTTAAGAAAAAAGCCTTACAAAGAAAAAAAGAAAAAAACCAACACTTGAAAATTTTATGGCATTTGTTTGCAATAAGGGAGGCGGGGAGCCAAGATAAATGATTATGAAAATTATGTCAGAAGAAACAAAAATTGGTTCGGATTTTTTTCTGTTGATGCTTCGGCAAAGTTCCAGGAGCGATTGAGGCCCAATGAGTTTTTGGTAACCCATCTCCAGGGCAACAATTGCCTATAAATCACATTTATAGCGCCTATAATAAAAAAGAAAATTTAAACACATTAAATGCTAAATGTTAAAAAAAAGAAGCAAAAAACAAAAAAAAGAAAAAATGAAAAGAAAATCCCTTTATATATACACACACATAACTTCAAATAGATTTATCTATATACATATATATAATACGAGTTTATGGTATTTAAATGATTTAGTTTAAGAAGAGAAAAATGTATGCCAAAGTACCTGATAGTATTTAAGTTGAGAATCTCCCTAAATACCTACTAAAAGAAAAAAAAAATAGTGAGTGTTGTTTTTTTTTTTTGTATATCCTAGTCGCATAAGTATCGAAAAATCGTAGCATTAAATCAGATGAATTTCAATCTACATTTATATATATATATATATATATATATATATATATATATATATATCTATATATATAAGTAGTCCGCCTTAACTTATGACACGCCCATACAAACAAATTTCATATAAAATTAAAGCTAAAAACAAAATGGAGAAAATTTTAATTTCTTTATCCTTGCAGTTGAAGCATCAATTAAATACGATTTCTGTCCGATTTCTATTCTATATGGATAAGTTTAATTTTAGAATAGATATTTTCCTTTCCATAGAAATTTTTGGGCCAGCAAAAAGTTTATTAAACATTTTCTTGTACGAATTCTCATAGAGATAGTTTCCTATCGATTTCATTTAAGGATGAAATTTTCATGTAGCTGAACAGGAATAACTTTTTTCGATTCAATATATGTAAATATATAAGTGTCGTTCCGATAAAATCAAAACTTCTTAATAATATCTTTAGAGTAACGAAACGAAATGCTTTTCAACCTTTTGGCTCTATATACTATATAATATATAGATATTGTGGTCCGATGGATAATAAAAATACAAAAAATCCCCTGCTAAGCAAGTGTTGGAAAAAAGGCAAAATTTATCGATGGTGCTGATCAGGAATACATATATGTACATATATATACACTCAAAATGTGTTGCTTTGCAAGGATAATTAACTAGAAATTGCAGTTCAATTGTGCTAAGTGTACTTCTAAGTGTATAACGGTAAATCAATATCCTAGCTGTAGTATAACTAATCTCTATATACATACATACATAAAAAAAATAGTTATACTTACATATATATACATATATATATACACATGCATACATACATTTTTTTGTCAATCAATTTTTAGCATTATTATATATATATATATTTTTTGATATATGAACAAAACAAATGCATAATTTTTCATATTTCAAAATATCATATTTTTTTTTTTCACTTACTTTAGCTGTCGATATTTTTGTCAATAATTAAGCAAAAAAAAAAAAAATAAGAAAAAATTATAATAAATGAACAACAAATGTTTTATGTATAAAAAAAAACACGAAAAACCAAAATGATGCAAATTATAAAAACAAATAAACTGCAGAGAAAAAAAAGTTAAATAAAAATTAATAAAAAAAAAAGAGAAAAATGATTTTTTTTTTTGTTATTTCCATTTTGTTGAACATCAAAGCAGGAAACAGGAAACGGGAAGCTCTACCAAAGTCAAATAACAAAATCCCCGAAAAATGTCAGCTGCAAAGCTAAAAATCAAACAAACAAAATGTAAAATTAAAAAAATAAAGAAAAACGAAAACCACCCATCAACCTTACACGCTAACAAACACATACAGTTATATAGGAGTGTGTGTGTGTGTGTGTGTGTTAATTTATGGCAAAGCAAACTCAGAGTTCTAGCCCAGAGTCGCAAAACCAGTTGACAGTGGGCAAACAAAACGGCTCGCTAAGCTCGACTAAAAATGCTTAATGAGTGCGTGTAGGGGTAAGTTGTCACACACTCAAACATTATACACCCCCCGCCCCCACCTCCAAAAAAAAAAAAAAAAACACACATACCACTAAAACTCGACACCATACCCACTCACCTCTTTGGGCACTATAAAGTTCGGGTCGAGTGTTGGGCCGCAAGAAAATTTTTGCGGCTATGGCAACAAAGTCGCGCACAACGCACATTAAACAAAATTAGTTGCCTTTGTCATACTAAAAACAGGACCCTATGAACTGTCACATATATATACATATATAGAGTGTGTGTGTGTGTGTGTGTGTGTGTGTGTGTGTGTGTGTGTGTGTATATAGCTTCTGTCGATAGGTTAGCGGGGGCGAAGGACTCTGTAACCAGTGAAGGGTTCGGTTAAGGGTCCCAGGTCATACGTGCACTTAGGCAAAGGAAGTTGCAATTGCGGTTAGCTGTGTTAATTAGCATGTTTTCTGTTAAGATACTATCAACTTGCTCGCTCACTCGCTTGCCTACTCACTCACATCTCCCTAAACCGCTGTATGTGAATGCGTGAGGTAGTGTGGAAGGACTCACGAAATTACAAAGCCGCGATTCCCGTAAAGTAAGTATAATTTATATACACCATATATATGTGTGTATAATATGCAATTGCGGTTAACTGTTAGGAAACTATCACAACTCACTGTAATCACGCGTGAGTAAGTGAAGGGTTTCCAAGCTAATCACTGTTTTAAAGGTGAATGGTATGAGGAGAGTCCTTTTTAACATTTGACCTTATAAAAGTTTTCTTTAGATTGTAGATTTATTTGAATGTTTTTCATTTTTTTTCTTATTGTAAAGTTGCACTCTTAGATCCTTGAATGATGGTTGCAATTTCTTTTGCCATCACTAATAAGGACATAATACTTAACACACCAAAGACCGCTGACAACTCGGCAAGTTTTGTGGCACCTTTTGTTCGTACATGACTTCCTGGCTTGTCCTCAACTCCATCTAACTACATCCACCTACCTACTACCCTACTACTCTACACCAATTCCATTTCCCAAAACCCCCCCCAACACCCAACACATGGAACCTTCTCCCTACAATTTACCATTCCCATTGTCCGTTGCTCGCGGTGAAGTCGTGCGCAGAGCTCCCAGCGCGTTAATCACCGAGCAATGCGAACCCGTCATCCGCTTTCTTCTTCTACATCTACGGTTTCTTTTTTATGAACAATTGGCGGCCGCAGTGCGCATCTCAGGAACTGAGAGCTGCAGACAAAAAATGGACACGAAGAGTTACGATTTCATTAACATGAGATATGGCAAGTGCCATGGGGGTCGACGGTTGGAGGTGGGATGGTTTGGTGGTGGGAGTTGAGTTCACTCGAGGTAGCTATCCTGGGTCGTATAGTAGGGTGTTAGTGTGTTGAGGCGAGATGACGGGGGCTGCTTTATGGCTCAAGTGTCTCAACAGTGTTGCGTTGTCTCGTTGTCGCACTGCGTTCTGCTTAATTGTTAGCGTAAAGAGAAAGAGTCAGAGAGATATAGAGAGACAAGGAGGCAAGAAACCAGCATACACTGCAATATATTTTCAAGAGTATATCAAATATATTACTCTTAACTACTTCTCTATCAAAAAGTATATCGTATTATTGTATATTTAAATTTGTTTATAGAACATTTAGATTCAAATTTATTATATATTTGATTTTAATGTGATTAATGTTGTATACATTTTCTCTCAGTGTAATGGCATTGCCTTGCCTTCTGTTATATTGTATGATTAGGCAAATGTTGGGTTTTTGTTTTTCACTATGTTGGCACTAAAAACGAAATGGGTGGAAATGTAAACCCCAAAATGCTTTGGCAAGTTTGCTTGTGGAAAAGATAGAGAGAAGTGGTATATAGAAGGAACTGATAGAGGAGGAGATGGTGGCGAGTCAGTGTCGGTTGGTGGTTGATGGTTTTTGGGTAGGGTTGCTTAATGTCGTTTGGGTCTCGGTGAGTAGTATATGTTGTGTGTGTGTTTTTGTGTCTCAGTGCCAGCAAGGACAAGGGGGGGTGGTAGGTGTGTAGGGGCGAGTGCGTGGGCGAGTTGAATTTCTTGAATTAATAAAATGTCTTCATTATTTAAATTGCACGCACGACCACAGGATGGCGAAGAGACGTCAGTGGCTATGGGGGTTAACCCACCAAACATATGTGTCGGTCGTTCGTGTGTGTGTGTGTGTGTTGGTCGAGTTAATTAGCAGCTGGGGAATTGTGAAATATATTAATATTGTACATTTCTACCCTCCCAAAATTCTCCAACTTCTCGCTCAGGACCAAAATGCCATACCAGGGCAGCCGTCACTTTTTCGATGGTCCTTTTGCGGTCGCTTTGCGGATAAAGTATGCGTGGGTAGGGGAGGGGAGGGGGGTTGTTGAGTAGGGGTAGGGCCAGTATTTTTTGGAGTTGGAGTGGGGTCTGTGCTAGAGTGAATGGTTCTACTATCTGTTAGTCCCATCTTTCGTGTTTCGTGTACGATGTCAATCAACTTGAATGTGTTTGTGTTTCCAAGTGTTTTGCTACAAATGTTAACCACTTGGCATACTTTTAGGATCCATGATAAAACCAAAAAATACTATTAAATTTGATGATCATACAGAATTTTTGACATTTATGTTTCAACCACTGAAAGATAAATAGTTGCGTTAAATTAAATATTTTACAAAGGTATCCATCCATTGGATGAAGATATTTATATCTTTATTATCGAAAAGAAAAATAAACTAATTTCCACAATTGAAATGAGCATTGAAAGCTCTTAGATAGATGTCGCCACTGGGCACTGACGTGATCCACAAAAAGCTAAAAATACATAAATACAAGCATAATCTCTCTCCCCTTATCTATATATAATAAAAAAGAAAACAAGTTATTTAAGTCTATTTCATTATTAACAAGTCTATAACAAATAAATGCAAAAGTTACTTTTTTTTCCCCCCCCCCCAATCCATTCCAATTCCTTATCTATTTCAGTCCACCGGTCACCTCAATGGACGCTCCATTCACATAGGCTGCCTTCTCAGAGGCCAAAAAGGCAATCACTTCGGCAATTTCTTCGGGTTTACCCAAACGTCCAAGAGGGCAACGTTGCACCACCTGCTCTTTGATCTTATCCGGAACGACAGCAACCATGGGTGTATCGATATAGCCAGGAAGAATGCAATTGACACGTATACGGAATTTACCAAATTCCTTGGATGCCACCTCAGTTAGGGATATAACTCCGGCCTTGGTGGCCGCATAATTTGCCTGCCCCACATTATTCATGCGTGCCACAATGCTCGATAGATTGACAATGCTACCGCCGCGTTGCTGCTCTTCCGCGATCATGGCACGTGCAAAGTGCTGGGTGACCAGAAATGTTCCCCTTAAATTCACACTATACACATCGTCATAGTCGTGGACGGGCATCTTGAGTAAATAATTGTCACGGGTTATCCCAGCCGAATTGACAACAATGTGTGGAGCTTGTTTCCATTGAGCCACCGCCTGAGTGACGGCTCCTTTAACACTCTCATCGGATGAGACATCGACCTGTAAGGCCACAGCCGTTGCAGGGGATCCCAACTCTTTTGCTGTCTCCTCAGCCGCTTGTAAATTCCGATCGGCAGCTATTATTTTGGCTCCATCTCTGGCCAGGAGACGACAAGTGGCACGACCTATGCCAGAGCCAGCACCTGATTTGAGTGAAGGTTAAGAACAACTCCGTGAGATCAATGGACCGTAACTTACCTGTGACAAAGGCTATTTTTCCCGCAAGTATTCCGCTGGTCATTTTGCTTCTCTAATCGGTGGCTGGCAACTGGCAGGTGGAGATGGAAATGAATGTGGGTGAGTTAAGTAAACAACACGCCATACTGCTAAGCTTTTAATTACAATCAGCTGTTATCGCAATTGATAAAAGCTTTTACTGGATCAGTTTATAGTGACTGCCCGAAAGTATGCAAGCTTTTAGATATATTTGTCATACTTATCTTAATTCTAAGACATCATTCAATAGCTAAATGATATAGCAGTCTTTAACTAAATCTATTGAATAAAACCTAAAAGGTAGGATTAAACTAAAAGTTAAGTTTTAAAGTTAAAATTAAATTAATGTTACTATTAAAGTTACAGTTAAAGTTAGACTAAGGTTAAAGTTAAGGCTAAATTTAAGGTTAAGGTTAGGGTCCATGATGATCCACTTTCTTTCCCATATGAAGGAATGTGGAGGCCACACCGATTGCTTTTACACCTGTCGGATCCTTTCTAGGTAACTTCAACTAGAACTTAGTATATCTAGAACTAGAATATCAAATCTAAAATGATAGGACAACTAACGTTCCTTTCAGTGGACTGTGCTAAGTGAGTGACGCAGCGTAATACAGCGATCAATTCACAATGATTCGCCAAGTGTTTAAAACTATTGTTTTGTAGGGCCGATAGACAGTTAGTATATAAATACTAACTTGGACGGACAGCTACTATCTTCAATATTTTGTCCTCTTAAGAAAGGAGAATTGTTCCGAAATGACGGTCGCCAATAAATTGTCACCTTAAGTGACCTCTCTCCGCCCAATAGAATTATGGGAAGTCTGATTGTGTTAAAACACTGTAAGTGAGGAGGCCTTTCACTATGCAATCAGTAAAGTAAGAGCAAAAAATATATTTTTAAATATTTATTTATTTATTTTTACATGTATTTTCATTCTAACGGTATTAGATAGTACAATTGAGGTTGCCAGATGGAATTTTGATTAGTTCTGGTACTGCTGCTGATTGAGGTGCTGCGTGCCAAACCGAATTGTCTCAAGAATTTCTTAAGATAACGTTTCGGTATGCGGATCAACTGACGTTTGATAATACGTTGAATTTTATTCCATGGCCGACTTGAACCGCGATCATCATCCTCTAACTGTTCCTCCAACTGATTGTCAAGTACCTCATTCCGATCTGATTCAACTTTTTGCTTTTGTAGATATTGCAATTGTTTCATAAGCAACTCCAATTGCTGTTCGCTCAAATGACTTAGATCGATTTGTGATGATGCCTGATCATCATCATAATTATTTTTATCATCATCATCATCATCATCGGTCCAACTGGAACGAATTCGATTACAATTGCGTGCCTCATTCGCAGTGGCAAGAGATGATAAAATGTAAATGAAGATCCACAATTGCCAATTCATTGCTTGCTTTGGTTCTTTAATCGATTCTGAGCCTCTGTGGGCCTTCGGGCCAGTCTTAAATAGTCTAAGCAAAATAAGTAAATCTGGGTCAAGTAGTTTAACAAAAATAAAAAAACAAAGAAATTAAAATTGATTTCATTTATTCTTGTTGAAAAAAAAAAAAAATAAATTCGTTAAGTGGGCTACAAAAAATAAATTAGAAAAAAATTCATTCATATATATTATATTGGGTTTTGTTTTGTTTTTTTTTTTTTTTTTCTGGTGATCGATAATTCGGTTGGTCATTCAACTTGAAATCTTCGACTCTTTTTTTAGTTTTTTATTTTCTCCTTCTCCTTCTCCTTAGATGGCATGGATGCGTGGACGTTTGCCCTTGTTCTTGTTCTTATTCTTGTTCCTCCTGTTCTGATTCTTGTTGCCAACGCGACGACGACGCTGCTGAAGCTTCTTGTTTTTGTTCCTATTCCTGTTGGGCTGGACACGCTTGCGGACAACTCGACGCTTATTGGGACGTTGATTGGTATTGAGCATTACCTTTTGACCATTCTTGAAATAGCGACGATAACGGGGTGGAATACGTACACTAATCACCTGACCAGCACCGCCCCTGCGACTACTCTTCCGGCGCAAATTGATACGATTATTTTGTGTCGCTTTACTTTCGGTTGCTCCGGCAGTACCTTGTACCGGTTCATTGGTAACCACTTCATATTCCTGGGCTCCGGCAGCTAATGCCGCTTGTAATGCCTGTTCATCAAGCAGTTCCGGATTAATGGCAGCCATAGCTGGATAGCCACCTTGAGCACCATCCTCATCATCTTGACTTGCATCATCAGCAGCCGCATCATTCTCATTTGAAGCATCATTGTTAAGATTTTGGCCATAACCAATTGGCAATTCCTCATTCTCATTGTCCTGTTGTCTTCCAGTCGGTGATGTTGTTGTTGGTGAAGTTGTAGTTGGTGAGGTGGTTATTGTACCTGTGGCACTTGGTATAGTCCCCGTGGATGTTATTGTAACTGGGGAAGTGGTTGGCGAAGCGGTTCCAGTAGTGCTACCAGCTCCAGTTATTATAATGGGTATTACCGGTTGGCTATTGCTGTTACTGAATAAATTCTTGAACATAAGAAATTTCTTCAGGAATAGACGACCGCTGGATGGATCCTTATTGCCATTGCTATTGACTCCGGCTGGTAATGATTCCTGATTCTTCACTGGCGTCTGATCATTGCCAATGGATTGGACCTCACTGACTGCATCATTGGCCCTCAATCTTTTAACCATTGGCAGTGATGAGGTGCGAAGAATTTCTCGTTTCTCGGCGCATCCAGTATTGGCCAAAAGCAAAAGAGCACCGGCCATTAGGGCCAAGGATAATTGTGGCTTCATTTTCCTTAACGGTTTTCTTTTAGCAATGAAACTACTCTTTTTTTGTTTTTTTAAAATAGAGAACTTTTCCTTTGCTGCTGCTCACACCGATTGATAATCAATGTTTGATACATTATCCCCCAAATTGAAAGCCTTTTATACCTCCAAAAACCTTCAATGAGACCTCAAAAATATCAAAAAAAAAAAAAATAGAAATTGGGGGGGAATAATAATTTTTTCTCTATATATATTTTTTTTTTTTTTGAGTTGAAAAGAAAGAAAAAAGCAAATAACCAAAAATGCAAATGACTTTTTAAAGTACACGCGAAAGTTTACTTTGGCAATGTTCAAAATGCCCATTTCAATTGAATTCAAATTCAATTTTTGTGGTATTTGGCGTGAAAAACGCTTGCAGCTATTTGGTTCTGGAGTTGAGTTCTTCGTCGTCATTATCGCCATCATCATCGTCATCATGAACGACGTTCTGCTTATCATCATTGCGAACGGAGCGGAGCGGAGTGAAGCGGTCGTTGGCCGAAAAGTGAAAATCTAGTTGACCAATAATTGACCATTCGTTGGCTAGGGCATTGAAATTGAATTTCTAATTGGACAAACGAAAGGTTCACCGACACATCGATACACCGACAATAGGCCAGAGGGCCAAAACGATTCGACTTTCCAACACATCCAAATAATATTTGTTAACAAAAAAAAAAAAAAACAAAAACCAAGCTGTTGAAAAAAAAATATAAAGAATTTTATTTTTGTACTGAATATATATTCATTTTCTAATGCAAAAAGCCAAAAAAAAGCTATCCATTGCAATAAATTAAACCAATTTAAAATAATCGCAAATTTAAATGATCGTGTTTAATGACTCTGGAATTATTTAGAATAATTATTTTCAACGTTCAAAAGTTAAGTAATTTAAGTAATTTATGTAGATATCAAATTATATTTTTTTATACTTATCAGCGTATTCCTGTGACAATTAATTAAACATAGATACAAGTTGGTTATATTTTTATACGCTTTTTTTTCATTTAAAATTTGTGAAAACAATTTTTCTATTTTTTCAAAAGAAAAAAAAAATTGCTTTACATATATTCTTTATACTTTAAGAAGATTATAGAAATTCTAATTTTCAGGTTTGAAAGGCATGCAACTGTCTGGCGAGAGAAATAAGTTTTTCTCGGATCTATTTTCACTTTAATTTTTGTCACGTAAAGTCAAGATCTACTAAACCGATTTAATTAAAATACTATAAACATATATCTCTTCAATTGTTTTATTAAAATAAAACTAAAATAAATTTTTTAAAAATTCAGTCTGCCCAACTTTGATCCTGCCGAAGTTTCTATACCCTCACAAATATTCCACTTTGCGTTCTTTAGTGTAAAAAGCTAAATATTTTTTATTGCGCCGGTATTATTTATTTATCACATGTTATGTATGTATGTACGAATGGCAGCTATTAAATATAGTCAACCGATTTTTAAAATTATTGAAGAGTATATAAAACTAACAAATGTTAAGTTTAGTGCCAGCAGAAAAATATGTTTTCATACCTAATAAATTTTTTAAAATGACCGTTGCTATATCTTATAGTCAACCGATTCTAATGAAAGTTAATAAACATATTTATATACATATATAGACAACTTATGAATCGTAAAGTTGTTAGAACTATTGCTGTAAGAATAATATTAAAACGAACAAAACTTCAAAGATTTGAATATTCAAAATTAAAATTTTCATTAAGTTTATAAATTAATTAGAATATCATTTCTTAGTCCTAAAGCTTTGGAGAAATCTACTTTTTATCTTATTTTTTTTTTCAAAATATTTTATTAGTTTAAAAACCAATAAAATTTTAGAAAATTTCTACAGTTGGCCAGCTAAATTAAATATGTATTTTATCAATTAATCTTTGCTGAACCCATTTTGTTTAGATATCTCTTGTAATAGTTTGATTAAATGATAAAATTTTGTCTGATTATATTTATATTCTCTTTATTCGCAATGTTTAATATATGATCATTGTATCAATCAATCAATCAATCGATTTAATTGGAGTTCCTTTCTAGTTGCGGCGACGGCGGTTACGACGGTTAGCCTTTCTCTGGCGACGACGACTGATACGATTGCGACGGTTAAGACGTTGACGTTCGTTGAAGTGACGCTGATTCAGACGACGGCGCGCTATTTGATTGCGACGTTGCTGCTGACGCTGAGCACGCTGATTGCGGCGACGTGTCTGTTGGTTACGGCGACGTAGACGACGCAAACGGTTGCGCAACTCCTTATTACGATCCTCTTGACGGCGCAACTCGAATTCAGTGAAACGATCTTGTGATGACACCTGTGAATTTGTTCCGTTAGGACGATTGCGTCGACGAAGACTGCTGCTGCTGCTGCTGCTGCTATTCACATCGTTAACACGAACTAAATGATTATCATTAAATTCATCGTCGTCCTCATCGTCGTTGTGATTGTCATTATCAAACTCATCTTCTTCATACTCATTATCGTTATCATCGTCATCGTTAAAACCACGGGCAGATGCAGGAGCAGAGCTAGTGCTTGGTGCCGACGCGGATGATGTATAGTATGGAACCAATGTTCCAGTCGTTGTTGAAGGTGCTGTCGGCTTCGTGACAATACTGGTAGTGGTTGTAGGGGTTGATGTAGTTCCTGGTGAGCAAGAACCTTTAAGGGAAAATAGCTGCGAGAAACTTCTACCCTCTGCACTGTCAGTTGGACGCTTGAACAAACGATATTTCAACTGTGATTCCTCATTTTGATCATCGCTCTTAGTGTTACTGCTACGTGCCACTGCATAAATTGAATTAAATGTATGATTTTTAATTTATTCAATTAATTTATATTATCTTACCGCCAGCATGGGTTAAGGATGCTGCCAATAGCAATATCGATGCGTAGGCTAAAAACTTCATTGTATTATCTCTCCGCTCTCACTCACGCACACTATAAATGTGTCTCACTATCTGTTCTCTGTCTCTCTGTCTGTATTTTGTGGTCCTGGCTGGCCTCGTTGCTTGCCTGGATGAAGATCACCGAATGACTGTGATCACTGCCACGGGCCACAGATTATTATATACCCCACGCTCTACTTCTACGCCTTACCGATTTACAAAAACAAGACCAAAACTTCACAAATAATTCTCATTAACATTTCGCAAAAAAATAAAAGAAAAAAAGTATCAAATTTGCAAATTTCCAATAAGTTTATGTTTTTTTCGCATAAATTTTTCTTCTAGTTTGTCCATGTGCCTGCCTTTGTGTGTGTGTGTATCTGTGTGTTTGTGTGTGTGTGAATGAACTAGATTGACCCAACAGCAGAGACACAAAGTTCGCCACTTTGCCAAATTCCATGCAAATTTAAAAAGTTCGAATTAGAACAAAAGAGAACATTTTTTTTTTTCTTTGCATTGGTGTGACTAATATCTGTTATCATTGCCAAATAAATCTATTATACACAAATATAATCGGGATAATAGATCAAATCGATCTCATCTGAATTTCAATAAATCACTATAATAAAATTTCTTCACTCTTTTTTTTTTTTTATCAAACTAATTTCTAATTTCTCCATTAATCAGCATGGGTAAAATAATATATATATACATATGAATATTTTTGATCTGTTTCGATTGACATATAACAGCAAAATTAAATAATTAAATCCTTAATAAGATGGATTTAATTTCAAATAAATTATTAAAATGATATTTTTTATACATTTTACTCTAGAGGATAAAAAATTATATTTAATATGTAATAGGAAAACTTTTTAGCCCACAAAAAATTAATAATAAATATTAATTTTTCATAAATCAATTTGTGATGAAGATTGTGAAAAAATATTTACATTTTGGCATGTGAACGACTAAAAAATTTGTATACTTTATTTTCTTTTTCTTTTGCACTAAATTGATATATTAAAAATTTATGCAGTATAGTTGAAACAATAAACAAAATAATAAAACAAATTTTATCATTTTCCATCGATGCTTAAATAAACCAATGTTAAATACAATATTTGTATTTCATTTAAATTTTATACACAATTTTTGTATTACATATTTAAATTTATATGTATATTTTTAGAACTTGTGGAAAATTGTTAAGTTCATTTTAAATATTAAATTATTGTACTCAAATATTTTTGCTATGTTTCAACTCAAAAAAAAAGAAGGAAATATTGTAAATTTGTTTGAACTTTTTGAAGAGAACTTTTTAAATTTCGTAGCTCTGGTTTTGTTTTTATAACTTTTCGGTAACTTCAATTCGACACAAATTTTGTATTTTAACTGAAAACTTTTTGTATTTTGTATTTATATTTTCACAGGGTACACATTCGTTAACCTGAATGTTTGCTTTAAAATTAAAAAGACTTACAATAGATGTTCAACAAAAAACCCAAAAAAATGTTTAAAAAAAACTTTAAAGCAGTTTAATTTATCCAGTTTTCAACAAATTAGTAGATAGATAACCCTCGTCTAGAACCACATCCATCAACTAGTTTAGTAAAAGAAATATAATTACTTTACTCAAACGGTCTTTTTTTTTTGTTTTAGAAAATTAAAAAAGAAAAACAGTTTTAAAGGAAAAGAAAAAACCAAACAATTCTGTTCAAAAACGATGACAAATTATATTTTTAATGCAAACAAAACCATTCCAAAAATTGACAAATCATTCAGATTTTAATTCGATGTACCAAAAATTTGTCAATTTACATTTTTAATTTCAAAAACGTTCCTTAGCCAGTGTACTGATCAATTTTATTTTATATTTACTTACTAAATTATTCTTTAAGAGATTGATGTAAAGAAAAATGCATTCACTTCTTTAATACCGTCAAAACTGTAATTGAAAAATTATTTTTTTTATAAATATTCACACAGAAAGTTGACTTTTAATTTTTCCATTGACATCGGTAGTGTTTAATAACAATTGAAATCAATAGTGTTGGTAAATGGTGCAAAATTAGGTGCGCTGTGATGTTTTATCATGAACTTGTTTCAAAAATTGAAGTAATTTTCAACTAAGAAAAACGTACGAAATTGTCATTGGCCGATTGGTGCGCTGTTGTGCACAGTGAGTTAAAATGTCTGTATCTAAAAAACTGTTAAAACAATTGTACAGTCGATCTTCTATATAACAAAGTGCTTCGTATAATGAAATAATTTTCAAGTTTCAGTTTATTTTATTCCAATTTGCAGTGCAATATATTTGCAATATATAACGAAGTTTCTTTTCCTATTTTTAAGTTTTTTTTCGAGTTCATTGTAGGCAAATTCGACTATTCTTTTGGCTTCGGCTATGTTGTAGGGTATTCCAACGCCGGCTATTGTTATGAACAATTTTTCTATATTATTTATTATTATTCTATTTCTATTTTCTCTTTTGACAAATTTCCATGGTTAACTTATCATTTAGTTTTGTTACTTTCAATTTTTCAATCACCCCAACTTTTGAGTCTTTTATAATCTTTTCACTGTCTTGATCTTCTTTCATCAGTCTTTCTATTTATGTGAAATACCCAAATCAAGAAGTATAGAATTTGAGACATCTAAATTTAGACAGATTGTAGCTCAAATTGGTTTTGCTGTAAAATAAAAACTGCTGAAAGATTATAGATAATATTGATAATTTTGAACCATTTCTTTTGCATATTTTTCACATTCATATTTTTCCGTTTATTAAGAAATCATTGTTAAATTGATATCAATTGATCGATTTAATTTAGTTACGCACGCGGATCACACGATTGCGATTGCGACTACCCTGACGGAAGCGGCTCATTAGACGCAAATTCTGGCGACGATTGCGACGCTGGCGCAAACGTTTCAATTGCTGGCGTTGACGGCGACGTTGCTGCTGCTGGCGACGCCTGTTGCGACGACGCAAATTGTTCGATTGACGACGACGACGCTGAGCCTGTTGGCGTCGCTTCTGCTGGCGACGTTGACGACGCAGCTTATTAATGCGATTACGCTGAACATTGTTACGTGTGGCACGAGCAGCATTTTGTTGGGCTACGCCATTAAAGGCATTATGTTCATCATCTTCTTCATTGAAGGCAGCCAAATGTCCTTCCTGATCAAAATCTTCATCGTCCTCATCGTCATCGTTGACGTCATTAAAGGCACGAGTGGAGCCAGTGCCGCTCGCTGTTGGCGTGCTGGTTGTGGTCGAAGTGCCCGTTGATGTTGTTGTGGTAGGTGACGTGGATGTAGGACTGGAAGATGTAGTGGTTGGCGAAGTTACCGTTGTTGTTGTTGTGCCGGGTGCAGTAGTAGAGCTGCTCGAGCTACCCTTCAAGCTGTTGATAAGGTCCGTCAATTGAGTGGAACTGAGACGACCCTGGGCGGGAAGTTCTTGATATTGGCGACCAGCGAAAAGTTGATAGGAACCACGCTTCCCATGGCGCTGCTGCTGCTGCTGCTGCTGTGGCTTTGCTGTTAGAGAAGAAATTTCATTATTGGAATTCAAATTTGAAATCGTTTTTTACTTTCCACTCACCAATAACTGTAACCGCCAGGCAGGCGACCACCAAAAGTAATCCCTTGATCATATGCATGTCCTTAATGCTGATTCTACTTACTTATTCCACCCTTTTTTTTCTATCTTTAGCTTCTCAGTTGCTGAGCTGTGGATTGACTGACTCACAACGTTTACAACCTGGCATATTTATATGTGGCCAGGCAAAGGGCCGATGTAACACCAAATCCATATTTTCATTCTAACTAATTAGTAGGCCTCGAAAAAGTTACATTGCCAGGCCTACAAAAAAAATAACAAAAAAAAACACACACAAAATTTAGTAGATATTTTTTTGTATGTGGCAAAGGGAAAGAAAGAAGAAAGAAGGCCTAAGCAAAAGCAACTCTCAGATATCGCCAAAAAAAAAAAAAAACTAAAGCCTCAATAAGTTTTTACATAATGCCATAAATAATCACCGTTGACCCGGCGCAACAACCTCGTAACCTCAAGCAGTGTGAAAGAGATGCAAGGTGTTTGAGAGACAGAGAGAATTTGCATAGTTTGCCAGCTCAATCGATCGATCGCTAGATCGATTAGCATTAGCATATTCATGTATGTATCTACGGTGCGTTTTGTATTAGATATTCGTTTATTATTTTTCTTTTTTTTTTCTTCTTAGCTTTGTTCTTGAATTCAGTTCTTGGTTCTAGGTCTGACCTAAGGGCGAAAGTGTACCCAATGTCAATGAACCGCCGAAACACACACAAACAAATAATCAATGAACGGAACGTTTCTAGTGAAATGAGATCACTTTCAAAAATTGCACAATATTACGAACAAAAGGATATCCTTTTGACCTAAATTCCATTGAGAATAATTTTATATTACACCGAAAATCGGCGCCATTTAAACAATTCCAATATTCCTAAAGGCGGTATTTGGGGAATTGGAACACGATCACTCCAGATGCACCTTTCCACTCGCTGCTATCCTTACAGGATGCTCCACTCCATTGGGATAACACTGATTAGTGTCTGCTGTTTTAGACCCAAAGACAATCGAAAACCAATGTTTATGTTATGTTACTATGTATATATAAAATTTGCTAGGCAATCCACAATCCGACACTACTGTGTATTCTAGCAGCCCTTCCGAATGTGATCCTTTGCTATAATTTAACCAAGACAATTTTGAAAAGAATTATTTCATTGCATAATTCACATTTTATTTGCCCAGATCTGGTAAAATATTGTATATATATATAGATATAATAAATATTTTACATTGCGACTGCGATTCGTGACACGGTTTTAATCATTTTTTGCTTTACCCACGAATTACACGACGACCACCGCGTCTGCGACGGCGCAACAGTTGCGCCAGGCGACGTTGCTGATTGCGACGATAGCGGCGACGTTGACGTTGTCCTTGCTGACGGCGGCGACGTTGCTGATTCTGTTTACGGCGACGTAGACGTTGATTCTTGTTGCGACTACGATTGCGTCTCTGGCGCTCAGAGGAGCGACGACGCTGCTGGCGTCTTAGACGACGCATACGCTGAGAATTGCGACGTTGCGCCTGACGTTGCCGACGCACAAGTTGACGTATACGTTGATTATGCTGTTGTTGCAATCGCTGAACACGACGACGAGTGCGTCGCTCCATTTGATATTGACGCCATTGCTGTTCAGTGGGACGTTGCATTTGATTATTTCCGGAGGATGAGTCCGATTGCTTAGCAGCTGCTGGCAATGGAGCTGCCACCAAATAGAATTCATCATCGTCATCATCATCATCGCTGGAACCATCGTTATGATCATCTACCTCATCATCATCATCATCATCATCGTCACCCTCATCATCATCGTAGGCATTTCGCGCCACTTCATTATTATTACCATTAGAACCATACGATCTTGTTGCCGTTGCCGTATCCGTTGGAGTTGCCGTAGTTGTCGATGATCCCGTAGAGGACGGTGGGCTGGTAGGACTTGAGGGGGATGATGTACTGCTGGGAGAAGTTGTTGTTGGTGTCGTTATTGTAGTCGTTGTAGTGTCCGGCGTCGATGACGATGATGATGATGAATTGCCCAATTTACTGCTAAATTTGTTCAAAATCGATGAAGTGAATCGTCCCTCCGAATTGGAATGATCTTCGTCACTATCATCAGCATCGTAATAGTTCCGACCCACTGTTGGCCGCAAACCCAGTCGATAGTTTTGTGAGCGTTGGCGCACTGAATTACGACCTGAAAAAGGGTTTTTTTTTTTTTAGTTTTGGATCAGCTCCGAAGACTTCGCTAGGACAACTTACCCAAAACTTCGGTTGGCTGGACTATCAAGGCGCATAGGAATAGCGCCACACTTAAATGGAGCAGGGAATGCATATCGAAAAAAAAAAACAAATCCTTTTCCTTCTTATATATTTATGTATGTGTTTTATCTCCTGGACTTGTTCGACTTAGAGCTCGTCAATCGCCACTGACTGATAGCTTGGTTTGGTCCAATGATTATATACCCCATTCCCGATAATTCTTTCCCAGGTCAAATGTGAATATCAGTATTATCTTATGCTCATTTCTTTCTTCTTGGCAAATTTTATGCTAATTTGGCAATTTTTCTTCATTTTTTTTTGGCAGTTCGTCAATTTCATTTAATGATTGATTGGCCACCAAAATGAGAAGGTATATGGTAAGAAAAAACTTGACCCCCCCAATAGCGAATTTTTTTTTTTGCACAAAAAAAAAATACACAGAAAATATTTATAAAGAAACAAAAGAAGTAAATATAAGGTAAAAGAGAAGGAGGAGGAGGAGGTCAGGTGAAAGAGGAAGCATTTAGAATATCTAAAGAAATTAATAACAACAATAATAACAACAACCTAACTGTGTCAAAACAATTAAAAATTGTTCTAATGAAAATCTTAAAATATATATATTTAATGGTATCATTATCAATTAAGTAGCTTTAATACGACAGACTTACATATATTATGGAATTAATTTTGGATATGATCGAGAATCGAATCGGAAAAGCAATTTTATGTTAATTCTTTTTTATGAGACATTTTTTGTATTTTTTTTAAAATTATTTATTGTAGATTAATTTATCTGCTAATCAGAGGAAAGGAAAATATTCATTAGATTCTATGCAACAAAAAGAGTTTAATTTTCAGGAAATTTTTCTAATAAAGATTTAAAAAAATAATTCCAATTGAATAATTGGGGGAGACAGGGAAAAATCTGAAATTATCTCCTTATGTAAGAAAAGTGCAAAAAATCACTGTAAAGGCACTTTACATGTTTTTTGTAAGATGAGATGCTAAAGACTGCTCTATGGTAAATTTAAATTTATTATTCCAAGATCAAAATATATAGAAATTATATTCTCAAAAACCAATTGTATATGTATGTAGAGGAGAATTTAATTCTTCTTAATCTAATTAGTAATTCAATTTTAATTTTTTAAATAACTCCCCAAGTTATAGCTCCTTAATATTGACTTTTTTTTTGTTGTTTTTGGTACATTTTGAAATCTTCCATTATTGAAATGGACAAGAAATATTAATCACATATATGTGCATAGGTGACTATAATATCAGTAAAGTTTTCAGTAATCGGTGGGAGGATATTTCATGATCCATTTCCTGTAAATAAGACCATAAAACCACAAAAAATAGTTTTACAAATTTTTAAATTTACTTTTTATAACTTTTCCATGAATAAACTTTAATAATTGAGAAAGGAAAATATACATTTCCAAAATCAATAAAATAAAAAATTAAAATTAGATAGAAAGTCTATCATGAATCTTTGTTATGTTAGGGCTAACAGAGAGGAAAATTGTAAGTGGATAAATATTTTTATTTAAAAACTAAACGATATACTTATGTATTAAATCATAATAAAAATAAGCGAGTATATTTTATAATGTGACTCTTGATACTGCTTATATTGATTTCAAGACCTGTTGATTAACTTTAATATCTATTAATATTAAGACCAATTAAACTGATGAAGTTTACAAAATATATATTTTAGAAGCTCACAAATTTTTCTTTTTTAACGCAGTTGCCACTTTTATGATGATTTTATTTATATCGATATTGTATTGACTGACCAATTTAATTGCTATATAAGTCATAAGTTGACTGATTGATAATTATATAGATAATTATGTTAAGTATTACTTAATTGTTTCCATTGGTTCACTTGAAAAGGCAGTTCTAGAATGATTTAAAAAAATGAATGCAATTTTTTGGAATTATCATTGAATAACAATCTAAAGAACACTCAGATTATCTCTAAATATATAAAAATATTACTTAAACAAATTTAAAAGCAACAAAAATAGAAAATTTAAATAAATATATAATGAACAACGATCGACAGTAATTTTTCTCATCCTTGACGAGGACTTAAAACATTTAAATTACATAAAAATAATTAATAATCCATTTGATTGCATTCTAAATAGGAAGAACATGTCAATAGTAAATAATCGATTTAAATTAAAGTCACCGACCACCGGTTAACTTATTACAATCAGATTTTTTCAAAGATCAACCTCAACCATTTTAAAATTCCAATTTCTATTTTTTTTTTAAATGAGTTCTAAAAACTAATCCGTTCCCATACATTCTATAAACCATTTATAAAGAAAAAAAAAAAGGTTTAAGAAGCAAAAAAATTTAATATTTTATAATATTTTTTCAAAGTATCTTTTAGTGTAATAATTTGAAAGATTTTTATGAATATTCACTTTTTCTTTTTTGTTTGAAATTTTGATAATAAGAATCGAAGTAAAATGTTTTCACGCTAGTCAAGAATACTGATGATTGCTTTATTTCAAAACAAAAGGAAAAATGATTAAAACATAAAATTTTGAATTAAATTTTTTGCAAAACTAAGTTCTTTTCTAATTAATTAACAAATACGTTGTTATTGATTTAAAACTGTTTGTATACATGTGAGATTTTAGTTTAGTTTTTCTTGATAGTTTTTGAAAGGATTCAGCAATATTATTTATTGTTAATTAAACCTCCAAATTCAAAAAAAATATAAAGTTTCTAGAATAAAGTTTAATAATATATATTTTATATATATATATATTATATATTCCTCTTAGATAACGTAGAGTCAATTGTCTATAATTTGAAGAGCAGTTTATCGATTTAAATTTCCTTATAACATTTTTGTAATATATAAATTTGCTATCATTTAAAGTAATTTATGATAACATTTTAATTTTAAAAAAGAGTAATTATATTATTAGTATTTATGCATTTATAATTTCTTTGTGCAACGCCCCACCAACTCCTCCCAAAATGTTTGAATAAGAAGAACAATTTTAGCTATTTTCATATCACATAGTTTATTTATTTTTCTTTTCGATATTTGCAAGTGTCGTAATCAAAGCGGATATTGTCCTGGCTTAACTATAATACTAGACTTTCGATTCGTGGCTGGCCATAATGGATAATCGTTTGTGATCAACCCTGGAGGACAAGTTGATTACCATTGCGACGACGTTGACCACCGCGTCCGGCACCGGGACGGACAACACGGACATTGCGACGACGATTGCCGCCACGGCGACTGCGATTGCCATTGCCATTGACACGGCGACGACGATTGGAGTTGCCACCACGACGACGGAGACGGACATTGCGACGACCTCCGGTCTTGCGGCGACGTACAATCACACGATTGGCTCGCTCCTCCTCACGCTCGTCATTGGTTGGATCAACGATGGCGGAACGTTCCATAAGGGCAACAACAGCACCATCGGGAATGGCATCAAGAGCGGCACGGGGCACAAGGAGGGCAGCCTTGCCGGTCTTCTCATCGACAACGCTTTGTCCCTCGATTTCGATAATGCCATCGGGTACCATTATGGCACCGGCCTGATCACGGGGCACTACCATCTGTGTGGGTTTGGCCTGGGTTAGTTTAGCCGGAGATTGGATCTGTGCCTTACGTAAACTGGGGACAATTGGTTGATCGATTTCATCGTCGTCATCGTTATCGGGTTTGGCATTAAGGAATACCAATTGACCGTGACGGGCAAACTTTCTATGATGTTGTAACTCTTCATCATCATCATCATCAGCATTGGCATTGTCATCATTACTATCATCGTCATCATCATCATCATCATCATGTGGCATACCCAGTTGGTCATCGATATCATCATCATCATTATCACCAAATTCGGGCTCTTCGACAATCTCAAAACCTTGAACCACAGCCCCGGCATTAGCTCGACCACGTGGTATGGTCAAAAATAGATACGGATGCTGTTGATTTGTGGGCGAGGACATTTGATTGAATTGCTTTAGTTTTAGTTGCTGATGCTGTTGCTGCTGTAGGCGTGGCTCTGCCCAGGCCAACAGACAACAACAACTCAGCACCAGAAAGAAACAACTGAGCTTGGACATCCTTTCGTTTATGCCCAAAAAGAAAAAAATTGTATAAAAAATTGTATATCAAAAATTATACAAAACAAAAGCAAAAATATTTCTTTCTACTTCCTAATTGTAAGCAAAGTTCTAGAGAACTGTACAGCCAACACCTCGGCCTTTGGCTTTTTATGCAAAAAGTTCTAAATCGTCGAAGAATCTGACGAAGCAAAGAGATTGGCCAAAATAGAAAAGAAATGAAATGTAAAGAAAAGAAAAGAATTGACATAATTGCCGCCAACGATGGCAATGGCAACGGCAACGGCAACGGCACCGGCAACCGACGTCGGCATAATTTTCAAGTGGTCAAAAAAAAAAAAAACAAGAAAAATGAAAAGAAGAAAAAAAAAGATGGGCCAAAATGGGCCAAAAAAGACATAATAAAAATGCTGGATGCTGCTGGCACTAGCCAGTGGTTGGTGGTTCAGTGACCTCCACACGGGGTAATCGGGACAAAAGCCAACCTTAAATTTTGGTCATGCTAATGACAAAACAATCAAAGACACGCACAACCAAACCCAACCAACACAATCATCATCATCATTATGATCAACTCCAAACAAATAATAATGTTTAAGTGAGGAGAAGGAGGAGGAGGAGGAGGGGTTAAAGAAAAAACAAAAAAAAAAATGAAAGAAAAACTGTTTGTGAAATGGCCAAGTCAGCGACGCATGCGAAACTGTTTAAGTAATCTGGCTAACCGGCGATCATATAGTACTCAAGAGCTCTACCGATCGACAACGACGACGAAGTTTAATGCCGATCAGTAAAAATCGCACGATCGCACAAAATACACACGGTAACACACACACACACACACTTGCACACACACAAAGATGATATTTGACTTATTGAACCTTTGCGGTAGTGCGTGAAGTCTTTTCTAAAAGGCTTTCTATAGTTACCTGACTGATTGATAGCCACCGCCGCCAACGCCAACGCCAACGCCTCATCCAATCAGAGGCAAAGAGAATCATCATTTCACTTCAAGTACCATAACTACTTAATTAACTGCCAACAATTTTTCACTTAACTTAATTTATAATTGCCAAAAAAAAATTTGAAGAAGGCAAAGTAAAAGACGATTTATAATTTAAGAAATTGATGCTAAACAAAATTTGTTATACGATTTAAATTTGTATGTGTGTATATGTATATGTACATATGTATGTATGTATGTATGTATGTATGTACAAAGGTCTATTAATTCAGGACTCAAAATATGGGTCTAAAGAAAAAATCTCTTGATATATTTTTTTGTAATTCGACAATATTTCAAGAACGTTTTTAATGAATGTGGAAAAATTGATCAAAAGAGAGCGTTTTTCAATTAAAGTCTGTCTAATGCAGTTTTCAGTTGAGTGTATAATTTTAAAGCAATTTCCCATTATTTGATTTAACGAAATCTACTTTTCCGATTTCCGATAGAAAAGTTTTTTTACTTTAAAGTTTTCTTTTATCCGTTTGATTAGGGATTTTTTGTAATAAAAATAAAAAAAAAGGATATAACACAGATACATCGAAAATTGAAAATAAAAAAATAAAATTACTTTAAATTTAAACAAAAAAAAATTAAAAAATTCAATTAAAAGAAAAAATACAAAAACATAAAATGAAAAAAAGAAACAAATAAGTAAAAATAAATAGTAAATAAGAAAAACACGTATAATAGAAAAATTTAATAAAATAAATAAAAGAAATTTTATTAATCTGAGTGATACATTTATAAATTTGATCATAACCGCAAAATTTCCATTTTAATAGTTCCTCACACATTTTTTATGCAAGTTTCAAAAATATTTGTGAAATTTTAATTGATTGTATCCATTAAATAACTTTTATTAAAACTTTCCATTGTAAGACACGAAAAGCAGAAATATTACTATTAATTATTAGTTACTTTTTATTACAACAAATCCATCAAAATTTAAATAATTGATTATCATTAAAAATTTATAATTGTGGTTCCTAAGCTAATAAATAAAAATTTACTTCGAAAAAACAAATTACGCCGTATGTAAAGAAATTAAAGAAAAACACACAATTAAAATGGTGTCCACTTTAAGTTTAGAATCTTTTTTTATATTAATAAAAATTATATCTTAAGTAATTCATAAAATATGATTTTTTCCAGCAAACGCTCCACTGTGCGTCGGCCAAAAGATCTAGCTGATAAATAAAAACTTTGAAATACTGATTATCGATTCCATTGATTTGCTAATCAAGAATATGTTTATGTATGTAAATACACATATAGATATGTATATTGCCTATGTATCTATACATATATCATATAGGAAGGCATTATAGTCACTGTTTTGACTCTTATAAATCCAGTTGGAGATCTCACAAAAGATTTAGAAATTCTCATTCACTTAATCCTTTCAGCAGATTAGCACACTGGCGCACCTATCGGACAATGTATATTTTACACACTTTTTAGTATAACACGTCTTGTTCGATTTTATCCAAAAGTTCTATCTTAATAAATTTTAACTATATTTTTCAGTGTGACAAATATGAATCAAGATGAGAATAGTCTTACTATTATTTTAATTACTAATATTAAATAACGATTTAAGTCTCTAAAATCTAGTTTCTCGTATATACAGAATTAATTAAATTAATTAATTAATCTAACTGCTAGTACTGATAAAAAAAATTCTCTATATTTTGCAGTCTACCTAAAAAATAAATTTCAAAAATCGAAAACCATATATTACAATGATTAAATTTAACCATTGATATTTATTAGGGTCATTAATCTTGGCCAGTCTGTCTTTCATTGATGGCAATCGTCTTAAACAATTGTTTGGGTATCATCAAGACAATGTCCCTCGTAATCATCTTGAACTCAAAATAGGTTGCTATAAATGCAGCAATCAGTGTGGACCATTTTAGTACCCAAATCGATTGCTTGGTCCAATGGTGTTGTATAAATTCCATATTATAGGCATGCCATTGGCAAAAAATGAGTGTACAAAATCCCAAAAGTCCAAACAATCGATGAGTCAGATGCAATGGCATATTCCGGAGAAATATCAAGGGTACTCCAGTGGCCAAAGATAAAATTATTAAAATGGATCCACACATACCCAACACACCGTGTTGGGTAAGGCAATGACGTATACGTTTTTTTGGAGCATCCGATGATTCCAATTGTTCTTCTTTAACATGCTTTTCATATGATTTTAGCAAGATGCCCAACATTCCGATACATATTGCCAATATGCCCAGTGCCATGTGTAGGAGCTTTGAATAACGCTTTCCAAGCAAATCCAACAGCCACCAACACTGCAAAATGATTAATGACTCGCTGGTTAGGGAAACAAATCCCACTGTACAGTGAAACGCATGCTCGGCCGTCCTTTCCAATCCCAAATGCATACATCGTCGACTAATAACCACGGTTACAATAAGTACAGTTATGTGGGCAGCTAAATTAAATAACATGTGAAGAATTCCGCTTGAAACAGTTGTCAAAAATGAAGGCCAGTTGAACTCATTAATGACCACTGCTGAAATGTTATTGTCCGCTTCGATGGTGCTAAGTGTGGTGACGATAAGGGTCGCACCACTCGTAGAAATATAAGCCTCGGTACTCATTTTTTAAATCATTTCTAAAATATTTGTGGTCGTTGTTAATGATTATTTTGGCAATGCTTTATTGATTCCTCAATGAGAAATTCAGTTAGTATAGAAAAAGAAATTATTTCAAATTGATGGAACCTGTTAAATTATCAAATTTAATTTGGTTTATCTCGATGATAGTAGAGAGGTCACATCTATATATTATCCATTATTGGAAGACTCAAAAGATACATTCTTTTATGATTTTTCTATAGAAACAAATTTTATTTATCATTTGCAAGCGATGACAATTTAAATAGTAAAAATACAATAGATCATATAAAAATATTAATGTCCTGTAGATGAAAGGATTTCTAAAAAAGGGTGATCTCCATTTCGAAGGCTTGCGTTATCGGAAATTAGAAAATATGATTGATTCTTTTAAATTATTTTAGATTAAAGTTCGATATCGGGGTCCAAAATTTTATTAAAGATTTTAAATTTTAAATATCGGGGTCCAAAATTTTATTAAAGATTTTAAATTATTTAAATCTCGTTAATTTATCCGCTAGTTACTAATTTTTACTGTAATGTTAACTTCCGCCTATTTTTACATGTGTCTAAATGTTAATCAAAGCCTTTAAATCAGAACCTTTAAATCTTTATTTCAAATGCTTTAAATAGGTAGATTCGAATCTAAGAAATCTAAAAAGTCTAAAAGACTGAGACTAAAATATCACAAGCATTTTATATTAAATTAGGAGAAATTGAATTGAATTGGATTAAATTGAATTTAAGTAATGCATTATTCTTTCACAACAGAGATCATTAGAAATGTCAGTTTAATAATGTTTTGAATATAGTTTCAATTGCAGTCACCTTAACCGCACTTAACTTCCAGTTTGGGTTAAGAAATTTATTCTTTTGCAGTCAAGAAAGCAAAAAAGGGGAAAAACTGAAACTGTAAAGAAACAAAAGAAGCCAAAAAAGAAAATAAAACCGCATAAAAATTGCTTAAACAACAATTTTATTAATCATTTCGAAAATGGTAAAATTATTCTTAAAGAAATAACCGAAAAAAAAATCCGCTTGGAAACACAAGCGGCTAAAAAGACAAAAAGCCAAAAAGCAGAAACGACAAAATGGCAACAGATGCCAGAATTAGCATAAAATTGTAAAAAGTTCAACGATGTCAAATGTCAAAAATCAAATGTGCAAAACATATGCAGAAGAACGAAAGAAAGTTTCTAAGAATACGTAAAATTTCTAATAAATTGATTTAAGTCCAAATTATGAGACGGCCGAAAAAAAAAAAAAAAAAAAGCACACACAGACTCAGGTTGAAAGTTCAATGGACGATGAGGCGGCTGCTGCCTCTGTGGCTGAGAAACAACTTGGTTAACATTCTTTTTCTTTTCATCAACAATATTTTCTTTTTCGTACATAATGGGAATTAATTATACGTAAAAGAAAAAAAAAAAACAAAATAGAAGAAACTAATTTGGATTTTGGCACGTTGCCGCATTTTAATAAGAGAGTTCATAACTAAGGTATAATATACAAAAATAGCTACTACATCTAATATACATATATAGAATTAAAGAATGATATTTACGGTTAAACCCAACGAGGATTTCCCCATTTTGAATTTCTAATTTTTACATTGATCGGACGAATACGGGATGACCAACGATGACCACTTAAATGAACGTTCACCCCATTCCGTGCTTGCTTGTTGATTCTGGTCTGCCAGCTCTTCCAAAAAATTGTATAAGTAGCATCAGCGGAGCAGAGACATTGGGCAAAAGCAATATATCATACTATCTCACTCTTTTGTTAACAATTTTATACCCTAAGGGCCTTGGGTATCAACGGTATCCATCATTCCAGCACTTGACTAAACACGACGAATGACGAATGGTGGAATCGACAATTGGACGTTTGTCAACTTGCCTAACGATTGCTTCAAGTGCTCGCATGTTGCCCTAATAATGTCGTTTTCGTTGTCATTATCGTGGGACTGACGACTCCCCCCCCACCATATCTTTACCTCTCTATGCCCCTCCCCCACATTCCATCACATTTTGATTACTGCTTTTAACAATCTGCCGCTCTCATAGCATGATTATGCAAATTCTCTCGCATCATCATCATCATCGGTAGTCGAATTGTTAAAAGTGGCCAGAGGCCATACCAAGTCCAAGATTTTGCCAGATTCTCAAGTTGAAATGTGATTGAATACTTCATCTTCCTCTTCCATGGGATACTTTTGGAACCCTCAGGTGATTGTTCCAATAGCTGAAACAAGATTAATTTACTTCTTTCCCAAACTGTTTGTGTCTGCGTTTTCTACCTGTGTGTATGTATGTGTGTGTGTGTGTGTGTGTGTGTGTGTGTCTGTGTTGGTGTGGTATTTTAGCTTTAAATCTCTTTATATATAAACAAATAGGCACAAATATCATTTACTCTTCTACAAAAATTGCCTATAAAAGAAGAGGCTTGATTTCACGTATTTAAAGTGATCCTTTGGTTCCAAAAAAAAATAATAATAAATAGATTAATAGATTATCCAGCAAATAAAAAACTATATAAAAAATCTTATCCAAAGTGGAATACTACAGATAACAAAATCTAATTAAAGTTTTGCGATCAAAGGATAATGGAAACGAAAAAACTTCTAGCAAATAGCTACAGAGAAATTGTGAAAAAATATTAGAAAAATATTAGAAAACCTTTTTTAAAAATACAATATTGACAAATTCTCAAACTATTTCAATTTTATCAAAATTTGAATATTTTTTAACTCACTAAAAGAATTATCTTTCAAAGAACTAAATAAATTTATTGCAAGAATTGTAAATTATTTTTCAAGCAAAGCTTAAATAATCGTAACTATCCGAAATTCAATTGATTTCAATATTGAAAATATTCTATATATTCTGATTCCTTATGAATTATATAAATTTTAACCCTAGTAAACGATATTCCTTTAGAATTAACAATAGGTTAACTAACTGTTGGGCTCATTGGAATCTGGAAAGTTGATTGATCCAAAATCGAACTCTCAAAGTTAATAGAATAAAGGTTAATCTCTGAATTATACATACAGTTTACCGTTAATCGATTTATTTTAGAATAAATTAATTAACTATGCAGAAACTGGCTTTCATATTGCCAAAAAAAAAAACAAAAAAAAAAGAAGAAAAAATTCGAAACAAAAAGCAGAAAAAATTAATATTAATTATCAAAAACAGAAATCGGTCAAAGAACAAAACTCATTAATATGCAAAACAATAACAGAAAACCCAAAAAAAAAGTAAAAAAAAGAACTCTTGGCGGGGTCAATAAACGATGATCATCAAAAACGAACAAATGAATGAATGAATGAATGAACTTTCAACTGGAATACTAAATCGCTTGATTCGATCGCACACACACACACACACGCATAGAGAGAACAGTTATCCACTAAACACAAAAAAAAAAAAAATGGAGAAAAAAATTTATTTTGTAATTTTTATAGCACTCTTTTTTCATTTTCATAGAATATTTCTTTCGTTTTTTTCGTTTGATTGTTTTTTTTTTTGTTTCATTCTTTAGTCATTTTACATGCTATTCCTGATCCTGAGATTCCTCTTGGTCCAGTTGGCGTCCAGTTTTTCGTAAGGCAAATCGACGATTCTGATGCCGGTAATCGAAATAGGGATGGAAATCACCGTAGGATACATAGCGTGCATCGCCAAAGGCCGGCTGAACGGCAGCATTTCGCGACAATCCGGGCTCATCATCATTACCCACAATGATGTATGACTCCTGTGGCTCTGGTTGATTGGTTAAACTGGCAACAGGTTGAATTGCTACCGGCACAACTTCTGTGGTAGATGCAATTGGTACAGTCTGCTCTGATTGGTCATTTGCGGCCACTGTAGATGACTTATCCGGCACTTCGCCAACAGCTGGAGCCTTTTCCACTATGGTGCCGGGACGTATACGTGTCGGCAACAATGCTGTGGCAGTGGCCGCCGTTGTTACTCCCCCATTGGCCTTTACCGGTTTGGCGGCAATAATGACGGGTTGCTGCTGTTTGTTGGTCGTTCCAGTACGTGAGGGTGGAATTTGGGGTGGCTGAAAGATGTCCATTAGGGAGGCATCGGCCAAGAGGGGGACTGCAGCTGCTGTCAGTTGTGGACGCTGCTTCTTCTTTTGGTTCTTTTGCTGTGTGCCTGTGGTGCCAGTAATGGCACTTTGTGGTATATTCAAGATCAAGGGCTGTGCCTGAAGACCTTCGGCCAGAGAGACAATCGATTGCTGATCGGGTGGGGAAAGACCCAATTGACTCCATGGTATGGTTATATATTGTGTAGGACGACCCTGTCCACGACGCACTGGCACTGTCAATGGAGGCTGTGGAAATCCATTGACTGATGCAATGGGACGTTGCCTCTTCACCGATCCCGTCAAAGCTGGCCCATATGCATACGGATAGTTAAGCAATTCGGGAGCCACATAAACAGTCTGACCATTTCGATTCAATAGAAATGTTGTCTGTTGGGGGCGACGTGAGGCCTTTGTGTTGGCTCCAGTGGAAGTTGAGGTCCTACGCAATGAAGCGCCTAACTCGCTGGGCGTTTGTCCTCGAGTGAATTGACGTATCTGACTGATGATGCTCTGTTGACCCCGTTGAATGAAATTCGGTTGATTTTGTGAACGTCTAGTTGACTGTCCATAATAGAAATTGGAGGGGCCATTGCTTTCTTCTACTGAATCAGAATCACCATCCTCATCATCATCTTCTAGCTCATCAATATCGTTCTCATCTTCATTTTCGGCTTCCTCGAGGAGAGCAAAATTCTGCGCAGGCTTTTGTTGGCGACGCTTTGATCCTGTTTGAGTTTGAACTGGTGTGAATTTGCGACGTTGATTCAATTGTGTTTGTTGTTGTTGTTGTTGTTTACGTTGCTTCTTCACTGGCTTCTCCTCCACTGATGCTTGATCGTCCGCATCTTCATCGTCCTCCAATGAATGCACTTCACCATCTTCATCTTCATTGCCACTATCATCATTGACATTGACATCATCTTCCTCATCATCGTCAAAACGGTTGTTTGGATAAAATTCATCATCATCATAATATTCATCATCATCCTCCAAAGAGTCCAGACGATTAGGACGATTAATATTATTATTATTATTATTGTTGTTAAACCGATTGGGTCTCTGCTGCTGGCGACGACGATTACCATTGCCATTAAAGTTACCATTGCCATTGCCATTGAAGTTACCATTACCATTAACTGGCTGGCGTCTATTTGGTCTCTGCTGCAGCCTAACCACAATATCCGGCCTCTGGGTGGTGGTGGTTGATGTGCTGCTGGTGGTGCTTGATTCACGCACTGGTGTATCTACCAAACCGGGCAATTGTTGTCCAGCCGCTGCCAAACGATCGTTGAACCAACCCGATACTGATCCTGCCAATGTGGAGAATGATGAACCCAATCCCTGAGCAGGATTCATGCCAAATAACCAAGTGGTTCCCGGTGCTGGTGTTGCTGGCGATGCCTGTTTACCCTCCTCAATTGGCAGACCACTTTGACGAGGCTTAAAGGCAATCAATGGATGTATAATAAAATCAGCCACTGTATGTGGCTGAGGATCACTCTTCTCCTCTACCGGCAGCTGCTTCACATGCTCCTCGCTGGCACTCATAATGGGCGTCTTCTCTGTGGGCGTGCTATCTCCTTTGGTTTACCACACACATTTCAAGTCATTTCATCACAATGTCACATGTAAAAAAAAACAAAAAATAACAATAAAAAAATAAAAAAACAAAGGATAAACACAAAATAATTTTTTTTTTTCTTTTTCTTTTTTGTTTTTGCATTTTTCTGGCTGTGAATTTTTGGTTTTAATTTTTTTTTTTTCTTTTTTTGTTTTGTATCCCTACCAATCAACGCCATATCCGCAATGGGTGACTCGGTGGATTGCTCCACTATGGGGGCTTCGGTAACGGCTTCAACTGCCGCTGATGACACTGCCACTGTTGATGTTGCAGCCGCTGCCGCTTCATTGGACTTCATCTTCGTCTCAGCCTGGACCAGGGCCGAGGCCAAGATCAGGGCCAGACTTAGGCATAACAAAAATTTGCCCATTGCACAGACACACACTCACTCTCTCTCTCTCTCTCTCTCACACACACACCCACACAATCACACACACTTGTTTAAAATACAACAAATTTGTCGTTTATTTTTTCGCTTCTTTTGTTTTTTTTTTTTAATTTTGTAATGTAATTTATCTAGAGTTTTTTTTTCTTTTTTTTGTATTTTTAATAATTTTTTTTCTTCTTATTTTTATTAATGGTTTGCGACTCCTCTCGTGGGGGTCCACAGACACAGATTTCGTTTGCTAAACTGTTTGAGCGTGCGCGCCGTCCGTCGCTTTTTATGTCTGGCCCTCTAGAATTTTTCGTCTTTAGTCGTTTTTGTGTTTTTTTTTTCTTTTTTTGGTTTTGTTTTGTTGTTTGGCTTGGTTTTTGCTGGCCAGCAAGAGAAATGTTTTTTTTTTTTCTTTTTTATCAAGCAATCCATGCTCTCGTGTTTTTGATTCGGGTTTGTAAATCAAATAAATTTTGTCGTTGGTTGACCGCATAGTTCGTAGGTCGTAGGTCTCAGGTCGGTGGTCGATGATCGGTTGCCGCTGTGGCTAGTGGCCCCCCGCAGGTCGTGATCGCTATCATGTTAATAAACATTCGACTATTCGAGAATAGATTTAATTCATAAATATTTTTTTTTTGCCACAAATAAGATTATAATCGCTTTTAAGTCACATTTAATCTTGTTTATAGTTTTTCTAGTTTAATGTGAAATATATTTGAAATTTTATTTGCTTAGACTTGATCAGTATAATATAATAGTAAAGAACTAGTTCTAGTTCATTTATTTACAAATTACACTGTTAATTATTCAGTTTTTTTTGCAAGGACTTTGGTATAAGAAACTAGTTCTTTCTGATAAATAATTATAAGAGTAAAGAACTACTTCTAGTTTTCACTACTTCTATTTACAAAAATTATAAACTAGTGAAAATTTTGCCATTTCAGTTTTTTAAAAACCGATAATTATTTTATTTCTCAAAAATATTAAAAAATATTGAAATTTCTCAGCTTGTAAAGAATTTAATATAAGAAACTAGATCTTAATAATTTGCAATTGCTTTAAAACACTTTATATGTTTTTTTTTTGCTATCGAGAATATATTTTATTTAAATATTTATTTTATAAATGCAATTTAAATTACATTAATCAGTTTTCTTATGAGTTTAAAAATATGTTTATATTTAATACAGAAATCAAGTTCGTTTATATAATGTAATTCCAATTTATTAATTTATTAGTTTATATTATACCTTAATAACTTATATTCTTTATTTTTAGTTATTTACTTAAATAATTGATTTATTTATTTATATAAACCCTTTTACTATAAAGCTGAGAGTATCAATATTTAAATAGTTAAGCAAAATTAGTTTACGTTATATGAACTAGTTCATTATGTTACTCTCCCAAAGATGAATCATAATCCGAATAATAATTTAACTTATCAAGCTTAGAAAAAAAGAAGTTGAACAATAAATCATTTCATTATTCAACTTTCACAATAAGAATATTAATACAGATTTGAACTGTGACATCTCATGAACTAGTTCATCAACTAATTTGCATTTATTACATATAAAAATGTTTAAGAACTTATTCCAGGTATGAAATTATGTACACAAATGTGACGATTTCTTTTTGACGAATTCAATTTAATAAAATGCCAAAAATAGTACCTTTGCAAAGAAAACTTTCCAACCGTTTGACCCCAACGCTTGACCCCCAAACGGCGGGGGGAGGGGGGAAACTTTCTTTGCCCAACCCTAGACACACACATACATACAAACACACACACAAACACACACGCATTGCCCTAATGAGTATTTATGCCCTTTTTATGCATTTCCATTAGCATGAAAAAGCGCTTCCCGGTACACTTTTTTTTTTCTTTTCTTTTTTTTTTCTTTTTTTTTTTTGCGTTCTTTCTTTTTGCAGCCTCTGACCAGACCAGACCCAAAGCCAGACTCCAGCTAGGCTAATGAATACATTGCGTTGTTGGATTTCCTATTTGTTGTTGCTTTTTTATTTTTTGTTTTTTTGTTTTAAGGTTTCTTTTTTTTTTTGCATAATTTGGTTATTAAAACATTTGTTTATGTCGCTCTTAATGGGCCCGCACAAATATGTTTTGGCTGGCCACAGCTGGCAAGAGAACGGACGAGCAAAGGAACCGAACCGAATGGAACGGAATGAAAGGTACGTCGTCGGAGTACCGCCCAGCTCAACACGGTAGCCAGAGAGAAAGATGAAGTAAAAAAAAAGAATTTAAATTATTGAAAATGCCGCTGTAATTTTGGTAGCGCAAAAATAAATTTGATTAACCATAAAGACAGTGGCAGATGAAAAATAAAAAAAAAAAAGGAAAAAACAAAAAACGAAACTAACTAGCAACATAAATTAATTTTTTGGCCATCTCCAGCTGAGGTCTCGTCCATATACAATTTGTTAAGGAACCAAGACAACATTTTGGGAGTGAAAGCAGACACTGCCCTAAATTCGAACAGAATATTCTTGTTATCGTACTTTGGCTAGGAAAAGGTTAATAAATATGCTAAAAAGTAATTTGTAAATTAATTGAATTCTTTACAATGGAGATTGGAAATGGTAAAGTTCGTTCAGAGAAAAAAAATGTAACTAAAAGTTAGCTATTTAAGAACTGAGTTAATTGTCAAAATCAAATTAAACAATTTTCAGCTACCTTGCCAAATGCATCAGTGGGAAGCCAAGCAATTTTCTGCTGAATTTTAGAAAAAAAGAAAAATAAAAAGAGAATGTTAGAACAACTTTTAGAAATGATTTTGATTTTTACTTAATATAAGCCAAAAAACGTATAAAAATTAAATACCCTTAGAATTTAGATTTAATATATTGTATTTACAAGAAATCCAAACCTGAAAAATATAACAAATATATAATTGTTAATACTTTTTCTATTAAATTTTTACTGTTTTAATTAAAGGAAATCGTTTTTTTTTTAATATAAAATACAAAAGTAAAATAAATGGTAAATAAATATAGTAAATTTATAACTGAAGGCAAGAAAGTAATTTTAAGATCCCAAAAATCTTATTAAATAATTCAAATGAAAGAAAACATTACTCATACGTCATTTTGAACAAAAGTCTTATAATGCAATATAATGAAAAGAAATGGATTAAATAACCATTCTAAACTTATTAGCTTACAAAGAATTTTCTAGAAACTTTCTTAATATATGTAAGTAACAGATTTATATATATTGTAACGGCGACGGCCGGTGTGGTAACGCCGAAAAATCGAGCCCTCCCACCTCGCCGATAACACCGATTGGCAACGCCAATTTTTGCTTAGAAAAGCCGGCCAGACCACCTGCTCGTTTTTGAGTGGCGCAGCTGACTTAAGAATAGAACTTCCTGTCTGGATAAGTAAGCGTGAATTAAAGATTGTGAAAAATAAAGAATTGAAGAATCCATCCGATCTCCACGTGTCGTGCTACTGTTGCCTTATTAACCCCAATACCATTTTGACCATCTTGAAACCAACCGCTCGGCCACGAGACACACCAAAGAGACGACTTTCGTTACAATATATATACAATATATATATTTAGAAAATATACTATATACTTGCCTTACCGACTTCCAGATATTCTGTTTATCTATATACATTTATACTTTGATAGTTTTTTTCTCCGATTTCAAAGAAACTTAATTGACATAACAATTTATCTATAAAAGAAATATTTTATATAAAGTTGCTTTTAAAATCAATTTAAAATCAAACGATATTCGAATTATATATATGTGCATATATAATATACCTTTTAGAAATTATAAATTGATATGTTTGATTATATTTGACGATATTATTGATATTCTCGAATTGATAGAATATTGTATTGATATATGACAACCATAACACATTAAAGTCTACATTTAAATCGATCTATTTTTGGTTAGTATCTTAAATTAAGTCGATGAATAGAGGAATCAAACTTTATTCTTTCTATTCAAATTGTACCTTTTGTCTTGTTTTTATCTATTCTTTCTCTTATTTATGTCCAGCAAATTTATATAAATTGATTGATTTAAACTACTATAGATGGATGAATGTGTTGGTGGAGTGAAGGTGTATGTGTGTGTGTGTGTGGGTGGGGGGGGGGGGAGAGGGAGGGATTTGTTATAGCTAATTGAGGGCACACGCTTACAAAATTCTTTCCTCCATAAAATTATTGTCTGACCTGAACTTTAACCCAGAATGAGAATGTCTAACTAGTTAGTATGTATAGTAAGTCTTCGCCCACTTTCGGACAATGACAAATGGAACAACAACAAAAGCAAAAACTTTGCTTGACTTATTGAAAATCTCACTTTTGACCCAAAAACAAAAAAAAAAAAAAAAAAAAAAATTGGCATCGGGAGGGGAACTTTCCGTTTGAACGACCCAAAATGCAAATTTTCGACTTGGATTCTCTTATTCTTGCTTTTTCGGTTCGTTTTTCTTTTGTGTTTTTTTTTTTTGTTTTTTGGCAAATTAGTTTCAAGCTGCATTTGCCATCATTCGGCATCAGTATCAAAGTGGATTAAAAAAAAAAAGAGAAAAAATGAAAAAAAAAAGACTGTGATTCCACACGCATAAATCAGTTGAATCTGCTCCCACTGCCCCAATCTCCATTTGCATAGTTTAATAATTTGCCATTTTTTTTTTTTTTTAAGTTTTAGTATGTCGATTTTTTTTTTTTCTGTTCTTTCATTCGCATTCGCCTAATGTCTTTTCTTTTTTCCCTTTTGTCTCTCGTCTGGACCGACGAAATTTTTATGCGAAAACGATTTTAATGTGTGTGGCCTCCGTCTATATAAAATGTCTTTGCTGGGGCACTTGTTGAACCATTTAATAGAGGCGCTTCCCCAGCGAAACAACACAACACACAAAAGAAACAGAGCAGAGAATACCTCGCCCAATATCAAGTCGCAACTCCAGCTAAAGCTCCAGTTACAGTCTTAGTTCCAGATTCTATCCAGTTTTAACTTCAACTTCATCTTAGTCTTCATTATTTTCATTATGGCAATTAAGTTATTTGCTTTCTTGGCCATTGGCATGGCTGTCTTAGCCGCTGTCAGTGATGGTGAGTAGATAAGTGCCCAATATAAAAAAAAAAAAACCGAGTAATTAGTGAAAATTAGCTGAAACCCAAACAATATTTTGGCATATTTCTTGTTCTCAGCATTCGGTAGCTTTAAATATTTAAATTATTATTAACAATTTGGCAATCCCTCAATTATATAAACTTAATATTCTTTTTTATATTATTAGAAACTGATCTTAAGCAAAAGAGAATTAAGCCACAATTCTGATCTTCGAATTATCTAGAATCGACTTTCTTTACAAAAAGCTTTCCAAACAAAAAATTAATTTGATTATTTTTCTTTTTGGCCAATTCTGGGCAATCATTTGCATTCTTACAATTAATTAATATTCAATCAGTTAATTTCTTTAAACATCTTTGCCAGAAACTTTCCTTTCTTTTTAGTCGTAAACCTAAAATTAAATTTTTATTTGGCTCCCCGTTGATTTTAATTATAATTATAATCTATTTCTATTCAGATTATATTTCTCTTTTTTAATTAACTTAAATTTAATATCATTTCGATGAAGAACTTTCTCTAAAGAGAAGAAAAAAAGGAATGGAAAAATTGTAATTTCTTTTTAATATATTTTTAGCTCGTCATGTGGCCGGACATCGTGGCCATCGTTATAATCAGGCAAATCAATTCCAACAGCGTGCTTTGATCGCAAAACCCCATGGACCACAGACACGTGTCTTTCCCGGGGCTGTGGCCATCAAGAAATTGGTGCTGTTAAAATTCAAGAAGATCGTACCCATCTCCTTGATCCTGCTGAAGTCGAGCAACGACAATGAAGCTGAACTGGTTCCCGTATATCCCACCGATCAGATACCCGAAAATGTACAATTTATACCCACACCCAATGGAATTTCGGGTCACAAGGATGTCCAGGCCATAGCCATACCCAGTGAATTGCACGATCAACTTCAGATCAATGGTCTATCCAATTTGGAAAATATCGAAGCCCTATTACAGAGCAGTTCCATTGCGGCAGCTGACAATGAGAATGGAGATACTGGCGAGGGTCCAGTAGTATTGGGTAATAGCATTGCTGTGGCCCAGCCAGAGGATCAGCCCTTGGAGCAGACTGAAAACGATGAGGATCAATTGTTGGATGGAGCTACACCAGTACAGTCACCCGTTGCCGCTACTCCCTCCCTGAGACGCCTCTCATCCGATGAACTCTTGCGTTCGGGTGTACGCAATTCGGCACAACAGCAGCAGACCAGCGTCGAGGAGATTCCCTTGCTTTTGTACTCGGCAACCGATGGAGGATCAGTGACACCTGCAGCTGTGGCTGGTGGTATTCAGGGACGTCGTTATGTGGCTGCCACACCAGCGCGTCGTCGTCATCAGTCGTTCTACTAGGAATTTAGTATTTTAACTATTTTCAATTAGACTTTATTTTTGGGTTGGCTTGGGTTTTTACACTACACTTCCCACTGTCCCACTCTCATCTCAATCTCTCTCTCTCTCACTCTCACTCTAACTTTATGGTATTGTATTTTATTTTTTTTATACTTAATATTTTTTTTTTTTTTTTATTTTTGTGCTTTGTTTAGACTGAACTGAATATAAATGAAACATTATGAGAAATGACAAAAGAGAGCGCGGCGAAATGTGTCCCCAATAGGGGGATTGGGTCTTGGGTGTTTTCGTTCTCTCTCTCTTTCTCTCTCTATCGTTCGTTCCCTTTTCTAGTCACTGAAAAGTCTTATCAAGGAACACATTTTTGCCTGCAGTTATCAGGGACCTCCTTTGTGTTTATGTTGTGCTGTGTTGTGTTGTGCCGCTGACGTGACATGTCCTGCATGTCGTCCTTTCGTATGTGGCAGCCTGCCAGCTCTTTGCTTCTTAGTTATAAATTTGCAGACCTTCGCTCCTCGCCCCAACACAGCCAACACAAAGGCCAGGCCAGAAGAGTCAACGCCAAACGACACAGCAACAAAGGCCGCTCACAAAAAGCGGAAAGTGCAAGAAAATAAATACCGAGAGATAGAAAAAAGAGGCAAACTTTAGGCAAAATTCAAAATATTTAAAACTAAAAAATTTATTTTATTTTTTACCCTCACAACAAATATTTTGGTTTGGTTCACATCGATTGTTGGATCAATTCTTTAATATAAAGAGCATTCGCCATTCGACTTAAATTGTCAATTTAAATGTGAAGAAAGGCAAGTCGAATTTTTCAAAAACTATAAAAAATCGTTAAAAAGTTTATATAAACAGTAGATTTTCAAATAATTTCATGTTCCATTAATCGAATTAACAACCTCTGTGTAGGCGTATATATCTCAAAAATATATCAGTTACTCCTGGGTACATGACGAATTATGATATCCACAAGGATCTCATGGACGAAATAAAGTTATATCCTGAGAAATATATAAACAGACCGCTTGACTATGGAAATATCCTAATACTAGGACAATTATACGATACTAACTATTGGATACTAATACAATCCATTTTGAATAATAAATTTGTCTAGTGAAATAAACAAATCTGTCTCTACGAAATAACGAAAAAAATAATAATTCAAAATAATAATTAATAAATTATCCCAATTTTAATTATTCAAATTATTCATATTCCCATTATCCAGACGTTCATTTATCAACTTTTTAAATCAATTCCCATTATCCCAAATCTTTTATTTAATCACATTCTAATTGATTTTATAAATATTTGTTGTACGAAAATTTAAGATTTCCAATTTCATTTTCAATTCCCTTTAATTTTCAATTCCATTTCAATTTCTTTTTTCTTCCAAAAAAAAAGCACACTGAAAATATATTTATTGATTATTTTATAATATCAGACTTTCCACTCTTCCGGTGGAGGATATATCCTTCACATTAACGACTTATCACTAGTTATCCATAGTATGGAGGTGGAATATAGATGGTCACACGTTTATTATCACCGCTATTGTTGTTGTCATTATTATTGTTGTTGTTATTATTGGTATTAAATCTTCCACATGGCGGTGGTCCATAGTATGTATATGTGCAGACAGTGCAACAATTAATGGGCATGGCCACAACCATAACAGGCGTATTTTTATTGGGCAATATCGGTGGATATGCCGGATAAGCAGGCGGTGGCAGCGGCGGACGAGGAGGTGGTATAGGATAGGGACGTCCCGGACCACTACAGCAAGTTTGTGGGTAAGGTGGTGGTGGTGGTGGCGGGAGTGGAGGCTCTGCCGGTTGTCCCACCACATAGGTTTCACAGCATTTCTGCTGCTGGAATGCATCGAGAGTGCAGGGACTCACACACGAATTGAATAAACTGCTAATCCAGTCATAGATGGTGCCAAATGTCCGTCCCTGGCGTTGACTACTATCGAATTGAGCGAATGTATCAACCGATGTATTGATATTAGACGATGATGATGATGATGATGATTCAAGATCCTCCAATCTCGACGAATGATTAATAAATAGATATTCAAAATTATCGTTGACTCGGCTGCTGGTGGAAGAGCTTACATTAAAGCGACTGTTGCCAGGTCGCCAACGTTGCAAGCGCACCTGTTGCTGTGCCCGAGAACGCACTGAATGAGACAGAGATTGAGAAAGAGAGAGAGAGAGAGAGAGAGAGACAAAATGATGATGAATTCTTTGCCTTTTTTTTTTTTGTTAGTTAGCCCAAAAGTAGACAATGGAATAATTGTTGCTTCAAAGAACAAATATTGAATTGAAATGAAATGGAAACCAATTAGAAACGATGTGGAATCAGAAACTACAATAAAAGACAAATGAAAACTGGAATGTGAAAGATTCATTAAGTAAATGAAACAATGAAAATCTTTGGAATAACATTTGCTCATAACATAAATAGAGAGAAATATCTATTGGAAGTGAAACACTATTTGTGATGAAACAGTGGGACATGGAACAGAACAACAATAACAATATTACATAAGTGAAGCAAGGATCCTTGCAACGAATCAAAATTAACGGTGCATGGTGACACATAAAAGAAAAACAACAAATTTTGGTGCACATTATTTTTTTTTTTTTGCTTAATATTAAAAAAAGTATTTTTCTATTTTTTTTTTATTTTAGTGCTTGATAAAAAAAAAAAATATCAAAGGAGTGGGAAGAACGTTTAATTCAATGTTTTGAGAATTCGTTTTTTACTAACGGCCAAAGAAACCAAAACCGCCAAATCCACCGTAGGCATTGCTATTGGAGTTCGCTCCACCGCCACCTGGGAAGCCACCGCCATTGGCACCAGCATTGGCCCCACTGGCACCACCAGGACCACCATCACCAGCATCGGCATTGGCATTGGCATTAGCCGATTGGCCATTCTCGCTTGTGGCACTGGCACTACTCGACGCCGAGTTGGAAACAAATCCATTTGGACCACGTTGCGAATTCGTTTGGGCATTGGTGTTGGCCGCCGAATTGCCTTGACCCTGGTTACCCTGGAATATTGATTGACTGCTGGCATCGCTTGAGGCATCTTCTTGGCCAGTGTTACCATCCCGTGTCACCTCAGAATTGGTGTTGGCCGTATTTGTGGCGGTGCCAAACTGATTATTATTCGTGGAGCTGGAACCGCTGTTCGATGAATATTTATCCACATTGCCGGTTTCTGTATGATGGGTATTGGCATTGGCATTTGCTGCCTGTTGCTCACCCGGACGGAAATTAAGAGCCTGACTCTGTGAGTTCTGTGAATCGTCAATGCCTTGGGCCGTGTCACTCTTGTGAGTATTTGTGTTTGCCGAGCTCACCTGCGAATAGAAAAAAAATAAATTGCACAAAAAATAAATAAATAAAAATAATATAATAATTTGAATAATTTACTTTACTTATATTTTGAGAGTTGCATTTGCTTACCTGACCACTGCTGCCATCCTTAGCCAAATTCGAGCTAATGCTACTTGAGCCAGTATCAGTTGGATTGGCATGATTATTGGTAGATGCCTGCTGATTGAACCCGGGACCACCGTGGGCATTGGCATTGCCATGAGCCTGATTTTTGTTCTTGTTTTTCTTCTGGTTACCACCCAGCTGTGAACCAAATTCTTGGCCGCCACCATATTCGGGGCCACCACCGAAACCTGGGCCGCCACCACCACCAAAGCCAAAACCCGGACCACCACCGAAACCGCCTCCAAAGCCACCACCTCCAAAACCGCCGCCTCCAAAACCGCCGCCTCCAAAACCGCCGCCTCCAAAACCACCGCCAAACTGACGTCGTGGCCGATCTAGACCAAAGCCGCCAAAGTTGCCACCACCAAATCCACCTTCAGGATAACCAAATGGCACATATTGGGCACGACGCTTTGGACGACGACGACGACGTTGAAGGAAGGGTCCATAAGCACCACCAGTCAATGCATTGCCACCAAATCCAGCAGCGTTCGCGGTAGTTTGACCATTCCGTGTACGTCCGTAGGCATTTGAATTGGAGCGTGTATCGGTCACACTGACACCATTGCCATACTGTTGGGTATTCGATTGGGTGTTACTCTTAGAACCCGCTCGCGCCCCTTTACCCTGTGCATTCACTTGGGCCTGCGACAAGGTGTTTGAGTTCTGGACATTGGGATTCAAATCGAAACTGAGTAGACCCAAACCCAAGCGTACATCACCATTGTTTCCACGCTGAAGACCCAAGCCTTGTTGAAGATTCGTTGGTGAAAGCGATGCACCGAGTCCCAAATTACCCACACGGAACTGATCGGCAATACCCTGAGACACAGCACCATTCGAATTTGTCCGTGTACGTGTCAAAGTGTTGCCCAACTGGAGGCCACCCAAATCTACATCATTTGTTCGTGCCTGACTATTGGAAACAACACGAGATCCACCCTGTTTGGTTACAGCTCGGGAATTTGATACACCTTGAGTGTAATCCAAATTATTACCAAAATCTACTTGCCTTTCATAGGCATTGGTATTGGCCTTCGATACTGAACCGGCTCCCCCTGAACGTTGTCCTCGGAAGGGTTGTTGCGGCTGTTGATAGTATTGCTGCTGTGGTTGGAAGAAACCTCCGCCTCCAAAACCACCAAATTGTGCTTCAGCTTCACTCGTAAAGAACAAAAAAAAAAAAAAAACAAAATATCATCAACTTTTAGTCAAGCAAGCAAATGGAAAAGTTTTACCGCCAAACAACAAAAAAAAAACAAACAAAACAAAGAAAAAATATATATAAAAAAAAAAAAGAACTTTGTAATTTGTTATTTTTTTTTTTCTTATTTTTAATTTTTTGTTTTCTGTTAGGTAAACATATCAAATGGTTTCCAGCTTCATGCATTTATAATCCTCGACAAGCCACCAGAGAAGAGAGCGTTTCACCCAAAACAAAAAATATAAAAAACAAAAAAAAAACAAAAAAAAAAATAAACTTGTTTTACACGCGCGTCAAACGGAATGTTTCTAATTTGAATATGATTATTATTATTCTTTTACTTTATTTTCTTTCTTTTTATACCCTGTACCCATAGGGTAAAAGGGTATATTAAAGTCGCTAAAATGTATGTAACAGGCAGAAGGAGAATTTTCCGACCCCATAAAGTATATATATTCTTGATCAGTATCAATAGCGAAGTCGATTGAGACATGTCCGTCTCTATAAGAGCTAGAGCAACCAAATTTGGTGTCAACATTCGTCTATTGTATAAGCAGATCAAGTTTATTTTAAATTTTTGCCACGCCCAATTCCGCCCCCGGAATTTGGGAAAAACCTATAACTAGAGCAATATTAAAGGTAACGTATTCTTATTTAGCATGCACATTAATATAGCCATGCCATGCACCACCTGACCAAATTTTATTAAAATCGGACAATAATTATCGGACATATACGTATTTCCATTTTGTACTGAAACGCCCCATGCCAAATGGGCTGTGAAGTGTGAGCGAGATAGCATGAGAATTTTTTTGTAAATTGATAGCGATTTTGATTGTTTTTGACTTTATGAAGTACTTTTAATTGGTACAGGGTATACTCAATGTCGGCAGGGGCGACTTGCTTGCTCCATTTTTTATTTTTTTGGTTTGTTGTTGTTAATCTTGATGATGTTACTTTAAGGCAAAAGTCAGGCTATAGCTCTATATATGTCAAAAGGGGGAAGTACCACAACCCACACAAACAAGAAATTTTGAGTGGGTGAAATTCTTTAAAGATTTTTAGGTGAAAGTAACGCTATTCGAATAATACAGTTACAATTCATTGTTTTTGTGATAAACTGAATAAATTATTGAAACAAATAAAAAAATTTTTTTTTTTTGATATTACAACAATATATTTTATATATTGCTACTAATTAGAACAAAGATTGAAATCTAATTGAAAATGGGCTTAAGACAAAATTTATATATTAATAATATATTAAAAGTTTTCGATCTATAATTCTAGCAAACAAATTATCACAGATGCAGGATAAATTAGATTATAAAAATAAAATAAAAAATCTTTGATATTTATATATCTTTGCATATTTTTCAGTATAATTAATTCAAAACGTTTTATTAGTCATTTTGAAATTAACTTTATTTCTATTCTAGTTGCTGATATTTTTAAGCAAAAAAAAAAAAAAAAAACATGTCAAATTGATCCTTTTTGTAAACCTAACCTAACAAAACCTGACTTTATATAGTTTTTTCTCTTTTCTTTTGCCTTTGTAGTTGTTGTTATTTATTGCAAATGCATTGCACGTAGGCTTAAAATCCAGCGATAATTTTGCAATTATTGCTGTAATAACAAATCCCAACACACACACAAGCACACACACAAGCACGCACACAAGCACGCACACACACACACACACATATTGACACGTTTACATTCGCTCGCTTGCACGCATCCTGTCATTATCCTGTCTGCCATACATTTGCTGCGTTTGCCGTTACTGTTACCGTTACCGTTACTGTTACCGTTAGCATTGGCATTTTACCAAAAAATATTTACCTTGCGGTTGACAAACTGCCAGCCAGCACACAATTAATCCAACAAATGCGTGCCGCATCCTCATCCTCTGTTGTCTCCTTCTCTTGAAATATCTCACTGGTGTCGCTTTTACGCCTAACTTTTCGGTCTCCCTCTCTATCTCTCTCTCTGTCTCTCTGTCTTCTCAATCTTTCACTTTGTCTTCGTTTTCTCCAACTATCGCTTGGTGTGGGAGCTAATTTTCCCGTTGCTGTTGCCGAAAACAGCGCACGCAATGAGCGCGTTTTTGGCCGTTGGCCGACTTTTATTTGTCTCTGTCTCAGTTTTTATTTTTCTTTTTGTTGTTTGCTTTTTTCTTGTTTGGTTCGTTTTTTTTTTTTTTTTTTTTTTTTTTTTTGTTTTTTTTTTTTATTCTTCTTTTGGTTTTTTGGACTACTATTCGCGCCGTGTGTTTTACGTTGAACGTTCGTTGGCGTTCTAAGCTCGTTGCTGGATTGATAATCGAGCTTTAAACTAAACAATAATTAACGTTTTTTTTCCATTGTTTGCGCTGACGTCAGAGCGAGCTGCTTTGGCTCATCATTTTTTTTTGTTTTTGTTATTCAAAGAAATTGAATTTTTGGTACAGGTTAAATAATTTAATAGGCATCATTGAATGATCTTGTCAAACGTGTTTAATAACCAATAAAAAAAAAAGAAATCAAAAAAACAAAACAAAATTTTTTATTTTCAATGGATAGGCCGGAGATTAGCTACAACCGGTTCAATGTTAAGTTCACACCAGATTCGAAACTAAACTTCCCGAATTTGCTTCGAATTTGTTCTATAAACGATTTCAAATCGAAAAACAAATAAAAAAAACTAGAAGGATGGGCTAACTTCGGCCGTGCCGAAGTTCGTATACCCTTGCAAACTGTCTTTTTGATTTATATATAATTTGCCAGAATCATAAGGAAGTATATAAAACCCATCAAATATAAATTTGATGTCCGTGTCATAAAAAAAAAATTAAAATAAATTTTTTTCCCCGATTGTTCCTATGACAGCTATAGCATATAGTCGACCGATTCTGATAAAATTTAAAAAACATATTTTTTTATTTTATATCAAATTGTCAAATAACAAATTTCGTGACAATTGCTTCAAAAACACCCAAGTTACTGATCAAGAACTATATTTTTGATATAGTCAACCGACAGTCAACGGACAGGTCATCATGCTGATCAAGAATATATATACTTTATATAGTCGGAGATGCTTCCTTCTATGCGTTGCAAACTTCTGACCAAAATTAATATACCCTTTATGCAAGGGTATAAAAATTGATTTAGTTTTAAAAATTTAAATCGATTTCTTTTTAGAGCAAAAATCTATATAACCGATCTTATATTATACAAATTTCTTAAATTTCTCATTGACTTTTGAATACACTTTTTTTCTAGTCTTCATTATATATGTACATATATAGGAATATTATCTGATCCATTTTAAAGGTCAATAAACAGGCTGAAGGTATATTAAAAATTTGATTCCAAATAAGGAGAACTGGTACCAGTTCCGTTGAAAACTAGTCATCATGATATAAAGAACGGAAGACATACAGAAACTACTTTTAATAATTCATCAATTTCAATGTCAAGTCACTTTGCGTCAATGTACGCGTTGTAGGTCAAAATTTTAACCGATCACCAGACTCTCGAAATTATTCATCTGGTTACTACAATAATAATAATTATAATAATCATAAAAATAACCTGAACATCTGCTTTTTCTTCTAATCTGCCCATCGGTCACTTGCTCCTCCCCTCTCATTCCCCTCCTTGTGTGCTCTTTTCTATTGACAAAAGGTTTTAGCGTTACTTTAGTATTTTTTTTTTGTGTTTTTTTTTTTTTTTGGAGAAAACCTGTCTTGTCTTTAGAACAAATCGAAAACTTGATGGATGAAAAGATTTACTTGCAGGTTTCAAATAATTTACACAAAACACGCAAAAATTTCCAGTCATCAAAGCTAATGATGTGGATAACGATTAAACTAAAAACCGACAAAACAAAAAAAAAATACATACAAACATATGTATGTATGTGTATGTATATGTATATACATATACATATATACAAAGAGTTATAGGGTTAGACAAAAATATCCCCCTTTGACTATGTATTAATGGTTAAACACTTAACAGAACAAAAAAAAGGGCAATAAGTTTAAATTAAAATTTTCAACAGTAGCTTTTAATACACAAGAAAAAAAATAACACTCAACAACAAAGTTTTGGTCACACAAATTTAGTTTATATTTTTATTTATATTTATTATGACCTGAACCAAGTCTTCTTCTCGTTAAGTGAAGACATCAAAAAGTAAATTGCAATAGGCTGAAGAGAGACTTCCAAATTACCTATATTAAAGCCGGATGACAGGACTCAAGGATTTAAATCTTCAGGCCAACTATCTGCATGAACAATCATAATACATAATCTTCCATCATTGCTAGATTCAGGTCCTTGTAGAGCTCAGTATATTATATAAATGAGAGAGCGTCCGTAATGAATCGCAAAACATGTTTCTAGAGTTTCTGCATAAACTAAACAGCAACTTTACACTACTCAACAAATTTGCAACTTTTTATCTCAACTTTATCTGCAACTTTTTATCTCAATTTCCAAATGATCAGCCATATATTAAAGTTTAAATTTTACTTTATATTTTTGGTCTTCTCTCCTTAATTAATCGAATTTTTTGTCTCCTTTCCAAAGTTCCCTAAGAAAAAGTCCTCGAGTGTTCGAGGAAGGAATTGTGCTTAAGGATTTTTTTAAGAAATATTTGAAATAGGAAAACTTATCTGTGTTAAAATTAATTTATTTTTCTGTCTATAATTTTAGTTATTAGTTATTTATTTAGTTATTATATTATATTTTAACCTGATAAAAACAAAATTAAAAGAAAAACATATAAACATATATATTACTGTTTCGTCTTAAATCATTAAAATAAAAATAAAATATTATTATTATTATTTTAAAAGTTTACCTAGTTTTCAGTTTTATTTTAAATTCTTACAGTAAGAGACAATCAAGAGACTTTTGTCCCTATTAAAACTATTTAAAATTTGTATATAATATAGACTTTGGATCGCTTCGATTGCTAGATATTCCAATATAATATTCTGTTACGAATTTGCGTTAATCTAAATATATAGACAAAAATATACATATGTACATACATATGTAAATAAAAGATCCGTTCTTACATATATGAGGATATTCTTCAAAAATTAATTTTCTGAATTCTTTAACAGTAAAATAATTTGGTAAAAAAGCAATACTTAATTAATTAAATTTTGCAATTGAAAGTCACTTTCTTTTTCTAGAATCTATATTTTTTCTAATTCTTTAATTTATAGAAAATCAATCCAATGTATTATAAATTGTATAAAGAGGGGCGAGGAAGAGATTGGTAAATTTTCAAAATTTTTGTGTGTAAAGTTCGGTTAAATGTATAAAAAAAAAACTTTTAAAACTTTTATATTTTTTTTTGATTTTGATTTGCAGTCAACGGTAACAACAACAAGGCCAAACGAACAAATTGGGTCACATATAGGAGAAAAACAGAGAGGGGAGGAAGGGGATACATTATATAGAAACTTTCGCCCAATAGTTGCGAGTGAGAGACAGACAAAGTGAAAGAGACACAGAGCAAAAAGCAAAAAAAAAAATAAGCATGAGAGAAAGAGAGAGAGAACAGAGAAAAAGGAGATGTTGTGGGGGGGAAAAAAATTGGTTTTTATTGTTATTTCATTTCGAACATTTATCGGTCTGGCGGCATCTTTACGCTCTCCGCCGGCACCGATGCCGCAACCGCCACCCGCTGCTGCCGCCGCCTTGAACGCGTGAAATGGAGTAGAAAAATTGTTTTTCTATCAGAACCGAAAAATCGCAGCAAAAGCAGCTTCCCCTTCCCCTTCTCACTATACCAACCCCAAACTCAAATCTGAACGCCATAGCCCCCTTATTCCCCCATCCATAACAATGCCCCACTCTTGTATATGTTGTTTGGTTCGGTTCGTTTCGTTTCTCCTCTCACTCTATCAATTTAATGCCCACAACTTTGCACAAGAGAGACAAACAGTAAGTAAAGGAGTGAGAGGGAGACAGAGAGTATGGATATATATATATATGTATACTATGTATATAGAACGATTGAAGATAAACTTAAAGTTCTGTTTCTCCCACCAAGTCCGGATTTTGATTTGTCTTTGCTAATTGAAGTTTCATTTCAGCTTTAACAACCGATTCCACGTGAATCCCCTTCAATCCAATCAAAAAAAAAAAATAAAAGAGAACAAAAATTAAAAAAATAAAACTAAACCTATACATAGTCATAAAAACTAAATTATAATTAGTAATATTAAAAAGAGAAACGAAAGTAAAAAATAAAAGTTTTTGCCACGTGTGAGGCTTTCCTGAGCTTCTAGAAAATTCGGAACGTCGTAGGACTACGATCTATTAGGGGATATTAGCTATAAAAATTATTTTTAAACATTTTAATCATTGATCAAATATGTAGTTTAATTCAAAATTTTGAAAAGAAAAAAGCCATAAAAGTTGGCGTCTGTCCGATATTTATAATGCTCCCTGCATGATGCTTAAGTAAAATTTTAAAATTACTTTAATATTTATAAACTTGCCTTATACTTAACTTAAGTATCTACAAACTAAGGGCGGATCATAATAGGTTAAGGATTACTTTTACACTTCACCGCTTAACTGGAAGGGCAACACTGTTACAGTCACTACGCATTAATCATCAGCTAGGTAGACTTTATACTTATACAATTTATACATTTGATAATAATAAAGCTAGAAATATTAATCTCTTATTCTAATCAGTTTCGACCTACAGGTAAACACACGAAAAGGTAAACTTTTTTGCTTTGTCACCTTTATTCGCTGCATTTAGTTATAATTCCCAACTTGTTTTAGCATTAAAAGGCATTGGCGTGTCCTTGAGTCGACAGAACTTGTTGGCTCCCACTGATCACCTTGTTGTGCCATTTTTAAGTCACTGGCTTAAAACCAAATATTTGAGGACACTTAAAAAAAAGTCGCATAACTTTTCAAAAATCATTTTTAACGAAAAATGTTCAATTTATAAAATGCACCTTCTTTACTTAGACTATTTATTAACTAAAAGAAAATATATATGTACATATATAAAATATAATAAATTAAAATATAGTCCATCCAAGAGACTATTCACTGTATAACGATAACCCAGCCAGCCAATAATAGAGAGTTCATTTTCTTTTGCGTTATTTCTGATTAAAATTAATAGAATTTTGTGTTTGTATTTGTAATGTAAGTATCTCAATGAATTTGAATGCATCTCCAAGACATGAATAAAATTATATGTTGTTGTTGTTTTTTTTTTTTATTTTTCCTTCTTGTGCCGCATTTCCCCACACTTTTTCCGGTTGTCTCATTGTTAACATTTTGATTTATAGCCACCAAGCATCAACAGGCGGCAAGGCAAGAAAATGAACAAAATGGCCAATACTCCCTTCATATTTGAAAATCCCCCCCCTACCATCCCCCTTTACCATTTTGCGACACTTTCTTTTTAAAAGGGGATTGCTCATTTACAGTTATGTTGTCACTTCATTGTGTTTATCTCTGTCTCATTCGTTCACCTTCTCTCTTTCTCTCTTACTTACTCTATCTCTTTCTGGCTGAGTCTTTTGTTTTCTCGTCTTGATGAACATTTTATGATAATTTGTTTTGACAAATTCAGTTTTTGTTTTTGTTGTTTTTTTTATTATTATTATTTTTGCTGTTGTTTTGTAAAATTTCATTTTGCGTACTTGAAGATACACTTACTATGGAAGTTGCAGATATAGATACAAATACATACATACATACATATATTGTGCATTCAGTGAAAGAGGCAGACATATGTTGCCTTTCTTACTTTTGTTTCAAGTTTACTTTTTGGCCGCCGCGCGTCTGTGTCACTTTGTGTGTATATGTGTGAGTGTGTGTGTGTGTGTGTGTGTATGTGTGGTGGATTGTGGTGTGTTTGCTGCTGCTGCTGCTTTTGGTGGTGTCTGCAATGCGTCTTTTGTTATTATTACATTTTCATAAATGCAAAAGATACTCTCTGTCTCTCTCCCTCTCTCTATCTCTTTCTGTACTGAGATGATAAATTTTGTAAAGTTTTTGCCTGACTGCCATGCGGCTCGTTAGCTGACTGCTGTCTGCACTTTTCTTCCCTTTCTCCTTACACTCCCTCCCTCTCTCTCCCTCTCTCACTCTCTTTCTTTCTCTATCTAACTCTATACAATAATATCCATATCCCATATGTTTGTCCTTGTGTGTCTGTGTCTGTGTGTGCAACTTCACTTGTCTCTCAACTACATACATACATACATAGATCCTTTATTCCACCCTTTTCCACCCACACTCAATTTTATCCTAGCCTCACCTATTTCACTTCCCTTTTGGTAAAATACAATAGGATATTTCAATTTGTTAAATAAAATTTTTGAAACTTTCCTCCGTACCATCTCTCCATCTTATAATTACTTTGGCAATGCCACTTACATAATTCCCTTTGGCGTTTTGAAAAACTCTTAACTTCTATCTAACCAACAAATTTTATTCCTAACCAAGAATTTTCCTCATGTCTTACACAAAAATTGTCCTATAAGTTATAAGTTAATTATAACCTAAAGTTCGTTAATTAGTTATGGACTGTTATACTGCAAGCATTCTACTGTTATACTTCATAGACAGTTTTTATTTATTTTACATATTTATTTAAAATGTTAAATAGAGTATTAATACTGGAACTAATAAAAGGAAAAGTAAGCTTAAAACAAGCTTATGGGAATTCGCTTTTAAATTTTTTAACTTCATTTACATTTTTTTTTTTTCGAAATTTCCTATAATAAATTTGTTAAGGACGAGCAACAATTTTATTCATGTTTAAATTATGATATATACACTGAAAATAGAATGAGAAAGCTATATCAATAAAATTAATTATATATTTTCATAAGAAGAATTTGATATATACAAGTTTACTATACAGAAGTTTGACTGTATTAATACATTTTAATGATATTATCAGGGACTGTAAGTAGGGGAAATAGAATAAAATTTCAATGTGGACCTTTTTCCATTCTTTTCAAATACCAATAAAAATCCAGGAAGTGATCAATCAGATTAATTGGCCGCCAAAAAAAAGTTGGTAACTTTTGATCACAGTGTTATAAAAAAAACTAATAGATCAATTAAAAGAATGACAACAACCAACTGTCAATATACAGGGTGTCTCTAAACACACAAAACAAAATGCAAATAAGTTTCAATAAAATCTTTAAGGGGCTTTCCAAAGGGTTTTTAATTTTTAACTGCTCCCATAGCAGATGAAATTTTCTTTGAGTACATATATACATGTATATATGTATATATACACATGTGTCTATATATATGACTATCAAGTTAATTTCTTAAACTAAATATATGCTTAATTTTCAAAGCTGTCACCGCCCATTTTGGACGAAAAATTACGTGTTCAGCAAATATAGTTGCCGACTATATTGTTCGACTCAACTCAGCATTATAAAAATCCGAATAAAGTTTATAAAATTAAAATTTAAATAAAAGCAGAAATGTTTATTTGTTTAACTTTTTGATCAAGAGCTCATTGGTTCCTCGGATATTTTAGAGTAAGACAAAATCTTAATCCAATCGAGGACATCTATTAAAATTTTTCTTTGTTTTTATATTTTTATGAGTATAAAAACAAAATGAAGTTTTTGTTACTTTTGATTAGATTTCAAGGCTAGAAGAAAAGTTAATATATTTCCTTTTATTTGTAATATACATTCATACTCATTCCATGAGGTTAAGGTACAGTAGATTTTCAAGTTGGGTCCCGACTCGATTCGGACAATCGGAATTGGCATAAAAGATATTTTAAAAAAATCCAATATCCAAGATTTCAAAATCTTACACCTCAAGAAATTAATTCTGATTAAATTTCTAACATCCTTATTTATTTTAACATAAAAGAATTTGAATAAAAGAATACTGGTAATCGAACGAATGGATAATCGGAAATTCACTTGCAACATGTATAAAATATATTAAATTGATTACCATTTTTTAAACCTCTTTCCTATCATCTTAGCGTGTTGCAAGTTTGACTACTTTAAACATTTTTTTAATATATTGATGACACAAAAGTGTTTTCATGTAAATTTTGTCTGACTTCTGAAATATAATGTAATACTCCGTACGTTTAACTCAATTTTAAATTTTCAGTTCATTGGTTGCCTTGCAATAACTGATGGTTTCCATCCATTGGAAAATAAAATGTTTGAGACTGCAATTAAGCCTAAGAAATTCAGAACCCTTCCGAGGCACAAACGAAACGCGAATTTGTGATTACGTTTCCTTTAAGCTTAATAAATTTTATTTTGAAGACACCCTGTGTATTGCTTACAATAAAGTAATGAAAGTACAATAATAATTACATATATATACATATATATATATATTTATATATATACTTACATATTTTTCTAATACAGATGTAGTTTCTAAATAGTTATATAATACATTTTCACTTAATAATCACTAACTAAATTAATACTAGAAATTTTAAGATCAAATGGTTGATAATTCATTAACAAGTTAAACACTCAAAGTTTAATGAGTAACTCAAAGACGATCTTTGTATTTGAATGAATGAAAATGTTGAGGCAGTTGCTGCGTTGTTATTGCCTCAGGGTTGCCAAGTTTTTTGCTGGCGCTTAAGAAGTTAACACACAATGCCAAAACTACGCCTAGGAGACGAACATCACACACAAAAAGAGTGCCAGAAAGTTACTACAAAAAAAAAAAAAAAAACAGGAAGAAAACGAGAGAGAGAGAGAGAGAGGGAGACATAAAGTTTTAGTAAGTCAAACCACCGCTGCCTTCTACACTCCTTTTCCAACACTCGTTGAACCTTCTCAAGTGACAAAGCTTGCCAACGAACATCGTCGTGTGTTGTAGGAAATGAGCCAAATTATGGCAAATTGTTGGCAAAAGTATTTAAAATGAGTTTATTTTCGAAATAAAAACTTTTGGTTAAAAACTTGCGGTTTGAGAATGAGTGTTATATAAGTACACACATAGATACAATGTATGTATGTATGTATGTATATAGTGAATTAATGCCACATACAATGGCTGGAGAGTGCAATAGAAACAGCAACAACTTGTTGTGGTCTCCATCAGTAAGTCGATTTTTGTGATGACAGAAACATTGCAATACTCACATGAGACAGACAATTAAAATGAAATTAGATAAGAATAGTTGCTGCACAAGTCACTGACTGAGTGTGAGTGAGTGTATGAATAAAATAAGAACTTTACATTCAGAATGGGAAACATTTTCACAATTGATTTCAATTGAATTGTTTCCTTTGAATATATTGAAAGTGCCATTGCTCAACAATTATTTAAATGTGAATTAATGGTCTGCATGAATATATTCATAATAAAGTAAATTCCTATATATATGTAGTAGTATGTATGTACTACTTTTCCAAAGGATAATAACATTTATGTAATTTTATTTAAAAACTTTTTTGTTAATTGTTATTAATTTTACTTCAAAAATAAAAGTAGTTTTTGAAAAAATAAACTAGTAGTTTAGTAGTTAGTTTCTTTAAAATTGATTTAAAATGAATTAAAATTATTTGAATTACGCACAGGATTAATTTGAGTAAGGGTCAAGAGGACCAAAAAAATTGTAAAGTAATTGAAAGCTAAGACAGAGTGAATTAAACTTCTATTTTAGGGAATTTTTTCTTTTTTTTTTTGTGGGTTCTGAACAAAGGAACTTCTTCACCTAATTTATATAGACTAAAAGATAAAAAATTGATAATGGCAAAACAAAATGTTTCTAAACGTCTTTCATTGGTAAAAAATGTAAAAACAAATACTATATATACATAATACATAATTATATACTTTCTTATTCTAGCCATGGCATAGCCAGACATAAAAAATAATTACAAAATAAAAAAATAAATTAAAAATTCACAAAACATTAATATATGTTGACATAAAGCTTCCTGTAAATATATTTTGAATATCTTTCACTATTTTCATATTATTCGAATATTTGAGTACAAAGTGTCAACTGTCTTTTATTTATATGTTGAATGTTGTATGATTGAATACTTATAGAATTGATATTCAAAAACTTTTTCCTTCGTATTCCCATTCATTCAACTCAATATTATTATAAATATCTAATTTATTGCTTGGAATACTCGTTTGTACCTTAAATGTAATATTTTTTACACTTGATGAAAATAAATAAATTTGAATACTTTGAAAAGTCACATTCTAATTCTTTCCCATGAATAATCAATTACGAGGATTATTCAGTCTCATCTTAAGATAGTGCATAATGTAATTTCAATTATTTGTAGTCACTTGGAAATAAATATAAATACAATTATTTAAATAATAGAGTTTGATTATTTTCTTACAATTTATCCATTTTAAATATATTCTATTCACAATTGAGTACTTGTGGATTATTTTTGATTGGTTTTATGGTGAGAAATAAAATGATTTATAAATATATTCAATAAGGCGCGGGCATTCATGTTTGCACTCACCAATGCATTTATAATAAATTTATTCACTTCTCATGAGCGCAGCACTCTAATCATTCATCATTCACTTATGCAAAATGAATGCAAAGTGAATGGGTACCCATAAACTGTTCGCTTGGCACAATTACAAGACAATTTTGTAACAAATGCGATGGCAAGTGACTTGCATTCGCACACACAGAGAACCTTCAACGCACAACACACACCACACACACACACACACACACACACACACACACACACACACACACACACACACACACACACACACACACACACACACACACACACACACACACACACACACACACACACACACACACACACACACACACACACACACACACACACACAGACAGACAATTATGACGTGTCTTTATTCTCGACAGGCGACAGGCAACCTTAACTGTGTAAAACAAAAATGTTGCAAAAACATAACAACAAAATGTAAATCCTTTCAATTGAAATGTTACAGCCAGCCAAGGAGCATAGAGCAGATGGAAGCTAAAAGGGACTTCCCCTATTTTAGTTGTTTTTGTTATTGCTGTTGGTATATACATACATACATACATACATACATATATATGTATATATATTTTTTACTTTTTTTGGGGTCGAGCAACTTTGGCTCGTCAGCAGCTTTTGCTTGTTTGCGTTTCTAAGTTATTGTTACTGATGCCAACTGGCTTAGCGAGTCGACTTCAAGTTGGCCTGGTCCTTACACCCTAACCATATTTTTGCCTCTTACACCGACCCTTAGCCTTACCCATACCCTTAACCATTCAACATAGTCATCTTGCCCTGGTGTCGAGTGCGTATGCTTCATTTCCGCCCCTTGCCGCACCACAACACTCTCTCTCTCTCTCTCTCTATCTCCCTCTTACTTTCTTATTGTGGGTGTGTGTCAACTGGCTTAAAGTTGTGCATGGATTTGTTTTTCTGAATACAACAGAAAGGCATTAGCATAAAATTGTTCATATAAAACAATCTTCTTTCTTCGCATCATATTTTTATATTAAATTGGTTACTGAAAAAAAAAAGAATCGGTCTATTAAATTAGATCGTTTATATTGAAGAACACATAAGTTCATACGATAGGAAGAGCCGAAGGATCGTGTCAGGATATAAAGTTTTGTTCCTAAAAAGATAAAGAATTTTATGGCAAGTGCTTCAATTATAGTCTCATAAAGATGAAAAGGAAACTCCTTGATAAATCGAAAGACCGAAAGTCGAAGATATATTCAACCGATTTTCATTTAGCGGAATCATATAGTAACAAAATCAAAGTGTCAGTACAAAAAATGTTTTTGAACCGATGGTTTCTATGGCATCTATATTATATAGACAACCGATTATGATAAAACTTGATGGAGTGGTTTACAGAAACTTAATTTGATTGAAAATCGCTATAAAAACAATTCAGTTATTGATATACCGTTCCCTATGGCTCCTATGATCTATATGATATACACATCCATATCGGAACGAAAGGATTCCGAGACATACAATGTATTCGATAGCCCTACAGCTATTAAACAATTGTGAAAGATTGCACTAATCCAGGCAGAAGGAAAAAGACTATAATCAACTAATTTTTGACAGTCGGTGACGTTTCCCACAATATAAAATTATATAAAAATATTCGAATAATCGAAATTCGTCTGTACTTACTTATTTTTAAAACAAACTTTGGGTAGCAAAGATAACGTAGCAAATATTAAAAATGTAAAACGATTGGATCATTAGTTGAATCAAAGTAGTTTTAATTCCAAGGCACAGATGGTTTTTCTAGCTGAAATGCATTTTCATTTACAATTTGTTTTTTTTTTGGTCATATTTTGAAAATACGATCGAAAAGCGTTTTCTTGGCCGCCTTATATTCCTTCCTTATTTCTCTCAATTGGTAAATGATGTCGACAATCTTATTAATCATTACTTGGAGTAAATCATTGAAGTCGGGACAGCCTTTATAGTCCCGTTCCAAAATGGCAACTTTTAAGAGCATTTCATCGTGCTCCCGTTCCTTTTTTCTTAATTTAGCATGCAGTAAATAAATCATGTGTTCATCATGATCGGCTGTTTTTTTTTGTTTCATCTTAGTGGCATTATCCATAATGTTATTCTGTAAACCATTTCCATAGAATTACTTTAATTAATTTGTTCAAATTTCGGCCAGACGCACTTACCCAAACAGTCTTTTCAATCACCAAAAAAAATTATAAAATTGTTTAGAAATGCTTCAGTTAAATGAGCCCACCAACGTTTTCAGATTTCCGCAATGAAAGAACGACAAAACTTCGTCGAAAATGAGAAAATCACGTGCATTCAATGCAATGACACTTTCTTTCTCGCCAAAATGGTCACACCGAGCAGGTATCGATAGTTATTTGTGTCGCTGAGTTTTCAAGTATTATGTAACCACTAGGGATTTGGCCACACTTTTTTGGAAAGTTAAGTTAACACTTACATTTCACTATTGCTTATAGATTTAAATAAGATTACATAAATATTTACATATATTAATAGGTTAATGCCATATTACATCATTATTATAAGATCTTTTACAATAACTTGCAAAAGAGTTTAAATTGGAAATTAAATTGGAAATTCCATTTTTCATTTCAATTTGGATCCAATTAGACCGCTAAAATCAAATGGATGTTCCTGAAACAGAACTAGTTCCGAATCGAGTGAACAATATGTAACTAAAAATAAAAAAAATAGATAATAGCAATCATAGAAATATAGTTAATATGTGTATATATATACGAACTTCGGCACGACCGAAAGCCCTTCCTTCTAGTTTCTTATTAATTCCTTGAAACTTATTATTTGATGATTTGTGTAATAAAATGTAACAAAAATAGATTAAAAATGACTGCCAAGTACTCAGTCATACAAACAATAAATAATTTAAAACTCATTCATATATCTATAAAATATTTTAAATTCTCATATATTTTTTAAATGTAACCTCTAGATTGGCTACTCGGACCGAAACTACTGGAACTGGTAAACTGAAATTAAGTAACCCTGTTTTTCAATGTATCTCGTTTTGGCGACTATATGAGATAACCAACATATGTACCATACATATGTATGCATCTTTGTTTGTATGTATGTACATATGTATCTATGTATGTAAAGGCTATTATATCAACAAAGTTGTCATTTTGTGTATATCCTTTTCATTTCTTTATACCAGCATCGGCTCAAGCTGAGACCGAAACCGGGAAGCACCTACTGCCATTGCTCCGTTTGGCTTTGCTCCTCCGTCTTGCGTCACTCAGTAATTCAGCCAGCATTTCCGCTCTCCTTTTGTTTGCCTTGGCAACAAAAACTCAGCGTGAGATAGTTAATTTGTTTTCACTTCAACAACAAGACCGCCCACCCACCAAGCACCATCCAGCCATCCTCCGCACCAAGCACTTTTGGCTCATTTATTTTCAGTTTGACGCCTGAGCGCTGCTTATTTGCACAACAATACGAAGACGTCAACGACGACGGCTAGAAAGAAATAGCCGCTGTCAAACTCATCAAATGACAGCGAGAAAGAACAAAAAAACAAAAAAAAAAATATCAAAGAAGCTAACTTATCCTTGCCGAAGTTTGTATACCCTTGCAGTTTAAGACAATTTTCACATCAGTTTCAATAAGAAAATGTAAAATGAATTCAGTAAATTTAAAGTAAAAAACATTAAATCCAAAAAATAAATAGAAAACAATATAAAATAATAATAAAATAAATGATCTATCTTGTACGGTGTAAATATAATTAGAACGCAAGAACCAAAAGAAAAGATAAAACTAGTATAATTAGTATAATTTTTTTTCGGTCCACGCAGGATTTGATCCCAGGGACTGTGGGTTATACTAGTCCGACCCGATCAATATTTAAACTTGACAAACATAGATATATAAAAAGCTTATCTACCAAGTTTCAACCATATACGTTAAAATTTAGGGCCAAAATCGTGCGAAGAAACAGACAGTCGGACATATCTCAATCGACTCGGCTGTTGATGCTGATCAAGAAATATCAGATCAAATATCTGACCAATTTTATTATACCCTCAGCAAGGGTATAAAAAGATGTTACACTAAATTTCAATTCGTATGCTGACTTAGAAATACCCTGTTTACTAGTATTCACCAAAGTTTTGTTGATGTTCCAGGGTCTTCATTTGTATATTAGAGTTACAGGGTATGTAGATAAATGAAGAGGGAGATGTGGGGACAGCTGACAATTGCAAAAACGAAAAAAACGAAATGGTCACAAAGTAAAATTAAAAACGCAAAAACAAAACATAGAAGAGAAGAGCGAAGTAGGAGAAAATGGTGCTGGGAGGGGGACTGAGAGTCGAAAAATGTAGAGCAAGTGGCAGAAAGGAAGTTTTATGACACTGACAACAATCATCCAGTTCAGTAGGATGAAAATTGTCACTAGAGAAAAGATACACACAGAGAGAGAGTGTGTGAGAGAGAGAGAGAGAAAAAGCGGGGGTGAGGAGGTGTGGGTTAGCCCTGTCACGGGGCACAAAATGTTTCAATTTGGCGACAATTCATGTTTTGTTTTGGTTGGATGAGAAAAAGGCGCCAAGGGGGTTGGGTAACTGGGCAGGTAAAGATTGGGTAAGGGAGGTCAGAGTTGGGGACATATTTTAATTAAATTGTTTGCCCAGCCGCCACTCGACTGCTTTTGTTAGTGTTGGTGTGGATTTTGGATGGGGGGCGGGTTGGCTTTTCACCGAAATGATGGCGACTAAAAAAGATCCCAAAAATCATCAACGGTTCATGAAGATAAGGTGTGAAATTTGTTGGCAATTCAAAGGGAATAACGGGATTATGATAAATAAAGCGATTCAAAGTTTTGCAAAAATTTTGTATTTTTATATTTATTTTACTTTCATCTTTTGTTTTCCACCTTTAAATCGAAACTTTCCTAACTCGAAGTGCCGTAATCCCGCTTAAAAGTTCAAAGTTACGCAGATATAAATATTTTGTAACACTAAGAAATACAATAATATATCACAAAATAATTAAATTATCACCACTTTTATTAATTTTATGCCAAATAATAATTATATTTCAGTTTAATTAAAATAAATATGTAGTAAATTTTGTTTAAATATTTAATGCCAAAGTCATTCAATGTTTTATCTGCTAAACGTAAAAAAACGTAAAAAATAAATATAAATTCATCTGCATTAAAATGCCGCATTATGAGAATGTTTTCAATGAATTAGTTAATCAATTGATCAAATTTTAAGGCAAATCAAATTGGCCTTAAAATTATATTCACCTTCTCCTTTAATATCCAGCCAGATATTAAATATATCTATATCCCTCCAGATATCTCCAGTCATCTATTTCGAATCGAATACAATATTTTTCTATCTATATCATTGTCGCATTATCTGTTTTCCAAATTTTCTTTGTTCTACATTTTTAATTTCCTTCAATTGGTTTTCTCTTTTCAAGGATAATTTGCATTTATACTTTCTAACGATTCTGCGAAAAAATAATTCTCAAACAAATAATTTGCAAGGGTATACAAACTTCGGTGTGGTCTTTCTTTCTAACTAGAAGTTTTTTTCTTTTCATATGTACTTATTGGCATTTATTTTGTGCCTATCTTTAACAGGCCATAAATATGGCTTTAATATTTCTGCCTCCTTGTCCCGGTTTTTCTCCATGTTACTCTTTTTATCTTTTGTCCACTTTCTTTCTCATTGTCTCTCCCTGTGTGCGTGTGTGTGTGTCTCTGTGTAGAGATCAATGAGATAAAATATATTTTATTATGCACACTGAACAACAGAAGAGCTGCAATTCAAAAACCGATTGCCAATAACCCCAAAAAAACCAACTTCTCTAACCAACAACAGTCGACCAAATATTATTAGATTTATGTGATAAAGGCATAAGCACAAATACACACATGTCTATAACTGAATGTGTGTGCGTGTGTGTGTGCGTGTGTGTTTTTATGGGTGCCCGTTACCATTTTGCCAACTCTCAATATTAATTATGCAATCGCATTCTATGGAAAATTCGCGGCTATTCACAAAATTATCCCACAATACCCTCTAACCCCTTTCCCGCACTCCTCTCCATCGTTTGCCACTTTTGGCCAAACGAACAATTAGGATAGAAGAGGCATAACAATGGTATAGGTTGCAAAGGGTGGTGGGGAGGGATGTGTGCCAATTGCAAAGTTTGTGTCGATTAAATTTTGCGTTGGCTTTTGTGATTATTTGATGGCGAACGAGTGATAAACAGTCCCAAAAAATTTTAAATAAAAAAAAAAAACGAGGGGAAAAAAATCCACAAAAAATTTACTCGTTTTCCATTTGCAGCGAAAACAATGAAGCGCCAACGAAAATACTAAAATAATACTAATTAAACTTAATACAAGCACTAAACCGTCAAGAACATAAAAAGCATATAATTTCCCCTTTTTTCTTTTTTGGTCAATTAATAGAAATAAATAAAAAGTTTTTACTGTTTGTGCCTTTTGATAAATATTATTAAAATTTTATTTGAAATTTATTGGAATCAATAAATAAAGAAAATTTGTAAATTGTGCCGAAGTTTGTATACCCTTTTTGAACTTGGTGTTATTTTTGTCATAAAAGTATAAATCTGCTTTTTGCTATTCGGTTTTTATGATATAGTCAACCGATTTTTGATCAAAGTTTTATTGTGCGATAATAAAAATAGAATTTCTTTTAGTTTCCAAAACTATAATTAAATCCAAATATTCCACAGAAATCTCCTTATATTTGTATGATATTTAGAGTGATATATATACATAATATAAATATATGTATATATATCATATGGCTATATAAACTCTGTTAATCAAGAATATGCATAGTATATACTCTATATAGTCAAAGATGCATTTTCAAACTATCAACTAAAATGAATATACTAATTTTAGCAAAGGGTAAAATTATGTAAATTAGTTATATAAAGTTTGGGATTAAGGACTATGGGATACCCTCTCTCTAATATGAGATACTGATGATCAAGATAATTAGAAATATGTTTATGCTAATTTCATCTTTTATAAGTATATCAATTTGACATGTAAATTTAATAAATGTTTTTTTTTCATGATTTTCGAAAATATGTTAAAATCTCCAGAGGCTTAGCTTAGGTTTATTGTGAGAGTCCTTCTATAACTTTTACCAACTTTTGTCAAAGTGAAGATATAGACAAAGAGAAGGCGTGGAACAGTGAGAGAAGGAGAAAACTCAGAAAAGTAAAGCGAAATGAAATGATTTTCTAAGTAAGTGCAAATTGCGTTTTAATTAAAATGTAAAAATAAAATACACACCAAAAAGCGACAGATTGACAGACAGAAAGAGAAACAGATAAAGGGAAATAAAATGAAAAGCGAGCGAGGCAAAGTAAAATAAAGTCACTAAGAGAGAAAGAGAGAGAGGGATTCTCAGCAAAAAAAAAAAAAAAAAAGAGGAGAAAAAAAAAATAATTAAAATTCGAAAAGTAACTTGCAAAATGTTTTTTCGCCTCGCTTTGTGACATCTGCTCTGCTCCTCCGTTGACTGTTTGCAAAGAACAACCAACTGGCATCTCCCCCCCCCCCCAACATACCCTACTATGACCACTCCACTAAGCCCAGCTCCAGCACCCATCCCCCATCCCCCTTCCCCCTCTCACACTCTCTTGCCCATCATTCAATGCCATACCGTGTCGCAGTGTCCGCGCTCTCTTTCTCTACGTGACAAAGTATTAACTCGCTCTAAGCTCGCCAAACGCGTAAATGTCACAATTCCATTTATTTTTCGTATTTATATTTTCTTCAACCAGCCACGCCCACTTAATGGCTGGCTCCCATCCTCTATTTTTTTTTTCTCTTCTTCATTTTGCCTGTCGTTTTCCCGTTATTCCTTATTTTTTTTTGTATCATTCAAAACTTGCCTTATCAGCGACAATTTTATTTGACAAACAGTTTTCCTCACGCGCCCAAGATTTTTCCTTTTTTTTTGTCTCCCTCTCTTCAAATTTTCTTCTTCAATTTTACTTCAGGCTAAATGGCGTGTGGGGGCGTTGGTAAAGGGGGGAGGGGCGGTACCTAGTATGGCCGGCATAAAAATGCAAACTTTTTAATTGGGTTTTTGTGTGATCACATTCGCCTGTTAACCAAAGGAGAGCAATGAGCAACGCGGGCCAGAGGAAAAAAACAAAAAAAAAAAACTCAAACAAAAACCAAAAAAAAAAAAAAACACGTTGATGGACCAGGCAGCAGCCATTTGACGTTTTGGTGGAAATTTTAAGCCGCTTAGCTTGACCAAAACCTCCCCCCAAAACTGTCCGACACCCCCTTCCAAAATTCTGCCTCGCGCTGCTTGGCAAAAAAAAAAAAAAAGACGACGAAAACAGAAAAACCAAACAAAAACCAAAATTTGAAGGGAAAATACCCGAGGCAAAAATTATGTAGTTTGGGGTACACTCTGAAAATTTTTGACAGCCTCAATGGAAGGTGTCGAACAAAGAGATGGAAGTGGATGAGGGGGAGGGAATGGCCAAAATGATACAAAATATAAATCAAAAAAAAAACTAACTCATACCAAATAGACATGTATATTAAGCTAATACAAAGTAAACGCTTTTTAAATTGAGTTTCCAGTGTTTAAGGTAACAATATGTGGCGACACCTAGCGGTTAATAATGCACACTTGCTAAAATCTTCTTTATTTTGTTTGAGGATTGATGATTGTGGAGGGACTAAATGGAATTTTTTTTGTGTGTTTCAATGGAGAAACTGGTAAAGTAAAATAAAATGAAGACTAAAACCGTTAAAACTGAATAAAACCGTTTACCAAATAATAAATGCAAAAGTCCTTTTTGGTTATAATAATAAAATATAGGATCTACTTGAAGGATAAATCCTCTCGCTAGGTGTGAAGGTCAAAGGACTAAGAGGGACCACGTTTTCCATTGGTTCAACGAAAATCACTATTTTAAGACATTTTTATACAAAAAATTTATTTATAAAAATTTAACTAAAGGCACTTCATATGTACAAATAGAGCTACAGAATAAAAAGATTTTATAACAAAACAATATTTTAAGTTTTTAAGCCTTATTAATGTGATTGATAAAATTCTGCATTCATTTTTTCAATTGTGGAAAATTTAACAAAAAGAATATACACTTGGTAAAAAAATTACGAATAATATTAAGCATATTTTTCGCAAATCAAGAACATATTGTTCATAGCTTCTAAGTTACAAAATTGATTTGTTTTCATTTATTTACGGTTAAATGTTAATTACTTATTTAGTATTTTATTTCAATTCAGTTTCAATTAAAATAAATAAACACTTAAATAAAAGATGTTATTACAAATTTCATGACCATTTCTTTATAAAGTAACAAAAACCGTTATGTTTGATTTTTCACAAAACTCCTTTCCGAAAGGGTTAAACTACTAATCGAACAATCTGATATACATATGTATATATAAATAGAAGTTAAGATCGGTTATTTTTTACCCAATTCGCTCAATTTTAAATAAGCTATGTGAATTACATAAAGAAAGCTGACATGGGAACAATCCATCCAAAACAAATTCCTGAAATAGAAAACATTTTGCTTTTGCAGCTAAAGGTACTGAATTTAGTTTTAAATATTTTTTAATCATTCTGTCAAATTAAATCGAAATTGGTTTACTATATCATATAGCTACCATATAAACATCTAATATAATTTCGCTCTTTGTGTAGCGGAAACTTTAATTTTAAATTATTAAAACTACATAAGGATTAGAGGATATAGATTTATCTTTTTAGACTTCATTACTTTGAATAATAGAAACCTTGAAAGGGTCTGTTCTCTAGTTATATATGATTTCGTGTAAAAATATTATTAAATTTTAATACTACTAAACAAAGTTTACTACTTAGTTTTGTTTTTTTATTTGTCTCCATTGTCATTCCTACTAAAAAAAAAATGCTTTGTTATACTAGGAATTTGTAAGTCCTTAAAGTGGTTAAATATACATACATATGTATATATATATATATATATATATATATATATTTGACAAGCCTACAATTCGATCAAAAAGCAATTTTCATTATCATTTTTTATGCTAAAAAGAAATGGAATAACGAATGAACGAACAAGCAAATGTACTAACCTCTAGCGACCTGTCGTAAAAGTAATTGAACTATGTATTTATTGATTAAGCAATTAGCTGAAATTACACTAAATACACAAAGATACATCTCGGTGTGTGTACACACATACACATACACACACACACACACACACATAGACAAACATATTGTGAGGCAAGACCAATGCCAACAAAAATCCCCCCAACTACTCGTATAAACCTAATACTGTTCCCTTCATCATCAAGCCCACTTTTACTCTTTGCATTTTGCGTGCCTCCCTATGCTCATGTATATCAGTATATATCTACATGTATACATATGTATGTATGTGTGTGTGTGTGTGTATGTGTGTATGTATGTAAACATTGCACGCCACATACGCAATATCTATAGAGATAGATAGTCATAGCCCTAGTCGCAGTCATGGCCATGTGCTATTTATGCCAGGCACACAGTAAAACAAACACCAGCCAGACCAGACCTAGCCCAACATAACCCCTCCAACTATAAGCCTCCCCCCTTATCTACCCCTTTTTCCCTTAGAATTCTATCTACCTTTTACTACGAGTTCTAATTCTTTTTCGCTGATGAAAGAGCATAACGAATGGTTTACAAGGCTTGCAATATATATCTATATACAAATATACAAAATGTGACATGTTTTAAACCATTTAATTTCAATCTGATGATATAGAGAAATTGCAACGTCTAAAGGACACGAATTGCTAGAGAAGGAATGGGTTATAAAACTTTCCTGGAAACTTGTATGCTTATTATAGCATCCTGATCCCTGATCGGTCTTCACACAATTCGTTTGGAATCTATAAAAAGGTAGAAAGGGAATATATACATATATTTGGTAGTTAAAATAAGCGATAAATTTCTTCCAATTCCAAAGTAATCGAAATTCTTAACTAAATAGAAGAAAGAAACCCCTTGAAACTATTATTAAAGTTAAGTTAAGCTATTTTATATATATTAAACAATAACAGATTAAAAATGCTAATATATATCCATATTCATATAGAGAATCTTTTAAAATTTGGTTGAATGCAAAATAAAAATACCATTGAATCGCAAGAACGGGCACACTATAATGAAACTATGAAAATAATATGACTTTCCAAGAACGACCACACTAAAATGAGACTAAGAAATAATATAACTTTCAATATTGAAGACCAATAAATATTGAGAAATAGAGGAAGTACATTTGTTAGCTACACTTATTAATAAGTAATCGTAAGTAATTATTCTTAAGTAATCGAAATCATTAACTAAATGGAAGAATAAAATCTTTTTAAGTTCCCCTCAAAAATCTTTTCCTAGCAACTGACTAAGGATAAAGTCCAGATTACAAAGAAATTGTTATATTAACCAAAATGACATCTAAAATGCTTATTAATATTTTAAAAGAGAATCCTTTTTAATCGGTTAAAGAAAATACCAAAGAATTGTAAGAAGGGCCACACTTAGCCAATTTCAATGCATAGAACAAGAATCTTATATCAAATCTAATATAAAACTTTCCATTCAATATAAGTTTACTTTATAGAGCATATTGATAATCGGTTTGAAGGCTCTTACACTTAAACCAAGCCTTGGCTTTAATTGCATGGTAAAGGCAGCCACACACACACGCACACCCACACACACAAACACACACATACAGACGAAACATAAAGCGAACCAGATCTGACTAGGAAGGAGAAGAGCTTTAGCTCGACTTGCATGTGTTGCCATCGATTTGGCCGTTTAAAACATTTATCGCTCTCATGCTCAGTAAATGACTATAAGGCTATGTGGGTCGAGGGCGGTATGAATGGGAATGGGAATGGGTATGGTCTATGGTTTGGTGGATATCCAATATATATGACCAGCAATTTTGAACATTTTGCACAGTGTGTCACCTGCGCAGCTTAGATAAATTGCCCAAGATGAGTAGAGTTGAGTAGAAAAAGTTTTAGCCATCGGCGATTTGTCGATTTATGTGCTGTGAATTGAAATGCAGCCAAGACAGACAGAGAAACGAAAATGGGGCGAATTTTACCCCATACTCTCTCCCCACCATCTCCTATTCTTTTTCTTTCTCCATCTCTCTGTCTGCTTTGGCTAATGCAAAACATTGACCCAGGTGGCATATCACCTGGGTCCAAGTTCGAGTACTTTTGGGTTATTAGGATCAACATCAACATTAGAAACCCAAGTCAAAGGCTCTTAACGAAATCTCCACCCCCCAAAAGTCATGCTACTCCTCTCTCGTCCGTTTGCTTTTTTCCAATTTTTCCCCTTTTTTCTGCAGAGACAGTAAAAAAAAGAACTAGATAAGGTTAAAAACCATGACTTACTTTTATTTCTATACCCTTAAAAATTGTGTTCGAATTAGTAACCAAAAAGTTTTTGCATCTTTTGTTTTTAGGAAATTTTTAAGATATAGTCTTAAGTTCCGATCAGACATTCAAGTCCTTACGGGAATGATAGGAATTAAAGTGCATAGATTGGTTAAACAAATAATATATGTGCATAATAAATGTATTTTTATTTTATTAATCTTTATGAGCTTTCATCTATTTTCAATTTTAAAATAGACTTTAGATTAAGAGTAAACTTTAGAGCTAAAACGAGTTACAAACAGATTAAAACATAAAAAAAAACTTAATTCATTAAGTACATATTCCAAAATTTATCTAAATACAAGGGCAAATTATTTTTTTTTAGAAATTATCCAATATTTGTTATCTTAACACTCAACTTGGCAAAAAAACATTTAATGTGTTGCACATCCATTCATATTCTTAATAATTTTTAAAAAATATATATTTTATATTAAAATATTCTACAATATTTATAAAAAATTTTCGGAATTTTTTTAAGTTGGTTCATGTAAAATTTCTTGTACGGCTTATTGGGTTTTCTTTTCATTGATCGTTAAAAACTTTACCAACTATTTTACCGTTACACCAGATATTGCTTCACCGGACTTAATCTTCCTCTGATCCGAAACAGTTTTTGTGTAAGATGTGTGAAACGTTTTCTTATTTTTAAATTTTAAAATACAACTAAAGACAACTTTACAATAACAAAAAACAACTTATTAGAATCTTAAACTTAGACTTATAATTTTTTACTTTACTTTACTTTATAATTATTTTGTGGTTTTGTCATAAATATGTATTTTTTAATTTTAAATATTTGAATATTTGATCAGTTTTTCAATTTTTTTAGGAACGTTTTATTAGTATAAATCGATTCAAAAGGTGTATTTCCAAATCTCGCTTATAAAAATATTGTCTTATTCAAAAAAAGAAGAAACTAAAATAGCCAAAAGAAATGGCTAACCTTTTATTGCTGGTAATTAATGATATTTTAAAATAATCTATTATATTTCCAATTGTGGAACTGGATATATTTTTTCTTTAATTGCAGTTTGCAAAGAAAATAGTATTTGGCTAAATGAGTATACCCGATTTGATTGTAGGGTATATAAAAATTTCAAAGCGCTGAAGCGTAAGCGACACATTGTTGGACGTTAGACGTGTTCCGTTCAGTCCAGTTCAGTTCCTGGTATCACCAAACACTAATACATACTACCAAGACAAAGAAGAAGAAATGGTAAGTAGTAGGAGGAGCAAAGGAAGAAGAAGAACCAAAACACCAATAGCAACACCAACAACAACAAGAACAACATTGTTGACCCCAGCTGGGCCGTAGCCTGTCCAACTTGTCGCTGTGATGATTAATGGCCACCAAACTGATAAATCAACTTTGTCGCTGTTGCTGTCACTGCACAAACACGCCGCAAAATGCTGCTGCTGCACCTCCCCCACTACATCCATCCCCCCTTTCCTACTGCCTTGCCATCCCTATGAAAGCCCAACCCCCCTCCAACCCCTTGCAATCCCCATCCCTTGATTTAGTCTAGCCTAGATGCCACCCATCGATATGCTCTCACTTGGTTTTTGTTTATTTTTTTGTGTTTTCTATTTTTTTTTTTTTTTTTTGGTATATCCTTCGTGCTTTGGCCAAGGCTAAAGTTAGAAATTCGATTCGATTCGTTTCAATTCGTTGCGGCTCACTTGAGTTTTAGCTAATGTTCAATATGTGACACGCCCATATGGGCGCACATAGTGTGAGGGCAGTGCAAGGGAGTTGCTTTCCAGACAACATATGCAAACATGACAATTTTCAAACGTCAGAACGGCGACAACAACTAACTAAGGGCTGGCGATTGGGACACGCTAAAAAAAAATTTCAATTCATCCCATTGTCTGTCTACCGGAAATTATTTTCTAACCGAAGCAGAAACAATGGCACGAAAATAAAATTCAATAAATGTCATATAACGAATTGTCAATGCGCTTTCCCTTTAAATTTACCAAACAATTATACAAGTAGCGAGTATCTAAATATGAGTAAAAAGCAGCAAGTTATAGTGACGAGTAACAAGTAACGAATACTGATTAAATAGTAATAAGTACTGATTAACTAGTAACAAATAACGAATATTAATTAACTAGCAACAGCAAACGAGTAGTTTTTAACTAGTAACTAGTAACAACTGCGAATTGGCAAAAACAGAACCAAACTTTTAACAAGTAGCGACTAACTTTTAAAAAGTATCGAAAAACTAGTAATAAGTAAAGAGATACAACGATTGATCAGCGATTGACAAGTAATAAGTATCCAAATAACGAGTAAGCAAAATAAGTAAAATGGATTTCCACAACGATATGCAAAAATATCTTAATTTTAAAGGCTTGAAGACTTTTGAAATGCTTTAATTATTTGCAATAAGTAATATGTATTTAGATCTATCTATATATTATATCTAAGTATCGCATATAATAAAAGATAATTAAAAACTTTGCTCAAATTAAAAAATGTTATTTTCAAATTAAATTTTATTTTAAGTTTTTTTTACGGCATTTGATCCAAAGGACTTTATAATCTCAGACTTTTTGATAATATTATAACAAAAGATTTTTTTTGTTTGGAAAAAGTACTTGCATTAACGATCCAACAAGTTTGCATGATATTGTATATCCCCTGAAATTCAAAAAAGAGAAAGAAATGCTTTGTATTTTTGTTTTAGGATAATTATCTGAAGTAATTGCAGTATTGTAATAGCTTCTCCTGACGACAGTTCAAATCTATGGACAGAAGACACAAGATTTAATTTCAAATATATTTTTATTTATTAATAAAAATATATATTGCAATAATATATACAAATATATTCTTCCGTTAATGCAAAAAGAAATGACTAAAATAATTTATTTAATAGTGAAGAATACCTTTAATGGAAATTAGTTTTTTGTAATTTAATATTTTTTAAGCAATTGCTTAGTATATTATATAATATATCATACATATATTTAGTATTTTATTATTTTATATTTCTTTGATAATTTTAATCGTTCTCAGTTTAATGAGAAACTAGGAATTATTTATTTACCTATTTAAAATTTAGTACCAAGTTGTATAAGTATGCCTTAAAAAACAAAGCAAATCCTTTAGATGTGTGTGTGTGTGTGTGTGCAGGTGTGTGCGTAATGCTCAAATAACAACTGTTTGATAGCATTAAAGTTGTCGTATGTTTTCCAGTGTTTCACGTTTCTGTGCATTCCATTGGATTCATTGGATTTTGTACCATTTTGGCTCATTAGACACATTTCGTTGGCAATTAAGTAAATAATTTGTAAGCCACAAAACGTTGCAGTGACCACAGCGGTGGTGGTTCGTCTGCGGTCCTCTCTCTCTCTCTCTCTCTCTCTCTTCCATTCTTGCTCTTCTTCCCTAGTGCAGTTTGCACATTTTACCCCGTTTATATGACCTGTCCCAGTGCCGTTTATTATGTCGCCTGCCCTATACCCTCCCTTTACCCTTCTCTGCCTTCTGTGGTCGCTGACTGTGGTAATTTATGTTACTGCACCAAGTAAATGCCGCCAAAGCACAACTCACATGACACAATATACACACACACACACACACTCGCACACACACACACACACACTCACACAGAGAGACGGTAACATTTATTCACTTGCCTTGCTGTTTGTGTTTGCGCTTTTGTTGTTTTGTTTGCCAATTGATTTGAAAATCGCAACAACAACAACGAAAGCGAAACGAAATGAAACGACGCCTGGCTAATGCCAAAAACATTGCGTTTTTGCATTCCACCTGCCACGGCCAAGCCTTTCTTTTTCAATTCACTCTTTCACCCTGACCATCCTTCGCATGTTCATGCGTTCCACCTAAAATCAGCACTCGTTTTCCCGCCTACAACCATTTTCTAGCTCTTGCGTACGCATTGTTTGCATGCCCCTAAAAGTATGCAACTCGCATATTTAAATTTTCGAAAAAGCGTCGAGTTCTTTTCGCCTAGAATTTTTGGATGTATACCACGACCATACACACACACACACATACACACAAGCCTCTAACCCCTGTTAGTCATGAGTTGGTCTTCAGTGTTCTGATTGAATTTCAGGCAAGTTGAGATTTTTCTTTGGCTTTTCCTTCTTTTTTTTGTGTTTCTTTTTTTTTTTTGTCGAATTTTCTTCATTCCTTTTTTTTTTAAAGTTTCTGTTTTTTTTCGGGAAAGTTGCGTGCGTGAATGAAAAGTTTTGATTGGGTTAAATGAGAGCAGAAGATTAAAGCGAGAGGAAAGATGAAAGTAATGCAAAAGGGCGACACATTGTTAACTTGAACAATTTTGATTATGGACAGAGATTTAAAATAAATTTTATATTATTTAGTCTTAAGATAATTTAAAATCCCACTAACAATTATATCCTATATGAAGAATATTGGTTTCTGTATAACTATAAAAGTATATAAAAATGGAAATAATCAAGAATTTTTTGTTTTCAATTTGGAATTAATTATTTTTCATGAAATTTGCATAGCAACAGTTTTTATCAATCAATTGAAATTGGTAATTCAAAGAGAGTCTTCTTTTAAGAATCCAAAAAAATATTAATGTCCTGTAATTGATGTCCCGGAAAACATCTAAAAAGGGGCGTTTGGGCGGCTTGGATCATTAGAAATCAAAATAATATGGCAAGTTCTTTTAAAAATCAGATGAATGCAGGTACTGAACGAATAAATAATAAAAATTTTAATATTTCGTCGTTGTGAAATATTTGTTCGTATTCGATCAACATTTTCGCACCAAATTGGTAGTAGTTATTTTAACAAATTTTCATACATCTTCGCAGATTGTGTAAAATTTTAGAAAACATACTACTTAAATATATATACTATATACTTTTTTTTTTAATTTTAATTTTGTTTATCATTCGAAATGACTTATTGTATAGTTTAGGGTTGCCACAATATATTATTACGCAAAAGTTAATACATACAATACATTTTCTGTTTCAAATTCATTTGTTAATATTTATGCTTCAAATTTATTTTTATAGAATTTTAATATTAAACTGGTAATCTTGGTGGCCCTCAAATAGATCTATTTTGGTCATTTAAGTTTTTACTAAGTATCAACTGCCAACTGTTTGAGAGTGAAGAATACGGAAAAGATAAAGAGTGAGTGATATCCTCATCCTTTATTTTCCCAATTACCTGTTGGCGTGTCGCTGCCGTCCGTTATGATATCATCATCATCATCATCATTATTATCATCATTATTATGGACTCTCGGCTTGTAGAATGTGACCGGAAAAGGGAATCGGTACCAGTATCTTCTACTTGTTTATGCATGTCATTGTTTGCATGTAAATTTGCAGACGCCTACAAAATGGCACACCTACACCTCTGCCATATTAACCAAAAGGTATGGCATCCGGATATTCGGCTCGTTCATTGCCATTACAGTTTTTAAAGTATTTTTTAAAGCTAGCATCGGTTGGTCCGTTCATTGGCTCATTCGTGGTCGTCGTCATTGCCATTGCCAGTGCCAGTGCCAGTGCCCTGGCCTGCCATTTTAATTGAATTATGGCAGAGCTGGCAAAACTTCAAAGGAGACCTCTGCCTTACTGATAAGAACAAAAGTATGTTGCCGCATGGAATTTTCCCCATGGCATCGGTTTTGCTGCCTTTTTTTTTCCTTTTTTCAAATTAGAAAACGACAAACGGCCGTGAGTCACAGTGGAGCGAAAGTGTTTCTCAAACTAATTACAAAAATTTTATTTTATTTTGTTATAAAAATGTTGATTATGATGATATATAAAATTAAATTTTTATCTTTATTTTTGCATAAAAATATCAGGTTTTAGTTTTCTACGATTGGGAAAATTATTTCAAAGCATTCTTACTATAAACAAAAAAATAAAAGAAAGAACGAAAAGTTTTTTTCTAAAATGTGTTCGTAATAAGTATATTAAATCATTTAAAAAATAAATAATAAATATATTAAAAATTGAAATTTAAACTATATGTTTCACATACATAAGTAAAAGTATTTAATTTAGTTAGTATTTAAGTTAGTTACTCTCTGCATGATTTTTAAACTTACTTTTTGTAAATTTTTCTTTTTATCAGAATTATAAATTTGTAAGTTTTATTTTTTTTAGAAACTTATTAAGTTTCAGTTGTATTTTATTTTTGCTTTTTCAATTAAAAACTGTAAATGTTTATTGCATAATTTGTAACCACTGTGTCACAATAGACGCTAGCTTGGCTCAGCTTGGCATCATCGCATTTCAAACGCATTTCGTCTACGTGAACGGCGGGGCAATGTGAGTGGCTTAAAGAAGAAGCCTCTAAGTTTTGTAGCCCATGGACCTGTTGCAGGGTAACTTTTTCTCTAAAACTCTAACCTACTAGTTCTCCTCCCCTTTGGCATGTTTAACGCTGTCTCTGTCTTTGGTTGGCACTCTCTTTCAAGCCTTAGCTGGAGGCTCCTTGAGGGCGCTTGGGCGGCTCATGTAATGCATTTCGTACGAAGAGGCAGCAACGCCGCAAATTATGCCAAGAAACTTGTTAAACTTATTAAAACGAAACCTCAGCGTTAAGTTGCCAAGTGCAAATACACATGCTGGTTAAAGGCACTACCCTAGAACTGGCACCAGGAGGGAGCCAAGAGTGGAAGAGTAAAATGGAATGGTGGCTGCAGCATTATGGCTAAAGATGGAGTAACAACGTCACAGCAAGCGGTAAACAAGTGGGCGTAAGACTAACTATGTATATCTATCTCACTCTCTCTCTCTCTCTCTCTCTCTCTCGGTGTATGTGCGTGTGTGCGACAATTAAAAGATATGAGGCAGAGCGAGAGGGATTTGTTGAGGAAATGACAGAGAAAGAGAGAGAGAGAGTGAGGAGATAGAGAGACATCTTGCGGCTGCAGTAGCTATCATTTACTTTGTAGCCCCAACGAACAACGAAAACAAACTGCCACAACAACAACAACATATACAGCAAAAAGCAAGAACAAAAACAACAACAACAGTGGCCAAACCAAGTTTCTGCCACAAAAGTTTTTCGGGGCAACTTGAAATCTCAGCTATGCCGTAAATCGAGTCAGACACTCCTTGCAACAGGCAAGGCAAACTTCACTTGAGTTAAATTTTATGAGAGACGCTGAAAAACTAAAAATAAAAAACCTTCCCCCTCCTTCCCAATCCACCCCTCACCCACCTTACTCTCTTTCTATCATCCCAAAAAAAAAAAACATCCACAAATTTAACAAAACAGGAAACAAAAAAATACAAATAAAAAATGAAGAAAAAAATCCCAAAGAAGAATTGTACCTCCCCCCCCCCCCCCAACACACTTAATGAAGTTAATTTGTAGCAACAACTAGAATAATTAGCTGTAAGAGCTTAAATCGTATAGAAATTGCTCTAAAATGAAAAAAAAGGTTTGCCAAAATAAGTTTGCAGCAAAGTGCTAATAAATTTTGCTACAAATTATTATCTTTGCAAGTTTTGGAAAAAAAGAAAAAAAATAAATAAATAGAACTTTGTGTAACTTTTGTTTGTTAAACTAAACAAATGGCCCTAAAAAAGGCTTCTTTTTACTTTATTTATTTTTTGCTTAAATTTAAAAATAAAATAGTATTTTGAAAATTTTCAAGTGGAGAAAATGAAATTCTTTAATATATATATTATCGATATTATTTAAAAGACAATTATAAATTACAAAATGTCCTAATTTACATTTTAAAATGTTTAAACGAAATACAAAATATTTGTTTCATTTTAAAGATTCTGTTTCTTATTTCTTTTTGTTTGCCATTGAATTTGTCCAATTAACCAAAATTGTAATTGACAAAAGAATCCAAAAATATCTTACCTATGTATATCATATAACACATACGCCACGTGATCCGTGACACGTGCCAATGTCCATGTTGAGATTTATTGTTGAAAATTGTGGTTTTGTATTGCGTTGGGAAGTGGGTAACAAGTGTTGAAAATAATTGTCCAGACAGAGAGTGCAGAGTGCGGAGGCCAGGCATTCAATTGCAGAAGAACTTAAGGATCAAATAACCCCCTCCCCACCACTCACCACTCACCCCCAATTGTCATTGTCTTTGAGTTACTTTTTGAATGTTGAATCTGTTTTACTGTTTTACTGTTTTTCTTCTTTATTGTTACAGAAAACCATACCAGCAGACATTATGATGAGGGGCAGGCAAAGATGAGGGCGAATCAATGTCCCTGGCACATTCATTAATCAACTTGCTAAGCACAAGAAGGAGGAGGGGCTGAGACACTGGTAAAATCATCATCATCATCATCTCCATCTCTCGGTTGGTCGCTCGATGACATTTGATGGCAACAGCTTTTTGGTGTTTATAATTACAAAACCCAAAAAACCGAAAGTTTGATTTCCAGTTCGAAAAGTTGATGACATTAATGAGCTAACTCTGCCTGTCTGTGTCCGACTCTCCCCCCCCCTCTCTACCTCTCCCGACTGACAAATTGCTGAGTTGGCTTTCCCTTTTTGTTTTACCATTCTAATCAAAGCGGCTCAAATCATGACCATGTGTGACCATCGATTGTATAACCATTCTTTGACAGAAATTTTAATCCTTTAAGGACTTTAAATAGTTGTTCAATTTTAAGCGATTTGATTCTCTTTTTCTTTTATTTCTACTTCTTTGCGTGCTTCACGCAAAAACAAATCTTGACCAAGAAAATATTGTACTAAACTTTTTTTCCACTTCAAAGAGAGAGGGTAAAATAAGTTTTCAAATAATCCAAAGTAAATCCTAGTAATGAATTCGAGAACGTGAAAACAAGTTTTGTTAACTAAATAAATGCTACGACTTTCTAATACTCTGTTATTACATAAGTTTAAGTTAAATTTTAATTAAAATTCCATTGCTCTAAGTATTTAAATAAGTGATTAATAATTTAAGAATATGAAATGTTGATTTGACTAATGAATTTGAAATTGAATTTGAATTGAAAATTCAATAAAAATTATTTTGATTAATGGAGATTTCCAAAGAAAAATCCACCAGAAAAATTTAGACACAATTTTGTTTTCTATTTGCTTTAGTAAAAATGTATGTAACAGGCAGAAGAAAGCATTTCCTACACTTTAAAATATATATATTCTTGATCAGTATCAATAGAAAGACGATTATTATATGCCCATCTACAAGGTACAAAAAAAAAATAAATAGATTCTTAAGGGGTGGTAAGGTATTTAATTTACATAAAAGTAAATTATTTTAAAATCGTTATATGAGAATTTCGAGCTAATTTGAAATAAACTGATAAAGATAAATCGTTTTAAGTTGAGTCGTTCCAATGCTTTTTTCAGTAAATTGCTAAAGCTAAAGCTTAGTTTTTTAAAGTCGATGGAAGCTATTACGAGATATTTATTAAAACAGTTTTTTTTTTCAAATTTTGTACACTGTTTCTACACTTAATTTGGTTTTTAACAAATTCTTGAATAAAAGTTCATAAAAATGTATAAATTTTTATCTATTTATCTATTTGGAAGTCAGAGAATTAAAATTTATTTATTTGGAAATTAATTTTGTACTTAATTCTATGTACAATATATAACAAATATATAAATTGTGCTTAACCCCCTCTTAATTTAAACCATTAAAAAAAGATTAATTTAAATTTTAGTAAATTTTAAATTCCTCGAATTTTGTAATTTTGTCATTCGAAATCGAAACCCACTTGTCACGCCAGGACCTATCGCATTGCTTATATCCTCCAAATGTTGTAATTTTTCTTTCCAAGAAATCTTTTTTGCAAATCAGTTTTTATTTTCATTTTTGTTTACATTGCTTAGTCATGTCACGCAACATAAAACCATATAATTATATTTAGTATTTTGTAATTATATTTACAAGTATTAAACTATCTACATAGACGTTAGAGAAATTAAGTTTATTCATTTGGATATTAATTTTTACTTAACTTTATGTACAATGAATAATAATTAATATGTAAATTAATAAACAAAAAAAAAACGTAACCTGACATTCCAATTAAAAAAAAAATAGATTTCAACTAAATTATAGTTATAACTTAAATGAATTAGTTTCTATAATTGTTAAAGAATTTTCATAATAAAAACATAATTTATTGCAGTTTCGTTCAATCAAAATCAATAAATGTTACGGTCATATGTGAAATCCGACAGATGGACAGACAGAGAAAAATAATTTTCATTGGTTTTACATTCAGTTAAGGAAGGAATTTTGCTTGAATTATAAAAGTTGAAGCCGATGCTGAAAGAACTAGTTGAAGCTTGAAAATCCGGCAGTTGCTAAAAACTTTGCATAGTTTTGCAAGTTTTCTAGGGGTAATTTCAAAACTATTTTTTATTTTGGCAAAAGACAGTTATCATATGTATGTGCGTGTGTGTGTGTGGGTGTGGGTGTATGTGTATGTATGAGGGGGTGTGGTTGGAGGGTGGGGGGAGACAAGTCAAAGTTGTTGGTTCGTTTGCTGGTTTTATTCATAGAGGAAAGTTTAGTCTGGCATTTCAACTTCTCTTCATGTGCGTGTTAAAACATTTTGTAGGCTCGCTGAAAGTTTCTTCTTTTTTTTCTCATTTTTTCTTTTTTTTTTTGCCTTTTTCATACATCACCGCAACATTGTAAAATGTTGTTAAATAAATTTTCTTTTTTTTCTATTATTGGTAGGTAGGCTACCATTGGGTATATAGTAAGCCATTTTATTCTCACAATTTGGCTTATGCAACGTTCTTGCATTTTGGTTAAACTTGTAAAATGTCTGAAGACGTCAACGTTTCGCCTGTAGCCGGTTGCCGGATGTTTAGTGCAAGCATTGTACACACACACACACACACACACACACACACACACACACACACACACACACACACACACACATACATATAGAGCACCTGGAAAAAATTAAAAGAAAGTTTCACAAAAACTTACGCTAACTTCACAGCACTTCACTTGACTTCGTTTCGCTCCACTACTTTTGTTGCTTCGTTCAAGTTGAAGTTTTGTCGGCTTCTGTCGTGTTTTTTGGTTTTTCATTTTGGTTTCCTTTCCGCGCTTTTCCCGCTTTTCTTTTGCCACTTCTTCATATCCTGCAGTCCATCGTCAGTCAGGCAACAATACAAAATACAATAAGTTTGATAGTTTTCACTACAGTTTTTGCATTTCAGTTGGCGTTTTTTTTTTTTTTTGGTTGTTTTCAAAAGTGTAACGAAATTTGGTTCAATTAAGAAGTGTTGTACAGATCTTTCGTATAGTTTGGAATTTATAATTTCTTACTTGCTGCTCCCTAAAATATGCAGTTGTCTGGCAGAAAGTACAATAAACTTAACGTGCTTTTAGATACGAGAAATTTGAAGCCAATATTCTTAAATTTAAATTTGTAAAGAGAACATTTATTTGTTCTTGTTAAAAAAGGGCAAAATATAAATTTTGGATATAGCTGAACATATAATATTGCTCTCCTAGATTGAAATTAATACCTTTATCATTTTTTCAATTGACTATATCATATATCCTCCTTAGATATGATTGGTCAAGAATAAAGCTTTAGATCAATAACTTTAGTTGTTTCTGCCCGTTTGGTATATATAGAAATTTTGTATGGAATCTCAGCAGAATCGGTCGAGTATATGCTTTTGTTTCCAAAGAACAATCGGAACAAAATTTGTTGTATTTTCTAAAAAGATACGGGCAATACATTTAGATTTGACTAGTTTATATACTTACTAATAATTCAAATCAAAAAGACAGTTTGTTTTCCTTTTTTGTTATTTTGCATTATTTCTAATGTATAATGATATAGGGATAATATATAATTATAATTAATATTTAGACTCTAGGAACAAGACGCTGTCTTAAAGACTTAGAATAATCCTTGTTGGAATTATTCTATTTGGAATAATGTGCAACATATCTTTAATATCTGTAACTTTAAGCAAATTTTGGCAGCATCATTTAAGAATATTAGTTAATAATTATTAATTAATTAATAGTATTAAATTAATAGATTTCTTTTTTAATTTCTTAAACTGAACAACACTTTTGCTCTCAGAATCTGCTTTATATACATATATATACTATATACAAATTTGCATTTGCTTAAAAGGGTATACAAAAATTCGATGCTTGACTCAATGAAATTTAGAAATAATGGAACAAAGAAATTGCATGGGCCAAACAAAGGTTTTCCCCAAATTGCAAGAAAAGCATAGAAGATTCAAAATTTTACCGCTTAACACCTGCTATACCCTTTGCCCAATAGCCCTTAATCTTACCTTTATACACAGCCACGCCCCCTGCTTATTATGTCTCATTCCCTTTCCCCATTCCATCGTTTGTTTGACTATAACAACGAAAGGACCAAAAAAAAAAAGGAAACAAAAATGACCAACACATTTTGCGCCTCAATAAAACTGTCAACATTATAAAGCGCCACTTAAGAAATGAACAAAAGCCAACAAAAAGGGAGAGAGAGAGAGAGAGAGAAAGAGCGAGCGAGAGAGAAAGAAAGCGAGAGTGAGAAAAAAAACAATAATCATAAAATTAAAGCCAAGCCAAACAAACAAATGAAACCAAATGGCAAAAAAAAGCAGAAAAAAGGGCCAGGCGAAAATTAAATAAATAAAAAGAAAAGAGGAAAAGCGCAAAAAAAACTTTTTTCCTTTTTTTTCATTTTTTCTTTTTTTTTGCTTTTGTGTATTTCATTTTATTTTGTTTAGCATGACGCATGGAACACGGTTGACATTGTTGCTGAAAACTGCCACTAAATGTCAGCAAATGAGGGTCAAACACACACCCACACACACGCCGATACACACACACACACACACACACACACACACATCCATACATATACATACAGAGGCCAACTAAATATTGTAATAAAAAATAAAAAGAAAAAATTCAACGAAAAAATAAAAAAAAAGGAAAAAGTTTTTGTTTTCGTTTTTGTTTTTTGCTTTTGTTGTTGTTGTTTTTTAATGAATTGACCGTAAAATGAACTTGTTGATGAGTCTTATGAGCTGACCAAAAGTGCCACGCCCCGTTTACCCACACGTCCAGTTAGCGTGGTCATTTGCAATAAAAAAGGATTATGAGCTGAAGGACAACCCCGAAAAAAATACACACACACACACACACACACACACACACACACACACACACAAACACATGAAACAAGAAGAGAAACACCAACAAACATATAAATATTTATAAATGGGTTAGTTGGATGGGTATAGAAAGAATGAGAGGAAAGGCAAAAAAGTAGTTGATAGAGAGGAGGGGGATATGGTGGTAAGGCACCGAGCAGGATGAGGAAGAGGGTCAAGTGTCAGTGCCATTTAACAACTTGCCGCAAACTGTGGTCGGTGATGGGATAACACACGCACGGACACACACACACACTCACACACATATGACTGTGGAGTTAAAAAAATAAAAAATAGAAAAAAAGGTGCGTGCTTCTAACTAAAAAAAAAAAAGAACCTAAAGAAATTGCTTTGGTAAAATTGAGGCATCAACAGCAAGATACCCTAGAATTATTTAATATTTGAGTTCAGTTATTCCTCTTTTCTCATTATAAATATAGTTGTCTCAGGACTAAAAGTAGATCTAGGAGAAGCATTATCTGCGAAGAGTTGACTGTGTTACTGTATAAGTTTTAGAATAAATCTTATGGAAAAAAATTATATTATTGGAATTAAAACTTTCTTTATAAATATAGATTAATTAGAGCTCTCTTTAACCCTGTAGAACTCCCTTTGGAACTCCATTAAATTTCTCAGTAGTAACTCACTTTTATTCACATGAAAACAAATAAAAAATGAGAATCATTTATACTAGAGCAATACGTGAATAGATTTTAAATTTGCTCGCAGTGAATATATTCGTATAAATATATTAGAAAGCAAATCAGTTAAAAACGCTGCGTATACGTAATATTTTGTGCGTATACGCAGCGTTAAATAATTAACTCAGGAAAGTAGGCTACGTACTTGAAGATCATTAAAATCAATGTTGCATAATAACTTATTTTAATTGGAAAAACAATTCTGAGACAACAAAATATCTAAAATGTGCAAAATACAGATAACTTTTCCTAAAATCATATTTCGAAAGAATTGTTTTCCCAGAAATAATTTTCGCATATACCAAAACCTTTATTAAACAGAACTTGTTTAACTGCATTACATTTGATAGTTATTAATTTGCTAGTTATTAAATTTTATAAAATAATTTTTTCTAAAACTCAGCGAGATTTTGAATCCAGGAGCTTTCCTAATGGAAATTTTAATGCTTCAATGTTATTGGGAAAGAAAAGTTGGCGAAATGATTTAGAGGAAAAATGAACCTCTACCGAAATGTAAGAAAATTAAATTATTATGCGACATACTCCATAGACTAGAATAACAGGGTATTAAAATGAATAAAGGCGGGATAAGGGGGAAAAAATACTTCCAAAAATTGACAAAAAGGAAAGGATACCGAACATTTCACACTCTAATTTGGGTCAAGGCAACACCCAACTGGATCTATGCTCCAAGTAAAATCGATATAGAATATAGAAGAGATATTTTTAAGCATAACTAAAATAAGTGACTTATATATATAAATATATATGTAGTAAATTTAATAAAGTAAAACAAATTATAACGTAGGTAAACTTAAAAAGAGCACAATTAACAAGAGGATAAGAAAATTAATGATAACTGTAAAACTGAAAGAGTATAAACATAATTTTTCTTTCTCTCTCTCTCCTTCTCTATGTACTACCTTATCACATTTTAGCCCTGCCTTGGTCAGCTTGGTTCATGCCCTTGACATGGTTGTTGTTGGCCCAGAAGTTGAAATATATTTATGTATATTCACATGCGATATAAAACATGAAACATATTTCGTTATGGAATCAGGGAGTAATAAACATTGAGGCAAAACAGCATAAAATAAAAAAAGGAAAACACACACAAATTAGAGTATTAAAAGAGGAAAAAAGTGAATATATATATATATAAGTGAAATATTATGTAATTGAATGAATTGTTCTTAAATTATTTATGTATAATAATAGTATGAAACAATATATAATTATATGTGAAAATGGAAGTCAAAAGTTGGTTAGTGCCTTATGGATTTAAAACATATTAACCAAAATTTGTCTAGTCCTTGAAAAATAGCGGAATATCAAATTTATTTATATTGGAGATTTTAATTTGCACTTTTTTCTTTCTAAATAAAAAATATAATGTTTATAACATTAGATGAATCCTATTTGTTAACTTATGCTAATCATTTGTTCAAAATCAACTAGTAAAGCAGTTTCTTTGGCGGTTTGATATAAAATATTTAAAATTACAGCTTACGATTAAAGTAATATACAATTTATATATAGTTTAGGTCACATGCTATGTTTAGATTTTGTATTATTAGCCGATGGATTGAACTAGGCATCTAAAGCCAATTGATTAGAGTAGTTTTAATCCATCAGCCAATAGTTTTTTATAGTCTGTTACTGTAATAGCCTCTAATTCTTCATTTAACAAATAATTTTTCACTTTTTGAGTTAAACAAATCTCTTTCTCCTAATTTTATTGTAAACATTATTATTTTAATTCTCCATTTTCCCATCACGAAGAAAAACAGGAGAATAATAACCTAACTAATAGAAGGTATTAATGCATTCTTTAAAGATGTAATATTTACAATATTTATAATAATAATTTTTTATAATATTGTATGTATGACTTACAAATATTTTTTTAGATTTTTTAAAGGGATATTAATGTTATCAGGCAGTGTTTAAAATGTAGAAATTCTTTAGAGACTTTAATGACTTTAATAAATTTATCAATCGTGATTTCCATATTAATAATAATTCAAATATGATTTTTAAATAAAGATTTAATGACGTTGAGCAAGAGGAAGAAACCCATGCAAAAAAAAGAGTCACAATTTATGAAATTATTTGATTAATTAAACGGATGGCAAAAACTTTATAGTTAAGTAAATATAAAATTAAAAATAAAACAAACAAATACGTACACCATTGTATATATGTATATATATATAATTGAAAATAAGAATCAGTGGTTATATGATTTTTAGATGAGACTTTTTGATAAATATAACCACTCAATATACTAAATTAAAACTGATTCTGGTTAACGATCAGCATTTCTTTGCATTTGTGTCTGTGTGTCTGTGTAAGGATGTAAATTTATTTTGAAAAGGAGAACAAAAAGAAATCGTAACATATATTGCGGGACCTTTACGCTTATTGTATTTTTATGGATCAAGAAGCATCAAGTGAGAGATACAGACAGCAAATCGGAATGACAAAGTTTCCACATTAGCAAACAGAAACTGTAGCATACATTTGGGGGGCACCATTAGTCCTCTCCTCCGCACTCTCTCCTTGTCACTCTTCTTGTGTTGCCAGAAGCAGCATTTCTGTTGCTGTTGCTGTTTTTTTTCTTTATTTTTTATTTCTTTGTATGATTTTGCGGCTCATTTGCTTTTATTAAAATTTGCACGTTTTTCACGCTTATCAAACGATGATACCGAACGCTCAAAGCTTTGATTGTGTGCCCCGCATCAAAGCCCCTCCTGCCCGCCACCCAATCTAACCAAAAAAAAAAAAAGAAATTCACCTCTAACCGACCAGGAAGAGTCATCCCTTATATCTGTATGAGGTTTACTTTTATGCTAATTTTTTTTTACCCCCAAAACCGACAACAAAAAGGAGAAAAGAAAGAAATGAAATGAATAAATGTTCCGGCTGTAGAGCTTTTTTTTTCTTTTTTTTTTTTTGGTGGGGGCATTTTATTATTGTTATGTAAATTTTTATAGTTTCCCCATCATTTAGTTAACCACTCCCACCCCCAAGCACACACACACACACACACACACACCCATAAAACCTTCTCAATGCCTTTTCAATTCAAAAGTCGGTGCGGTTTTGACTCCTTTTTCTCCTCCTCATGCTTCTCCTTCTCCTCCTATGTGTTTGAAGTAGGAAATTTAATTTTCATTGAATTGTGCACAAAGAAAAAACTGTTTAAATGACAGCAAAACTAAATTATACAGGGTGCTTTTGTGTTGGGTTTTATCATTTTTCATAGTATTTATATATAGTTAATCTTAACATTCTTAGAGATGTTTAACCAAATTTATTAACTTGATCATAAATTAAGTGAATTAGTTAGAATTTAAACATTGGTTTGGACCTTGTTTTGCTAAGATCTGATTCGACTTTAATTTCAATAAAGTTCTAGTTGATGAAGGAATTTCATAAATATTCCAAACATTTCTGTTTAAAATTCATGTAATCGAAATCAAGCAAGAATTACTTTAGTGAACTTCTTTATATAGACTATTAATTTTTTGATATTACTGTTTAATTAATAGATTTAACTAATAGATTTAATAAATAGAATTAACAATGCCTTAGGAAATTTTAAGTATTAATAATGTCGCTAGAGACAACATAAAAAATCTTTAAAGTAAAATTTTGTTCAGTTTCCTTGGACTTTTTATTGGTTAGTCTGTCTTATCGATATTGAATTTATGTGTTCTAATATTTGTAGAAATACAATTGTCATAAAAACCAAATTATTTTTGTCTCGAAAAGCATTATCATAAATTGTATTCACATCCTAGGTACTTCCTGTACTAGACTTTTGCTTACCAGTTTGAAATCCTCAATAAACCTTTTAAGCCAGTTTATAATTGTTTGCCCTGCGTTATCTTATCTGGGACCTAAGGTGGCCTTTTCTACATTATTCTAGTAGGGTTCTTCTTGTTAATCTTCCCTTGTTAGTAAATCGAAGACTCATTTGTGGTATTCCACTTGCTTTTAATTGGTGACACTCTCTCTCTCTCTCTATTTATTAAGAAAAATCAAATTTGCCTACAAGAAAATTGCCCCTCTGCAATTGAGGTGATATTTTTTCCAAACTAAAATCTTCATAATCCAGTAATTAGAATGTCCTCGCTCATCTAACTTTACCACATTTTTCACTTTTTTCTCTACCTTCAGTACTTACTAAGTTCCCAAAATTCCCAGCTTCTACATCTTTCCTTTTCTCCTCTTCTATACGTATATATATATATATTTTTTTTTTCAATTTACTTAGGTTCAAAATCTGTCTTTAAGCAATTATGCATTTGGCAGGAAAAGTAAGACTCCAGCTAGACTATCTATTATATATTAAATCTAAATCATCTACATATATTTATACATATGTATTAATCATTATCTATTATTTATTAAATCATGCTGGTCGGTCATCTATTATATATTAAATTTAGATTAACATTTATTTACATTTTTATTTACAATTAATTTTGAAATGGATTTCATATTTTATTAAGGGTATATTGCGATCTTTATGGATTTGGGTACATAGTTAACGAGTGTGCGTAGGATCTTTGAGTGGTAAAAAGTTATACTGTTTTAAGTACAGTCAAACTTCCTTATAGTGCGCTTCTATATAATGATGTTCAAAGTATAATAAATTAATCTGAAGGACTTAGTTTTCTCATTCTATTTTCAATGTATATATTAAGATTGCTCTATAATAAAGATTTATATATTATAGGCATCTTCGACTTTATTAAATACAAGAAATATGATTAAAGCTTGAGGTAAATATTATTATTAATATATATATATATATAATAGATAAAGCTTTGTATGTCATTGATTTTAAGCCAAGTTCTATGTGGCAATCACTTGTTTGAAGGGAAACTGTTTTTGTCGAGAGTTTTTCCCTCTTATATAGACAATATTATGACTTTATGGTACACAGATCTATTGTAAAATAAATGATTAAAGTAGTAAATATTTCCACAATGAATGACATGCTTTATAGAGGGTTTCTCTCAGTGTAAAAATAAATGCATATTTTATTGGGCTCGCCTCGGTCTGACTCTGTCTGTCATTTGTTCTAAAAATTGTATGCAATAAATAAAAATTACACGTTTAACAACACAAATTTAGTTGTTGCTTTTGTTGTTTGTTCTTTCCCTTTTTTTTTTTTTGTTATTTTTTTGCTTTACTTTTTTTTTTTATTTTTTATCTGCCTTTTGTGATCTGTATTCAAGACAACAATGTAAAGGCGAGAGGCGTGTCCCTTTGCCTTTTGGCTTAACCCTTTTGCCTTTCTTATGTTATTTTTTTTCTTTTCTTTTCTTGTTTTTTTTCTTTTGGTTTTTGCTTTTTTGCTTGTTGCTACTTCTAATTGGATATGTTCGATGTCGTCGTCATCGTCTTTGGCCTTAAAGAAATCATGGAGAAGAGAATGAGTTGGTGGTGGGGGAGGGACACAGAAGACTTGGGGGAAAAATGTCGCTGGTAACTCTTTAGTTTTTTTTTTCTCCTTCTTGTGTGTGTGTGTGTGTGAGTTTATTTTTTCCCTGTTTCGCAACCCTGCTGGGCAATCAGAACTTATGTTTACCCCAATTAAGGTGAACACGAGACCGTTTTTGCGATCCAATGAGTTAGAAACAAGATAAAGGACCGAAAAGCCTGAACAATACAGACGAAGGAGATGGAGTAGGAGATGAAGTTGAAGCCAATGCCGATGCCGATGCCGATGCCGATGCCAAAGCTAAAGCCAGGACCCTGGACCCTGGATCCAGGACCCATGCATGTTTATGTGTTGTCCTCGTATCCAATACGCAGCAGGCACAAACAATGCCAGGATAGGACAGGATAGCACAGCACAGGACAGAATCGAGTATAGGATAGAACGCGGTCCACAGCTCCACACAGGAAACCCAAGCAATGATTAAAAATTGTGCAAGCGTGTGGCACTGGCGGTGGCGGTGGCGGTGGCGGTGATGGTGATGGTGATGGCGGATGACTGAGGCAGTTGTTGTGGTTGTGTTGAACCGTCTACCAATCCTAACCCCAATCCCATACCCTATTTAGCCATCCCATCCCATTGTCAGAGCGAAAGTCACAAAGTTGCAAAATCCAAAAACCAAAGTCGTTCGTTTTTATTGCCATTTGTATGCGTGAAGCCGATTGTCCCCTACCAAGTTGGCACCACCATCAGCACCACTGTATAGGAGACGCGTGCGTGACACGATCTTGAAATGTGAAACTTTAATTTTAAAATTTTTGACAATTTCTACACAATTTATCGCATTTTATATATGGAAATAAAAATGATTTGAAAATAATAATGGAATTTGATTGATCAATTTTCTTTAAGAAACAGTTTTCTTAAATTAAATTGAAAGAATTACTTTATAAGGATTGACATAGTCATCCGATTTTTTGTATAAAAAAATCTTAAATAAAAAATCCTAAAAAAGTTTCAAATATTTTGAACAAATGTTTTAATTCCAGGGAATTCCACTCAAATGAATTTATTTTAGTAGTTTAATAATTTCTTAAATTATTTAGTCTAACAATTACAGTGGAGATAAAGAAAGAAAAGTAAAAAATTTGAATTGTTTTTATTGTAAATAATTAATCTTTGAATTTTATTTTATTTTTTAATTTATTATATAATTATATAATTTATTATTTATTTTTTAATTATGGCTTCATTTTTTAGAAAATGAATGTTTAAAAAATAAAGTTAAATAAACCTTCTTCAAAATGCACCGAAATGCATCTGGCATTTTTTTTATTTTTCAAATTTATAAAGAAATTAGTTAAAGTGCAACTTGATATTTTTTAAATTGGACAGTTAAATTTTCTACAAAAAATCAAATCTATGAAAAATCAAAAAAAATGCTTGACGTTAGACATTTTATTGCAAAATCTTTATAAATGAAGTGAAAACACATTTTTCTTGATCCTTAAGAAAAGTTAAAGAATTTTAGTTTATTCTCAAGGAGAAAGATAAAAATTAAGGTAAAAAAATAATTTTTTAAATATATAGAGGAATATACATTTCATTGAATATTCATTTTTAATAAGGCTTCGTGAGAAACCGTTTGAAGAAATCTCCAAATTTTAGGTAATAAACTGGCCAAATGAAAGTCTATAGGCAGTTGATTTTAAGGTAAACATTTTCATTAATTAATGATAAATATTATAAAAAAACTTAGTCAAATATGTTAAACTAAATATTAAAAGGAGAGTCGCAACTTTTTAACTATCTATGTTGTCAATTTGTCTTAAATGACAAAATTATGAAAATAAAGGACTTAATAAAGTTTCCAAGTTAATTACCTAATATCTATAAATTCATTGGATTAAAATAAATTCTCCTTACCTAAAAAACTATACATTTTATATATTGTTGCTACAATATATCTTTATATTTAAAGTGTTATACATATAGTTTTACTGTATTATAAATCATTTGGAACAAAGAAAATATATTTTATTGCCAAATGAATAGATTTTGAATGGTATTTGATTTATTAATTTTAATCTTCATTAAGATATAGTTTTCTAGAATTTGGAATAGTTAAAATATATTTTATTGGTTTATTTAGAATATTATAAATTAAATACTCAATGACGAGTTTTCAATTATCTATTTATTTAAAATCTTTATATAATTATGATATTGTTTGTTCTATTAATCGGAAGACAGAAAAGACATTTCATTGCCATCTAATTACTTTAAACTATTTATTATTCCTTGGTTTGTTGCTCACGCGTGACTCACGCATGCAACTCACATAAGCCCGCCCCCTCTTCCCCTTCCAAACCCTATATATGTAGTTTGTTCATAGACATTGTTTTGTTTTTGTTTTTTTTCTGTTTTTGTATTTCTTCTTTTTTTTTCTTCCTTTTTTTTTATTTTGCTTTCCTGATATTTTGTGTTTTCTACTTTCAAGTCCTGGACTCGTAATACTCATTAGCCATAACGACAGGAATCAGGTTGGTTGGTTGCTGAAGCCAATGTTGATGTGTTCATGTCTATCTATGGCCGAACATCAGACAGATCAAAGCCTATCAAGTGGGTTACAGAGTGTGAGAGAGGGGTGGGGTTAAGAGAGACAAAGAGGGAGTTAAAAGGGAAGCTGGACGTGGTCTATCTGCGCCTTTCCACTATTTACACAGCTCATTTTATCTCGTTCGATTGGCAATTTATCTGAAAATGTTTTGTGTGTGTGTGTGTGTGTGTGTGTATGTGTCCCCCCTCCCCCTTCACTCCCCTCCCCCCATTTATCCCTTAATGCCATACCCTTTTTTGTTTGGCTTTGTAATTGGGACTTGGCTAACAGTAGTTGTAGTAGTAAACACACACACACACACACACACATACTCTTACACAATATCGGTTTTTGAATCTTAATTTCTTTTGTAGAAAAACATGAAAATCAAAGAGGTTTTCGAAGGCAAAAGTTAACTAAGCAGACTAGACCCCTTTATAACCGCTTCCTCCCCGCATATGAGGTGAAATCGCAACAAATGGAAATTTTGTCAAGCTTGAAATCCTTTTATAATGACAAAAGGTTTCCACCTCTAAGCCGATTACAGCAACAAAACACACTTCAACTCCCAGCCAAGGAACTTCAGTTTCAGTTTCAGTTTCGGTTTCAGTTTTTGTCCCTTCTCCTTTCATTCCAAGGCCAGTGAATACTTTTAGGCACCTGCTGTGTTTTACTGAAGTGTTCCGAGTGCCGTGTGTCAAAGGAGAAACACAAGTAAAATTAGTAGGCAAAGGAGGTGAAGAGGTGGCAGTGGTTATATTGCGAAGGGCAAAACGCATTTCAAACCTCGCCCTGTCTGTGGTGCCTACTTTTGTAATTAGTTTGAATGCGCGTCGAGTGGATAAAATGTGAAATGTACAAGTGGGGGAAAAAAAAGGGGGGTAAAGACTATGTACAAGTAAAGATGAAGAAAGGACACAACGACAAAGCACAGGAAGCTGGTTAGTAAAAGTTCAACTTTTACTGGGTGATATATGTACATATGCCCAATGACTATTTAAGGGCTATTCATTTTTATAGTATTTCCAAAGCAGTTTCTATTATATTTTTATTTTAATTTTTCCTTTTCTGCTATATATAAATAAAAATTCTTATAATAATATTTTTAAATATTTATATTTCGTCATTTACAATTTTAAGTATAATAAATATGAATATTTTTCTTTTGGTTTTTTCACGTCTCCCGTGGCTGAGCGGTTGGTTCCGGGTTGATCAATCGATAGAAGGGTTGAAAAGGCAGCAACATCACGACGCGTTAGGGTTGGATGGACGGATCCGATATTTATTTTTGTACAAATTCTTCAGCAGTAGTTTCTTTTTTAAACTAGACTCAAAACATTGTTAAGTTGGCTGAGGAACCAATATCTAATTAAGTTGGCTGCGAACTCAATTGAGAGCAGACAGTCTGGCCTTTGGAAATTAGCGTTGCCAATCAGAGTTATCGACGAAGTTATCGACGAGGTGGGAAGGCTAGTTTACGTTCGGCGTTACCACACTGGCCGTCGCCGTTATAATATACTGATCTGAGACTGATGCTATTAATCTGAATAGCTATTAAAATTAAATTTATGCATTTTCCTTGTGCCTTGTTAATTAACAAATTAGACAATTTGCAAGGGTATACAATAGTCGTGAGAATCATCTATAGATTTATTTCTCGTTTGCTTCTACAAAAGTTAATTTTTTCGTTAATTAAAAAGTGGAAAATTCACTTTTTATTATAATTTTTTTATTCAAACTAACTTTGGATACAAATATGTAATTATTTTTTAATTGAACTGTTTGTTCAGATCTTAAGTTAACAATTTTGTTTCTTTTTTTTACCAAATAGATAAGTTAATATGATTTATTCGACATGTTGTCGTTCACTTACTAAAATACAAATAGATTGCTTCAGTCGCTATCATAGGAGATATCACTATCGGTTAGATCTTCAGATTCGGCATGAGGTGGAGTCAAAGATAGATGAACTAGATGACCCGTTGGCTGTATTGCATTTTGTTGTGGACCCTCAAGAATTTGCACATGATGAATGGGTGCCGGAGAAGCTCGACGATTCGATTCTCCAGTATTAAGGACTCCACCGCCATTATTGTTGAGGCCATGGGAACCGGATGTACGTAAAATGCTTGGTGAGGACAAGGCTCTATATTGGGAGTTGCCATTGCTATTGCCGTTGTCATTGCCATTGCCGCTGCCATTGTTATTGCCATTGCCGTTGTCATTGCCATTGCCGCTGCCATTGCCATTGCCTCTGCCACCATTGCCATTGCCTCTGCCACCGTTCTCATTGCCGCTGCCATTGCCATTGCCTCTGCCACCATTGCCATTGCCTCTGCCACCGTTGTCATTGCCGCTGCCATTGCCATTGCCTCTGCCACCATTGCCATTGCCTCTGCCACCGTTGTCATTGCCGCTGCCATTGCCATTGCCTCTGCCACCATTGCCATTGCCTCTGCCACCGTTCTCATTGCCGCTGCCATTGCCATTGACTCTACCACCGCTGCCATTGCCATTGCCATTGCCATTGACTCTACCACCGCTGCCATTGCCATTGCCATTGCCATTGCCATTGCCATTGCCATTGCCATTGCCATTGCCATTGCCATTGCCATTGCCATTGCCATTGCCATTGCCATTGCCATTGCCATTGCCATTGCCATTGCCATTGCCATTGCCATTTCCACGTCCACGTCCACTGGCAGATAAATTCGTCGGATTTCTACGACTAGATGTATGGTGGCTAAAATTATAGTTTCCATCTGCACCGAGACCAGAACCACCGGCACTACTAGATCCAGCACCATTCCCACCACTATTGTAGCCACCGGTACGTAATATGCCATCGCCATGTTGTGTGGTCAAATGGCTGGTTATATTGATCACCCATTCGGGATGGGATGTGGCCAATGTGACGCACAGTGGACAGATGACAGACGTCGCATCGGCCTGATGCTTGGCCTGGACATGCTTGATCAAATCCTTTCGCGTGTGCCCCATCTCACCGCAAATGGGGCAAGTGAAACTTTCCGCTGATAATTCCGGTATCGGTTCACCGGCAAAGAATAACTCACGTGCGGCCCGATCCAATAGGCACTGAAATGGATGATTATTCTTATGATCGCCCGTCTCAACCTTATTTTCATGGCATCCCGAGCATAAATCGTAATCCTCACAGCGCAAACATTTGTATCGATAATGAACTAAATTTCTTGCACCGCATCCATCGCAATTCACATTCCAGTGTGAGGCCATCTAAATAAAATTTGAGAATTGTAAGAAAAAAATAACCAAAAAGAATAAAAATTAAATTTATATATTTTATATTCAAAAACATTTTGTACTTACGTCGAACCGATTTCAACGATGCAATGATAATCAATGAAAAACTTATTGAAGACTTGTTTTGACTTTATTTTAACTTAAGAGAAACTAGATACATCGCCTTCTATTCATTCAAAAGAAATGGGAATAAATATAATATAGAATATTGGATATCAATATAGTAATATTGTGAAAAATATTTCGACTCAAATTTATTCTTAGTTTCGTTTTTACCTTAAAATGTGAAAATGCTATGAAAACTTTTCTTTTTTTTTGGTTTGTTTTTATATTTTTACTTTTTACCTTTATGTTTCAGTTGTTTAAATATTATTTCAATCTATGCATTAAAAAAAATAGAAGCGAACATTTTAAAGGAAATATGATAAGTTTTGAAATTAGTTATCTAATTTTTAAAGATTTTTAGATCCGCCAGCCAGCAAATTGAGACCCATTAAAAAAAAACCAAAATTATATCTTGTTATCTATTATTGACCAATTTACAAATTAAAACATAGTTCGAATTATAGCCTAAATTGTTCAATCTAATAATCGAGCTGTACACAATATAAATTGCAAAAATATATAGTGTGTTTGACCTATTTTTACAATACACATTTACCAAATTGAACTAAAATATTGAAATCACTGAGCATCTTGCACATATATTAATTACTTTTCACTATCAAACGATTTTCATCGATTGGCAGATAACTGCACTTCAAATCTATTTAGAACAATAACTCGTGAAGTTACGCTGCAATTTTTAAAAATTTTAGAATGAAGATATATTTTGCACAACTTTAAAAAATTTAAAGGAGATCGTATAAACACTCGAATACAAACAAAATGAAATATTTTTCGGGGTGATAACATTTATAGCTTTGGCAATGATGCCAATAGAAATGTTTGACAAAAAGAAACAGAGAGATTAAAAACCGATATCACAAATACAACATTGATCTTCTTTCAAGTCCAAGTGAATCATGTTAAAAACTTCTGGGAACAACTTAAACAATAGGAAAAAAAACACAAAATACATTATTAAAATATCTTTCATACCCAGAAAATTTAACAATAATGGATGTATAGCGTATCGAATATTCTTGAAGTGTAGTCTAAAAAAAAAAGTCGAAAAAGAAAATATTTTTATAAACAGTTTATTTGTGATTTCTAATCCATTTTTTTTAAACCTAAAAATTATTTATTATGTACTATTTTTATTTTAGTTTTTGTGTCATTTTTTTTTTTTTGCCTATGGGTTTTTTTTATGTTTGTTGTTCCCAACATTTTTATGTTTTATTTTTATTTTACTATATACAATATCATCATATAATCATTTCTCGTACTCCTTTCGTTTGGTTTGTTCGCGCTTTGTACATAAATTTCATGCAAATTGACTAATTAATTTTTGCGCAATGGATTCTTATCGTGCAATGCACCTGGAAGACCTAAGCCAATATAATGCATATTTGCATAATGCATACAGAGGAGTAGAAGAGTAGAAGTAGTCATCAGACTATGGAGAGAGAAGCGACACGAAACGAAACGAAAGGAAAGGAAAGGAAGTTGGAGCTATGGGGTTACTTATGGGGGCCATATAGGTAGAGTTTGGTAGCAGGACTACGATGTAAACTAAACCAACGCACTGAGTGCCTGGCATTCTAGACCTGCTGGTTCTATAGTACTCTCTTGGTGCTTCTGTCCTCGGTTCAGGCAACAAAACAACAATTTTAATGACGGATATTAAGCATAACCACACAACTGAACTATACGAGTTAAAACGAAGAGTTGAATCAAGTTTAGTCTCAGTTGGGCATGGGGTAAAGAAGTAGACACCAAACCCCCCCCCCCCCCTCTCCCCCCCGCCCCACTCACCACTAACCATAGGTATACATACATAAAAAAATTTACAATGCTTCCGTGTACTTTTAATACTCTAAAAAAGTAAAGTAGCTTAGCTTAACCAATTGCTCTATATAACTGTAAATAAAAGTCTCTCAATCTAAGTGATTATGGAAAAGTTTTTATAAATTGACACGCCGTATTATATATAGAATAATAGGGTTTGGAAATTCTTAGATTATAGAAAAGAAAAGATTTTTCGTCTTAATATGAAAGATATATCAATTAATTGTTCAAATAGTAAGTGAAATTTACAGAGGACGAGATGATCGACCTTTTTTTTATCCACAATCTTAGATCTTTGGGGAATCGTTAAAGAAGATTTTAAGTTCTTTAAGGAATCATTAGGCAGTTTCTATCAAAATCATAGAGCAATTTAATAATTATGATCATGAACTGCTTTTCTAGGAATTCTCTTAGAAGTTTCAAAAATAATTTTGAAAAAATAAAATAGAGAAATAATTTAACGCAGGAGGAAATCGATCTAAGTATTTTGGATGTGGAAAGTATATTTTTTTTCGTTGTTTTTTTGATTTATTATATTACAGAAACATATCTTTTTTTTTGTGTTTGTTTATTTTTTTCTAACTTGGTTATGAAGAAATTATTCTGTTACTAAAAAATGATTGTCAATTAAAGAAATAAATATTGTTTGGGGTTCAATTGTGAAAAAAGTGTATCTAAAAGTTGCTACTATAATGCACTCCCTTTCCATTTGTCTCCCTCTCTGTCGCTCTCTCTCTCTCTCTCTCTCCTTCGCTGTGTGTGGCCCTTTAAAGCCTGCCAAATATGCTGATTGCAGCAATAATGATGATTATGTTTGCCTGGCCCTGCATGCGCGACGCAAATTTGTTAGCCAAAGCGGAAGGAAGTCGAAAGCATTGACAATGCCAGGAGCCAACATGGTGTAAGGGGAGAGCAGAAAGTAAGAGAGAAAAAAAGTGAAGCGATGAGAGTGAAACAGAGATAGATAGAGAAGAGGGAGAAAGAGAGAGAGAGAGAGTGGGGGCATGCAACAAAAGCAACGTCAACGACAATGACGAGCTGCAAAAGCATTTAACGACTTGCAAATGCGACGACTCCAAAAGCGAACGTCCAACTTGACTGACTGACAAACTGACTAACTGACATACAACAAATGCGAAAATGCAACAGAAAAGTACGAGAAACAAAATAAAAAAAATAAAAGTAAGGAAATCAACAAAAATGCACACACACACATACAAAAACAACTTAACGGGTGTAAAATATTCAATGGCAAAGTTTTTGATACTCTAACTTTAATGGGCAGGCAAATCGAAAATTTTAAGCACTTTGAGCTTTCGTGAATTAGAAATTATTTAGCGCTATTTAATAAAGATTAAAAAAAAATTAAAAATTAAAAATGATACATTTAAAATTACAGATAAATACGTGTTATATATAAACAATTAGTCACAAAATTCTAATAACCATTGGACAAAAGAAAAAAATACCAAAAAAGAAACATTTGAGTTACAAATTTAAAATTTTAAAAGATTAATAAAAATCAAGAATATTTGAAATTAAGGCCATAAAAAAAACAATTTCATTAAATAGAAAATTTAATTTATAAAAACGGATTTTTTAAGAAAGATTATTCACTATAGTTAAGTTCTACTGTGCACATATTGATCACTTTAAACGATAACAAAGATTTTTTTTAATTTATTTATTATTTGATAATTATAAAGCGGACTAAAGAATGGAATTTTGTTTTGTATTAATATTTTTGCTTTTCACTTTTCTTATTCTTGATTTGAAGGGTATTTTAGTTGCTGCTTCGTTTTATTTTTCTATCCTTTTATTTGTTGGTTGTTGTTTTTGTTCTTGTTTTTTTTTTATATTATTTTGCTGCTGGGCAAAATTATTGCATTGCGTGCATAAACTTTTGAAAAGTCGTACGGGGCCGAAAAACGCAGTTCCTTCCTTCCGTTCTACAGCCAGAAACCGTCTCTATACCAAACCGGATAAGTCTCCTGCCCTTTGTGTGTGCGAAATTGTGTTTCTCTCTTTGTGTGTGTGTGTGTGAGTGTGTGTTTGGTGGCCATATTAGCAAAGTGAATTGGTTTTTATTTGTAACGGAAATGTGAAAATTATTTTTCCCAGTTTCTGTTGTTGTCGGTGATTTGCATAAATTGCAGGTGACAGTACTCCACGAGGAGTCCTTCACCTAAATTGAAACAATGTGTGTGTGCCTGTGTGTGTGTCTGTGTGTGTGTATTCGCTTGTTTTACATCTTTGTTGTTGGCACAGAAGCGGCTTTTACCTGACCTGATGTAGCCTAATCTCCAAATGTGAACCGCTCTATTCTCTAACACTCTACCACTTACAAAGCCAGCTGAGAAATGGAATTTAAATTTGATTTTTCGCAAAATCGTTAACCAGAGAACTTTTTCTTGTTTATATCAAGTCTAGCCGACTGCCAACCGCTATGAATTGAAGTCAACTCGCAAAAGCAGAGTCCGATACAAACAAACACAAAAAAAAAAAAAATTAATAATAATAATAATAATAATAATGTGGTCGATGTAGAGAGCTATTGAAATTCTAAACTAAAAGTTTACTCATCAAACGACAGTTGGGTAAACATGATTCATTTGAATTACTTTATAAAAAAAAATAACTGTGAATATTATTCAATTTGAAACCAGTTCCATTCCATATGAAATAAGTTTCATATAATAATAATTAATGAATAAATTACACATAATTTCTATCTATATAAGGCATATTTGGTCTTGAAATTTGGAAGAAATTCGTTTTATTATTTAAATTGCTTATTTGTGGTTTTTTTTCTTGTTTAATTGATTGGTAATTAACTAGTTCATTTTACTATAAGACTATTAACGGTTTTTATTATATTACAGTCGAACTTCCTTAAAAGAAAGTTTCGCAAGGAACCCCGAAAATTATTTCATCATGTAGAAATTAAATATAAATTAGTTTTGAAAATATTATATCTTTATTTGTTTCTTAGAATCCCGATTTTTCACTAGCAAATCATGACTTTCAATTGGCATTTAAATCTGGAAATATTGAAAAAACAAATTCCCACCTGATTTTTGAAAATTCTTAAAGGGGTAGCATCGTCAAAAAATATGGAAAATCGGATCGATTTATTTTTCCTAATATCGAATGTTTAAATGTTTTTTTTTTCTACACTAGTTGCGATTACAACGATGTAATTTCTTTTTAATTCGGCAAAAAGATGGCCACTTGAAAATTTTTACCGAATTTTTTTTTCCCGAATTATAGATGAATTAAATAGTTAATATCGAGTATTATGGAACTAGTTCTTTGTAATTTTTAAATAGTCATTATATGAAGAAATTTTGATATCTCCAACTGAACTAGTATTATATTATGATGGAACTAGTTCCGCAATTAAGTCGAACTGAGTGGCTCGTAGCTTTGTTATTTGAACTGGTAACTCCGCTTATAGAAAACACACAGATGTTGCATACATTTAGGTAACCCAACTAATCTCATGCAGCTGATCAGTTGCGCCACAAAGTATGCGATGGACATTTTGGCCTCTCGTGCACTTTGAGCTGCTGATTTATTTATATATATATATATGTGTGTGTGTGTGTGTGTGTGTGTGTATGTGTGTATGGGTGTGTCAGTCATCCATGTGTGTGAGTGGAGACGGGCAGTAGCAGTCGTCTTTTGCTCTTTTGGAATTTAATTCAATTTATATTTTATTCCTTCTTCGCTCACATTCCTTTCTGCCCCCGTTGCCGGACTCTTTCACAGCCATCACTTCATTTTGCTTTACTCCACCAGTTTCACCAACAGCCATGGCTTTGACTTTGGTCTGTTCCTTGGAGAGATTGGGCGACTGCATCATGTTCTTTCATTCGACATTTTGCTCTTCGTTGCATTTTCTCTCTGCCCCGTCTCTCCATCTCTGGTTCTCTGATTTTCCCATTTTTCCTTTTATGCATGTTGGCCATTAACTACTGACGGTCTCCTCGTTCCTTCTTTTTTTTTTATTTTTTTTTGCTTTTGGCTTTCTTTGAGGCGGCTGGCCGCGATTGCAACATTTGTTGGCTTTGGGCTGCTGGCTGCATTTGCCTCATGGGAAATCAGTTTAATGGAAATTATAGCATTCGATTACTTTTCAAAACTAAACTCAAAGCGTATATTCATCTCTCTTCCTCTCTCTCTCTCTTTCTCTCTCTCTCCTCTTGGTTCAATTAAGTGGCTCAGATTGCTTGGGCTATTGCTGCTGCTAATCAAGCCAGCCATGAAATGGTTTCCAAAAAAACCACAGTTTTCTTCTTTTTTTTGTCTTCTTCTTCTCTCATTTCCCTCTTTTCTGCACTCCTTATTTGCTTTTGGTTTGTTGTCAAATGCCTAAAAGTATGCTGCAAAATGACTGAGCAATGGTAGAAAAATAAATAAGAAAAAAAAAAAAGAAAAACAAGCAACAAGAGGAGTACGGGAAAGGATAACCAAAATGTTGACTGGCGTTGGAATGGAAAATTTTTTGTGACCCCAACCAGAAAGCAGTCGAACAGGCGTACAGGTGAAGGCATTTTACCTGCTAGTGTCATTTAAGTGACAAAGCAATAGACAAGTCGAAATGGACAGCAAAAATTTACCCATTCCTCCATTCATTTGTTTTGGGTTTTCGGTTTTCGGTTTTTTTTTTCTTCCTTTTATTGAGAAATGGCTTAAATCCATAAACCATGTGTGGGCGTGTGTGTTTGTTTGTGTGTGTGTGTATTTGATAAACAAATGATGGAATCGCAGTCAGACGGCTCTATTCACTGTGCTTGCATACTTTCGGGCGTCACAGCTGGAGATTTCAGATGTTTTAATTTCCCATCCGTACAAAAAAAAAAAAAACGCGAAATAAATATAAAAGAAGGAGGAAATTTTGTATATAATTTTAGTTTAGATTGCACGCTAAAATCTCAAATCAGCTGTTTGGACATTATCTATGAATTCAAGGCTTGACAATCTTCTTTGATGACATTTAAGTTAGTAATACATAATATTAATTTCTAATTTAAACTATCGTCCTATACAACATAAAAAACTTACATTGAACTTTAAGATTTCGTACTAAAACGATTGGAAACGAAAACAGGTCAATTTAATTCCGATATTTTATAGCAATTGGAATCTACTTTTGTGTTTCACAAGCATTTTTTCTGGATGTCTACCTAAAAAAATTCTAGCAAAATAATGGCTAAATCGAATTCGTCCAGTAGAGTTTACTATTAACCTTAACATATTAAAGATTAATAGAAAAATATTTGGATTATCGTTTTCGGATTATTCCATGATTAAGAGTATAATTATAATTCAACTTCTTAATTTTATTTATTCTGAAAATTAGTTCAGTAATAAATAAAAGATATTTTAAATAAATCATACAAGTTTAGTATAATATGACTAGAAAATTGTTAAAGTTTCGGCGGTATCTATGATTAAATACAGATATGGGAAAAATAGTGACAAAAACGGTGATTTGGTATGAAACTAAGTATTTTCATTAAATTCTTTCATGTATGCCAAATGAACTTTTTTGTCTATGTTTGACATCGAGTTATCCATTCGTTCTTGTATCTAATGTCAATTTATTTTTATTGGTTTTGTATTAACTTTTTTATTTGCTCTGAGAACACGGCAATTCCAGTTAAGATCACAAAAACATGCATTTTTTTGCAGAGCTCTAAAATTAATAGTTCAAAATTTGAAGTAAGTAGGATCAAAAAAAACAAAAGAAATTTTGGTTTTATATAGAATATTATCCATTTCCATTAACCACCAAAAATGGTGTAAATATGAGAGTTGAAAGGCGAGATTATATAAGGCATTCCATTGAAACATTTTATTTGAGATTAATGAATGTAAAGAAACAGTTTTCTTAAATATTAAAAGCATGAAAAAATGATAGTTTTTAATATTTTTCACAATAGGAAATAAAGTAAGTGGATGGCATGGAAGGAAACATTATGAAATAACAGATGAAAATCGATGACAAATAAAGGATCATTTGCAACAATTAATGTGGGTGGGAATATTGTTGGAAGAGTGACAATTTGAAAAAGTACTGGGTGTCTCTTGTTCTTTTTGTTGGATTTCTGTTGTTGTTGTTTTTTTTTTCTCTCTTTTGTTCTTATTGTTTCCTTTTGGATAGTTTTGGTCCTGCCTACGTGATGTGAATTGCGTGTGACTGCTTTACCAATTGCATCTTCCTAGGTGGAAACAGTTGGGTGTGTGTGTGTGTGTGTGTGTGTGAAGGTCACGTGGCAAGCAACACACACAGTCACACACACAATCACACACACACGCACACACAGACATATAGTACTGCACGAGCCAGGCTGCTGTCGAATATTGACGTTGAGTTTAATGAAGTGCAACGAAAAGCATTTTGCCAGCAATTCAAATGCATTTCTAGAGCTGCAAAAAACCCCAAAAAAGCAGCAGCAGCAGCAAAAGAAGAGGTGAAATTCAGTTTATTGACAAGGATATGTAAGAGGAGAGAGAGAGAGAGAGGGGCAATCATCAAGTGCCGTTAAACATGCCACACGCATCAAAGTGAAAATGCCGCAAAAACTAAGAAAAAAAAGGAAAAATAAAAAAAAATACAAAAAAAAAACGAAAATATAACGAAAACAAGTTAGTTCTAGTCCTGCGCCTGTTTGACACCCTTCTACCCATATCCTTCTACACTTTGTACTCCTTCTGCTACTACTAAAACAGAAAGCGAGAGAGGAAATCTGTTCCCACTTGTCTGTTAGACCACTGTTAAATCACTGTTAAATAAATGCTGCCGACGTCGCTGCCTGCGCCTGCGCTTCCTTTTCAAAATTTTAGTACAAATACGAAAGGCAACCGAATAAAAACGACGAATAAAAAGACGAAAGACGAATACTCGAATCGTCAACTAAAGAATTTTAGTACAGAAACCAAAACGGGAAATGTGTACGAAAATTTGAACGATTCATTCAACTGCTTGAAGTTCAACCGAACGGAGTCAGCAGCAGGATATGGATAGATATATCTTCTGTATATGTTAAGGTTAAATATTAAATTTTACGTATTTTCACAAATATAGTACATGTATATATATATATGGGTATTTGTATGTAAATGGGTATATATGTATATATGGTTATGGTGTTCTTATTCTATTTGAAATATTATCTTTATGAAAATGCACTTGTCAGCAATTTGCAGAGGCGAACGAAGGCGAATGAGCAGAGTTGGCTAAAAGAGAAGCACAAGTTGACATGACTTGGTTAACTTTGCCTTGCCTTGGATGATGCTTAAGCGGATGCTGATGCTAAACCTGCAGATGAGAATGATGAGTATTCATCACGGGATGATGATGCTGCTGCTGCACTCATTAGTGCAACTCTTTTAGATGATAATTTGGCTTAGAGCCATCAGACAGTAGCTTTCAGTTTAGCATACTTTAGCATACAAATATCTTTATCATATTTTTTTTCTCTCGCTCTCTAACTCTAGCTAAAACAAAGTTTTAAATTATAATAATTGGGTATTAGTTCTGTAGAATAAACTTATCTTTTTTTATTTTTTGTAGTTTCTCAATTGCAACAATTTCTGTTTCATTTAATCCAAGAAAATTGGCACATATTAAGTTTTAAAAAAAAAAAACTGTTAATAACTTAACTTTAATATTAAAAAAAGAAAAAATAATAGACAACAAGTGAATCTAAGAAATGTATAAAACTGTGTAAGTTAGCGTATTCTTTGCGTATGCTAAATCTTAAAATATAAGTTAAAGTGGAAAGAAATGATTGATTGTCGTCTACCTTCTGACTTTGTGAATAAAGACCAAAGTTCTCTCTGGTGTTAATCTCAAATTGAATGTCGTAAAATTAAATTCAAAAATTTTATAACTTCTTTTATTTGATTAATGTTTATAATTTTATTAGAAGAAGACATTCTATATAAAATATTGTCATGCAATTAAAAATGAGATTATTCGTTTTAAGCCATTTATAAAAAGTAAAAACCAATTAATTAAGTACAAAATAAAATCCATATATATACACATATTAATGTAGCCTCTGAAATAGTATTTAAATTTTTATTTGCATTTCAACTTTCTATTGGAAAGACGTAGAAAAAAAAACCTGCAATCTGCCTAATCTAAAACTAAATAGTAATTATATCTTTACTTAAATATTTATATCGTTTAAATTATTATATGCTGGGTATCTACATTGAAAATTAAAGTAATAATACAGTCTTTACATTATAGAAAAGATATCAATTTCAATTTCTATTTTCAAATAGCTAATTCTATTTCTAATTTTAAATAACTTGTTTGCAGTTTTTCTTTTCTGACTGAAATATTGATAAACAAATATATAAATAACCTGTTTTCATTAATTTCACAATTTCAATTACGTCCGCGAAACGAATTAATCCAGAAAAAGTACATAAAATATTAAATATTGCACTTGTTAATTCCAACAGTATATAGTAAAATTTTCTTAAAAATATTTCCAAAACACATAAAAAAAACTCAAAATTTATACAAATATTTTTATTACATGTTGCACATATTATGTTTTATAGTATAAAATATACTCTCGACAATAAAATAAATTTAATAACCAAATTACACTCAGAATTTGTTTGAAATTATTTAAAAAAAAAGACACAAAAAATATCTCTCAATATTTAGAAAAATTCAAGAAACTATAAACAATTGCCATATAAAATAACAAATTATTATTAAAGTAATTTTTATTCCCAATTGGGAATAAAATGATTGATATTTGTGCCTCTTCGAGAAATAAATGAATCAAGTTTATAAAACTGAATTATTTAATTTTTATGTTAAACCAACATTAAAACATTTATAAAAAAACTGAAATAAGTTATCCAATTTTATAATTATAAAAATATAAAATATTAAGTTGAGACGATATAAAAAAGATGATAAAATGTAGAAAATGTTATGCAGCAAGCAACAATTTCAAGAACAATTATCAAGGGTTAAAATAATAATAACTAAAAAGCGGAAATCACCGCTCACACATGTTGCACCAGGTCAAGGCGAATTTATTTATGATAAGACCAACTCCCATTCTCATACCCATATCCTGGGGCAGCTGCTCCTTTTTGCCCTCTTCTCCTGCCATTCCCTGCCCCCTGTAAATAAACACACGCACATTTGTGTACATACAAAAAATAATAATAATAATAAATAAAAGCTATATATATATATATACATATATCGCAAGTGGCAACTCGACGCAGCGGTTTCACACGCAATTAACATATTCTCTCTGTTTCATTAAAATTGTTGCATTTGAGGCAGAAGAGCGATGAGAAGGATGCGAAGGCTCCAAAGGGAACAAACATGGCAATGGGCTAGGCTGGGTGGGGGGGGGAGCGTGGGATAAAGTGAGGGGGCTGGTTCTTTTTCTTGCTGTTGCGCTTTTTAATTACTTGCTTTTTTATGTATATATAAATACATATATATATTTATCTGTATATATGTAGGGTGTTGTACATTTCCCTGTCGCTCGTTATTATTATTATTATTATTATTTTTTTTTTTTTGATTCAATTACTTGTACAAACAATTTACGAAAACAAAAAATGTAAAAAAAATTAATCGTCTAGAGTTCCAAATTGTCGCAACTTTATGTTGTTCTTTTTTTTCATTATTTTTCTGTTTTTTGTTGCAACATGAAGCGGCACTTTGCAATCGCATTAAACAATTAACAATTGTAATTGATAAACAATTAGCGTGCGGCATTATAACGCGCCAAGCCGCAAAAATGATGATAATAAGACGAAATTTCTATAGATATGTATACATACATATATATATATATATATATATATATAGTTCAATTAAAGTGATACATGTTCAGTAAATTCATAAATATATATGTATACTTTATTTTTATACACACGTGTTCACATATATCTAGGGAATATATATATTTTGTATACATTCGAAACTTGTTCAAGTAAACAATATCTACAAGGTGAGTGAATTGAGTGGGCAACCAATCTGGCAACACTGCTATTATTAAGCAGAACATTTAACAAATATCTTCAAAATCTTAATTTTAATTCATTGAAAAAATATATGTATATTTGTATTAAATGATTATAAATACATCAAATTGTTTTTCAGTCAATGTTTTTATGTCACAAACTTTTTCTAGGAAATTTTGATACTACCATCGATTGTTTGGGTACAATTTATATATCGTTATATTTAATAGTATAATAATCCTATTAACTTACTGTTATTTGATTCGGGAACACATTACATTTAATTCCACATTCTTAACCACTTTTATAATTAATAAAACATAATGCTTGTCATATATTGAAATCTATAAGCAAAACAGGTAAATTTTTAAAATTTTATAAATTTTCCAGTTTTAAATTTTAAAATTTTGCAAACTTCTTGAAATTTTCATATATAAATATGTATATCCATTCCATGTCCCATGTTTTTCAAAGTCAAATGGCATTAGAGATGTAGATCAATGATCGAAACTTGGATATAAAAATAATCAGGTCTGATCTATATGATTGATATATAATATGAAAGGAGTAAAAACATTGTAATTATATTTTTCATATGTAGAATAAATATATGTTCAGCAGCATAGTTAAGAGCAGAGTGTAACGAGTCCTTTTAGCCGACCCTTGGAATGAGTCGAGATATTGAGCTCCTAGTCGCCTATGCCGATAGTTCGGTATAAGTAGTATAATATATATTTAGTGGACATTTTTAATCATCAAACAGTTTCAAACGATTTCACTGTTATCCTTAATAATTTACTTAAGCACTTCCCAATTTATTTAAATAAAAAATCTAGGTTTTTACTTACTTATATTATAGAAAATAATTTGTTTTCCTTAAGAAAATATATTCATTAATATATATATATTTTATATATATTTCTTAAGAAGAGCAAAAAAAAAAAACTAAATCTATTTTTTCTTAAATTAAAATGATTCTGGTAACAAAGTTTTCTCTTCAGTCAATTGGATCCTGTGCAGCCAGGACAATTTTCTTAGAAGCAGTTTGGTTTGTTAATGACAGCATTTACTGTACTACAGTATGATAAATATATGTACATATAATCATATAAAAGAGAATATAAATAGAATTAATGTAGCTAAGGCAAATCAAAATGTAAACCGGAAATATGCCTTGAAATGGAAGCGACAGTGGAACCAAATACGCAATAAATGTTACATTAATATTTTAAGTTGAAATAAGTCATTATGTATCAAGAATCGAATAATATGTCAACAAAACATATAAACAATGTCTGTTTATTAAAATTGCTTCAAGCAAGTGATTGAAGTCGGAGATATATAAATATATGTTATTTAGATTTTATATGCAGACACAAAGAAATATGTATAAAAACTTAAACATTTTATTTAAGAATTTCCAGGAATTACCATTAAGTTACTATATATATCATATTATCGATCAATCAATGGAATTTAACCCATTCATGAGACCTTAAAATTAACTAACAATTACCGCCCAATGGAAAAATTTTGCAATTAGCTTTAATTAACTTTATGAACTTTCAGTTAATTGTTTTGTATGTCTCTTTTCTATAAAGTCGAATATACTATGTATATATATATATGATTGGGTCTATCTACTAAATCGATTTACTTGATACCCAAACTTGGAAAGTAAATATATTAATTTAAGTAAATGGAAAGACTATATAATATTATTTTAATTTTTATAAAATTTTTTAATTGTCTATTTAAAAAGTTCTCGAAATATCTAAATTTCAATTGGCTTAATGGATCTTAAGCACTTGCTTATACATATATAGGGTATCAAGAAAAAAAAATCCCCTTCTTAAAAACAATAAATATTGAAAAATGTTTATTAATAATCCATAGTCTATGAGTTTTTTTTCTTTTTTTTTTTGTTTGTGTTTGTAGTTTTGTTGTTATTGATTTTGTCAATTCTCAAAAGAAACAAAACTATATGTAGATACGAATAAAAATGTTAAAAACCAGTTGCCCAAATGATGTACGATCTGGCTAAATGTTGTTGTTTTTCGTGACTTGACGGGGCTGAAAATGAAAAAAAAAAAACTTGCTAAGTGCCGCCTATATAAGCAAATAAGCAGATTTAAACTGAATTTAGTTTTGATTGAACTGTCTGGGTATTGAGAGGGCGTTTTTATTTTTCATATTTTGGCTAACGGTTCTCCAAGGGTTTAAGGCAAAATGCGTGCGATTATATTATTATTGGGTGTATTATTTATTAGCTGTTGTATAATGACACAGGCATATCCACAAGATAGTTCAACAACAACAAGTACAACAACAACAACACCCAAACCGAAAGAGGAAAGCTCTAGTACTAGTAGCACCACTAGTACAACCACCACCACCACCACCACTGAGAAGCCCAAGAGTGAAAGTTCTTCGACAACAACCACAACAACTACACCAAAACCAACAACAACCAGCACCACACCAAGTACCACTACACCAAGCACCACCACAACAACAACAACAACAACAACAACCACTACACCTAAACCCGATGATGATAAAGATGAAGCGGAAAAGCTGTTAAAACAATGCGCCGAATTAACTCATCGCCGTAAACGTGGCGATTCCTCCGAGGAGGATGACGGCGATAGCCATGAACATAAGTCGGCCAAAAAGGAACGCAAGAAGCTAAAGAAATTGTGTAAACAGCTAAAGAAGCAACAGGAACGCAAACAGGAGAAAGATGAAAAGAATTCCCTATCGGAATTGTCCGCGGCATTGCGTGCCTACAATCAGCGTACTAAGAGCCAAAACTAAATTATGAAAATATTCAAATTTCTTTTATAATTTTGTGGTAGTTTTTTTTTTTTGTTCTTGTTTCTTTTTTTCTTTTTTGAAATTTTACAAAATAAAAGTTTGACAAAAAGTTTTGAGTAAATAAATTTATTTACCTATAATTTCTATTACATTTTATGCTTTTTTTTTTGGTTTCTATTTGTAAAGTGATAAATCGGTTAAATGGTGTTAATGCAAACGATCAACTTTGAGTATTAAAATTAGGGTGTGTCTATGTGTGAGTAAGAGTGTGTGTGTGTGTGTGTGTACTACAATTAGCACTTGCCTTGATCAAATTGAATCAAATTAAATAACTGATTTCGTCAATACCATTTTTGAGATCAAAAATATAGTTCAAAGCAATGGTTACAAATTGATTCAACAATTTTCTACTTTCACTCTTAAATGGGGGAAATATCTCATAGTAACATGTTTTTGCTAAATTTATGGAAACAAAAATTCCATCTGTCTATTGACGTAAAAAAAAAGAAATTAAAACAATATTTTATTTAAATACTAATTAAAACAATATCTTTAGTAACAAGTTTGACTGGAAATTACCCTTTTATTTTGTTTTTATATTTTTGCTATAATTTTTCTTATAGTTGAACAATTAAAAAATTTTATTGCATAATTTGAAGTTTCTGTTCTAAATTTTAAAATTTATTAACTGGTTATTGTTGCACTTGAAATGCTTTTTATTCAAATTAATTTAACTTTTATTTAATTTAAGTTAAACTTGTTTTCATTTCAGGACGGTGCCATTTTTTCACTTATTACACAATTTTCGGTAAAAAATAAGTTTCCGTTTTTAGATTTTTAATTGAAAATAAAACATAAAAAATTCATAGAAAATTTAGGTAAAGATTTGACGAAATTTCTCTTAAATTCAGATAATTTAATAATTTACTAGGATTACCATTCATGACAAAGTTCTGTCGGTATTAAAATTTTAGCAAAACAATATTCAGATATTTATAGTACGACAGAAATTGCTTAATTTATTTAAAAAATATTATCGTAAAAAATATGGTTTCATTTACGCTAAAAACTGCAAAACCTGGAAGTACATTTTTTCTTAAGTATCTAACCGCACTCAAAACTACCCTTCTTTCTTCAGTATTTTTTATGTAAAAAGAGTCACCCGAAAACTATTCAGAATCTAAAGGACATTGAGGTGTCCCTAAGCCAAATAAAATTTTGAATGGATTATATTAAAGTACATTACTTAGGATTAATAATGCTAATCTTTTAACTTTGTACCGTCATTTTGAATAAGTTTGCAGTTTTCAAATTATGTTAAATATGTTGAAATTTAGGGAGCCAGAAGGATTGGATATGGCGTACAAAGAGGGAATCCTTTTGCAGGCTAATCAAAAATATAAATTAATAATGTCAGAATCTGTTAAGGGTCTAAGGGTCTTACATATAAAGACTAAATAAAGATGCTCATTATAATAATGTATCAAACTACAGCGATGTTCAATCAATTTGTAGTTAAATATTTACTTAGAAACTTAAAAAGGATTGAGTATACGGCAACTTTCCATTTTTAATTCTTGAATCCTGATGGGATACAATCTATTGCCCCAGACTTCCTTCATTCAGGCTTTGCATAATGCTGGTTAGAGTAAAGAACCTTTCCTTCCCCTAGAACTATTCTAGATACATTTTGTTTTCTCTATTTTAGATCCTTTTTTTCCCCTATATCTATTCTAGATACTCTTCCCTTCCCCTAGAACTATTTTAGATACTTTTCTCTTCGCCTAGAACTCTTCTAATATGTATATATATATATATTTATCTAGATTTATTCATAAAGAAAGTTTTAAATTTTATCTATATGTCCGAAAGTATTTAATTTGGCAACTTTCCTTCATTAATATGAGTTTGCCTCTGGGTTTTTGTCTGATTTCTTTTTGGTTCCAACAAGTTGGCCATGATCCCTATTGATCCACTCTTAAACTAAAATAAAAAAAATTCTTTTGTATGGACTATTTGAAGGTATTTGAAACTGGTTTTCTAGAACTGAAATAATATTAGAAATAAATGTTACATGAGGAAATTTGAGGCCATGTAAATTTCAACTTCCTCATTTCTTATGCTTATCATTTTATTGCTTTTATTATTATTTCTTATTATATATTTTCATATTTGAATCTATTAAAGAACTTCAGAGGTCAAGTTCCAAGCAAAGAAAATATGTATAACCAAAATGAAATTAATTTGCATATTTAAACAAAAAAAAAAAATAAACAAAAAATGTTAATGATCTTTGTCTCTCTAGATATAGCTCTCCCTCTCTCTATCCCTCTCTCACTGTTTATCTCTGTCTCTGTCTGGCTTTAGTTAGATCAAAATTGAGTTTTGAGCCATTGAACTTTGATGGTAAATGGGTCGCGTTTGAACTCCCGATAGTTAATTATGCAAAAACAAAAAAAAAACTATCGAAGATGAAAAAAAAAAAAAAAGAGTTTGCCGTTACCAAATGATTTATGCTCAAGAAGGGAAAGAAGAAAAATAAAGAAAACAAAAATTGATATAAGTGTAAGTTGAAGAACATTTCGCCAATCAGTTGGCCAACTGAGAGCGTGCTGTAAGCAACTGCGAAAAAAATAAAAAATTAGAAATAAAATCAAACCAGGATGAAGATCCAATTGGGACTAATACTGGTCCTTAGCCTAACTCTGGCCAGTGACCTAGCGCTGGTGAGCGGTAAATTTTTTTGCATCTCCATTATGTTGCGGTAATCAAAGAGATTATATATATATATCTCTCTCTCTCTATCTATATATGCTCTGCTTTTGGCCATGTAGCAAGGAATGAGTCATCGGTGCCTGGATCCACGGCCAAACCCTTGATGATCATCAATGCCCCACCCATGAAGCAAAAACATTTGATTGTTCCCGTTCAGGTTGAAAGTTCACCAGCAGCAGCAGCAGCAGCAGCAGCGGCAGTGGCAGCTACAGTCAAACATCAGCAGCCAGTGGCAGGAACAGAATTAACTGCTAAACCCTCATCAACAGAATTGAAATCAAAGATTCAGGTTGTCGAACAGAAGCCCCTAAAGGTAACTGGTTTTATTACCAAATCTGGTGATATCTATGAAATTGATGGCAAACAGTCGTCAATTGGTAGTATCGAGGGACGGCAGGCAATTGATGCCAATGGCCAAGAGGATGATGACCAGCAACAACAACAGCAGCAGCAGCAGCAACAGGAACAAGACCAAGACCAACAAATTGTATGCAATTATGGGAATGTTGTTGTCTACAGTGATGTACCCTGTGAACAGGTGGGCAGCAATGTACAGGTGGGTCAAGTACATGAAATTAAAAAGGGACGACCACAGAATAATCAGCATGAGGAGAATGATGATGCAGCTACTCCGGTTCAGGGCAATGATATGTTGACTGAAAAGGAAGATGATGACCAACAGCAGCAGCAACAACAACAACAACAGAATGGTTCATCGGTGAATAATCATCCACGTGGCCAACAGAATCCACAAAGACGTCGACGTCGTCGTCGTCCCGCCGGTTCTGCTCAGCAACAGCAGCAGCAGAGAAGACGCCGTGGCAATAACGGACGGCGTCGTATTGTACGCACGCGTCTGCCGGCTAACGGTGGTAATCGTCGTCAACAGCAGCAGCAGCAGCAGCAAGTGCAAATTCGTCGTCGTCGTCGTCCCAATCAGCGTCGTGGACAGCAGAATAATAATAATAATAATAATAATCCGCAACAGCAGCAGCAGCGTCGTCGTCAGCAGCAACGTCGTCGTCAGCAACAACAACAGAGACTTCGACGCCAGCAACCTCAGCGACAGCAGCAACGTCGCCGTCAACAGCAGCAACGTCGACGACGCGTTAACAACAACAACAACAGCAACAACAACAATAACGGCATTAACCAGGTCTAAGCTTGGCTTGCTGCTTCTTCTTCTTCTTCTTCTTCTCCTTCTTGACCTCTCTTTGTCTTTGTCTTCTTCAACAGCAACAAATAAAATGTAATGCAAAACAAGAAAGAGAAAGCAAGAGAGAGAGAGGGGGGGGGGGTCAGCGAGAAAGAGAAAGCGAGAGCGAAATTTGAGAAATGAAAAATGAAAAAAAAAAAAAAAATGAAAAAGAAACATGGAAAAAAGAAATATGAAATACCCAAATGACTTTTGTCTTTCGTCTCATGTCCAGCTGAAAATTGAAAATGCACTTTTGGTCCTGGGAAATCCAACATGAAATTGTAATTAAAACAAGTGCCCAGAAACAGAGAGAGAGAGAGAGAGAGAGAGAGGGAGAATGAGAGTGGGAAAAAGAGAAAATGTTGGGGGGAAAACAAGTGATAGATAGAAAAGGAAAAAAGAAAACTATAAGAAAATTTTTATTCCTTTAGATCGCTAAACTTTAATTAAGGATTACATGAACCAATTGTACCAAGTAGGCCTCCATTCCATATTACAGTGAAAACTCTCTTGGGTGGACAGTCGAAATATTTATCCAGTCAAGAGAGAAGGAGATATATTTTTTTAAACTCTTTTAAAAACAATAAATTCTTATTTGAGGTAAGTCATTTTCAGTAATTGACTATTTCGTGGTAAAATTTCTTTCAAAATTAGATAAGATTTTTTTAATTAGAGATACACCCAGTATATGTACAGTCAAACTTGCTTATAGTGAACTTTTTTATAATGAAGCTCTCCGCATATTGAATTAATTTTAAAGACACAGTTTTCTCATTCTATTTTTAGTGAATAGTGAAATATTTCTGAACATTTTCATACTGCTTTCTTTCACCCATACAAATATAATATACATACATACATACATATGTATGCATATGTATGCATATTATATACTCTGACTACCTAAGAGAAGGAAAACATAATTGTTGAAGTTAAAAATAGTCAGAGAATAAGAAGAAGACAGCTCTCCATTATCTTATAGATACTCTCCATTTACTTTTGTTCATTTATTTTCGAAGAAATTTCTTATGGATGTGATCGGTTGCATTGGCCAAGAGAACAAACAATTTAGTCAATTATATACATTTATTTATATAGTTATTATATAAAAAATGTATATACAACTAGTTTGTAAAAGGAAAACGCTTTGCCAGAGACATTTGGGAGCTAGTGGCTGGTATCTATGATGACAAAGTTGAAAATTTTTGCTCGCGTTTTGGGCCCAATGCACTTAACACATAAACAAAAAAAAAAAAAAAAAAAAAAGAAGAAGGAAATTCAACAACAACAACAAGAATAAGCACAACACCAGGGACGAAACAGATTGGTGAGAGTTGTGGTGAGGGAAGAGAGGGTAGAGTGTATAGAAGTGGAGGCAGGGATCCAAGAAAGTCATTCAAAAGTCAACCAACTTTCTTTTTGAAACACGTTAAAGAGTAGAAGGAGCAAAAGAGAAAAAAAAACAACCTGTATATATGTATGTATGTAGAGTGAATATGCTTACACATATACTAAATGTAACATGTACATATATACATATATATACATATATATATGTTTATGTGTGTGTGTGTGTGTGTGTGTGTGTTTGTATATGGAACATGGGGTCTTGAAGGACTATAACATCGCCTCCCTACACCGGAGCCAAAAAGTCGACTGCTGATTTTCCTTTGTTGTTTGCATGCACACAACACACTCACTCACACACACACACACACACAGAGAGAGTGAGATAGATATAGATAGAGAGCAGCATATAGAGAGAAGGAGTGGAAGAGAGAAAGTATGAGAAAAATACCGCAGATGGCGATGGCGGCTGCTGTTGCACTTCTTCTTCTTTTACTTTCTATACATTCTATACCCCTGATATAAAAAGGTATATATGTCCATCGAATCAGAATTTAAATGATTCAGTTATTTATATATTTTCATATACAATATATGTTTTCTGTATTTCTATATTATTTTATTAAAATATTGAACAACTGGAAAACATTCCAGTTATCTGAGTTAAAGAATTTTTTGCAATCTTCTTTTATAACAGAATTTTAACCATTTTGCAACATATTTAAAGGGAATTTTACTTTTACATTAAATTTTTCGACATTTTTTATACTTTTCTTTTAATTTTGAAAATGTTTAAGTGGGAATCATTCACAGTGTGCCGTTCTAAATAATAAAATAAATAATAGAAATTTATCGAAAATAGAGAAAATTACTTAAATTTTTTGTTTAATCTGATTAAATAAGCTTTTTATACTAATAATTTTGTTGGTTAAGAAAAAAAACGAAAAGGTTAAAAAGATTAAAAAAGAAAAACAGTTTTAAAAAAGCTTTAAACACAAAACTTATTATTTTTTCCAAAAAGGAACAAAATTTGGTCAAAAGGGAAATCACTTACGATAAAATGATATAGAGATAAGATTTAATTTTAGTATTTATTTATTTTTTTTATGGTAGGTAACTACAGTCACACTTTCCTATAATGAATTTGCTCTTCTTTATATGGAAATAGGATGTTATAGTGACTTTGATATTAATTTATTATCTGGAGAACTTTATTATGTGAGAAAATTGTACTGTATATAGTTCCGTGATCGGTTAAATAAATCCGATTTTTGTTCCCTAAGATGAACTTTAGCCAATACTAATTATCGTACTATACCAATCGACTGTTGCAGTCTAAACTTTTAAACTTGACCCATTAATGTATCTTTTTTTGGCTTATTATATATAAATATTCTCAAATCTGTTAAAGTTAGATCATGTAAATAATCCTAATGGAATTCTGCCCAACTAAGATATTCTAAAAGTTATTTCTTTTGGTTTTCATTTATTCTTCATTCCATTAATTAAAAGTATTTAATTTTAAATAGAGTTCATGACTGATTTTAATTGATATACTTTTTAATTGATTACTATTAAAAACTTATGAGTAAGCATTAAAGTTTTCCATATGGCAGGTGACATCATATTTCCCTAAAGAGAATAAAAATTTAATAATTAAATTAAAATAATTTAAATTATAAATGATTTTTGAGAAACTTCAAACTGCATAAATATCAGTTGCTGGGTACTTTTCAATCGATATGTTTTTTTTCTACTTTTATAAAAATTTTTCTTCTTGGGAATGAAGCTCTCTAAGGAGCCATCAAAATGTGATGTTGTCGTTGTTGTTTCTTTTTTTTGTTTTTTTGTTGTTTTGTTGTTGTTCTCGGTTGTGTTGTTGGGGGTATCGTTGTCATGCGTTTGAGCCTGCAAGTTTATCACCTCATTGTTTTTGCACGCCAAGCAGCTTGTCGTCGTCGTCTATGCTAGGTTGCCTGTGTTTTGTGGTTTTTATCGCTGACTGCAACAGTCCAAGGAGTTGAAGACTCCTGTAGAAAGGAAGAGAAAGAGCTTGGTGGCAGGAAAAGCTATCAAAGCCACTCACTTTCATACATGTTTTGTCTTGTGTCTTGGCCAAAGTCATCATAAAATGCAAGAAGAGACAAACATTGCAAACACTTTTACAGTTGCTTGCCAAAAGTGGCGGCATCTATGGGAGAGTAGTGAAAATGCCCAATTGAGTTATTGGCCATTTTTGATTGAATTTAAAATGTTAAAGAAACATAGATTGAGAAAAAGCAACAACACTGATGCCAAAGTATTCCGTCTTATATATTATTCCGATTAGCAAATAAAGATATAGATATAGAGATAATCGACCAAAGCTAATCTCAAATGTGGCCTTCTGAAGTTGCGGTTTCTTCGAAGGATTTCCTCAATATCCTTGTGCTGCAAATTGGCCATATTTTCCGTAGTAAAAAATTACTTTAAAACTTTCAACACTAGGAAAAAATTTAAATTATATATTTTTTGAAGTTATAGAGAAAATTGATCAATTTCTTTTCAAATTCAAATATGTCATTAAATTTTCTAAATTTTATTACGTATATAAATTAATAATTAAATCTTCAATATCATCAATCAAAAAGTACAAAAATAGGCTCAGACTCGATCTCTGCGTGTTGCAAGATAAATCGTATACTAATTTTAATATATCCTTACAGAGAGCATAATAAAATGAATATCATCTGTCTGATTCTTTGCAGCTTTTTGCCTTAAAATTAGAGCTATGTGAATAAAACTTGGTATATAAAATCTTCAAATGTGTACGCATTGTAAGTTTATGAATTGGTCAGATCGGAATAATATATAGAATAGGTATAGAAACAACTGTTTTTTGCCTTTTGACGTATAAGTGCAATTTTTACTGTATATTATTTACGAAGTTCGATAACATCATATAATTATTACGATTAGAAATCAATAAAATAAATTATTTATATGATCGCTTTATAGCCTGACGAACATGAGGACTCAATTTCTGCGTGTGGCGAGATGAAACGTATTCTAATTTCATTTTTGAAATATTTTTACAAAAAGTTACATTTATTTTTGAGTTGTTATAGTGTTTTCCATAAATCGAATATTCGTTTTTATGGCTGTTCAGTTACAATATTCAAGTACCACAATTTATTTTTCACGTTATCTTTCATTCTCTCTCCTTGTCTTACAATTTGCATTGCTCTTACTCTTTTTTAGTATTTAAGACAAAATGAGTTAAAACTAATTTCAGTTTAATTTGTGTCACTTTTATCTTGTTCGTTTCCTTTCAACCTCTCTCTTGCTTTAATTTTCTTTTATTTCCTTCATGTTTTTTTATTTTTTCCCTTTCTCTTTTCATCTCTCTCGCTCTCTGTGTGTCTTGGTATTTCTCTATTCGATTTGGTGTAAATGCTGCTAATGACGTTGTCAGGATACACAATGAAAGAAGGTTTAGTACCAGCATCTTTAATTGCGCTTTCCGTGTTGAAAATTTTGGCGGATTTATAATTTTAATTTGCTCGCTTTTCGCATTGAAGGATGAATTTCGATTCCGATTTCATAATTAGAGGCAAACGACGGCAACGGCAATGTTGGAGCTGATGGTAATGGTCGACGTTGAGCTCAAAGTTGGGTCGAAATGCCTTTTTTCTTTTTATATTGAAGAAGGGAAGTTGGGGGGAGGGGAGGTGAACCATTTTTAAGTTGCCAAAGGCAACCCCATTCTTAACTTTCTCACCCTGTCTTACAATCTACCTTTGTCTGTCAGCTTGTCTCTTTCTGTTGCCCATAAACCGCGCTGACATTAATGCGCTTATTTTCACGTTAATTACCAGCAGAGGCACAGACACAGATATAGACACTGGCGAAGATGTAATAGGGAGAAGGAGAAGGAGACCGACACCAAGGACCAAGGGTCTTCAAAGAATATAGTTTTTTGCTTTTGTGCCTGAGATTTTTGCCGGGCGATTTAAATAATTGACAGATTTTCGCTGTTGTGCGCCTCTGTTGGTAGTGGCACCATTTACCGTTTCACCATTTCACCATTTACCATTTACCGTTCACCATTCAGTATCATCATCATTAGCAGCATCCACGCAGTGGGTCAATTCTAACAGCTTCTTTCTATGCCCCGTCATCTAATTTCTTCTGTTCCTTCTCCTTAGGCTGCTTCTTCTTACTCGCTTTTCGCCTAGCGACTGTTTAACTGTTTTATCTTTATGCGATTATGTCTAGTCGGTTTTGCTTACTCACTCCCTCTCTCTCTCTCTCTCTCTCTCTCTCTCATTTCACACAGATGCGTGTGCGTGTGAACCAGACGAATGGAACCAAAAAAGGGAATGGTATGGGAACGAAATGAAACGAAACGAAACGAACTCTTTGCCCAAAGGATTTGTGTTTAACAAAGTTAAGTAGAAGACGTGCTCAGGCACGTTCTATACCGCCCATCCTTCTTCCTCTCCTACGCCATTCCACTCTCTTCCCCTCTATCAGTGATGTGCCCACATTCGACTGTTCTACATTTACCATGTCAATATTAGTTTATGCCACTCGAAACTTTACACAATGCTCGGGCTGAATGAGTCCAAAATGAAAATGAAAACAAAAATTTCATTGCATTATGATCTCAAGGATCCTAAAGAAATCTAACAAGTGCAGAGTACTTGTCTGTATAAGTGTGTGTGTGTGTGTGTGTGTGTGTGTCAGTGTGTGTGTGTGTGTGTGTATGTGTCTGTAAGTGGGTAAGAGTGTGTTTGTATATTAAATACTTGAACAAGAACTCATGAATACATTTACACATAATATTCATCAGGCTTATGATTGCAAAAAAAAGAGAGAAATTTATTTATCTTCAATTTAATCATTTAGTAATTTATAAAATCATTTAACCACTCATTGACTTGGGACTCTGCTTTGGTTAAATACCTCAAACAGGGGGAAATTAATAAACTGACTTTAAACACTCTTTCTCTGTGCACGTAACATTATTCAATTATCTTTTTAATACAAAATTTCGGCAATTCTGTAGAGTGCAAAACAATAGGGTTGTCAATGCATCACAAAGTTTCCATAGGATGGTTTTTTTTACAGTGTTTCTCATTTATGTCGAATGATTATTATCTATAATAACAAAAGCAAAATAATATTTTTATAATCTTGGGTATAATAAAATTGGTCAGATATTTGTAACGTAGAAGTATATATATTCATGATCAGCATTAATAGCCGAGTTGTCTGTCTGTTTCTTCGCACGATTTTAACCTTAAAACTAAAGCTATATGGTTGAAACTTAATAGGTAAGCTTTTTAGATGTGTAGATTTGACATGTTTAAAAATCAGTAAAGTCCGACAACTATATGTACATATCATTACATTATCTTGTTTCCAGAATGACATATTATATTAAGTTTTTCTATCCAATTTTAATACAATTTCAATTTAAATTCCCACGAGCAATCCAATAAAAAACACAAACAATAATTTATCAATTTAAAAAATCTGGCACGGGGTTAGCTTCTTTTTGAGTATTGTTTATATAATTTCTATGAAACTTTTCGATATTTCATTTTCGGAATTTTTCAAATATTTATAATTGTATAACAATTTGATTTAAATTTTATATTGCTGCTTTTCTTTGGCCACGTTTCTTTGACGTCACCATTTGAAAATTTAAAATATAAATAAATTTCATTATAAATATTTATTTCCCAATCAGAATCCACGAGTTATATAAAGAAACATTTTCCAACCATTTTAAACTGGTTTTATGTCTTTAATTCCGTTGATGTTGCATGACTTCTTCTAGCTTTCTTATTCTGATTATTGTTTGAAATTTGAAAACAGTAAAAAGACTTTTTTGTTGCTTTTTGGTTGTTGTACATTTCCAGCACATGCCTATTATACAAAATAAATTTAAAAATTAAATGTTTTAGATTTCACTGACATTTTTTTCTTGAAAAACAATTGTCGACAAGATCCTACCAAGATTTTTAGCGAATAATTAGCAAAAAATGTATAGAAGGATCTCAATATACAATTTGGCAATCATTAATTTGGGCCATTTTCGTCCATTTGGAATGTGCTTAAACTTGCATTCTCAGGACGAATATCCTTTACTGGATAAATCACAACTCTGTTAGGGTTCATTTTACGGTTAAGGTTAGCTAACAATTTGACTGTGGTTACAATTAAGATTGTGGTTAAGGGTTAGGGCTACGGCTAAACGCTAACGCTTAAGTTTATGATTATTAAGGTAAATGATGGTTCACTTATATAAGATATGGAATAAGGTTGAGTATACCAAATTAAGTTCAAGTTTTAGTTTGAAATTAGTTGGGACGATTTTATACATTTATTTCGTACATTTTTTTAAAAATACATTTAAATTTTCTTAAACTTTGAATCGTTCTTAATTTTCAAATAGGAAATATATATTCAAATTGACTTTAACTTTGATTCATTCATTTACTTCTCCATACTCATTCAGTTTTGGCTTTTCATACATTGCCGCAAAGCCAAAAATACAAACCAATTTTGAATCCCTTTTGGCATTTGCCCACCCCAGGATGCCATCACCCCCGACCATGATTTAACCCCTTGTCTATTTCCATCATAGGCTTTGACAAGTTCCAAAAAAGAAAAAAAAAGAAAAAAAAGAGAGAGTAGAAGAAAATACATAAATAACAACAACAGAGAAAAGAAAAATTGTGGCCAGAAATAAAATATTTTGTGCTAATTTTGTCACTACCCCGTAACCCTCCAACTTCATGCCCTCACATCCAATTCAAGCCGTCCATCTCCACGGCACCGAAACACAGACGAAACAACTTTTGTATGTCAGTTGTTTTGGAACTTTGCCGCGGGTGGAAAACCAGTAGAAAACGCAAGAGATGAAGTCAGGCGTAAGAGTAAAAGTAGCAATAGGAGTAGTAGTCATAGTAGAAGGAGAGAAGAATAAGTAGAAGATGGAGCAGATGGAGCGGGAGGTGGACAACAAAAAAAAAAAAAAACTGAGACTTTTGTGTTATCAGCAGTCAGTTAGTAGCGGAAACTTTTTAAACGTTTTGCGAAACAAGTTGAAATTTAAATAAACCTTCCAATTTTTGACTTTAGACGTCCACAACACGCCGCAACCCGCATCCGTTAGTCAACTCCCCACCCCTCTTAACCCACCACCGCGTGTATGAATGAATGGTGGAAAATTTAGACAACAAAATCGCCAGAGAAATGAAACTTTCTTTCGTTCATTCTTATTTATTTTTTTGTTCTTGTTCTTGTTTGCTATAAAATCGACTTAAATTTTTATTGCGACAAAGAGAAACTCCTCAGGCAAAAGTGAAAAGAAGGAAACGCGAAGGCAAAGTGCATGGTTATAGGTGAAGGGATCGAGAAGAGGGCAGGAGGGATAGATAGCGAAAGGATGGTGGCCCGAAGGGTTAGGTACTAAAGAGTGCTAGCGGCCGGGAATTGTAAGGAGGGGGGGAGTTTTGGGGTTAGGTGGGGTGGGATCAGTGGTTTTGTAAGTGCAGTCGACGGCGGTAAAATCGCATTATGGCATAGCAATTTTTTCCATCATATTCCACATTTTGCTTCTATTTATTTTTTTTTCCCCCTTTTTTATACGATTTTTTTTTTTTTTGGTTATTTTTCCTCCATCTGCCTTGCCCAATTTCCGTTAGGTTTTTCTCTCCATCTATATGTGTGTGTGTGTGTGTGTGTGTGAGTACTTTTCTCGCGAGTCCGCTAAAGTATGCTATGGCTATAATATTTTCCCTCGCTCTGCATTCGAAGTAGCAAAGAAAGTAAGTTCAAAAAGTGCCAACGACGTTCTCGACAAGCCAAAAGCAACAAAATAATCAAAAAAAAAAAAGCAAATATATACAAAATAAAAATATCATAGAAGGTAACATCGGTCATTTCGAAGTTTATATACCCTTACAGTATTTAATTATTTAATTACTTTTTCTTACACATCAGTTTGAGTTCAAAATTTTAAAATGTAATTTTACAAAAAACTATAATGGAATATATTTTATATCTACCCATATTCTTACCCGAAGTTTACATATTTTTCACAGAAATTATTAAAAATTAATTCTATCAAAGATTTATTTTATTTTTTTAGATTCGTAATAATTAGGTGACTTGATTTAAACTTGGTGAATGGTGTATGAGTACATTCGAAATTTATACGCGAAAGAATTTTGATTGCACAACGATTGTTCCAATAGAAGCTAGGGTTAATAATAGTCCGATCTGAACAATACTTATACTTGAACAATATACACATCTAATAGGCTTACCTACCAAGTTTCAAGCTTATAGCTGGAGAATTAATGTCTTAAAGTAGCAAAGAAATAGACAGACGGATATGGCTAGATCGTAGGTATACCCTTTACAAGGGTATAATAAACAAAACGCAGAAGAAAGTAAGTACGAGAGAGTGAGATAGATGGAGAGAGACACTGAACAAAAAAAGAAGAAACACAAGAGAAATACAGCAAACTTTTTACCAAGTTGACTTTGACACATTGGGCCAAGACAAACACCAAAAAGAGTCAGAGGAAGCCAGAGAAAAAAGCTAGAGAAAAGTGGAGCATAGACTCTCTGCTCAACTGAACTTCTCTTGCATAAAAATGGCATGACAAAATTCGTCGTCATGTCTGATGGTCAAATGCAGCCACAAAAGAAAAAAAAATAAAAATAAATGAAATTGAAACATAATCAAACAAAAGTAAGAGGCAGTTCGATAAAAAGAAAATCGTTCAACAAATTGAAGAAATGCATGTAAAATTCAACAATACAAACGATGGCATCCAATGAGTATCGGTTTTTTATCGGTATTTTATAATTATTACGATTTCCACTTTCGCTTCAAACTGAGGATCGTTAATTTCTTTTATCTGTTTTCGAAAAGCTTTGGCATCGATTAATTTCAAAATTAATAAATAAAATATATAAAAAGTGAGCACATATTAAAATTTTCCATTTTATTGCTTTTTGTCCAATTTGAAGCAAACTTAAAATAAATGCAAAAAAAAAAACAAGTAAATTTTAGCGACGAATAACTTTAAATACAGATTAGACTTGTTATTGATTTAATTTTATTTTCTAATTTTGGAAAAAGAACTACATATTCGAAACTTTTTTATACGTTCAATAGAGTCTTAGAAAAGTGCCATATTTACTTCCAAAGTTGACATTGTATACAAATTTTGTAAATATTCAAGAATTTATTTATAAAAGAAAACGTGACCGATTTCAGATTTTTTAAAATTTTCTAAAGAAACAATTTTCTTTCCACACAGAATGATAAAATATGAAATGTTAAAATAAACCATTAAAACCTCTTAACCATTATCTAATCCTCATATAAATACGATCAAACTACCATAATAAATGGTTTGTTTTACAAAATATGCATTTAAAAATTCCATTAATTTCAAAACAATAATTGACACTTTTGAAAAACCTCACAATTTAAAGGGGTCTACGTTATTTTGAATTCGGATGTTATTTCTTATATGGAAAATTATTAACTTGTAACTGTTAGTTAAACAGATCTTTTGTGACAGATTTCAAAAATATATTCCAAACAGAATTTAATTTGTTCGTTAAGGAAATAAATTTGATTCCTCAATTTTGCTTTTTATTTGCCAAATTAGTTAATAAATAGATGCTAATTATAATTTAAAAAAAAAAAAAGAATTTATCTAGTTATGTGAAATCCGTGTCCAATTTAATGCGGGGTCTTCGTGTGGGAGTTCAAGATAGAATCGTATCTTTGAAATCATTTAGACATATTGAACACGTCGAATGTTCATGTTCTTGGCAAAGGTCTGGAAGGGATTCCGAATTGCCATTACAGGACGTTGGGATCTAAGTCGCTGTCCCAGCAAATTAAAGTTACCGGTTGCAGAATTTGGCAATAAAGTTGAATCATTTGGATTTGGATTGGATTGGGAATCAATTAGACTATCATCCGTTTGCAGGGCCAGCATGGAGAGGGGCACATCATCCTCTTGATCTTCATCATTGTTTTCATTTGGCATTTGCTGATTTTGTTGCTGTTGCTGCTGCTGCACTTCATCCGTTTCCTGGGCATTTTCACGGATTGGCAAGCCGCTGGCCAATTGACGTATCATACGCAAATTGAGGGGGATATAGCCAACTTGATTGTTGGGCAAAGTGATGGGGACTAGGGGAACACGTTGTAGTCCGCCGTTGGAGACACCACCGCCAAACAATGCCATATCATTCCATGAATAGATCTGAGATTGATCCTGATGGGTGCGGAAATATTGCATGGGCATGGCATAGGATTGTGGTTGTGGAGCCCGATAGAAGCCGGCGGGTACAAAATCACCCATTCTTGTGGCTGGCGTTGTTGTCGCCTCTGTTAGCTGTGTATTATTATTTGTATTCGTATTATTCACAACTACATTCATCAGGATAATGGATGGCTTTTTCAGACTACGTCCCGTAAATTTTGGTGCATTCAATGGTGAAGGAGCTTCATGTCCGGCGAAAAATAAAATGTTATCATTGCCTCCATTCAATCTCAGATCATCTATATACTCGACACCATTAATACCGAAACCCAAATCCTTTTGAATCAAACTTTGACGGGGTTCAATGCGTCCTGGATTATCGGTAACAGGATAACCCAAATCATCCACCAATGATGATTGGTGATAATCATTTGGCCAATTGAAGGCCGATACGGGCACGGATACTGGTACAGTACGACTCCAACTGACTCCAACGAGTCCAATCGTCACACAAAGCAAACAAAATAATTGCATTTTGATTTTCAGTTTGAATTTCTTTTTGAATGTCTTGACTTGACTTTGCCTTGACTTTGACTATGCTTCGATTAAAATTTAAGTTTGCCTTTTATACCTGCTCTAGTTAAAGTGATTCTTGATCTTTCTCTCCCTATCTCCCCTTCTTTCCATCTTCTCTGTCTCTATATCTTGGCCAGCTCCTAATGACCCATAATTAATCCAAAATATCTTATCAGTTCGAAGAAAAACTTTAGCAAGCTAGCAAAGCGCTTTCATCGCGATTAAAATCATTAATCTTATATTTATTTTTTCTGCCCATTTTATTGCCATTCGCATTTTTCGGTTTGTTAATTATTTTCAAATTAACATGATTTCAAGATATCCATAATATTGACTTTTAATATTGTGCGATTGGAATATCTTAAATCAAAGAATAAGGAATATACATTAAATTGATAAGATTCAATTGATATATAAAACTAATTACATAAGTATAATCAATTAAAAACTATATTTTCTAGTTATTAAATTCATTTATCTGAAATTATTATTTTATTAGTTTTTATTCAATCAAATTTTAGATTTTTATTATATTTAAATTTATTTTAAAATTAGAGTCGATCATTGAATAAACATTCAATGCAATAATTCATTCATTTCCAGCTCAAAATCACAGTGATCAAAGGATATAGACACATTAATATAATCATTCAATAAATTTTCAGTTAAATAACTTAAACTTAAATATAAAATTGTTAATTGTGAATGTGAATATATATTATCTAAATTCTCATTAAATAATTCCAACTCATCCTGAAGATATATAATTTTAATCAATCAATTTATTTCCATTTCTTTTCTCACTCGAATCATTTATCAAATTGTTGAGTATTCATTCAATTAATTGAATGTATATCAAGCAGTTTAATCACTCATAAATTAAGAACCATGGAAGTTGTATATTCATAACTTTTCCATTTCAATACAATAAGGTAATTGTTTCCTTGTCAAGTTTTTTTTTAGACAAGTTTCAATTTTGTTTTGTTATTTTTTCTTTCTATTTTTTGTAAATGGAAATTTAATTAAACCTCCGTTGGCAAACCTCAACTCAAACCAAATGACAGCTTAATTAGCATCTAGCAACTATCTTCAACTCATCAAAAATACATACCACACAATTCTGACCACAAAAAAAAAAAGAAGAGAAAAATACACGCAAGAACCAAATGCCAGAAGAAGAAAACTGGAGAAAAAAAAAACTCTTTGGCCGTTGCACGGGAACGTGAGAAAAATTTGTGTGCGAAAAAAAGTGACATGAAATGCAAAAACTTTGCCAGAGGAACTCGACGCTCAATAATATTAACTTGAAAAGTTTATCCTTTTCTTTTTTTTTTTCTTTTTTTTTCATTTTCGTTTTATTTTTCTTTTACCATCATTTTTCCTTTCCTTGCTTGCTTGCTGCTGCTGTTGTTGTTGTTGCTCATTTCTGTGAAACTTTTCAATTTGCGCACATCGCCAAAAACCAGAGTCAAAGTCAGAGTCAGATCCAGAGAGTTCTGAGAAGCTTATTAGCCATAAACATTTTACATATTTTTGGGAAAAAAAAAAAGGAAAAATAAACTCACAGCTAACAAATTATGTTTGTGTGATGATAGGGGTGGTGGTGGTGGTGGTGGGGGATGGCTGGCAGTATACAAAATATTAAGTAGATCGATTTTAATTTGCTCTAAAAACAATTCAATCAGACGATGAAGCAATTTGGCACATAACTCAAGTGGCTAAGAGAGCTTCAAGAAAATAACAGAAATAGAAACAGAAGATGGCGGAGAAGAGGAAGAGATGTATGTAGGTGGAGTAGCAACTGGATATGGGACATATGAAATGCATTCAATTGCCAGACGACTGTCAAATTATCTGGCAAATGTTTGTGGAGACGAGAAAATGGAATTGGAATTGGTCGACTGGTATATGTTGACGGAGAATGGATGGAGAAGGAGGTTAAGTTGGTAGTATGAAAAGAGGGGTTTGGGGGTTGGGGGTTGGGGGGGTTGTGTATGGCGGACAAATGTTTCCGGATGGTTGATAGAAACAACTATCTGCCTCGAGAAGCCATGACAACCAAAAGAAGTGGGAGGATACGCAGAAGAATGAGTTGGAAAAACAACATAAATGAAGATGGGAAAAGTGTGTGGGTGGGGTGGTGTGGGGTGTGAGTGTGAGTGTGAGTGTGAATGGTGTGTGGGTAGTGTGTGGAAATTTTTTGGGGGTATGGCATATGAGTATCTAATTGATGGCGACATTCTTATGCCATATGCCATCTCCCTATAGTTGCCTCAATAATAATAATTGACGCTGTATGACAACAGTAACAAAAACAACAAAAACAACAGCAACAAGGATACCCAAGAAACTAAACCTCAACTCTCTAGCATAATAATGAATTAAAAAAATATAAGAAGCTTTTAAGTTAATAGAAAATTCTATAATTGAATTTTAGACAAACAGCAAAGTAACTGCAACAACAGTAATAACAACAGCAACAACTAAAATAATAATAAACTTTATGCAACAGCAGCAACAACAACAATAACAACCAAGCATAACAAATATGTATCTCTATACATATGTATATATATATAAATTTTTATACATGTCTATGGCCATACAAGATATTTGCAAATGAAAATTAAATTATGAGCTGGTAAACCTGGGTCAAAGGTTATAGTACATATATTAGAATTTGGAAAGCAAAAAATTATTTCAAAGGTAAATATACAAAGGAATTATACCTTGGAAATTTCATATTTATTTTAAAGATATTAATAAAATCATTCCTTATTAATTTAATTATTATTTACACATAATATAGTTTTATTTTCTTTTTAACAATTTTTAGGAAAAGAAAAAGTTAGAAGAACGAATTATAAATTAATTAATCATTTTTATTATATTTGAATCATCATCAAAAACCGATTTAGTAAGGCACTGTAAAAAATCAAGTAAAGAGATTTTATTAATAAAACTATTTTATTACCATTATACAAATATAAATTAACTCACTTGTAATAGTTTAAGACTTAATATAGTCTTTCGATCTCTATATATCTATAGTTAAAAGATAAAAACTGTTAAATGCTGATATTATATTTTGTATATTAAGAATGTGGTCCAGGAATATAAGTATGTTAAGTATTTTTATTATTTATTATTATTATTTTTATAATTTCTCATGACTCAGAGAAAATTATTTATTTTTATAAAACTTTTTATAAACGGATTATTTCATTGTGTTGTTTTTTGACCTTTACGCCAAATGACTATTCATTCGAATAGCACATACATATATATACATACATATACATGTATAAATATGTCATATATATGTATATACATATATCGTTTATCAAAGATGAAAGAAAATGACACTTAAATCTGCAGCTTAATGAATTTATAAATTCATAAATTTATTTCAATCATTTCGGCCCACTATCATAAATAAATGATAAGCACTTTAAGCACTTTACAATCACTTTAAGAAATAATATCTTAATTATTAGGCAAAATTATTTCCAGTTAATCGGAAGCTTAGTCAAAATCGACAAAAGTCAATGTCTTTAGGCATTTGCCTTTCTACCTTTCGATTTGCTCAATTCACTCCCTTTTTCCCCGCAATCCCCTCAGGCCTTTTGGAATTTGTGTGAATTATTTGTGAATATGGCAAATGAAAAGTACAAAGGCAAAAATAAATGATGTATGCATAGTTTGAGCCGACTTAAATAAGATTTCAAATCAAAAATCGAATGAAAAGGTCAGCGTCAACCAGTTTTGGTGACAAAGTAAGCATAATAAATGATATCATCATCATCATCATGATAATAATTATCATCATCATCATCATCAGGAGTAGAAGCTCCTTCGACTCCTTCTATTGACACAACACTTTTGTTGATTACAGAAAAACATTTGAGAAAGCTTCTCCAAGCTAACCATGAATGAACTCTCTCTCTCTCTCTCTCGCTCTCTTTCTCTGTCTCCGTCTTTCTCACTTCTCTCTGTTTAACTCTACAAGATTAAAACAAAAAAAAAGATTTAAGTGAATTATGTTAAAGTTTTCTTATTTTTTCTTGCCCATACGCACACGCACATGGCCAGAAATAAATTCTAGCACTATGATTGAACATGGAAGTAACCAAAAGGGGCCAAAAGGAAAATAGAGTCAAAATGCCAAAATATTGGCTTAAATGAAATAACAGCAAAAATACAGAATTTTCTTCTAATGAAACTGAAGCAGAACAAAAATTTTATTATATATATATTATATGGAAAATACACTGAAAATAGATAATGAAAGCTAATTGTTTAGAATTAATTCATTAACAGAATTTCATTATTCGGATTTATTTTTTATACAATATCGAAAAATACTAGATTATTTAAGCTTGCGTATTTAAAACTGACTTTCGTGATAACAACTTTAGTATTTAAAAAATATATAAATATTTTCTTTAACTAATTCTTAAATACAAAATATATCGATATATCGAAAATTTAACTATGTATGTTATCCAAAAAGTTGAGTTTGAAGTGTTTATTATATTTATTTTTCTTTTTCATGTTTTCAAACAGTTTTAAAATAGTAAAAATCAAAGAAGCTTTTGGGTTCAGTTATGTATTTAAAAGAATATATTAGAATAAATTCTATCTCGTCAACCGCAGTTCGAATCTGGGTCTTTTATATTTTGAAGGCTGATTTCTTTATATTTTAAGCTGTTAAGTTAATTGATGCTATTGAATATTTATTTATATTTATTTTATTGAATTATAATTGTGGCGCGGTGGATGGTGTAAAGACATTTGAATAGAAAACAATTTTTTACACCGCCTATGCCGATAGTGTCTATACCTTATAGTAGTTCGATCCAACTAATTCGTAGTCTGGCGACGAGTACATATCTAAAAAGTCTATCTAAATAGTTTCATTAAAATAGCTCAAAGTGAAAGGTCAAAAAGTTGCAAAGAAATAAACAGATAAACAGGCAGACATGGCTAGATCGACTCGTCTATTGATGATAATGAGAAATGTATTTACCTAATGGGGGCGGAATTGTTTATTTCTATGCATAACAAACATTTTAACAATTTTATTAGGGTATAAAAATTAATTTAATCTGTATAACAGAAGCTACCTAGAATAACTGAATAAATAGTTAAGATTTATGCTGAAATGATTTATCGAAGTCATGATATTGATCAGAAAATAAAAAAGATAAATTAAATTATTAAAATTCATTAAATAACCTTTGATTTTTTAAGCGTAATCTAATGGATATATAACACAAAAGCCAATTAACTATAACGTTAATCGTCTGATATAATACAAGAGAACCTTCTAGTAGATTTATTTCAAATTTAGGAGGGGCAAGTCTACGCCTATGACAAAATAGTTATCTTTGCCTTTTTTTTTTCTTGGTTTTGTTTGGCTTTTTAGTAAATCTAACAATTCGTTCGTTTATTTATTTATACAAACTTACACGAATATTTGCACATGCATACATATATATATATTTATGTTTGTACATATATACATATATACATATATATACATGTGTATCTATGTCGGCTTATGCATATCTCATAGATACATACATTTCTTGAAGATTTATGTGAGAGCATGTTTATTGTTGAGTTTATTAGATTTGATTTACTATTCCTACACGCACACGCATATATAACACACACACCTACACTTACACGCACACACACACACACACACACACACACACACACACAGACACCTTGGACACAATGATGGAACTTTCACTTGTCCATTCCCGGGATGATGTTGATGTTGCGTGTATATATTGCGTTTATATTTATGATTTACCGACTTTCAACTTGTCCATCTTTGTCTTTGTCTTTGCCTTTGCCTTTGTCTTCATCTTCGTTTGGGTTCTTCTACTTCATCTCCATCATTTAATGATAACATGTCACAAAATTCTTTTCTAGCACGCAAGGCTGTCACAATTTGCATTTCTTTTTTTTTTTTATTTTTTTTCAAATAGGTGAAATTTTTTAATTACAAGAACTAAAGTTAAGATAAGCACCTATAAAAAGGCTGTGCGGCCAAAAGAACACATTTACAATAGTCAATAGTTTCGGATACTTGAACCCAAATAAAATGAAGTTACTTCAAGGACTATTCTTTAATTCAATTTTTATTTTTGTTTTAATTGAAATGATACAAGCCAGACGCAGTGGTAAGTGTAAAAATAAAATATATGTATTTATTTATACTATAAATATAAACAGAAAAATATATTAAATGTATATACAAATTTATATTTATTTAGTTAAACTTTCTCAGAAAACTAAATCCATTCTAAAACACAAAAATCATTTTCATGCAATTTTAATTTTAACCAAGTTTAAAATTTTTTCTTTTTAAAATGTTATTATTTAGTTAAAACTAAGTTGAAACCGCAGTAAATTTTTAAATTTTAAACAAAATTGAAATAAATTTATCCAAGACGTTAAAATAATTATATCGGAAAAGTATAAATTTATAATGTTTTAGATAGATATGAAAGTCATTTAGCCATTATTTATTGAAGTTTAACAAAAACTTGTTAACAATAATAATATTAAAAGTTGGGTTTTTTTTTTTTAAAACAAATAATTCGAATTAAATATAGTTTATTTTTATTAAAATTTTAGAATTATTTATATAATCGGAATCTAATGTATTATTTGAGTTATTTTCTTATATTTTATTTTTTTGGCAAAATTTATCGCGAAGCACTTTCATTTATTATTATTATTTATTTATTTATATTTATTATTTATTTACATTTTTCTTTAGCCTATCGTCTGCCCCAATTGAAATATATGTCCATGGGTGTTGGACGAAGTGCCGCTGGTAATGATGAAGTGGTTGGCACTGGACGGGATTTGCTTAAGAAATTTATGCTATTACGTGGAATGTTTCAGCAACCGGCGCCAAGTGATAATATCATTGTTATAACCCAACCGACAGGAACAACATCTAGTTCACCGACAACGACAACAACAACAACAACAACCACAAATGGGACAGGACGAGCTTATGCACCTCAGCAAAAAAAACCTCAGCGACAACAAATTAAATTGATCCCAAAAATTAATAATGAAGATAATGACAATAATGATGATAATGATAATGATGATGAACTGACCACGCCCACGAGCACAGTTAATCAAGATGAAGTCTATCCAATTGAGAAGGAAAATAATGTTGAAGATCTTTTAGATATGCCCAAGAAACGAAATCGTCCTCAACGTGGCAGCAGCAAACGGAAATCGATTCAAACTACAAAGAATTCAAAGAAGAATTCAAATAATTATCGACGTCATTATAAACATAAATCAACGAAATTGGCCAAAAATCAACAGAGACAGCAAAAGCCAAAACAGCAGCAGCAGCAGCGGCAGCAGCAGAGAAAGAGAAAACCAGTCGAAACAATTAATGAAAATGTGAATGAAAATGAGAATAAAGTTGAATTGGCGCAAAACGAAGACTTCATCGAAGGCTATCATAATTCCAATGAGCAATTAATGAGACCTCAGTCCATATCCGAGTCTCGTCTTCAACGCATATGGAAACGATTTCAACGGAATTAAAATGTGAAATCTTCATAAATGAAATATTAAGTTCTCTTTTTTATAAATTTTTTTTTTTTTTGTGGAATCTGTGTAAATGTTTTCGGTTACATTTAAATTAATTTAAATCTGAAGTAATTCCTAATTGTGCACAATTTTTTTTTTTTTTGTTTTCCAATGAATATTGTTTTTGGTTGGGGTTACAATTTCAAATAACTTTTGAAATTTAAACTTTTGGGAATGGTAAGAAAATGAATTTTATTTTTGGGCCACAATAAAATTTTTCTTATTTCCTTTTTTCGTTTCTGTTGCACCGGCAAATCGATTTCTCAAAACGATTTTAAATTTGACTTGAATTCCGTTTTTCTATATCCTATGAAAGAAGAGTATATTCGTTTAAATGTAATTGAAAAAATAAGGAACTAAAATCTTTAATTTGTATAAATTCAATTTACCATTAAGCTATATTCGAAATAGAGAAAAAATTATCTTTAAACTAACTATATATTGAGCTGAATATGTGAAAACCTTATTTTCGAGCCAATGACACTGTGGAACTTTCTTTTAGTCAATTTTTTTGGGGTATCTGAATGTCGATTAAGGGTTTATTTTTCCCCTGTCTTCATTTTGAGAATATTTTATGGGTGATTGAGGCGACGGAATGTCGGTGACCCTGAAAGTTACGCGACCCTCTCACGTAAAACAAAATGGCGGCATAGCACGGCAAAAAAAGAAATCCCTTTTTTTGGCCTTTGCCATTGCCTTTTCTGTCGTTGGGATAACCCCTTCTTGCCACATGCCACAAAGATGAGATGATGGCAAGTCAACGGACTTGCCAAAACGAACAATTTATATAAATAAAATGCAGACAAAATATTCAAACATGATATCCTGCCGACTGTGTGTTATGTTTTGGACAAGTTCAAGGATGTCTGGGGCCAAGTTCATGGCAGGCAAAGAAGTTAACCAAATTACGCGTAAATGGCTAAACCAAAAGCCCCCACAATAAAATCAAAAGAAAAAACCTAAAAGATGGCAAAAAGCGTAAAGGGAATTCATGTTGAAATTAATTTATATAAACGTAAAATAAAGAACCTGAATGTAATCATCGATTACCGTTTACTGACCTCAACCTGTTGGGGTCAAGCCACTGATCAAGAGAGAGACAGACAGGCAGAGTGGGAGAGAGAGAGAGAGAGATAGAGATCTTTGTAAATGAGGTTTGTCAAGTAAACCTGATTAGAATCGGATTTAAAGAGTTGATTTAACGCACAGAAACCGGATCGGTATGGCTTTAACTATGATGATGTCTAGATAGGGTTAAGATAGATATACTTAACACACACACACTCGAATAGCTAATCAATTTAGTATCTGAACTATCAATTGATTGAGTGTAATGACTATAGGAAAAAAAAACAAGAAAAGAAAGCAAATAATATATTGAGGAGCCATTAGACTCTAACAAAGAAAAAAATAACTGGAATATAATCATCTTATGTTTAAATTATTAAATTAACTTTTAAATATATATGTATATACATATATATATATATATATATTCAGTTATCGATCAGATAACAAAAGAGCAAATATCAAAATAAAAATTTAGTTTTGTGTCTAACAAATGAATGTAAGAGTCAAATCGTGTTCAATTAAACCAACAAAGGAAAAGGTCATCTGCCAGAATTCAGTCTCAATTCCCAACACAGTATACAGCTCCCCCCTTTTCCATCCCCTGCTCACTATCTTTCTCCCTTTCTTTCTACTTCCACTTATTTTCAGCTTAAAATTCTGCCAGTGCCTTTTGGGCTTACCTTAACTTGGGCATAGCTTCAAATTCTCTCAAACCGTAAGGACACGAAAAGGTAAAAACGAAAGAGATGGAATTGAGGGGAGGCAGAGGAAGGGAGTAGTAGGAATGGTTAAAGCAAAATCAATACGTCGAGCCGTCGCCATAGCTTCTACCTTTTCCCCACACAGACACACGCACACACACACACACACATACTTAAATGCTGCTACTTGGCTTGTGGTAAAAAAATGAAAAATGAAAAACAACAAAAGGAGGAAAAAAAAGAAGAAAAACGAAAAACCAAAAGAAAAAGAAGAAAAAGCCTGCAGAAAGTATATTGAAAAAGGCGCCGCTTGCCACACGGAGTCGAGCCGTGCTATAGGAGGAAACTTTTTTCATTTTTAGTTTGTCAAGTTGGTGCACAAAGGGCGGCAACGACCAAAACGACCAACGACCAAGTTCCTCTCTCTGCAAAAAGCTTTTCTTGACTGCACCAACAACAAAAGCGGGCCCAAAAAATAAAAAAAAAAAGAAGAAAATGGAAAAGAAAAAGCAGCAGCAGCAACAAACAAAAATGAACAAATGAAAAATAAAGGAGCAATGAAGCAAGAACTAGGAACAGGAAAAGCAGAAGGCAAAGAAGAAGAAGATGCATGATGGAATGGGTGGGGAGGGGGGGGGGGGGGGGGGGGGGTGCTATGAGGTGCCATAGCCTAAGAAGCAAAAAAGGCAAAGTTCATCCTAACACGCCGACAACAACAACAATTACTTCACTTTGCCTTTGCCATCTTAATCTGTGCCAAAGGATAAAAAGCCAAAAAGAAATCATCAAACGGAAATGCATGAAAATTTCACAAAAATTTGCAACTTGCCAAACAGGTCGTATGCGTGATAAATTTTCTCTTACAGTCCAGTTGCTCATTTAATCCGCACATCAGAATACTATAAATTATGCACAAAGGGACAGACAGATAAAATGACATGAGACAGATATACACACACACACACACACACACACACACACACACACATACATAGAGGGAGAGAGAAAATGGGAATGGGAGAGAGAGAAATAATGAGTCTGCCTATATAAATTAATGCATAAATGGTATATTGTATAATTGCATTTTAATTTTGATGACTGCAGCAGCTTTTCAATCGTTGAAATTCAAGATTTGCGGAAAACGGAAATCATATAAAAGATGATGTGCCGCATACAACAAAAGTAAGATGAACTGTCCGGATTGACATTGCGAATTTTGTTTAATTGGATATCATTGTATGTACATATATCAATTTCAAAATGACAAACAAATTGTTGCTTCAGACATTCAATATTGAATAAAATTTCATACATAAATAAAATATATACAATATAATCCAGTAAATTTTCTTAAAATGGCTTTAGCTGCTACAGTTAATTGATTTACTTTAGTGTTGACAAAAATTGCTAAATAATATAATTAAAAGGCATTAATCACTATTTTTTCATTTTTATATTCTAGAGTATATATGTAAAAGTACATATGTTCTTCAATGCCGATTCGTCTGTCCGTTCTTTTGTAGAAACATCGAAAACTATAAGAACTAGATCTACCACATTTGTTATAACGATTCGTCTAGTGTCTACGCAGTTTAAGTTTATTTTAAATTTTGCCACGCCTACTTTTGCCAGCGCAATTAAAAAAAATGGAGTAATAGCTAGAGCTATTACTTCACCTTCTTTTATATATAAAAAATAATATTATAATATTATTCAAAACCTTTTTTAGGTTATTCATTGATTCACTATTGCTGGAGCATTAAGATTGAGATGAAAAACCATGATACAGAAATCTTTAAGTATATTTTATGAATTATCACAGTTCTTGGCAATCAAATTAAAGTTTTACCTTTTTTCGATTTAGTGGTTAGTTCGACTTTAATTTATTTATTTAACGAAATAAACCAACGATAATCAAAATGTTAATATTAACTATTTTCAGGTTAACAATAAGACTAATTAAATCATTTCACAAGTACTTTAATACCTTTTGAAGCACAATTAGATATACAAGAGTATATTTGTATATGTATTATATTTTTGCCACATTTTACTGTTAGTTTTAGCTTCAACTTGAGCACTTGTGATTTATAATGAAAATTGAAAATTATTGTTTTTGCCTCTTTGTGGCTAGCCTTAGTCTGTTGGCTGTTTGGTTGATCAATGGTTTTTGGCTTTTTGAGGGTCTTAGAAATTTCTCAAAATTTCTCAACTATTTCAACTTTTGTTTCTCCCACACACACACACACACACACACACACTCAGCCACACGCATATATATACACTCTCATATATAGAGAAAGGACTCTGCTCAATTGCCTAAGCTGACAGGATTAGTGCATATTTTGGAATGCATCATCAGCATGATAATTATCAGAATTAATTCTATGTATGTTTGTGTGTGTGTGTGTATGTATGTCCATGTACAGTGGTTTCAATAGTAATGTAGTAAATTTGAAATCATGTAGAGAAAGATTTGAACCACTGTAATGCAAATTCGAATCATTCTATACAAAACCAAGATGATTGTTTGCCCTGAAATGCATTCAATCATTGCCAATGGAAATGGAATTGGGGAATGAAGTTAGATATGGAGATGGAGTTAAAGGGAGGGGTAGAAGAGAGATGCAGGTGCATAGGCCAACAAGCAACAATGGCCGCCAGCTGTCGGCAACAAATGCAACACATTTTAGATACTTGCTGACTTGATCGGGTTGTAAGCCAAACGAGTGTTAAGCATTTTAATTGCTGGCATTAATTTAAGGCTAGAATGAAACATTTTCCTTACTCACAACCAATTTTGGACACACACACACACACACACACACACATGGTAACCAAAGAGCTTAATAAATAAATACTAAATAAATGGAAAATGTGTATTGGCCAAGTTGTTGCAACACTTGTACCTATTACTTTTTGGTCTCTAATAACTATGTGGCTTTGAAGTGCTTTTACTTATTTCTATTGGCATTTATTTTGACTACTTTAGTTAATTTAACATACTTAAAATAATAACATATTAATACATTTGCTTTTCCATTTGTGGTATTTAAGAAACTAAAAAGATTACATTCCAAGAAGCATTTTGTTTATTTTCCATTGCCAAATTAATGGGTCTACTTCATTTTTGTTTCAGGAGAAGATTATATTTACCCCAAAATTGACAGAATTCTCCTTTAAGGAAGCAAAATCTAAATAAAGATTAAAATTGTTTATATTATAGCTTTGATAATGAGATAAAATAGAAATATCGAATATTTTTATTTTTTGACAAATTCAGCACTATACAAGTTGATATGCATTTATTAACTATCGAGAGATTTCGCTCAATATCCTTTTGCCCTATTGTATGTGCATATATACGGTAAAAACTCTCATTGGCGAACTGAAAAACAATTTTCTCCTTTAATGACAGACGATACATATATTTTTTCATAATATAATAAAATAAATAAAGAAATTATGAAAAGTCCTTCAAGTGAGCTCCAGTTTTATAAATGTTTACGGAATTCTTTAACCAAGGGAAAAATTGTTTATTATTTATTTATTTCCAAAAAGAATTCAGAGATTCTTGTGTGCGAATCGTTAAAGAATTTTAAATCATTTTCGAATTACTGTTTTCAATTTTGAATGCAATGTCAATCATTTTACTTTTCGATGTTAACAGTTTCCGTTCAATTGGAAATACAGCCTAAAAGTATGCAAATAGGCCTTTTTCTTTAGTATTGATTGCATCGCCGTAAAATCATGGTCCGACATTATCTTTTAGTCTTATTAAAGTGCGAAATTTCCATCCTTTTGGCATTTAAACAATAATTTTTGCCTTAAAAATCAGATTCTGAACGTTTCTTCAGGGGGAAAAAGAAATTTTTTTAACCAAAAGTGTAAATTTTGAAGGTGTTGACAAAATTACACTGTACGCCTTCTGTTTAAAGGGAGTCTCTCTAAAAGGGTTACAAAAGCTGCTAAAAAAAAAAGAAAGAGTTCGCCATGGGGTGTATTCACTGTACACATGCACATAGTATGGATGCTGTGCGTGTGTATAAAGTAGATTGCCTACTTTTAGGCGGTGAGCATTTCACTTGATTCATACACATGGGCAACAAGCCAACAGTCAGAAACTCTGGTGAGGAAGCTACAACAATAGCAGCAGGCAGCAATTTAATTACCGTTGCACAGATACGTCGAGCAGATAGCCAAGAGCAGCGTAAAAGATAAAAGATGAAAAGAGACAGAGACACACACACATATATACATATATACATACATATACACATAGAAAGGCAATGGGAGTGAGTTGGATAGATAGATGCATAGATATATACTAGATAGACCTGCACATTCAGGGCCATAGTTTTTGAAATATAGTTGCATATCGCTGGTAGCCTGAATCCAAAGAGCTGCAGACGCAGCACCATTATAAACCCTCACCCAAACCCTCACCCAAACCCAAACCAGGATCACCAGCTTTATTCAACCCCTCCCACCTAACCGATTCTCTCCACTCGAAATCGAGTGGCTGCCACTCTGCCGTTGGCGGTTTTTCATGCCTTTGTTGTTGTTGTTTTTGTTGTTATTGTGATTATTGTGCAAATAAAAAGAAAATCGCATAAAAATTTTACTGCCCCTCTCTTCCGTTCCCTCACACTCATCTTCTCCCTCTCCCTCTCCCTCTCCCTCTCTTTTTCTTTTATTCGTTTGCAATCTTTTTTTTTTCTTTTTTTTTTTTTGTATTATTTTCTCTCTGTCTTTCTCGTTGCTGTGGAAACACAAAATACGTTCTGCATTCTAACAAAAGATGCAACCAGTCCAGCTTACGGCCCACATTCATTCCTGTTATCCCCCCGCCCTCCTTACACTCCACCATGCTTCGCTTAACTAATTAGACCGTGTGAGAAAATGCGCAAAAAAACATCGACCAAAGAGGGTGCAAGTAGAAGAATATTGGGAGGTAGGAGTTATCCCTCTACCATTCGTTCGTACACCTCTTTTCGGTTGGCTCATTCAGTCGTGCACTCTGCAGATTTACCGTTGGAATTGTGTTTGAATTATGTATAATTAAATTTCAACATTATTCATGTTTCAAGGCAAAAAAAAGAAGAAAAAAAAACAACAGCAAACTGCAACTGCAGCAGCCGTAGTTCATCCATGCCAGCAACAGGGATTGTTGCAATCGTGTGTAAAACAAGAAAAAAAAAAAAGGCAGCAACAGGATCAGAATTAAGAAGGAATATTTTAACGCTTTTAAAGTAAAAGCTCCATTTGCCTGATACCCAGCAGAAAATAAGAGCTTTATCAACTAAAATTTCGAAAACATATGACAAAAGCAAAAAACATTCTTTTACAATTTAACTAATCAAAACAGATTCGTAAAATATCGACAAACACATATTTTTATTATAATTTGTAGAGTATCTTTTTATTAATATCTCATCGAATATGTGCTGGAAAAGTCTAAAGATTTTTCTCAACAAATGTTTTTGAAAATCCCCCAAGCAAAAGTTGCTTTCAAAATTGATAACTGTCAAAAGTGATTTCCAGTAATCAGACAATTACTCTTAGATTGTTCTTCGATTGTTATAGAAAACATATGTATACTATTATATATTTAGTACACTATTAAGGAATATTCTAGGAATTTTTATCAAAAAATATTAAGAATTAGGCAGAAATTTCGGTTTTGATAAAGCTTAAAAGAAACTTTGCAACCTGTAATGAGGATTACTCCTGCTTGATTCATCTTAAATTTAAAAACCAAAAGGATTTCCTGATTTAAATAAGAAAAACTACTAATTAAAATAACCATTCAAGTTAAAGAATACGTCTAAACTCTAGAATCGATGTACATATAAAACTCTATATTATAGAAAAGAACTTCAACTAATCGGTTTATCTTATTTTGGTGTTCCACTTTTTTTTCTTTTGGAGTCTGAGGTTCTTGATTTATTTAATAAAAAGATTTAATATGTTTTTTTTCCTGTTTTTTAATATATTTTTTAATGAAGATCGTCTGGAATAATTGAATTATATATGCCCTAAAGAAAGCTTACAAATGAAAATCGCCTTTGATTATCTTTTCTCATTTAGAAACTCATTTAAGAAGCATAAAAGAAGAATATTCTAGAAGGTATACTATGATTAGATTATTTTGAAAATAATTCTTTGACTGTTTAATATACATATGTACATATGTATGTACATATGTATATAGATTTGCACCTACCCGCGTCATTGCCGCCACCTGGTCGACCTGCTCCGATTGCTGCCATTGCTTTGGGGGCATGGGCAAAACGCATTTCAACGCATTTCTAGCCAAAACACATTTCAATTTTCCACATGGGAAATGCCTGCCGAGCGCCGAACCAATTTATGATATCCGCCAAAGTGGCAAAAAAAAAAAAAAATAATAATAAAAAATCGAAAAAAAAAGAAATATAAAAGAGAAGCGGCAAAAAAATGGAATACCAAACAGTGCGGTGGCCCGCCGGGGGCGGCAAAAAAAAGAACGTCGGCGGTATGCAAAGCTATGGGCGTGGCTAGGGCAACGTTGACAGCAAATAATAAAAACAAGTGGACGAGAAAATGTGAGGAAACAGCGACAACAAAAAAAAAAAAAGAAAAACAGGGGAAAAAAGCAAGCAGCAACCGAAAAAAGGAATACAAATGAAATGGCAAATTGCGAATATCAAGTGCCCTACATAAGGAGGAATAAATAAATGAAGGAATAAAAGAGAACGAGAAAGAAATAACCGCAAAGAGAGAAAACGAAACAGGAATAAAGTAAATAAAATCGACGAAAATAACTGTAAAATGATATATGTAAACAAACAAAAGAAAGATGCAAATGGATCCCGATAAAGAAATTAAGATTGGTGGGCGGATTGAGAAAGCAATGAGAGAGAGAGAGAGAGACAATTCGTATTATCTTTCTAGCCGTCTATGCCCAGTATGTTGCACACTTCCTACTCCACTTCTCATCTCCACTCCTTCTCCCCTCTCTCCTCTTATTTTTTATCCTTGTTGTAGTGTGGATGAAAAAAAAAAATATTGGAAACGAATAATATTTATATCGCATGTCGATATCCATTATGCCTCCGTTGGTATCTATACACACATACAAACATACATAAATGTGGTTGTGCGTGGCGGAATAATAATAATAAAAACACAACAAATACACCAACAACAAACAAACAAACAAACAAACCAAACCAAAAAAAAAAAAAAAAAGATTGGGTTGAAAAATGACAAAAAAAAAAACTCATTTAAATAAGTTGCAAATAAAGCGAAGCGACAGCGTATTGGTAATAATTTTAAAATTTATGTTTATTTACAATTACAGTTTATTTACCGAGGGCATACAAAAACACAACACAACACAACACAACGTACACACAGAGGCACACCACATACAAATGCCACGCCCATAAAGCAATCACATCATTTTGCTGCCTTATTCATTCCAAGAGTTTTATTTAAAGTTGCCATATAAACAAAAATTCATTTGCCTTCTTGATTTAGCAAGAACATTTCCAGTCATAAAGTGTGTGTTGTTAACACTAAATTCGAAAATGACACATGTCAGCAATCGTTTTCCAACATTTATTCAGAATAAAAATAGACACGAGAACACAGGCAGTCGTAATTTAGCTAACATTTTTTTATTCAATAAGCATAAATCATTTCAATGGCTGATAAAATTAACAACTTTAGGTAGATATAAATAATAATCATAAAATAAATAAATTTTATTTCTATTTCAGTAACCAAATAGCCCAATTGGTTAATCCTGCCCCAGAGGCTATCAGACGTCAGCCAACAAATGTAAGGTAAGTATTGATATAATTTATACAGATTATATATCATATATATATATATATATATATCAAGGATATATTATTTACAAGAATCTTAAGACTCATTGCCTTTTATAATTTTTTGAAATTATATTCTATTAAATTATATTTGTTGCATGAATTAATTCGCATGGCTTCTTTTCAATCCAGTATCAAGCACAATTAATAGAGACATCGTCCTATATATCTAACAATTGTATCGTTCAGAAAACTATCTTTTAATATTATTTGCAGTATTTTCGAAAATGAAACTTTAGCGCAAAAATTATCCAAGCTAAATAAAAAGACTGTATCCAATCGAAATTGTTGCCAATGTTGATAATAATTTAGACACTGATTTGGATAATGATTCTGGAATTGAATCGGGTAAGATATTTCAATAAATTAAGTCACTAATAATTGAGACTTTATACAAGCTAAACATGTCAATTAATGCATTCCATATAAACAGAAAAAAAAAATAAAATTAAAGAAAAGACAATTTTATATGTATTTGGCCATGTCATAAATTGAAAGATTTGCTTTTCACATTTTCATTATTGAATTTTAATTAATTTAAAAACAGAAAAAAATCTCAAAAACAAATATGAAATTTATTAAACAATCAATTAGAGAATGCCAAAGTTAAAATACTCTTTCTATATACACACAAATAGTATACATATATAAAAAAGAATGTCTTGAATTTAATTTAAGCACTTAAAACTAACTAAATATTTTTGATAAGTTTTATTTTATATACATATAGAAATATTTAGCAACTTTTTTTGATAAATATACTTATGATATTTTTATTTAAAAGAAATATTTCTCTTTATATTTCAGATTTCTAATTTGTCATACGTTTTAGACAATCGATCCTGTGGGATTAATTAGTATGAAATGGATAAATCATATAAAATTTTCATTTTGTCAATATTATTGCTGCTTTATGATACATTATATATATCTATATATATATATGTATGAATAAATATGTTCTTCGTGTATATCTTAGAATTGTTTTTAAGAAATCCATATGCTCTCTCAGATGTACGATTTTTTGTCATCTGGTCATGACCATAAATTGCCTTTATGTCCGCTCACAAACAGTCACAAAAAGAGTAACAACAATGTGAGAGGCGAACTGTAATTGATATTTGCTTTATGTCCGTGTGCATACAACCAAATTGAAACAGTAAACATATTTTAACATATGCCCAGACATATTTACTTTTATGGCCCTCCATCTGTATCAGGGATTGGGATTGGATTTGGGTATATATAATATTATATAGTAGTGGTTATATGGTGGGTGGCATCTCTGATTGTTTAACTGGATGAGGTTAAGTTTAGCACTCGACTTGAAATTGATACAGTACCCACATCAATTAATTAGTACAAAAACAAAAATATTTGCATCAATCATTAGAATCTACATTCATACTAAAGTATAGTATATATATATATCTATAAATAAACATTTGTACATACAAAATTACTTAATTCAATAAACATTTGGAAATGCTGTGTCAAGTTGTTACTTTCAATTAACTAACCACGACTCTAACAATTTCTCGCAAATGTCTAAGAAAATAATAAATTATAGTAATTGAAAACTAGAAAATAAAGAAAATAATCCTGGAATGATGGGTCGAAAGGGATTACGACTTTGTCCCTTTGTAAATTTAAATAACGCAAACGGGCTATTAAGTCAGAGATTTTGGGACTTCAATTATAAGATTATAAGATTTGTATTATATTTTTTTTCAATAATTAAAACTTTTAATTTGCTCATAAAATAGTTATCAAAATTATTAATTTTGAGTAACATTTCACGACTTGAGATATAAAGAATATTTTTTGAGCACAAAAATATTAAAGTTAATTATTTCTTGAGTTTTATTTTATTACTCAATAATAAAAGTCAAAGTTGTAATTTGGGTTTTCGGATTTGAATTGAGTAAAATTTATGCTTATTTATAATTTATAAATCAAAAGTGAAAAAAAAGAAATAAAATATGTTTATATTATAAAATAATATAAAAAAACCTTCTTAAAAATTAATTGTTTTATTTACATTTGAGCTGATAATAATTTATAAAAATTTCTAAGTAACAGCTTTGCTTTAATGAAAATCGATTCTAGTTTTGACTGATCTCCTGATTACGGAAACTTGGTTTTAATTTTATCATTGCCTTTCCTTTTTTTTTTTGTTAACTTAATTAATAATAGAGACTTTAGGTTAAGAGTAATAACCTATTTGTAGAGTATCGAAAAGAATGCTTTTAAACTTGTTTGCGGTATTCGATTTATTTTTTAATTTAATGAATTGCTTAATAATAATGTTCAGGTTAATCGTTGGGAATAACTACAAATATTTCCATGGCTATCATTATCCACTTGTGTCCATCAATATTAATTCAATTTGCATTCCATCATTTCTATATTTATACATATGTATATGCAATATGTACACTATATCTATATATATACGTATGTATAGGTAAAGCAATTTATATATATTTATACATACATATATTTATATATATTTATTATAGATTTGTAAAATCGTTTTAAATGAAAATTTAATTAATTTCACAATGCATTTTGGTAGCCACTCGGTTTTCATTTTTTTTTTTTCTGTTGCCTCATATACTTTTTTTTTTGTTTGCTTTATTTTATTTCACATTTCCATTTCGATTTCCCTTTTTCAAATTTAAATTTACCGAATCCCGCAGTGCCGTAGTCGGGTTGACCCGTTACGCCCTATTTCTCTATTTTTTGGTTTTCCACTAAATTGACATAATGACCAAATAATTTTCCAGCTCAATGCGCCCAAACGGGAAGGAGTGACGAAGGACAGTTTTCAATTTTCCGCATACGTTTTGACATTTGTCGCTGCTGTCCTGCCTCTCACTTTACATTAAATGAAAATGTGTTTCATTTTCCTAAAGTTTGTTACAGATATACATATATATATATAAGTATATATATGTATATGCCGCATGCGAAATTTATTATAAATGTCAACATAAATTCACAAAATGGTCACGAGACAATTAATCAAAATGAAATGATGTGCAATTCAACAAAAGAAGAATTGTTTGTAACAAAAACGTAGTTATACGCAGTTACAGATGCAGATACAGATACAGATACGGATACAGATACAGATACATAGATAGATATGTATCTTTGTTGCCGTGTGTGTGTGTGAGTGTATGAGAAATGGTAATTTGGCACTTAAAAAGGGTAAAATTAGAGGGAAATAGAGGCCAGAGGGTGGACGGTAACCCAGAACCGTCTTCAAAACCATTGACGGGCCATAGCGCCTAATGTCGTTGTCTAGTGACAAGACTTAACTCTCTCTCTCTCTCTCTCTGTGTCATACTCTATCTCTCTGTCACACTCTTTCACTGTGGTGGAAACCCTTTCTATCGATTCCTTTCTTGTCATTCATTGTTGCTCTTTAGGGAGATGGCAAGAAAGTCAAGTCAAGTCAACTCAACTCTTTTTGGTCAGATATTTTGGGCAACTGTGTGTAAAAGTTTCATTTATCAATTGATTTGACTAGATAAATGCCTAAAAAAAAAATACAGAAACAAAAACAAAAAAAAAACTCTAAACTCTTCAATTTTAGCTTAAATAACTAAAAATGAGGTAATAAAGTAAATTAAGTAACTACAGAAAGAAAACAAATGTTAAAGGCATTTGTTAGTCTTTTAGTTTGTTTTTTCTTTTAATATTTTTATCTTTTAAGCAGATCATAATAACAATTTCAATAAATTTTAGGCATTTGGATCATTCTCAGTATTGTCACTACCACAAAAGGTATTCCTTCTTAGAGTTTTAACAATTACTTGAAATCTTTCGAGATTCAAGAAGAGTTTCTTTAGGTCAATAATTCACTTGTCGATCTATATCATTTTTGTTATGACGATCCGTTGGATAAGTAGAACGAACTTGGTATCCACTTGCCAATACATTTCACGAAAAAAAAATAAAGGACACCTGGTAAAAGTCGTTCCCTGTGTGTCGTAAGTTGGAGTGTGTGTGTGTGTGTGTGTGTGTGTGTGTGTGTGTGATAGAGTGTCGCGACACTGAGTAATCTATTTTATGTGCAACACTCACACTTCATCCCAGACCCGTGGACCCATGCTCGGACTAACTCCTCGTTTCCATTCCCATACTCATTCATTCATTCATTCACTCACTCACTCCGACTCGGCGACTAACTCACTAATAATGGCATATAAACTTGCTCGCACACGTTTCACTTCGATGCTGGGATCTCGTTTTTTTTCTCTTCGTATTTCTCTTCTTTTTTTTTGTTTTTTTTTTTTTTTTGGTGGGTGTGTTGGATGGTGCGACGAAATGGTTGGCACAAGGGGTTTCCCTTTTGTTTTTGGCGTTTTTACAACATGGCCAGCATAACAATGTCGCACGGAAAAATTGCAAGTGGACACATGAATTATGTGCAGCACTCGAGTTAAACAACCGTCGGGCGCGTTACCACCCTTCTACCCCTTACGTAGCCACCGTTACCACCATACACAAACCTCCTGGCCAATGCTTCAGGCAAACAAAAAGCAACGAAGGCTTCCCTACTAAATGCACGAGTACTCAGAGTATGTATACTTTTTATTTTTTTCTTCTTGTTTTTGCCTCTTTCTCCTCTTTTTTTATTATAGATATATAAATATATATAAGCGTGTGTGTGTGCTTTTTTGTATGTATGTATGTACATATGTGCTCTCGGTTTTTGTTGGCTGCCCATTGGGGACGCGTTAGTGGTCCGTGGTCCCGGATGTGGAAAAAGAAGAGCAGGAGCGCCGAATGAAAAGTATGGTGAGAAGGGATGGAGGGAATGGAGTAGATGTGGATGTGGATGTGGAGAGTTGACTTCGCTTGGCTTTGGCTTGTTTTGGAGGTCAGAGCAACTGCCATTTGGGAGTTGGCTTTGCGGGTATTAAATTATACATCATTTTGCAACAAATGATGGTCGTTACCCACCACCACCACCATCCACCATCCAAGAGCACCACCACCATCGACCAATGACTGTTGCCAGCACCGCTCAGCATGTGAAGGGTTTTTGTTAGGGTCTCATGTGACCGGCGCCTAGCAGAGAACTAGCAGTTGTCAAATACCCTAAAGCACTTCAATGACATATCATAGCCAAAGTCAACAAGTCGAATGATTTGTTGAAATTGTTGAATAGGGAGAAATGTTCAATAGATTGATTAAAAGACAATTGCAATAACTGAAAAAGATAAATATGGGAAAAAAAAGTTATTATATGAAATTTAATTCAATATCAAGTATACGCATAGTAATGCAATTTCATCAAGTATACGCATAGTATTACACTTTCATCAACTTGAAAAGAGAGTCGATCATTAAATCATAAAATTAAAAAAAAAAAAACTTAAATATAATTAAAGCAAATAAAGAATTCCTGTTATTGCTTAAGAACATAACTTGATCTTGAACTTGAGTAATATAAACTGTTGATCATTACCCAAAGATTAGAAAAAAAAGATTAAATAACTTAAAGAAAAAAGGAAGAACAAATACTTTATGCAATCCGATAAATTATTAGCACAAAATAAAGTTTAACCATTTTAGAGATAACTTTCATATATTTTCCAGATTCTGGACATATACTTATTCTATAGCTTTTATTTAAAATGATCCATTTTAAAACGATAATTCATGTGGCCTCCTTAGCTCAGTGGCAGTAGCACTGGTCTCGTAAACCAGGGGTCGTGAGTTCAATTCTCACAGGAGGCAGGATTAAATGCAAAATAATACTATATTTTTTATTTATTTAATGTAAGGGTATAATGGACATTCGGTTTTTTCTTCTTTAACTTCTTAAACGATTAACTTCACTCCATTTTGTGGGTTCAGTTACTAAAAAACGGAAAATAAAAGGGAGAAAAAAGAACTTTTCTAATATTGTCATTAAATGATTTAAGTTTAAATCCTGCTGTCTGTTAGAATGGTTTGTTCTACTATATTTGTATACATAATCGATCTTAAATACATTTCGATATGGGTGAATTTGGTGGGTGAAGTCAGTGAATAAGTGAATGAATGAATGACTGAATAAGTGTCTGAAGCGAGTGCAAGTGAATGTGTGAGAATTGAATTCGTGTGAGTTTCGCACTTCCGGAGCTGCCAGCCTTTTTCTTCATATAATTGCCACCGCCGGCGTTTCCCTCTTTCTATTCACACACTCACACACACACACACACACACTCTATTTGTATATATATACATACATATATGGCCCGCTGAGCGCAATTTTATGCTATTGATTGCTTTGAATTGCAATCGCTTAAAACTCATTTTAATTATGTGAGCTGCAGAGCAAATAGGAAGCAAATGAAAATTAATAACAATCTGTGTTTGTGGGTGAGGGGATGAAGGTGGTAAATGAGGAAGGTAAAGGGGCTTATATTATGTGTAAATATTTATGTGTTTCCAATTTGGTTTATTGTTTATATATATTTGTTCTGTTCCATTTTCTTTGAATTTATACAAAATTCTAAAAAATTCGAAAGTTGGTGCGAAATTTTAGAAGTTTACAAAATAATTTACAACATTTTTTTATATACTATAATAATTTAAAATAATGTTTCTTTAATTTCAACAAACATTAATTAGATTGCAGATTATAGAAATTTTTGTATAAAACCTCAAGAAAGAACGAGAAGTAAAATAAGAAAATAAAAGAAAGAGAGAACCAGATAAAGAGGTAGAAAATGCAAAGTTGAATTTTTATTTTATTTAATTAAAATGACTGTCAACGTCGTCGAGTGACATGACATATTTTTTTTTACTCTGTATTCTTTTCTTTTTTTAATTTTACTTGCTGCTTTTCTATTTTCTTGCTGGCAAAAACTCTTCTTTTGTTTTTTTTTTTTGAGTGCTAGTGAATGAAAGAATGAATTTATAAATTTGTTTTGAATATTATTACAAATATATACTTTTATATATTATATTATTTATGTATGGTTTGCTTAAGACAGAACTTGCAAATGCAATATGAATGTAAATGGGAAAAGTGCAGATTTTCTTACCCTTTAAAAATCGTGAAAAGTAATTATAGTATAAAAATAAAGTTAACATATTTTTGGTAAGACTCTTAGTTTTACAGCTGAAAAGAGATATTCTATTTGAGCCAAAGAATTATTATCTTAACTTCTGTTAAAATAACTTCTTTCCCCAAAACAATTTTATTAATAGGTTAAAAAATATTTTACTTATTATTTTATCGCCCTTTATAAATAGTAAATGCATAATTTTATTTTTTAATGGGTATAACATTTTCAGTGCTATTCAATTTATGTTGCCTTCTTTTGTTATTTTTCTTTGTAGTTAGAATGACGACATTTATTATTGTTTACATTTTGGTATTCGAGTTTGAATTACATTATTATTGTTTACATTTAAGTTTCTCTTTTCAATTTGAGTTCGACACAATTAATGAGAAATATTAAATTAATATATTATCTTTAATAATTAATTGAAATCAATATATGTAAACGCTTCTAAGTAAAAGAGCGAATTGAAGCAAGATTTCAATTTATTTTTTTTTAGTTTTTAATAAAAAAAACATCATATCATCAAAATTATCCCAGTTCCCGTTATGGTTTTGAGTTTTTCGAATTGGAATTGAAAATTGTTTACTTCAGATTTTAAGTCAAAATATTTACTTTTTAGTTAGTGGAATGAAAAGTGATTCATTCATTTCTTCATTTATTATTCAATGTTTCTTAGCAGTCATTTTGAAAAAATGTAAAAAACTGTTTTCCAGTTTTCAATCCGCTGATTCGAAGTGAAATATAGCAGGCAAATAAACTGCTAATATCGAGAATAATTCGAATAATTAGAACACCTCGTATTGCAATGCTTTTCCCACTCACTGTGAGGGAGTGTTGTCCTATTAATAGAGATCAAATATATCCTAAATATAGTATGAATGTTTTATTTAATAATTGGGAATATGCCTTTTCTTTCGACTTGAATAAGGATTAATTAGTCCAAACTGACAGCTTCTTTGATCCAGACTACATTCACATGAAATCCAAAGAAATTATAAAGCTTTTACACAAATGCAATGGAAATTGTATTGGATTCTTTTTAATTATTTTAGAGTCAAGTATTTATTCACATGGACAAATAGACCTTTAGATATAAATAAAAATATTGTGAAATATTTTCCACATTTCCCAAGGGTTAAAAAAAAATATTATTTAATCAGGAACAAACTTAAAATTGGTTTTAATATTCGATATTCCCATTTTGTGAAATTCAAATAGTGTCAGTGTGTGTGTGTGAGTGTGTGTGTGTGTCTCCATTTATGTATGTATATATGCAGAGTAAACCCCTTTTGAATGGGCGATAAGTGTTTGTGAATTGTGCGTGAATGGACTGTTGCAACACAATGAGCACAGAAATGAATAAAATATATATACATACATCATATCATATATATATATATATATATATATATATATATATATGGTTTTGCCTTTTTACAGCACTTGATGTTTTTCGTTTGTTCGTTGATTTTACATACAACAATTGTTGTGTGTGTGTGGGTGTGTGCTTTGGTGTGTGAATATGTGAAGAATGACTGTAAAGTGGCGGCTAGCCTCTTCTATGCTGACCAATGTTATCCCTCTATGTAAAATAGGCAAGATGGAAAAACTAGTCTACAAATATGATGAACAAATAGTTGAAAATGAAACAGCAAAGTGCACTCGAAAGGCTGTATGAGTGGATGAGAAGCAGAGAGAGGGGGGCAGATAGGTAGGTAGTGTAGTAAAAGCAAGCTGTAGTGGCTGGGTAAGGACAACGGACATCGGACACCGGACAAGTGAAGCTATGAGAGCCAAAAAAAAGAAAAAAGGATACCAAAAAAAAAAATAACATAAGCATAAGTGCCTGGGTCTATGTAGCTTTTCAACTCTCCTACTCTGTTTCTCTTTATCTCTCTCTCTCTATCTCCCTCATACATACTCTGTGGTTGTAGGAACTGAGGCAGGACACGAAGGATGCCACTACAATAATCATAAAAGCGCAAAACAACAACAGCAACAAATGGATGGCAATGTCATCCAAGCGAACCAGAGTCAAGTTAAAGTCCTACTCCATGGGCATACAAAGACTATATATATATATATATATATATATATCTACATATGTGTGTGTGCCATTGCCATTGGTTGTGGTGGTGCCCTGTGTGTTCCCTGTGTCCGTGCCTCTGCCAAAAAGCGGAAATAATGTATTAATCCTGTTGAGGCCATATTTTTATTGTTATTGCCTCGTCTCGAAATATGTTTTAGAGCAACATCAGCAGAGGCAGTGGCATCATCTCTTTGTAATTTGCATTAGAAAATTTAAAACCCAAAGCCAAAGCCGAACCTATGCCAGCTGCAGTTGCGACTTTTCATGTTTTTGTTTTTTTCTTTTTTTTTTGTTTGGTTTACTGCTGGCCCTGGCCAGGTGATAAACAGCAATCTTATTATTACACCCAAAGCAAAAACACAACACACACACACAGAGTGAGAGTGAGAGAGAATGTGGGTGTGTAAAAGAAACAGAATAATGACAAGGACAATTTAAGGCCTCCTTCAGAAATATCCTTGTGTTTCAATGGCAAACGCGTCGCGTAATTATTATTACGCATACGCCCTGCATGTACCCTGGCGTGCCGTTCTCTGGATCATGAGAAAACGTTTCTCACATTTACAGATGCATTTAACCGTTACAGTGGATAACAGACTAAAAGAAAAAAGTGTGGCTGCATATTTCTAATAGAAAAATATCAATACAAAAACAAGAAGACTTTTTTTTTACAAATATGATAATTAAAATGTTTCAATTTACTTACACATTATCTTATAGATCCGATATCTTTACTATATCTTACTCATTTAACTACTTATTATTTTAAATATATAGAAACAAGTAGATTCTGATAAGAAGTAATGTTACCAAAACAATGCTAAAATATGCATTATAATTTTATGAATAAATATACATTTTTAAATATATTTTATTTCTACCCATTTCGAGATATATTTTGGTAGGTAAAATCGCTGAAATATAAAATTAATACATTGAAAATAATTTGATCTTCTTTTATTTCAATAGATATTTTGCCTATTCTATCCACTGTGTTGCCTGCTCTGTTGACCGTAGTCGCCGTCGACTTCGACGCTGGCGACAATTATGCGCATGTTGGCGGCTTAAGCAGCCATTATTCCCGCTCTGAGTTCCCTTCTCTGCCATTGTTTCCTTCTTCTTGTGCTTTTTGCTTGTTTCTGTGTTATTTTTTTTTTTCTTTTTTTGTTTTTTTCTTGTTTTCATAAATTTAAATACAAAACATATTAAGTTTTATAGCCCAGGGGTTAAGTTGTTCGTCCCTAGCTCTTTTCTCCTCTCCCCACCGACCCTCTCTACGCCGTCATTTACTCTGTGCATATGTTTTGAAATCCAGTTGCAAAATTTACTAACTTCAGTATGTGTACATGTGAGTATAAAGTACGCGAACTGCATTAGAGACACAAAGGAGAAATTTTAGCGATGGATTGAAAGGATGGTGGGGGGCAAGTGTCGGGCAAAAGCAATTGCCATGGCCATGCTAAGCACTTTGCAAAGCTTCCGAACAAAAAAACAAAAAAAACAAAAGGAAAAAAAGGCGCTTAGTAAAACAATTTGCAGAAGATTGAAGGAGGGCAAAAATAAATGAGGAGGAAAATTTGATATATGGTTTTGTTTGCATGTTTACTGGAGAAAAGTTGTTTAGGTTCACACAGTTTATTTCAATTTTCCCTGCGCCTTTTCATATTTTGAAATATTTTCCAAAAAATGTTTATTGTGCATAAATAAAATGTGGTTGCATATTGCTAGATGAAAAATACTCAAAATCAAACAAATTATCTTTAATCACAATATATATGTATATACAATATTTTCATTTGCATTAAAAGATATCTGCTTCAGTTATTCAATTTGAAAAATGTAATAAAAATTATAAATAGGTTGAAAAAATTATAAAAAACCACGTAAACACTATTGAAATTTTGTTACATTATTAAAAATTCAATTGCAGTAAAATTGAACTGTCAAAAATGGATGCTAAAATAAAGTAAATTTGAGTTATTAAGTAAAGAAAACTTCTGCCGAAACCATTTCTAAATTATTCTTCAGCATTCCAGTCTTCAGATACGCATTTATTCTTAGGCATTTAGTAAAGTGGATTTCATATTGAATTCATTATACTAAATATACAAAAAAGCTAAAAAAAAAAAAAATAGAACATATCAGAATGAAAATACATATGAATGAATGAGTGAATGAATAAATGTACTTATAAAGTCAAAAACAAAATATTGCCATACATAAATAACCGTCGAAAACCTCATACCAACAACCGCAGCTGTAGCTCTAGCATTAGTAGTTGTGTGTGTGTGTGTGTGTGTGTCACTGAATAAGTCTATCCAATAGTACATCTATTTGTTTATCTCTGTATATACATGAAACGTATACATATATATTTATATATTTAGTATATACATATGTATATAAAATGAATGAGACAAGATCCAATGTAGAGAGACAGACAGAAAATTCATGCAATTGCTACAAGCGAGGGCCGAACGAAAAGAAAGCAATTAAAATTCCTAAATTCCAACCAGTTCGAGAATAAAAGGTGAATGCGAAAATTATACTTCTTCTTTTTTGGCTTTTTTGTATGTTCAATTAATAATATTTTATATATAAATTTTTTACTATTTGGAAAGATTATTTTCTTACCTTTAATTTGGTAACAAATTTTGTATATATTTCATATAAAAAGATGTTAAAAACTCTTTTTAAATCAAGCCAAATCTCTGACTGTTTATATTTGGTATGGACATTTTAAATAATATCTTTGGTTAATTACATAAAGCAAAAGTTTTAGTGCAAAAAATCTTTTCTGTAAAAGCTTATATGAACAAAATGGCTTAACACGAAAACCTTGCTTCGAATTTTTTTAATTTTGGTTTTGTTTCAAAATACAAAAATAGCTTATCTGAAGGAATAATATATAATTATTACTAAAATTGCTTTCTAAAGGAAAAACTGATGTAATAACAAGGGAAATAATTTACAATTTAAGTTTTCTTTATTGACGCCGTTGGATCATAATACGTTTTACAACACTGTTTAAGGGAGAACAATTTTTAGGTACAACAACTGAAAGTAAAATGAATTGCCCATCGAATGATATAAGACAGAATTGTGAATTTTGATTTCCAAGTTTTACTTATATATATAACACTATTACCTAAAATTAGTTAGTTTATTTTTTTTTAGTATTTTCGAACCAGCCCTCGTACATAGAGCAGGACTATCTGTATTTGGCTTTCGTTCGGTTGTTGATTTACTATTTTTATTCGCATCGAAATTTCAACTGCAGCAGTTCTAGTTCTCCAGTTTCCAGTTCCATTTTACGCAGAGACCCATTAACTAAATTGATTTGTTTTCCAACACAAAAATTGAACAAAATATTTAAAAACAAAAAGAAGATAAATCTACCATATATTCAAAATGTCTCCATATTAAAAATGATAAATGAAGGAAATTGTATAATCTACAAAAACAAAAAAAATTTTGAACAAAAGGTATTTAAATTAAAGTCAACAATTACATTTAAACACAAAAAAGAGGAATTGAATGCTATATAAAGGATATTAAGGATCATCTTTTGTAGTTGTTGTGTAGTTTTCATTATTATATAAATGATTTAACCGTATTACTTTTGAAATGAAACATTTTGTTTTTCTTTTTCTTTATCTGTATCAAATGAATTATTATTTATTTATTTCATATCAATTGCACTCGAAATTTCTCACTGGATAAGTGAGAGCGGCATATTTATCCGCTGTTAATTCAATTTGATGCTCAATCGGTACTTCTTGGCCATAAACGATGCTTGGGTCAATGTAGTTATGACGCACAAATTGATAATTTCCATTAACTCTGGACCATACCGGAGCAAAATGTCGATCCGCTACATTATACTTCTCTGTTATCTGTTGTTGTTATTTCCTTTAACGAGGTCCTGGCAGCGGCTTTGGTGGGGGCGGAGGCAACGGTGACAATATTGGCAATGGGAGTGGCATTTGTATTGGCAGTGTGGTTGATGGACAAACAGTAAATGATTTTTTGACCAATAAAGGATATTTCTTTTGTCGCAAATCCTTAAAAATTTTAACTCATTTCGGCACGGCTTGACTTTAGTTATTTACTTCTTTGGATGGACTTTCAAAAGAGGTTTCAATTGTCTAGAGTGATTCTTTATTAGCTTCATAGACATAGTAACTTAAAGGATATTACAGATTAGGGATAATGTATATATTGGAGCTTCTTCTCTCGTTAGAGTCATATTTTTTGATACAGAATTAGCTGACATTTTGCGGCAATAATAATGCTGATTGCATAACTTATGCCCTTTGGTATATCTCGTTGTTATCTTGACCGGCAATTTAAATAGATGTTCAATGTGTACACATTTTGGTTCATCTGCAATCTGAAATGTGCTTACATTTCAATTATCACTATGATTGACTGCACTTACCAACTTTCCCCCTTTTCATCATTGATATAATAAAATAACTTTGATAACTTTATAATTTAACTAACACTAATAACAGACAAAGAGATTCATACGGGGAATACAAGTAGAAAGACATTTATTAAATATAAATAAATATAATATAAATAAATATAAGAGAATGTAAGATACTATATATACTATAGTATAAGGACCTTTTTGGATTCTTCTAAAAATTTGTAACATATTTTGTTTTTTTTTAATTGTATATTTAGTTTAATTTTATTGGCAAATTTGCAAGGGTATTTAAACTTCGGCACAGTCTTATAATTTTAGTTTTTATTTTTCTATTCCCTTTTGATTTTCTTTTTTTGCTAACATTGCAGTGGTAGCTTCTTTACACATTTCATTAATTTAACTTGCATAAATGTCATTTTATAGAACACACACTTACACATTTGCATCTTGGGCCCTTTGCACCGACCCCTGTCACTTTGTGCCATGGCTATCACCAACTCATTTTAGCCCTCATTTGAACCCCCCCCTCTCTCACTGCCTCCATCTTTCTCTTTCATTTTCTGAGTTTGCTTGTAAACACTTTACTAAAGAGTTCATTTCCGTTTGTCGTTTCGCATTGCGAACGTACTAAAAGACAGCGGACACAGAAGACGACATAAAAAGAAGGAAAAAAAAAACCAAAATCCCCTTGGTATGTGTGTGTGTGTGTGTGTGTGTGTGTGTGTGTGTGTGTGTGTAGGGGGGTTTGTGGTGGGCGTGGCATGCTTAGTTAGCTTTAGCTATGCCAACTGAAAACTCCTTCCAAATGGCGTCTCCTTTTTGACCGCAGCCTTTTTGGGTTGTCATAGTCATACTTGTAGTTGTAGTTCCGGGCTCTGGTCATTGCTGCTGTCTGTTTTACCCACTCTCTATCTCTCTCTCTCTCTCTCTCTTTCTCGGACAATCTCCTCTTCTCTGTCCCACACATTATAATGGCCAGCAGACACATTCACTTCGGCTCGTTGAGGGCACAAAATATTTAAAAATTCTTTTGTGCTTGCTGATGTTGGTTTTCGTTTGGGATTTTCTTTTTCATGCGCTGCTGGCGCATTTTCATTTAGTTTGCATTATGTTTTAAATTGCCGCACTTGGCGCAGGACACACAAACACACACACGCACATACTTAATGAGCAGCAGCAAAACGTGTTGCGCATCCGCCCAAAACGAAAAAAGAAACAAAACAAAAATAAAAAAGAAAGAAAATGAAATGAAACAAAATTTTTCTTTTTTCTGTCTTTATCGGTCTGGCAATGCAGACATCATGACCAACAATTTTCATTTGCTTACACAGACACACACACACATACAGAGATACCACAAACACCCACAGGATTTTTTTTAAGCGAATCCTTGCCAGATTGACAAAGTGTTATTTTTACTTTTTTTTTTTTAACTCGCGGAGATTTTATGGCAGTCAACTTATAAGTTTGCGGATAATATGGTTATGGATTGATATGGCTTCAACGGAAAATGTGTTGAAGCAACGATTCTCTTCTGACAAGGACGACAGGACGAAGGAAATGGATGGAAGGCAATGGTTAAACCAATTACCATTCGTATTTGGTTGTAAAGCGAAGCGAAACCATTACCAAAATACGATAAAAATAATTAGTATAATACGGGATCCGTAACAGTTATAAGTTATTTATAAAAAAAATCATTTATCGGCAATATTCAATTAATCCAAAAATAATTGTCATTTTCGACTCTTAAAATAACTTTTATACAACACAACACATATTTATAAATAAGAAAAATTCAATTAAATAGCAAATTTAATTGTAAAAAAAAATTATTTCTGATAAACAAGAAGAATATGAAATTTCTTAACACATTTTTTTTTATTGAAAGCACTGTGAATAAAATAAAAATACACTAAGAAATAAAATAAAATCTTCAAAAATAAATGCATTGAAAGATTTGCGCGAATAACCATTCGAATAAGTATTTCAGAAAGCAGAAAAAAAATTAAAAAAAAAAAAAAAAACACCAAAATAATCTTAATCTGGTTTTAAAATTTCTTTTTTTCTAATTTTTTGTTTTTTTTTTCCCATTTTTTTTGAAAGGAAACTCACGTTGGTTCAAGGCGTTTACAAAACTTTGCTGATAGTCGGACGATTGATAGCCTTTTTCTCTCCTTTCTTCTGTGTTTTCTCTTTTTCCTCTCTCTCTCCTTCTCCATGTCTCTCTATCTGTGGCGCTGTGTCTTCGCCTTCTCAATGTAGCGGAAACCATAAACAATTTTTATGTTTTCACATTTCAAGTGAATTTCATTTCGCGGGCTTTTTTTCTCTTGTTCTTTATTTGTTGTTATGGCTGCTGCGCTTTATGGATTTCTTCTCATCTTCTTTTGTCTGCCATTTGCCTTACATGACCACAAACACACACACACACATATACATACGTATATATCCCATATACACACATATACCTTACATGCTAAAGTGTATATTTTTATATGGGTCATATTGTATGCCACAAAATATACCAACAACAAATGACAAAAAAAGAAAAAAAAGTGCAAAACAAAAATTGAATTTAATTGCCAACAGGCAAAAATATATGGAAGGAACAAAGTCTGTCACCTGAACGTTTTATAAATTGTTTAAAACTGGCTTAACATGAAATATTTGTTGCATTCGGAGTGTTTCCCGATTCCCTCGTCAAAAGAAAAATAAAAAGCAAAACTAAAGAATAAAAATTTATCCCTGGTGGGTGGGTGGTTGTGACTTTAACAATTCACATAAAGCCCTTCCCATTTAAGTAGATTTGTTACTAGAGACTGCTTTTTAGGATTTACCCACGGACCCATGGACATTCAATGGCATAGTCATTGTCTCTCTGACATCTTTTATTCTTTTATTCTATTGTTGATCTATTTATAGTAATACATACTGAAAGCAATCTTTATTCTCAACAATTTGCTTTAAATATTTATTATTATTATATTTATATTATTTGAAATTTGAAACTTTTATTTAAATTATTAATTATGCTGGATCCTGATATTGCAGTGCTCCCAAAAAATTCTCCGTAGAATTCTTGGAGTAGTCATTTGGGTCCACAGCGATCTTCCTTTAACGTCATAAATCATTATCTTCTATGACGTTGAGCTATATAAATAGGCTGCATGATCATGACAATATCCTAGCACTAGGACTATTTGACAATACTAACAAACAAAGGCGATCTTAGCGATTTCATTTAATTTAATATATAAAAATCTATTAATTACAAACATTTTAATCGCTTCTCGATCCAGTAATTTTCTGATTTTCTTCTGCGTTGTCAGATAATTTTCTTTCCTTTTTTGCTTTTGTGGTTGCTTTTGCTATCCTCTATTACATATATTTTTCTTCATATACACCACAACTTTTCAAAGTATTTCACATTCACTTTTTCTTAGCTTTTTCTTCTTTCATCATTTTTTTTTTATATTTTCTGTTTTTCTCTTCTTTTTTTTTGTGGTGCTAGTGGCAAACACCACTTAAGATTTCAAGCATAATTTTTGCGTCCCAAATTGATGCCCGTAATGAGCTTAAATGGCTCATGACACATATAACGAAGTACAAGTTGATGGCTGTGGATGGGGGGGAAGAGATGGAGATGAAAAGGGAATGGGAATTTGCCTACAGACCGAATATGAGCATCATAGGTTAAGGGGGGACAGGTTGAGGTTGGTGGGGGCCAATTTAAAGTCTCACATCTTATATATGTATGTTGACACCTCCTTCTCCCTTCTACTCTTAAATCATACTTTGCTCGGTGTCCCGGCAACGTTGATACACACCATGTATATATGTACATATATATATAGAAATATATTATATTTTCGTCTTTCCCCCTTTTGCATTTTCTTATTTATTTTTTTTGCTGATTTCTCAGTTTTTGTCTGCTTTTTCCCCCTTCTTTGCTCTAGGATTTTGCAGGGGAGTTAATTTAAAATGATATAAGCCAATGAGAGGCTAATGAATTACATAACTGATAAAAAAAAAATGAAGAAATATAAAAGAAGGCTAGAGAGACGCGAAAATTGCTTTAAAAAATGGAAATCATTTAAGGATAATGCCATGGAAGAGTATTAGTTTATAGCAGTAATACCAAAAGCCTCTATCATATAATAATCTCAGACATATTCAAGTAAATACGGCTAAATAATTATAAGTTAAATTATTGTTACTATTTATAGATCAAGAAAATGGATAAAAACATTCTAAAAAATTTTACACACTTTAATTTCAAGAAGATCAAAATGTTTTAGTAGTCATTTTCATTTTATAAAGACTACAAACGAACCTATAGACAAAGGTGATCAAGAACAAATAATTATATATTTATACTTTCAGTTAAATTTTAAATAAATGCTAATATTAATCGTATAAATAACCTTTCAAATATGGCATGACTTCTTTTATTTCCTTACTATCAGATATCTTTTGAGTCATTAATAGAGTTATGGCCAAGACTGCTTTAAAACTTTATTTTTTTATATCACATACCTCACAGTAGATATATGAATATGTAGTAACCTTAGTCCTGTTTGCATTCTAAGCCCTGAATTTTATTTTAGACTTAAACTGGTACCAATTCTGACTTATTGATTAACGAGCAAAACACAAAAATATATCAAAGAATCTAACTACAGTCATGCAGAAGTTTGTATACCCTTGCAGTTCTAGACTTTTTAATTACGTTTTTGGTTGCATTGAATGCAATATTTTTGAACTTAATTATTAAAATTAAAAGCAAAACAATAAACACAACACTCGAGCTGATTTCTTTATATTTTTTGGGCTGAAGTATAGAAGAACAATTTTATTTGATTCACTAACCTAATTCAAAGTTTTTGGATGGTGTATAAGTAAAAATAACTTTCATACGTTAATAGAAAATAAACAAATTTTCTTCTACACTGATTGTTCCGATAAATAGTATAGTATAGCAGTCCGATCCGACCAATTCTTAAACCTGCGATGCATACATACCCAATAAGCTTAACTACCAAGTTTCATCCACATAGCTTAAAATTTAAGGTGTAAGAGGTACAAAGAAACAGACAGATGGACGTACACTCTTTTAGAGTATCAAAAGGAAAGAAAGCACACACAAATAAATATAAAAATTTTGGTTATTTAAAATAAAATGAACTTGGTAATCTTGAAAAAATATTCAAAATATTCATTTCAATTGTTTGAAACCCAGTTTTAGCTTACGAAGAACATTAAATTAGACGCCTCTCGGATTATTCTTCTCTCTTTCCAAGCAAAAATTATGTGCAGGCTTTATAGTATTCAATAAATAATATTTTTTCTTTAGCTTCTAGATAACTTTTTGGTTAAGAATTTTTGAAATTATTGAAAGTTTATAATATATTACACCATTTCCTAGAAATAAATAAAATTAAACCCTTTGATCGCAAAGAGAAGCTTCCTTATTTGGTTATATGCAAAATAAAACACAAAGAATTTTAATAAATTGAATATATGTACATGCTATATTGTATATATATATATAGATTTGTTTTATAGATCCAATTTGAATAATTTTCTAACAAAAGAATTTGCTGCAGCTGCTCTATTGAATGTTATGTACATATGCATATGTAAGAGAAAGGACTCTAATTGACAGTCGTTTGTTGCCATTCGATTGGGGCCCTATGTCAAAAGATAAAGGCAGATGCAGGGAAAAACTTTATGACCAGAGAGAGAGAGAGAGAATGTATCTTTTGTTTTGACCCGGAAAACCGAATGTTTTGTTACCCCACAATGAATCGAACTTTGGCAGCTTACTTTTCTTTCTTTCCTGCATCCACTTACCTCAACAATATGGCAGCGATGCATTTTAGGCTTAATAATTTGGTAGAATGCAGACATTGGATTTTATTCCTTTTTCTGTTATGCAGTTTGCTTTTGCACCTCGTTGGTTTATTGAAAATCCTTTTTGCCTGCCTGCACACACTATATAGAGGTGTATGTGTGTGTGTAAATGTGTCCTGTGTCCAGTGGGCCATAAAAGCAGACCATGTCTGTGTGTCCATATTATTGTGATTTCATTCCCTTGGCATCATTCCCCTTGTGTGTGTCTGTGTGTGTCTGTGTGTGTGTGTCTGTACCTACGCACTTTGTGGTTATTTGCTTGCCATTGCCAGAGTTTCCCATTTTCCTCTTTCTGTTCACATTTCTCCACGTTGCCTGTAATCAATTGCATGCGGCTATTTTGGTCGAAACAACAGCAAGGTATACCAGAGACCCACTGAGAAGGACATTGTTGCTGGCATTGATGCCGCCAACATAATGATGGCAATGTCCCCGACATCGTCGTCGTCATCATCCTCACCGTCATCGTCTGGTTGGAACGAAAGTCCATTCAACCAAAAAGTGAAACACCCGCTGTGTCTCAAATGAAACATTCAACATTGGCAAATTGCAAAAAGCTAAAACAAAGAGAATATACATATAACAAAAACAATTCACAAACAAATGAAAAACAAAAATAAAGCCAGCTAAGAAAATCAACACTAATGTAAAGCCCAAAATGAAATTTATTCAAAATGCTGCAAAAAAACAACAAAAAAAATTATTAATATTATTGTTTTTGGATTATATATTCATTTGTTATAGGCCAATTTTAAGAGCGGGGAATTATATGAAGAATCTTTAAAGGAAATATTAGTTACACTGCTTGTCACTATAATAGAAACACATTCTTATACCATTGCAGATCGCACAACTATAAGATATAGTTTTTTTTTTTTTTTGATTAAATTTAGTTTCATTTTGCATTTACAGAATTAATTTTTTAAACTTTGCATTGGAACTTATGTGACAGAAAAAGTTATAAAACAGTCTAAAACTGTAAGAGTGTACAAACTTCGGCTTGGCCGAAGTTAAATTCTTGGATTTTGTTTCTTAAAAAAAACTTTTAAATCCTATTTCAAGCTTTTATTCAAATGACTTTAAATAAATATTTTTAATTTTTCTAAGTTATCTAAATTTTTTTGTATTCCATTTTTGCTTTTTTTAATTGTTTGAGAACTAAACGATTAAAAATTAAAATTAAGTTCCAAACATGGAATGTTTTACCACACCAAAGCAAATAAAATATTGTTTAGCAAATTCTTATTTTGGTGCCGAGCACTGTATTTCTCATGCAACTATTTAGATATTACTTAAAATAAAATATTTAAAAATGTTAAATAGAAGTACAAATTTATCTGAAAAAGGAAATGTTCATTAATTACTTAGAAAATATAATATTTCATATTTCTAACAAAAGCAAACCAAAGAAGGAATACATTTTTTAAAACAAATCCAACAGTTTTTAATTTCAATAAATTAGCTAAAATATATATATATTTGTAAATAATATAAAAATATATATATGTATATAATTGTCTTATGTAGCAGTACGATTTAGCAATTTAATCTGATTGATTAAACCAAATGAGCTATGTAACACTTAGAACAAATTATATATAAGAAAATTGAAAGAATTCTATTATATAATTATTTTAATGAAATAATTAATTGACTATGTAGACTGATAAGAAATTTCTCGTATAAAGAAGATAGTCCAAAACAATCTTTAAATAATTTTTTTAAATATAAATTAAATTTTCTTAATTCTTTTAAATGCCTCTTTCTATAGTATTAGTTTTTGTTACTTAAAAGTTTAACCTATCTAAAATTAATAATAATATTAATTAATATGTAAAACTAATATTTAAATAACTGTTGTCTGATTTTTTAAAGTTATTATAAGGATTACCATGCGAATTGTTCATATTCATTTTCTTTTAAAATTGATGCAATTTAATTTGAATTCTAGTTTATATTTTTCTAAGCATCATATTTTTCTATTTATTTTTTTTTTGTCTAAAGTATATTTTTATTGTTATCCGTTGCGGTTATTGTTGTTCTTTTGTTTTGATTTTATTTTTTTTGTTTTCATTTATTTTTTATTTTTTGCTTTACTTTTTGTATGCCATTCCATTCACATCTGGCCATTTTCCCAACAATTTTGAGATGCGCTAATTGTTAGCTTATTTATTTTACAAAAACTGAAACCTAAACTCACAACGCGGCAAAGAAATTAAATGAAATGTGCCCAGTCGAGAGCTTTTGTCTTTCGCTAGCTCTATCTATCGCTGACTCTTTTTCTCTTTCCCACTGTCTCGCTCGCGCTTTCTCTCTTTCTCTATATGTATATATATATCTCTCTTTTTCTGTCTTGTTGTCTCTGTCTGTGGCTATTCATTCACTTGGCCTCCATAATAAAACAATAAACTGTAACAATAGCAATTAAAAATCGCTGAAAGCGGATGTCCTGATAAAAAGTTGCCCAGGACCCTGAGCCAAAACACACAACAGACCAAAAGGGAGATATATATAGAGAGAGAGAAGGGTATAGTGAGAGTAAGAGTAAAAGACATAGAGTAGGATGTGGGATAAGGTAGGGGAATAGGAGCCACGCTTCATTTGGGCTGCCTGTCCTTGGTCCTTCTGCTGGTAGTTCTGTCCTTTACAATTGTTGTAATTATGCATTATGCTTTTGCATTTGTTTTTTTTTTATTTTCTTCTTTAATTTTCGTTGCCTTTAGTCCAAATTCGTTTGTTAAATTTGTCTTTACTCTTTCTCTGTCACTCAATCTCCATCTCTTTCTACACAGTCTCTCTCTCTCTCTCTCGCTCTCTCTCACTCGCGCTTTGTGTCTTTCGTTTATCTCTTAAGGCATATCGCTTGGTAAATGTTGTGCTGTCACCTTTTAGGCGCTTGTCCTTGTTGTCTCTCTCTTTCACTTTCTTCGACATTGATGAACGACGAACAAAACCGAAATAAGAATGAAAATGAAAAATAGGTAAACACAGAATAGAAATAGGCGTGTCCTTGTCAAACTATTTTTACTAAACCCCAAAAACTAAATAATCTAAGCCGACTAAGCGGTCTCTTTTTCTTACCTGTCACCTGTCGGCCAGAAATAAACAACAATGAGGCAACAAAACAGAAGGCTAAAAGAAGAACAGAGAAACAGAGATAGAGAAAGTGGGCGACAAACAGATAAAGGGAGAGCGAAACACATTGAGAGAAAAAACATTTATATCTGGACTGAACAGACTAAATTAAAAGTATAATTTAACCATTTTCAGTAGGGTTGCGGTAACTAAGTGTAAACTACTTTTAAAACTCTAAATGCATTTTTCAAAAAAACAATATTTTCAAATTAGATGCTCTCAATTTTTCATAAATGGCTCAACCGAGCTGTTTTATATTTTTAGACAAATAAATATATTCTGCAGGCATTGAACAAAGAAATGAGATTTTAACAAAATTAAACGACTTGTTAAAAGTTGTAGCGGAATTTTTGGTCAAAAACAATAAAAAAAAATTTTTATTTTTTCAAACCTTCTTGTCTTGCCTGCTGGAGGTGAGTTTAATGGAAAAGAAGCATAAATTTCTTTTTTGGTATTCCGATATATTTCAATCTTCTTTGGAGCCTTTTATGGGCTACGACATTTATAACAATTAATAAAAATTTTTGAAATATTAATTTTAATGTCTATTTATTTTTCTATTATGTCAAAAATTGAACAATTTGTATTATATATTCTTTTATCTATTCTCTACTTTTATATAATTAACTTATTTTTTTAAAATTATATAATTTAAATTCTTAAAATGGAGAGCGACTTTCTTAGAAGTCATTTGAAAAGAAAACTGTATGGGAAAACCCCTTCACTTGTAGTTGATAAATAAAAACTGTTCCCATAAAAAGATTTGTTGATATGGCAATTCTAAGTTTTACCTTTTGTGTGGCAACACCAATGAAGTTGAAATAATTCTTTAGTCTCTATAAATCAACCAAAAGTTGTAGTTCTTTTTAAATTCCACTTACAAACAAGAGTCATAAGGGAATTTGCACAAAGTTTGATAATAAGTAGTGGGCATTTGGATAATATGGCTATAAGTGCAAATAGCCAAACAACTGTATAAAGAGGAGATAGCAGAAAGAAAGAAAAAACAAACCAAATGCAAACAAAACCAATTTGAACTGATTCAAATATACCGCAAAACGGCATTGCTGCAATTCAACCAATAAAATTAAGGTACTCCATTCCACATGCGTTCGTTTGCCTCTATATGTATGTATGTATGTATGTATTTAGATTATTCGAACAATATATCAGACCATTTTCTATTTACATGTCCGTTCAGGTATTTGTTTATAATAATGGCCAGGCCCAGGAGGTTAGTATGTTAAACAATTACATTAGACAAAGGAGATATGCTTCAGCAACGAACCAAAGAGCTGGGGCATTCAACTCAAACCCATTTAACTGAATCGAATCGAATCGAATCGCATCGAACTGAACTGAATTCAATTCAATTGAATTCAATGCAATTCAGCTCAACTAAACTCAACTTGGCAATCTAATTGACAGTTATGAAGATTGTCAAACATACAATTATAACACTAAAACTCAACCAATATACCAATATGCCCGGAAACATTGATTTCTGACTAAGAGTTGGTATGGGTTTTGTTAAATAATTCATTCAAGTGCGGGTATAGGGTGCATTTGCAACCGCACATTTGCACACATGCACACACACACACACACATTTATATATATATATACCAAATTGTATATACACAAATGTCCATTCACATTATTAACATGTTGATCCAAATGTAATGGGCATAAGGATAACTCGTTTTGATGTCTTGTTGATAACTAAAAAGGAGACACATATGAAAGACTCTCTCACACACACACACACACACACGTATTCATTTCTGTTTTTATTCATAAATTTTAATTGAAAATTGGTTTATTCTAATATCATTTGTCATATTAATTCGATTTACTTATTAAAGATTTTGTATTATCTTCTTAATTATTATTTATTTGCATCGACCAAAAATATTTCTTTACAAAAACAAACTTTATTATTATTACTTTTATAAAAAATATTTAAAAAAGTATATAATTTAAAATGCATTTTTCCGGAATCGTTTTTCCTTGTCCCTAAATATAAAATACAAATTATTTTGAAAGACTCAATTCTATTCAGATTCTTTATAATTACTTTTCGCTATATTTAAACGCCTTTTCTTCATTTCCCTTTTAAGGAGCTTTAAAGAAAATTTTACAAAAATATAAAAAAAGAAAACCAAAAACTACGAGTAAACTGAAAATATTAACTACAATGATATTTTGACAAAAAAAATGGAGTTATTATTAAGGCCAAGTGAAGAACTACTAAAAGTTACGAAATAATAAAACTTTTTAAAATTTAAATAAAAAACACGAGCAATCGAAACAAATATTTGTAAGCGAATAAAGGAGAAAAAAATATTATTACATTATAAACTACTTTTTTATAAACATTTGACAAAAATTTGAAAATTTTTTTCAAATTTATAAGTGAAATTCTCAATATGGAGTTATCTATTATTAATTAGAAAATTAAAACAGAAACCATATAAAATCAAGTTTTTGGAGGGTTTCAATAATTTTGATACTTAAAGCACTTACGAGAATAAAACTGATAATTTTGTGAGTTCTTCTCTTTTCGTTGACTGTAGAATGGTTTTGCTATCATTGACTGTCTATTCAACTATTTATCAATATTTCTCTTTCTCTCTCTCTCTTTCTCTTTGTCTATCCCTGTCTGATTGCCATATATCAGAGCTCATTCTTCGCATCTTGAATATATCAAAATATACAAAGCATTTGCTTGAGTTTATCAAAATTCAAGTGAACTCCTCCATATTGTGCTGGCATAAGCCAAGACAACTGGCTGTCTATCTGTCTGCCTGCCTCTCTGTCTGTCTGTCTGTCTGTCTATAAGGCTGACTGCCTATCTACTGTTGTTGCTCTTATCAAATTAAATTAATGCAGCATATATCATAGAATCATAACACATACACGCACAATAATGCCTGATAGATAGAGACGAAGGATGAGGTTAGAATGCGATGGAGCTTATCATTCGTTCATTCATTCATTCATTCTCATACCAGCAGGAATACCCACCCGACCCCCATACCCATAACCATACCCATACCACATACCCTTGCCACTTACCATTTGCTCCTTCTGCTGCCAATCAATGCCTTCATCTTTGGCTTCGCCTTTTCGTTGCTCTTGTTCACACATCAAATTAGTTCAATTTGCGGTTGGCCCAAGTCGCTTTTAATGTGCGGCCAGGCATTGCTCTCTCTTTCTCTTTCTCTCCCTTCCCCTCCATCTCTTTCTATCTTTATATATATGTGTGTGTGTGTGTGTAGACCATTGATTATTGGTCATATCGCTGGACAAACATCGAGGAGAGCTGGACAAAAGCAATGCAAACATAATGAAGTTGTCAACATACACAGTCACATACACACACACACAGTCACATACACACACACACACACACATACACACACACACACACATCTATACATACACACATCTATACATACACTCAGCTAGAGACAAACTGGTCAGCCACCAAACTCTAAACAATTTCCATTTGATTTGATTTTGATTGCATTTTATATTAATGCCAAAAACACACATCATCTCCGATCCTCATTCTGTCTCTCTCTCTCTTCCACCTTCTTCGTCATCTTTTACCTATACAAATTGGTAATTTTAATACAATATAATTCTCATCTACAGATTAGCAGCCGTTTTCCCAGATATTACAAAATAAACAAAAACCCAAAAACCAAAAAAAAATTATGTTCTATTTTTTGTGACATTGCAAAGAAGAATAACAATTTTGTAAATGTTATGAAAATATGTTGAAGTCTTTATCAAATAATTAAGAATCAACATGAAGCTGCACTCTGTATACTCTTTAACTATAGAAACATATTTATTTATTTATTCATTGTGACATATTTTATTCCCTTTTTTTCTTTTCTCTTCTTCAATTTTGCCTTATTATAGCCTTGCCGGGGTATATTAATATAAGATACTATATAAGAAGTTAACAACGCATGGTAGGAAGCATTTCCGACTATATAAAGTATATATATTCATGATCAGCACAATGAGTTGAGTTGAGATAGCCTTGTCCATCTGTCTGTCTGGATCAACACAATCTTCTCCGAGACTCTTGGAGTTACGGAGATGAAATTTTCCGTTTGCTGCAAACATTGTACATATATCTCGGATCGGTTGACTATATTATGTAGCCCCTATAGAAATGATTGGTAGAGAATAGGATTTATCATCCATAACTTTCTTGGTTTTCAATCAAATATCACGAAATGCGCTATTTCTTAGTTTTATATACTTCTTAACACATCCACCAAGTTTTATTAGAATCGTTTGACTTTATTCTATACCTCTCATAGGAAAGATCGGTCAAAAATATACATAGTTTTAGGTCAATAACTTGGTTGTTTTCGAAGCGATTGTCATGAAGTTTAGTATGTCTAAAACTAGAATCTCTATGGAAATACTTCAAGAGGTATCCCATCTCCTTCTTGTTCTAGCGTTTCACATCTGTCCACAGTTCGTCCAAAATTTCTTATATGTTAAAATTCACTTTACTTAACTTCAAAAGCCAAAGTCCAACAAAATAAAGACTTAATGAAAACTTTAAAAAAGATGTGAGTGACCATTATATATATGAAAAATATTTTCTACCTTTTTAGTAATGCTAATTAAGAACATATATTTAAAATATCATTTTAATCGAGTACATATGTATATAAATCCAAGACTTTTTAAGAAACATATTAACGGATTTGAAATTTATTTTGTCTGCTAATACGATAAAAATAAAAATATGAAGAATCAGTGCATTACAGATGTACCGTAAGAGTTGATTAAAGCACATTTTTATGGTTTGAGTTATATTTTATATTTTGACTAAAAATATAAAAATCAAAATGTCTCAACAATAATTTTTATTTTTAAGAAAAAAAAAAATTAAAAATCGCAAAATGATTTTTTTTGGTCAAAAATAATAGTTAGAAATGATTTTTATTTTTTTTATTAAGAATATGGCCTAAGTAAAACTAGAAGGATGGGCTAACTTCGGCCGTGCCGAAGTTCGTATACCCTTGCAGACTGTCTTTTTGATTTATATATAATTTGCCAGAATCATAAGGAAGTATATAAAACCCATCAAATATAAATTTGATGTCCGTGTCATAAAAAACAATTAAAACAAATTGTTTTCCCCGATTGTTCCTATGACAGCTATAGCATATAGTCGACCGATTCTGCTGAAACTTAAAATATATATTTCTTTTTGTATAAAATTGTCAAATAACAAATTTCGTGACGATTGCTTCAAAAACACCCAAGTTATTGATCAAGAACTATATTCTTGGCCGATCGTTCCTATGGGAGCTATATGATATAGTCGACCGATTCTGATGAAACTTGGTGTATGTGTTGAGGATTATATAAAACTCACAAATACCAAATTTGGTGATATTGGATTGAAAAACAACTGCGTTATTGATGTTAAACCTTATTCCTGAACGATCGTTCCTATGGCAGCTATATGATATAGTCATCCGATCGGGATGATTCCGAGATATACAATGCCTGCAGCAAAAAGAAGCCTAGGTGCAAAATTTCAGCTCTGTAGCGCCAAGGGTCTCGGAGGGGATTGCGTTGATCCAGACAGACGGACAGACGGTCAGACGGACAGACGGACATGGCTATATCAACTCAGCTCATCATGCTGATCAAGAATATATATACTTTATATAGTCGGAGATGCTTCCTTCTATGCGTTGATAAACACTTTTGCAAATGTATAAAAATAAAAATCAATAATAAAAGTTATTCACGAGATATATATTAATAATCAACAATAACAGAAAAAGATAATTCTTTTAAGTAAAAGTTATTGTGTTGGTGAATTTTTTTCATATTTTAAACAATTCCTGTTTTTTCGCGAATCCAATTTAAGTATGAAGTTACTCGGGTATATACGCTAGCAATGTCACAATTCTCATCTCCGCCAGAAACAATACCGACCAATGTCGGAGGATTAGTATGTGCTATTAAAGGACCACCAGAATCACCTGAACAGGTACCTTTGCCATTGATGCCTCCGGTACAGAGATTTCCGTCATTGATATTTAAATATATTTTTCTGCATATTCCATTACTAATGATGGGCAAATGAACGCAGTTTAGCTGTTCTGTTCTTAAATGATTGATGAGTCTGCCCCAACCGCAGACTTCAGTTTCCTTGTTTTCCAGATCTGATACTGCTAATGTCGATGGTGGAAGAGCTATTTTGTTAATTTTATCGGTGAACTCAACATATGGTGTACGAATTAGACCAATATCATTTTTTGGAGTCCAGGCCTTATAGAATTCATGGATAATGAGATTCTGCTTTTCCACTCTATGTTTTGTCTCCGATTTACCAGCCCAATTGGTGCCAAAGAAAATTTTCACATATAAACCATTTACAAGGCAATGTCCAGCAGTCAGAATCCAATTATTACTAATTATGCTGCCACCACAATTGAGATCATGAGTGCCATTGTAAATCGATAAATACACAATGTGGGGAACGTGTCCTTCAGGTGCTACATATCCATTGACAATTATGTTACTGGTACTATCCTGATCCTGTTGCGGAGCCGGAGCCACAGCCAGATCCATGTGGTTCGGATGGGCATTTGTCAATGCTACAGCCCAAGTTATGAATGCCAAGAATGCCTTCATATTACTGATTGATCATTTCAAAAAGAGTTCGTCTTTTATATAGAAATGAACCCGCAATTGGTTATATAAACCAAAAATGTTCATTAAAAGATATCGCACAACGGAATTTTTCCATTAGCATTAGCTAGATAATGATATTACAAAAGTAATACCAATGCTGAACACCATTCCATTTCTGCTATTTCTAAAAAATTGTTATTTACTGGATCACTTTAAATATAGCTCCCATTGTAACGATCGGCCCACTTTATATTTTAATCGTCAAATGGAAAATTGGCAAGGGTATACAAACGTTATTTACTGGATCACTTTAAATATAGCTCCCATTGTAACGATCGGCCCACTTTATATTTTAATCGTCAAATGGAAAATTGGCAAGGGTATACAAACTTCGGCTTCGTCGAAATTAGCTTGGCCTTCTAGTTTTTCTAGTCGTTTTTATTTTCTATTTATTATACACTTGCAAAAAGTGTATATTAATTTTGGTCAGAAGTTTGCAACGCATAAAAGGAAGCATCTCCGACTATATAAAGTATATATATTCTTGATCAGCAAGATGAGCTGAGTTGATATAGCCATGTCCGTCTGTCCGTCTGACCGTCTGTCCGTCTGTCTGGATCAACGCAATCCCCTCCGAGACCCTTGGCGCTACAGAGCTGAAATTTTGCACCTAGGCTTCTTTTTGCTGCAGGCATTGTATATCTCGGAATCATCCCGATCGGATGACTATATCATATAGCTGCCATAGGAACGATCGGCCAAGAATAGGGTTTAACATCAATAACTCTGTTGTTTTTCAATCGAATGTCACTAAATTTGGTATTTATGAGTTTTATATAATCCTCAAGACATATATTAAATTTTATCAGAATCGGTTGACTATATCATATAGCTCCCATAGGAACGATCAGTCAAAAATATAGTTTTTGATCAATAACTTGGGTGTTTTTGAAGCAATTGTCACGAAATTTGTTATTTGACAATTTTATATAAAAAGAAATATATCTTTTAAGTTTTATCAGAATCGGTCGACTATATGCTATAGCTGTCATAGGAACAATCGGGGAAAAAAAATTTGTTTTAATTTTTTTTTTTATGACACGGACATCAAATTTATATTTGATGGGTTTTATATACTTCCTTATGATTCTGGCAAATTATATATAAATCAAAAAGACAGTTTGCAAGGGTATACGAACTTCGGCACGGCCGAAGTTAGCCCATCCTTCTAGTTTTATTTAATTTGTCTTTTTTAATCAATGTTCATTCTCTGTATTTCTCTCCCTTTGCTGTTGCTTTTTAATACTTCATTTTTATTATTTACTTTTTCCATTTGTTTACTATTTTATTTTGTTTTAAATGATTTTTTTTTCGTACTTCTTTTTAATAGTTATGCATTTCTCTTCTGTTTTTCTGGTTTTCTTTCATTCTTGTTGATTTTTCTTCTATATTATTCTGATTTATATTTTCTATCAATCTTCTTTATCATTCTTTCTCATCATTCTTCTTTATCATTGTGCTTTACCATTTCAATTTATCATTCTTCATTATCATTCTTCTATATCATTCCTTCTTATCTTTATTTTTTAGAATTCTCATTATTTATTCCTCTATATTATTATTTCTTATAATAATCATTATTATTCTTCTTTATAATTTTCTTTATTATTGTTTTTTAACATTCTTTTTGATCATTATTCTTCCATTCTTTATTATTCTTTTTTAACATTTTCCTTTTTTCTTCTTCTTTTACTTCTTTTTCGCTAAATTTAAATCCTGATTGTTAAATTTATATCTCTGTCTCTTCTCTTCTCTTCTTCAATTCTATTCTTTATCTTTTCTTTATTTTTCTGCCTTATTTGCCGTCTTCTTATGTTTTTTTCCAACTGTTTACTTTATTTTAGTTTTCCTTCATTATTTTCTTATTTTTCTTTACGACTGTCTTTCTCTGTTCTTTTTGATCTTCTGCCTTCCTCTTCCTTACATATGCTCACTTTCTCTCTCTCGGTTTTCTTTTGGGTTCGTTTTGCAGGATATTCATTTATGAATAAACTAAACCTTTCCGTTCCCTTCACCCCTTTCCGACCTTTTGAATCTATGCACATTTATTACCGCAAAACACGTGGCGGTCTAAATCGGAAATAGGACAACAATTTTGTGAAACATTTTCCATTCAATGTGAAAATGCGGGCGCTGAAATGTGCAACAATCATCCACACACACACACACAAAGACTGAAATAGATGGTAAGGGAGGTAGGGAGATAGAGAGGAATAGGGGCCCGCATATGTCAACACATTTTTGCTTTGGTTATTTACTCAAATTTCATGGAGCAACAACAAAATAACCAAACAAGGACATGGCCCAAATGGAGCAAAGCGAAGCCGAGCCAATGAACCAAATTAGAAATCAAAAGCAACAAAAGTCCAAAAGGAAACAAAAACGGAAGCAGCATCAAAAGAAGGACATATGTATGTATATGTCTGTATGTGTGTGTGTGTGTGTGAATTGGATGGACAAGTGTTTTGTGGGTCAACGCTGAAGACGCATTGCAAAAATGTCAGTGACCTGGAAGAAATATAAAATAAATCGAAACCAGATTGCAAAAATCAAAGTCAACAGCAATCAACGCCATCAACAAGAAGAAAAACTCAACTCAAGATACAAGAGGAAAAATGAAATTGAGTCTTTTCATACATACATACTAAATTTATATATATATATATATATAAACTTATATCTATATAGAATGCATGTATCATCATTATTATTGTCAGTGACGCAGTTAAGCGGATAGATAGATAGATAGTTGAATAGATAGATGGATGAAATGCCTGGTTAGATACTTGATAGACAGTTCGATAATGAGCTGGAGGCTAGATACCAAGGACAAAGAATTTAGATGGACATTTGAGTTGTGACAAGCGAAACAAAAGCTGACATAAATCTATATAATCAACATTTATTCTAGATATGGCCTCCATCTGTTTATATGTATCTACTATATATACAGGTACAAGTACTTTATCTAATAATTAAGGGTAGAAAAATATCTTAGAAACATTTTTTTTTGTACTTATAAAATTAATTTAAAATCTAAAGAACACACTCTCGAAGTTTAGAGCAAATCAGAAAGTCCTTATTGTCCTTTAACGGCAACGAAACTGATGCGAAAATCTCCACATAGGCGTTAAGTAATCGAAAATTGAAAATTAAAATTAAAAATTTAAAAGAAAATTTAAAATTAAAAATTTTAATGTCCTGAAACAAAGCACAACAGCAAAAGTATTAATTTGATTAGCTTAAAAATTTGCCCATATATTTATCAATTTATTTGCCTTTAAATAAACCTTTTTTTATTAAAAACAAAAACAACGTTAAAATTTGTATTAAAATATTTTTTGATCTATTCTATAGAAGCTATAGATAGCTTTAACATTTTCGAAACATTTTTGAAGACATTATTAAAATATTATATTCTAAAATAATTTATAAAATATAAAGCTATTAAAAGGCTGCAGTAGACTTTAGACTAAAAGTTAATACTAGAGTTTATAAAGAAAAATAAATATATCCATTGAATTGTTGGAAATTAACTTGGCAAATAAAAATTATCACATGGTCGCTTTCTGCTGACTCCATAACTGATATACAAATGGAATATATGTATATATATTTAAATGTAAGTATTAAATTCTTAAAAATCATTAGTTTGATCTAAATTTAATGCACATTCTACTATATAAACTGATTTATATAAATTGCATGTTAAAAGCTGAAAATCTGATATACGAGAGTAAACCTATCAATTTTTTTTTCTTTTGGTCTAATTTAATCGCTTTTTTTGCTCATAAATAAATCTAAAAGTAGAAAAACGAAAATGGCAAAGGAAAACAGTTTTATTGAATTTGTTTATGGGGGGAGGGAGGGAGGTAGAGAGAGAGAGAGAGAGAAAAGAAGGCCTAAAACGTGGCCAAGAAACAACAAAAATGGTTAGGGAACTAATAAAAACATAAGAGCATCGCATAATCACGTGTAGGCGGCGGCATCTTTATAGAATAGGTACGGGGAAGGGAGAGGGGGAGGTGTAAAGGAGAGGCGTGGTTGTAGGCAACGCCTTAATGCGACGTCTAAATGGTGCAAATAAATTTCAACTAAGGAATTTTTATAGAGAGAGCCATAAAACCAAATGGCTGCCAATGTCTGGATCTAACTTCCACTTTTCTTTACCCCCCTAAACTCTATATATGTATGTATGTATGTATGTATGTATATATGTGTGTATATGTTTGTCGTAGTAACGTTAATAGCCTTAATTGAGCGTCTACCACGCCCACTTATTTGTTTATTAGTGTTCGTCCACCCTCATCACTTGTTTGCCACCTTTCCCTTTGCCAACAATTTGCCTTTTGGACAACAAGAAAAAAATGTAACGAAGAAAAACATCAACGTGGAATTTTCATTTCACTTTGACAATAAAAAAGATGGGACACAGAGTCACATAAAAAGAGAGACTGAGAGAGAGAGAGAGAGGGGGGGGATCGGTTAGCAGGTGGGTGTCATGTTAATTACACAAATGCTCATCAAACTTCATTTGAAAATTTTTCACTAGATTTTCATTATTTTGCACTCAGTTGTGGTCCCCGTCATCCCTGTCCTGGTTCTGGTCCGTATCCTGCATAAAGTGAAAAGTATTTGTAAAAGTATTACGGGCAAAGGTATTCCTTTAATATATCAATGGTCAAATTTAAAGAGGAGTGGCAGAGTTAGAGGAGGTGACACAAGTCTAAAAATCCATTAAAATTGTTAAATGCAGCGTTGGCAGGTTTTTCCTTTTTTTTTCACTAATTTGGTTGGTTACGCGACGCCACCCCCCCCTCCCCACCCACCCTCACTTCTTTTTAAACTCTCTCTCTACACTCATGGGTGTGCTTGTGTGTGTGTGTGTGTGTAGTAGGTCGGTCAGGTGTAACGATGCAGCTTGCCTGAAGTATGGCTCTGCAATTTGCTCAGAGAAAGAGAGACAGACAGAGAGAGAGAGAGTGAGAGAGAAAGAGATAGAGAGTCAAATGGATTTGACCTTAGCCAGCCACATGGGTAAAGCGTGGCTAGGCAAGGAGCTTCGAGATGCGGCTAAGCAAGAGATGAGGAGCAAAGAGGATGTGTAGGACCAGCACTAATGCTTAAGCTGATTTTAACAGAGACACACAAACACACACCCAAACACCCAAGTATACACACACACACATGAATGCATAGACACCGCGGCCAGAGTTCATTTGCAGACAAGAGTTTCTGTGTGCCACAGTGGTTCAAAATTCATGGGAATACTATTTAAATAAACGAAACGAAATCCCTCGGCTCAAAAGAAACAAATCTGCGCAAAATTATCCAAATGAAACAAAATGCTTAGAATTCCTATTTCAATTTCTTAATTCATATATATATATAAACTGTATACAGAATAATTCACAAAGATTGTTTTAATTAATTAAAAGGATAATTAAAATAAAGGATAAGGAAAAATCCAAGTCGTTTTTAGCGCTTATATTTCGTTGACTTTAATATTTTCTTTAGAAACTTAGTTACCCGGAAGACGTTGTTCTGTCTTAATTATATATATTGAATTTGAATTAATAAAAGAAGAAATATTATTTATTATCTTCAATATTGTAATGCTTTATAATAATAGATTGATGATAATTTTACTACATTTAGTTGTATTCATTTAATGTTATTTTATATTGCCTTAAGGATATATAATTCGCACATTTTTTCAACGCGAGAACTAGTTGAGAATTACAACTAAATAAATTGATAAAAAGAGAACAAAGCTCATAGAGATCATCTTATTCATTATATTTGAGGAAAAAATGTACTTACTTTTGTTTATCATTTTATTTATTTAACATTAATATACTTTAGTCCACTGTGCATAGTGGATATCACGTAATTCAACACATTCACATGACACACACATGCACACACTCATGTGTGTGTTTAAAAAGGCAAACAACAACAAAAACACGCGACACGCTTAAAATAAAAATCTTTGCAACTTTCTTTCTGCGCCAAAAGCTGCAAATTTCATTTCACACCCCAAAAAAAAAAAAACAGGAGAACAAAAAGAGTGAAAAAGAAGAAATTCCCCCCATTTCTTGGCAATCTCCTCTAAATATGGGAAACGAGCGAAAGAGATGGCGAAAAGTGCATGGCCACGAATTAAAAAGGTCATTTGGTCGCACTTTGGATATTTCCTTTTTTCTTTTTTTCCTCTATATATATAAAGTACCTATGTACAAATATATATATACAGTTGCATACTTAAAGGAGTAGAAGTTGTGGAATTTGTTTCCCCTCTCCTTGTAAAATAACTTTGGCGCCTGGCCAAATGAGCAAACCAACAGCGCGTGGTAAAATGCTTGCACTAGAGCAAATGTGTGAGAGGAAAGAAAGCGGAAGATAGAAAGATAGAGAGAGAGAAAGAGAGGGAAGACAGTGCATTGAAGGAGGTAATGGAGAGGCATGTATTACATACATACAGTATACTTTTAGGTGCCTCGGAGACATTGTCATACTTTAAAATGTTTATTTGCAAATTTAAAACTAAACAGAATAGAAATTATAAAAAGAAATAATATTTATATATAGTAAAAAAAATATTTAATCAATTCATTAAAAAGTAAAATAAATACCTTTTATTTAAATAATTTAAATTTAATTAAAAAAATTTAATTAAAGTGTAATTCACATTCAATCACATTCAATGCAATTGCATCAAGATTTTTGTTGCTCGACAAGTGCGAGACAAACAAAATGAAGAGAAAACCGCCAAGGAAAATGCGTTCAAAAAAAATATGCAACACACACACACACAATGAAAAGTGAAAAGCAAGGTAAAAGGAGAAAAAAGAGTAAGCGAAGGAATGGTACAAAGTCGGCCCAAGTAGGATAAACAAGGCTTAGTTGCCAGGTACCTGTCTGGTCTGGTCTGGACTGCTGGTGCTGTTGCTGTTGCTGGTACTGGTTCCCGGACAACCATCCCCAGGAGAGATAAGAAAATTGCAATTTAATTAAACTAATTGAAAGACGATAGGCGCCAAAAGGTATACTCTTGGACAGCACAGGTGGGCAAAAAGTTACAGTAACAACAGTGGATGTGGGAGTGGCAAAAGCCTCCTGTGGCTTATCCTTATCGCGACTGTCCCAGACCCAACAACAAGAACAACAATAATAATAACAACACTACTAAAAGAAAAAAGAAAGAGCAAGCAGAATACTGAAAAAGGAGGGATGAAGAGGAGGGGAAGGTAACATAGAGGAAGCCATGCAAATTGCTTCTCATCTTCTCCTGCCATCAGCATTTCCCATTACCCATTTGCATTCAAAGTCAATGCGTCGTTGACTTTTGCTTTGGCAAAGGAAAAGAAAAAAAAAAAGGAAAACGAAGAAAAACAACAAAGTAGTCGGACAAGAAGATGGAGCAGAAGTCTAGGGGCAAATGAAAAGCAAACAGCCCATTTGGCACTCTACGAGAAGGCAATTCAAATGGGCTGCCCGCCAAACTTGGAGCTGAAGCTTAGCCAAGAAGTAAAAGTAGTTTCAAAAAGTGGAAGGTTTATCGAAACTAAAATGCCAATAGGCAAAAACTGCATGAAAAATCGAAAAGCTAAAAAAAAAACTAAATTCAAAACAAAACACAAAAACGTTCTTAAGAGTTAAACTTTTTATACGAGGTCAGCTTAATAAGTATTTGGTGAATGGGCATTTTTCACATAATCATATTCCCAATAATATTTTAAACAATTTGAAATATTTATTCTTTATTTCTATCTGAAAATTCTGGGGCTTTATTTTCGAATGTAACTGTTGATTTATTGAATTACAATAAATTTATTAAGTGAACAAGCTTTGGCATATGTTGAGAATCTATGCATTTGGGAATATACTTTTGGAAAACACTTTGGGAATATGATTTTGGGTAATGTAACCGACCCCCAATAATATATTTAACATTTAGCATTAAATACTAGTTTATCGATAACAATTAGAGAATACTGCGTATCAACATTTTCTTTTCTCCTTTCCCACTTGTCTACTATTTCCAAAATAATAATAATAATAAATATAGTAATTATTGGAGACCAAAAAAAAATATATATATAATACACATAAAATTATTAGAATCATAAAAATGAACAACAAAAATATTTAAATTTATTTTAAAACTACATATCTTTCAATGATTATTCTATATTATTACAAATAATTTAAAGTTATTTTTGAGCATTTGTGAACTCAAAAGTTAATGTTACTTTTGATTTTTTACTGAAACAATAAAAGTTATCTTATTATTTTATTTTTTACTAGGGTTTGATTTTGCAAAACTAGTATTCTTATGGAGAAAAATGAACAGTTACATATGTAAAGGCTTCCATTCTCATGTTGGAAAATACATTTTTTTCCTTTGCCAGATGCGGTTGATTTTTGTTCTTGTTTTTTTTTTTTTTGAATCTGTAAAATAAGTCAATATAATACAATGTTCGTTATTGATTCAATGATATCAATAGCTGTCAAACACAAACTAAATGACGTAGGTTGGTTCTGAATTCGACAGGAGTCAACTGACAGGTGCTTTTTGAGGGGAGTACTAATGTCCTGCCACGGTTGAAAAAACTAAATCCTTTTTGAATTTTATTTTATTTCAATTCAATTTGCAATTTGTAACCAAAGTGAAATACAATGACATGAAAAATAAACAAATCAATAAAAAAAGTAAACATAATAAATATTACAATTGAAATTTTATTTTGTTTTAAAATTAATTCAGAATTAGTTTTTAATCACAAAAGAAAATACATTTATACGAAAATCTGAAACTTTTCATTAATAAGTAAGTTATTGAGAGAATTTGAAAAAATTAAATAAATAATTGATTATTATAATTAGAAAAGAATGTTATTTATACAATCTTTCTATGATTGAGTTTTCTATTTATTTATTTATTTACATTTTATTTAAATATAATGCATATAATTTTAATTTTATCATAACTCTTTTATATAGAAATCTTAAGTCTTAAATAACTTATTTGTGAAAATGATTTATTTGCTTTTAATTCTAGTTATTTCTATATTATTGGATTAGATGGTAATATTATTTTATATACTGTTTGCTATCTTTCAGCCAGAAAACATATAAAAAGCAAATCTATATAAATTGACATTATCGAGTTATGCTCTAAATAATCAAATTTATATTGGCTGCCTTAAATGGCAATGTCACCCCACCATCCGCCTACCCTTCCTTCTATTTTTCAACCGATTTCCGATTCAGCTGTACTTATGTATTCGAATCTGTCAAATAAACGAGAAAAATACCAACTTAATACGCTTATCGCAATGCGCAGCCTGGGAATATTGCAATTAAGTGAAAAGGCAGCTTATACACTGAAAGTGAGGGGGAAACAGTGAGAGAGAGAGAGAGAGAGAGATAGAGTGAAAGAAATAGAGGGAGAGAGTAACTATAGTATCTTCATCTCGTTAAAAATTCCCACCACCCTTAGATTCCATTGCAATTCCATTCAAGGATTCTTTGCCAAATTATTTTTCTTTATCTTGGTTTTTTTTTTTCCATTGCATTTCCCCATAAAAGGGTATATTAGAGATGCGTAAATGTATGTGACAGTCTGAAGAGTATCCACTCGATCTGGGTTAATTTAAAAAGTATATATTTTTCTATATATCCTCACTTTAATTATTTGTGCTTATATTCAATTAAAAAAAACATATCTCTAATATTATTTATATTACTTTTAAAAGCATTCTCTAATTTCGAAAATTATTTTTTCGACAAAACTGTATGCAATATTCAGTATTATAATGGAATATTATTGTGTAAATTTTAAATTGTTTTCAGGAAAAGAGTATTTTCAAGTCGAATCAAGTGTAAAGAAAATATATAGAGCATCGTTTTTATTATTATTTTGGATTTTGTTTTGCTTTTTCTGGTTCCAGTCTTTACTTGCAGTTTTTCTGCTGTTGTCTCCAAGTCTGGTCCATAAATTTGCCGTTACGCACTCATTCTCACACACACACACACACGCACACAAACACATACAAACATATATACATATAGTTAGTTTCATGCCAAATTGAATTGCTGTTGAGGCAAAGTCAACGGTCTCAGGCACAGACTGACTTCCCATTTCCCTTACCGAACGGCAAACACTTTATAGTTTTCTTTTTTCTTTCTTTCTTTTTTTGTTTTGGCCAAAAAATTGTGTGTGTGTGTGTGTGTGTGTGTGAGTTTGCCTTTGCTGCTTGTTGACTCTTGCCAAACATTCACACGCACATCATAATTTATATATATGTATGCGAATGTATGTGTGTGTGTGTGTTCTAAGCAAAAGTGTTAAGTTAGCAACACGAAAAATGTGCGCGCCGCAAAACTTTGGTTGTCCAAAAAGCAAACGAAACGAAGAAAAAAAAAATATGAAGAAAACTTATAAAAATCCTGCACACTGATCCCGGCTTAGATAAATTAAATCAAAGATCAACTTTCAAATTGACTGAAATACCAATAAACAAAGAAAACAAAAAGAATTTCTTTTGAAATAAAAATCTTTTTTTTTTCATTGAAACTGAAAATATTTAACAAATTTCATATTTTGGTTCTCATTTTTATACCTTTACCTTTTATATACATAAATTGTGTCTGTTTGTCTGTAAAAAGAAAAAAGAAATAAATTGCCTACTAAAGAGCATTAAATTGAAGTGGAAAAAGGAAAGGTCCTTGATTATTTAAGAAGATTATAATTTAACAAATGAACTTAAATCGTTTCAATGAATAACAAAAAATAACTAAAAAGCAATCAACTTGAAGGAGAACCAAAACAAAGGTAGCAATGTGGAAAATATTTACAAAATATGTTTTCCAATAAGACCGAAGAGAAAAAAATAAAAAAAAATACAAAATATTGTACAAAAATGAAACTTATTTCAAACGTTAACCTGTTTATGATCAAATGTCAAAGGTTTCACAAATAAAATGGATCCTTAATAAAAAAGTGTACAAAATTTATTTTATATCCAAAAACTTAAAAAAAATAGGTAAATTAAAAAATAAATAGAAATTTCTTTATGTTAAAAAAAGTTCATAAATTAACCATTATTTTTAGATAAATAAAAGTAAATTTGAATATTAAATTTTTTATTTACTTTTTTAAAAGACTAAATTTAGTTAAGTTTTTTTCTGTTTCTCAATTATATAATTAACTAAACTAAAAGATCTTTTAATAAGTCAGAAGTTTTTACTTCTGGTTCTATGATATCGAATAAATGAATCTACAAATTAACTAAAAACAAATTTGTAGGAAAAAAAACGCACACAAAATTCAATGTAATGGACTAATTTGGCTAAGACAAATTCTTAGTAAATTTAAAATTTTCTACAAACGAAGTTAACAGCTTCTTAAAGTAATCACTGGTAATTGTTAGTTAATCCAATTTTGTTTTATATTCTTTTATCTTACTGTTTTTATATCTCTATGATTTGTTTTTGTGTGTTTTTATTTCTTTGTTCTCAACTGTCCGTCTTTTGCATTTTCTTATCGATCATTGTGGATTTTTACACTGTATTTTGCTTTTATTCTGACATTGACTGTTTGCTTAAAGTTTATTACATCCTTGATCTTATGGACTCTTTATATTTTTCCTAACGAGTGCTTTTTCTTCATTTACTTGCCACATTTAGCCACTGTGCGGCAGCTTTGTGGGTATTCCTTTGCTGTTGCCTGTTGGCATAAGTGGATTACCGTATTAAGTTTTTATTATTAGTCTAACTGGCAAAAGTTGTCGTTGTCGTTGACTTTTTAGTGGGTTTTTCCGAGAGGGGGGGGGGTTGGAATAAGGGGAGCAATTTGGAGCAAGTGTGGGTTGGAGAACGCACTTGACAGTTTACAAGTAAGTATGTGTAGGTGTGTATGTGTGTGTGGGCTTAAGTTTCCTTTGGCAACTTCGAAGCTTTCCTTTAACCAAGCTGCAAATTAAGTGAAAATACGAAAATTAGCTTAAAATAAATTTTCTTGCGGTTATTGCGGCCTTCAAAAGAGGATTATTTTGCTGCACTGTAGCATGTGTGTGTGTGTGTGTGTTTGTTTGTGTATTTGTGTGTGAGTTTATGTGTTTCCAGTTAATAATTGGCAATGACACTTTACACACATATTGTGTATATATATATATATATATAGGTATAAACATATTACTTACATACAGTTATCTCCCCCCCCACACTCTCCCCACCAATTCTCTACAATATCTGTTAAACCAAAAGATTTTCCATGGAATTCTCCAAGCGTTCATTTGTGGCCAAGAGCTGAAGGCAAACAGACAAAAATGGCATAACTTTCATTTATGATAGAACCCAGTTCGCATATTATGCGGATACTTTTTTCTCCCTCTCTCTATTCCTCTCTCTTTCTCTCTCTCTCTCTGGTGTGCATGTGCATATTAAGTTTATGAGGCACTGGCGATTGCAAAACTTTTATTTCAACAATGGCGACAAAAAGTTTTTTCAACTCCTCCTTTTTAGCTATTCAAGCAATATCAACTCCACTCCACTTCACTCCATTTTGCTAACCATTTTGCCATTGCCAACAATGGATACTTAAGCCATAAGGCAACATGAGCAAACTACAACAAAAAGCAAAAAAAGAAAAACAATAACCTAACATAGAACCCCCAACGTAACGCATTTGAACTAATCACAAATTGTCATCGAAGTTGGTTAAACTTCAAGTCTCAGATCGATAGAAAAGAATGTCAAATGCAATGAATTTCATGGCAAATGGCAAAATATTAATGCAAAACGCAAATTGCAACAAATATACATTTATATACATACCTACATATATAAATTCAGGAACATTCTCTCATCAGCACAATTCATATTATCAAAACTAACATTTTATAGTTCTTATTCCTAGCTTATACCTACAAAAAAGATGACCTTAAATTGGCTTTTTGCCGCTTTCGATAAAGATTTACCACTATATTTGCATATATTTAAAACTAATTAAACTAATTCAAATAAATTGAAATAAATTTAAAAAATAATTTATTTTCTTTTGATTTTGAACTTTAACAAATTAAAAAGTTCTTTACAAATGAATACGTTATGTATATTTTTAGTTGCCGGTAGAGAAATAAAGCTTTTCTGTATTTGATAAAATTTTTTTCATAAATTAGTTTTAAACCAATTACTTTAGTTTATAAACTAATTTTGAAAATTTATTAAAAAGAAATCTAAATTCTAATTTCTAAATTTTTGGTGCAAGTTCTTCAATTCTATACTATTCAATTCGATCCCTTTTCTAACTAACCCTATTATTTCCTATCATAACTTACCCTATCGTATTCATATCCTTATCGTATGCTATCCTTAACTGTCTTCTTTTTTTACACTCACAAAAAAAAAGAAACCTTGAAATTGCCCAACTGACACTTTTTATGCCAGTTAGTTAGTATTTTTTCACTCTTTTTTTTTTTTATTAGCTTAACTGACAACTCATCAACGTTTCATCGTCAAAAACACACTTATACGCACACATACAGACACACATACAAGGCATGCCACAAGCTCACAAAACCAAAATGTGAATAACACAGTGGGACAACAACAACAACAACCACAACAACAACTATAACATAGAGTAGCTTTGCTCTGGGCTGCTGTTTGGCATACTTAAAGTTCATAAAAAAGTCAAATTAATTCAAATTGCAATGCACACACACACGTATACATATGTACAGAGTATGTGTGTGTCTGTGTGTGGGTGGGTGGGTACTTAACGCAGTGCTCTCAGCACTAGCAAAAACGCTTTGTTGTTGTTGTCGCTTAACTTATTTCATTAGCTCCTAAATGTATGCAATTTGACATTTTTAATTTAACTTTCTCTTTTTCGCACAGGAATGTGGTTGTAGGTGTACGTGTTCGTCTACGTGCCGTTGTGTGTGTATGTGTGTGTGTGTATAAGTGTAGTTATACGAGGCCAAAAGCAAACTTGAGCGAGATGCTCTTCAATATACTATACACTTACACACACACACACACACACACACTAAATATGTATGGTTATGGAATGGCAAACAAGGTTATATCCATTTTGTTGGCCAACTTAAAGAATAACTTAAAAATCTACAAATTACAACTAAGTTAAAAACATAATTAAATTCACACTGATTAACGTATTGGTAAATTAAATCTTCAGCGATTTAATTAATGACCAAAATAAAACAAAAAAGTTTTATAAAAAATGCATTAATATTTTAATGGAAAAAAATTTGCGTATGCCATGTAGAACGATATTTTTTCCTTGTGCTTAAATGTTGTTTTAAGAGTATTACCTACGAGCAAATGCTTCTACCAATTCTCTGTTGGTGTTGTACTCAAGCGAAACACATTTTCATTCACCTCTCAGAACAATCCTTTGGAACAGAAAACAAAATGTAAAATATTTGATACATTTTGTTTGACCGAATACAAGTGTACCCTGTGGCATATTGTTAATTCGTTTTGTAGACTAAATTGTATTTTGCTTGAAACTTGTTGGCCGTTTATTTTTTTAAAATGCAAAAGCTTTAAACAGTTGGCAGTATAACAGTTCTGTAGAACGTGGCTGAATAAACGTAGTATAACAGTAATGTTGATCAGTTTTCTAAAACTTGGCTAAGTTTTTAAAAATGAGCTATATAGTAAAAATCAGTGTATAACAGATTACCTTCAACACTACTGTATAACAGTTTAAATATTAAACATCTTTGGCCATACTTAATTAGGTGTATAACACTTTACCTATAAAAAGGTGTATAACAATTTATTTATATTAAGATGTATAACATTTCACCGACATAACGGTGTATAATAGTTTACGTATTGTATATAGGTGGATATGACTTTACCTATATAAAAGCTGTCACAGTTTACCTTTAAAAATGTGTATAACAGCTTATATATATAACAGTTTTTTTATGAAAATGTGTATACCAGCGTAATTATATAAAAAGTATAACAGTTTACGTATATAAAGGTACCTATATATAGGTGGATAGTATAACAGTGTCACTTTCACTTTAATATTAATCCGTAAAAGTTTCAAAAAACATCAGTTTATAACAAGATTACAACTATTATACATATGTTGAAACAGCCATGTGTTAAACATTTGCCTTGTCTATAACAGATTCCATTTTATCACAAATTTAAATATAAAATATCGAACTCTTCTTAGGTTGATCGCGTATACGCAATGGTGTACCAAAACAATAATTTCTTCATGGGAAGAACATAATCATCGCATACTAATTTATAATATTTAAAATTTACAAGAGCTTCAACATATATATTTATTAATTGGAATTTAGATTCGGTCTACAGGAATCTATAAGTTTCTGTGTTTACATGTACATCTTTGTATTATATAACAATATTTGATAAATATATTATTTATTTATTTTATTCATTGGGGTGAAGGGTCTTATATACCCAATTTAGCTCTATTGTTGACAAGTATAGACATGTTAAGGGAACTCAAGTGCACGTGTTACCGTATTACATTGCGTGCCTTGTCGACTCCTCCTTCTCCTTCTTCTCGTCACCTACCCTCAAAAGTATGCTATATAATTTCTTCATTTTTATATTTGCAGCTTTCTTCTTGCCTCTGGCTCTGCTGACAATGCATGTGGACACTTAAGTGTCGCCTGAATGAGATGAGTGTACGAAAGAGAAAGACAGAGAGAGAGAGAGAGAGACAGAGAGCTTTACCCCGCTGGCACCGCTTGGCCCCACTATATTACCCTAACACACACAAACACACACACGCGCACTCTAGGCTCCTCTTGGTTTCAATTTGCATATCGCAAGAGAATTCTTTTCTTATTTCGTTAAATATAATATATTTCTCTTATTTTTCTTATTTTTTTTTTTATTTACATATATAGTATATATGTATGTACATACATATATATATACATATGCATGTAGGTATGTATGTTTTTCTGCTTTTCACATTTATTTGTGCTCGGCCTCAGTGCAAGTTGATTTTATTTTGGTGCAATTTCTGCATTTGATTGACACATGAATGATGAGGATCACAGAGAGAAAAAATGAAAATAAAAATGAATAGGGGCATGCATAGAGCATAATCGAAAACTGTTTTTGACATTGATTTCCTTTTAACTGACTAGTTCAATTTTATTCTACTTTTCCCATATAGATTTCGTCTATATCGACTCCAGTGACTTTCTATAGAGTACGCATATGCACGATTATCTATAGAAAGTTTCGATATTCTAATTCTTCAATTAAAGATTCATCGGTTTGATTATTCCCATTTCATATATCTAGCTTGGATCTACACAAATTTCTGGTAGATAAAATCAAAAAAAGAAAAAAAAATAAAAGTTAGAGTATATGAAGTTTTGATACTTGTCAAGTTTCTCTTTATTTTCTTAATTTTGATACCTCAAATTTAGTTTAAAGTTTGTTTCATTCCCAAAAACAAAATTAAATAGCCCAAACAAAGAATATGGAAGAAAAAGCTTACTTTTTGCAAGAAAAAATAAAAAAAATAGGAAAGATTTAAAATTAAATTAAATACTTCAGTTGCAAGCAGTCTGTATATATCACTCAAAACTTTCTCAACTTTATCTTTCTTCTGTGCCCCCCCTCTATCTTACTCTTTATCTATCTCTGTCTTCAATTTGTTGCTCTTTCTTTCATACAGTTTCTGCCGTTGGGCTTATCTCGTGTGTAGCGATAAAATGTATCTAATTTGAGATGTTTTTTTGCTGCCTGAGCGCAACTGCATCTGCATTCCGTTTCTCTACTACACTCCCCCTCCCCACCACCACATAAACCTTACCCTATCACACTAACCACTGAAAAACTCTTGGGAGGATGAAATAGGAAAAAGCAGTAAACATTTTCAATTTGACAAAAAGTTTTTTACCTTTGACCACAGAAACAGAAATGAAAAAGAAAGAGAGACGTATGAAGAAAGAAAGGGGGTTGAGGGGGAGAGAGAGCACACACATGGCAAAAGTAAAAGAAAAAGAAAAGCGAACACCAGCCGCAAGTGGGTAAAGATTATATATATGTACATATATATTTAACTTGGAAAGCAACAAAAGAAAAGAGTGTCAAGAGAAGTAGGTAGGCATTGAGGAGAATCGAAGGGGATGGGAGAGGAATGTGGATGAGAGGGCTTAGGTCATTTTTGTAACAATGTGAGGTCAATGCGGCAACCGACTGACTGACCAAACTAACTGACTGACTGACCCACTGACTGTTGCTGCGTCACAAAGTCTGAGAAATGAAATGCAAAATTTTATACCATAGAAAATTTTTGCAGTAAAAGATTCTCTTGTGTGCGTTTAAGTGTACGAATATGTGTTTGTTTGTCTGTATTTGTCGGTGTGTGTGTGTGTGTGTTTGTGTGTGCTGGTCAGTGTCGACCAAGTATGAAATTGTTGTGTTCACACTAAACTTAAGTAACTGAATTAAAATGCGGCTAATAGAGTAGCTGGTCCATGTCTCACACACTGACACAAACAAACAGACAGATGGCTCAAACAAAAAGCAATGCACAGAGTCAGAGACATTGAGAAGATAGTACGAGAAGTGGGGTAAGAGTAAGATGCAGAGCAAATTGGGTAGAGAAGAAGACAAGCTTTTATGCTAACTCTTCAAGTGATAAACAGACAGACAGACAAAGAGTCAGTTAGAGAGACAGCAACCTGGCTAAGTGTATTGAAAAGGCTTTGCACATAAAACTGAATACAATTCTTATTCAAAATTTAAATTTTATATACTCAAATTTGCAAATTTTCCTTAGACATACCGACACTTATTTCTATGGCTGTAAATATTCGTTTATTACTTAAAAAAATAAAATTCAAAGCAGTTGAAAACCGCAGCAAGTATTAAACATTTTTTAATCAAATCAGTATTTTTTCTAGAAAGCTAATTTCTTCTATTTTATGTATTATATTATATTTCAAAAACTATTCTTTTGATTTACTTAAATTTATTAAATACTTTTTGTTCATATGTATATAACATCAAGTTAAATAATATAGCTAAGATTACTTTGTTTGTTTTACTTGTTTATACTTTTTACATACTTGTTAAGGTTATAATAAGATTGGCCAAGTGTTTGAAAAAAAAACGTTTCTGATCCTATAAAGTATATATTCTTGATCAGCATTAAAAGTCAAGTCGATTTAAATATGTTGCTTTATCCATCTGTCTGTTTCTTTGCAGCTTTTAAATATAAATGCTTGGTCTATGCGACTGGAACTTTGGTAAATAAGCTTTTTAGGTATATACGCATTGTAAGTTTAAAAATTGGTTTGATCGAATCACTATTGGGTATAGTTAATATAGGAACAGTCGGTTTAGAATTAAGATTTTAGCCTTAAAATGCTTTATGTACTTAACACCATTCATTAAATTCATTGTCGAATAATCATTATTGATAAAACGCAATTAGTTACGTTCTGCCATTTTTATTTATAAATTTTTATTATGAAAATGAAACAAAAAGTATGAAATAAAAATTATAAAATCGTAGTCTTAATTTGATATGGTAATCTGTTCTCATTCGCTTAATATGAACATATGTATATATATTCTGAAAAAATAACGTAAGATCAGCCTACTTGATATTGGGAACACAAATCACACTAATGTAAAATCAAAGAAATAAATCTTAAATATCTAACTTTAGCCAAAAATTCATAAAAATCAGTCTACCAAAAGATATCTATATACAAACTTGTTCTATATAGACTTCAGAGAAAGGTGGAAAATTAATTTTCTAGAGCGCTAAAATGGAATATATGTATATATTTTTATTTTTTGGAAACCTACCATTATTTCAGTTCCATGTTAAGCTTCAAGTATCACTTTAAAAATATAGTTTAATGATTTTGATAATCATATATATATAGAGAGAGAGATAAAAATATATAATGATTTTTAAAAAGTCTTAAATTAGCAGATAAATATAATGTTATTTAAGAACGGCCTTCATTTTAGTTAACTCGCCTGTGTAAAATAATTCCATTTTAGCGGCTTTTTTTTATATAAAAATCTATCCTAAATATCCTTTGATGCAGTTTTCTTATCCCTTTTCAAATTAAACAGTTGGTAATCTGTCTATTTTGGGTCAGGAAATAGTCAAAAACGAGAATCAACAATTCGGTTGCAGAAATAATTAAACCGAATGGCTAATTATGAGAATAAACTCTACATCTGTTGCCGTTGATGGCATGGAACTAGACTAAACGAGTCTGATGGCATTAGATGTTGGAGTTGGAGTTGCCACGTCTATACATAAGCATACACACAACGAATGGAGAAGATGTAAAGAAACACTTAAAAGCTAAAAGGCTTTCCCTATGCAAACACACACATACACTCACCCACATCACACACTCACACACATACACACACACCAAAACAAGTGGCAACCGGAAGTGTTGTGCGGCTCAAGAGCCTACTCAGCACGCACACACACTAGAGTGTGTGTGGAAAAGTAAGCAGCACTTGTAAAGGAGCCTCCGTTAGAAGGAGGAGGAGGAGGACGAGGACGGGTACGGGGACAGAAAAAACGAAGAGTTGGAAAGGAGGAAAGTGCAAGCAAAAGGATGATCATCAGCAGAGACCAAACCATCGTCTGGTGGACATAGCGAACATGTTGAAAGGTGGAAATTGAGGCGATTTACTTTTTCACTTTTGTATATATATATATATATATATATACATACATATATATTTGCCACTTCTTGCATGTGTCTCTCTCTCTCTCTCTCTATCTTCCTCTATGCTTCTCACTTTCGCCACTTCGATATTTAAATTTCAGGTTGAAAAAAAAAGAAAAAAATGTAAAACCATGAATCATTTGCCCGATTGGGTATCGAGGTAACGCAACGTGTAAAGTAGGAGAAAATTTGTACAAAATTAACAAGGTCAGGGAAAAGGGTCGATTGGTTGGTTGGTTCGGGTAGTTCGGGTTGGAATACAGAATGAATTTCGGGCTCATCAATATTCATCGAAAATGCCCCAGATTACTCCACATTATTATTCTCAATTTGAAAATGCAAATCTGATATAGTTAGAAAAACAACAACAACAACAACTGCATATATCCATCCATTCATATTTGATGAAAAGTCAAATGAATCAAGAATTTAAAATAAATAAGATACTTTAATTTAATCACTAACAAATTTAACCTAAATTTATATATAAATTTTAGTCCTGCAAATAAATGCGAGAAAAAAGTGCAACATTTTAGTTATTTAATATTTGTATACTCTTGCAAAGGGTATAACAAAATTGGCAAGATGTTTGAAATAATAATAGTAATAACAACTATGAAAATGAAAAATATTTTACTAATATTTTGATGTAATTTTATTCCAAACAAAAAGCATAATTAACAAGAAAAAAATTAAATTTTCTTCACTTTGCTCCGTTTTATAAACATTAAGGAAAAGCTTGTATGGATATAAACTATAAGAGCCAAAAAATCATTTAAGAATATTTTTATATAAACAATTTATTGTAACATTAAAAATTTGGAATTAATTTTGTGCATCTTCTTTAACTTGAAAGAGAATAAATTGTCCTAGTCACTGTTTACTACTCTGAAATAAAAACTAATCAAAAAACGATAACGATCGATAAAATATTTTTTTGAATTAATGTGCATTTTTAAAAAACAATTTAATTTGTTTTTGTATAAATAAAATCAAGCATTTGAAATTCATCAACTGGCAGTTGGTAATTTTAACGCAATTCTGTTGGATTAATGAAAATATTTCAAATTTGACTAAGTTATGCCAAGCTCAACAGAAAATAACATTTCATTACATTTTTTTTTCTTTGGCTCTCTGCTTATATTTTTAAAGTGAATAATAAATGAATTGATTTTTAGAAATTTTCATTTAAAAACTTGTAAGGGATTTTTCGCATTTTCCAATTAATATCCATTTTAATTTTACTCTAACTGTTTATGCAATTCTCTCCCCCTCTCTCTCGGTTTCTCCCTTGCTCTTTGTCGTTTTATGTTCATCTTATGTTTTCTTTTCACTGTCTTTCAAACAATTTTCTACCATTTTACACTAAAAGTTAATTATTTTTATGATCGGAAGTTTCGTTGACTTCAATTAGAAAGTAAAAAGAGTGCGAGCGTTAACGGGAATAGGAATGTTCTTTCAGTCCTTGTCGTCATTAGGTGACGTCGCCAATCAACTCCTCAGCAGGTGAGCTAAGGCTTTTTTCCTCTTTCCTTTGCTCACTTCCTTCTCACTCTCTCTGTACATCCTTCTCTTTCTATTTGGAGTTGGAGGCGGTCATTAGAAATCCAAAGTTGGTGTTTTTCCTTCAACAACAGTTTGTTGCTGCCTTGTTTGTTTTGTTTCCCCTCTCCCTCTGCCTTTCCCTCTCTCCGGAATCCTCCGCACATTTTATCCATTCCTCCATGTGCCTGTACTGGGTGCTGGGTTTGGTCAAAGGCTTTTATTAGTTTTTCGTTTATTCGCTAGCTGCTTTAACTTTTCCGGTGTGTGGCCAGCTAAACACCATCCCTTTGAACCCCCTATCCACCACATTTTATCCACTATATATGTATATACCTTCTATATACCTTCACCATTCATCCAGTGTCGTCGTCGTCGTCGTCGTTCTCGTAGTCGTCGCAGTTTTGTGTAATTTCTTTATATTTGTGGCTTTTATTACCAACTCCAAGTCCAAGTTGAAGCCCAAGACCTGAAGTCTGCCTGTTAGTCTTTACCCCTCTAACTCTACACCCTTCTCCTCTTTCTCTCTCTCTCTCTCTCCTGTTTGCCTTTGCCTTCTTGTTGTTGGTTTTGCTAATTTTTATTTATGTTCTTAAATGCTCCTTGCCGTGCCAACGGGCCACGCATTTTTATTAATTTTATTTCAGCGTGATTATTGTGATTAGTTTGTGTTGCTCCGCCTCCGCCTCCGCCTAGACTTCCACAACCCATCTAACCCTCCCACCCTCTCATTTACCATTCCCTTTGGTACCGCCGGTTGAACGCCTCGCGCCTCTTGTTTTCTTTACTCATTTTATTTATTTGTGCTACGACTTCGTCGAAGTCATTTTCATAAATTTGCTGCAAAAGTTGGCATTTTTTTTCTTTTTTCCCTTCACTTATTTGTTTTTTTTTTTTGGCTATATTTTTATTCCCAAGGAAATTGTTGGCCATAAAGTTGGCCGACAACTTGGCTTAATTAAGAGGAATTCGGTTAAAAAAAATAAGAAAAGGATTCCTTTGGATAAATTGGATTTGTATTTCTCTCATTTAAATAGTGGAAAATCTTAATCTATATACTCAATAAGTGTGGCTGCATATTGCTATAAACAAAATGCCAGAAAGTGAGTGAAAACAATCATAAAATGAATATTAAGATGGTAATCAAGGCTAATTACAACATTTCTCATGAATTTTAATTGAGTTTCAAGAAACTTATGTCAGATGGCACTCAGAAGTCTGCCTCGGCCTATATCCTGTGTCCAGCGTCCTGCATCCTGTGTGTCCTGTGCTGTGTTGTGTTGTGTGCACTATATCCTCTTGCTTCTACTGCATCACTTGATTGTTATTATGATTTCTTGATTACATTGAACTTTTCGCATACAATTGCAATTTAATTTATGCACGGCAAATTTTCGATTGCCAAAATTATGTTTCAGTCCGCAAAATTGTTTGCCAGCCGCCAGGCGGCAATCTGGTACCAGAAACCAAACCAACTAGCTCTGTATCTACACTAACAACAATAATAATAACAATAGCAATAACAAGAAACAAATTGCAAACACCAACAAATTGGAATTTTCAATAATAGGTCATATATAGTTACAAACAATTGGCATAAATTGTATTAGCCATCAAATTTGAAAATGTATTGAAAATTTTGTAATAAATAAGAGAAATTCTAACAACATTGATTATAAGTGAAACGTGTATCGATATAACCGAAACTTATATAACTTAATAATTAATTAGCTAAAAGATTCATATATTATTTCAATATTAGTGTATAACAGAATAACATTTAGAGATACATTCAGATTTAAATTGATAAATAAAATACAAAATTAGACAACAATTGGGATACCCTTTGTGGTTTTTGTGTAAAATAAATATATATATTTCTTAATTTTTTTTCTTAATAAGAATTTTAGAAATGTTTTACTGTCCCCTTTTTTTTGTCGTATTTTGTTTATTTAAACCATTTTGTTTGAACCTTTGGCCCAGCCTCTGATTAGTTGAACTTGGTAAAATTCTGGGAATTGGGGTAACATTTGAAAGGTGATTTCAATGAAAAATAGTTTTTAACATATATAAACTTCGTTTCGTGGTTTTTAGACACGCCCACATACCTACCTGGTTACGTGTCTGCCTTTTAAATAAAGCTTTGGCCTCGGCCCTTTTCCTCGGCGTCTTTATCCTTTATACCTATGAGTGTGTGTGTGTATGTGTGTGTGTGTGTAAAGCCAAAATAGTTCAAATGCAAAAATGAAATTAAATACAAAATGTTAAGTACTTTCAACATGGCTACTCTACGTACATTTGTATGTGTTTATTCATCTGTGTCTGTGTGTGTGTGTGTGTGTGTGTGTGTGTGTGTGTGTGTGTGTGTATGTGTGTGTGGATGCGGACAGCAACACCTGACTTTTTGGCAAACGAACATTTTCTATTTTGGCAAACATTTGACCAGCTTAAATTTTGTGGAAACTAAAATGTTATTTCAACTTTTGCCTAAATTGAAAAACTCTCATCTCTTTTCATTTATCCCTCTCCCCCCTCTATCATTCTGTTCTTTTCTTACTAAATATGTTTATGGCAAACAAATAAAATTTGCAATTTTCGTAATGTGTTTAGTAGCATCATTAACCATCAATAAATCTTCTCCAACTTTCTCACTATGAATCCTTTTGATTCTGATGTAAATTTTCACAACGATTCGCTAGCTTATTAAAATGTTAAAATTCTAAAAATATATCAATAAATGAATATTTATAAGTTATATTATAAAATAATATAATTTTAGAAATTTATAACTGCCTAAAGTAAAGTAGAAAACGAAAAGTTATTATTTTTGTATCATTATACCCTTGCAAAAAGGGCAGAAGGAAGCATCTCCAACTATATAAAGTATATATAATCTTGATCAGCACGATGAGCTGAGTTGATATAGACTTGTCCGTCTGTCTGGATCAACGTAATCCCCTCCGAGACCCTTGATGCTACAGAGCTATAAGCTTCCTTTTGCTGCAGGCGTAGTACATATATTTCGGAATCATCCCGATCGGATGGCTATATCATATAGCTCCCATAGGAATGATCGGACAAGAATAGGGTTTAACATCATTAACTCTGCTGTTTTTCAATCGAATGTCACTAAATTTGATGTTTGTTGGTTTATATACTCCTCAACACATCTTTATCAGAATCGGCCGACTATATCATATAGCTCTCATAGGAATGATCGGTCAAAAATATAGTTTTAGATCAATAACTTGGGTGTTTTAAAAGAGATTGTCACGAAATTTGGTATTTGAAAATTGAACATATATAGAAATATATATATTCAGTTTCAGCAGAATCGGTCGACTATATACTATAGCTGCCATAAAAACAAAATGACCAAAAAAATGTTTGAATGAACAAGATTTTTATACACTTGCAAAAGTGTATATTAATTTTGGTCAGAAGTTTGCAACGCATAGAAGGAAGCATCTCCGACTATATAAAGTATATATATTCTTGATCAGCATGATGAGCTGAGTTGATATAGCCATGTCCGTCCGTCTGTCTGGATCAACGCAATCTCCTCCGAGACCCTTGGAGCTACAGAGCTGAAATTTTGCACCTAGGCTTCTTTTTGCTGCAGGCATTGTATATCTCGGAATCATCCCGATCGGATGACTATATCATATAGCTGCCATAGGAACGATCGGTCAGGAATAAGGTTTAACATCAATAACTCAGTTGTTTTTCAATCCAATGTCACTAAATTTGGTGTTTGTAAGTTTTTTATAATTCTAAACACATATACCAAGTTTCATTAGAATCGGTCGACTATATCATATAGCTCCCATAGGAACGATCGGCCAAGAATATCGTTAAACATCAATAACTCAGTTGTTTTTCAATCGAATGTCACTAAATTTGGTGTTTATGAGTTTTATATAATACTCAATACATATACCAAATTTTATCAGAATCGGTCGACTATATCATATAGCTCCCATAGGAACGATCAGTCAAAAATATAGTTTTTGATCAATAACTTCGGTGTTTCTGAAGCAATCGTCACGAAATTTGTTATTTGACAGTTTTATATAAATAGAAATATATCTTTTAAGTTTTATCAGAATCGGTCGACTATATGCTATAGCTGTCATAGGAACAATCGGGGAAAAAAAATTTGTTTTAATTTTTTTTTTATGCCACGGACATCAAATTTATATTTGATGGGTTTTATGTACTTCCTTATGATTCTGGCAAATTATATATAAATCAAAAAGACAGTTTGCAAGGGTATACGAACTTCGGCACGGCTGAAGTTAGCCCATCCTTTTAGTTTTGAATTCGAATGATCCATTTCACAGGAGAAGTTTCTGAAATTCCCATAATACGTTTGATTGTACGCAGACATTTGGGAAATCCCTGTATATGAAATTTCAATCTACTTTCACAGAAATATCCTTAAGAGTATAAAAAAACAACAATTCTTAGTGAAGAGAAACATATGTAAATCCAAAAAGCAGTTGTTTTTTTTAAATTTATTGAAAAATTAAAAATAACCGCCATTTTATAAAGCAACTTTATAAGAAGAGACAAAAACACGAGAAAGATTGTGAAAGCAAGAAAAGAAAATAAATTAAGTGATAAACTAGCAAAACTATTTCTATTCTTATATATTGTATCTACTTTCATTTGATCTTTTCAAAATCTTTTCGAAGAGAGCTCTTTAAACTGACTTTAAAAAAGGAGAGTAAGGACGAAGGTAATTCAGGAGTGGCTAACAAGTGTCTGTGGGAGGGGATGAATGTGTGGGAGCAAGAATGAGTGCCGCTTTATGATTGTCCAGTGGAGAGCTTAAATCTTTCTCTCAAATACATATACACTAGCACACACACACACACACACATACAGACAAATACCTTTGCTTGTGTACATATGTGTGATATTTGTTTGGCCCTGGACGCAGATAAAATTAAATTTACACAAAGAAAACGGTTTTTCTTTTTGTTTTTCTTTTTACCTTTGCCGAAACTTTTGCTTTGTTTGTCTTCGCCACTCGGTTGAGTATGTCTGTGTGTGTGTTTGTTTATTTGTGTCTGTGTGTGTGTGTGTGTGTCTCTGAGAAATTTCGTTAATATTTAAACAAAGCTCGATGTTGGCATCGTCGCCGCCATCCGCTTTCTTTTTTTCTCACTCTCTCTCTCTCTCTCTCTCTCTCTTTCTGTCACTCATTTCTTTCTCTCTTCTGTCCCTTAGGCCTCACAATTTTTCATCTGGCCATTGTCTGGCTCTTAAAAATTTTCACACTTACCAAAGAGAGAGAGAGAGAGGGAGAAAAGGAGGGAAGGAATATGGTGAAAGAGATATTGTGAGGCTTATTTTAAAATTAAATCGAAACGCAACTTTTTAATGAAATATTTAAGACCCATTCTGAGTTTTAAGACAACCTTAACAATTGCCCATAAATGCTTTTCACAATATATCTGATAACTACATATATACATACATACATATACATATGTATGTATGTAAAAAATAAAGACTGTTCCATTCTCGTTTTATTCATTCATATTTAATTCAGTTCAATTAACCATTTGACTGTTTAATCGCAATTACTGACCCCTCTCAATGGAATCATCTTGTATAGTCCGTTAACGATAATTTTTATAATTTTGGCTAGATTTAAACCAAAATTGTTTAATTATATTGGGGGTATCTGGACATACGTTTTCTCTTTATATTTATAATTATGTTTTGTCCATTCCAGATGGTATTGGGACATTTTCATTATTTTCTCACCTCAATTTGCCTTCATCTCTCACCTACCCACCACACACACACACACCAAGAAAAAAAAACCAACTTATTTTTGTCATTTTTTGTTATTGTTGTTGTTGTTTTTATTCAAGGTTTTTATTATTATTACCAAAACGGACCCAAACAACAACAACAACAACAACAATAACAAAAACTGTACCTGAGTATAATGGAATTTATTTTTATGGCCAACAGGTAGAAAATTTGTTGTCCTTTGGGGTCCTGCTAATTTCCCAGCTTTTTACTATTTTCTTTTTTCCCTAACAACATAAAAAATAAAGGAAAGAAAAAAAAACAAAATAATAATAATAATAAAAAAAATTGCTGTCCATATGTTTGAAGCGAAACAAAAAAAAAAATACCAAACCAAGATGGACCCAACAAATATTGATAGCACCGATGCTATACATACTCTATCTATACCCTACTCACAGAATTTCCAGCTCAAAAATAAATCCAAAAAATTAAGCACATTTTCGGGGGACAAAAATACATATTAAATTTATAGAATTAATATTGCTCGTTTAATGAAATTTATGCGATTAAAAATAAAAATTAAAGATTTAAAAAATATTTAAAACATTCATTTATAATTCATCTCTATAATTTATTTTTTACTGATCTTAATAAAATCTCCTAGTAAATGGGGAAAATTCTCCTTTTTTATTGAACTATTTTTCGCCTTTTTAGGCGAATGTAATCGATTATTTTTAAAGCGCGAAATCTGTTCCGTAAGCAAACTAAAACTTAAATCTACAAAATATTTGCCTTGAAATTACATCTTCAAATACGATGGCGAAAATTTCCCAAAAGCTTTTGGAACGATATATTCAATCGTTTGATTTGTTATCAATACAAATTGGCTTTTTTTATAGCCAAAAATTGTTTTTCAAACATATTTTTCGGATATATACTATAAGTATAAGCTTTGACTGATTAATAATTGTTTTCAATAATCTTATTTAACTGGAATCATTGACATTTTCTTAAATTTTTTATTTCAGATGATCAAAATAGCCACAAAAACCTTCAACAATAAATTCTATATTTTTTTGACACCTCTTTGGTTACAAATAATTTAAGGTATAAACATAAAAACGTATATATAATATATATATAATACTTTAAGATCTGATTTAAGTATATAGCCGATGGCATCAGTAGCCAACTCTATAATATTCCATTTTCATTCCATCTTTGTTAGTCCAGATTTCAAAGCTAAATTAAAAAAAAAAAACAACTATTAAAAATGAATTATAAAAATTGTAAAAATATTTATTCTAGAATACTGTTTGTAAACTGTTTTAATCGGATCACTCTTAATTTATCTTCCATAATACACAGTTGATTGCTCTGATCAGCAAACTAATATACCCTTTATAATAGAGAATGCCTTAAAAACAGCAACAACAAAAATGTTTACGGCCCAAAGCCTGAAGGCAAAGAAAGAAAAGAAGAAAAATTAGAATGTTGCGACACCCAAAAGACAATTAAAATTTATTCTTTCTATACAACAAAAAAAAAAGGAAAGGAAAAGAAGAAAAAGAAAAGAAAATAACATAAATAAACATAAATATGTAATAAGCGACATTCTGATAGAAAGCGGTATAGGGTGTTGTGTGGGGGGGAGGGGTTTGCCAGCATCTTACATTAGCGTGTTAATGCAATTAAAAAGTCGGCTCACACCCAAAAAAAACCGAAACACAAAGAAAAAGACAATGAAATCTATGGCTTATTTTGCTCATTACTTAAAAAAAAGAAACCGACATACACACACACACACAGAGTTTATCTGGTTTAACATAAAGGTGAAGGTATTATATATATATATTTTAGATGAAATATATCGTAACATATATATATAATTAATTTTATTCCTATATACATATACATATAATTTATTTAATATTATAACTTTATCCATTTGAAATTATATTTTCTCACAATATTTTATGAATTCATTTTAAATGAAAATAAATATAAAATAATATGGAAATCATATTTAAAACTTAGCAAAAAATTAACAAGTATCTTTTAGTCGGTTAGCTTTGACTTTAGCTGTTCCTTCCCTTCTCTTTTTTTTTTTTTTGGTCCTGTCAGTTCTAAGACGCCGCAAAAATGAAATTAAAAATGCTTTCACTTTGAGTGTTACGTGGAATACTTAGATGGTTGAATGGGGAAGGTGGGGAAGTTGGATGGAAAAAGGGGGGGCGGGAAGTGCCGTAATGATGGTGCAAATGATATGATAATATGATAGGTATATGACAGTGAAATAGAAATTAAAGTGCCGCAGCTTAAATTTGATAATCTTTTCCATTTTTTTCTTACATTATGCAAAAGATTTTTTTTTAATAATTTTGCCACAAAAGATGTGATGAAAGAAACGAAATAGAAAGGGGGGAGTGCGGTTTAGAGAAACTGCTAAAATGTGAGATTCGATTCTTTTTTTTGTGTGTAGAGGAAGAAAAGCCATTACACAATATCTTATTTCAATTATTGATTAAAGAAAAAAAAACAAAAAGAAAACTGAACAGGGGAAAAAGTTTACAAAAATAAATAATTTTCTTTCACTTTCAGCTTTGTGGCAAGCTTCTTCTCCCTTCCCCCCCTCATATCCTTACCACTACTTGTCACACAATTTTGAAAGTGAACTGAATCCAAGTCAAATACGAGATTCAACAAGGCCAACTTTAAAACGCTTTGCATTTAGGCGACAAATGCGACAGGAGCAGGACCCCGGTGATGCCCCTCCAACCTTTTGCTAACCCACACCTACACACACCCACACACACACACACTTACACACACACACACATATACATCCACCTGTTCTGACATCGCTGTTGTCTTTGCCACATCTCACTCTCTCTCTCTCTATTTCTACTCTCAGCCAGCCTTGGTCATAAATCATTTTCGTGCCACGCTGCCGCAGAATGACACACGTTACTCCTCACCCCGGTGACTGGCTGCTGCCCCTGCTTTCCCGTCTGTATCACCCATATTTCATCCCAATTGCCAGCAGGTGCTATGACCTGACCCTCCCTCACTAACCCCCGCAGTCATCTAGTCATCGTTATTTGTTCTCATTGTTTGGGCTTTGTTTGCAGTTTTCGAAAAGTGGTGGAGTGATGTTGGTTGATGGTAAGGTGGCCAGAAGAGAGGGGGGATCACAAATTGTTTTCGCTTGCCGAGAATTCAACAAATTGGAAAGTGTTCCACAAGTAGCCACGTGCCTGACCTCTTGGCTCCCACCCCCCAACCATCCTCTTTCCCCACCTTTACCATCTATGTCCCTTTTTTTTTGTCCCGTAACTGTCCGCAGCCATTTAATAATAATACTTACCAAAAAAAAAAAAAAAAATAAATAAATAAAGCAACAACAAAACAAAAAAGAAGCAGAAACAAAAACTTTGTCGGCTACGCATTTTCATTATTTAAATAAAAAATTCAAATTAAATAAGATTAATTTATGTTTCACAAAAAGCACGAGAGAAAATAGAGGAGGCCAGAGAGAGGGGAAAGAGGAGAACGAGGAGGAGGCATATAACTGTTACCAGTTTTCTGACAAAGTTTTTGCATAATTCCCTCACTCAACGCCACTTGAAGATGACTAATGACAGATTGTCCAGAATAGGATAGAATGGCCATTGAAGGAGGCCAACCATTTGGGTTCATCCAATGTAGAATAAGAAATATCCGGATGAATGGGATGAGCCGCAAATATGTCACATTTGTCTAGCCAGCGGAACACTTCAAAAAGTTGTTGAGTACTGTCAGGGAGTCAACCCACCGATCATTCTTAACATAGGACTCAGAACCATCATCATCATCACCATCATCCCCTTAATCCCCCTCTATCATCTACCCATTATCATCATCGGACTTCATCCGCGGTGATTTTTCTAACCTGTCAACTGCACTCATTGGACACCCATTCCACTTTCCTCATCCAACTGGATTCTGGATCAAAATGGAGGAGGGCAAGTAGGAGAAGAATGCAACTAATTGTCATTTGGTTAAGAGAAACTAAAAGGTGCCAAACATATTTATAAGTTTTTTTTTTAAAGAGAGAGATGTTTATGACCTTTCAAGCACTGGATAAATATTTATCAATTAAGAGTCTTAAGATTGAATTTTTCCGTCAAAAATATATGAAATTAGCTCTACAAAAAAATTAATTAATAAATGATTCTTATATATAACTAGAAATATCTAAAAATGGAACACAAATTTCTATTGTATTTAATTTGAGTTTGTTTTAGTTATCAAATAAAGAATGAATTAACATCTGCCATCTGTCTAAGATCGACTTTTTTCTTAAAAATATATATAAATTTGCTTTCCAAAAAATTTAAAAGATTCATAAATAATTCTATTATATAATTAGAAATATCTAACTGACAACAAGTAACTATCATACTTTAGTTGAATTTTAATTATGTATGAAAAAAAGAAAGATATTTAAATAATGCTTATGGTATATATTATTTATAAGAGGAGTAGGAATTATTTTATTTTATTTAACAGGCAACAAAAAAGATGTAATGAAAAAATATCAAAAAAGCCTGAGAGAAATAAATAATTAAAAGTTTTTTTTTTTTAAATAATACTATCAAACAAGTGGTAGAAAACTTTGATTTTAATTTTATTTCTTTGAGATTTTTTATGTTAAATGCATTGCCACAATTTCTAATGTGTCATATGAATATGTCGAGCACCGTATCTAAGCCTCTTAGTGATTGAGGGCAAGTTCTTGTAAAGAATTTTGAAAATGATTTTGGGTGAAATTCAAGCCAAATTTTCTAAAGAAAAAAAAAGAACAAGTGAAAGAAAATATAATGAAAAGGTTTAACTAGTACTAGAAAAAGTATTAAAATAAGACAATGAAAATAAAGTAAAAGAAATGCGGAAAAGAAAAGGTTTAAAACAAAAAGAGCCACGGAAAACAATATAAAAGGGGTAACAAAAGAAAGTAAAAACAAATGAAAAATAAATATATTATATTAAAATTAGAAACATGTAACAAAATGGGAAAAACCAGATAAAGATACAGAAATCGAGAAAACAAAATGGAGTTCAAAGTAAAGCGGCAAAAAAATACACATAAAGCAAAGAGCACAAAAAAGGGAGTCGAAAAATTAGAAATAGGATATATAGAAAGGTTTTCTTTTAAATATTGAATACTTTGAGGATCTATGTATAAATCCAGAAGAACCAAAAAACAAAAGCCGTAAAAGTATAAAAAGATTAAATAAAATTTATACCACATAACAAAGTGAAACTAAATAAAATAAAATAAAAAAAGACAAATTAAATAGTGCAAATTCAGATCAGTTGGTTAAACTAAACTAAATTATTGACGAAATACAGGTGAAAACTATTTCGAGAATATCAATCAATTGCCACATTCAAAAAAAGTGCATCAAATGATTGTTAAATATGTATTTTCCGACAAATCCATATGATGCCAGAGGTCATCAAAAGTGAATTTCATGATTGATTGATTGCAATGATCTGATCTCAGTTGAAACAGTTTAGCTAGGAGTTACCCTGAATCACTCACTCATCAATTTACCGCCAAATTTCCAAATCCCATAAATCCTCGAGCGTCATCTAACGGTCAATATGGATTCCTTTCTCTTTTTTTTTTTTGGTAAATGGCAATTGAACTTCTTTGCAGGGTATTTAAACACCCCATCATTAAATACTCTTTTGAATGCATTGAAAGATTAAAGAGGAAATGAAAAAATTGGTGGGAAAATCTTCAGAGAGAAATCAAATTGTCAACACATCAAATGCAACAATGCTGCAGAAGTGAAAAGAAAAAGGAGACGAAATAAATGAAAATCAAGAAGGAAAAACTGGAGAAAATGCAATTAGCACCCAGTATCCAAAGAAGTGGCAAATCGGAGCAACAAATTTCCCTGGTTGCATGGGTTAAGGTGTAAGTTGTTGGTGCAATGAGCTGTGTGCCCGGTTGTTGCCTGGTGCCACCTGTCGACGGTGTCAAGTTTTCTTTTCTCTTCACTTACCTGCCCTTCCCCCTTGTGTCCTTGGCCTTTGCCGGCATTCCCTTGGCTTTCTTTCTGTTTCGTTTTTGCTTACCACGCTAATGAACAACAAACTTGGTGAAATGGGCAAATGGCAACAAAATATCCCGTCAATAAGGCGAAAGAAAATTACAAAAATGAAATGAAATGCAATTAACCAAGGCTAAATGAGCAGAAGGCGGCCATGACTTGACAGTGGCAATAAGGATTGAGAAGAAGATGAAGATGGCTATGAAGGCAGATGCTGAGGCAACAATTAAGCAACTGATGAGCAATTAGAAAATGTAAAATCGACCTTGACTCGGGCCTTTTGGTATAAGGCTGCTAAAAGACAGGCCAATTAATGAATATTTAATTTATAGCTTGAGTAAATTGTGTCAACAATTTTTCATTTAAATTTCCATTTTATACCCTTACTTTGGGTGTACTTCAAATTGTTTTGCTGTCTTTGTAACATCTACAAAAGATAAGTTTCTATAAAAGTAAAAAAAAAACGAATAAATAATTAACATTAATAGATCGTTTAATATGAAAATAATTTGTGTATTGGTTAAATACATTAATTCCAAATATCATTTTAAATATATTCAATCATGAATAGAAGAAACAATTTATAGACAAACGTTAATCGGCAGAATTTAATTTTCTTCTATAGGTGGTATCTTATTTTAAAGATATTTTAAATTAATTAATTGATATCACAAAAGAGTGTATTTGATAAAAATAATTTCTTATTGAATTATATATTTATTCAATGGTCAATTAAGCGGATAAAATTGAATGTTTATTTTATTTTTTAATAATATATAAATTTCAAGTTTTAAGATGTAACTTTATTTTCCTATGATGTTTAAGAAAGTCTAAAGAAGATTTTCAGTGGCGAAAAACACGTTGAGTAGGGTGTCTAAAAGTCGACTTATCGATAGATTTTACTTGTCATCTAATTAACTTGAAATGAGTCCAGCAAATGTTTTGCTCATGTTATTTCTTTCTTTTTTTAACAAAAAATGTCACTTAATAAATTTTACGACTGTTTTATGTTGTCGCAACCCACAAAATGAAACAAAAAAATATAAAAAAAAACACTGAAAAAATGAAAAAAAAAAGGCCATAACACGCCCACTATAACAACACGTAGTAGTCATAAATATAAAAAAAAGGAGAAGAAATATGCGGACACACCCACTTACATGTGAAGGAAGCTGTTAACCTTTGTATGTGTGTTATAAGTGTGTGTGTGTTTTATATTTTATTTTCAGTTTTTCGTCACGCACATGTCCCAGAAGCTTACCTTTATTTTTTGTTGCTTTTCCCCATGATTTGCTAAATTAATTTCAAGGAGAGCATAATTAAAAATGATATTTCAAAGGTCGAGCTATATGGCGACTTCTATTGTCATTAGAAATTTTGCATACTCGGTGTTTATGAACTGAACAATTTTACGTTTCCTTTTCACCAAAAAAGTTTATGTTTTCGATTTTGTTTTCCAAGGTATCTCAAAAAGTTTCTGAAAATAAATATATATAGTAAATGATATTTTTTTTAATCATAGATCTCGAATTCAATTATATAAGCACTTAATTATTTTCATGAAAATAAGTCCACCAAGTCAATCCTTTGTATGAATTCTTCAGCTAGTTTGTAAGAGTTATTAGAAATTTGCGTAATTAAAAGAAATTTCAGGACATCATGGAAATTAGATTCCATTTCTGATAAAGAAATAGAGGTAATCTATTTATACATATATATGTCGATATATATCTTTGATGATTATAACCTTACCAAATGGAAACCTGATCACTTTAATGAATTTGCAAATTTGAAATAATCGGAGGGCTCTACAATATAGACCTGAAGAATCGCTCGAATGTGTCAAAAGGGCTGGAAATAAATTTAAATAATTTCCACAGTTATAATAAGATCGAAATATTAAGTTCGACGAGATTTTAACAATTCTAGGACCTGCCGACTCTTTTGGAAAGAAAACGATGTTTAAACTATATTAATAATATAATATATAAGGTTTCCTGGCGTAAAAGAAAATTTTATTAAAAAAAGAAAGAATTTTTTTTTTGTTCTCCATAAATGGGAAAATTAATTAAACTAATTTTGTTATTTAAATGACTGATAAAGTAAATAAAATGAAGTGGCCTACTAAAAATTGTCGTTCAAGATATATTTTATTAGACTAGAAATGAATCGAATCAGATAAAAATTCTAACTTGACAACTTAAAGACATATTTTTCCTGTTACACACTGTGTATATATTCGCCGGATCTGATTTCTATATTAGATCGCAATTTGGCTTCTTAATTGAATATAAAACTATTAAATTAATATACATATTAATGAAACGATTTGGACGGCTTTTGAGACTTTTAACCCATTTGGAACGGAGTTTTATTTCAAAATCCAATATACTTAGATACAGAAAATCATGTTACATATTTTAACAAAGAACTACCTATTTTATATCACAATTAGCCAACCTAAAATCGTCCTTTTGTCCTTCCATACATTAATCCAATAAGTATTTTCTGTGGGATTATTATTCAAATAATTGTTACATGAATATTGGAATAAAGTAGTGAAAAGGCATTTAAGTTAAATTTTGAGTTAGATTTTATTTATTTTTTGATTGTATAAAATAATAAAGATACAAAAGTTTAAAAAATAATTGGTACTTAGTCCTGAAAATTAATTATATATTAAGAAATTTGTGTGCCTTTCGAAAATATTTGGTAAATTTAGTTAATTAAGACAGCAATTATTTTATCTAAGGATCAGAATAAGAACTAAAACTTGATCAACATTTAAACTCTCGGGCATTTTATTCAATTTATTTTTGCATTATATATAGAGGAAAGTGTCTGTATATATATATATATATATATATATACATATATCTAAAAATTCCATTTCATAAACTTTTTTTATACAATTTGAATTTGAGTTTCGCGGATCCATGACCAGGTGAAGGTGAGAGCTTAAGTTTTAGCTTTGTGTTTGTATGTATATATACATACATATATATATATATATATATGTGTGTGTGTGTGTGTTGATGTTACGACTTTTGGTTTTTGGATTAAATGCACAGAGCTCCCAGGTGCTGGTTGACATATCTTTGGCTAGGTCGCCGGCAATCAACGAACATCAAAATTCAACGTTGAACTTTGCCACAACAAGAAAATGAGATGGGAAGGGCAACGCTGGCGGCACAAATTGTGGATGAAGAAGGCGGTTAGCTAAGAGAAGCATCAGCATCAGTCAGAAACTTTGCCAGGCAACTGAATTATGTCATTTGGTTGACAGGACGCACATACACAGGATCGGATATATAGGATATGGGCAAGGGGTAAATGGTGGTAGCGGCACATGCATAGCAAAAGAAAATAAAACAAAATTCAAGTGAAATGGGGCCAGGTAAAGAAACGGAAAATAAAATAAGTATATATATATATAATGTACATATGTATGTACTATATAGATGGATGTATGTATGTATGGGAAGTGCGGTAAAATAAAGATGATGAAAATACCACTGTACGGTTTTTCTTTATTTTCATTCTACTTACACTGATGCCAAGCTAACGGGAAAAACTATATATAGAAAATTAAGAAATTATCCTTAGCACAAATCTGAAAACTATTCGAGAATCGAGAAATTAAAACAAATTTATAAACTAATTAAAATTGAAGTTTACTTAACCAAAAATGTTTTTAAGGTACATTTCCATTTTTATACGTTTATTTAGTTCCTTTAAATATTGGCATATCAATTGGTATCAATTTGCTACCACTGTGCAACAGTGGAAGAGCTAACCGTCGCGCATATTTTGCGTTTTCCTATTTTTTTCCGCTTTTCATTTTATCATCATCTTCATCTTCATCATCATCTTCATCGTCATCGTTATCGTCGTGGCGTTCCGCCATGCCGTGACTGGCGTCTTGAATATTTTTCTTCAATTTTATTAAAATTATGGAAATGAATGAAATATCTGCTGGAAGAATATCACTAAACCACCCCCCGCATCCCCTTCTTCACCCTTGCCAACAAATTTATCTGCTGCTCATCTTTTGCAGCACAAAAATAAAAATAATAATAAAAAAAAAGCGAATAACAAAAAGAAGAAGAAAAGGAATTTATCGAAAATTGCAGCAGCTGCAAAATTGTCTTCCTTTAGCTTTTTATACACACACACAGAGAGAGTGAGAGAGACATATACAAATAGAGAAAGTGAGAGAGAGAGAGAGAGAGATAGAGATACTTGATGCACCTGCCACTGATGCTGCACCTGGCCATTGGCAAGTTTAATAATCCGTTTCGCATTTTGCGTTGATGCGAAATCAATCGATGTGCATCGAAGATGGCCCAAAGCCAGAGCAAGAAGATAACTGAAATGCGTTGCATAAATCAAACTCATTTGCATTGCGTTGCCAATTTGAGGTCTGTCATAGGAAAAGCGGCCCATCTGCAAGGGCGTTTGGCAATAAAATTGTCAACCAATTGGTGCCAGACAATTGTCTTTGCATTAATTTAAAGTCAATTTTATTTGAGTCATTGTCCATTTTATTGTCACCTGGAGATTAAAAATTTCATACACAATTTGAGAAATATTTTCAAATAGTTTTTCAATTAGATAAATGTTTTCTTAGAAATATTACTAGAAGTTTTATGATTTTAAAAACAATGGAATCTGTAATTTCAGATTACCGATGACAAAGAAACAATTACTGTTGGATGTCATGGAAAAGGATATTTCAAAAGCATCAGAATATCCGTGTCCATCTTCTCCTGTGTGTTTATTCCCCACTAGAAAGTTAATGCTGGAAGTTATCTTGTTAATATAATGGGCCTTAAACGAAAGGGCTATACAAACTTTTAACTTTAGAAAAATCTTACATTTCACTCCCTGACCCAAATCCCTGACCATAAGGAAACATGATTCGTGCAATGATATAGTAAAGAAAAAGTTGTTAAGTCTTTGAAAATCTTGTACAGAAATTTAAATTCGAGTACATTTTAAGACAACTGTAGAAATTTATATCAATATTTATAGAATTTTGTTAAAAAATATCTTATTCGATGCGAAAATAAGTCCATTTTTTCCTGCTTCTATAATTTAAAAAAATTATATGTAAATTAATTTTTCTAAATTACGTGAAAGATCTCAGAAAAAATAATATGTTTCTTATTATTTCTTTGAATTGTTTTAATATTTATTTTTTTCAAGGTAATGATAAGTCCAAAAAATTTTAATTTCCTTTCAAACAAAAAATATTAATAGAAATTGGATAGAAATTCCCCATCTTATGACTCACCTGAGTCTATCCATAAAAGAGTTATAACTCTACAAGAATATTTTGGGCTTTTTCTGACAATATTATAACTACAATTTGTTGTTCAATTTTGATCAATTTTGATCTTCTGTGGCTTAGGTCAAACTTACCTTGACAAAAACTGGCAAATACTAAGCTAACAAAAAATATTAAAGTAGCTAACTTTGGCCTTCGCGAAGTTTATATAGTTTAGTATATAAATTTTATACAATTTTATATTCTACAACTTTTCCACCACATGTTTCAATTCAAAATTTAATCAAATAAATTCAAAAGAAAACTAAATTTAATTAAAAAATCTTATATCTTACTATATCTCATAGTTGTCCGATCCGACTAATTTTTGAACTTGCCAAATCTGTACATCTAATAAGCTTATCTACCAAGTTTCAACCATATAGATTAAAATTTAACGTCCAAGTCGTGCGAAGAAACAGACAGATAGACGGACATTTCTATCTCGACTCGGCTTTTGATGCTGATCAAGAATATATATACTTTATGGGATCGGAAATACGCTCTGCAAGGGCATAAAAATTGATTAATCTTTAATTTTATCGGAATACTATCAAGTATATTCCAATGGAATGTTCGATTAGTAGTTAAGTTTTAAGATTTTCTTTCAAATTGGTTGCCATAAGAACAATCGGTCCAACAAAGTAGTGAAAATCTTTTTTTTTAACATTTAACTGGTTTTTTTTTTACTTCGATATAATTCTACGGAATTTTTTCGATCGAAACAAAAATACTAAAGTTTAGAGCTTGGAAGTGTAAGACAATTTCACACTTTCGATATTTAACTTTATCTAAATATATTCGATCGCCGCTTTGATATACAAATAAAGATCTCTGGCAAAGTTGATGCCGAAATTTATGAAGTGTCGTTAAAATAATTGTCCGGAACGTACCCCCCGATCCCTCACATAAAGTTATAATTTTTTAAATTAAATTGTCTTATTTAAATATTTCAAATTGGATGATAAATAAGGCGCCAGAATGCTGCCTGGTTGTAGAAATAAGATTGTGTAAAAAACAACATGCAATTCCATTACGCAAAACGATATTTGATATTAACTATTAATTTAGTGCTTTTACGATTACTCTTTAATACCGAAAGACTGCAAAGATTTGTGGATTTAAAGATTTTCGAAATGAAATGGGGGGAAATACGGAAAAATTTTGTAAGCACATTTGTTTTAACGTTGCAAAATGAAGGTTTACTGAACGAGAGGTCCAACCTCTGGGAATTGTTTAGAAGCCTCTTCATACAATTCGGGCTTATCCTTGAAAATATTTTTAATCATGTCAATTGCCTCCTTCCGTGTTGTCTCTGGGCCTAATTGTTCCTTAACGATTGATTCAACCAGAACCATAACGATCTTTGCCTTGTAGTCATCCAATATGGGTAATTCCTCATTTATCAACAATTTGATAGCCTGGAAAATATGTTCGTATGTTCCAAAGAGTTTACGTATCGGCAAATTTTCAAATATCGCAGGCAACAGTTCATCAAGGGGACAGTTTTTATAATCCGCCAAAATCATGCGACATACATAGCCACATAAACATTCCTTGTCAGCTATAGTTGCCTTGGATTTATTTTGCAATGCCTGAACCAAGGCACTCGATGTCGTCTTAATCAGAATTTGTACACTGTTCTCAAAGCCATTGTACTTCAGTAGTTCATCGAACGAGTCCAGAGCATTATGGCGTACCCTTTCATTGCCAGAGCAAATGGATTGGACAAATCCCTGACACATATCCTCGAAATATTCCTCGCCATTGGGACCCAGTGGGGCCAGACATCTTGTTAATACGGTATAGATAAAGGAGCGATGTTCGCTCAGACCCATTCCCTTATTATGATTGCGCAAACGTCGTATATAATGCCCACTAAAATTTTGGAAGTAACGCAAAAATTGCTGTGGACGCATCGAATGACCAAATACGGGCATAAATTTGCCAAATTCCTGCATCAGAATTAATTCCTTATATGCAATATCACTGTGTTTCTCACTTAGACGACGCTCTCGCAATGTTTCCTCATCTTCCTCATTTGACGAAGAGCCCTCATCGGATTGACATTTCAATTTTCGACGCAAACCATTACGCAGCACACCGAATAACTTATCCGAATGAGCCGGTTTGGTCAAAGCATCCGATTTCAGAATTTTTAGCAAATCGTTAATACTAGTTAAAGCATCGGAGGCATAGTCAGCATTATCTGTCTCATGGATAAGGCGTATGATTTTTGGGAAAATCTTTATACAGAGTTTTTTTGCATCCTCAGTGTGACCCTTGCGCCATTTTAATATCACAAATGAAGTTAGTGACCCACTGGCGGCACAACGGATACAGTCCTTCACCTGGATGAAACATTTGAGCAAACGACGAGTTATCGAATCCAAATGCGGCAACATTAGATCCGGCAAATTATCGGCAAAAGATTTAAAGCAACGTATAGCCTCTTCACGCTCATCGGTATAATCATAGACTTCACCGGTGCTTTCACTCGAACCACTCGATGTGGTATCGTCATCCTCCGATTCATTCTCATTTGGTGGTTCCGCCTCGGAATCGGTTTGATCGCCACAACCCTTATTATAACCTTCGATCTCAACGTCATTTCTATGAAATGGTTGGCCGACTGGATACAAATTGATTGTATCGATTGTAGCTAAAAGACTCTCCAATATCACCTGGAAGTGATCATTAAAATGTTCGGGAATAATGCCACTAATAATTCCCAAAAGATTGTAAGTAAAAAACTGTACATCGGTTCCATCCTGCATCATTGTCATAACGAATTCCAATAGCCAATTTGATAGTGTTGCAAATTTATCAGGATTAACATAGCTCATCGCACCAAATACCTAAAAAAAAAAAATAAAAATTGGTAAATAGTTCCTATTAACTATTAATCACAAATTACACTTACATGTATGGCCTGAGTACGCAATATCAACATGTCCTCCTGTACGGTCTGGACCAACAATGGTTTAGCAATCTCCACAATTTCATCGAAATAATTATCCAAGGATGTCTTCACTGTTTCGCCCAGCGAGGCAATAGCACTCAATGTCATTTGCCTTAATGATGCTGAATTTTTAATTGGCTGAGCGCATTGCAACAGAAGTGGCATCAACTTGACCAAATGTGGCTTTAGACTGTCATGTTGGAGGCTTTCCACATAGTTTTCCAGAGCATAAAACATGCGAGCATTTGTTTTTGACTCATTAATGGCCAAACGCTGGGTATCGGGAATATGCTCTAAAAATTCATAGAACATGGACATTACCGTATCGGATAATTGTGTGATTTCCGGCATAAGGTAATCGATCATCATCGACATGGAGAAAAATGCAGAACGACGAACCATTAAATCGGCATCGAAAATACCCGCATAACATATAGATACAAATCGTCTCAAATATTTTGATTCCAGCTGTTTGGTGAAACTTTCAGAGATAACGGCCAACATTAGATGGATGCCAACACGTTGAACTGGAGTTGGCGGATGTTCAAGCTGAGGACGAAATAGGCGAAGGACTCGTCCGGCTAGTTTATTGGTAGACGACTGTTGCACTATTACACGCAGACACTCGATACCCTTTGTAATTGGTGTTATTTGTGTCAATTCATCACCCAAATAGTTCTCCTCCCCATCAATCAGATCACGTTCAGGCTCCACAGCCAATATATCGTACATGACCCAAAGCAATCTATCCAGCATCTTCAGCTTGACAATCTCACGACGTTTCACTATCATAAATCGATGTATAATCATAATGGCCTTAATTCGCATAGCATCGCTCAGTTCCCGGTCAATGGCCATGTTTAACAGTTGCTCCAGGACCGGTTGCAACTGTTCCCACAATATTTCCGGTGTATAATCAAAGATATGGGCCAACAGATCAAAGCCACGATTACATTTATCCGGATGAGGTAGATGGGCAAAGGAATTGGTAATGCGCATTATTAGAGGTAAAATAGCCGTAAGTTCATTGGTATCCTTCAAATATTTATATCCTAGGGGCAGAGATCGGGTGAAGCCCAAAAATAGACGATCATTGATAATGGTCACCAGAGTACCCTGCTCATCGGCCAATTGTAGACTACGCACAAATATCCTTTGGCCACGGTCCATGTATTGTACAAAGACTGTGGTGGCCGCATCGGCCAATAAATAGTAGATGAGTGACCCCAATTTCCGCATCTCTTGATCGGGGGACAAACACGTAGCCTCAACATAATCAAAGACTGCCTCCGTCCATTCACCTTGGGTGACACCCGATATATCCAGTCCCATAGCAAGCCCCACATTACGAACAATCGCTCTCTGCAATTTATCATTGTCATCATTAGCCAGCGATTTGAGGGCACCAAAGAGTTCGGTCTGAATCTCGGCATGTCTCTCCGGGGGCATGCCCAACCAGTTGGCCGAAATCGAAATGCGCATTGTCAGAATATTCGCTGCACATTGTCGCAAATTGAAGGGATGCTTCGAATTTAGAATTTTACACAAATGTACAGTGCTCTCCGGATCGGAGCACTTAGACCTCATCTCTTCGGTCGCCTTGCGAACAATTTCCTCATGCGATGAGAGCATGTTATTCAGCAATAGCATCACTTGCGTCTTTTTGTCTTCCCGCATATTGGATACCACTTTCGATGTTTTAAAAAACTGAACTAAAATACTTCTTTTTTTTACGTTTCAAAAAATATAAAAGTATATATCGATTCGAATATCCGGTTTTGTCTGAATCTTTTCAAGCACTAACTATGACTGAACCTTTCCGGGCCGCTCAAATGGGGCATTAACTTTTCAAACAGACGCAGCCTACTTTCATATTAAAAAAAAAAATTCTAAACCAAACGAAATACGAATTTATGGTTGGAAATCTAGTCATCCATGCGAAATCATAGAAATATATCATATACATACATAACTTTTAATCTGTCAAGTGTTGTGTTTTTTAATCGCTAATCAAAGTCAAAGTCTTGAAAAATCCAAAATTGAAACAAATTTATTGATTTTTAAACTGAAAGTTATCAATTAATAAGAGCATCTTTTAATATAAATCAATGAAACTGAGTTTACAACACATTAAATATTTTGGTGACCCCGACGTTATTGACTTAGCTCCAGTTGTTAAGACTGCAAAATACGTTTCTATTCCCCGATGTCCGACCCTGGCAAAAGTAGTCAATGAACTGTTAACCCAGGAACTATTTTAAGAGGATTACCCAAGATTAATTATAGAATATTAGAGATCAGAGATGTGGAGGTCTTTATATCTATTGTATTTCTGTATTCAATTTTAATTTGTTTGCCTTCTATTTAATGTTTTTAGCTAAGAAACGAATCCAAATGCAAAAACAATGCGAGTTTCAAATTAGACTCCTTAAAATATTTCAGAATACATCAACATTCGAACTACAAATTCTAGCATTGAACTTAAAGAATTAAAAAGGAAATCTTCTATATCCCTTTCAATTTCGATTTGCTTGATCCTTTTTGTTTCCAATCTAGCAATTTCAAAGATCACTCTCATTTTATTCCACCTTATCTCAGTATATTTATATTTAGTACCTCTAAACTTGTGATTAATTATTAAATAATTTTATTAAATAAAATTTCATAGAAATATAAAAGTTTTTTAACCGAATTCCTCTAACAGATTCTTCTGCCAGTTTTTGTTAAATGAGTTAAAAGTTTACCTTTTTAATTCGCTAGTTTCATTACTTAGCTAATGCTTATAAATTGTAAAGTTGCTCATACAATTAAATTGTCACCCAGGACCTTCTTTGCATGAGCCAACACTCTTTTTATTAGATATTATTATGTCCTGTGTGTGTGTGTGTGTGGTGGCTTTGTTGTGGCACCTTCATTTCTGTTTTTATTCTTCTTTTTTTTTGTGTGTAGCTTCTATTATTTCCCCTGTTAGTTTGCCTTTGTCATTAATCTTCTTTGACGCGCTTAAATCACATGAATAACAAATTAGATGGCATATTAGTACGTGGCTTACATCCAACCCCTCAGCACCTATGCCTCCCCAACACCCACAACCTCCAGCAGCAGCACAGCTCAGCTCTTGGGTCATATGTCAAATGTAAAACAAAAAAAAAAAAAGAAAAAAGGAACAAAAAAATATACACAACAAAGGAGAGCAAACGAAAAAAACAAAAAAAAAAAAGGAAAAAAAGAGAGAAGAAAAAAATTAATAATAAAAGCACGCTTTTGCCCTTTCCGTTTGGATGGTTGGTTGGTACTTTGCATAATTCATTGCCTTGTCTAACGGTGCGTATGCTTTATCTCTGGCCCCGTATCACCCTCTCTCTCTCTCTCTCTCTCTCTCTCTACCTCTCCTCACAGTGTGTACTGTGACCCTGTCCCATGTCCCATATACCATATACCTTGTCCTGGCTCCTCTGATGTCCTGCTGTCTCTTATTCGGTCCCTTTGTACTGTCAGTTTGTTAATTAGCTGCGCATTTTCATTGTCGCTGTCTCTTTTCATATGCATATTTACTCATTTTGCTTCGTATAATTTTATTTCTTTTTTTTTTTTGTGTTGCTGTTGGTTTTAATGCAATTTAATTATTTTATGTTCCTTCACAATTAAAAGGGATACGGAATGGCAGAGTGTGATAGAGACAGCTGAGGATTTGCCTTTGGCTTATGTCTTGTAACATATATGGGCATATATAATATATCCACATATCATATATCCCTTCTCAACCTTTTTTCCCCTCTACACATTGCATTACGAGAATTACGAGAACATTCAACAAGGCAAATCATTTTATTTAATCAATAGAAAATTTTGCCCACATTTCGTTGTGCGAGGTGTGCAATTAAAATACCAAAATTATACTGAAGGCCACGACCTCCATAATTAGCTACAACATTGTTAGTTTTAATGTTTTTTTCTGAAAGTGTGTCAAACTCATAAAACTTTATATACAAAAGCAAAATCTCCAAGAAAAAGTAAAAATGATTTTGTTGCATTTCAAATTGCACATACAAAACAAAATGCAAATGATAGTGATTAAAAAAAAAAAAAAAGTTTTTTTTATGCATTGGAAAATATAGTAAAAATGTAATCACAAAGTCATCTTTTTACATTTGCATTTGTTCAAAAATTTGTAGTCATAGAAAAGTTTTTGCAGGAATCGAAAGACCATCAATTTGATAATGAAATAAATATCAAAAGGTCTTAGAAACATATATAAACATGTCCTTGCAGTTCCTTGAGAGTAAACAGATCTTTCAAACGATCTTCTCCTCCTGTACAATCACGTCGTTGAAACTAAAAAATATATATTATTAAACTCATCAATATAATAAATATTTATTTATTTATTTCGACCTTCTGCTATATATCAATAATAATTTTAAATACTAGTAGTTATAGTAACCATTAACAGTAGTTAATATAATACAATAATTTATCTTAGAAAATAGATTTAGTTTTATTTAGAACATATTATATTATTATTATAATTTTAACAGTTTCTTTTATATTTCTTTAAATGAAACATTTTCACATCATCTCCTATTTATTTTATCCCCAAAGTTTATTTATTGTAAGATTAAGTTTGATGATTTCACATTTATTTTTAGTTACACTTGTCTTATAGTTCAATGACATTAGTATTAGTATAAATAATATTTTCAATATTTCGTATGAATTTAAGTTCTGGCATTCTGATCGACTACATTGCCACTAACCCTTTCCTCCTACCCTTCTCTGTCTTTCCATTTCCCACATTTATAAAGGTCTAGAATTTAGATAAGTAAACGAGTTTTGTAATTAGATTAAGTAGTGTAAATTGGTTTCTTTTGGACATATTTTATTATTATATTTCTTTTTTATATTTTTAATGGATAAGAAGGTAATATAAGAGGATAATTGTTAGTGACAATTTTGTGAAGTTATGTTCATCAAAATTTTGAACTGTTGTTGGAGTAATATTTAGGCACAGATATTGATTTTATTTTAAGCTATGTAAATATTAATTGTAGCTAATGTTAGTCTGATCATTTTAGCTTATTTAATTCTGTATGTTTAGTTTTAGTTCTTCTTTTTGGTTACTTCATCAGCTGTTCCTTTATTTGGCGTTAATGTTCTATTTAGTTTTATTGGTTTCTTTTTTTATAGATTTATTTCAAACATTTAATAGGTTATTAATAGTTATTTAAGGAATATTATAAAGGCTTATATTAATAAAAATTAAACTAACTTATAAAAATTATTTTCAAAATAAAGAAATTATATTATGATTAAATTAAAATAACTCAAGTTTATTTTTTTCTTATTTTTATTACTAACTATTACAAAGTATTTTTTATTAAGTTTTACTTAAGAGTTTTAAGAGAAACTCAGTTTCAAGCTCATTCGTTTACTAAAAGCTCACTAAATTCTTTCCGAATAATTCAATGAAATTTCCAGAAATTTGTTTTATCTATATAATACTGCATACATCTGATACTTTACGAATGACCGTCGCTTCAAATTTTGATAAATTATATGAATTTTTAATCTAATTAAATTGCAGCAGGCGGCAAATGTCACAAGTTGTTGCTGTTGGCCGATTTGTCATGATTAATGGTCGCCAGCAGACCCAATATCCTTCCTTTTCTCGCAATTTTGCAACAAATGGAATACAAAATAATATAATAAAAATGATTATTCATTGTTTAACCAGTTCATCCATTGTATATACATACCAACTATATATACATACATGTATATACATACATATGTATGTATATAATGGCATATAATTTTTAAGCGGCTTGTGTCTTAAGTGCAATTATCATTGGCCAAATGTCATAGAAATAAAAAATAAAATTTAATTTAATAAAGTTTTTATGATAAATATATATATGTTTGTGAATAAAAAGGTGTACCAATTCCCATAAAAAACGTGCACATCACACCTACTGAACATTTGTAATATCTTTGGAATATAACTTTAAGGAACGAAATAGGTTTCTAAAGAAACTGCATCTAGTTTTTACATATCTAATAACGTAATATTGATATAAAAATTTTGCATACATTTTTTTGCCAAAATAGGAATAAAACCGTATAATATTCGCTTCTTCATTTATTTATTTAATCTATTATATGTCGATGATAATTTTCAAAGCGTCTAATGTTAAACCTTAAGAAATCCATGGTTTTAACCGATTCCCAGTTAACATAACATAAAAATAGAACTTGAAAAATAGAAACAAAAATAAATATATAAAAATATATGTAAAAATCTTAGTAAAAAACTCAGTTTAAAAAAGTACAATGGTTGAATTATAATACAGTTTACATATAATAAATTATTTAAGAATTTAATTCTTTTAAAAAATTCGGATTTTATTTTTCTTAAGATTTAATTACTTTAACAATTTACTTTTTCTTTTCACAAAATATTTCTTTTAAGAAGCAAAATTCTCTTGCAGTATTTCCACTGATATTTTTCCCAATTTTTACTATACATAGCCACATTTTCCTGTATATTAATATTTAGTTATAAAATTGCTTAATAAATATTTTATTTATTCTGTTTTAAGTATTGAAGTTACTCATTTGTTTTCGCGTAAACTAAAATAAATATTGTACTTTTCTTTGTACCATATATTTATTCGTATATATATTTACTTGAAGCAAATTTTAAATATATGTTTGAATATAGTTTTAGCGTATAATTTAATTATATTTTTTCTTATATTTAAACCAAAACTTAGCTTAAACTGGCTCTTAAAGGATTGATTTAAATTTATTTTAGTAGATTGGACTGTTTAAGATAATTATTGTGTTAATATTGTCTTTTGGTACTGTAAAAATGGGTTGGGTTCCTTTTACCCTTTAGTTATGGGCAGCTGTCAAAAATGTATCACATCGATATTCCTTGACCACAAAGATGGCAAGGTGGTGCGTTTCCCTGGTGGTTCACATTTGATTATTTTATAAACTGAAAGTGATGGAGAAATGACAGAATCATTTATAATTAAAGAGTAGATTTTGGAAATGGATATGTTTCGCAATATTTTAAATATACATATAAATATAAAATTGATTTCCACTGTATTATAAATTGATCAATGTTTCCTTGACCAAGTCTTGTTAAATGTTTGTATAAATATAATTAACACACTTTGCCAAATAGTCTAAAAAGAAAGATCACTTAATAATATATTGCAACTTCTCTGGGTTACTCACATTTGCTTGGCATCAGGTTGGCTTATAAGTATATATACATATATACATATATACATATATACATATATAAAAATAATCAGAACTCTAAATCATGCTATAAAATTTAGAAAATAGATAAAAAATCAAGAAACTATGTAATAAGACCGATTTTTTTGTTTGCGCTTTCAATTTACGATTTTACTCTATTACATTTATGTTTGATTAATTTTTACAAATGACTCAGGTACACTCTAATCTACAAATGAGCTCATGCACTTTTACATAAATATATATGTAAATATATATGTATGTATATAGTCTGTATCCTTTGGGCTCATGTAATATTAATTTATACTTCACATATGTAAAAATGTTTTAAACAGATGAGCGATTACAAATTGAAAGAAAAATGCTTTTAATGTTTTTTAATGAATTTCATTAGCAAATTGACTAATCTACTTAATTGCCATTAAAACTATCGATAAGGCACAAAGTATTTTAATTAACTATTTAGTAGAATGCAATTTAGTTTTGAATAACCACTATTCAAATCTACTTATTATTTCATAAATTAGCTAATTTTCAACTTAACTAATGGAACTTAAAAAATAAATTTTAATTAATCAATATATGGTGAGTTTTAATTACTGATATTAGATAAATAAGATTTGAAAAGAGAGTTATTGAGAGTTAATTATTTAATTAACTAAGAATTAACTGATCTTTTCTTTTCGTTATAAATACAATTAAATTTTCCATTGAAAAAAATGACTTTCAAATCAAATTTATAAGATACAAAATGTTAACTAGAAGTTAACTTATTCTCATTCTTTAAATTTATATCAAGTCAAAATTTTTTTAAGTTTTCGTGCTTTAAGTTGCTTTTGCTTTTATTACAACTGATTTTTAATATCTACCAAAAATGATTCGCTGTGCACTGAACTTAACTTGCAGTTAAGTAAGAGTTATTTGAATCGTTTGCTTTTTGCATTGCTAGTCGTTAATTTTCTACCTGCTGCTACCTGGTTGCACAGGAAAAAACAACAGTTAAATGTTGCAAGCAAAAGGAGAAAGCGCAGCAATACACAGGGTGGCACAGCGTGACACAGGGTGACACTCGTTAAGTTTCATTTTGACTGCATGTCCGTTAGGTGTTGGTGTCTTTATGTACTTCATTTTTTTTTTTTTTTGTATTTTTTGTTTCTCTTTTGACTTTTACTTTGGAATATATCTTCAACATTTTTACCCACTCGACCCACACTTTGTCAATCCGCCTGCCACCCCGTCCCCCTCAACACCCCCACACCATACTAGCGTATCGCATTCGGGGACGAGCTGTAAAAATGAAAATGGCGTAACAAAAACTGAGAAATGAAGAATGACAACATCAAATTAGCTTCATAAAAATGTCATTGTGTGTGTGTGTGTGTGTGTGAGTGTGTGAGTGAGTGTGTACAGATGGATATGTTTGTATATGAGTGTGTGAAACAATACAGTTTATAAAAATGAGAGTGCAAAATATTTTTATGATAAATGACTGTAAACGAGCCACGTGAAGCTAAAAAGCAAGCAACAGAGAGCCCATAGACATAAACGTGCTGCTGTCAACCGCACACGCACATGCCAGAACACACAGACACACACACACACACACACAACATCAAGAACACACACATACAAACATACATATGTATGTGTATACATATGCATACATATATGAGAGCAAATTTGGTGCCGACGTTGACATTGACGCCATTTCCGGCCGACGCGACAGCAACAGCAACAGTTGTCCTTTGTCCTTGCATTGGCTTGGCTTGCCTTGGCGTGGCGTGGCGTGGCGTGGTGTGGCTTGGTTTCGTTTGGTTTGGTCTTGCCCCCTCTATTGCGGCGACATGTGTCAAATGCGCGTCGTCACACACGCACTTACACACACACACACTCACCGACACACGCAAGGCACAGCGAATCGACAGTTGTAGGCTCTACCAAAAAAAAAAGCAAAAAATATATATAAGTTATATCCCTACAAATTTTTATTTACTATATTTTCATTTATAATCTGATCAGATAGTATAAACTATATGAGTTTGTCAGTTAAGTCGCTTTTTATCTGGTAATTAATGGGGTCACCATATTGTAGGTTAAACACGATAATTATATCGATTTATTGATAATCTTTACAGATCGAATAACCAGACATCATTAGCCATGAGATAGTCGTTCTTATTATGATAAATAAAATTTCCTCAGCGAGTTAGTTTTTTTTTTTAAATACAAAAAATATTACAATACTTTTCTGTATTTTTGTAAAATTATAAAATTCCAAAATAAACACAATTTTTTTTTTCGTTTCATAATTTTGCATATGCATTTCATATATTTAATGTCGAATAATGCTAATGTAGACCGGATATAGTAATAACAGCTCAATTTACAAAATTTATAAAAATTCTATACGTCGGGTTCACCATTTTGTAGTTGAACAATTTATCACTATATTTTAAATCATGTTAATTGGCAACTTAAATTGAACTTTTAATTATTAAAATGCTTACTAAACAGTTATAGAAGTACAAGATCTCAAAAAGAAATATTCTGTGATTTGTAGACATACGTAAAAAAATTAAATAAAATTAAATTAAAATAGTTTAATAATGCAATATTTTTGTCTTATATTAGTAAATGGTATTTAAATCAATCATTTTTTTTTCCTTATTTGTACAGATATTTAATCCTAGAGTTCAAATTCCAATAGCCAAAGTGTTTATAAAAGAAAGAAGAAGAAGAAGAAACGACGAGAAAAACAAAAAATTTTCTGTCAAATTCCAGAGAAATGAAATTGAGGGCTAGATCTTTTTAAAAAGAGAAACAATAGTGGGCGTGGCGTAGCTTCCGCTTGTACATCATCTCATTTTTATAAGACACAAAAAAAAAAAACAGAAAAACAGAATAAGAAGAAAAACACAGAAACGAAGGAAGAAATGCCAAAAAAAACAAAAAAAAACCAACACCAACAACCAAGTAAGGAATATAAAAACGACTTCCTCTTAGACGACGCTTTTAGCTAAATTGCGACAAAAATGAGCAGCACCGCCTCAAGGAGAAGTAGATGGAGATGGAGATGAAGATGCGTAGAGGTGGAGACTACACAGAGAGAGAGAGAGTGAGAGAGATAGGGAGAGTGAGAGAAGAGACACGAGGGCGACGACTAAAATAATAAAAGGAACACAACGTCAAAAAGAAGCTAAGCACATAAATAAGCTTTCCATTGTGTGTGTTTGTGTGTGTTTGTGTGTGTTTGTGTGTGATTAGGATAAATGTGCACGCTTCCAAATTGATGTCCTTTTTGTTTGGCTGAGTGGCATAGGTAGAGTTGGGGCAATGGTTTATACCGAGAAGGAGTAGCACGGCCCAGAAGCGGATATGCGCTGCAATTGTCATTCGCCATTTTAGGTCGTTTTTGCTTTTGGCCAAGTGCGTGTCACTACCACTAGGTAAAACATCATCATCATCATCGCCATCATTATCATCATTATCATCATCATCAACATTATTATCTCAGGCTGTTGTCTCTCGATTTATTTGCCACACTCACAAAACAGTCAACAACACTCACCAACTCACTAACTAAGTCACAGAGCTAACACCTAACCATAATCTGAACATATGCTTCGGCATTTTATTTATTAATAAAATTTCGACCAATGCCAACAAAAAGCTCTGGATAACGCCTATCATTTATGTATCATTCATATATTCATTTTGTTCCATATGGTTTTTGTTGTTAACTGAAATTTCTACCGTAAAGAAAGTTAATGTTAATAAGATTTATGGCTATTGTTTATCATGCAATTGATTAAGCAACAAAAATATGACATAAACTAAAATGATGGTCTAAATTTAGTCGTGCCGAAATTTGTATACCCTTGCAATCCTATTTTTGAGAACTATATATAATTTGGCAGGACTTTTTGAAGGTGTATAAAACTAATCAAATCTATATTTTGAGCTCGATTATATTTATAAGCCAAGTGGAAATATAAAGTAGATAAAACTCAAAAATGCTTAATTAAATGCCACTAACTAAAGAAAGAAAAAAGATTTTAATATCAAACTTAATTACAGGCTGTATGATATAATCAACCGATGTCATAAAGATACAAAACCAACGAAGTTATTAATCTAAAATACTATTCTTGATCAATCATTTCTCTGGTAGCTACATGATATAGTCATCCGATCGTGTCGATTTCGACATATATTTAGCGTAGAGCAAAAAGAAGAGTGTGTGCAAATTTTAACTACGATAGCTTTAAAACTAAGGGAATAGTTTGCAGATGAACAGACAGATGGACATGACTATATTAACACAGCTCGTTGTGCTGATTATTATTCCCTTTTTAAGAGGGTATAAAAAGGTATTAATGAATTGCACCATTAATAACGAAAGGCTATTAAAATAATGAATATTTAGTTATACGTTTCTGTTGATTTTGTTTTCAAGAGAGTTTTGTAAAAGAGAAAGAGAGGAATATGGAATTATGGAATAATGGAATATTAAGTGATGTTCCTTATTGAATTTTGGCTACTTTTCTAAAATTTAAAAATTTATGTAATTGGTAGAACAAAAGTAAAGTATCAATTTCCTCTTATACATTTATTGTTATTTACTTTATTTTCTTTGTTTATTTCTTACGAATTTGAATTCCTTATTAAATGTGTAAGTAAGAGAGAGTTCTATTTATGTTTGTCAACTTATTTAAAGCTTTGTTAATATTGTATAATAAATAACTAATCAATACGATAAAAATCAGTGGTAATATTATTAATAGTTTTATATATCTCATATATATATATATATATATATATATATATATCCAATCTGCGTGAAAAGAATGCATTTTTCGTCTCTCCTTATCCTTAAATTTTATATATTTTTGTTGCGCTTTCTCCATGAATTTTTGTCCATGGCTAGAAAAAATGGTCGTTATGCTGACCGTAGACGATTTAAGTCTAAGAATCAAGATTAAAGCTTCATTTATCAGAGTGAAAGATAAAGGGAGAGAGAGAGAGAGAGAGAGATAGATAGATAGATAGATAGATATGTATATAGACAGATAGGTAGCTTCCGTTGTGGACTCTCTTTCCACAGAGCATTGCCATTCCATTTCAACATCTTTCCCTTATCCCTTGGCTGTCGTCATTCAGCATATTTCCGCCTGTTCACAGTTAATTGCGGCTCAGCAGTTAATCGTCATTACGCACACATGTGAAGCTGGATGAATGGAGAGATGAAGCCGGAGATGAAGATGATGCCAATGCCGGAGACGGAGCCGGAGATGGTATGATGCCCCTTCTCCATTTTCCCCTCTCTCTTTCTCTATCTCTCTTGAGGGCATATCACTTACAGACACACGAGTCAGGGAGCGGGAGAAAGGGAAGGGAGAGGAGGAGGAGGAGGAGGAGTGGTGTAAGTGTATTTCTCATATGGATGTATGTATGTATGTCTCTCCTTCTGCTCCTCTTTTGTGATGCTGTTTGTCTGTTTGCGGTTTTGATTGTCACTTGATGTGTTGTGATTATGATGTGCATGTATTTGTGTGTCTGTATGTGTGTGTGTGTGTTCATATGTGCCTAGCCACGCCTATTGCGCCCACTAATGTGGTAATTTGTGTAAATTTGCTTGTCAAATGCGCTCGATTATGTTTGCTCATGTTTGCCAACAACAACAAAGAGAAATCTACCAAAAAAAAAATCACACAGACACACACACAGAGAAAAAAAGTAAGGAAAACGAATTTTTCCTTTTGCGTTTCACAAAAATTTATGCTCTCACCTGCTGCCAACCGTTTAGATGGTAGGTGGGGGGGGGGGTTTAGGTGGGAGCAAGCGAAAGAGAGGTAGAGGGAAGTGGTGTGTTTATGTGTGTGGGTTACAACATAAACTTCCACAGGGCCAACATATTTTCCTTACCCCCCTCTCCAGCTCACCACTCCTTATCCTCCTTGATTTTCATTTTGGTTGTTGGTTTTTTTTTTTTTTGTTTTTGTGTTCGCTTAGTTGTCAAAAGTCAAAGGAGCTTTCCTTCGTTTCTTTTTTTTCCTTCTCTCTTTTTTTCTTTCGTTCTTTGGCATTATTCTTTTGGCTTAGAAAGCAGGTGCGTTGAATGCTCTCGACTTTAACTTTAACACTTATATAGGTACATGAAAAAATTTATTATGCTTCTTAAGTAATTTCGAGAATTTCTCAATTTTTAGAACACACAAAATTTGTGGATGTCGCCAAAGCGAAGGAATGGTTTTGGCCATTGGAATCGTAATGCTTTGCTTTTCATCTCCCTAATTTTTCTCCTCTCTCTTGCTTCTTTAAAATTTTCTATTCAAGTTTTCAATATTATAATACCCTTAAAGGATAGCAATTAGACAAGCTTAAAAAATGGAAATCTAATTTTTCAAACAGTGAAGAGTAAAAATTAAAAAAAATTTCCCACCGATCGAGCAACGGACATACTAATGACTAGCTAGAAGCTGAATCTACATACATACATATGTATGTATATTCTTTATATATATATATATATATATATATATATATATATAAATATATATATATTCCTTCTACTAAAGAATCAAAGTGATTCTGTGTTCTAGTTACTCCATCTACTATTATTTTACGACTTCAAAATAGTTTTCGAAAATCTTTTACACCATTTAATACTTATTTTAACTCTCTTGGGTGGGAGAATATAATTTTTTGTACATTTTTTTTTTGACTGATAAATAACTTCGTATGGAAGGTCTAATTTATCAAAGAATATAGCTATAAGATTTTTAGAAATTGTTTGCTTATTTACAAAATTAAAATTGATAGTTCAAATTGAATTTTAAATACATGTCTTTTAATGTTAAGTCCTATTTTTTTATTTTTTCGAATTCGTAAATTGTGGATTATTGTAATTTTTCTTTTAACAATATATTTTGCATATCCTCTCATGCCTTTATGATTTACTTGACTTTGTCTACTTTTTCGGGGTTAAAATGAAGCTTCCTTTTTTGGCACACACTTTCAATATAAAATGATTTCGATAAAATTTAGTTAGTTAAATCTATAGATGAAGCGATACAATTTATATAAAATAAACAAGAAATCTGTACAAATTTGAACAAATTTGATTTACACAACTTTCTTTTATGGATTTGAACGAAAATATTTTTTTTCTTCATAATTCATTAAAATTGTGTCCGGGTAAGAGTGGTGTCCGTCCAATAGAAAAGAATTGTTGTAAAAATTACTAAAAAAAAAATATCGGTCCCTAAAGAATTGTTAACTTAGAAAATTTGTCCGACAAATAGAAGTGTCCATTTTCACTGTATTTCTAAGATTTTCTTAATAATGTTAACTTCTTTTTTGCTATTAATAATCAATGGAGTGCCACTTCTTATTAATGTTTTTTTTATTAATTATTATTAACATTATCTTGACTTTAATAATCTCACATTCGTAATTTCTTTATATTTTATATTTCTCTATATTTAATTTCTTTCTTCAATTTTCCTCTCTATTTTCACTTTGCATATTTTCTTGGGTTATTCGCGTCTCTTTTTATTCATTTTACCATATACATAGAAAATAAAAAAATGAAACATTTACAAAATTGTTCGTTGAGTTGAGTTTTCTAAGTGATATGTTTCAACAATTAGCTTAAACTTTTCCCTATCCAAAAATGTTTGCCATAGAGGAGGCGATAGGTCGAGGGGTGAAAAGTGCAATTAGTACTCATCATGTTGGACTGTCAGAAAAAAAGGGCAAACATAACAAAAAAACACAAAAAGAAAAATGGAATAACGTAAATAGGAGAGTAGAACGAGTGAGAGAGCGAAAAATTCACTAACCTGGCACTTGTTATCTGTGCCACGCCCACTAACGCCTACATGTGCATATTTGAATACCAAACATGGCTCATATTCAGCTAATTAGGCGAGTTTTCCAAATACATTTCCATTATTGTAATTTTACACTGGAGAACAAAAAAAAAATAGAAAAAATAAACCAGAATACGAAAAGAACAGGGAAAAAAAATTCAAAAAAACAAAATATAAGAAAAAAAATAGAAATGAGTGCAAAAATGTAGGCAACACATGCAGGCAAAACTTTCTCCATATGCTATGGAACAAAAAAGGGTAGTGGGGAGGGGAAGGGAATGTGTTGTGGAGTGGGGTGTAACCAACACCGAGACACATGTAGGCCGTGGCATTTGCATATGCATGTGAACAGAGAGATGAAGCAATGGAACAAAAAAAAAAACCCTAAAAATCCAGGAGGTAAAATGCAAAAAGCTGCAACAGAAAGAAAAAAGGAAAATGCAACTCGAAATGCCAAAAAGCTCACGTCACAGACAGAGACAGCTATGTAGCGACCTGGCAGAAAAGGATGGGGGCCAAAGCATGTGGGTTAAAGACGAGGTGGGTCGGGGCAGATAGAGGAGTGCTACAACTCGGTGTAGAAAATTCCACTGAAAATTGCCCAAAAATTGTCTAACGGAAAATTGCGCATTTGCCCAAGCTGACATCAACTTGAAAACCTATAAATCTCAACCAAAAGAAAAATAACAAAAAAAAAAAACAAAATGAAAGGAAAAAATAAGGAAAATCTTTGCCTTGCATTCAAGAATAATCATAAAACTCACATGTGACTTATACTCAAACATTCAGTAATCCATATAGTAAGTAAAAACCATAATTCATTCAAAATCTGTAGACCATTTTACACCACCTTTAAGAAACAAAACAGAAAATAGTTTTCTTAAAATCACCTGACCTGGCACTTCTTTAATTTATCGAGATCTTAATAGATGAGATTTAATATCAATCATTTAAAACAAAACTCTTTGTCACTAACTAAGTCAAAATATTTTAAAGCATAAAAACTACTTTCAACTTGAGCAATTTTTTTTTTTTTTTGTATTTTCTTCAATTTAGTAAACACTTCAAAATTATTGCTACAAATTTTAAATCAACTGTCGGCACTTGAAATGATCCAAATGAAAATTGTTTAGCCAAGGAGAAAAATTGAAATGAAATTAATCAATGTAAATAATACTTTATTTATAAGTTTCAGCTTAATGGATATTTTATTTAAATTTAGTTTTACAAATAAAAAATTGTATAAAAAGAAAGTCTCGTAATTCACCATACCAAAAATAAAACAGGAAGCTGAGCTAATTTAATTTGTATATGCTTTAAAATTTTCCATTTGACAATTGGGTGTAACTTGTTCCATTTAATATATTTCGAAAGTACTATATAAATATTAAGGAAACCTTGCTAAAAATTTAAATCGAAATTTGAAATAAATTTGAAATTTGAATTTGCAATGAAATTTAATATAAATATAAAGTTTTTTAGGAGCACAAACCTACGAGACAATAATGCAAGCTAAAGAGTAAAAAGATATATATATATATATATATATATATATATATATATATATATATATGTATATATAAATATATTTATATATATACATATATATAATATCTCTTTCTACTTGTCTACGATAATAAAAATTTGATGCAAAAAAGTTTTTCAATTGCACACTTTATAATTATATAATGGCAAGATTTAAATAAAGTAAGTCATATGCAAGATTGTCAATTAGTTTTGAAAAGATTATGTAACTTTTATAGTATGATCTTTTAATATGAAGCAGAGTGGTTTATCAAGTGTCAGGCAAAAGCTGATTGCTATGAACAAACCACAAACTTTTTACTGAGACCCGTGTCAGCGTTTTCCTTTTCAGACACATTTTATTTTTTGTTTGTTGTTCTTTTCCTTTTTTTTTTTTTTTTTATTTTTTGTGCTTACCCCCTTTCACTCTCCTGCTCTTTCTGTGTAACTGGTTTCCCTTTCTACTCTAAGCCGAAAAACCATTAACACTTGTTTCTGTCATTTTTACATGAAAAGCGGAAGCTCTTTTGTTTTCTGTGCAACAAACAAGGTTTCCTTGCGCCCAAGTAGAACTCAACCAACTGCCAACTGCCGCTGGCCTAGTGCCTAGTAACTGGTAGGTAACTAAACCATTACCTTCCCCCACCCTACTTCCCATTCGGTTTTTCTTTCTACCGCTTCTTCTTTAATTTTTTTCTTTTTTTTTTTGACATGGGTATCCGTTAGCTGGATTCATTCGCAGCTATATGCATTGCATTCCGGCATTCCGCTTATTTTTGCTTGTTTTTTTTTCCCCCTTACACCGCTCCGAATCGAGACCCACACTTGGCCAAGATAGTTAAATACTTATATGTATGTATATTATGACTCTAACTGAATCCTGGACGAAACTGAGCCTGGTGGGGTTACATGGGGTTTCTTTTTTTTTACACTTTTTCTATTTTTTTTTTAATTTTGTGTGTTGGCCATGTCAGACAGTTGGATAAGGGTGAGATATTTTAGCCAGGCAACTTTTTCAACTAGTTATTCACACTAGGCTATATTCCAGTGACGACTGTCCGTCCTGTCAACGTCACATTGCATTGCCAGTGGTGACTGTACTTTTTGCATATATGTATGTATGTATATAAGTTAGTACATATGTATGTGTCGGTGAGAAAAGGTATTTTATACTATTTTCTTAATTGTGCTCAATGATTTCCTAAACAATTATATTTCACTTTTTATTCACACCAAGCAAAACTTTTTAGTACATTTTCTTGTACTTTAAGTAAGAATGTTCGCTTTGCTTTTTTTAGCCTTTCAAAGGGTAAAATAATAAAATTGGTCAGATGATTGTAACGCATAAAAATAAGTATATTAAAGCCCCTAAATCATATATATTCTTGATCAACAGCCGATTCGATTGAGACATGTCCGTCTATCTGTCTGTTTCTTCGCAGAATTTAGAACTTGGCAGATAAGCTTTTTTTATATATATGTTTGGCAAGTTTGAAAATTGGTTGGATAAGATATAATATATGTATTTCAAAAATGAGAGAGCGGTATTGGAATTGAAATAAAATATTATGTATTAATGGATTTAGAAAACATTTTTGATGGGAGGCCTTTCAAAAAATCTCGGATAGTCCCCTCACGAAACACCATTTTATATTGCGTAGCGAAAAAATCAGTTCATGGCAATTAAAAAGATATGAGATATATTCTCTATAATTAAGTATGTTTCTCTATAATTTAAATTATAGATTTTTATTTTATATATATATTTTCCATATTTCGGAGTGTTTAGATGATCTAGATCCCTCTCTGATATACATATATAAGGATATGAAATATTTACCAAAATTTATGTTTTCCCTCCAATTTTAGAAACAGTATTTAAAAATTAAAAGAAAAACGATAAATTCTAAAATCTGTTATACGAGTTTTGAATATATGGAGAAGCTCTCTGAAAATTTTCAAATAAATCGCTTTGCCAAAATTAAAGACTTCATATAAAGCATTTTCATACCAGCTGTATTATTATTTAAAAAATATCCATTTGAACTTGGCATTTTAGTACAAAAGTTTTATATGTATATCTCCCATATGTATTGTCCGATTTTAAAGAAATTTGTTCTAATGGCACATATTAGTTATACTTTTAAGTGTCCCAAATTAGAATGGGAACTCTTTAATACTACTCTAGTTTCTTCTAAGTTGGTGGGAAGAACAAATTAGATCTGCTTAGATACTAGGCGATTGTGTTGATATCTTTTATAGTTTCCAAGATCTCAGTGTTCATGGGGTCGGATAAGCGGATATGTCTTAATCGCCTGCTTATGCTGATCAGGAATATATATACTTTCTCGGGTCGGTATCTTTAATATAGCCGTGTATCTATGGGTAGAGGTAAGTAATAATTTTTTTTTTTTAATTTTTAACCAATTAACAATCCAATATTTTTAATAATTTTCGATTTAATCCTTTAAAAAATCTCAATATGCAAATCGTATGCATTACCTAAATAACACTTATAGAAGAACTTGTTTTAATTAATTTATCAACTTAATAAAAATTGTATTGTGATATTTTTGTAACCCTTTTAGTGTATTTATCCGATTATACTTAAGTACATATATATACATGCCTCCCCGATAACCCAAATAAATCATTTATTCCTGGTTCTAAGTTTCTCTTGGTGAGATGAAAAATTGAAATATTTTTGTAGTCTTGCTGCTGCTTTAGCTTTGGCTTTAATTCCTTTTGTTTTCGACACCTTTCAAAGGCAAAATGAAAATCGAAAAAATGGCATTTCAGTTGTTGGTCAGCTTATATTGATGAGCAACGACGACGATGAATATGCCATGAAGATGATAATGATGATGATGATGGTGATGATGATGATGACGATGATGATGACGACGATGATGACTGAGCTTGCATAAACGAGTTTGCCCTTAAGTGTGGATGAAAAATAAAAGGAGTAGGTGAAAGAGCATTTTGTGCGTGAGCAGCATACTCGATACTACACAATGGCTCGACTTATCTCATCACATCACCATCAGTAACAGCAACAGCATCAGTGCTAGAGATGGACCCAAGCCAAATTTAAGGTAACGGTACAAAGTTAAAATATAAGTACACAAAAATCCATTTTGAGACAATAACAATCAAACTTTTTTAAATTGAATTTAGAGCTTTCTTAAGTTTCGATGTCAAGGTCCTCGAGCTTTAAGATTCAGTATTGATCAGTTTGTCTCATTTCTAAGTGCATAACTTTAACCATATTTCGCCTTATGTACTCTTTATCTATATCCTTTATATACGATATATTTTTTATGGATAACTGTGCAATCATAGTTTTATTGCAAAACGTTTTTATAGCAACAATGTCTATATACATACATATATTTTCTTAAAATATTTATTTGTAAAAGATAAACTTAACTTTTCTTTATTAATTTTTTGTAATTTTGAAAGGATATATTTAATGCTTCGGCTTAAGTTTAAGTCCTTTTTTACACTCTTGCAAATTTGGCTTAGAAGTTTGCAAAGCAAAATAAATATGTAAAATTTATATTTCTGATCAGCACAATAAGCTAAGGATCATATACCGATTAGCATATGTCTATCTATCTATTTGAATCAATGCTATCGATGCGATCTATCGACTATATACATAATACAGCTTTCGGAAGAAAATTCGATCGCAAATATATTTTGGATCAACATTCATGAGTTTAAAATCAATTTTTAATAAATTTGCCAAATTGGATCCAAAACGGTTAATCATAGCATATAGATCACATGGGATTAATCAGTTAAAAAATATGTTTCAGTATGAAAACCATTTCTTGGTATTTGGAATACTTTGTATATATTTTTTAATGGTTGTCCTTCACTTGTATAAAATCGGTTGACTATATCACAAAGCTATTATACAAACGTCAAGTCAAATTGCTTAAATTTAGATTCCAATTAAACTTGATTGAGTTGAGAAGTTGATAAACTGAATGCTCTTCAATTCCCGATGTGGAGTAAAAGAAAGAATTGAATTGAATTAATTAAGTAGATGATTTTTTATTACTTAATATTTTAACAGGTATAAATATTTATATACATATTAATATTAGGATCTACAATGTGTTGTAAATATTTTCATAAAGAATATTTCTCGATTTAATATTTAATAATAAAACCCAAATGAAATCTTTGCTGTATTTCAGATAATTCTTTTAATTATATTAAAACTTAGTAGTAGTTTAAGCTTAGTAAAGTCTAAGTTTGTTATTAATTAAAATTAATTTAATTATGATAAATTTATTAAATTTATTTCTTTGATAATATTGAGACACGATTGCTGTGGTTTTTCCGACACGACCCTAACTTAACCATCTCTAATCAGTAACCAATCCATTTGGCCATGCTCATCTCCATTTCATCCATGGCATGGGCATGGGCATCAGCTACAGCATCAGCAGGAGAAGCATATCGCAACATTCAAGTTATTTATGCAGACTCACATACAAAGCATGCAAAGATTTTGCATTCCTTCTCCTACGGCTTCAATTTTCAGGCTGAGTTGCTTGCTTCTGGGCTCTCTTGGGCTCATTGCCAGCATCAAATAGTAGCATCTGCCCCAGTGTCTGTCCGCATACAATTAGCTGCAACTGTAATTAAAGCAATTGTATAATAAATCTTTTGCCAAATGGCACTGAGACACAAAGTGAGTAAAACCAATGGAGGCAAGAACCACTGGGAAAGTAACGAAAAATTGCGAAATTAATATAAATTTAATAGTTGGCTGCCATTTATGGTATCTGTGTGTGTGTGTGTGTCTGTGTGTGTGCGTGGGTGAGGTGCATAAGAGCAGTCGTAAAATACATCCAAATGGGTGAAAACCAAATGCCAAAAATAGGTACATAACGGATAAAAATAATATAATTATTCGACCTACTTAATACCCTTTAAACTTTACATTAATAAATAGTTATCAGTTAATATTATATAAAATAAATTAAGGAATATCTAATTTGAAAGAGAACTTGGTTAGAAGAGAAATTATATCCATTTGTTTGTTTAAATGGTGAAATTCCTGACCACGAAAGTATGCCATAGTTTTCATTGACTTAGTCATAGAATGCCATGATTTTTATTATATAAATAAATGAAAACTAGTTATTCGTTAATTCCATATTTAACAATATTCCTACAGTTTATCTCAATGAAATTCAACGTAAGTATATAATGCAATCCCAATTCACGATTAGTCTATCATAGCCCAATATTAAGTAACTATTATTGGACACTGTTATAACCATTTATTTAATTGTCCTCGCTCCAATTTTGGCCAACGTTCAAAGGCAATTGAAATAGCAAATTAATAATTTAAAGAAAAGTTGGCCATGATCCAGATATAACCTAACTACCATATGGCATATGGTGACTTCAATAAAAAATTAAATAAAATTCAACACACGAAATGGATAAAGCCAAGGGCAAAACAGAACCAAGATCAAAATCAAAAACAAGAACCTTACCAGATGGTATGCCCAAATTAATCCATCCGTTAATATTGTCACCATCCCTGCGTAGACAAACAAAGGAATCAATGACAGTGGTCAGGACCATAACACCACGACGTCGTCCAGTTGCAGAAATTATTAGCGAATTGAGGCGTCTGCGTTCCTCACCATTGCGCATCGATGATGACAATGATACTTTGAGTCAACCGGCGGCAAGGCCCGTGCGGACACTGGAACAACTGGATCAACTGCGTCTATCGCGTCATCGGATCGAGCAGCTGCTTTTACGTCCAGCTTTCGAGCAGGCGGTGAGCAATTGTTTTGTACGGGTCAATGTAAATGCCGAGGCCACAGATGAAATGCCCGATTATCGAATTGCTGAAGTTCTTGGTACACTGGAATTGAGTGTGGGATACTATGTGAATAGCACCGACATCACTGAAGTTAGAGCTGCTACCAGAGGTGTTCATAATAATAATAGTAACGATATTAGTAATAGTATACCAACAAATATTGCTTTACGTTTGCGTTACGATGATGTGATCAAGGAACATGAACTTAACGATATATCTAATATACCCTTCAATATTCAGGAATTTGAGTTATGGCGCGATAATTGCGTCAATCAGGCAATCGAACCACCAACTACAGACACAATTGCACGGAAAAAGATTGAACTTTATAATGCATTGAACAGTGAAGCCAAATCTATTGCCATGGTACAACAGGCATGGACATTACCCATACGTATGCCCCATCGGGGTGATTTATTGGAACGTCACGGTGGCATTTATCCATGGCAATTGCATCGGCCATTGGTGCCCATAACGCCACTGGCCACAGAAAAAGCAGCACCATTACCATTGTCGATCTCATCATCCACCACAATCATTCGGCAATCTCAAATCCCACCTCCTCAGTCAGAGGAACCGGAAATCGAAATAGAAGCCATCAATGAAGAGCTCGAGGCGCAACAATCACTTACCCGTCTCCATTTGGCTAGTATAACAAATCGCGTTAGGCGTTTGCACTAATCCATAAACAAAATTCTACCAAATTCGAAATGTTGATTTTAATCGATTGGTTTGATTCCAATAAATTTTAGTTTAACAAAATTAGTATATAATAAATAATGAAACAAAAGCATAGACTATAAATATATTTACTGTATATAGAAATTTTTAATTAAATCTAAATATCAAAGAACTTCGGATGTACCAAAGTTAACTATTCAATTATTTTCTCCTTTTACAAATACAAAACAGATTTCCTTGGCTCACGAAAATTAATTTTATTAGTTTTCATATATAATTGATGATTTATTGAATTGAATAACATTTGGTGGCAGGCAAGTAGGTAAAAATAACATTGAAAGAAAAAAAATTTAGTTTTACTCCGATTATTCCTATAGTGACTATATATCCGATCCAATCAATTCTTAAACCGTTGACGCGTACGTATTTCAAAGGTGATCTGAGTTTTATCTGTATAGCTTCCAATTTAAGGGATAAAAGTTGCAAAGAAACAGGCAGGAGAGACATAGTTATATTGACTCGTATATTGATGTTGATCAAGTATATGTAGATATAGTAAAATTTGATTAATTTTAATCTTGGTTGTGGTCTGCCCTTGGCTTTATCCTTCGGTCAGTCTACATGGAACGCTTCTCCCAAGTGTAGAGTCGGTGAGGTATCTGGGCCTTACCCTGGACAGGCGTTTAAATTGAAAAACTCACTTAAATCTAAACGAGCTCAGCTAAGCTTAAAGCTGACTAGAATGCAATGGCTCATTGGCAGGAAATCTCAGCTCAGCATCCGCAACAAGGTGCTGCTGTATAAAGCCATCATCAAACCGGTGTGGACCTATGGCATCCAGCTCTGGGGCACTGCGTCAGACAGCAATGTAAAAATTGTCCAACGCCTCCAGAGCAAGTTGCTGCGAAGAATTGCTTGAGCGCCTGCATTTGTCAGAAACTCGAATATCCATAGAGACTTGGAAGTTCCATCCGTCAGCAAAGAAATAAGGAGGTACGGCATTCGGCATTTTAGTTGCCTTTGTATACAAGCCAATTAAGAAATGGCACACAAATACATCCACGGATAATATCAAAAGTAAGGAAGTTTCAGGACATCAGTGAAGAATCCTGATAAAGGAATATAAAAAACGATACGATAGATAAAATAATTATTTTCACGATTGTGTACTTACAGAATGGAAAACAGGTCAGGTCTATCATTACTCAATTAAGGAAGTTAAGAATTTTCAGGTTCAGAAGATAATCCTCTATCCATCGCTGTGGATCCATAGCATCACTATTAAAACAAAAGAAAGCTAACGATAATTACAACTATATTCATTTTTATAGAATCTTGTAATTAAGATCTAAATATATCCTCCATCATATTAATAATACCCCTTGGTCCTTAGTTTTAGTATTCGGTCCTTTTTATTACTTACCCTAAATCAGGATATTTTTTACGTAAAATAAAATTTTATTAAATTAAGAAAAAAATTTAGTTGTGTTCACCACGAGGGAACAGAGTAAACTAAATAAAAATTGCTGATTTGACTGACTATGAAATGAAAAATCATGGCAAGGCCTACTAAACCGAACATTTACGAAAAAATTGTTGTTCAAAATATACAAAGATGTATAGATCTCTATCCCTTGATTAACATTAATATTAATATTATTATTAAAGAATAATTATGTAATAAATAAAGAATATATTTACTACAAAAACACAAAATAATAAAAATAAAAACACAACAAAATTAAACTTTAGCATTCAATTTAATTTACCAAATTAAGCATTAAGTACAAAAATATTTATTTGTTAAATAAATTTACTTCAACTATTTAAACCTCATTTAGAGAAAATTTCAGAGAGCTCATTTGTTTGATTTTGGGCTTCAAAAAGAATTAAAGTGAAAGTGTAAAAATTGGGATTTTTTACGTCCGTCATTTATGTAATATGGCAACTTGACATTTGCAATTTGGTGGCAACACCTTGCATTAGATAAATAGTGTTATAAAATCGTCGTATGAGTCATTAGTGTTAGAAGTTGTATTTCTTGCTGTAAAGTTGTCAGCCGTTTAAAACTTGATATCAAGCGATATCAAACTATATTAAAACTATATACAAACCTATCACAAATTTTTTGTAAGCCTTCTAATAGCGAGCGAGATATTTACTTATGTCTCGTTGAGTTATCACTCGTTTAATATTCGGTTAAGTTTAAATAAAATAATTTACTAAACAGGTAGAATAAATTAAATAATTTTATTGTAACTTAAATTCATTTTTCTTAGAAGAAGATTGAGGAAAAGAAAAATGTTTTTTTCGAAATGCAAACCGTGTAACGAGTACGGTGTAAAACAATTGATAACTGTAATTTTTTAACCTTATAGAGGGTTCAAACATTTGTAATGTCGAGAAGAAAGTCTCTCTGAATCCATGAAATATAATATATATAATTCTCTAAATATATATATAAAATATTTGCAAATAAACTCACCTAGTTGAATTTTCAAAATAATGACTATACAAAATATCTGTTAATGTAACTCAAGGACACTTCATTTAGACTCCTTTTTTTGTTTACCAAATCTTTTTAGTTGCTTGTCTGAGTGTTTACTGTGAACAAACGGAATTGAGTGAGGAACGGTGGGAGAGGAGAGACTGGACAAAATGCAACTTTGTTGGTTTGCGTGCCACAGCTATTAGCTTTTGTCCGTCTACAAATTGCCGCTTTGATGCGGTCGTTGAAGTAAAAGTAACCAAAAAGGGATAAAACTTTGCGAGTTGTCCACCGCAAATTAAAGTGCACAAATGGTTAAGTTTTTCACTGAAATATTTGCGAGTCTGGAGACAGGATAGGTACGAGTAAATACAAAACGAGAGACGATCAATAAATAACTATAAAAAATATCCATAATAAAATTACAATAAATCTTAAAAAAAAATGCTTTGAATTGAATATATTCTTGTATATTTAAGTATTATATTTATGGTTAGATTTATGTATGTATATTGTTTGTATTGTTTTAATTAACAAATATTGCAGTACCAAATAAAATTAAATTTGAATTAATTAGGTTTTTACCTTCTTTTAAATATATTAATGTTAATTGAGTATATATTGTGTTAAGAATAGTAAGCGTCCTTTTTTTTGTAATTTTATGGTTTTTAATAATTTTTTTTTCAATTTCATACATTAGATTCATATTTCTTAGTTTGTATAGATATGATATTCAACATATATTAAATTATAAATTTGGGTTATTTATAATTTTAGTATATGTATTTTACAAAGTATTTTATTGGGTGATTTTTGACAATGAAAAATTTTATGCCCTTTTATTTCCCTCATATGGTAAAAATAATATCAATTTAAATGAAAAAAAAAATATTTAATATGTTAAAAGAAAATTTTCTTCATTAAACTTCAATAAATGTTGCAGCTTATCAAAGCGTTAGTTATTGAGCAACCCTCGTAGATTGCTTAGAAAAATAGCTGTTTCCCAATAACAAAATGAACCAGGATTCTGTGCGGTTTACCCCGCCAACTCCTCGCCACGCCCCTTTCCTCCTCATCACAGAGTAAAAATTGCAGTCGCTTGCATTGAAGTTAAGGAGCCAACATTCTTGAGAAGCCGCCACCATAAGAAGCTGGCAGAATAGAAAAGGAGCAGGAGGCAGTCGGAAGATTAAAGGTTCTACAAGGTTCTGGGGCCTCTGGCTTGAGAAAATGTGCGGTTTTTGCGGTTTACTTGAGAAATCTAATTAAATGAATAGGAAAATGCTAAACTGGGCAAAAAGCCCAAGCAAAATACAGCATTGTAAAGGTGGCTAAAATGGGGTTGGGTTAATGGTAAGTTGAGAATGGGCAGACCAAAGAGTGGCTGGCTGGCTGGCCGGCTAGCAGACTGGCACACTATTGTTGCATTGTCTTGAAGCTTGTTGCATGCAACAAGACAACTTATTATTAATAAGTTTCGGCCAAAGTTTCAAACATTTCAAAATTTGTTTCGAATAAGCGGTTAATAAGTTTTGCAATTGTGTAAATGTTTATCCCATTCTAAACAATTTCAAATTAAACCAAAAACCACTTTTGATCGCCCATAAGTTTATCGAGACTCAACATTAAATCCATAATATAATTAATTAAATTTATCTTAATTGAATATTTAATTGTGAATCTTTAATTATGGCTTATTAAATAATAGTTAAGTTCGAATCAAATAAAATTTGAATTGAAAAAGCTTGTTTTATAAATTTATGTTTTTTTTTAATTTTTATTGATTTTATACTTTAGATTATTTTTACTTAGTAAATTAGTATGCATATGTTAACATCGATTGATCCACTCATCCACTTTTAAGTGATTTTTAAATTAAATTTAATGGGTACTCCAGACAATATAGTGCATTTTGATCTAATTCTTAACTATTAAAATTCAAATTGTATTCTTTATTGATTTATAACAATAACAATGATAAGAAAGTCCTTAAATATATTTATATATATACATATTTATATAAGAACATTCTTTTTTTATGGTAACCTGCTAGACACATGAAATTTGATTTCAATTTTCATTTATTTTATGATTTTAATTTATGTTAATAATGAAACCTAATTTTATTTAAGTTTTTGCTAAAAATTTACTGCTCTGACAAACTTGTTAAACTTAATTATTTTCTCATGACTTTAAGCTTTAATTTGTTTTACTTTATCCATATATAAAATTTTTTAATTATACTTCCCCTTAATGCCTAAAATAATCTTCTACAACCTTTTTTAATTTTCATTGCAAATACCCGAAAAAACGTTAATTGTATTGTATGTATGTAGCCTTTGTTTTTTCAATGTATATTTTATAAATATATATATATTTTCAATTCGACACTATTACGAAAATATTGTACAAATATTCGATTAAAAACTAGTCTATTTTATTTATTTTCTATCATTTTTTAGAATTTTGTATGATTAACTATTTTGAGTGTATTTTTTGTTCAAGAATACATTTTTATTCTTAGTCATTTTTATTCTATTGTTATAATGAATATCCCATTTGTAATTTTAAATATATTCCTGTAATCTAGATGATAACATATTCTCGGTTTGTAGGAATAATATCAGAAGAAATTTTGAATTTTGAACATTAAAATCTTTGAAATTTTGCGATTTTTCTAGCAAAAATTAAAAATATTTGAAAGAATTTTTACATAATCAAACATTTTAATGTTCATTTTTTCTTTTTTTTGGAATCTTTCTCCCAAAACAAGAAACCTATGGCATCCAGCTCTGGGGCACTGCGTCAGACAGCAATGTAAAAATTGTTCAACGCTTCCAGAGCAAGTTGCTGCGAAGAATTGCTTGAGCGCCTGCATTTGTCAGAAACTCGAATATCCATCCGTCAGCAAAGAAATAAGGAGGTACGGCATTCGGCATTTCTCCAGGCTCGAGTCGCACATCAACACTCTTGCACTCAACCTGCTGGACAATAGTGCGCAAACAAGGCGTCTTAAAAGATGTCACCCCCTGGACCTTCCATTCAGACAAGACCTGGACTGGTGATTCATGCAGAGGCGCTGAAAGCTGCTAATAATGAAAATAATGAAACTTTCGAAATTTTAACAATCACTTGTCAAACTTATTATAACACATAATTGTACTCACTTCAGGTCAATGTTAATCTCTTTATACAATTTGCTTATTGTCCTCATTGGACAGATTGCAAATAAATAAAAACAAAAAAAAAAAAAAATTTTTTATTGAAGTCACCAAATGCCATATGGTAGTTTGCCAACTTTTCACTAAATTATTAATTTGGTATTTTAGTTGCCTTTGTATACAACCCAATTAAGAAATGGCACACAAATACATCCACGGATAATATCAAAAGTAAGGAAGTTTCAGGACATCAGTGAAGAATCCTGATAAAGGAATATAAAAAATGATACGATAGATAAAGTATTTTCACGATTGTGTACTTACAGAATGGAAAACAGGTCAGGTCTATCATTACTCAATTAAGGAAGTTAAGAATTTTCAGGTTCAGAAGAATTATAATCCTCTATCCATCGCTGTGGATCCATAGCATCACTATTAAAATAAAAGAAAGCTAACGATTACAACTATATTCATTTTTATAGAATCTTGTAATTAAGATCTAAATATATCCTCCATCATATTAATAATACCCCTAGGTCCTTAGTTTTAGTATTCGGTCCTTTTTATTACTTACCCTAAATCAGGATATTTTTTACGTAAAATAAAATTTTATTTTTTACATTAAGAAAAAAATTTAGTTGTGTTCACCACGAGGGAACAGAGTAAACTAAATAAAAATTGCTGATTTGACTGACTATGAAATGAAAAATCATGGCAAGGCCTACTAAACCGAACATTTACGAAAAAATGTTCTATCCCTTGATTAACATTATTATTAATATTAATATTATTATTAAAGAATAATTATGTAATAAATAAAGAATATATTTACTACAAAAAAACACAATATAATAAAAATAAAAACACAACAAAATTAAACTTTAGCATTCAATTTAATTTACCAAATTAAACATTAAGTACAAAAATATTTATTTGTTAAATAAATTTACTTCAACTATTTAAACCTCATTTAGAGAAAATTTCAGAGAGCTCATTTGTTTGATTTTGGGCTTCAAAAAGAATTAAAGTGAAAGTGTAAAAATTGGGATTTTTTACGTCCGTCATTTATGTAATATGGCAACTTGGCATTAGCAATTTGGCGGCAACATTCCCATTTGTAATTTTAAATATATTCCTGTAATCTAGATGATAACATATTCTCGGTTTGTAGGAATAATATCAGAAGAAATTTTGAATTTTGAACATTAAAATCTTTGAAATTTTGCGATTTTTCTAGAAAAAATTAAAAATATTTGAAAGAATTTTTACGTAAT